>CM060905.1:680119209-682619209 GCA_030737815.1 Allium fistulosum | reverse complement strand
TCATTCTTATTTAATATCACTAGAATCCTTGAATTTATTCATATACTTCGATTCTACGTGATTATCTTCCTTCTAAATCTTCACACACATATATACTCTTGAGGATTTGATTATAGGAAAGTTGTACTATCAAAAGACAATCAGTGTTATTTAGAACACATTCGTCAACAAACTATTTGTATTAAGTTGAAGTCCTCTTCGGTTGTTGAGGCGGAAAAATTCCTGTTCGGCTGCTCAGGTGTCGTATACCTATTCCTCCGGGTTAAGTGAGGGGTTTAGTTTAAATCCAGAGGGTATTCTGGGACTGGACTTAGAACGGGAAGTTCGAACCAGTATAAAAATTCCTGGTGTGCTTACTTTAATTTGTACTTTACTGTTATTACCAGTTTCCGCATTAACATACCATATTACACGATCCTTAGTACTACACGTGTACTTTCATTTGGTATCAGAGCGAGGTCGTCCTATAACCATTACAAAGTTATTTGATATTTATTTCTAGTAATATGGCAACCACACAAATTAACGATGTTAACACTCACACTAATTCTAGTTTCACAGAAGGTCAATCGACTTCACGACCTCCACTTTTCAATGGTATAAATTACAATTATTGGTCAACTAGAATGAGAATCTATATGCAATCAAGTGGATTTGATATTTGGAATATTATACAAAGTGAGTACACAACTCCTACTGGAGAATACTCAACTTGGAGTAACACACAAAAACTAGATGCTACATCAAATGCTAAGGCTATGAATATTTTATTTTGTGCATTAGATAGAAATGAATTCAATAGAGTTAGCATGTGCATTTCTGGTTATGAAATTTGGAGAACTCTTAAAGTTTCACATGGAGGAACGAACAAAGTTAAATTGAGAAAAATTTCTATGTTGAAACATCAATTTGAAAATTTTAAAATGAGGCCAAATGAATCTATAAATGACATGTACTCTAGATTTCAGGATATTTATCATGCTTTATTATCACTAGAACAAAAGTTTACTGATTTTGATGTTGTTACAAAAATCTTAAATTCTTTAACGGACGAATGGGAACGAAAAGTCCTAGCTATTGAAGAAGCGACTGATTTGTCAACATTAAAACCAGAAGAATTGATAGGTAATTTAATGTCCTACGAAGTAAATTTGTAGGCAAAACGAAATGGTGCACAAGAAAAGAAAAATGTGGCATTCCAAGCAGAAAAAGATGATTCCGACTCAGATAATGAAGATATGGCAATGATCGCTAAAAATTTCAAAAAGTTTTTGAAATTCAACAGAAACAAACTCAAGGGAAACAAAAATAATTCCAACAACAATTCCAATAGCAGCAAACCATCATCTTCAACAATGGAATGTTATGAATGTCACAAGAAAGGACACATGAAGAAGGATTGTCCAGATCGTAAAAAGAATAACTCCAAGAAGGATAAAACCAAACGAAAGGCTTTTTCAGTCACTTGGGACGACACTGATTCATCATCCTCATCAGAGAGTGAAAGTGATAATGAACAAGCAAATGTATGCTTCATGGCTTCGTCAGACGATATAAGTGATTTTACTTTTGAAGATTTAATTGAAATAAATTCTGAATTAGTAAATTTAACAAAACAACTTAAAAAGAAAAATAAGGAGTTGCAAAGAAAGTTAGATAGAACAGTTTTAGAAGTAGATATGTTAAAAGATGAGAAGGTAATATTAGAAGAATAACTTGAAATTTGTCAACAATCGAATTCTAACTTATCTTCTCAAATTACGTCAATATCTGAGGAACTAGAAATTCAGAAAAATAAAAATGATGTTTTACTTTTCGAAAATAATAGTTTAATATCTAAGATTAAGGATTTAGAGTTAGAAAAATCTAGTCTTAAAATAAAATTTGATGATATTTCTAAAAATGTTTCAAATTTCAATAAAGGAAGAGAAAATCTTTCTAGTATACTAGAAAACTCTCAAACTTCTAACAATAAATCTGGACTAGGATTTAAGAAACAAAATAATTTTGCTAAAAGTAAAATTAATAATAAAATTAAGAAAGATATTAAGAAAACAGTTTATTCAAATACTAAAACTATTAAGATATGGATTCCAAAAACAAATAATATATTGATAAGGAATAAACATATCAAAAGTTTTATGGAAACTGTTCATAATAACAAAAATTATGTCTATAAAGGGAATTCTGAACCCGTATGGGTTTGGCTTCCTAAGATCTAACTCTTAGGACCCTAAAAAGATTGGGTACCAACTTTTTATAAACTTTTTGCAGGTACCACATAAGAAGAGAGGAAAATGGATTTTAGATAGCGGTTGCTCAAAACACATGACTGGAAACAAAGAAATGCTGTCAAACATTATATACTCAAATGGAGGAGCAGTCACCTTTGGAGATAACTCAAAAGGATATATCATCGGCAAAGGCAATGTCAATAGCAACGGTACATCTAATTTACCTCTCATTACTGATGTTTTATTAGTTAAAAATTTAAAACATAATTTATTAAGTATTAGTCAACTTTGCGATAAAGGTTTTAATATAACTTTTTCAGAAAATAAATGTAACATTTTTGATAAAAATCATAACATTATTTTCGAAGGAAAAAGAAATAAAAATATTTACATCTTAAATATGAACGTTAATAATAATTCAAATTTGTGTCTAATGGCTAAAGAAAACGATTCT
The DNA here is from genome assembly GCA_030737815.1 of Allium fistulosum. NCBI lineage: Eukaryota > Viridiplantae > Streptophyta > Magnoliopsida > Asparagales > Amaryllidaceae > Allium > Allium fistulosum. Next base: position 682,616,521 of record CM060905.1, on the reverse strand, counting down.
TGTCTTTGGCACAAAAGATTTTGTCACATTAATTTTAATACCATCAACAAACTATCTAAAAATAAATTAGTTAAAGGGTTACCCAATATAAAATTCGAATATAACATATTTTGTGATGCATGTAAATTAGGAAAATTAACAAAATCTTCTTTTAAATCAAAGAAAGTAATATCTACAGAACAACCACTTGAACTTTTACACATGGATCTTTTTGGTCCAACTCAAGTGCAATCTATTAATCATAATAGATATGTTTTTGTTATTGTAGATGATTTCTCTAGATATACTTGGATTTTCTTTTTGAAAAATAAAAGTGATACTTTTGATAATTTTAAAGTTTTTGTTAAAAGAATTCAAAATATTAAAACATTGAAAATTAAAAATATAAGAAGTGATCATGGAGGCGAATTTGAAAATGAAGTTTTTGAACAATTTTGTAACAAGAAAGGTATTAACCATAATTTTTCGTTTCCTAGAACACCACAACAAAATGGAGTTGTAAAAAGGAAAAATAGAACGTTACAAGAATGTGCAAGAACTTTACTAAATGGAACAACTTTATCGAAACATTTTTGGGCAGAAGCTGTAGCTACTGCTTGTTATGTACTGAATCGCGTTTCTATTCGACCATTAACTAAAAATACCCCATATGAACTTCTAAATGGAAGAAAACCAAATATTTCATATCTAAAAGTTTTTGGTTCCAAATGTTTTATTTTAAATACTAAAGATCAATTAGGCAAATTCGATCCAAAATCCGATGAAGGTATATTCGTTGGATATTCGGAACGAAGCAAGGCTTATCGAATTTATAATAAACAAACTCAAATTATTGAAGAAAGTTTACATGTTTCTTTCAACGAAAATTTTAAAAATATAAATCCAAGTGTTACTATTGATTCTGATGATGAATCTACTCAGAATGAAAATAATAATACAAATGAAAATCTTGATATTCATGAAACCAATACAAACGTGACTTCTAATATAATAAAATCTCCACCTAGAATCTGGTTTTGAAATCGGTAAAGTAGATCAAACACTCTTTATTAAGAAAACTAATAAAGATATTTTAATAATTCAAATATATGTTGACGATATTATTTTCGGCTCGACAAATGAAAAATTATGTCAATAATTTTCAACTATAATGACAAATGAATTTGAAATGTCTCATATGGGAGAATTGTCATATTTTCTTGGATTACAAATTAAACAAATTGAAAATGGAATTTTTATTAATCAAGAAAAATATTGTTATAATTTAATCAAACATTTTGGTCTGGAAAACACTGCTGCCAAACCAACTCCTATGAGTACAACGATTCATCTCGATAGAGATGAAGATGGCAAAAGTGTTGATCAAAAGTTATATCATAGTATGATAGGTTCTTTACTTTATTTAACAGCGAGTCGACCCGATATTATGATGAGTGTTTGTTTGTGTGCTCGATTTCAAGCAAATCCCAAAGAATCACATATGAGAGCAGTTAAACGCATTATTCGTTATCTAACTAAAACCAAAGATTTCGGACTATTTTATCCGAAAGAATGTCCTTTCGAATTAGTTTCCTATAGTGATGCTGATTTTGGAGGAAGTCGGACGGATCGAAAAAGTACGAGCGGAACGTGTCACTTCATTGGACGTTCCTTAGTTTCTTGGTTTAGTAAGAAACAAAACTGTGTTTCTTTATCAACGTGTGAAGCAGAATATATATCTGCTGCTTTGGCATGTGCACAAGTCGTATATATGCAACAGACACTACAAGATTTTAATTGTCATCTTGAAAAATCAATAATTTATTGTGATAATACTAGTGCAATAAATCTTTCTAAAAATCCGGTCAATCACTCACGAACAAAACACATTAATATTCGTCATCACTTTCTTCGTGATTGTTTGGAAAAAGGATTAATAAATCTAGAATTTATCAACACTGAAAATCAAATAGCTGACATTTTTACTAAACCACTAAATGAAAATACTTTTATAAAACTAAGACGAGATTTAGGTATAATGTCGTTTAAAGACTTATGAATAAAAATATGCAAAAATATGGAAAAACAAAAATTATTTTATTTCTGACCAAAGCGACACTCGAACTCATGACTTCTGACTTATATGTTAGATGTTGTAGTATAGCCACTTGAGCTATGGGTGTTTCTTGTTCCAGCTCTTTTTATAATCTGTACCATTAAAACTTAATTTCAGAATAAACTATTTTTGACTCTAAAGCATTGTATATCATTCAATTACAAACAGCTTTTGTTTAAAAAAGTTCTGTGATTAAAACTAAAATTTGTTTTTAAACCACTATTTTTTTAGAAAATAAATGGTTATATATACATACATATGTTTATTGAATAGAACATAAAATACAAAAATCTTCTTACAAAATAAAACTTGAAACAAAAATGTCTTCTAACGATGACGTCTACAATTCTGAAAATTCTCATCTTTCATACACATCCCCGGACGACGACTGTTCTGATCGCATCCCCGAAAATGGTCCCTATCCTACTTTTCCAATGCCTAACCGTGTTTTAGAATTCACCTCTCCAGATAATGACCCCCGACACAGGTGGAAACCATGGGAAGACTCCCATACAGGCTATACACCTGATAAAAAGAAAGGGAAAAAGGAAATGGTAGTATCTCCATCAACCAAACAAAAGATTGATGAAATTCATCACTACCAACAACAACAAATGAATATGCAACGGGAACTTTATTACGAACAAAAAGTCACGGCAAGACGTTTAAGTTTCCTTGAAAAGATTGCCATGAAATTTTGTTCATCTAAAAAGGATGATGTTGCTGAACCTTCTTACAGAACTCCATCTCCTTCTAACCATGTTCAATCTCCAATAGCTCCAATATGGTCACCGGTAGAAAATGTTCCATCTCCAAATTCATGGGAACGTAGATGCTGATGCACCATGGCTATAACTTAATATATATATATATATATATGTTATTATTTTGAATAAGATGTATAGATATATATGATGTAATAATATAATTATATTTCTATAATTCTTGTTTGAAAAACAGCATAAACTTGTCTGTTCACATGCCTCGGCCGACCGAAAAGACTGAATCGGTCAACCGAAGCTAACCCGAGAAGTTTAAAAAATAAAAAAACAAACAAACAGATTTCTGTCAACTCGGTCGACCGAACCATCTGAGTCGGTCAGCCGAACTTGTTTCCCGAATGATATTATAACATTTTTTTAATTCGGTCAACCGAGCACCCTGCACCAGTCGACCGAAGCTCTTCCCGAAAGTTTCAGCACTATTTTATACCACAAGTCGGTCGACCGACCCAGGTATTTCAGTCGACCGAACGTGCTATTCTGCTGAAATTGTCTTCATACTTTAATCCATCCATTCACCTTTTTATCTCACCTCTTCACTTTTACTCTCCCAAAACAGATTTTAACCCTAGCCCCCATTACAACCTTCCCAAACTTCTTCAAATTCTTCAAAGAAAAAATGGCCCCCAAGAAGAAATCTAAGACTACTGCTGGCCAATCTTCATCAACTCCTATAGACTCTCAAATTGCTTCTTGGCTAGTAAGTGAAAAAGCTTTAGAAAGATGGATAAGGCTTCAAGATGCCAAAATCTTTGAGGAGTCTTTTGTAAGTTATCCTGATTTTACCTCCTACGGTGTTCAAAATGCCGCTCTTGAAAGTGGTCTTGATGCATTTCTTGACCATAGGAAAAACAACTTGAAAATTAATCATATAATGGTCAAGTTATTCCTAGCAAATCTCAACCTTGTAAATCCACCGAGAAACACTGAAAATTGTGTTTGGACATTGGTTTGTGGCACTTCGATTTTTCTCTCCATTGATCGAATGAATCATATTTTAAATGCTCGACCGGGTGGAATCTCGTTACATGATGTAGACTGTAATACATCAACTCGTGACCGCCTAAGTCATCTATTCTTTGAAGATGACGCTACCGATTTAAGGCAAACTTCATCTCTTCGACCTAAAGCACGACTTTTTCATCGATTCATGATGAAGTCTATTGTTCCAAGAGGAGGGTCATACCACTTAGTATATCCCGAAAACTTCAAGGCGTAATTGTAGTATTTTTACAATTTATTTACTTTCAAGAAATTTCTTATACTTTATTTGTCTCTTAATTATTGTTATGTTATGTTCTAAGCAAACATCTTTAAATTATTTCTATTTAGGCTCAAATATGTACCATGTAAATTTAAAATGTTTCGCATTACTATAATCTGTTATAAGTATTCCTTTTTGTCGATGACAAAGGGGGAGAAATGTATGCAAACTAACGAATTTTTGCAGAAAAGTCGCCATATATTCAGGGGGAGAACTATAATATATGTCAATATTACTTCGTCACATAAGTATTGTCATCAATCAAAAAGGGGGAGAATGTTGATTCATGAGTTTTGATTCATGACACAAGCTTCAGAGATCATACGACGAGAATACTATATGAAAGCGACAAAAAGAGAATAAGTGCATACCGTGCACTACAAAGGAGATAATTTTACAATCCAGAGATTAGTATGGATATTTTATTGAGTCTTAGAATAATGTTAAAATCATTCCTCAAATAGTCACACATGCACACAAAACATTTTATATCAAAACTGTGTTCACTGTGCATATAACACCAGGTCGGCCGACCGACCAGGATCCTCGGTCGACCGACCCTGTATCATATGCACAGTGACTTTCTGTTTTGTATAAGTTTTTAAACTCAGCTGACCGGCCAGGTTTTCCGGTCGACCGACCAGAGAAAAACGGCTAGTTTTCTGAAGAGACGCGATCATTTCATGAAGAGGAATGTCCTCTATTTCAAGAGGTATGGACACAACTGTTAACTAAAACTCTTCATAAAAGATTACAACTCTTCTGCAACTATATAAACATATTCAATTCACTTCTACAATCACTGATTCTTGTTTATATTTCTGAAATCTAATCTCTATTCATTTATGCAAATAAAAGCATTCATTCTTATTTAATATCACTAGAATCCTTGAATTTATTCATATACTTCGATTCTACGTGATTATCTTCCTTCTAAATCTTCACACACATATATACTCTTGAGGATTTGATTATAGGAAAGTTGTACTATCAAAAGACAATCAGTGTTATTCAGAACACATTCGTCAACAAACTATTTGTATTAAGTTGAAGTCCTCTTCGGCTGTTGAGGCGGAAAAATTCCTGTTCGGCTGCTCAGGTGTCGTATACCTATTCCTCCGGGTTAAGTGAGGGGTTTAGTTTAAATCCAGAGGGTATTTTGGGACTGGACGTAGAACGGGAAGTTCGAACCAGTATAAAAATTCCTGGTGTGCTTACTTTAATTTGTACTTTACTGTTATTACCAGTTTCCGCATTAACATACCATATTACACGATCCTTAGTACTACACGTGTACTTTCATTATTGATATAAGAATGTTAATCCTGACTCGAGTGTTTTGTGTTTTCTTTATGCTCGGGTCAGACTGAGTGTACCAGTATTCGAGACTCACCTTCGGAGTTGGAGCTTCGCTTGGAGATCCAGCTATCTATCCAGCTTTCAGATATTCAGTTGATTCCAGTGTTGTACTCTGATATTGTATTTGACTATTCTATTCGAGACATCTGTTGTACTTTATTTAACTCTGATATGTATATAGTAGCTTCATGAACTACTATCTTTTATTTCCGCTGCATTTATTACTCTGTGTCTGTGATCTGTGATTATTTATTTACTGTATATGCTCAGTTTTACCAAATTTAATTAACAATTCGGTATTTTGAATTATTCAAGTTCGACATGTGCGGATGCGAATAGTCCAAAATAGCGGGTCGTTACAATGTGAGTTCAAAAACTCACCTTTAAACCCAAAAACACAAGAGAGAAGCTATAGAGCAAGGCAAGAACAATCACTCTTCAATTTTAACCCAAGAAAAACATTTCCTAAGTTAGGGTTTAGGAAATTTTTGAAATTGAAAAGGAAATGGGATGGAGAAGACAAAGAGGATGCTTACATAAGCTTCTCTTTGATTTTAGAGCTAGAACTTGAATTTGCAAAGGAAACTAGGGCTTGGAATTTCTATTTCCTTTTCTCTTCCCCCATTTTTACTTAAGCTTGAATGTATTAGGAAAATGAGAATGAAATGAGAAGAGGAGAGGGGCTGAGTTAGGGTATTAAGATGGGTTAGTGGGCTGAGACCCAAACCCAAAGCCAAAGTAGAAAAATAGAAAAATTCACCCAACTCCAAACATATCGATGTTTATACTCAAAAAAGTTGTAAACGCCATTTTGGACTCAATGGAAGTGGTCTCGAGTCCCAATTCGATTGTTTACAAAAAGTAGCTTTACGGACTTTAATTCGATTAACGATGTTATATTTAAATATACAATCGTAAAATATGCGGGTTGTTACAGACTCCCCTCCTTAAAGAAATTGCATCCTCGCAATAATTAAGAGGAAAATAAAGAGTAACAACCATAAAAGCATATCAACACAAAAGAAAATTTGAAATAAGAAGTTCACCATAAAGAGCATGAAAGAGTAAGTCCGGATGTGATTGCTCAATGAATTCTCAAGATTCCCAAGAGCAATCCTTAGGATTTGAGGACCATTGAACTTTCACAAGAAGAATATCTTTATTTCGAAGGCGTTTAACCTTCGAAGTAATGATTCAAATAGAATGTTGCTCATAAGTCGAATTTGGTGAAGCTTCAATTTCTTCAATTACACCGGGCTCAAGAATAGAATCGGAATCCCTAAGGTATTTCCTTAGTTGAGAGACGTGGAAAACGTCACGAATAGTAGAAAATTGAGTCGGTAATAAAAAGCGATAAGCCATGGAACTAATACGTTCGGTGATGGGAAATGGACCAATATATCGAGGTGCTAACTTTCCCGATCGACTGAAACGCACAACACCCATCATAGGTGAAACACAAATGAACACCAATAAAGACTGGACCTAAAACCAGCTTTTCACCGGCTTCAAGCCAACACGAAGGAGATCGGCACGGCCTTCCGTAGAGTGCCCCGAAAGGTGCCATGCCAATACTAGATTGGAAGCTATTATTGGAAGAAAACTTAACACGAGTATGATCTTCCTAACTTCCACAAAAATCAAGAACACATGCACGAAATAGATCTTCAAGAGTTTGATTCACACGCTCTATTTGTCCATCGGGTTGAGGACGATAAGCGGTGCTAGAATTAAGCTTTGTTCCCAAAGCTTTTGAAGACCTTACCAAAATCCACTAGTAAAATAATGGATCACGATTGCTAACAACAAAAGTAGGAACTCCATGAAATTTAACAATTTCTTTGACATAGAGTTTACCCAAAAGAGGTACGGTCCAAAAGAGAAGGATGAGCCTCAAGGCTACACAAAACAGGAGATGAACATGAATTGGATTCACGACCTCGAACCTCACAAGTGAATAAAGTCTCGAGATCACTCCATTCGGATATCATCATGGAATCAACTGCTTGTTGCTTTCGGCTAAGGGCATTGGCAACACGATTACCCTTTTCTGGAGTACAAAGAATATCAAGATCATAAGATGCAAGGAACTCGAGCCAACGTCGTTGACGCAAATTATGTTCCTTTAGCGAAAATAAATACTTCATAAATTTATGATCGTTGTAGAGAACAAATTTCTCTCCCAAAAGATAATGATGCCAAATACAAGAGCGAAAACAATAGCCGCGAGCTCTAGATCATGAGTGGCATATCTAGTCTCGACAAGCTTTAATTGTCAAGAAGCATATGTGATAACACATCCCATTGCAAGAGAATGACACCCAAACCAATACGACTAGTATCAGTATAAACAATAAAATCTTGGTTTGCTTCGGGAATCGCAAGAATAAAAGAATCGGAAAAGAGTTCTTATCCTCTTTCTCAAAAAGCTAAGACATTCAAAATTACAATTAACTTTATGTAATCACCTTTTTAGAAAAATTTACTTTTTACAAGTCAATTTATTGTGTCTGACTGTCTCATCATAACATTTAGGAGATTCCTATCGATAATGTTGATCAAGCGCATCGACCAGAATTCTTAAAGCACTCAATGGGCAAAACAACACAAAATCATCTTATATATGATAAACATGTCACTTATGAAATTTACAAATATTCTTTGCTCGTTTTAAGAACAAAATCCAATCTTACTTATAAATATCTTATAAAAAAGATTTGCAAATTTTAAATTGTTGTTTTCATCCATAATCAATAAATACAAGGATGGTCTCATCGAGATATTCGCAGAATACTCGATTCATAAGATGGATGAAATAAGGTCGAAGGTTCATCAAACCAAATGACATAACGAACCGCTCACAAGAATCATAACGAGTGCGGAATGCTGTAAGTGGAATGCTACCCTCCGCATCTCGTAGCTGATAAAAAACGGTGGCAAGGTCGAGCTGAAAAGACCTTAGCACCACTCAATAGATTACTTAGGTGATAATCCTAAGACAAGCTCAAATATATTCTGGAAAATTCACAAATTACTTGAATGAGAGAAATAACATCTTCTTCATCAAGTGGGTTTAAAGAATAAAATGTTGCCACCAAATTTGGAAATCAAAATCTTTAAAAACAATAGAAATTTTCTTAACAGATTGAGAATGTCGAAGATAAATAGTCCGCTCAGGACATAGGATGTGGGCTTCATAATGATCAAGCCAATCCTTTCCCAAAAATCAATTTCGAAGCCTAAGTAATGCATAACATGCAAATCGGCTCGAAAGGAATAATCACATAAAATAATCTCGACATTTTCACAAAGTAAAATGAGTGTTGCGGATCCACAAATCGGATTCGCAATTCTCAATGAAGTCATCAAGCCCATAATATTTAAAGAAAAAGAATCAACAAGTTCTTTTGATATAAAAGAGTGGGACGCACCCGTATCAAAAGAAATCAAATAGGAAGATCACGAAATAAAATAATGCCATCAAGGATAAAAGGAGAAATACCTTGACCATGAGAAGTGTCACTAGGGGCTTAAACAACATTTAGCTTTCCCCCTCTCTTGTTTGGAAGTTTGGGGCATGAATATAAATGATGTCCCGAACCTTTGCAATAACGACAAAAAAAGGTTTCGGACACTCATTTGCATAGTGGTCCATAGAACCACAATTGTAGCATCGTCCACGACTAGAGGTAGGAGACTTTGCTATCGAAGTTTCTTGCTTCCCTTTCTTGTTGGGATTGGGGCCTTTGAACTTAATAGGCCTCTTCATGTTATTGTTGAAGTTCTGTTTGGCATGCACAACTTCAACATCACTTTCTTTATCGGCCTCTTCAAGTCGAAGAGCGATATCTATAAGCTGATCGAAAGAAACTTCTAGTTTCAAAAGTAAAGGCTTTTTAAGGTTCTTATTCAACCCATAGATGAACCTCTGATTTTCCTCCAATGGGGTATTAATATATTCGACCCCATATTTAGAGAGAGATTCAAAAGATGCGACATAATCTATCACAGAAGATTCACCTTGAACAAGGTCAATAAAACGCCGAGCTAGAGTTACTTTTTCAGCTTTCGACACAAACTTCAGTTCGAACCTTTCCCGAAATTGCTCCCAAGTAAGATCCACTTCAGTAATCTCCGAAATCAAAAGCTCATACCAATCTAATGCTCTTTCTTGGAGCATGCTAGAAGCCACTTGGACTCGAAGTGAATCAATAAGATCCATGCGGGAAAAGATGCGATCGCATGATCTAAGTCAAGCTTGGATTTCTATAACACTTTCGGATCCCTTGAATGGCCTTCCACCCAAAGCGGTATAATCTCTGCACAAGCGTGCAAACCCGGATTTAGGGTGAGTAGGCGCTGGAACGGGTCCGGTAGCTTGGGCATTGTTCACAAGATCTAAAAGTTGTTGAGCAGACATAAATACTCCATCCTGAGGAGTAGCACTAGATTGATCGGCGCTAGGATGGCCAGGCCTAACCATTTCTCTTCTCTAAGAAAGAAATAATTAAAGAAGAGGAAAAAGGTTATTCTCAGAATGAATATCAAATAAACCTGATTGATAAAACAAGGCATCACAAAAGAAAATAGGATAGAACGGTACAAAGGCCCGATTAAATTCCTATGGCACGATTCCTAAGAAAGACTTAGGACAATGATCCTTGCTAGATTATTCTACATTGTTTTGAAGTTTGGCTCTGATACCAAGCTGTGACGCCCCACCTCTATACTCACGCTAGCCAAGGACACTACGGGGTAATGCCGTCGACTAGCACGAAGAATAAGGCTGTTGAGGAGCGACCATCTGTGTAATTACTTTGTGCGAGTACCGATATGTCAGATAATATAACTTACATTTCATTTCAAGAGGAAATCTGACATATCAAATACAAACTCAAAGCTAACACACAGTGGCTAAGTGGACTTCGGAAACAAATATAGAAATAAACATAACACAAATCAGTCACATATATTCATATCACAAAGGCGGAAATAGATATGAATATAACACATAGAAGTGTACATCAAAGTAGTGGTCAAACTAGATCCACTGCATCACAAAAGAATAGATACAAGTGCTAGACAAAAGAATAAGTATACATCAAGGAGTCTCTATCTCAAATATATACTAACAAAAACTACTATGCCAAAGTAGTTAGCCAAAAGTCAGGTGATAGTCCCAGATGAGGAGTCAAGCAGAAGCACCTATAACATCTCGGTCTGACCCGAGTATTATTTAATAAAAAAATAATAAACGAATCAGTCTAACTATAAATATCAGATAAAATGAGATAGGATAAGAGATATGACAAAAACATATGATAACAAAAATGCCATACTGTGTCAAGTATACATCAAATAACAACAAAAATCATACAATATCTCAAAACATCTCAAAACACCAAAAATAATCACATTCTTTAAATTATTCACCAAAACACAAATATTGATAGAGCTTATCAATGCAAACCACGAATTTTGGTGAAACACAAATTCTAGAAATCACAACTAGAAATCCAGAAATCACAAAAGAGAAGGCCTATCACAAACGGGAGCATGAAAACTCACCAACACATGTATCACAAATGGAATGTTATCCCATGGTCGCTAACCATAAAGCCTGTGCAACAGCGTAGTGCAATAACGGTACGCCCGAGGAACCATAAACTCAAATGAGTTGGAACAACGACGTAGTGCAATATCGGTACGCCCGATGAACCTGAAACTCAAATATTTCGGAACAACGACGTAGTGCAATAAAGGTACGCCCGATGATCCCGAAACTCAAATAATTCGAAACAACGACGTAGTGCAATAACGGTACGCCCGATGAACTCGAAACTCAATAAAGTCCGTAGGTCGCTAGCATATAAAAATGAGACGAAGCTCCATAAATCGTGGTACAGACCCTCACGTGGACAAAGAGACATCGCAAATCGCTAGTCTAAACCATAAAATGATCATCATCGATCATCAAGAAGTGTCGATTACACTAAGCTAGTAAATAAATGAGTTTAGCTTCATGTCCCATAACCACTGGCTTAACTTAAATATTTACGAACAAATTGTAGATTTCCACTCAAAAGTTGTCACAAGATTTTCAATCGAACAAGTCCAAAAATTAACCGATGAAGTAAACGCAAGCATTTCATACCACTTGTTTTACTAAGCCGTTTAATTAGATTTCTCATACGAATGAGGTAAAGGTTTGTATATACTAATAGATTAGAAAATGGTTTTATAAACGAGCTTTGTATTAAAAATAGGGTTGAAATCATCTTTGTGAAAGAGTTAGAATATTTACTACTAGTATAGAAACCTTTGTATTTTAAAGTGACAAATCACAGAAATGATTGTAGAAACAATCAATCACCAAAAATTCAAATATAAAGACGTGAATCAAATCCATGTAAATCGATACCGAACCCATCAAAACGGATATTCCCGAAAATCCCGAAAAAGGAGTCATCAAAGTCGATAAATGATAACAACAATTCGGATCATCAAAAATCAATTAAAAACCGGAAACCCACACAAAACTTCCTAAAATAGGCAAACTGCTCTTTGCCCAGATTCAGTCGACTGGACTAAATAGGTCAGTCGACTGATCCATACCCAGAAATTCTCGGGTTCCACGTTCAGTCGACTGAACTATATGGTCAGTCGACTGACGCTGGAACAGAAAGTTTTCTGTTCCCAGGTTCAGTCGACTGACCAATACGTTTAGTCGACTGAACTGTCTTCTGCAGCATTTCCAGCCTAGCCCCCTTGTGGGGAAAAACCAATAACACGGGACGGAAGCGAACGAGCGAGCTACAACGACTAGGGATTTACGCCAAGTAACAACCCAACCTTGTATGGCCCTCCGAAACACCCCACTAACGTGTTCAAACATCAAAGATTGGATTTTTAAAGATTGGACCTCAAAACACCAAAAATTGGAAGATTCACCAATTCAATTCAAATCAAAAGCAAATGAACATAAATAAGTGTTAGGAATTCATACCTAACAACAATGATATCTATAGAAGTAGACGTGAGTTCAAAAACTCACCTTTAAACCCAAAAACACAAGAGAGAAGCTATAGAGCAAGGCAAGAACAATCACTCTTCAATTTTAACCCAAGAAGCTTCAATCTAAGCTAAAAAGAAAAACATTTCCTAAGTTAGGGTTTAGGAAATTTCTGAAACTGAAGAGGAAATGGGATGGAGAAGATGAAGAGAATGCTTACCTAAGCTTCTCTTTGATTTTAGAGCTAGAACTTGAATTTGCAAAGGAAACTAGGGCTTGGAATTTCTATTTCCTTTTCTCTTCCCCCATTTTTACTTAAGCTTGAATGTATTAGGAAAATGAGAATGAAATGAGAAGAGGAGAGGGGCCGAGTTAGGGTATTAAGATGGGTTAGTGGGCTGAGACCCAAAGCCAAAGTAGAAAAATAGCAAAATTCACCCAACTCCAAACATATCGATGTTTATACTCAAAAAAGTTGTAAACGCCATTTTGGACTCAGTGGAAGTGGTCTCGAGACCCAATTCGACTGTTTACAAAAAGTAGCTTTTCGGACTTTAATCCGATTAACGATGCTATATTTAAATAAAACATTTAAATATACAATCGTAAAATATGCGGGTTGTTACAACAGTGCCCCAAAATGTTAATTTCACAGATTTAAACATCATTTTATATTTTCGACCTAATTATTTGTATTTATCCGATCTATTTATTTTTGGAAATAAGTTTACAAATTGAATTCAGCAATATTATTTATTAATTAAAAGGAGTTAAATGAAATTATTAAATCCATTTAATTTAGATTTAATTCACAATTCAAACATTTAAATATTCCCTATATTTGAATTATAAGTTATTAAATTCCAAAATCTAAATTTTTAAATATTAAAAATTAATTAAAAAATTAAAATCAAATGACAATTATTTTTGGGTTTTTACACTCTCCCCTCCTTAAGTGAGTTTCGTCCTCAAAATTCCCAAGGAAGAAAATGTTTCCAAACCCTCAAGTTTAAAACTATTAACTAAAACGAGTTATTAAACTTATTTTCAAAACCAATTAGCGGGAATAGATTCTAAAATTTCCAAGTCTTTTAAATTCACACATCTATACCAACTAATTCCCTTCCATTCATTCATTCCAAGATATAACTCAAAAGTCAAATTTTATTCATAAATTTTTTTCCAAAATTCTAAAAAAAAATCTAACTCTTAAATTTACGGAAAATTTCGCCAGCGTCTCCTTCGCGGCTCAATCGGAACAACTACAAATTGCCTCTACGGGCTCTAAACCAACCAAAGAAAACAAAAGCCAAGTGTCCGCCCATATCTGGGCATAAAATCATTAATGAATTTAAATTCCCAGATTTATTACGTACCTTTTTGCGTTCGATTTATATTTTGGCAAGTAATTTATTATCTCTATGCAAAATGCAGGTGCACAAGGAGTCAAGTGGAAATCTCTTGCTTCCTTGTACTTACATAATCTAAAAGAGAATCAGGTTAACAAAAGCAATATGATGTAACTCTATATGCAAAAACTAGCATGATATAAATCTACATGCAACCAACAAGCATATCTCAATCATATGTGACAAAACACAGAGAATATTCTATAATATATGCTATGCATCCAAAATTTTCAAATGATAAATTTAGATCTAAATGCTCGGATTTTTCAATTTAAAATTTTATTTTTAAATTTCTCAGACGGGAATTAAATCAAAGATCAAAAATCAAAGAGACAAGGAAGAAATTACTCCTAATAAAGTATGGTGAAACTCTAGAATCAAAACAACATGGAGCGTCTAGTGGTATTCCAGTTTCCCAAAAAACATCAACTACAGTGTATAAATATTATTCCTTTTCCAAATATCTTCAAAAATCTTTTTTTTTGAAAATCATCGCGATTTAGGTCTGATAACAACAAATCAACAACCTTGGTTTATAAATTTAATTTTATAAACTATGGTATATAAGATCGCAAAACCGGTCAATCAAATTCAATCAAATCAAATCAAATCAATCAATCAAATTCCATCGAATCAAATCAAATTCAGTATAGGAATAAGCCAACACCATCAGCCAATCAAACACCACCAGTCAATCAATCAAATTCCATAAGGGAAAACTTATCACTTAACATTGTTTCAAAATGTCAAATGATTAACAAACAAATCTTAATTTAGGTTCAAAACTTTCTTTTTTGTCCAAAAATATAGATAATTATCTAAGCATACCATTTTGCTCATTAGTCTTTGGTTATTGCTTAGAAGTTATCCAAATTCACTCGGACCAAATGGAAGTTATACTCTAAATTTTATTAGTTTCTTAATTACATTAAGTTTTTTCTAAATCACTTATATTTTCACTTAGTATTTTATTCAATACTAAAATTATTTCATTAATTTTCCCCCAAGTTTAAAAAATATATTTTATAAAGTCATTTCTTTATAAAACATTAAACAATAACTTATTCCCACTTTATTTACTTGTATAATACTCTTCTATATCTTGAGAGTATGTACAAATTTTATTTTACTTTTTCATAGTTTTGGTGAAGATCTAATCAAAATTTGGGTCTTTTAAAACTGAGTCAACTTCTTGACCTCCTTAACTTAGAGTGTTAAAATGGAAGATATTTATGGGTTGACCCAATCAACAAATAGTTTACACTACTAAGATGTTTTAAACAAGAGTTATGGTTTTTAATAAAACAATGTTCATTAAATCCTTCTTATTCAATTTAACTCATTTTAAACCTGCGTTAAATTATCCCATATCTTATCTAAGGGAAAAATCTCATTTATCAAAATAATCTCTTATTAGAAATACATTTTATTGTGAAACAAATTCCCATTAAGGGAACTTAAAAATTAAATACTCGGTTTCTCATTTCAAAAACGCATCATTGAAATCATACTGCATATATTTTTATATATAATAACTTCAAATGATTTATTTATTAAAACTCACTTTGGGTTCATTTGGAATTGAACTCATTTCGATCGCACAATGATAAAGAGAATAATTTACTAAGTATTCCATTTGCCTAAGCGAACATCTGATCGTCATTTAGAAGATTATTCAGATTACCACAACACTAATCAAAACGATTTTCTCCTAATTATCCCAAAGAAAATGCATACCATTTAAAAATTACACTTCCCAAAATATTTTTTTATATTTTATTTCAGTCACTTTCAAAAATGCTACTATTTAATTTCTCAAAATCCTTTTGAAATTATTTTTCAAAAATTGCGGGATTTAGATTCAAAAATCCTTTTTAAACACATTTTATAAACCAAATTTATAAAAAATTTCCTTTATATAAAATCATCTTATATTATAATAACTCTTCATTGTTATAATATAATTTTCTCAAATATCCACTCTCTAAATTTCTTATAGTACCATTTAGATTATACTAAAAAACTTTTATTAGAGTTTAATTCTTAGCTCGCCATTAATAGAAGGTAAATTTTCACATTAACATTTTCTTTGAATACATTTATAGTCAAATTGTGAAAATTAATTCACAAAGGGTTCGTTTTAAATCAAAGCGACAAATGCTCCTAAATAAATCGAGCAAAATTTAACAACTAACAAATAATAGTCAATGCTTCTAATTTAATTAAGCATAACTGAACAAAAAATAGTGATAATAAATAAATATTATCACATTCAAACAAACACACTCTATGACTATATAAAGTTGTGAAAATTATTCCTTTGTATATATAAAATATAATCCTGGGCAAACTATTTTGTTTGCCAAATTTTCAAAAATTCAATACCACATTCGTTGTCTATGTTCAAGTGTTTAGAAATCCTTATCGATGTCGTAGAATCCCACGTCTTGACCAAAATTCATAAAAACTCAATAGACCAATTAACATAATACGTTTTTAAAACATTAACAAATATGCGCTCGAATATATAATACTCTCAAACTCAATCTAGGATGTTGCATACCTATCTCTAATGAGCCAGCCCCTACCAAAATCAAGGTTCTCGCTTAACCTCGTGCTCTAATACCGAATGTAACGACCTGCATTTTTGACCATCGAAAGTCAACATCGAACGCTGCCACTGTGTTCAAATGTCATGCATCCAATCGACAAAAGGGCAGATCGTTAGGGTAAATAAAAGGAAAAAGAAAAGGGAACAGAGAAAATCAGAATCTCGCAACGAATTCGACAATATATAATATAACATGGATACTAAAGACTGTCACTCCAAAATATAGAGTACATCAGAGTTAAAAAAACCTTATCAGCTGGTCAGTTTTAAAATCTTGACCTTACAATTGCTAATATGGATACCATCTAATACAGTGGAAAATAAACATTACGATATGTGAACCTCCAGCTCCTCTCCAAGATCTCCATATCACTAAGGATAACCTAGAAAAAATACTCGGTCTGACCCGAGCATTATAATAAAATAACACCCAGATTAGTCTGGAAATACCAACGTGAGATAACTCAAATAATGGGGATCATATAAAAGTTCTGTGAGATTACGTCGTTAACGCGGAACAGGTTTTTATCTCAGAAGAATGACATTCATACCGGCAAGAGCAGAAATAAAAATCAGGAAAACAATTCCAAATAAGAATGGGCATATATAATATTAAAAGCAGACTTGAAAGAATGAAAATAACACGATTAAAATCCAAACTGGGCAGAATGGATAAAACAAGGAAACAGTCCAAATTTGATTAAATGGACAAAATAAGGTAACAGTCCAAACTTGATAGAACGGACAAAAATCAATACTTAAACACCACGAAGAGTGGTTGACTCTTCCAGTTTCAATTAAAGAAAAACAGATTCAAAGGATTCGAATCAAATAAGGAAAGGAAAATTTTCAACAAATGACTAGGAAGATGCACCCCCTTGAAGTATACCTCTAGTAGTATACTTCTAAGAAGCTCATATACTCCATGGCACTTCTCGAGACCCTCCAAGCCGGACCTCGCCAAACTTTACCGAGTATTCGAGTACTTTCACATCTAAGTGCACAACCGAATCCAAACTAGATGACATGTGAAAATACCCTAATGGGAGCAACCCCGCATAGCTTGGCACCCTTTCGCGCTTTGGATTTAGTCATTTTCGATAAAGGACAACAAAGCTCAAAGAGCAGCAAATCCTTTTTAAGGTGATGATACACCATAAAGAAAGTTGGATCCGATAATTAATAAATCAACTATCGGGGATAATTAAAATGGTTGCATATGCAAATTAAATATCATTATATTTACCACTACTCATTGATTCCAAACAAGTGCCGTCTCTCGGTTGAAAATGAAGCCAAACAAGTTGAGATAGTGTTATCTCTAGGCATCGCCTTGATGACATTTTTAACCTTCGATATAGAAATGAGTCCAAGCCTCAATGTTTAGCATTAAAAGTATGACTAAATCCTTTTCATACAAGCAATATCGATTACTGAACTATTTATCCATAACCAAAATCGAACTTTACTTTTAAAAACTGAACTTTTGCTAGATTTTTATATTACAGTATTGGTAAAACACTTTTAGAAATACTCTTTCAAAACGTTCTTTTATAAAACAAAATTTATAATACTAAGTGTATTAAAAAAAGGGTCAAAAACAAATGTAGTTAAAACATTGTTTACTGTAAATCAAATATATTTACACTTAGCTTTATTTATAGATAATTCCTTTTAAAGGGTTTTATCATTTATAAACCATTATTTATAGATTTAAAACAACGTTTGTTATCCCAAGAGATAATAAAACAATTTAAAAACCTTTATAAATTTTAAAACAATATTAATTATCCGGAAAGATAACTAATCACATTTATTGTTAACAAGAAAACTTGTCAACACCGCAAAGTAGAATTTAAAGTGTAGTAGTCTCCTTCGAAACCCCCTTTTTATTAAGTAGAGGCAGTTAGAGTCTTATTACTTCCTTTAATCTACCTTACGAATAGGTCATCGTAGTAAAAACTTCTCTTTATTCAACCTTTCGACTCGGTCGAAACTCCTATTTCTCTTTCCTTTAAGTCTTTCAAACTTGCTTAGTTGGTTTAATTATCCTTTCAAAACCCCCCTTTTGAAATGGTTGTGTTACCCTAAAGGTTGGCTCTAATGATTCAAGGATATGGTTTAAATGGGTAGGTTCCGGCTTCGTCGAAAGCTGGCCTTTTTATTGGTTTGGGTTTTATCCAATAAATCAAAGGAAATAGGTTGAGTTAAAGATTTCGACTCGCTCGAGAGTATCATAATCTTGCTATCATTAAGCTATGTTGTACAAATTGATCAAGTCTCCCATTTGGTTTCTGATAGTGTTTGGGGTATGCCTTAGGGGCAATTCTGTAATTTATTAACTCCAAAATCAATTCTTGTTCGAAATAAAGGTGTTTCTTCTTTCTGTTATTTATTTGTTATAATGTGTTATAAATAATTAAATGTTTAATTAAAATTATATTTAGCAGAAAATCCATAAATGACGTGTTTGTGATAGTAATTACAATTAGTTGTAATCATGAGTATTGGATCACATTGTTACAAAACACATCATTTTAAATGTTCCTAGTCAAGATGCATCGACACTGGATATCAATGTATCCGTTGAGACTAGAGTATGTAATGCTCTCCAAATGTTGGGCAGTGTATTACTCATGACTGCCGGGGGCACCTAGAGGTTATGTACTAATAGTTATTGGATGGCTATAGAACAACTCACTTAGTAGTTTTCTATTGGTTAATATAGCTAAGGTCAAACAGAAAATATCGATGTGACTAATTTACACAATTCTTTCGACTTGAGAATACTGTCAACCTTCAATGAAAAACTCTGCTTTGATTATAGTCAAATCATGGAACGACATCTATCAAGTGATTATAGTTGGGTTGAGTGGAAGTATTGGAAGGAAGACACTATTCAAGAGAGGATTCGTCACTTCAGTTATATGAGGTTAGTATCATGGTCAATTCAAGTCAACTCAAAGTCAAAGGCATAACTAGAGAAGAGAATTCATTGATTCAAGTGGACTCAAAGGCATCATCAATTGGTATTTTATTATATATTATAGTAATCATATCATATTTTATGATTTATGATGCAGCAGCGGATAACAGAAATGTATGAAACGGTGAAAGTAGCAATCGGTGGATTGAAAATACCAAATGCCTAAATCCGTTGATCTCAAAGATACCGGATTCTAGCTATCTTCGTCACGTTGATCGCGCACGATGTCGTGAAAGAAGATCTACAATTCTTCGAACGTTGATCAAGCGCACTTGATACCGTGAATTGGCTTCAACAATCGTTGATTCGAGCGCACTCGAATGCCGAAGGTGGAGATAGGAGATAACACTCAACTACCAATTTAAGAAGAGGCACAAAGCACTCAAACAAGTTTTTATTCAAAATCAACTAACTTTACAAATGACGCAACACCCATATTTATAGGCAGTTTACAACACAACATCCACGACCTAACAGGTGGCCGACCTACAACTTACGACCTAGTATAGGTCGTTAATGACCTAACAGACACGTTACAACACACGCGACCTAAAAACATTACAACACAACAACATACAGCCGTGCGACCTACGACTTAAAGTATTTACAACAGTTACAACATCACAACATTTGTACAGACCACAACACTTACAACAAACATGCGACTCAACAATATCTTCAACACATTAGCTTGAGCGACCTACTGAAGAGCTTGGCAGCGACATAAGGATTCATCATACTTGAGCGACTTACTAGAATGCGGCATAACTTGAAACGATTTAAAGTGGAAAGCGGCATAAGAGAAACCAGCGACTTATGATAGGTCGTTCGCGACTTAACTTCTCGCGCGACCTAGGCTTCGCGACCTAAGTTAGGTCGTTCGCGACCTAAGGCAGTTGAGCTAGGTCGTTCGCAACCTAAGGTAGTTGAGCTAGGTCGTTCGCGACCTAAGGCAGTTGAGTTAGATCGGTCAATGTGACTCACTAGATCGCTAGGGCGACTCATCATTCCGCTAGGTCGCTGACGACCTAAGACGCACGTAGTTTGCATTGCCTCACGACTTTCACTAGGTCGTGAGCGACCTAAGACCCTTGAACGACTCAAATCCATTGAGTTGGTAGATTGCGCTGCATCATCCTCCCCCGGTTGACAAGAATTCGTCCTTGAATTTGTACCTTCCTCGTCCTCGACAGGCTCATTCCCATGAAACGAAATCAAGTATTTGACGTTGAAAACGTCTGCAGTGTGAATATCATCCGGCAATTTCAACTGATACGCATTATCATTGATCTTCTTCAAAATTTCTACTGGACCGATTTTTCGAGCTTTCAACTTGTTGTAAGTTCCTACTGTAAAACGATCTTTTGTCAACACGGCGTAAACCAAATCACCTTCTCTGAAGTTCACACTCCTTCTCTTTTTATCTGCCAGTTGTTTATACTTCTCATTTGATGCAAGCAATCATTCATGAATAGTTCTGTGGCACTCCTGCAACTCAGTCACAAAATCACAAGCTCGTTTAACAACTCCCTTCTGATATGGCACTGTCGTCAAATCCAACGGTCCCTTCAGAATTGCTGAATATACAACTTGAAATGGACTGAATCCAGTACTTCGATTAATAGCATGATTATGTGCAAATTCCGCCTGACATAATTTCATATCCCAGCTCTTCAAATTATCTTTCACAAGACATCTCAACAAATTTCCCAATGATCTATTCACCACTTCCGTTTGCCCATATGTTTGCGGATGATAGGCGCTACTAAAATTCAGCTTCGTTCCAACCATCTTCGACAAACTCAACCAAAAATGGCTTAGAATTCTAGTATCCCGATCAGAAACAATAGATTCAGGTAGCCCATGTAATCGATACACCTCTTTAAAGAACAATTGAGCAACACGGACGGCATCAGCTGTCTTCTTACAAGCTATGAAATGTGCCATTTTCGAAAATCTATCCACCACAACAAATATAGAATCATTTCCCCTTTGAGTTCTAGGCAAACCCAAAACAAAATCCATGCTCACATCAACCCACGGTCTAGTAGGCACAGGTAATGGCATATACAATCCCGCATTCGTCGCTGTCCCTTTGGAAACTTGACAAATATGACATCTCTCCACAAATCTTTCAACTTCTTTCCCCATGGATGGCCAAAAATATGATTCAGAAATCAACTGCAAAGTACGATCTCTACCCACATGACCTTCCTCATGCAACTCCTTCACAATCTTCATTCGTAAGCTGCACTCTGGTATACACAATCGATTCCCCTTAAAAAGAAAACCATCCACCAACACAAACTCATCCGACTTTCCCTCCTTGACTTCATCTACAAACTTCGCAAAGTAAGGATCTTCATCACACAATTCTGGAAGTACTTCGAACCCCATCACTTCAACTTTCATTGTAGTCAACAAATGATTTCTCCTGCTCAATGCATCTGCCACACGGTTTGTAATTCCTGACTTATGCTTCACCACAAATGTAAATTGTTGCAGGTATACGATCCACGAAGCATGCCTGGCTGCAATTTTGTCCTGCCCCTGCAAATGTTTCAGTGCTTCATGATCAGTATATAGAACAAATTCTTTATGGAACAAATAGTGTCTCCAATGTTTTATAGCTTGAACAATAGCATAGAATTCCACATCATAAGTATTATATCTCATCTTGGCTCCAGAAAGTTTCTCACTGAAATATGCAATTGGTCGTCCTTTCTGACTTAACACACCTCCAATCCCAACTTTAGATGCATCAGTATGTAACTCAAACAACAACTGAAAATCCGACAATACTAGAATTGGTGCTGACGTCAAAAGTTCCTTAATTCGCTCAAAAGCAAATCCTGCTTCCTCTGACCATGAAAACTGCTTCCCCTTCATACAATTAGTAACTGGTGCCATCATGCTACTGAAGTGTGGAATAAATCTTCGGTAGAATGATGCTAAACCATGAAAACTTCTAACTTCTGTTATCGTCCTGGGTTGTGGCCAATTTCTGATTGCTTCAACTTTATTCTGATCCACCTGTATACCTCCTTCTGAAATAACATATCCCAAAAATAAAACACTATGCGTCATGAACACGCATTTCTTTGTTGCAGCATAAAATTGTTCCTGTTGCAGTATCATCAACACTTCTCTTAGATGATGCAAGTGTTCTTCTGTGCTTCTACTATATATCAGTATATCATCAAAATACACCACCGCGAACTTCCCAATAAATGGTCTAAAGATCTGATTCATCACCCGCATAAATGTACTAGGTGCATTCGAAAGACCAAATGGCATAACCAGCCATTCGTACAACCCCTCCCGTGTCTTGAACGCTGTTTTCCATTCATCCCCTGGTCGAATTCGAATTTGATGATAACCACACTTCAAATCGATCTTCGAAAAGATAGTAGCCCTACTCAACTGATCTAACAAATCATCAAGCCTCGGCATCGGAAATCTGTATCTCACTGTAATCTTGTTTAGTGCTCGACTATCAGTACACATCCTCCACGTTCCATCCTTCTTCGGCACTAACAAGGCTGGAACTTCACAAGAACTTAAACTTTCCTGTACACGCCCTTGTTCAAGTAACTCTTCCACTTGCCTTCTCAACTCCTCGTGTTCCTTTGGACTCATTCTGTAATGTGGTCTATGTGGTAACACAGCTCCTGGAACAAGATCTATTTGGTGTTGTATGTCCCTCAATGGTGGTAACTCCGTTGGCAGCTCTTCAGGAAATACATCTTCAAATTCTTCCAGCACTGGCTTTATTTCTTCAGGAATTTCAACCACTTCATTACTCTCACGTCCAATCAACAAAAATACTTCAGGCTCCTCATCTACTTCCTTAACAAACTCCTTCAAAGATAGCAAAGTTTTAAGTTCTTCAATCTCCTCCAACTTGCTTTCTTCTTGTTGTCGCTTCTTAGGAACTAAAGTGATTTTAGTACCTTCAAACATGAAACTGTAACTGTTAGTACGACCATCATGTTGCACAGCTCTATCATACTGCCATGGTCTTCCCAACAATAGATGGCATACATCCATATCCACAACATCACACCAAATTTCATCTTTGTATTTCTTCCCAATCGAAAAATTCACACAAGCTCTTCGTCCAACCTTCACTTCCCCACCTTTTCTCAACCAAGCTAACTTGTAAGGTTTCGGATGCTTCTCAGTCTTTAATGCCAACTTCTTCATAGCCACGGTAGAAATGATGTTATCACAGCTTCCCGCGTCAATAACAAACTTGCAAACCCTTCCCAAGATAGTGCACGTTGACTGGAAAATATTACTCCTCAACCAACTAGAATCATCCTCTTGCTTTGGTATTAAACAAGATCTCCTCATCATTAATGAATACCCTTCATCTCCCGACACTTCTTCTTCCTCCTCAACTTGTAGTGAATTAGAACATTCAGCTTCTACATCCTCATCCTCAACCTCAGCAACCATCACTCGCTTCTTTGGCTTTGGACATTCATTGCTTTTGTGACCAAACTCCTAACAATTGAAGCATTTGATACCACTATTGACCTTGGACTTAGCAACTTCACTTACAACCGGTTTCGCAAAACCCTTAGAAACATTCGCATTGCTACTAGCCCCTTTCATTTGATTGTTGGAATTTGTAAACACACCACCACCTCTCCTACCTTGCTTCTCCCAAGCTAGAGCTTTTTGATGTGCTTCAGCAACAGATCTGGGATCAAACATATTCACCATATCTTGAATCTGCATTCTCAACCCTCCAACAAATCTAGCGGTCAACTGTTCCTCCGTCTCCATGATGTCATTCCTCGCAATCAATTGATAAAATTCATCTGCATAATCATTCACTAACTTTGTTCCCTGTCTCAGATTCTGCAATCGTTGATACATAAGAGACTGATAATTATACGGCAAGAAAGTAGCCTTCATTAATTTCTTCATCTTCTCCCATGACTCAATCTTTGACTTTCTCATTCTCTCCCGTGTAAGTTTAGTTTGCTGCCACCATGCCATAGCTCTTCCTTTCAATCGTGTAGCAACCAACTTCACTCTACGATGCTCGGGTACTTCCTTAAAGTCCAAAATTTCTTCAACATTAGATAACCAATCCAAAAATTCCTCCGCTACCATTCCACCCTTGAATTCTGGAATTTCAGTTTTCATCCTCGACTCCCATCGTCGATCATCTTCTACATCCCGATATGCATTCCGTACTTGGTCTCGATCTCGAGAATGAACACTACATCTTCCACGGTCTTCATCAAAAACAGATGTACTTCGATAACGATCTCGACCATCCACATCTCTATGATCACGCATATCCCTTCTACTTTGTCTTTCATCATCACGATATGGCTCATGTTCAAACTCACGTGGAGTTCTTCTCTCTTCATGTCTATATTCATGGTGATCTCTTCTCATTGAAACTGATGATTCTCTTCTATCTCGATAAGATTGTGGCGACACCCTCCTCGCTTCCATAACCGATGGCGAAACTCTGTTTCCTCCATGGTTCGAGACTGGCGACCTTCTCCTTTGACTTTGGTTCATGTCATTCATCAGTTTCTCTAACTTCCCAATGCCTTCATCAAACTTTTCATTGATGCATTGTTCCATTTGCTCGGCTTCTTCTCTTCTATACAACGCTTCAACATTCTGATGGCGATTAGCTCTTCTCGGCGGCATTATCAAAACTTCAACTCTCGGCCTTGACTTACAATTGAACAAACAATGCACGGCTTGAATTCTTCAATAAGAATTGGCTCCAAAGACTCGGCTTAGCTATGATTGGCTAAGGCTAGCTTTGATACCAAATGATGCAGCAGCGGATAACAGAAATGTATGAAACGGTGAAAGTAGCAATCGGTGGATTGAAAATACCAAATGCCCAAATCCGTTGATCTCAAAGATACCGGATTCTAGCTATCTTCGTTACGTTGATCGCGCACGATGCCGTGAAAGAAGATCTACAATTCTTCAAACGTTGATCAAGCGCACTTGATACCGTGAATTCGCTTCAACAATCGTTGATTCGAGCGCACTCGAATGCCGAAGGTGGAGATAGGAGATAACACTCAACTACCAATTTAAGAAGAGGCACAAAGCACTCAAACAAGTTTTTATTCAAAATCAACTAACTTTACAAATGACGCAACACCCATATTTATAGGCAGTTTACAACACAACATCCACGACCTAACAGGTGGCCGACCTACGACTTACGACCTAGTATAGGTCGTTAACGACCTAACAGACACGTTACAACACACGCGACCTAAAAACATTACAACACAACAACATACAGCCGTGCGACCTACGACTTAAAGTATTTACAACAGTTACAACATCACAACATTTGTACAGACCACAACACTTACAACAAACATGCGACTCAACAATATCTTCAACACATTAGCTTGAGCGACCTACTGAAGAGCTTGGCAGCGACATAAGGATTCATCATACTTGAGCGACTTACTAGAATGCGGCATAACTTGAAACGATTTAAAGTGGAAAGCGGCATAAGAGAAACCAGCGACTTATGATAGTTCGTTCGCGACTTAACTTCTCGCGCGACCTAGGCTTCGCGACCTAAGTTAGGTCATTCGCGACCTAAGGCAGTTGAGCTAGGTCGTTCGCGACCTAAGGTAGTTGAGCTAGGTCGTTCGCGACCTAAGGCAGTTGAGTTAGGTAGGTCAATGTGACTCGCTAGATCGCTAGGGCGACTCATCATTCTGCTAGGTCGTTGGCAACCTAAGACACACGTAGTTCGCATTGCCTCACGACTTTCACTAGGTCGTGAGCGACCTAAGACCCTTGAACGACTCAAATCCATTGAGTTGGTAGATTGCGCTACATTAATTTAATATTGATTAATACCAAATTTGTATATATAGTAATACTGTATATCTAGTTAGGTGAGATTTTCGTAGGTGTATGTAGTTGTCACAAATTGGTTTGGTTATGTGCATGGTTATATTATTATGTGTGATAATTTATGTATCAACAAATCTAATTTGCTGAAAAAAATTAAAATTTTTCATTATTAATTATTTTATGTATATTTATATATTAATTTAAAGGACAAATTTTCGAAGTAGGCTAGTTTATAAAACTATTTCGCGATAGGAGCCGGTTTTGAAACTTATTATCAAACAAGGCTGGTTTCTGCCTAGTCAGCAGCCAACTCAGCCATTTTGTAACTGCCATGAGAAAGCGCAACTATGAGTTGCGCTTTTCTTATTTTGTTCTTGGCGCAACTTTGAGTTGCGCCAATTTTTTTTTTTTCCCCTCTGCGCAACTCCAAGTTGCGCATGCTTCAACTTATAAGCATGCGCAACTCATAGTTGCGCATGCTATAATATAGCGTAGGCGCAACTATGAGTTGCGCCTGCAGGTAGCTGCTGTTAAAACAGAGCCAGCAGCTACCCCCTCTCTTCATAACCCCAAAAACATTTCCAAACTTCAAAACCCTCCTCATGCCAAACTCCACCAATTTTTCACAAAATTTACAAATTTCTTCTTCATTCTTCGATTAAACCAAAGCTACAACAATCCCTTCACCCACACTTACATTACCACTAATTTTTATGGATAATTGGGAGATTCCAGATGAAGTTTTGGTTCAATTTGTTGAACGGATGGAAGCTGAAAATGAATTTGTTCTTGAAACTCAGTTTGAAACAGTTCCTGAAGCTCAATTTGAGATAGTTCCGCCGGCTAATGGTGTTGTTGTTCAATCTGCTTTGGATAATCAAATCTGCTTAGGAGAAACGAAAAGACCGGGGAAACAAATTAGTGGCGAAGGACGATTGAGACAAGATAGACATCCACTTTGCCACTGTGGAGATGTTTGTGAGGTAGTTGTATGCAAGACTCAAACAAATGTTGGGCGTCGGTTTTACGGATGTGCCGGTTACCTTGATCATATAACTAACCCGAAAGGTGTAGAGTGCTGTAATTTCTTCAAATGGCTAGATCGTCCGTTGACCCCTAGGGGAGTGGAGTATGCGCTAGAGATGCAAGCCGAAGTGAGACGTTTGGAAAAGGAAAAAAGCCAGCTTCGACATCAAGTAGAATATTTGCAGTCCGTAAATCCAATTTGGAAAGGGGTCTAGCCAGACTAACTTTAATGTAATAGATGTGTATCAGACTAACTTCTACTTGATGTCGGACTGCAAACCCCTTTCCAAATTGGATTTACGGACTGCAAATATTCTACTTGATGTCGAAGCTGGCTTTTTTCCTTTTCCAAACGTCTCACTTCGGCTTGCATCTCTAGCGCATACTCCACTCCCATAGGGGTCAACGGACGATCTAGCCATTTGAAGAAATTACAGCACTCTACACCTTTCGGGTTAGTTATATGATCAAGGTAACCGGCACATCCGTAAAACCGACGTCCAGCATTTGTTTGAGTCTTGCATACAACTACCTCACAAACATCTCCACAGTGGCAAAGTGGATGTCTATCTTGTCTCAATCGTCCTTCGCCGCTAATTTGTTTCCCCAGTCTTTGATTCGTTTCTCCTAAGCAGATTTGATTATCCAAAGCAGATTGAACAACAACACCATTAGCCGGCGGAACTATCTCAAATTGAGCTTCAGGAACTGTTTCAAACTGAGTTTCAGGAACAAATTCATTTTTAGCTTCCATTCGTTCAACAAATTGAACCAAAACTTCATCTGGAATCTCCCAATTATCCATAAAAATTAGTGGTAATGTAAGTGTGGGTGAAGGGATTGTTGTAGCTTTGGTTTAATCGAAGAATGAAGAAGAAATTTGTAAATTTTGTGAAAAATTGGTGGAGTTTGGCTAAAATTTGGGTTTGGAGGTGGTGGGTTCGGGCATGAGGAGGGTTTTGGAGTTTGGAAATGTTTTTGGGGTTATGAAGAGAGGGGGTAGCTGCTGGCTCTGTTTTAACAGCAGCTACCTGTAGGCGCAACTCATAGTTGCGCCTACGCTATATTATAGCATGCGCAACTATGAGTTGCGCATGCTTATAAGTTGAAGCATGCGCAACTTGGAGTTGCGCAGAGGGGAAAAATAAAAAAAATTGGCGCAACTCAAAGTTGCGCCAAGAACAAAATAAGAAAAGCGCAACTCATAGTTGCGCTTTCTCGTGGCAGTTACAAAATGGCTGAGTTGGCTGCTGACTAGGCAGAAACCAGCCTTCTTTGATAATAAGTTTCAAAACCGGCTCCTATCGCGAAATAGTTTTATAAACTAGCCTACTTCGAAAATTTGTCCTAATTTAAATATAAACTAATGTATATTTGAAACATATAATTACAAATATGTATATTTATAATGTATAAACAGCTTAGAATTTTTCCTTACATCTATTTATACATAAAATGAATTATCAAATTCGAAAATAATTTTTTTTATATATAAATAATTTTAAATTATCTTTTATTGATTATTTGAATTGTTTATTATATCTAAAACAATTATTGCACTAAAAATTCGATTTTATAGTTTATAAAATTACTACATCTATGCAGTAACCCACGGAAAATTTTTTAGAATTTTTTGTTAATATTAATATTTTTAATAATTAAATTACTTCTGTTGAACATTTCTTTTATTTATTAAAAATAATATTTTATTTCAAAAAATCATGAAAAAAATTTTAAACCTGTATTTTATAATCCTAAATTTTCATAAATTTTAAAATTTGATTTTTTAATATTTATTACTAATATTTTTAATTATTATGATCAAAACTATTTATTATATATATATATAATAATGATAAAATTATTATTTTATGTCTGTTATGCTATTTTCGATTTGGAAATAATTTTAAAATATATATATTTATATTTTAAGTATTTGAATGTAAATAATTATTCATATATATACATTTTATTTAACCTTATATATATACATAATTTTAATTATTTTATATATATATATATCTATGTATAATTTTATATGTTTAATTATGTATATGTATTTATATAAATATTCTAAATTATATATATATATATTTAATTTTGAGACTTTTAGTTATAAAATATATTTTAAATATATGTATACGTATTTATATAAATATACTTTGCATTATAGATTTATGCACATATTTAGACAACATACAATACATACGAAATGAGCTAATGTGTCCGTTGCGATGTAAATCCCAACATCTATATACGGCATGTTATACCCTTCACGAATTATTATGTTACACATGCACACACACACACACACACATATATATATATGATACATGTATATATATATAAATTAAATCATTCAAATTAAATTTACACTACAAAATACTTAAATTTAAATAAAATACATGGTTTTATTTAAAACAAATTAGAATTGTTCTAAATGAATTAGACTTCATAGGCCCAATAAAGATCCAATAAGATAAAAAAATTTGAAATACACCCACCACTACCGCTGCGGGCTTACCCAGTTCCAACAATGGTATCAGAGCCCAATAGCCTATGCGGTCTAAATTAGTCATGTTAGGGCTAACTTATTAAGCTTCCCATTCAGTACGGTGTCTAGAAAGGTAATGTCTAGGATTGGAATTGGGTAATCAAGTACCTTGTCCCACTTGGTCACCGTCCTGGGTTGAAAGGTGAGTGAGCCCAAAGGTTGCCCCTAATAGAAAAGGCCCAACTTAATTTGGGCCTTGGGCTAATTTTCAAAATTATCATGAAAAATAAAGTAAAAGATTTTAAATTTAATTGTTAAATTTAAAATAAAATATATGTTCATTAGAATAGTTATAATGTAACATATTTTTCAAAATGTTTGAAAAACAAAATAACATAATTTTCGCAAATTATAAATTTTATTAACAAGTTAATTAATAAACATGTAGTAAATATATTATGAAATATGTTATGATATTTTAA
Source organism: Allium fistulosum (assembly GCA_030737815.1). Taxonomy (NCBI): domain Eukaryota; kingdom Viridiplantae; phylum Streptophyta; class Magnoliopsida; order Asparagales; family Amaryllidaceae; genus Allium; species Allium fistulosum. Next base: position 682,586,128 of record CM060905.1, on the reverse strand, counting down.
AACGTTTAAGATATCATAAATATGCATGCATACATATGAATAATGATTTTCGAAATCAGGATAATTTAATTAATTTAATTAAAAGGTTAATTAATTGAAATTATAATTACACATGTATATGATATATGTGTTATACTATAAAGGTTATAGTACATAATAAATATAAATGTTACATCAATATAAAATTAATTAAAATGTTAATTAATTAAATAAGATTTAATTAATATAATATTATACACAAGACTATTATATAAGTAATGTGAAATATAAAAACTATATAAATAAAACTTATATAATATAAATATATAAAACCCATAATAAACTTAAGAAATAAACACATACGTATATCGTGATTTCTGATGTGTTCGACACTTGAATCAGAGGGTAGTTCATAAGAATTACATTATTTCATAAATCGATATCACTCAATTTAATGTTGTCCTCTACCATATATATGTTAATAAATTACTTACATACTCCTTAGTTGTTGAGCAAACTCAAGCTAAGGATGTTATGTGTAGTATTATTAATATATTGAATAGATGAGGTAAAATAACTATATGTATTTGTTGAGCAAACTCAAGGTACATATACTATGCTTAGGCCATCACGATATGGTAGGTACGAGTGAATATAATTTCATTTCGATTTGTTGAGCAAACTCAAGGTCAATATGAAATTAGGACAAGGATGCAAGGGTTAGGAGTTGTATGTGATACAACCGATAAAAGGTTATCCATTGTTCGTGGAGCTATGACTTGTTGAACAAATTCAAGATCAGAATTCCAAGATGGACAAGTCCTAACACCTACTAGTGAAGTCATAAGACTTCTATGTTTTGACTTAGGGTTTGTCGAAACATAAAAGACCAGTGGGAGCTTTTTAGTAAAATGAAACATAGTGTTTAACCTTACTAATATTATAAGGACATCTATTATGTTTTGTCCTAGTAATCTACCATTTAAACTTGTAGAAAATGTCAACTCCAAAACTATTTTCTGAAAGTGACAAACTCACCGACCTAACTATACCGACTGGCAAAGAGCAATTAAAATAGCATTGACTTACGAGCGCCTTTGGACTGCTATTACATGTGAGCCTAAAACAGAAGCCGCTGATGGTGCAGACCCTGAAGAACAACTTGCTTATTTAAAGTGGAAATCTGAATTAGAGATTGCCCAAGTTTTCGTGTTGTCAACCTTAGAGAAACCGTTGCAAAGGAAACACGAAAATATATCTGTCCATGAGATTTTTATTAGTATCAAAGCTCTTTTTGGCGAACACTCCCGTTCCGCAAGGTACGAGCTTTTGAAAAAACTGTTTAACACAAAAATGACCAAGGGACCGAAAGTGGACGATTATGTTCTAATGATGAAAGGCTATATTGATAGACTTGCACAATTAGACATAGAGATAAGCAAAGAAATGCAAGTAGACTTGGTCCTTGGTTCTCTCACTCCTCAGTATGAACAATTCATACTAAATTTACAACATGAACCAATTAAATGTGAATCTCATGGAGTTCCTCAATATGTTGAGGTCAGCCGAGTCAACATCTAAAGATCAAGGTGTCGTACTTGCTGTGAATGGAAATGCATCATCTTCGAAAGGTTCGAAGAAGCGGAAAAGAGATAGTAAGAAAAAGAAAAGTAGGAAGACCGATGAGAAGAGTGAATGTCACAATTGCCACAAGAAGGTCACTGGAAGAGAAACTGTCCCGACTACTTGAAGATTGTCAAGGAAAGGAAGCAGAATGGTTCTGCAGCTCCATCGGGTACATTTATGATTCAAAAATGTTTTGTAATCAATAAAATGTCATGGGTTTTAGATACTGGATTTGGTACTCATATATGTAATTCGTTGTAGGGGCTTAGGAACTAGCATCGCATGGCAAAAGGAGAAATGAAGCTCCAAGTTAATGATGGATCTATAGTAGATGCAACGGTAGTAGGAGACTATCATTTAGATTTGCCAAGTGGATTAGTATTAGTATTAAATAATTGCTATTATGCAAAAGACTTTATTTATGGAATTATCTTTGTTTCTAGATATTCTAAGACTGGATATATTTTTCATTGTGCAAATAATGTTATGAACATTAGTTTGGATGGAAATAAAGTCTGCAAAGATGTCCTTGAAAATGGCATTTATGTGATTAATACTAGTTATGTCTGTTCTGTGAATGAAGTTTCTAATAAATTGAACGACAATTATCTTTGGCATTGTAGGCTTGGTCATATTAATGAGAAACATGGTTTTCTACCGTCAGTTGGTTCTGAATCATTTGAAACTTGTGAGGCGTGTCTTAAAGGTAAAATGACCAAGCACCCCTTCAGTAGGAGCAATGAAAGAGTTAATGAACTCTTAGGGTTAGTACATAGTGATGTATGTGGCCCAATGCCTATATTAACCAAAGATAATAGTTCTTACTTTTCTACTTTCACTGATGATCTCTTGAAACTAGGATATGTATATATTATGAAGAACAATTTCGACGTTTACGAGAAATTTGTTGAGTACAAAAAGGTAGTAGAAAATCAAACGGGCCGTAAAATTAAAATTCCTCGATCAGATCGAGGAGGTGAGTATGTTGGACAAGATTTCCAACAATAATTAAAAGATAATAGGATTATCTCTCAGGTTACTCCACCCTATACTCCACAACACAATGGTGTGTCGGAGCGAAGGAATCGAACCCTATTAGATATGGTTCGTTCCATGATGAGTAAGGGTGATTTACCTATGTCCCATTGGGGATATGCGCTAGAAATTGCAGTAGTACATATGTTAAATTTGTTACCCACTAAATATGTGTCCAAAAAACCATATGAGATGTGGTGTGGTAAGAAACCCCAACTCAAATATTTGAAAGTATGGGGTTGTCCGGCATACGTTAAGAGCGTTGGTCCAAATAAACTAGAGGCAAGATCGGTACTATGTAAGTTTATAGGATATCCCAAAAGCTCGATGGGATATATATTCTACAATACCGAAGAATAAAAGGTCATTGTTTCTCAACACGCCGTCTTTTTAGAAAAGGAATTTATGTTAAAAGAAATTAACAGTGAAATTGTAGACTTGGATGAGTTCCGAGAAACTAACACTAAAGCCGAAGCAGTGGGAGAACCAAGGTCACCTGTATACGAAAACATGCAACCTATTAGAAGGTCTGGTAGGGAATCCCACGCACCAAAGAAATACTACAGTTTTCTCGTGGATGTCGAAAGGGAGAACTGTGTCTTAGATGGCGACACTCCTCTGTCTTTCCAACAAGCACTGCAAAGTAAAGACTTTGCACTTTGTCTTGAAGCTATGAAATTCATGATGGACTCCATGTATGAAAACAAAGTTTGGACTTTGTCGGACGTACCCGAAGGGATAAAACCCATCGGCTGCAAATGGATTTTTAAGAAAAAGCTAAATGCGGATGGAGAAGTGGAGACTTATAAGGCAAGGCTAGTTACAAAAGGATTTCGTCAAATTCAAGGTGTTGATTATGATGAGACCTTTTCACCTGTAGCCATGCTTAAATCTATTCGGATTATGTTAGCCATTGTCGCATTCTATGACTACGAAATATGGCAAATGGATGTAATGGTGGCTTTTCTAAATGGTGATTTAAAAGAAATCATTTATATGTTACAGCCAGAGGGTTTTGTAGTCAGTGGGAGTGAAGGCAGAGCTTGCAAATTGTTAAAATCCATTTATGGACTCAAACAAGCTTCAAGGAGTTGGAACAAGTGTTTTGATAAATTAATCAAACAGTTTGGTTTTTATCAGAACACAGAGGAAGCGTGCATATACAGAAAGGAATAGGGAAATGCTATCGTATTCTTAGTACTCTATGTTGATGATCTATTATTGATTGGCAATGACACTTCATTATTGCAATCAGTGAAAGCTTGGCTTTCCCAAAACTTCTCCATGAAGGATTTGGGAGAAGTAGCCTATACACTTGGTATAAAGATCTATAGAGAAAGGTCTAAGATGTTGTTGGGATTGTCCCAATCCCTGTATATAGGCACTATACTAAAACGGTTTAGTATGGAGAATTCCAAGTGTGGAAGTGTTCCAACGCAATCTGGAATTGTCCTTTCTAAAAAGGACGCTCCTTATACCGATGACGAGAAAGAGCGTATGAAGAGGATTCCCTATGCTTCATCCATAGGATCCATAATGTATGCTATGTTATGTACTAGACCGGATGTAGCATATGCATTAGGATGTGTAAGTCGATACCAGTCTAATCTCGGAGAAAAACATTGGACGGTCGTAAAATGTTTACTTAAGTATTTGAGAAATACTAAGGACCTATTCCTCCTTTTTGGGAATGTAGACCTCCTTATGAAGGGGTATACGGATTCGAGCTTTCAAAGTGATATAGATGATGGTAAACTAGTGTCCGGCTATGTCTTTATACTAAATGATGGAGCTGTTAGCTGGAAAATTTCCAAGCAAGAAACAGTTGTTGATTCCACGATGGAGGCCGAGTATATCGCCCTCAATGATGCAGCAAAAGATGAAATATGGATGCGCAAGTTTTTAAGTGAGCTCGGAGTGATTCCCGATACTGAGAATCCAATGGCATTGTTTTGTGACAACAATGCAGCGATACAGATCGCAAAGGAACCAAGAGCACATATGAAGTCACGACATATTCTTCGAAAGTTCCACCTAATTAGAGAATTCGTTGAGAAGAAAGAAGTTGTGATTCAAAGGGTAGATACCAAAGACAACATAGCAGATCCATTTAGTAAAGGTCTAACTCGGCCAGTTCTCGAGAAACTGATTGAGAGGATGGGATTGAGATTCCATAATTGGCCCCAAGTGCAAGTGAGAGATTGATAGTGTTAGGGGTATGCCCTATGGGAAATTCTATAATTTATTAACTTCGAAATCAATTCTTGTTCGAAATAAAGGTGTTTCTTCTTTGTGTTATATATTTTTTATAATGTGTTATAAATAATTAAATGTTTAATTAAAAATATATTTAACAGAAAATCCATAAATGACGTGTTTGTGATAGTAATTACAATTAGTTGTAATCATGAGTATTGGATCACATTGTTACAAAACACAACATTTTAAATGTTCCTATTCAAAATGCATCGACACTGTTGATGTATCCGTTAAGACTAGAGTACATAATGCTCTCCAAATGTTGGGCAGTGTATTACTCATGACTGCTAGGGGGCACCTAGATGTTATGTACTGATAGTTACTGGATAGCTATAGAACAAATCACTCGGTAGTTTTCTGTTGGTTAATATAACTAAGATCAAACAGAAAATATCGATGTGACTAATTTACACAATTCTTTCGAATTGAGAATACTATCAACCTTCAATATGAAAAACTCTGCTTTGATTATAGTCAAATCATGGAACGACATCCATCAAGTGATTATAGTTGGGTCGAGTGGAAGTATTGGAAGGAAGACACTATTCAAGAGAGGATTTGTCACTTCAGTTATATGAGGTTAGTATCATGGTCAACTCAAGTCAACCCAAAGTCAAAATCTCCGGCCAGAGTAGTACGGTTAATAATAATTGTTATTATTGAACCAAGGATTTTGTGTTTGTACTATAGAGTTAAATATGGACAATAATGGAATTTTGACCGTTACCAAATTCCATAAATCCAAATTGATACAGCTTTGACGAAGAGAATTGGTGTACAAAAATGTCACTAACGGGTAACGCTTATTAAACTAAATATTTTTTTACTGAAAATGAATAAGCGATAAATTTGGCCGTAATGTCACACTGCTTACTAAGTGACGTGCGAACGTTAACATTCGAATAGTTCGGTGTGTTAATTGCAGACCAAATTTACACCCAAGAGTTACACAACTGAAATGATGAATTCCCTTAAGACCGAATGATTTAATTAGTTTATAATTGTTATAAATAAATTATATTAATTAATATTTATGAAATATTAATTATAAAAATTTGAATATGGTTTGAGAAATAAAAATTGTTATATATTTATAATAGTTATAAATGTACCAATCAATATACGATATCAATAAGCGATTAAATTAGATTTAATTGCATAGCATTTTGGCTTGGGCTTAAATGGGATTAAAGCCCATGATTAGGGATGCAAATTTTAGTTTTGACAAGTTATTGGAGGCAGCTAAAACTTAGGATTAGACCTAGAGATGGATGACTAAGATTAAGAGAGAATAGGTAATGAGATTGTCCTAATATCTCTCTTGTACTAGGCTATATATATGGATCTCTAAACCCTTAATCAAAAAAAAATTTGGCTGCCACAATTATCAAGTTTGCTGGTCGAAATTAATCCCCATATCAGTTCTAAGAATCTCAAATCAGTTCAATTTAAGTAAAAGCACTATTTGATAGAAAAGGTCGATGATTCCAGACTTGCAATCTGACGGATCGAGCATAACTAGAGAAGGGAATTCATTAATTCAAGTGGACTCAAAGGCATCATCAATTGGCATTTTATTTATATATTACAGTAATCATATCATATTTTATGATTTAATATTGATTAATCCCAAATCTGTATATATATTAATGTTGTATATCTAGTTAGGTGAAATTTCGTAGGTATATGTAGTTGTCACAAATTAGTTTGGTTATGTGCATGGTTATATTATTATGTGTTATAATTTATGTATAAACAAATCTAATTTGCTGGAAAAAAATAAAATTTTTCATTATTAATTATTTTATGTATATTTATATATTAATTTAAATATAGACTAATGTATATTTTAAACATATAATTACATATATGTATATTTATAATGTATAAACAGCTTAGAATTTTTCCTTACACTATGATATATCAAATTCGAAAATAATATTTTTTTTTACATATAAATAATGTTAAATTATCTTTTATTGATTATTTTAATTGTTTATTATATCTTTTGTTAATATTTAATATTTTAATAATTAAATTACTTCGGTTGATCATTTCTTTTATTTATTAAAAATAATATTTTATTTCAAAAAATCATGAAACAAAATTTGAACCTGTATTTTATGATCCTAAATTTTCATAAATTTTATATAATATTTATTTTTAATATTTTTTATTATTATGATCAAAACTATTTACTATATATATATATAATAATGATAAAATTATAAAATTATTATTTTATGTTTGTTATGCTAATTTCGATCTGGAAATAATTTTTAAATATATATTTATATTTTAAGTATTTGAATGTAATTAATTATTCATATATACATTTTGTTTAACCTTATATATATATATTTAATTATTATATATGTATGTATAATTTTATATGTTTAATTATGTGTATATATATATATTTATACAAGTGTTTTAAATTATATATATATATATATTCATTTAATTTTGAGACTTTTAGTTATAAAATATATTTTAAATATATGTATACGTATTTATATAAATATACTTTGCATTAAAGATTTATGCATATATTTAGACAACATACAATACATACGAAATGAGCTAATGTGTCCATTGCGATGTAAATCCCAACATCTATATACGGGCATGTTATACCCTTCATGGATTATTATGTTACACATGCATACACATATGTATATTTATATGATACATGTATATATATAAATTAAATCATTCAAATTAACTTTACATTACAAAATACATAAATTTAAATAAAATACTTGATTTTATTTAAAAAAAAAATTAGAATTGTTCTAAATGAATTAGACACTATAGGCCCAATAAAGATCCAATAAGATAAAAAAAATTTGAAATACACCCACCACTACCGCTGCGGGCTGGCCCAGTTCCAACAGTTTCAATATTAGGGTTTACAAAATTAAGAAAATACAAGAATGGAGTAAATGAATTCGGACCCCTAAAACCAGACCCCTAGGGTCTTATTTATAGGTGCAGGTTAGCACATTTTTATTCAGTGCTTTCGACCTGGTCGAAAGGCGGCCTTGTAGACCTTTCGTTGCTGTCAACATTTGGGCATTCTTCTGCATTGCATATGAATCGACTTGAGTGCTTTCGTCTTCATCGAAAGGGGTAGGTGCGCCTTTCCACCTTGTGTTGCTTTGTTATTGCAAGTAAGATGGGGTTTGTGCTTTCGACTCTATCAATAGGTACATCTTTGGGGTTTCGATGGTATTGAAATATTGTTGATTTCAATGCGGAAGGTAACCTCCGAAAACATACCTATGGATTGATGCGAAAAAATATGCTTTGTACCGTTAACTAACGGTAGAGTAAAACATTTCAATTTAAAGGCAAGCTTTTACACAACAGCTTCATTTTCATATATGTGTACTTGCCATTTTCATACATGTAAACGTGGAGCACAATGACATATGTAGTTATTTAAATATCCATCATAACTGAACACGTACAAAAAATAATGTGCGTTAAATATCCATCATAACTGAACACGTATAAAAAACAATGTGCGTTAACTTCTATTCAGTTCAAAATAGTACATATAAGCGTGCACAAAACTCAGTATATAATGAATTTTCTTCTATACTTTTTTTTATATTAAAAGCTAGACCATTGAACACGTTTACATATTTAACATGCTGCATGTACAAACAGAATTAAGGAAGTAAAAGCAAACTTATAATTATATTTTACATCTCAGCTTTCTATAATTATATTTTACATCTCAGCTTTCCAAAACAATATATAGAATAGAAGCTGGAATTTGCAACAACATGGCCTTTTGTTTTCTGTATGCTGTAATAATAACAGTTCCTCTGAAAATTATTATGTCCTTATTGATAATATTAAAATGAAAATGGTGCATTCTATGTTCCGAAACAACACTGGAGAAAAACTGAAAACACGCATCACATGTTCACAGTTAGTCTATTTAGCACGTTGCTTTCAACTTTTCATAATTCAAGCATTTCGCCTATGCATTATTGTGCAGTACATTTGATGTCTTTATGAGCATCACTGTATACTACAAAAGAGAGAGAATCCAACCACCATCCGCTTGCCTTTGCGCCATTGCATTCCTCCACCCCGACCTGCATCCAACCCGCCAGAACCACCAACCTCCTCCGTTGCCTAAGTGCACCGATCACCCCTCTCACCCTAGCCGCCTCCGCCTGCCTACATCACCTCCATCCTTGGCCAAAAACTCACCACCCTAAAGAAAAGTATATAAAGTTTAGCAATCGGACAGCAAACTACAAACCTGAGAGTAAATGATTATTAACATATTGAATTAAGTATTAGGAATATCAATATCTCATATCTATCATATTATTTTAGCACAAACTAAGCATGATAAGCTATCAAACTTTTAGTTTGAAAATTAGGAAAAAACAAAAAATAATGACTTAAAAAAGGATATACACGATACATAATTACATTTCAAAAAATGAAGCTACGTGGACACTATGTTCCAATAAAATCAGTTGATATCAACTGCATTTTACCTTAAGAATATTCATATACAAAAATCGCTTGGTAATAGATACAATATTAATTGCATACTCAAATGAAAACCGGCCCAAAAATGATTAATAACCATTTGATGTGTTGTTTAATTAATTATAATTAATTAAATGATCAAGGAAATGTAACTTATTAATACATAGTTGTGTTAGTACATCGTTTCTGCAAGTTTCATAATTTGGATGTTGCAAATATTGAAATTAGTAAAAAAATAATTTATTTCAAATTTTCCTAAAGATGAGGAAAAATAAAATTAGTTTGATTAAATTTAAATTGTTGAAAAAAAATTCTCCTCGGTTATGTAATTTCATCAAAGACATCATTGTTGGTTTAATAGTAGTTTCGTAGTTCTTGTCTTGACAGAATCCACATTTTTCCAGCTTTGTTTTCCACTTGTAATAGTTTTGCTAAATATGAAGTACAGACACTTCCCTCTATAGATATTTAAGGCCTGTTTCTATGTCCAAACATTTCGGTAGTATATTTGATAGCTTAAAACATGAATCATGATACATTTCAACATACATTCATTTGACTGGGTCCTAAATATTGCTGAAATTAAATCTCAGTTCTTAAATTGCTAAAACAAAGCAGTTCATATTAAATAATGTCAGCTTTACTTCAAAATGGCTGGGTTTGTTCAATTATCAAAACTATCTATTTTAATGTCCTTTTAAGAAATATATCTCACATAAAATAAGATTATCATTTTCAAAGACCATCGGAATATAATTTAATCAAAATAATAACATGTAGATTATTAAATTCGTAGCGTCTCTATATATTTAAGTTATTAATCAAAACAGAATAAAATTTAAAATTTTCCAATTATGCATTCCATCAATCAAAATGTACTAAAATTTCAACAAACCAACGTTTTTTCGAGGCCTCTGGAATCCCATTCCTTCTCTGTTACGCAACAATTGAGCATACTCCCATCACTTCAAATGCCACCATTGTTCTTCTATTATTTGAAGATTACATGAATTTAGAATAATAATCATGACCAACAAAATATAATAGTAAAATGGAAACATACAATAATGAGTTAATCGCAACTAAATTATAAGAATTCAAAGTTATTGGAAGACTACGGTTATACACAAATAAAAGGTTAGACTAATATTAACAGTTGTTCAATCGTATAGCCTGATTAATGTAAGGCAGTAGCAGAACAAAATGGATCGATATTCAATGTAGAATTTGATTAAAAACAATGTAAAGTAAAATGAATTTTAAATAAAATCAAAGTAAAGCTTTTTGGACTTTCACAAACCTATGCCTGCTTGTAGCCTATATTCATGGTCTTTAGTCGGTTAATTCAAACTTCTGCACAATTTACCATTTGACATATAAAGGACTTTTAGTTAATGATGAGCATAGAACCACGCACTAAAATGGATTGATACTATTACTGTTATTAACGAAGTTTCATCTACTTTAAAATTTAATTACTCTACATATATAAACTCCACCAATAAAATATCAATTTTAAACTATCACTATACACTTATATGGACAAACATATGATATGGGTTGGAATCACTAAATAACTATTATAGAAAAAAATTATTATGAGAGTACATATGTACATTACCTATTTGTACACAGAAGAAGTCCATAACACTCTTTAAATGGTGCCAAAAATTTCCTCCAGATATATGAATCTTCTTCACATAAATGGTGTTTGGATTTGCCCGTGCTTGGATTTAAAATTGATTTCGACTTGAAGTTACAGTCTGATCTGGATCTAATCACAAAAGGAAATGCGTTGCCTTCGATTTTTTTCACCGTCACCAAAAACTGCAAACCACCAAGATAAACACGGTAAGATTTCAAAGATCTAAAATTTCGTCAAAGTTGTCAATTTGGAGTTTGGTTAGAAGTCGATGCTTAGATTGTCAGATTGAAGTTTGGCGTCGAGTGAGAGTCCTGGATCTGGGTACAACTATGGAATTTGTTCTGAAGTTCACTGCTTTGATTTGTGAGATTGAGATCTGAGTTTCGCTGTTTGCTTGAATCCTTATCTGAGTCGATGACTTTGTCTGGTTCTGCTTGCTTTCGTAGTGTTTGGAAACCAATACCTAGTTCTGGAGCTGGACTGCTTGCGATCTTTTCCTGTATACGAAATGCAAATCTAAATTATTAACAATTTGAACCAAAAATGCTGCAAAAGAAAAATAATTTGGATTCTTCTTCTTCACCTTTCTCCATTTTCATTTATTTTGTGCGGGATAGGAGAGAGTGGAGTGGGTTGCGAAAATGAATCTGCAAATGAAAAGTGGTAAGAACGTGCGGCATACAAAATGACATGACAATCCTTGGCACGCCAAAGAATGGTAGAAGGGTATTTTAGACATTTCAAAAGCTTCATTTGGGGGTATTCCCATTATATATAGATAATATTTTAATTTAAACTATCAAGCTATAAAACGTCTGAAAATCTCAAACTCCAAACAGGCATGCCACCTGGCATTTTATATATTATACCCCTATTCCGAACGCAATGGAACTAATCTCGAGGTCTTATTTGATCATATACAGAAGATAGCTTTTCAAACCAAATTATTACATAAATTTATAAAATTAATTTCTACGCGTTTCGATCTCGCACGACCAAACGATACATCCGATTGCCACAAAATTCAATGGCATATTATAATTCATTATTATTGATCCAAAGAAACAAGTTTCATCAAAATCCGAGACAAGTGCCTCGAAATGTTAATTTCACAGAGTTAAAAATCATTTTATATTTTCAATCCAATCATTGATATTTATCTGATCTATTTATATTTGCAAATAAATTTACAAATTGAATTCATTAATATTATATATTAATTAAAAGGAGTGAAATGAAATTATTAAATCCATTTAATTTAGGTTTAATTCACAATTCAAATATTTAAACATTTCCTATATTTGAATTATAAGTTATTAAATTTCAAAATCCAATTATTTAAATATTTAAAATTAATTAAACATTTAAAATCAAATGACCGGAATTTTTGGGTTGTTACATTTATTTTGAAAAGGAAACATTTAGTAAAAGTTATACATTTTGTAAAGAATAGGATATGTCTAAATTATATGTTTGGAAAGTAAGTATATACATATAAGTAGAAGATTATTTTAAGGGAAATGTGCAGATAACGATGCTAGTTAATAATGTGTGTGTAATGGAAATTAAGGGCATTAATTAAGATTGAAATCATAATTGACTAGCTTAAATTGTAAATTGATTGTATTAATTAAGACAATGTGACTGTTACATTAATTAGGGGAAAAAGGAAAGAGTTCATTTAAAAAAAATTGATGGAAAAAATGTTTCTATAGAAATAAACTTCACCTAAATTCAATCAACAAATAAAAGACAAATGAATATTCACACACACACACACATGGGTATTTTTGAAAACAAATATATGGTATTCTATCATATTGAATAATAGTAAAAATGTGAATGTGAATGAATAGTATTAACTAATTTGGATAGGTGGCTATTAATGACATTAAGGCGGAAATATAATAACCTAATATGGAAAGTTAAGTATGAGTTAATAATTAGAAAAGATAAGTAAAACTTCTTAATCGTTTTTAAGACGCGTATATATGTGTGTGCGCATGTATGTATGTATGTGTTTATATATACTAAATGGTCAATAATATATGTACGTATATGCATGAATTAATAAATTGATTTGATAAAAATAAATTGAGATATAAATTGATTGATTGATTGATCGATCGATTCATTTAGTTAATGGAATGTAGACATATTGACCTAAAAGGAAAGTTTGAATATATAAATAATCTATTTTTGGGAAAGCGTATAGGTTCGATTTATTCAATTTAATGGCCCTAATTAATTTCTTGCTTCTGAAGTAATTGATGGTTGGTTAAGATGATAATTGAGGTTAATCTAATGGCCTAACCCTAACTCTAACTCTATAAATAAGATGATAATGAACCCTAATCCTTTTTCTCAAACTTACTGTAAATACATTCTGTTAACCTCAAAACCTTAATTCCTAATATCCTAATCAAAATCAACTCAAATCAAAATCCAAATCAAATCCAAAGCAAAATTAAGGGGCAAAGCAAGAAATCAAGAAGGAGACTAAGAAGTCCTAGAGAAGAGATATTGATTAGAGGTCAATTATCTTAGATCTAGAGCTTAGGCTAAAAGGCGAGTGGGCACAAATATAATAGGATGATTAAACTAGTTAATTTTAATTCTATTTTATGTTGATTAGATTGTAATCACCTAAATCTAAAACTATTAATCTAATAAATTGAAATTAGGAATTATAAATCCTCTTGGTGAAATTGTAATTTGCTATTAAAGATTGCGAAACCCTAAATTACACCCTAAACTGAATTTAATTTGAGAGTTTAATTTTGAATTAGGGTTAACTAACATACTTAATGAAATCAACCTGATTAGTTTTAACGAATAGAATAAAAATTAAGTATACAAATCAAAACAAGAAAAAAGTAACTCTGTAAAAAAATAGACGGGATGGTTGATCGTGCTTCCCATGGGTCGACCATAAGCGGTCCACCAATGGATAGCCCAGGTCGACTGTCCGCAGGCCAAATTAGGGGATTTGATTGTTTTAGGCCTTGAACCCAATAAATGAATGAAAACTTGTATTTTTTGGACTGTATTGGATTGTTGGTGGACCGGATTATGAGCTAGAGTGATATTAGGGTTATTGATGCAAATTTAATTCATGTTTCCATGTTATAAGGTATGACTTGGAGAGCTGTTGGAAGATTTGTGATTTATTTCGCGTTAGACTTAGGGTGTTACGATTGGATATGCGCAGCACTGGTCAAGGGCATCCTCGAGAGTTCGGTCCTAACGGAAATCTAGGTGCTGCATCATTTTCTTATGCAAGTATGGCATGGGTGGACGTTGGATAGGATAGTAAATGACTGCAGATCAATATAAAGCTAAGTGGGGGCCATTACCAGTAGGAGCACAAGCATGGTGACTCCAAAGTGGTACGTAAGAGGTATTTTGCCACTACGATCAAGGGGTGAGCCCGGTTGCATACAATGAGTCACTCAACGAGTTTGCATTACTTGTTCTTCCTTTATAGGAATAATGTGAGCTAGAATGGGATTGAAAATCCCTAATTTGTCGATCGTTCGAGTGAGGTTTGATTTGTAGGTGGACCCATTGTGTTAGATTGATACCCTTCAGGATGTGACCTCAGGTATGCAAGGACAAAATACACACTCTATGTAACAACCCGTATATTTTACGATTATATATTTAAATGTTTTATTTAAATATAGCGTCGCCAGTTAGATTAAATTCCAAAATGTGACTTTTTGTAAATAGTCAAATCCGGACTCGAGACCACTTCCATTGAGTTTAAAACGACGTTTACAACTTATTTAAGTATAAACATTGATATGTTTGGAGTTGATTAGGATTTTGGTATTTTCAATTGGGCTTTGGGTAGGGTTCTAGCCCACTAACCCAACAAGATAACCCAAACTCTTCTACCTAATAGCTCCCACTCCACTCCTCTTCATTCAATCATTCCATTTTCTAAATTCCTAACAGTCAAGCTCTAGGAAGAATGGTGGGAAGAGGTAACTAAAATTCCTAAGCCCTAGTTTCTCCTAGGAATTCAAATTCAAGTTCTAAAATCAAGGAGAAGCTTAGGTAAGCATCCTCTTCATCTTCTCCATCTCAATCCCTCTCCAATTTTCATAATTTCCTATAACCAAACTTTGGAAATATTTGAATATGATCGTAGATTGGAGCTTCTAGAGTTATGATTGAAGTGGAGTTGCTCTTTCCTTGTTTTAGAGCTTCTCAATTGTTGTTTTTGAGTTTAAAGGCGAGTTCTTGAACTCACATCTATCTCTATAGCTTTCATTGTTGTTAGGTATGAATTCCTAACATCTATTTCATGTTCAATTCCTTTTGATTTGAATTGGTATGGTGAATTTTCCAATTTTGGTATTTTGAAGTCAAAATCTTTAAAGATCCTATCTTGAATGTTTGGACATGATATTTGGGGTGTATCGAAGAGCCTATAAGGCTGGGTTGTCGTTCAACATAAATCCCTAGCCTCCATCGCTCGTCCGATCGCCTCCGAATTGATTTGGCCATCATTGGTCTAGGCAATTTCTGCCCAGCTCAGGCAACCAGACGTCTGGTTGAAAATTCCAGACGTCTAGTAGGGGCTTCTGAGAAAAAATTAAATAATAAAAATGGAAATAAATTTCCAGAGCCCAGTACCAGACGTTTGGTTAAACCCAACCAAACGTCTGGGAGGCTTCTAATATATAAAAAGAAAAAGGAGAAAAAAATTTATAACTTTCCAGAACCCAAGGTCAGACGTCTGGTTAAACCTACCAAACGTATGGTTCTGTTATTTTTTGCCTATTTTCCTTTTTTTCCTGGATTTCCAATTTTTATCGATCTTTGACGATCCAAATAGTTATTGTCAATCAATACCGACTTTGATGATTTCTTTTCTGGATTTTTGATGTTTCCATTTAGTGGATTTGATATCGATTTTCATGGTTTTAATTCACGTCGTCGAATGTGGATTTTTGGTGATAGATTGTTTTTACAATCGTTTCTATGATTTGTCACTTTAAAATACAAAGGTTTTTATACTAGTAGTAAATACTAAAACTCCTTTTAAAACTGTTTTCCAATCTATTAGTATATACAAACCTTTACCTCATTCGTATGAGAAATCCAATTAAACGACTTAGCAAAACAAGTGGTATGAAACGCTTGCGTTTACTTCGTCGGTTAATTCTTGGACTTGTTCGATTGAAATATCTTGACAATTTTCGAGTGGAAATCTACATTTTGTTTGTAAATATTTAAGTTAAGCTAGTGTTTATGGGATATGAAGTTAAACTCATTTATTTATTAGCTTAGTGTAATTTACACTTATTTTCGAGTGGAAGTCTACAATATGTTCGTAAATATTTAAGTTAAGCCAGTGGTTATGGGACATGAAGCTAAACTCATTTATTTACTAGCTTAGTGTAATTTACACTTATTTTCGAGTGGAAGTCTACAATCCGTTCGTAAATATTTAAGTTAAGCCAGTGGTTATGGGATATGAAGCTAAACTCATTTATTTACTAGCTTAGTGTAATTTACACTTTTTTTTATCAATGATGATCATTTTCTATGGCATTTTTATGGGCCAATGACCCATGGTCTTTGAACCGTTTTATGGAGTTCGGTTCATCAGGCATACCTTTGTACTACGTCGTTGTTCCGGCTTATTTGTGTTTAAGGTTCCTCGGGTGTACCGTTGAACTACGTCGTTGCACCGGCTCTATGGGTTAGCGACCCATGGGATAACATCCCGTTTGTGATACACGTGTTGGTGAGTTTTCATGCTCCCGTTTATGATAGGCCTCCCACTTTTATGTTTTATGGATTTCTAATTGATGATTTCTGGAATTTGTGTTTTACTAATTTTTACGATTTGCATTGATATGTTTTGTCAAGATTCGAGGTTTGGTGAATAAGCTAAAGAATATGATATTCTTTTTGGGTATTTGAGGAGACTTGAGATATTGTATGATTTTCATTGTTATCAAATATATATTTGTCACATAATGGTATTGTTGTTATCATTTTTTTTTTCATATCTCTTATCCTATCTAATTTTACATGATAATTATAGCTAGACTGATCCATTTATTATTTTTCTTCTTAAATAATACTCGGGTCAGACCGATGTGTTTCAGGTGCTTCCACTTGACTTCTTAGCAGGGACCGTCATCTGACTTTTGGCTAACTACTCTAGATTGTAGTTTTTATCTTCCGTGTATTCGAGATAGAGACTCATTTATGTATACATATTCTTTTTTCTAGCACTTGTACCTATTCTTTTGTGATGTAGTGGATCTTGTATGACCACTATATGATGTTCACTTCTATGTGTTATATTCATATCTGTTTCCGCCTTAGATATATGAATATCAGTAACTGATTTTGTGTTATGCTTATTTTATATTTATTTCCGAAGGCCACATAGCCACTGTTTAGTAGATTTGAGTTTGGATTGGATAAGTCGGATTTCCTCTTGAAATGAAATGCATGATATACTATCTGACGTATATGTTCTCACTCAAATCAATTACACAGATGGTCATTCCTCAATAGCCTTATTCTTCGCGCTAGTCGATGACATTACCCAGTAGTGTCCTTGGATAGTGTGAGTATAGAGACAGGGCATCACAGCTTGGTATCAGAGCCAAACTTCGGAACAATATAGAATAATTTAACAAGGATCATTATCCTAAGTCTCTCTTAGGAATCATGCCTTAGGATTTAATCCGAGTCTTAGGACCCGTTCTATCCTATTTTCTTTTATGATGCTTTGTTTTATCAATCAAGCTTATTTGAATTCATTCTGGGAATAACCTTTTTCCTTTTCGTTCTTTCTTTCTTTCTTAAAGAAGAAGAGATGGTTAGACCTGGCAGCCCTAGCGCTGGTCAATCCAGTGGTCCTCCTCTGGATGGCGTATTATTCATGTCTGCCAAACAACTTTTGGATCTTGTAAAGAATCAAAGATTTATATGTGCTTTGAATAAGAAACCCAAAAAGGTTTTACCTTTGAAATTAGAAGTGCCTTTCGACCAGCTGATAGATATCACTCTTCGACTTGAAGAGGCCGATAAAGGAAGTGATAGTGATGTTGGAGGTGCCAAGAAGAGCCTCAATAACAACAAGAAGAGGCATATTAAGTTCAAAAGGCCTAATCCCAATGAGAAAGGGAAGAAAGCAACTTTGGTAGCAAAGACTCTTACCCCTGATCGTGGAGTATGCTACAATTGTAGTTCTAAGGACCACTATGCAAATAGATGTTCAAGCCCCATTTATTGCCGCTATTGTATAAGTTCGGGTCATCATATATCTTCATGTCCCAAACTTCAAAGCAAGAAAGAGGGAAAGCTGAATGTTGTGCAAGCCCCTTGCAACACTTCTCTTAGTCAAGGTATTTTTCATTCAATCCTTAATGGCATTATTTTGTTTCATGATTATCCTATTCGAATTCTTTTTGATACGGGTGTATCTCATTCTTTTATATCAAAAGAAATTGTTGATACTTTTTCTTAAATATTATGGGCTTGATGACTTCACTGATAATTGCGAACCCGGTTGGTGGATCCGCAACACTCGGTTTACTTTGTAAAAATGTTGAGATTATTTTATGTGATTATGCTTTCCGATCCGATTTGCATATTATGCGCTACTTAGGTTTCAGAATTGATTTTTGGAAAGGATTGGCTTAATCGTTATGAAGCCCATATCTTATATCATGGGAGGACTATCCATCTTCGACATCCTCAATCTATTAAGCATATTTCTATTGTTCTTAATGATTTCGATTCCAATTCGGTGGCATCATTTTATTCATTAAACCCACATGATGAGGAAGATGTTATTTCCCTCATTCAAGTAGTTCATGAATTTCCCGATATCTTTGAGCCTGTCTTAGGATTACTACCTAAGCGATCAATTGAGTAACGCTAAGGTCTTTTCTCAGCTCGACCTTGCCATTAGTTTTCATCAGCTACGAGTTGCGGAGGATAGCGTTCCACTTACCGCATTCTACACTCATTATGATTCTTATGAGCAGCTCGCTATGTCATTCGGTTTGACGAATCCTCTAGCTTATTTCATCCATCTTATGAATCGAGTATTCTGCGAATATCTCGATGAGTTCGTCCTTGTATTCATTGATTATGGGTAAAAACAACAATTTAAAATTGCAAATCTTTCTAATAAGATATATTTATAAGTATAATTGGATTTTGTTCTTAAAACGAGCAAAGAATATTCGTAAAAATTTTAAGAGACATGTTTATCATATAGAAGATGATTTTGTGTTGTATTGCCCATTGAGTGCTTTAAGAATTCCGGTTGATGCGCTTGATCAATGTTATCAATAGGAGTCTCGTAAACGCTATGATGAGACAGTCAGACACAGTAAATTGACTAGTAATAAGTAAATTTTTCTGAAAAGATGATTACATAAATTTAATTATAATTTTGAATGTCTTAGCTTTTCAAGAAAGAGGATCATGAAATAAATGATTTAGCATAGAAGCTGCTTTTCAAAAATTAAAAGAACTCCTTTCCGATGCTCCTGTTCTTGTGATTCCCGAAGGGAACCAAGACCTCACTGTTTGTACCGATGCTAGTCGTATTGGTTTGGGTGCCGTTCTCATGCAAAGGAAACGTGTTGTCGCTTATGCTTCTAGACAATTGAAGCCTGCCGAGACTAGATATGTCACTCATGATCTAGAACTCGCGGCCATTGTTTCCCCCCTTAGAATTCGGCATCATTATCTTTTGGGAGAGAAATTTGCACTCTACACTGATTATAAATCTTTAAAGTATTTATTCTCTCAAAAGGAACTTAATTTGCATCAACAACATTGGCTCGAATTCCTTGCATCTTATGATCTTGATATTCTCTATACTCCTGGAAAGGGAAATCGTGTTGCCGATGCCCTTAGTCGAGAGCAACAAGCGGTTGTTTCCATAATGATATCTGAATGGAATGATCTCGAGACTTTGTCTACTTGTGAGATTCGAGATCGTGAATTCGATTCATGTTCATCTCTTGTTTTATGTAGCCTTAAGGCTCATCCTTCTCTTTTAGACCGCATCCTTGAAGCTCAAAAGCAAGATCCCAAATTGGCTCTTCTTAGCCAAATTTGTAGGGATAAAAATAATGTTGATGGTTTGAAAAACTTTCAAATCGATGCTCACGGAGGTATTCGAAAATTTGGTAGACTTGATGTGCCTAATATTAGTGATCTCCATAAGGACATTTTAGAAGATTCTCATCGTTCTAAATTTACCATTCATCCCGGTAGTAGTAAAATGTACGCAGAAATGAAGTGACTTTATTATTGGGATGGAATGAAATCTAATTTGCTAACTTTATTAAGCGTTGTATAACTTGCCAACTCGTAAAGGCCAAGCATCAAAGGCCCGGTGGGTTATTGCAACCTTTGGACATTCGAATTTGGAAGTGGGATCAAGTCTCCATGGACTTTATTTACGGTCTTCCCCGTTCTCGTTCGGGTCATGATAATTTATGGGTGATTGTAGATAGACTTACAAAATCCGCCCATTTTATTCTCGTTCGGTCCAATCGGACTGTACCTCTTTTAGCTAAACTCTATGTTAAAGAAATTGTTAAACTACATGGAGTCCCTACTTCTATTGTTAGCGATCGTGATCCATTATTTACTAGTGGATTTTGGAAGGGTCTTCAAAAAGCTTTGGGAACGAAGCTTAATTTTAGCACCGCTTATCATCCTCAGTCCGATGGACAAACCGAGCGTGTGAATCAAACTCTTGAAGAATTCCTTCGTGCATGTGTTCTTGATTTTGGTGGAAGTTGGGAAGATTATATTTCTCTTATTGAGTTTTCTTAAAATAATAGCTTCCAATCTAGTATTGGTATGGCACCTTTCGAGGCACTCTACGGAAGGCCATGCCGATCTCCTTCGTGTTGGCTTTAAGCCGGTGAGAAGCTGGTTTTAGGTCCAGATTTTATTCATGATTCCACAGAAAAGATTGACCTTATTCGTCATAGGATGAAAGAAGCTCAAAGTAGACATAAAATCCTATGCCGATAACTAAAAAAGGAATTTGGAATTTTCTATGGGAGATTTGGTATTCATTCGTGTTTCACCTATGAAGGGTGTTGTGCGTTTCAGTCGATCGGGAAAGTTAGCACCTCGATATATTTGCCCATTTCCCATCACCGAGCGCATTGGTTCCATGGCTTATTGTCTTTCGTTACCAACTCAATTTTCCGCTATTCAGGATGCATTTCACGTCTCCCAACTACGAAAATGCCTTAGAGATTCCGACTCTATTCTTGAGCCATGTGCTATTGAAGAAACTGAGGTTTCACCTAATTTGACCCATGAGCAACATCCTATTCGTATCATTGCTACAGAGGTTAAACGCCTTCGAAATAAAGATGTTTCGCTTGTAAAAGTTCAATGATCCGAAAATCCTAAGGATTTTTCTTGGGAGTCCAGAGAATTCATCGAGCGAACACATCTGGACTTACTCTCTCGTGCTCCTTAAGGTGAACTTCTCACTTCAAAATTTTCTTTTGTGTTGTTATGCCTTAGAGTGGTTGTTACTCTTTATTTTCTTCTTAAGTATTTCGAGGACGCAATTTCTTTTAGGCGGGAAGTCTCTAACAACCCACATATTTTACGATTATATATTTAAATGTTTTATTTAAATATAGCGTCGTTAGTTGGACTAAATTTCAAAATGTGACTTTTTGTAAATAGTCGAATCCGGACTCGAGACCACTTCCATTGAGTTTAAAATGGCGTTTACAACTTGTTTAAGTATAAACATCGATATCTTTGGAGTTGATTAGGATTTTGGTATTTTCAATTGGGCTTTGGGTTGGGTTCTAGCCCACTAACCCAACAAGGTAACCCAAACTCTTCTACCTAATAGCTCCCAGTCCACTCCTCTTCATTCATTCATTCCATTTTCTGAATTCCTAACACTCAATCCCTATGAAGAATGGTGGGAAGAGGAAACTAAAATTCCTAAGCCCTAGTTTCTCTTAGGAATTCAAATTCAAGTTCTAAAATCAAGGAGAAGCTTAGGTAAGCATATTCTTCATCTTCTCCATCTCAATCCCTCTCCAATTTTCATAATTTCGTATAACCTAACATAGGAAATATTTGCATATGATCATAGATTGGAGCTTCTAGAGTTGTGATTGAAGTGGAGTTGATCTTTCCTTGTTTTAGAGCTTCTCAATTGTTGTTTCTGAGTTTAAAGGTGAGTTCTTGAACTCACATCTATGTCTATAGCTTTCATTGTTGTTAGGTATGAATTCCTAACATCTATTTCATGTTCAATTCCTTTTGATTTGAATTGGTTTGGTGAATTTTCCAATTTTGGTATTTTGAAGTCAAAATCTTTAAAGATCCTATCTTGAATATTTGGACATGATATTTAGGATGTATCGAAGAGCCTATAAGGCTGGGTTGTCGTTCAATATAAATCCCTAGCCTCCATCGCTCGTCCGATCGCCTCCGAATTGATTTGGCCATCATTGGCCTAGGCAATTTCTGCCCAACTCAAGCAACCAGACGTCTGGTTGAAAAGTCCAGACGTCTGGTAGGGGCTTCTGAGAAAAAAAACAAATAATAAAAACAGAAATAAATTTCCAGAGCCCAGGACCAGACGTCTGGTTAAACCCAACCATACGTCTGGGAGGCTTCAGGAAATAAAAAGAAAAAGGTGAAAAAAATTATAACTTTCCTGAACCCAAGGTCAGACGTCTGGTTAAACCTACCAGACGTCTGGTTCTATTTTTTTTTTGCCTATTTTCCTATTTTTGCCCGGATTACCAATTTTAATCAATCTTTGACGATCCGAATAGTTATTGTCAATCAATACCGACTTAGATGATTTCTTTTCTGGATTTTTGGTGTTTCCATTTAATGGATTTGATAACGATTTTCATGGTTTTAATTCACGTCGTCGAATGTGGATTTTTGGTGATAGATTGTTTTTACAATCGTTTCTATGATTTGTCACTTTAAAATACAAAGGTTTTTATACTAGTAGTAAATACTAAAACTCTTTCTTAGAAATGATTTCAACACTAATTTTAATACAAAACTCCTTTTAAAACTGTTTTCCAATCTATTTGTATATACAAACCTTTAGCTCATTCATATGAGAAATCTAATTAAACGACTTAGCAAAACAAGAGGCATGAAATGCTTGCGTTTACTTCGTCGGTTAATTCTTCGACTTGTTCGATTGAAATCTCGTGACAATTTTCGAGTGGAAGTCTACAATATGTTCGTAAATATTTACGTTAAGCTAGTGGTTATGGGATATGAAGTTAAACTCATTTATTTATTATCTTAGTGTAATTTACACTTACTTTCGAGTGGAAGTCTACAATCTATTCATAAATATTTAAGTTAAGCTAGTGGTTATGGGACATGAAGCTAAACTCATTTATTTACTGGCTTAGTGTAATTTACACTTATTTTCGAATGGAAGTCTATAATCTGTTCGTAAATATTTAAGTTAAGCCAGTGGTTATGGTACATGAAGCTTAACTCATTTATTTACTAGTTGTTAACCGACATCTTGGCCCGGTTACAAAACGACAGTTGAAGAAATTATCATTAGCACTAGACAAGATTCTGATCAAGAAGAGACTGGAAGTGGTAGCAAGTTGTCAGGCCCACAACAAAGCAAGAGCATTCGGCCTGCCTGGCCTGGTGCGCAGATTCACCTACCATGGGCAGAGGCACCATGTTCCTAAGCCCATGAGGGAAGCCAACCCATGTCATCTATAAATAGGAGGGCAGTAGCACAATGAAAGGGACCTTTTTTGGGGGAACAATGGGGAGACTCTGCCACTTTCAAGGCTGATTATTTTCAGTTCAAACTTGTATTCAAGTCATTAATATATGGATTGTATCTGTATTCAACTACTTGTGAAAGAAATAAAGATCAAAACTCAAAGTGGACGTAGGCAGTTACACCAAACCACTATAAATCCGGTGTTCTTACTTTCTGCATTTAAATTAGCATATTCTTCCTTGTTTAATTTAACTTCACCACTTACATCTCTACACAATCTTTCTTAACGAGGTTAGTGACCAATTTTGGTGCTAACACTAGCTTAGTGTAATTTACACTTTTTTGATCAATGATGATCATTTTCTATGGAGCTTCGTCTCATTTTTATGGGCTAGCGACCTATGGTCTTTGAACCGTTTTATGGAGTTCGATTCATCGGGCGTACCGTTGAACTACGTCGTTGCACCGGCTCTATGGGTTAGCGACCCATTGGATAGCGTTCCGTTAATGATACACGTGTTGGTGAGTTTTCATGCTCTTGTTTATGATAGGCCTCCCCCGTTTATGTTTTCTGGATTTCTCATTGATGATTTTTGGAATTTGCGTTTCACCAATTTTTGTGATTTGCATTGATATGTTTTATCAATATTTGAGGTTTGGTGAATAAGCTAAAGAATATGATATTCTTTTTGGGTATTTGAGGAGACTTGAGATATTGTATGATTTTCATTGTTATCAAATATATACTTGTCACATCATGGTATAATTGTTATCATATTTTTTTTCATATCTCTTATCCTATCTCATTTTACATGATAATTATAGCTAAACTGTTATGTTTATAATTTTTCTTCTTAAATAATACTCGGGTCAGACCAAGGTGTTTCAGATGCTTCCACTTGACTTCTTAGCAGGGACCATCATTCGACTTTTGTCTAACTACTCTAGATTGTAGTTTTTTCTTTCGTGTATTTGAGATAGAGACTCATTTATGTATACATATTCTTTTGTCTAGAACTTGTACCTATTCTTTTGTGATGTAGTAGTTCTTGTATGACCACTACTATGATGTTCACTTCTATGTGTTATATTCATATATGTTTCCGCCATAGTGATATGAACATCTGTAACTGATTTTGTGTTATGCTTGTTTTATATTTATTTCCGAAGGACACAAAGCCACTGTGTAGTAGATTTGAGTTTGGATTGGATACGTCAGATTTCCTCTTGAAATGAAATGCATGATATACTATCTGACGTGTCGGTTCTCGCTCAAATCAATTACAAAGATGGTCGCTCCTCAACAGCCTTATTCTTCATGCTAGTCGATAACATTATCCAATAGTGTCCTTTGGCCAGTGTGAGTATAGAGGTGGGGCATCAAACTCATATCACTTAGAGTAGATTTAGAATTAATTGCACTTAATCTTGTTAGTCTTGTTCTCTTTCACCAGACATATGTCTGACCCACCCCCTTCTTTTTTTTCCCTCATCACAGGATGATAGGTTAGCATGATTTGATATAATACAGGGAAGAAAGGAGCTCAACAAAGGAGTTCTAATATTTTCTGTTGTTCTCTTGTAGTTACGTATTGTATTAGAAGTCTGTAACTTTAATTGTAATTGGGAAACAATATAAATAAAGTATTTTGAAGATTGTTTTTATGAAATGTCTATTTTCTTTACTTATATTTTAATTCCTTCCATTGTGAAATTTGAAAGTGTAGAGTGTCTTAGAACTCTATCCCTATAATTATGCTCTTTAATGTTTTAAAAACACAACAGCTTGTACTTTCTTGGCATGATTCAGTGTGGGTTGTAATATTTGGTATCAGAGTTTAGGTTTAGGACTCCCTAGGATTTAGGTACATATTGAGAGAATGTACTTGGAAACTTTTTGAAAAAAATGGTTTTTCAAAATGTTTTCTAAAAAGTTTCCAAAAATAGGTTATGGAAATATATGTGTGTATATATATAGTTAAAGTTTTAAGAGATATTTCCAAAGAATTAATTTATCAATATTTCTTCTATTCGTGCATACACTATTTGTAGGGAAAGTTGAATAATAACTCTCAAACACAAATAGCGAGAATGAGAACAAGTTTTAGGAGATAGGATGAACCTTTTATCTTTATTTTGGTAAGAAATGCTAGAAGTGGATTCTTATACTAACTAGCGATAACAAGTAAATTATGGATTTAAAGGCGAGTGAAGAAGATTAACACCTCAAGACGCATATAATGAGAATAAGATGAAGATAAAGCATAAGAATCTGAAAAAGGACTTTATGACCATAAACTAAATCTCCCTAATCAAAGCAGAATCCCTATTGGTAGTAATTGTAAGGACTCACATTTACTTAAAGGAATAGTCGAAGCATTTCCATATTTAAGTTAAGCACTATATTTGGAAATAAATATTGATTTGACCACCTTTGGAAAGAAGAATGGAAAATTTTATTCATGAAGGCATTGATAGGTAGAAGTGAGCTAAGGAAATTAGGTTGTTATTGTATACTCGAATTTAAGTGATAAAACAGCAAATTTTTTTTATAAAATAAGTTAATTATGATTTTCTATAAAATAATCAGAAAAATATATAAAATTTGTTTTAAAAGTGAGATTGAAAGGAGTTAACAAAAAGCAAATTTTCAATAACTATCATAAAAGCTTTTGTTTTGTCTCTTAGGCTTATTGTTACACTTACGTTCAATGTGCACCTGGTTTTATTTAAACAAAAAATTTGATGAAAAAAAGCTGGTTTATAATTTTATATAAATAGTAAGACAAACTTTATGGGATTTTGTTTACGAAGTAAAAGTAGAGAAATTGGTGAAAAACCATTTTTCAATAACTGTTTTAGAGATTTTGTTTTGTCTTTTATGCACATTGTCAAAATTACCCCAATGTGTATTTTGCTTTCAATAATAGAACTTCTGATGAGAAAAATAAATTTTTTGAAGAGTATGTAAAGCCTAACTTTTGAATTGTTTTTGTAAATAAGAAATGGTTATGTATTAGAGGATGTTTATAAAATGTTTCAGCTTCTAGTATACTCTATAATAATAATAATAATAATAAGTTAAAACTACCTTATTTTCTTTAAAAATATGATTTTGTGAAAATCTCTTAATTACAAAGAAGATTTTAGAAAGGTGTGGTTTTTATGTACATTCTTGATAAGTTAGGTTTAGTCATTTTAGATAAATTAAGAGAATGTCATAGTCTTAATAAAAGGAAATGTTTTTTTAAAAAACATAAATGATAGATTTTAAAGTTTCAAGCAACTTACTAAATTTTTTGAAATGATAAAATCAAAGGTTTTATCTTAAATAGTAAAAATAAAAAGTTGACTTTACAGTTTTAAAGACTAATTAGTTTTGTGTAAATAATGTCAAAATAAAGATATTTTGAAAGGTAAAGTAAAAGTTTTTTGATTATTAATTAAAATTAAAAAAAGAAACAAATTGGAGTCAAATAAACAGGATTAAATAGCTCACTAGGATGGAATTAACAATGAAAGCTTTGGAATGGTTGAGACAAAGATAAAAGAGCAAAATGGGAATTTAGTAACCTTTTCTATTAACAGTCGAATTGGAAGGACAAAGTACTAGGTTGAATTTCCTTTAGTAGTGAGAGGAAAACAGTACTTTATGTCTTTCTACCCAAGTATTGTTGGAATTATAAAATCTTCATGTAAGGAATTTGAAGAGTATGATTTGAGTGAACATATTTCCAAGTAAAGGAAGAGTAAGTCAAGATATTTTGGTTGCATAAAGAATGCTATGGATGTAAGGAACTTTTCAGTTTGAAGTGTAAGAGGACAAGTAGGGTTCACATCAATTCTTATTAAGAGTGTTATGTAACAAATACGCATTTTCTTAATTACACTAGGAAATCTTAAACGAAACGGTGAGTATAGACTTGGCATAAGGTAGCATGGTATTGATCGGAACTACGTACATATGGATAGGATACCTATAGGCTACGAGCAGTCCAGGTATTGTGTCGTCACTTGTAGGCTCGGGCGGACCAGATGGACTAGAACGGGAAAGTGTGTATTTTGCACATGTTATTGGTTTATATTATAGTATTTGCATTCTATGGATGCCTACATGTGAATCTTGGAATAATATGATTAAGTATAACATATTTTGAAATATCGAAAAATAAGGGGTAGTCCCTAAATTGTTATGGACCTTTATCAAGGAAGTTGCATGATAAGTTCATATTTGTAAACCTACATGAATGTAGAATTAGTCACTGCCGTAAATTGTTGATACAGAATAGTAAATATTAAATTATAAGTTTTCATAAAATGGAGTGGGATTTAGGTAGTATTTTAATTCGTTGGAATGAATTGTGTAGCAAAGTAAATTTATATAAATTATCCAGTTTTAATACAAAATTATATCATTTGAAATGACAAGGAATATACTCGAAAGAAAGAGATGTACAAAATAGGGATATTTACCATATTTTGTACGATCTGTTTCAATAATTATAATAATAATAACAATAATTCATGTGGTTCCAAACATAACACAAATCCCTTCTTTTAGATAATTAGTGGAAAGTTACAAAGTTCACATTTCCTTTTGGGAAAAAATGAAATTCAAATACATTAGATTATAGATATCCCTAACTATAAACCAAAGTATTGGCTATTATGACTATTGGATTAAAATAGCAAGGAAATATTCTATATGGAGTTGTATTGACTATGGGATAGCTGAAAAAGAAATAGTGATAATTTGCATTGAAAAAAATAAATTTAGTTGCATGCATTGAATATGCGGAGGCAACTTTTATGGAAAATAAGATTTGGAAGATTTTTATATGACCTTAGGAAGGAAATGGTAGGATTTATTTCAATCACCCTTTAGGTAGATACCATTGGATGGTAGGAATGGTTGCAGATATGTCAGTAGGACATGTTATGGATGATGGATGTTAGTGGGTGTTTGATGTATTATTTGAATTGTTCTCTTTGGCACGCCTAGGATAGAATATCCTCAAGGTAGTACACACACGTTCTAATTACTTTTTATTGGTTGTTTAGCTTGTTAGATATTATACATATGGATGCTTAGTGGTTGTTTATCTTAATTGAGCATTATACATATGGATGTTGCATATAGATGCAATGGTTGCGCATACATGTAGACTTGCAAGTATGTTTACTTAGGATATTGTATATTTTTGGATGCATAACATGAGCACTGCATGACAGGAGGTTGACTAGATCAGAAGATCGCTTAACTTTTTGCATTAGTACATGTTGATGTGCATTTCACGTTGCATATATATGTATACATAGTTGCATTAGAAAATTTCTAAGGACAATGAGTGCCTATGGATGATGGATAAATGGATGGTTGTAGCTATTGATTGTTATGTGTAAATTACATTTTTCCATCTTTAGATATTTCAGGGATGAAATCCTTTTAATGGGGGAGAATGTAACACCCTGGGAATTTTAATAAGGGTAAAAACAAAGGAAAAATAAAATAAAATTTCTACAAATGAAGGAATTTGGAAATCTGGCTTTTCCACTGGGTCAAGTTGGCATTTCTAGCCCAAATGAAGGTATTTGGAAATCTGACTTTCCCATTGAATCAAGTTGGCATTTCTAGCCCAAATTCATATATAAGTTGTTAGACATAAATATTGTATGAAGAAGATACGAAACATTTACTATAGTGCACATTTTGTGTTTTGTGCCTAGTTTTGGAAGTAAATTTAAATTTTAAAAGAAAGAATAAAGAAAACTTATTTGTTAAGAAATAAGTTGAATATGCATAGAGTACCCTAAGGGAAAAGAAAAGAAAGATATTTATATATGTTTGTAAAGTAAGAATAACAGTTTATGCACAAAAGTAAAGGTTTATTTTGAAAAGGAAGCATTTAGTAAAAGTTAAACATTTTGGAAAGAAAAGGATATGTCTAAAATTATATATTTTGAAAGTAAATGTGTGTACATACAAGTAAAAGATTAATTTAAGGAAAATGTATTGATAAAGATGCTAGTTAATAATGTGAGTGTATATAGAATGGAAATTAAGGGTACTAATTAAGATTGTAATTTTAATTGGCTAACTTAAGCTGTAAATTGGTTGCATTAATTAAGATAATGTAACCGTTACATTAATTAGGGGAAAGGGAAAGAGTTCATTTCAAAAAAAATGAATGGAAAAAATGTTTCTCTAGAAATAAAATTCACTTAAATTCCATCAACAAATAAAATACAAATGAATATTCATATATATACATACATGGGTACTTTTGAATACAAATATATGGTTTTCTACCACATTGAATAATAGTAAAAATGTGAATGTGAATGAATAGGATTAACTAATTTGGATAGGTGGCTATTAATGACATTAAGGGGGAAATATAATAACCTGACATGGAATGTTAAGTATGAGTTAAGTAATTAGAAAAGAAAAGTAAAATTTCTTAATCATTTTTAATATATATATACATAAATATATCTATACATATATATGTGTAACGATCCATCTTTTCGACCTTCAAAAGTCGGCACTCTATACCCATTGGTATTCAAATGCCGAGCATCCAAGTACTGGAAAGGCAGATTGTTAGGATAAAAAGAAAAGAACAAGGAAAACAAAATCTCATAGCGGAAATGACAACATATAATATAATAAAGGTAGTATAAACTATCACTACAAGGTACAAGGTACATCACAGTTAAAAACTAACCTCATCAGCTGAACAGTTATAAATTTCCGACCTTACAATTGCTGATAGGCATATAATATAATACAATGGGAAAAAAATACTACGGTAGGTAAAAACCCAGCTCTTTTCCAAGAGCTCCATAACACCACTGCCAACCTGGAAAATACTCGGCCTGACTCGATCATTATAATAAAATAATACCCGATCAATCTGGAAAACCAACGTGAGAAAACTCAAGTAATACGGTAAACATTTAAGAATTCTGTGAGACCACACCGCTAAACATGGAATAGGTTTTTACCTCACAGGAACAACATCCATACATTAGAGAATGGACAAACAACAGAAACAAATCCAAACATAAAAAATGGACCCAAGTAAGGACAAATCCCATACTAGAAGAATGTACAAAATCTAGACTTAAAGAATGGATAAAAATAATTAAACACAGGGAAGAGCACAAGGCGCTTCTCGATACAATTATGAAAGAATCAACTCTAAGGTTCAAATTAAAACAGGAAGAATGAATTTATCCAACATTACTAGGAGGGTGCACCCCCTTCACTGAAAGTATACCTCTAGATAAAGTATACTTGAGAGCTCACGCAAAACATGCATCACTCTCGGGAACTTCCAAGTTGTACACCGCTTCACACGAGCATCCGAATATTTCACATCACTACATGCGGGCTACCAACAAATCTCTAGATAAATGTGAATATACCCTAACAGGTGCGACCCAACTGGCTCGGTTCCTACTCGCTCTCTATTTTTAGTTATCCATGGTGTTGGACGCCAATGCTCAAAATGAGCAACAAATCATCTTAGATTCACAAAGCATAAAGAAAGGATATCAAAATTGATAGTCGATCAATCAACTATCGGAAACAAACTAGTACTACCCCGGGGAAAAAAATGAAGTCAGACAAATTAGGGCATTGTTGCTTCCTTTCTTGACTCAACAACATTCTTCACTTTAAGGATAACAAGAGTTTAAATGCCCCAAAAGAGCAAACAAATCATCTTGAATCGCAGACCACAAAGAAGATAGCAGAATCGATAGTCAACGATCAACTATCGGTGAGAACTAAATGATATTACTTATTGAATTTAAGGAGTCAAACATTTGACTCACACTTGTGCTCAGTTTCACATCACAAAATATTTGTAAAAGATTTTATAACAATACACTTTAAATTATTATTTTACAGAGAAAATTATATTTCCAAGTGTATTAAAAAGAAAGGTAAAATACAAATGTCATTAAAACATAAACAATGTACAACTATTTACACTTAGCTTTATTTTTTAAACATTCCTTTTTAAAGATTTTCTTATTTATAAACTATTATTTATAAGTTTTAAAACAACATTTATTATCCCAGAAGATAATAAATCAATTTAAAATGCTTTTATAAATTTAAAACAATATTAGTCATCCTGACAAAAAATTAACCCAATTTTAAATCTTTTATAACTTAAAGCAACATTAATTATCCCGAAGAAAAACAAACCAAATTTATATTCTTTTATAAATTCAAAGCAACAATTAATTATCCAAAAGGAATACAAATCAAATTTATAATCTTTAATAAATTTAAAACAATATTAATTATCTTGATACTTAATCAAATTTATAATCTTAATACAAATTTAAAACCTCATTAATTATCCCGAAAGATAATTAATCAAAATTATAACTTCCTTTATAAATTTTAATCAATACTTATCCTTTATTTTAAAAATTCCCAAAATATTGGAAAATATAGTTTAAAACAACTTTCAAAGTGCAAAAACGGGACCAAACATTTATTTTGTAAAAACGCAAGCACAAGTTCAACACACACAAGGGTTTAAGGAGATGATAATTCATAAGTGACGATATAATGAAAATCGCTATAACGACGCTTATACAAATCAAATATTATGTTATAAATATTTCAACCAAACATCAATATATGCAATATGAGAATATAAATAAATCATTATAGGCGAGAAACCCCTTAGGGTCTCTCTACAAAAGTCACCTGTAAATTTCATATATATATATGCACTTTAAAGTGTCCCGTTGTTACCTATTCGCTACGAAAACACCCGACTTCTTCTTATTTTCCCTGTAATAAAATGGTTATTTATGCCATCCACTATCAAGTGGGATCAAACAACAATATGTAGTCGTATGGGTTCCCTGTAAATCATGCAACGTGTCATCCGCTTTCCAAAGCGGGAATGCAAACAATTCAAGCAACCAACAATAAACTACCAACCAAGCATTCAACAATAATCTATAGTAACAGAGATATCATATAGTTTATTTAGAGGTGAGTATCACCAAAATTTTAGTTGACGCTTTTACGTTCTGGTTCGATTTAAAATCGAATGGCGTTCGATTTTAAATCGAAATTCAACTAGCTTCAAATTCGATGAATCCAATTCCTATGCGTAGATAATGTTCCTACGAGTCCAACGCAATTGACCACATCCAAATCTGACCTTGTATGAGCAAGATATCGATTTTATAAGATTTGGATTTAAAATATTAATTGATTAATTAATTACATAATAAAACAACTAATTACCCATATTAGTTTAAAATCCTTCTTCCCTAATCAATTTTCCACAATTACACTTTGTGCACCTGTACATGCATACATAGTGCACACTCCCTTTCTCTCCTCCCATTCTCCAGCAATACTCGATGAAACTTTGAATGGTCAACTCTGTTGCATCACACTTCACGAGCTCATCACCACTGAACCAAAATTATCCAACTCGATTAAGCCATATAAGATTTGGCCTACGGCTTTCCTCTTCTCCACAACGTCGCATTTCGCCTCAAGCCACAGTAGCCCTCGGACCTTTGCCGTTGACACCCCTTTTGCACCTAGAGTCTAATCCCATCATCGAAATAACCTCCAACGCCTCGCCGTTCATCGCGAATCAACCACCATAATGTGACAAACAAGGTATTGTGATTCTCCAAGTAGAGCCGCACCACCCTTGACCGACACTAAAACACTCGCCCTCGTCCAACTAACACCACGCCTCCAATCAATGACTAATCGAAACCCTAGCTTCGACAAGGCTACAATGAACACCCCAACCATCACTGCACCCTCTCATCTCACAAAGAATTGAAGCTCTCATCAAAACTAACTCAAAGGAACTAATTTTGTGATTTTAGTTTAGTAAATAATTTGATTTTGAACTTTGAATTGGATGAAGGGTTTTGTGTTTTACTGTAAATGGAAAAATAGAAAGAGAGAGAGGGGAAGTTGAAAATGAAATGAAAAAAATGGTTAAGTGTTGGATTTATCAAATTTTATAAACAAAACAATTTCTTTACTTCAACTACAAGCTAAACAAAATTTTCAAATTACCATCATATCAAAATGCACATCACCTTTACTGCAAGTTGAAAATTTGAATTTTGATTTGATTTTAAAAAATATTTTGAAAAGAGAGTTTGCGATATATTACTACACAATATTCCATTCGTGTATGTACCGCGATTGACAGAAATAAAAATACGATGATGTATCAAAATGCTACATGACCACAAATTAGTAATACAATACAAAGATGATTTTATTCTTTGAAATCTCAAAAATACCATCGTTTACCAAAAATACGTCAAACCAAAATTTAAAAAATTTCCAGTTTAAAAAAATACAGAAAAATCCAATAAATTCATTTAAAAATACGTCATTAAAAATCAAGTCTTTTTATTAACATTGATTTTCTTGTTATTTATTCAAACCATTTATTATTGTAAATAAATATACAAAATGAGTTCATCATTATTATTTATTAATTAAAAGAGTTAAAGAAGGTTATTTAATCCATTTAATTAATATTTAATTCACAAGTTAAATTTTTAAATAACCCCTATATTTGAATATAAGTTATTTATATTTTTTAAACACCAATTATTTAAATATTTAAAATTAATTAAACATTCAAAATTAAAATGATAAAATTCCGGGATGTATTCTCCTCCCTTAAAAGAATTTCATTTTCGAAATTCCCAACGGAAGAAATTGTTTTCGCACCCTTAGGCTTTTAAAAACTATTAATTAAAATGAGTTATTACACCTTTAAAGCCCCTTACGTTACGGAAAATTTCGGAAGCACCTCCTTTGCGCGATTAGATCCGGAAAAAAAACTGACCCAAATCAACAAAGAAAACAAAAGCCAAGTAGCCTCCTGTATCTGGGGCATAAAATCATCAATCAATCACCAAATTTTAAAAATACCACATACCTTTGCTGCGTTTTATTTTAATTTAGCACGCAAATTACTGGCTCAATGCAAATGCAGCTGCGTAAGAAATCAAATAGTAATCTCTTGCATCCCTGTACCTAACTTGTACTTACACCATATAGAAGAGAATCATGCTGACAAAAGAGCAATACACTAGCTATTTCTATCATAAGCACGAGAAACATAAATAATATAACAACCATATGCAACAAAAGTACAGAGAATACTCTGTAATAAAATAATATGCATCCAATCTTTTCAAAAGATAAATTTGAACTAAATGCCTATCTTTTATATTTAATTTTTTTCTTCAAATTCCTCCAAAGAGAAATATACCAAACCCAAAATCAATTATGGCAATGAGGTGGCTCCTCCAACCGAAGCATGCTATAACTCTAGAATCAAAACAATATGGAGCATACGGTGGTATTCTGGTTCCTCCTAAAACAACAACTAGAGTAAACAAATATACTTGGATAGTCTTCTAAATTGGAAAACTCTAAATCACCCAGCTTTAGTCATAACAAAATATTCGGAAAACCACTTTACAAAATCTCTTTTCAAATATCCTAAAATAATAATACTTCACCAAAATTTTCAAAATAATATCATTATTATTTCTTTCTCAAATTCTTTCAAAATCACTTTTCAAAAGCACCGTGATT
This sequence comes from Allium fistulosum, assembly GCA_030737815.1. Classification (NCBI taxonomy): domain Eukaryota; kingdom Viridiplantae; phylum Streptophyta; class Magnoliopsida; order Asparagales; family Amaryllidaceae; genus Allium; species Allium fistulosum. The sequence goes on along the minus strand of CM060905.1, from coordinate 682,550,650 downwards.
TAAGTCCTAATAAACAACAACTTTATAAATCATAGTCTATAAAATCACGTCCGTGGAATTCTTTGGTTGGCTCTAATCTCGACCATTGCCACCTTGGTAGGATCTACTACGATGCCCTTCTCATAGATAACGTGACCCAAGAATCTCGCTTCCTTTCTACATAAGTGACATTTCTCGCTTTCAATTTGTGCCTCCGCAATGGTTCAAGCACAATCCTTAAGTGCACTTTGTGTTCCTCATTGGTCCTAGAGTAGACCAAAAAATCATCCATGAACACAAGTAAGAACTGGCTTAGTTGATCCCTGAAGTGGCAGTTCATGAGATCAACAAGGTATGCTGAAAAAATGGTTAGCCCGAACAGCATAACTAACAATTCATAGAAACCAAACGGCGTATGAAACGCGGTGATCGGCACACTCTGTGACGACCGCCCATGACCCCCTGCACTGAATCAAGAGATAATGCGCTGTAAAGTGTGCCAGGCAGCCATGGACGATTGTCAGGGTAAAATAAAACAACAGAATCTATCGTATTGCTCACAGCGCATGGACAAAATACAATAGAACATATATTTAGTGAAGCTTTACAGAATAAAATGCCATCATATAAAACTTCATAGTAGTTGAGTACAAACATCCAAATAGCCAATACATCAAGCCTCACTACATAACACTCAGAGTTATACAAAACAGCGGAACATCCAGTACATATAGTAAGAAGATAATATGCAACCCTCCAGCTCATCTTCGATATCATCATCGTGAGAAGCAAGAACAGCACCTGTCACCTGCTACCTAGTCTGCCCGTCCCAAAAATGGACGAACAGCCCAAGGCAATAAGAGTTAAAACATAAAGCCTTGAGTCAGACAACAGTCTTAGTAAGCAGTAGATTAACTAACAACATACCAAAAGAGCATAAAGGAAAAAGGAATAGGAATACAACCCTCCCACTCCAACCTCATTCTACAGTGATAGCCCCCAGACACACACTAAGCAAAAGCAAACATAGCAGAGCATACAATTCAAAGTAAAGTAATTATCACTCGAGTCAAGGGCGATGTTTTACAAGCACAAACCCCCAAGGCCTAAACCAAGATCAGATAAGCACCCGGAAAACACTGCTCTTAAGACCGAATGACGATACAACCAAACATCCATGACTCTGGCTATCACTGTTATCATTGCTTCGATATCACTGTTAATTGAATGACCGGCACATTCTTTCAGCCGTCCGTCAAGGGCTAATGGAAACCCCGGTTCTAGACATAACTCCCGCACGTCGTCGCAGCCCATGCCTAGGACTATCGAATCTGCCCAGAGTACTCGACCATCAACAGTTGGCCGTTGTGACTATCGAATCTGCCCAAACGTACTCTTGCTTAGAGCATGCTAGAACCTTCAACAACGATGCTATCCAAGCCTCCTAGTCATCCTCCTTGACGACTATTTCCATACTAGCTCAAGCGCCTCTCAAGCATCCATTACCCTTAACTCGAATCATATCACCAAGTTACCAACGTGCTTGGAATGATCCTGTCTGGATTAGACCAAGACTATCTCATATCATACTTCGCTTCATCACATCCTCGCAAAGTCTCATCTCAACATCATCATCATCTATGCATAAGAGCTTCATCATCCCGCTACATATGCCACGAGCAGCCTTCCCAATTCAAGAGCCTTTCCCTTAGCTTTTGAATCATCTTCGATCTAAATCAAATCATCAATCATCTAATTCATAGCAATCAACCAAGTCAAACATTAATCCAAACAATCAAGCATTCAAATAAGATCTAAATAGACAATTATCACAATAATGGCAATTTCGTAATTAAAGAGTTGAAAGTCTAACATGCATGAAATCATAAGAAATATCTCTACAATCTTGATGAATGAACTTGCATAGGTTAACACTTAGTAAAAATGGTTGTCAAATCATCATGAACAATGGATCTATATGGATCTACACTTAGGATGAAGAAAATGCATGAAAATCACTATTTTAACACCAAATCGAGTCAACAATCCGATATACTCCTTTGGATCCGTGTGAGAGATAATCACCACTCACCAAATCACCAAAACAACACGCTTCAGATCTGGACAGCGAAGGATCAAGCTTGATCTATCACGAATCCGCTTCAACCGAAGAAATCTCACTTCAAAGGATGAAGATCTTCAATCTAAGCTCTTAAATCTTCAATTTGATCTTCAACTTGGATGGATGGAAGCACTAGATTAGAGTGGAGAAAAGAAGTGAAGAAGTGTAGAAGTCGAGCTCTCAAAATGGCAGCACTTCGTCGCTTCGAAATCCGGATCCCAAAAAGTGAGAAAAACCCTTCCTATTTATAGCTGAAATTCCCTTAAGTCGTAACTCGGCTAACTCCATAAGTCGTCTCCGACTTACGACCTAAGACCCCTCCGACCTAAGACTTGCCCAAACCTTACGACTTAACGACTTACCAAAACTCATCAGCTTACGACTTAACAGATAACTAGGCTACGACTTAAAACAGACCCAAGTCTCTACGACTTAAGACTTAACTTCCCTAAGTCGTCTACGACTTAACGCGTGCGCCTAACTCCTAACAACTCAACAGCTAACCCCTAAGTCGGTTACGACTTAACTGGGTATACGGCTTACGACCTAACTACAAGGCCATACTCAGCGACTTAACAGATATGCACGCGCGCCCCAACTCCTAGGTCGCTTACGACCTAACGGCTTAGCAGAACTCCGCGACCTACGACATAAGCAACCCAACGACTTAACAGGTACACTACCTCGCGACCTAACAGACTTACGACTTAACAGGTACACTACCTTACGACTTAACTGTTAAGCCCCTAAGTCGCTCACCCTTTAGGTCGCAACATTCTATAGGTCGCTCCAAACTAACACATGACCCAAACCACTTCGCGACCTAACATTTAACTCGGTCACGACTTAACCCTTAGGTCGCCTACGACCTAACCATGCTAACAACTGGTCTTTCTTAAGTCGTCTAACGACCTATCTCCAACCCTTAACTCGCCATTCCCCTGGGTAGCTCCTATCCCCTAAGTCGTATACGACTTACGACTTATACTAAGTCGTTCACAACTTAGGACTTAGCCATATTTTTGCCTAAAATCTGAAATGGCTCAAAAATGCTAAAATTCTAGATTTTGACAAACTTTTCGATCCGTAAAAATACGGGTCGTTACATTCTCTCCCCCTTAGGAATTTCACCCCCGAAATTCCAAGCAAACAAAGCAATCAAAGACTATTCTGTATGCCTATCATCCATAACAATCGACAAACCATGCATCCAATTCTAGCTTAGCGTACAGAATTCTAACACTAGAACAAGTCACAATATCGTGAGATGACACGACACCTTAGGGCCATACCTTGAAGAGTTCAGGATGAGCTGCCTTCATCCTCTCTTCCACCTCCCATGTACAGTCGTTATCATCATCACTCCATTGTATCTTGAGCAACTTAACTACCTTCCTCCTAAGCTGTTTCGTGTCGGTTTCAACAACACGAAGCGGCTTACGAGGTCTTCTATCAACTGGATCAACTTCGAAATCTTCACAGCTATCAGCAGAAACCACTGTATTCGAGTCGTGCACATATTTCCGTAGATATGATACGTGAAAAACATTGTGCACACCCGACATCTTCTCTGGTAACTCCAATCTATAGGCGAGCTTTCCAATTCGCTTGATGATCGGGAATGGTCCAACAAATCTCGGAGTCAATTTTCCTTTCTTCCCGAATCGAATAACATTCTTCAGCGGAGAAATCTTCACAAAAACCATATCACCAGCATCAAATTCCAAATCCTTCCAACGCTTATCGGCATAACTCTTCTGGCGGTCTTGGGCTGCCTTCATTCGTTGCCGAATGATCTCTATGCAATCCGAAGTCTGTCGAATCATCTCTGGCCCAAGTAACGGCTTTTCCCCAGTCTCTATCCAACACGTCGGAGAGTTACACGGTCTTCCATACAATGCCTCATACGGTGCCATACCAATACTTGACTGGTAACTGTTGTTGTACGCAAACTCTACCAAATGAAGGTGATCTTCCCATGATCCTCCGAAGTCCAAAACACAAGCTCTAAGGAGATCTTCCAAAACTCGGTTGACTCTCTCGGTCTGACCATCTGTTTGAGGGTGATAAGCTGTACTCAAACACATCTCGGTTCCCAAAACTTCCTGGAAGCTCTTCCAAAATCCACTAGTGAACAATGGATCTCGATCGCTCACTATACTTTTCGGAATACCATGGAATCGAACTATCCACTTTACATACAACTCGGCCAACTTTGATGCAGTCCTAGTCGATTGAACAGGAATGAACCTCGCACTCTTGGTCAGACGATCCACAATGACCCAAATCCCTTCATTTCCCGTTCTTGTTCTAGGTAACCCATCAATAAAATCCATCGATACTTGCTCCCACTTCCATGTAGGAACTTCTAATGGCTGAAGCAATCCACTTGGCTTCTTCTGCTCGGCTTTTACCAATTGGCAGTTCATACACTTGGAAATAAAATTTCCAACATCCTTCTTCATACCTTCCCAGTAGTAGGTTCTCTTCATATCCTGATACATCTTATTTCCACCTGGATGAATTGTCAGCTTCGAGTGATGACTTTCCCTCAGAACTTCACTCCTCAATTCATCTATATCGGGAACAACTAGTCGTCCTTGCTTTCGAAGCCAACCCTCTTGATCGACTTCAAATCCTTTATCCTTTTCTGGTTCCAATCCAGATTCCAAATCACGGACAATCTTGACAATCTTATCATTTCGCTTTTGACTCTCGCCAATCCTTTCCACAAGAGTCGGTCTTATTGATAAGTTTGCCAACATCTCAGATTCCAATTCGCATCTGGGCCTGAAGTCAAATCCAGCTAAATACTCGAGACTCCTCCATTCAGAAAACATGGCTCCCAGTCCTGCATGTCTTCGACTTAACGCATCTGCCACTGCGTTACCTTTTCCCGGAGTATAAGCTATACCAAAATCATACGATGCTAAAAACTATAGCCATCGTTGCTGCCGAAGATTCAAATCCTTTTGGGAGAAAAGATACTTCAACGACTTATGATCCATAAACAACTCGAATCGAACTCCCAATAGATAATGTCTCCACATCTTCAGAGCAAAAACAATCGCCGCTAACTCCAAATCATGAGTCGGGTAATTCCTTTCATGCGGCTTTAGTTGTCGACTTGCATATGCAACAACTTTATCCCTCTGCATTAGTACTGCTCCAAGTCCAGTACCACATGCGTCGGTGTAAACCACCATCTCATCATTCCCACTAGGAATAGTCAAAACAGGAGCACTCGTCAATCTTTCTTTCAGGATTCTGAAAGCTTGCTCACACCTATCATCCCATCTGAATGCTAGGTTCTTCTTTGTCAATCCTGTTAACGGTGCAGCTATCTTGGAGAAGTCTTTGATAAACCGTCGATAATATCCTGCTAATCCAAGAAAACTTCTCACATCAGATGCATTCTTAGGTCTATCCTAATCCTGGATTGCTGCCACCTTAGCGGGATCAACCGCTATTCCATTTCCAGAAATCACATGGCCTAAGAACCTCACTTCACTCTTCCAGAAGTGACACTTCGAAAACTTAGCCTTTAGCTGATGTTTCCGCAAGATTTACAAAACAATACGCAAGTGCGTCTTGTGCTCTTCTTCCGTTCTGGAATAAATCAGGATATCATCCACGAACACAAGTACGAACTTGTTCAACTGATCTCTGAACACTCTATTCATAAGATCCACAAAATATGCTGGCACGTTAGTCAATCCAAACGGCATTACCAGCCACTCAAAGAAACCGGATGGTGTTCGAAAAGCAGTCTTCGGCACACTATCCTTAGCCACTCTCAACTGGTGAAATCCTGTTGCCAAATCCATCTGAGAAAACACCTTGGCTTCGTGAAGCTGATCAAACAAGTCATCTATTCTCGGCAATGGATACTTGTTCTTCTTAGTCACCTTATTCAGCTCACGATAATCCACACACAATCTCAACGACCCATCTGCCTTGGTTGCAAACACAACCGGTGCACCCCACTTGGACACACTGCGCCGAATGAATCCTTTCTGCAAAAGATCATCAACTTGCACCCTCAACTCCTGCTGTTCCCTAGGCGCTATCCGCCTAAGAGGCATCACAACCGGTCTGGCTCCTTCAACTAGATCTATACGAAACTCGATCTCTCTATGCGGCGGCAACCCTTTGACTTCGTCAAAGACATCCTCGAATCCATTCGCAATTGGCACTAATGACAGTCCATCCCGTGGAACAACTAGCGAATACATGAAGCTCATGAAGACGCCTTCTTCATGCTTACATCGTACCACAATCTTTCGCCCCTCCACATTCTCGACTATCATCTCCAACCTTTCGCAATCAACCTTAGCCGCATACTTCCTAAGCCAGTCCATTCCCAAAATAATTCTGAACCCCGCAAAGTTCAGAACAAAGCAATCACAAACAAAAGAGCAACCATGACTCGACACAATCAGACCACGGCATAACATACACAAACAAGACGAACCCCCAACTGGATTAGTCACAACCAATGGCCTATCAACAATATCCGGTTCCAAACCTAACCGGCCTACGAGTTCACTACAAACAAACGAATGCGACGCTCCAGTATCAAACAGAACTCTAACTGGAACACCACATAAGAAAAGAGTACCTTGAACCACCACACTCTTTCCCTTTTCTTCAACGGTAGGAGCTTTAGAAGACGACGGAACAGCTCCCAAAGCATAAGCCTGCACAATCTTCTTGTTCCTTCTCGGTTCTGGACAATTCTTCCTGAAATGCCCCGGCTTGTCACAGTTGTGACACTTCATCGGTGCCTTCGGATTCTTACAATCCTTCGAGAAATGGACCTTCTGCTGACAATTTTAGCAAGTCACCTCGCCTTTCGGCTTCTTCTGGCCATCCTTACCCTTCTGCTGCTGCTGCTTCCTCTTCTTGTTTCCACCCTGCTGGTGTTTAGACTCTTCCCTGGTCACAGCAACAACAGATCCTTCCTTAGGAAACAGACTCTCATGCCTAAGAGCTTTCTCCACAAGCTTCTCAAATGAATCATCCAAATGATCCACCAACTGTCTCCCAAGATAACTGTCCAAGCCTGTCACAAACTTCTCATTCTTCTGATAAGCAGATTCAATATATGACCGGGCATACTTGGACAAAGCTTCAAACTCAGAAACATACTCAAGGACTGATCTTCCACCTTGCTTAAGCTCTACAAACTTCTTGAACAGAACAGACTTCTAAGCTGTAGAAATGAACTTAGCTTCAAATCTGACTTGGAATTGCTCCCAAGTAATCTCTTCCTCCGAAGTATTGATGGTAATAGAATTCCACCAATCAGAGGCTCTTCCTTGAAGCTGCCTTGATGCCAACTTCCTCTTAGTTGCATCATCAATTCCCAAATCACCAAAGATCCTTCTACAAGCATCTATCCACCTCTGGACCTCAATAGTTGATTCTGTTCCCAAGAAAACCTTCCCTCCAAGAGCAGTATAGTCTTTACACAACTTAGCAAAATCCACTAGTTTTGGAGTCTGAACTTGGACTCCAACATCTACTGCTGCCCCCGGAACTGGTATTCTTCTCATGATCGAAGTCATCATAGCTTCGAACATAGTTGCATAATCAGCAGCCCCCTCAGTAGCACGGCATTCCCTAGCAGCTGGTCTCCCTCTTCGACTCATTCTCAATATCTATAAAAAGGAATGATTAGAACATCTAGAGAAACAACTGCATAAAGGACTCAAACTCAACTAAACTACTATATTATATATAGTATTCATCCATCAAAATACAATTACGTCTCTCATACGTAGTTACGTCAGCGAGCGTTGGGCAAAATCGATTAACCAATGCTCCGATACCAAATGTGACGACCGCCCATGACCCCCTGCACTGAATCAAGAGATAATGCGTTGTAAAGTGTGCCAGGCAGCCATGGACGATTGTCAGGGTAAAATAAAACAACAGAATCTATCGTATTGCTCACAGCGCATGGACAAAATACAATAGAACATATATTTAGTGAAGCTTTACAGAATAAAATGCCATCATATAAAACTTCATAGTAGTTGAGTACAAACATCCAAATAGCCAATACATCAAGCCTCACTACATAACACTCAAAGTTATACAAAACAGCGGAACATCCAGTACATATAGTAAGAAGATAATATGCAACCCTCCAGCTCGTCTTCGATATCATCATCGTGAGAAGCAAGAACAGCACCTGTCACCTGCTACCTAGTCTGCCCGTCCCAAAAATGGACGAACAGCCCAAGGCAATAAGAGTTAAAACATAAAGCCTTGAGTCAGACAACAGTCTTAGTAAGCAGTAGATTAACTAACAACATACCAAAAGAGCATAAAGGAAAAAGGAATAGGAATACAACCCTCCCACTCCAACCTCATTCTACAGTGATAGCCCCCAGACACACACTAAGCAAAAGCAAACATAGCAGAGCATACAATTCAAAGTAAAGTAATTATCACTCGAGTCAAGGGCGATGTTTTACAAGCACAAACCCCCAAGGCCTAAACCAAGATCAGATAAGCACCCGGAAAACACTGCTCTTGAGACCGAATGACGATACAACCAAACATCCATGACTCTGGCTATCACTGTTATCATTGCTTCGATATCACCGTTAATTGAATGACCGGCACATTCTTTCAGCCGTCCGTCAAGGGCTAATGGAACCCCGGTTCTAGACATAACTCCCGCACGTCGTCGCAGCCCGTGCCTAGGACTATCGAATCTTCCCAGAGTACTCGACCATCAACAGTTGGCCGTTGGGACTATCGAATCTGCCCAAACGTACTCTTGCTTAGAGCATGCTAGAACCTTCAACAACGATGCTATCCAAGCCTCCTAGTCATCCTCCTTGACGACTATTTCCATACTAGCTCAAGCGCCTCTCAAGCATCCATTACCCTTAACTCGGATCATATCACCGAGTTACCAACGTGCTTGGAATGATCCTGTCTGGATTAGACCAAGACTATCTCATATCATACTTTGCTTCATCACATCCTCGCAAAGTCTCATCTCAACATCATCATCATCTATGCATAAGAGCTTCATCATCCCGCTACATATGCCACGAGCAGCCTTCCCAATTCAAGAGCCTTTCCCTTAGCTTTTGAACCATCTTCGATCTAAATCAAATCATCAATCATCTAATTCATAGCAATCAACCAAGTCAAACATTAATCCAAACAATCAAGCATTCAAATAAGATCTAAATAGACAATTATCACAATAATGGAAATTTCGTAATTAAAGAGTTGAAAGTCTAACATGCATGAAATCATAAGAAATATCTCTACAATCTTGATGAATGAACTTGCATAGGTTAACACTTAGTAAAAATGGTTGTCAAATCATCATGAACAATGGATCTATATGGATCTACACTTAGGATGAAGAAAATGCATGAAAATCACTATTTTAACACCAAATCGAGTCAACAATCCGATATACTCCTTTGGATCCGTGTGAGAGATAATCACCACTCACCAAATCACCAAAACAACACGCTTCAGATCTGGACAGCGAAGGATCAAGCTTGATCTATCACGAATCCGCTTCAACCGAAGAAATCTCACTTCAAAGGATGAAGATCTTCAATCTAAGCTCTTAAATCTTCAATTTGATCTTCAACTTGGATGGATGGAAGCACTAGATTAGAGTGGAGAAAAGAAGTGAAGAAGTGTAGAAGTTGAGCTCTCAAAATGGCAGCACTTCGTCGCTTCGAAATCCGGATCCCAAAAAGTGAGAAAAACCCTTCCTATTTATAGCTGAAATTCCCTTAAGTCGTAACTCGGCTAACTCCATAAGTCGTCTCCGACTTACGACCTAAGACCCCTCCGACCTAAGACTTGCCCAAACCTTACGACTTAACGACTTACCAAAACTCATCAGCTTACGACTTAACAGATAACTAGGCTACGACTTAAAACAGACCCAAGTCTCTACGACTTAAGACTTAACTTCCCTAAGTCGTCTACGACTTAACGCGTGCGCCTAACTCCTAACAACTCAACAGCTAACCCCTAAGTCGGTTACGACTTAACTGGGTATACGGCTTACGACCTAACTACAAGGCCATACTCAGCGACTTAACAGATATGCACGCGCGCCCCAACTCCTAGGTCGCTTACGACCTAACGGCTTAGCAGAACTCCGCGACCTACGACATAAGCAACCCAACGACTTAACAGGTACACTACCTCGCGACCTAACAGACTTACGACTTAACAGGTACACTACCTTACGACTTAACTGTTAAGCCCCTAAGTCGCTCACCCTTTAGGTCGCAACATTCTATAGGTCGCTCCAAACTAACACGTGACCCAAACCACTTCGCGACCTAACATTTAACTCGGTCACGACTTAACCCTTATGTCGCCTACGACCTAACCATGCTAACAACTGGTCTTTCTTAAGTCGTCTAACGACCTATCTCCAACCCTTAACTCGCTATTCCCCTGGGTAGCTCCTATCCCCTAAGTCGTATACGACTTACGACTTATACTAAGTCGTTCACGACTTAGGACTTAGCCATATTTTTGCCTAAAATCTGAAATGGCTCAAAAATGCTAAAATTCTAGATTTTGACAAACTTTTCGATCCGTAAAAATACGGGTCGTACACACTCTCCTTCGTTACTCTCAACTGGTGGAACCCCATGCCAAATCCTATTGGGAGAACATCTTCACACTATGGAGCTGATCGAACAAGTCATCAATACGTAAGAGTGGATACTTGTTCTTCTTCGTTACCTTATTCAGCTCACGGTAATCTACATACAACCTCAAAGAGCCATCCACCTTAGTGTAGAATTTACAGGCGCACCCCACTCAGATATACTCCTTAGAATGAACCCCCTCTTCAACGGGTCATTTACTTCATCTCCAACTCCTTGTGCTCTCTAGGTGCCATACGCCTCAAAGGAATAATTATTGGTTCGGCATCCTTTGCCAAGTCTATATAAAACTCAATCTCTCAATGCGGCAGTAATCCAGTCACCTCCTCGAACACATCCGAATACTCTCTAATGATAGGCATAGATGACGACCCGTCCTATGGAACCTCAAACGAATTTAGAAATCTAATCATAACCCCATCCTATAGCCAATCACTACCGTCTGCCCCTCCACAGCCCTAGTCGTCACTAATTGCTTCTCGCAATCCACTACTACCGCATACCTCCTTAGCCAATCCATCCCCAAGATAATCCTAAATCCAACAAAATTCAAAACAAAGCAATCGCAAACAAAAGAGCATCTATGATTCAAATCACGACAAACCATACACAGGCTAGCGGAGTCTCCAACATGGTTCATCATAATCAAAGATTAGTCTACTATTTTGGGTCTTAATCCCTATCTATCCATTAGGTCACTAGATATGAAGGAAATTGAAGCCCACATGGGAACATTATAAATGGAAAGCATACTTGAATAACAATACTTTTCCCTTTATCTTTCACCATGAGAGCACTCGACGAAGTCGAGACAGCATCCAAAGCATATGCCTTCACAACCTGCTTCTACTGCGCTGGTTCTACACAACTTTGCTGCATATGTCCGAACTTGCCACGGTTGTAACACTTCTTCTTTCCATCAGCTTTGTAGTATCTGATTAGGTGACCCTTGTCTCTACAACCAAAATAGATGAGTTCTCATTAACCCTTCTTCTAAACATTCTTTCCCTGAGACTGCTTCCTCTTTCTATTCCAGTTCTTCTTGCCTCATCGCTTTATTGCGGTTTCGGCTCCTTCTTAGCAACTACAACTGATTTGGACTTGGTGTATAAACTCTTTTGGCAAAGAGCTTTCTCGACAAGTCTCTCGAAAGGTTCATCGGTGTGACTCACTAACTTCTCCCCCTGTTAGTCATCTAAACCCATAACAAATTTTTCATTCTTCCTTAATGGAGTGTGGATGAAAGAAATCTCGTACTTTGATTAAGAGTCAAACTTAGTAATATACTCGGAGGAAGACATATACATATCACCCTGCTTCAAATCAGCAAATATCCTAAATAGCACCGACTCTGAGCAGCCCGAATGAACTTCTCCTCAAACCTAGCCTTGAAATGGTCCCAAGTGAACTGATCCTCGAGTGTAGCAATAGTGATGGCATTCCAAGTTTATGGCTTGCCTTCAAAGCTTTCTAGAGGCCAACTTCCTTTTCATAGCATCATCTACTTCCATGTCACCAAAGATATGCTCGCAAGCGTCCAACCAATCATGCACTTTGATGGCCGACTCCATTCCAAGAAATGGTTTGCCTCCTAAGGTTGAGTAATCTTTGCATAACTTGGCAAAGTCAGCCCTCGGCGCCTGCACTTAAGCACCACCACCATTAGAAACATTTGGAGCGACCGCTTGGGCATTCTATAGCATGTTTGCCATCATTGTATTGAACATAGCTTGTCAATCAGGGTTAGCATCCCCCGAACCCGCTCCTTCCTCAACTCCTAAATGGAGTTCCTTACAATGTTTCTTGTATGCCCGTTCATTCTTGATTTGTAACAAGAATGATCAGTCTCTCAAATAAGAAAAATGTATCAATGGTACTCGTGTGTGCATGCGACTTATTTACTATATATACTACTATATAATTTCTCAAACCAAAATATATAACAAGTACGCACTCTCTTGTATATGTATATACTCTCAATCTAGTCTAGGGTGATAACTCCTTTCCTATTTCTACTAGACCAAGGTATCAACTCATGTTAATCAAGTAACCTAAGCTTTGATATCAAATGTGGCAACCGCCGTACACCACCAACACCCAATATAACTAAATAATGTGCTGCTGACATGCCCGACCGATGTAGGACGACCATCAAGGGTTGAAAATGAAATAAAACATCACAGAAGCTGTTGTATATCCCACAGTGCATGGAATAAAATATAATATACATCACATATATAAAACAGGAGAGGCAATAATAACTAACTGATCCAAATATCAGAGTACAAATTCAAAGAGTTATACATCAAGTAATAGAGTTTATACAAATGGAAATTGTAAGGACCCGATTCTTCGACTTCCGAATATCGACATTAATACGTCCACTATATCGACTGCCGAGCCATCGAATGACGGAAAACCGAATACTTAGGGTTTAAGAAAGAAGAGGTAGAAGAAAACAGAAGAAAAAGAAAGATGAAACAACAGAAAACACAGAAACAGAAACAATATCAGAATCTCACATATCGCAGCGGAACAATATATAATAGATAATCACTAGTCTTTTAAAACAAAGAACTATATCAGTTTATACATACATCAATCAGAGTCAATATACAACTCAATACAACAATGGACAGTTATATAAACTTGTCCTTATACAGAATACACAGCAGAATAATACAAAGTATAGGTGATATGTTTCGCCATCCAGCTTGCTTACACAGCTCCAGAATATCCAGAATATCCTGATAACATAACTCTAGGCTGCCCGTGTGGAAAATAATGGGCATCCAGAGTTTAGAAGGGAAACAATAAACTCCGAGTCAGTCATGGTGACTAGTGTGAGATCGTAAAACAGTTATTTTTCACAAAGAAAATAAAATTTATTCGAAATGCTTTTGGAAAATGAAACTACCATAAGACCTCCCGCCACACACACAATGCAAACGCAGAATTGGAGGAGATTTCTTCTTATGATAGTCAAAGATGCTTGATACGCAAAATCAAATCATTTTTGATATTATTTTTAGTGCATAGTGTAGAAAACATTTCGAAAATATAATATAAATCTTAGCCAGCATAGGCATTTCGCACTTATGCCTACTATAGCTACCATCCAAACACTGGGGCGCCACCATAAGTGAATGATAGGTTCTACAACTAAAACCGTACAAGTCACGTATTGTTTCTTTGGATTTCCAACAAATGGTCAGGCCAAGGAACTTCCCATTGCCACATAGGTACGCCTCTAGAAAGACGACCCGAGAACCAAACCGGATCTCTGCCAACACAAGGTCGGGTTACCCCTAACTGATATAAATTCCATAGTGAATTTATATTTCACATGTCTACTGATATACGATTTTCAATCGATTTCAAATATTCACTTTCAATTTATCTTTACAAAGATAAATTCTCAAAAACGTTTCATTTCATATTGGAAAAGCATTTCCATACTTATTTAATAATAAGTAATTCACAAATCTTATTTATTTTCAACATTTGAAAATATTCAATATACTTAAATCAATATTAAGTATATATTTTATTCTTTAAGGAAGACATTCTCTTAAACACTTTATTTGGGTCAAAACGAATGTTACGTAAAACATCGTTACGACAACCCAAAATCACTAGTATAGGGATTCGAAATTTAGGTGGTTATATAAATCCCAATACTATATAAAACATTTCCTTTCGGAACCATTTACTATAACAACAGTGTTATAGTCCACCATTTCCTTACTGCTCGAAAACGTCTATTTCAACAATGAATGTTGAAATCTATGGTTTCAATATTTAACACATTTTTAAACATCGTTAAAACAATTAACTTCATTTTTAATACCACTTCTCCAAAACATATCCATTTTATTTAAAAATATATTCACTGTCCAAAATCGTGAATATACCTCACTAGCCAAATTTCAATATTTTATACACATTTAATTTCAAGAATTTATCCACAATCTAAAGTCGTGGATAAAATTCTCAACCAAACATTTTTATTACCCATATTATATAAAGAATAATTCGCTATCAAAAAAAATCGCGAATATATCCCCTTTAATAAACCTCTATGTTTAATTTATCAAATTTAATTGATTTCGGATTTATAAAACAACGTTTATAAATTCACCTTTATATTTCATAACAACTTTGATTTATAAATCTCCTTTATTAACAAATTCGATCAATATTCCATTAAAGGAAAAAATCCAATTTATAAGTTAATTTCTTATAAATATTTTATTCTACAATTTCATTCATTTTATAACTTCACAATTTATAAATCTATAAATTTCATTCACTTACGAATTCCATTAATATTTCATTTTTAACACTTATAAAAACTCGTTTCATAATTCCAATATTTTTTATTTTATAGATACCAATTTTATAAATCTTTTATATAACGTTTATAATAATTCAAAAATCTTAATTTAAATAAACCAATCCTTTTAATAATTTACAAAATGTTATTTAAAGCTTATATAACTCCAAAATCATACTTAAGTACTATTTCCAAAAATATAACTTTTATAACAATAAACTTATAATGTTTATTCATTTTGACAATTCAAAATTTAATAAAACATATACTTTCAAAAATCACTTTAAAAATTCTTTTAAATTAACATCGTTATTTTTTTTTAAACTTCAAAAATGGATCCGATGATGCAACAGCACCAAATAATCAATCACGACAACAAACATCATATATCGATATGAAAATCAACAAATATCACAATATCTGTAATCAAATAAATACAAGTGAGGAATCCAGTTGGATCCCTCCAACCTGTTTCCCTGCATCCACAAATGTTAGCATAATACCAATTCCACTTCGAGGTGGAATATCGCGGTATATAGGATTTATAAAAAATATCAATCCGCTATTATGCGGCGCAATAGGGTCTCATCCGCTATATAATGCGGGAAATATCAACCACTGCAATATATACATATGCCAATATATATATATTGCTATATACTACTATATATATATACTATCACATCCAAACAACAATCAATCAATAACTGCAATACAAAATTTTATTTTGAGTGAGAAGATCTCACCTTTGCTTTTATTTTGCAATCCATTCCAGCTTGTTTTCTTTGCAATTTTTAACCTTGTATAAACAATCATATAAATTTATTAACATTCGAAACCAATTGAATAAATCAATTTGCCATTTTAAATTTTTAATTCATCTAAAAATTTAGTTCAGTTTAAATGATTTAAATTTCAAACCAAAAATTAAATTTTTAAATAAATTCCCTTTTTAATAATTCTAACCTGGTCAAATAAGTTTAATTTCATAAATTAAACATTTTACTGTTCAAACTATGTATTCTTTCCATTTAAAAGTTCAAATCCAGCTACTACTTTAATTTTAAACTAGTAATAAATTATTAATGGATAAATTTTCTTTTAAAATACCCTTACTGTTAAAAAAAAATTCTTCTGTCCATATATATATATATATATATATTTAAATTTGAAAGAAAAATAAATACAATAACTATATTATTTAACATTTACAGTGAACCAATTAAAAATTTCTAAACCTGTACGTATAAATTCTGTAAAGTAAATTTTTTTCAATACCTCGATCCTTCAGTCAAAACGAGCTACTGCCACTCGCGAGAAACCCTAAATCAGCGCCTCGAATCGCCACTTTCTCCTACGCGTACGCGTACGCGAGCGGACACCACCCAGTCGCGACTACCTCCTAGTCGACCACACGAACAATCACAATTTGATCGACGACAATTCGCCGAGCTCGATGCTGCAACCCACCTCGATCGCGTACGAACTCACGACCACCTCCTCTGCATGACGTCGCCCTCACGCTTCGATCGCCATGCGATCGCCAGGCCGCCGTTGCCGCTGCCCTCGTTCCACCACTTATTCGCGCGCGCGCCTCAGATGACGGCGAAACCCCAAGACGCGGCGTGCCTTGCTCTCCTTCCGGTTCGATTTGATTTGAAGCTATTAATTGATTTGAGGAGAACGAGATTTATACGAGGCTCGGCCATTGTTTTTTTTTAATTTGAACCACGAAACTTTTGCTCGTGTATTTTAACAGGAGAAGGGAGGGTACGAAGGAGACAAGAGAACGTGTGCTTGCCTTACTTTGCCACAGTATTTTGATGGAAAGGCAAAGTACTGTTGTTTGACTAAATTCGGATTTAAATTTCAATTGAATTCGATTTAAAATTTCAATGCGTTTACTCAACGTATGCTCACACAACAACTCCGATCAATACGAAATTTGAAATCCGACAATAATTCAATATTACGGACCCAATGGAACTAGTTTCGTTGAATTCCGAGACTGTGCCCCGGAACGCTATTTTAGATATCGGTTGAAACGATATAAATTCAAAACTGAACAAATCACTTTAGAATTAAATTATGAAGCTTCTATTATCTTCAGTATTATCAATATGAACTTTACAAGCCTTTGAATTATTTTTAATCAGCTTAAAATTGAAGATTCAAATTTTTATTCAACTTTCAATAGATTAAATTTTATAATTTAATCGCCAATTTATTCTGATAATTTGAAATTCAAGTCAAACCATCATTCAAATATTTAAAATTAATTAAATATTTCATTTTCAAATGTTCAAAAATTCTGGGTCGTTACAATCTTCCCCCCCTTAAAAGAATTTCGTCCCGAAATTACAAGTTAGGAAAAATGGTCCTTAACTCGTCTACTATCTTTCACAATCCAATAGTTTTATTAACTTACTAACCTAAATCTTTTATTAGAGATTCATTATCATTTAAACTAACTTTCCAACTTCAATTATAGGTTCCAAACAACATTGTTTTCTTAACTATTCAAATTTAAATTTAGATTCAAATTTTAAACTTTCAAATTTTCTCAAAATTTTCTAACACCCGAAATTTTCGAAAAATTTCGCCAGCGTCTCCTTTGCGCAGCTAACTCGGTACGACTACAAAATGTCCCTACGGACTCTCAAATTTCAAAAAGAAAAGAAAACGCCAAACGGCTAGACAAGAAAATCATCAAATCTCATATTGAAATTCAAATACATACCTTTTTTGTCGAGCAATTCAAATTTATCTTTGAAATCAAAATCCCAATTACATTATAACACCTGTATATCCTACTAGCCATAATATCCAGTTACAAATATTTAAACCATTTTGCCAATTCCATTACACCATTTTTTCAATACATGCTTCTTATACATTTTTACTTCACTATTGAAGTTACATATCTATTTTCATTCAATTTTACATTTCCAATTTCATTTGAATTCAATTTACAATTTCAATTTAATTTGGATTCAGTTTAACTTCTGAATATTGAATTTTATCAACTATTTTTCATTCACAGCCGCACTATTTTAAATTAGTTCCAATTACTAATTCATCACAAATTCTAGTTCACTTTATTCAAATTTATTTTCAACATTCAGTTTCAATTCCAGTTTTATTCTTTTGTTTATTCCCAAAATTTATTTTCAATGCACTATTTTGGTTTATAACCACTTATATTAAACTAGATTTCCAATTCGAATTCAATTTACCTTTCTTTTATAATTATTAAATTCAATTCTATTGCTTACAAATTCGAAATGAATCTCAACTTTCAATTTCATTTTCTTGCACTTGCAATTGCAAATTTATTTATTCATTCACAAATTCATTCATTTTCAATTTGAATCTCATTCCAATCAGATTTCAAATATTTTATAAGTTATCAACTTATTTACACTTCAATTAATGAATTTTATTTTCAATTACTTTCCTGGAATTCTATTTCCAATTATAAATCACATTTACAATTTTTACATTAACAAGTTACATTCGTATATGGATTTATTTCCTTATCTTTCAATTCACATTTATAAATTTCATTTGTTAAATGGATTTATCTCCAAATCTTTGGTGATTACTTTAATTTCTCATTCAATTCCATATAATAATGATAATATTTCAATATTATTACTTCCTAACAACCAAACATCCATTTACTATAATAATTTCATAGAAAATCATTTCTTTTTTTATACAAAAATAATTTTGGGTAAAATTATTTCATTTACCCTATTTAAAACAATATTGTGTCAGTTTATCTTGTTTAAGAGTTTAGAAATCCCTATCGATTACAGTTGGCCACCCTGCACCGACCAGAATCTATAAACAGTCAACCGATAAGTCAACACAATACAAAACAATTTTTTTATATTCACTAACAAATACGCGCTCATATCTATTATTACACTCAACTCATTCTAGAGTACTACTGACTCTATCTCTAATGAGTAACACCCAACAGAGCAGGGTTGTCGCTTAACCATATGCTCTGATACCACTTTGTAAGGACCCGATTCTTCGACTTCCGAATATCGACATCAATACGTCCACTGTATAAACTACCAAGCCATCGAATGCTGGAAAACCGAATACTTAGGGTTTAAGAAAGAAGAGGTAGAAGAAAACAGAAGAAAAAGAAAGAAGAAACAACAGAAAACACAGAAACAAAAACAATATCAGAATCTCACATATCGCAGCGGAACAATATATAATAGATAATCACTAGTCTTTTAAAACAAAGAACTATATCAGTTTATACATACATCAATCAGAGTCAATATACAACTCAATACAACAATGGACAGTTATATAAACTTGTCCTTATACAGAATACACAGCGGAATCAAACAAAGTATAGGTGATACGTTTCGCCATCCAGCTTGCTTCCATAGCTCCAGAATATCCAGAATATCCTGATAACATAACTCTAGGCTGCCCGTGTGGAAAATAATGGGCACCCAGAGTTTAGAAGGGAAACAATAAACTCCGAGTCAGTCATGGTGACTGGTGTGAGATCGTAAAACAGTTATTTTTCACAAAGAAAATAAAATTTATTCGAAATGCTTTTGGAAAATGAAACTACCATAAGACCTCCCGCCACACTTTAAAAATAAATCAACGTTTATTTTTAAAACGAATTTCCATTTCTTTTATAAATTCCATAGTGAATTTATATTTCAAATATCTATTGATATACGATTTTCAATCGATTTCAAATATTCACTTTCAATTTATCTTTACAAAGATAAATTCTCAAAAACGTTTCATTTCATATTGGAAAAGCATTTCCATACTTATTTAATAATAAGTAATTCACAAACCTTATTTATTTTCAACATTTGAAAATATTCAATATACTTAAATCAATATTAAGTATATATTTTATTCTTTAAGGTAGACATTCTCTTAAACACTTTATTTGGGTCAAAACGAATGTTACGTAAAACATCGTTACGACAACCCAAAATCACTAGTATAGGGATTCGAAATTTAGATGGATATATAAATCCCAATACTATATAAAACATTTCCTTTCGGAAACCATTTACTATAACAACAGTGTTATAGTCCACCAATTCCTTATTGCTCGAAAACGTCTATTTCAACAATGAATGTTGAAATCTATGGTTTCGATATTTAACACATTTTAAAACATCGTTAAAACAATTAACTTCATTTTTAATATCACTTCTCCAAAACATATCCATTTTATTTAAAAATATATTCACTGTCCAAAATCGTGAATATACCTCACTAGCCAAATTTCAATATTTTCTACACATTTAATTTCAAGAATTTATCCACAATCTAAAGTCGTGGATAAAATTCTCAACCAAACATTTTTATTACCCATATTATATAAAGAATAATTCGCTATCAAAAAAAATCGCGAATATATCCCCTTTAATAAACCTCTATGTTTAATTTATCAAATTTAATTGATTTCGGATTTATAAAACAACGTTTATAAATTCACCTTTATATTTCATAACAACTTTGATTTATAAATCTCCTTTATTAACAAATTCGATCAATATTCCATTTAAAGGCAAAAATCCAATATATAAGTTAATTTCTTATAAATCTTTTATTGTACAATTTCATTCATTTTATAACTTCACAATTTATAAATCTATAAATTTCATTCAGTTACGAATTCCATTAATATTTCATTTTTAACACTTATAAAAACTCGTTTCATAATTTCAATATTTTTAATTTTATATATACCAATTTTATAAATCTTTTATATAACGTTTATAATAATTCAAAAATCTTAATTTAAATAAACCAATCCTTTTAATAATTTACAAAATGTTATTTAAAGCTTATATAACTCCAAAATCATACTTAAGTACTATTTTCCAAAAATATAACTTTTATAACAATAAACTTATAATGTTTATTTATTTTGACAATTCAAAATTTAATAAAACGTATACTTTCAAAAATCACTTTAAAAATTCTTTTAAATTAACATCGTTATTTTTTTTAAACTTCAAAAATGGATCCGATGATGCAACAGCACCAAATAATCAATCACGACAACAAACATCATATATCGATATGAAAATCAACAAATATCACAATATCTGTAATCAAATAAATACTGGTGAGGAATCCAGTTGGATCGCTCCAACCTGTTTCCCTACATCCACAGATGTTAGCACAATACCAATTCCATTTCGAGGTGGAATATCGCGGTATATGGGATTTATAAAAAATATCAATCTGCTATTATGCGGCGCAATAGGGTCTCATCCTCTATATAATGCAGGAAATATCAACCACTGCAATATATACATATGCCAATATATATATATTGCTATATACTACTATATATAAATACTATCACATCCAAACAGCAATCAATCAATAACTGCAATACAAAATTTTATTTTGAGTGAGAAGATCTCACCTTTGCTTTTATTTTGCAATCCATTCCAGCTTGTTTTCGTTGCTATTTTTAACCTTGTATAAACAATCATATAAATTTATTAACATTCGAAACAAATTGAATAAATCAATTTGCCATTTTAAAATTTTTAATTCATCTAAAAATTTAGTTCAGTTTAAATGATTTAAATTTCAAACCAAAAATTAAATTTTTAAATAAATTCCCTTTTTAATAATACTAACCTGGTCAAATAAGTTTAATTTCATAAATTAAACATTTTACTGTTCAAACTATGTATTCTTTCCATTTAAAAGTTCAAATCCAGCTACTACTTTAATTTTAAACTAGTAATAAATTTTTAATGGATAAATTTTATTTCAAAATACCCTTATTGTTAAAAAAAATTCTTCTGTCCATATATATATATTTAAATTTGAAAGAAAAATAAATACAATAACTATATTATTTAACATTTACAGTGAACCAATTAAAAATTTCTAAACCAGTACGTATAAATTCTGTAAAGTAAACTTTTTTTCAATACCTCGATCCTTCAGTCGAAACGAGCTACTGCCACTCGCGAGAAACCCTAAATCAGCGCCTCGAATCGCCACTTTCTCCTACGCGTACGCGTACGCGAGCGGACACCACCCAGTTGCGACTACCTTTTAGTCGACCACACGAACAATCCAAATTTGATCGACGACAATTCGTCGAGCTCGATGCTGCAACCCACCTCGATCGCGAACGAACTCACGACCACCTCCTCTGCTTGACGTCGCCCTCACGCTTCGATCGCCATGCGATCGCCAGGATGTCGTTGCCACTGCCCTCGTTCCACCACTTATTCGCGTGCGTGCCTCAGATGACGGCGAAACCCCAAGACGCGGCGTGCCTTGCTCTCCTTCCGGTTCGATTTGATTTGAAGCTATTAATTGATTTGAGGAGAACGAGATTCATACGAGGCTCGGCCATTGTTTTTTTCTAATTTGAACAACGAAACTTTTGCTCGTGTATTTTAACAGGAGAAGGGAGGGTACGAAGGAGACAAGAGAACGTGCTTGCCTTACTTTGCCACAGTATTTTGATGGAAAGGCAAAGTACTGTTGTTTGAATAAATTTGAATTTAAATTTCAATTGAATTCGATTTAAAATTTCAACGCGTTTACTCAACGTATGCTCACACAACATCTCCGATCAATACGAAATTTGAAATCCAACAATAATTCAATATTACGGACCCAATGGAACTAGTTTCGTCGAATTCCGAGATTGTGCCCCGGAACGCTATTTTTAGATATCGGTTGAAACAATATAAATTCAAAACTGAACAAATCACTTTAGAATTAAGTTCTGAAGCTTCTATTATCTTCAGTATTATCAATATGAATTTTACAAGCCTTTGAATTATTTTTAATCAGCTTAAAATTAAAGATTCAAATTTTTATTCAACTTTCAATAGATTAAATTTTATAATTTAATCACCAATTTATTCTGATAATTTGAAATTCAAGTCAAACCATCATTCAAATATTTAAAATTAATTAAATATTTCATTTTCAAATGTTCAAAAATTCTGGGTCGTTACAGAAATAAACTCATACAGTTATCCCCTAATAAAATCAATAAGCAAGCACTGTCAAGGATCCATTGTGTTGCACAGTGAAATCAGCATAGAAATCCATATATAATATGAGATACCTACATCCAGCTCATCCTCTGCACAGTTACTGCATAACACCTAGACCTGCTATCTAATTTACTCATTAAAGAGTATCCGAGATAATAAGAAGCAAAGCATAAAACCTTAAGTTAGACAACAGTCTAGTGTGAGCGGTAAAATAAATAAAAAAATACTATACAAGTCGATATGGTAAGGAATATGGGTATATGAACCATACCTGACCTGTCCCTGCAGCAAAAGAGTTAGCACATAATTGACATATTATGCTACTATACGAATATAGTAAAGGTATACTGCAAACCAAGTATGATGACGGGTTTTCAGGTATCCTTATCCCCAATGCCTACCTTCAATGACATCCCTATAGTGATAAACTATGGAAGGAAACAACCAAAGCAATCATAGCATCCATCAAACAATCCTCACTATCACTCATTGTACTCTAGATATATGATAACTCGTATGGCCTTTCCCTTGCCAGGGACTAATGGAAATCCCGGTTTTCAGTGTGCTCATCTTTAGCTATAAGCTGATATTAGACCCTTTCCCACGGTCCAGGTTATATTGATCCTTTTCAATGATCCGGGGTAGCCGTTTCAAGTACCCATGAGTGTACTCATAATACCCATACTTTCAAGTATATTAGAGAACACTCTGAGTATCAACGATCCCTTAACACGTGTATCCGAGCCCTTTCCTCGCTCCATCTAATTTCCATTATCCTCGAGGAACCATTTCATATTCCTACATTCCACAATAGAACCATTCTCATGTTCTACCCACAGATCACCCTTCCACAACCCGCCCTTTATGGAAAAACATTCTCACAACTCCTTTCCCCATCAAGCCGCCATAATCGAAACCTTACTCCATTCACCGTCTAGTTGCCATCACCGAAGTCCCGAAGCTATCATTGTGCTACTACATCGACATCAAACTCCAAGCGAACAAACAAACACCTTCAGCATGACCTATAGAGTCCCTGCTTCCCCTACTGGAAGTTCCACCCCGACTCCTCTAAAATGGACCTCTAGGTACCGATCCAATCCTCTCGTATCGATAGGTAGACTTATCCAATTTTTGGCTAAGTTCTTTCTCTCTTGCCTAGTGCTCCATCTTCTAAGTGTTTGGACCCCGACCACTTTCCTCAAAGCTCTTGGCACAAACTCTAAAGCTCTTGGTGATAAGACTAAAAGCTCCTATTTCCATGTCCTCTAGAAGCTCTCGGTATAAAGTCCAACACTTTGCCAAATTCTTGCACCTGTCTTCTACGACTACCCTAAGCCTCAACATGAAGTACCATCCTTCCACCAAGCAGTTTCCTCAAACAAAAGCTCTCAGTACCGAGTCCTATCCTTATCTCCAAACTTGATGCAAATTGAATCTTGAGCTTCTCTTGTCCCCTAGAGCCTCCCCTCCAAGTTTCATACAATTCCGACCATCTTTACCTTCAATTTGCCAATTCAACCATCTCTTTCCTAACTACTGAAAAGCACTAGCAAATCTCATCAAAGAAAGATATAAAAACATGGAATATCGCACATATACATCCATTCATACATGCAATATATATGAACATGATAATCAGGTAAATCCTAATCTAAATCTAGCTTTTACTCTAGCATATGAATATGAACAAAAGAAGTTGCAAAACCATTAAAATGTGCTTAACCTTTAAAATTTGGACATAAACATATATTAGAATGTAATTAAAGTTAGAAAACATCCTAGGATCAAAATCATGTTAAAAAAACAAATTTTAACTATATAACCATACATAGTAGAGTGAGAGGTCAAGAACCACACATCAAATACCTAAAATGTAATTCCTTACCTTAGATCTGAAATGAAAAGCAGGGAAGAGTAATACAAATCAACCAAAATGATAATCTCTAGCTTCTATATGCTAATTACCCCCTCGGTTTGAGATGTTACCTCCGTTCTTATCAAAAGTTATAGTCTAAATAAGATTTTCAGGGACAAAATTGCCACATAGAAATTTAGCAAAAATCATAGGTATAGAAAATGTCCCTAAGCATCATCTAGAAGCAATGAAAGTGGTTTGAGATGGATTAGTGGGCCTAAGTACGTGCTTAGTTAATAACCCACTAATGTAGGCCAACAACAGTCAAAACTTAAAATAGCTATAATTTTCATATGGTAACTCCGTTTTTCTATTATAACCACTCTACAGAATAGGAAACCATCATCCAGAAGCAATGCAAGTGGTTTGAGATGCTACCTCAGTTCTTATCAAAAGTTATAGTCTAAATAATATTTTCAGGGTCAAAGCTGCCACATAGAAATTTAGCAAAAATCATAGT
The DNA here is from genome assembly GCA_030737815.1 of Allium fistulosum. Classification (NCBI taxonomy): domain Eukaryota; kingdom Viridiplantae; phylum Streptophyta; class Magnoliopsida; order Asparagales; family Amaryllidaceae; genus Allium; species Allium fistulosum. Next base: position 682,525,103 of record CM060905.1, on the reverse strand, counting down.
TGTAGAAAATGTCCCTAAGAGTGACTTTGCAAAATTTTAGAGTCATATGACCTTATAAAAATAAAATAAAAATATTTTACGATCATTTGATACGTAAAATATTGGTCGTTACAGGTTAAGTTTAAGGGAGAGGTCAGTGTTAGCATTCGTTAGACGACTTGTGCTGGAATCCTTAGAGAGATTTGTAATTTGTTCGACTTATGCTCAGACGTCTGGAAAAATGGGGCAGACGTCTGTGTATAGTGCAGTTAAAAATTAGAGCCTTAAATTAGACGTCTGATATATACGGTCAGACGTCTGACATTTGCAGTATTTTGCAGTTTCAGGATTTTATAAACTTTGTGTGTGCATATGCTTTAAGTTAAAATGATACTGCTGAAAAGAGATTTTACAATTATATCTAGACAAATAATAGTACTATCATTAGCTTTGAAGATTCTTCTCCTTTTTTGAAATATCTTCTAATCTTTGAAGGCTTTTCCTGCAAGTAAATAAGCTATATATATGTGTAGTTGTTGTCAAAGAAACCATAGAATAGTGGTTCTAACATTCTCCTCCTTTTTGATGGTGACAACTATACATATGTCTTCCTTGAATTGATTGCTCCCCTATAAATATGTAAGATGTTTCTCACCCTTTGACATTATTAAAAGGAAAAGTAAAAAAAATCACAGACTTTTATAATAAAGAGAGTGTTAATACAACAAATAGTCTAGAAAGTGAAAAAGAGCAATAGATACATAAGTAGAAATGATAATCAATAAAAGAAAAAATCTACTAATACCCATAATATCCCCAAAAATTGGATGAATCTTCATTTGTTGTGCCTTATTGCCACTGAGTTTGATCAATATACTCATCATCCTCTCGAATAGCTCGACCCTGGAAAGATGTGTAATAATCACAGTCTTGCGGATCTTGTGACATATGATGTTCTTCGGAATGATGAGACAAGCCTTCGCTCTCCTCAGAGTCAAGACATATGTGTTCCTTGCCTGGACGATGTGGAGGCTCCTCTGAAGGCCCTGCTCCAACGTTGATGACATCTTCAATTCCTATAACAAATCCTTTTGAATTGTCGCCAAACGTTACACTACCGCCATCTTTGTACGTTATATTTAACAACATATGTGCATTTCCAATCATATGTTTGGAGCATCCATTGTTGAGTATCCATTTCTCCTTGTTATTAGTTTTTCTTTTGGGTACCTCTTCAATATTTGCCATAAATCACACATTTTCTTTTTCTGAGTCACTCTCACTATCACTTTCTAAAGATGACGACGAATCAGAATTATCCCATGTTACTTGAAATGCTCTTTTCTTTTTCTTGAATTTTTCAATATTGCCTTTCTTTTTGTCATTGTTAAGCTCTGGACATTGTTTCTTTATGTGTCCAAACTTATCACACGCATAGCATTTGATTGAAGTTTGATTGGACGAACTTGAATTTCCTCCATTTTGGGATCTTGTCATCTTCTTTAATTTCTTGAATTTTTTGTAATTTTTGGCAATAAAAACAATTTCTTCTTCATCTAAGTCTGAGTTACTATCATTGGCTTGAAAAGCTATATTTTTCTTTTCATTATTTTGTTCTTTCCTTGCCTGCAGATTTGCTTCGTATGACATTAAGTTCCCTATCAATTCTTCAACTTTTAGTTGAGATAAGTCATTTGCTTCTTCAATGGCCAATACTTTTCGTTCCCATTCATTTGTTAAAGAATTTAAGATACGTGTAACTAAATTAAAATCTGTAAATTTAACTCCAAGTGCCATGAGATCATGTTGAATGGTTTGAAATCTAGCATACATGTCACCAATAGTTTCGTTTGCTTTCATTTTAAATGAGGAAAATTGATATTGTAAAATAGAAATATTTGTTTGCTTAACTTTGTTTGTGCCTTCATGAGTGATTTGTAGTGTACGTCATATATCATATGTTGTAATGCATAACATGACATGTGAAAATTTGTTTTTATCAAGTGAACAAAATAGAACATTCATAACCTTAGCATTGTTTGTTGCTGTGGTCTTTTGGGCATCTATCCAAGTGCTTATATTTGTTTCTGGTTCTACATATTTAACTTGTGTAGCTTGCCAAATTTCTAAGCCATTTGCTTCCATAAAAATATGCATACGTGTAGACCAGTAAGCATAATTTGAACCTGTGAATAGTGGTGGTCGTGCAGTTGATTGTCCTTCTTGAAATGTACTTGCCATATTAAATATGTTTTCAATTACGAGTTACTCTGAATTGAAATAACCTTGCTCTGATACCAAATGAAAGAAAGTATGGATCATATATGTATATCAAATATGCAAGTATACTAAGATACTAACTTATGAACAGTAAATCAAGTATAACAGTAAAGAACAATCACACCAGAGTTTTTATACTGGTTCGGACCTCCCGTCCTACGTCCAGTCCCGAAGCTCCTCTTTGGCTTTCACTAATAAATAACCCTTGCTTTGCCTGGAGGAATAGGCTAGATACAATAGTTTCTTTTATGACAAGAATATGCTCTAGAAAAACACAAATTTTGACTGCTCTACACAAACTTCCGATAATCTCCTTTTGGCAATATGTGCATGTGAGGCTTTGATTTTAGGAAGTAGAATTGATGAATATTGTTAGCTCTTGGAAATATAGCATGCAAAGAAAAAATAGACAGAAGATTCAGAAAGATTAGATAAATTTAATCTGAAAAATCATTGCATATTTATAGAGAATGAAGAGTTATAATGAAGAGTAGTATCTTTTAAGTTTGTTTATTCATTCAAAAAGTTGCATCTGTCAATAGAGAAGATATATGATGAAGAGTGGTGAAAATGCCTCTTTGTTCGAAGAAGATGCCTGTTCAGAAATAAGGCACGTTACTCAGCACAGACGTCTGGGCATTTGTTCAGACATTTGAGCTGATGTATATCTTTTAAACAGAACTTATGCTCAGACGTCTGGAAAAATGGGGCAGACATCTGTGTATAGTGCAGTTAAAAAATCAGAGTCTTAAATCAGACGTCTAATATATACGGTCAGACGTCTGACATTTGCAGGATTTTGCAGTTTTGGGATTTTATAAACTTTGTGTATGCAAATGCTTTAAGTTAAAATGATACTACTAAAAGGAGATTTTACAATTATATCTAGACAAATAATAGTACTATCATTAGCTTTGATGAATCTTCTCCTTTTTTGAAATATCTTCTAATCTCTGAAGGCTTTTCCTGCAAGTAAATAAGCTATATATGTGTATAGTTGTCATCGAAACCATAGAATAGTGGTTCTAACATAACATATTTGTGTTGATCCAAAGTAGTGTATATAAGAGATCGCTCCTCTAGAGCCTTTTGACCCAGGCTATCAGGCAGTTAACTCCCTTTGATAGTTTGGTAACTGTAGCCGCGTCACAACTTCCACTTTGCTTGGATCAATAGATAGTCCATGATATGAAACAACATGACCAGTAAAGCAAAACCCTATTTTTCGAAAATGACATTTGAAGAATTTCCCCTTCGGTCGGTGTCTCCGCAATACATCAAGAACTATCCTCAAATGCTTCTTATGCTCTTTCACGCTTCTTGAATAAAAAAGAATATCATCAGCCAAAAACTATCATGAACTTATTCAACCACTCCTTGAATACTCTACTCATCATATCAACAATATACGATGGATCATTGGTTAGTCCGAACAACATAACCAACCACTTGAATAGTTTGTTTGGTGCAGAAAAAGTAGTCTTAGAAATACTATCACTAGTCACCCTCAATTGATGAAAACCCACGTATAAGTCAGTATGAGAGAATATATTCACACCCACTATTTGGTTAAATAAATCGCCTGTGTGTGGTAATGGATAATAATTCTCCTTTGTCAGCTTATTCAATTCTTGATAATCGACGTATAGACATAATTAACATTCCGCCTTAGTGGTGAGATCTACTAGTGCTACCCACCATGAGATGCTTCTATGAACAAAACATTTCTATGATAACTTGGAAACTTAATCATCTAGTTCCCTTACTCTTTCGGCACCATATGTCAAAGCGGTATAATAAAAGGCCTAGCATCTTTCATGAAGTCAACTCTGAATTCAATCTCTCTTTGGGGCGGTAAACCAGGGACCTTTGTAAATAAATTTGGGAGATCTTGAAAAAAAGGGGTAGAAGCTATCACAAAATCATCCAACTATCGAGCTGAAAAAAAACATTTAAATCACGCCATCTACTACTGCTTAACTGAATCATCCTCATATCACATTCTAACACTGCCCCATAATGTGACATCCAATCCATTCTAGTATCAGTATGTACCATGAAAAGACAATTACATATTTATCATAAAAATTTAACACCACATATAATTAATTTCAACCCACGGCATATTATAGATAAGTGGTTCAATTCCCCAACAGGATTCGACACTGCAAACTAAAATCAAACTACTAGATATGAAGGTATAAGATTCTCTTATGTCAAATAAGGCATGAACGGTAAAATCGAAAAGAAATAATATACCTTCCATAACAACTTTAATTCCTTTGTCTGCCCTGTCTACTGGCACCGGGGATCGCATCAAGTGTATAAGCTTGCACAACATATCAACTCTTTCCCAAAGCTTGACAGTGCCACTTTGTAGGTCCTAATTGGTTGCAATTCTAATATTTGATCTATCCCATAGTTTTTCTACGGTTTTTGGCTTTGTGACCTTCCTTGTGGCACTTCTTATGTATTATCCTTTTCTTTTTAAATTAGCTTTGCTCCCTTTTGCCTCCTTCTTCTTTGCAATTTCCTTGTTGATTTCCATTGTTGCCTTCTTCCTTTAGCTCCTCCTTAGCAACTTCTTTAGAAATTGTATTCAACAATCCCACTTGTACCAAACTCTCAAATGTAGTACCCATAGGAATATGGCTGAGAGCTAAATCCTAAAGCGGTTGTCTCAATCATTTAGCAAACTTCAAAGCTTTCTTAATTGGATTGTTTACTAGATCAAATCCAAACATAGCAAAATCATTAAACTAGTTCACATACTCCTTCACAGACATATCTCCTTATGTCAAGTGGATGAACTTGTCAAGTTGGACTCTTTCTTCAACTACAAATAGGAACTTAGCCTCAAACGCCTTTTAAAATTACCCCAAGTTATCTCCTTTTCATTTACTTCATCAATAACAAAGTCCCACCAATTTAAAGCTTCTCCTGACAAGTGCAAAGAAGAAAGCCGTCTACTGCTAGCATCATCCAATCCCATCATTCCAAATATTCACTCGCATGTACCTAGCCATGCCTTTGTATCCGTAAAAGATTCAGTCCAACATACACCTTTTTACCCAACACTCTTCAAGTCTCCACACACCTTCGAAAAATTTATGGTAGGTAGATTCACAGGAACCACTCCTTGTGTTTGTTGCACAATCGAATCTAGATTGGCATTGACTTGTGCTCTAGCCTATAGATACCCATGCAACCAAAGTGGTATGATCACAACAAAAATCTCTGAGGCAGCACCTTCTTAGCTAGTCCCGATATTTTTATCTATCTCAACTATATATGAATGAGATTTGTTAGAAACTCCCCATGATAGTAGATACCAATGTGATGTTCGCCCCATCTAGGTGGTGGCTACAAATAATAACCTTAGCTACTGATTTTACGGCCAGTCTCTCGATTTCATAAGCCAACCCACCCTGGGACATGTAAGGGCAAGAGACAAGGATTCACCATAGTTCACAATGTGTGAATCTATTTTCATGCATCAACCAGCTCTAATATCAAATGTGATAATCACCTTACCTAGGTAGTAGCTATTAATGGAAACTTCGGCTACTAATTTTACAGCCAGTATTTTGACTTCCTAACCCAACTGACAATGGGACATGTATGGATAAGAGACAAAGCTTTACCACAGTTCACAATGAGAGAACACCATATCACATAACAACCAGCTCGGTTACCAATTGTACCGTTCACCTTGCCTAGGTGTTGGCTAAAAATGGTAACCTTAGTTGGTGATTTTACGACAAACCTCTCGAACTCCTAAGCCAACCAGCATTTCCAAGATGTGTAAGGATAAGAGACAAAGCTTCTCCAAATTTTACAATGCGAGAACCCTTAGCATGCAAAAACAACCTTAATACCAACTACAACGACCATGGACTTGAATATTTACCACCCAAGAAGGCAACAGTTTGCACTAACCACTACGCTAAAAGATCTTTGGGTTAACTTTCCGAAAGGGATGTTATAATCACTATAAAGTGCCTTCAATCATTTATATAGGTCTATCGGGATCAAGGTTCATATTGTCGTTGTAATAGGTGTTCAGTCAAATAACTACATAAATTAGTCGACTAACCCTAGTTACAGTAAATTGGAATTGGATGTTGTCGACCGATCGTCTAAAGCAATTAACTCTTCAGCTATTTTGTTGAATGAACCTCAAATTCAATCAATCGGAACACCCTAAAACTGAACTATAAACTTGCAGATTTACACTGTAAATTTGTGACAACCCGCACCTCTAGACACATCAATCCATAGCCCAAAATTGCATATGAACTTGTGTCATGCCAAGAAGTATGAGTCGTGGGGTTTTTTTGGTTTTACATGATGCAGAGACTAATATAAATTTTAAACATTATATTCAAATCTCATAGTGCAATGAATAAAATATAAGTATTGAAAATAATCAAATCAGATAGTAGTCTCAATGTAAATATGGTTTATACAATAATGTCTCCAAATGACAATACATAAGTGTCTAACTGATAGATATAATATAAAGTACACAAAGGAGTGACTATAAGTAAAATAAACCTTTAACGCGCGATGTGCACGTAAATGTGCATATTTTTACCACCATATTTAATCTATTTGAATTAAATAAATGATCATATTGGGTATTTTAACTTGTTTAAACCAAAATTCAAATTATTTGAAATTGTCACATATTCATCTTCATATAGGGGCAAAATGGTCATTTTTATGCATTTACTAAATTGTGAAAATTTACTTGGAATTTTCTATGTTGTTTTGTAGGAAATTTGGTGAATTTTACAAGTGGTTACATGATGATATATGCATGCATAAGAGTGAAGAGAACAAATGAAGATGGAAATAATTCAAAGTGAAGATAATAGAGGACCCCACCTACCCACCTACCTTAATGTACAAATTAGAGGCTAATGCACATGCTTATGGAATTAATGGCTTCATGTACACTTAAATGAGGATTATTTGAAGCTAATGATGACTTGGCCTCCAAACTTCCTAAGAGGGTATTTTGGGCATTCCCCAAAATTATGAATTAGGGTTTAACACATGTATAAAATCCCCTTATGTTTCATGTAACCTTCCCTCCTTAGTCTCTCTTTAGATTAGTTTAGGCTCAAAATAAAAGAAAGCTTCTCTTTTCTTTTCATGGCTACTTAGCCATTTTTATTTCATGTAATTTCTTTTTATGCAACTTTAAATACATGCTCTTTTCTTCTTTTCTTGTTTATTTCTTTTCATGTTGTAGTGTAGATTTCTTTTATTTTTCATGCAAGTAGAATAGTAGTTCTCTTTTCCATTAGCTTCCATTTTTCTTTTCTTTTGCTTTCATGTTGCTAGCTACATTTGTTGTTTTGATAACAAATATGAGAGGCTAATCCCTTCAATTTAGGGGTAATGAAGTCTCTAATCATGTAGCTTCAACATTTTGATAATTATAGCTCTCTTTTTGTGCTTAATGACAATGCTTGAAGTGGTTTAATTTGTTGTTTTTGTTTTGAATTTGATAGCCCATATTGTTGACACCAAATAGGCTATGCTTAAACAATCACTAACACAAATGCCTCTTCATCAAAATATGATTATGGCATAAGAAAGTGATTTGAAATTCAAATTTGATGGTCTATATTTCTAATTAATAGTTAATAGGCCATACTTAAAATAGATTTCATTTTCAACTTTGTTGTCATTTTCATGAGAGTAGTAAGTGGTTTAAAGGTTGTGTTATAGTTTGATGGCTTATGTTGAGCTAATTAATAGCACAAATGAGGCATACTTATAATAAACACATCATTTAAATTCACTTATGACCAAAAAAGAGAGATCATAATTTCATATTTGGTTGAACCATATGATCTAGAGAGTGGAATTATCTATAAATTGTCTTCACACTCTCATATTTTTATCAATTTTCTTTTGCTAGTTTTCTACATTTTTAGCTCAATCACATTTTCAACTTTGGTTAATTTGATTTAGAGATTTAAAATCATCAATTCCCTGCGGATCGACCCATATTCGCCACGTACTACAAGTGTATGCCGTGCGCTTGCGGTTAATTTTATTACAAAATTTGTTCGACGGTTTTCTAATCTGATAGAATTTCCGTCGTCGAACAAGTTTTTGGCGCCGTTGCCGGGGAGTTGTTTTGATTTTAATTTTCTATTCTTTGAATTATTTTCTTTTGATTATATTGTGTGTTTGTTTTGTGTGTTGAGTGCATTTTAAAAAAAAATTGTTGTGTGTGTTTGATTTGTGCTTGCATTTGTTTGTGTGTTTGCAGTTTTTCAATTTGCATTTGCATTTCTATTTCCATTTTTTTAAAAAAGAAAAAGAAAAAAAACATACAAAATATCAAAACAAAAACAAAAATATTTTATTTCCTATTCATTTTCTTTACAATTTCAGTTACAATTTGCAATTCAATTTCCTTTTACAAATTTGATTTCCAAATATTTTCTGTGCATTTCCCCTTCTCTGTTCACTTCCTGTTTGCTGAAGCATTTCACTTCTCTGTGAACATATACAACAGTTCCATAGACCATACAGTCACTTCTTGCTACCACCACCCAAACACTGTCATTATCTTCTGCCTTAATCCTACAACTGACCATCCAACTGCAATTTGCTTCCAGACATCACCAAAACTTCGGCAACACCCCATCCACTGTTACATCACCAAGCATTCATTCTCACATGTTCACTCATTGACCACCCATTTCTTCCTGCAACCCCACATACTACTTCTCCACTAAACCTAAAATTGGTTGCCTTGTCGCAAAACTCACCCAAACATCATTTCAGAGCACACAGTTGCATTTCTGCACATTCCACCATACTTGCCTGTCAACAAACTTCACCGACTACAACAAACAAACCGGCATAACATTGCCTCACAACTTCTTACATCATCAATGCCAATAACCTCTTCATACTGTCACACTCCTGCACCTACCAACCACTGCACAGCTGCCACGTTAACAAAGAGTACCACTTCCCCTTCACCAGCCTACTGACATCATTCGTTGAATTCATAGAAACCAGCCATTGCCAGTTCATCACAATTGCGCCTGACACTCTGCTCACAAACCACCAACTGCACTACACCATCCAATCTCCCCCCTACAACTGTTGATTTGGTATCACCATCATCCAACAACCCTCACTACATTAACTGCTCAATACAACACTTCTAATATTTACATACATCCTTTTATCACACCACAATCCCAAACAATAACTCTGTCAACCATCAATTCAGCCTATTCAGTCACCATATCTACTTGCTACTCCTCACTCACAAATCACAAAACATAAAAAAAAACAGTGCAAAACCACCAAAACAAAACATAACTCCAGTCTACAACCAGTGCAGCCACATTATCACCTCCATTCAAGCCTCAACATTGACCTTCATTCCATTCAACATTTGCCTCAACATTTACTGTCACATTTCTATATTCATTTCAACTTTTCATTGTACATCGTTTCATCATTACTTCCCTTCATCATTTCAATCACCACATACACACTCGTACCACTAACCACTGCCTTATGTCAGCAATTCCACCTCTGCCACACTCCATTGCTACTTGTCACCAGACCAGTCCACCGCCAAATTATTGCACATCACATTGCTAACTGAACAACCACTTGCATACATCATCACCACTTCAACATCAAGTTACAACCCCACCATATCAGTACATACACAACCACTACCATTTCTTCAAACTGCATCTGTCACCATTTACTAACAGCAACCACTATCCATTAAGCCAAACTTCATCGCCATAAATCGCCTTGAACAACTGACAAACCAGAACCACCTTCACCTAGAAATACGACCATCTCCCTCTTCCATCTACAACAACATTCAACTCACCAACAATCAGCAACTACCACTAGTCATTGTCACGCAACCTGCATAGCTCCTCTTCGTCATTAACCCATTGCCTCATACTGTAGTACTACCATCTGATACTCAACCGCGACATTGAAACTCAACCACGACTTACCTTCCACAACTCCTCCTCGAGAACAACTCCAGCAATTCGCGACAATCCTTAAATCACTTCGAAGACAACAAATTCGCAAACTACAGCAATTGAATAGCCGCGAACTAATTTGATTTGTGAAAAAAAGGGCTTTCGCTTTGCAATTTTTGATCGGAGACTTTGGAAATTTTATAATTCTGGGTGTTGTATTGTTTTATCTCACTGTGTTCAATTGGGAATGTAGCACTAGTGTTTTTTACTTTGTTCCCAGGCTGTCGATTGTTTTACCGTGCTTTAATGTGGTAGTGGACTGGGCTGGCCTGTTTTATAAAAATAAAAAAAAAGAAATTGTTTTGTTTGCCTTAACCTTTGTTTATCTTTAAATAAAAAAATGGGGTTTTCCTTTCTTTTAATTTTGATTTGTTTTATCCTTAGAAAAAGGAAATTTTTTTTTAAGTAAAACTGCACTTTTAAGTTTTCTTTCCAAAAACAAATTTTTTTTTGAATTTGTTAAAAAAAAGGGGTTGTTTTGAATTTGTTTTGATTTAATTTGTTTTGTTTTTCATTTATTTTAGTTTCTTCTTTGATATAAAAAAAACTGTATATATATCTTATTTTTATTTTCAGGTTGCAAATGCAGAAAAGGAAAGGAGCTGCTTGCTAAAAATAATTGATTCGCTTCGCTTGCCAAAAAAAACTGCTTGGTTGCTATATATATTGTTTTTATTTGCCTTGCATTGTTGTTTGCTTACATTTTATAAAAGAAAATTTCAAAAACAAAATTCCATTCGTAGTTGCATTGTTAACACGTTTATTTTCTGCTTTGCATTACATCTTAGATTTTGTTAATAATAACGGTTAGACATCGATAACACTTAATTGTATATTGACAATTTGTCTTCTTTGAACAATTTAATTTCTTGGTGTCTAGGCTACGGCAGAGCAATAATCAGTTATAAATATTACGGTGATTCATAAATATTATACCGAATTGTTTCTCTGAAGGTACTTAAACCTTCGGCTGCATTGCTACGGTGATTCGTGGTGCACCGATAACTCCTGTCCGTTACCTGGTTGAGAACTATCTTGTTGATTTAAGACAAAGTGTGATTATACAATTTTGTGTTAACTTAGGATAAATCATTTGTAATTAACCTTGAATTCATTTAGTTGCATTAGTTCATGCATATTTAAAAAAATTTCAAAATCCAAAAATAAAAAAAATTGTAAATATTCCTCTTCTTTTTCTTTGAAATTTCAAAAAAATCCAAAAAAAAATTTAGAAAAACAAAAAAAAACCAAAAAACAAAACAAATAAATCAATTTTCCATTTTGAAAAATAAATTCTTTTTGTAAATATTTTTCCTTTATAAAAAAACAAAAACATTCTTGAAAATGTTCGAGTTTCCCCACTCATTTGAATTTTACAATAGTTGTGAAAATCAATATAATCCATATGATTTTACTCCAAATTCGTATGGATATTTTAACGACAACTATTCTTTAAACAATTCGAATTTTGAACAACAAAGTTTTCAAAACGATGACCAACCCTCGAATCTCGAAAATAGCATTTCGTCTTTACTGGAAATCTCTACACAACAAAATCAAATGATAAATGATTTTTGTAATTCATATTTGTGTAATAACTCGAGTCAAGGATTTAAAATTTTGAATTCAATTCAAAATTCAAACGATTTCGATTACAACCCATGCCAATTCAATTTCGAACTCCAAAATGAATTTCAAACTCAAAATGAAAATGGAAACAACTTTTCAAACGAATTTGGCAATGAGAATAATCTTAACCACGTTACGATTGAAAATCTTTGTTCTCAACAATTTCAATGTGAAAATCCTCATGTTAATAATTATAAATTGGATTTTGTTGAGCAAATGAACGAAATTTACGATGATCACACGGATTCGTTGTTTGAAACATATATGAAACAACGTGAGAAACAAAATCAAATCCCAATGTGTGACGAGTCAAGTGACAATCCATCTTTTACCCAAATCGACAATTTTCAAATAACAACTTTTGAAGTGGAAAATAACAATCTTAATGAAGTTGTTGAAAACACGGTAATTGAGTTGGATTTCAATTCTTTTGAGGGTGTGGAACCAAATTTAAAATTCGATCTTCCTTTTCTCGATCTCGAAAATTTGAATACAACAACTTTGGATTTTGAACTTGAGATACGCAATGAAGTTGTTGATAATCCAACAAAGGAAGACGAATTTAACGAACACGAATTTTTTGGACTTTTCGATGATGAGTTGTTAAATTTCGACGGGGAAGAATTAAATCACCATTTTGATTTTGAATTCAGTAATTTTGAAGAAGTTTTTAGTGATAAATTTGAATTTCAATCTGGTGATAAGAAATTTGAATTTCAATCAATTATTATATCAACCCCGAAAATCATCGAAAATAAAACAACTCGTACGGTTTTCAATAAAACGACATTCGTTTTTCCAAATCAACATTCAACTTTGAAATCTTTTACGATTTGGTTTTTCGAGCTTAAGCTGTGTCTCATATACTTAACGAGACAAATGAATCGGTTTTTGGAAGACCGTTTCATTTACGCTTTAACGATATACTTTCTGATCTCGTGTAAATACCGTTCACCTTCATGTAAATATAGGTCATCTTTTATTATTTTTTTTATTTTTTATTTTTTCTACTTTCACTTGGGTTGACTGTGGGGACACAGTCAAAATCAAGTATGGGGGGAGACTCATCATCATTTTCAATTTTTCATGGTTTATTTATTTTTATTTTTATTTTCTTTCCAAAATTTAAAAAAAAAACAAAAAAAACAACAAATATTTTTTTTAAAGCATTTTGATTTATTTTTAAAGAAACGCTATAGGATAAATATATGGTTTTGGCTTATTAAATTGAAATTTTTGAAATTTAATTTGTCTTAACAAAAATAAAAATGAAATTAGACTACAAATACAATGGTTTAACTAGTATATAGGAAGATTCATACGTGATAATTATGAAATATATCCTAATTGAAAATTTTTGTTTTAAAAAAGTGGTTGATTTAAAGTAAAGGATATAACATTTTTTTTGTCTTCTAAGTTAAGTGGTGCTAAGATGATTTTGCAAAAAAATCTCTCTTTCTATAAAAAAATTCTGAAAAAGAAAAAAAAGAAAAAAAGAAGAAGAAAAAACATTTGTATATATGTAAATATTTTCTATTAACACCTATGGTCGACAGGTGTGCACACTTGTGTGTACACTCGCCATGCTCTGTACCTTTCTCACGTAAGCCCGAAAGGCAGTGCATGATAGGTATATCTGGCCTCAGTTTATCTGAGATAGGTGTATATATATAAAAATTCTTTTTAATAACGCCTATAGTCAATAGGTGTTCACACTCGTGTGTTCACTCGCCACGCTCTGTATTCCCCTCACATCAGTCCTCAAGGCAGTGCATGGGTAATATATCCGGCCTCAGTTTATCTGAGTTAGGCATATGTAAATATTGTAAATATCAATAAAATTTTCAAAAAATGAAGAGAGTAAGCAAATGAAATCCAAGCACTATTTTAACTTATTTGATTTGTTATTGAAATGAAATGAAATACCACTTTAATAAACTTTGATAATCAACAAAGGACCTATTTCATGGTTACACTTTGTTATCAACTGAAACAACGAGTTAAACTATTGTCTATTTATTAAGATAACTTAATTTTTGTTGGAAATTTTGACGAGTAAATGGCTTAAATTTCAAGATAATGACCAAACCTGTATTTAACTTATTTGTGTCAATTTAAAAATAAATCCTTCATTGTAAATATTTTCAAAAACTTGCATTCATCTCCTTGTAAATAAATCTTGCATTTTGTAAAATTTTTCATTCTGCATTTGGATTTTTTGGGTAGTATCCGCTGAAAACCCTAACGAGACAACACTCGTCCTATTGGGGACACCCAGAGGTTTAACGGCTTGTTGCATACGCTCAATGCAATCGTGCTCCCTACGAAAACGGATTTATCTTAGTTTTCCTTTATTCGAGGATGAATAAAAAGATAAGTGTGGGGGTATTTGATGTGCACGTAAATGTGCATATTTTTATCACCATATTTAATCTATTTAAATTAAATAAATGATCATATTGGGTATTTTAACTTGTTTAAACCAAAATTCAAATTATTTGAAATTGTCACATATTCATCTTCATATAGGGGCAAAATGGTCATTTTTATGCATTTATTAAATTGTGAAAATTTACTTGGAATTTTCTATGTTGTTTTGTAGGAAATTTGGTGAATTTTACAAGTGGTTACATGATGATATATGCATGCATAAGAGTGAAGAGAATAAATGAAGATGGAAATAATTCAAGTGAAGATAATGGAGGACCCCACCTACCCACCTACCTTAATATACAAATTAGAGGCTAATGCACATGCTTATGGAATTAATGGCTTCATGTACACTTAAATGAGGATTATTTGAAGACTTGGCCTCCACACTTCCTAAGAGGGTATTTTGGGCACTCCCCAAAATTATGAATTAGGGTTTAACACATGTATAAAATCCCCTTATGTTTCATGTAACCTTCCCTCCTTAGTCTCTCTTTAGATTAGTTTAGGCTCAAAATAAAAGAAAGCTTCTCTTTTCTTTTCATGGCTACTTAGCCATTTTTATTTCATGTAATTTTTTTTTATGCAACTTTAAATACATGCTCTTTTATTCTTTTCTTGTTTATTTCCTTTCACGTTGTAGTGTAGATTTCTTTTATTTTTCATGCAAGTAGAATAGTAGTTGTCCTTTCCATTAGCTTCCATTTTCCTTTTATTTTGCTTTCATGTTGCTAGCTACATTTGTTGTTTTGATAACAAATATGAGAGGCTAATCCCTTCAATTTAGGGGGTAATGAAGCCTCTAATCATGTAGCTTCAACATTTTGATAATTATAGCTCTCTTTTTGTGCTTAATGACAATGCTTGAAGTGGTTTAATTTGTTGTTTTTGTTTTGAATTTGATAGCCTATATTGTTGACACCAAATAGGCTATGCTTAAACAATCACTAACACAAATGCCTCTTCATCAAAATATGATTATGGCATAAGAAAGTGATTTGAAATTCAAATTTGATGGTCTATATTTCTAATTAATAGTTAATAGGCCATACTTAAAATAGATTTCATTTTCAACTTTGTTGTCATTTTCATAAGAGTAGTAAGTGGTTTAAAGGCTGTGTTATAGTTTGATGGCTTATGTTGAACTAATTAATAGCACAAATGAGCCATACTTATAATAAACACATCATTTAAATTCACTTATGACCAAAAAAGAGAGATCATAATTTCATATTTGGTTGAACTATATGATCTAGAGAGTGGAATTATCTCTAAATTGTCTTCACACTCTCATATTTTTATCAATTTTCTTTTGCTAGTTTTCTACATTTTTAGCTCAATCACATTTTCAACTTTGGTTAATTTGATTGAATAGAGATTTAAAATCATCAATTCCCTGCGGATCGACCCGTATTCGCCACGTACTATAAGTGTACGCCGTGCGCTTGCGGTTATTTTTAATTTAAATTCGTTCGACGGTTTTCTAAACCGATAGAATTTCCGTCGACGAACAACGCGCCATGTCACCTCCTCTACATACCTTGTCTTGCCGCTTCACATACTATTCCGTCTCCTGAAATAGAGATAAAAAGGGAGAAACGGAGGGGGTCAAACAAAGTCTGGTAAGTGAATTATATCACTACAGTATGGTGTAGATAAGTAACTAAAGTTTAATTATAACCTACACTTAAGGATATTCTTTGGGTGGGTGTCTTATATATGTAAGGGATTAATTACTTTCATAATATAGCTTGACTATTCTTAATGCGACTAAATCCAATTTTGATTATGAAGATTTCCACTCATGGGTTGAACATGCCACTAAATAATTCCAAGTGACATCTCTAGTGTATGACCACTTAACTATATTTTGAGTTAACGTTCTCAATGGTAATCGTTTGAGTTGCACCTAACCGAGTCATTATGCTAAGCCTACGCATTTGGGTTAACAATCCTGATATATTCTTTTGGGTTAACAATCCCAATAATATGTACTCACTTACACATTGAATAACCTTCTCGTTAGTGCCTGCATCATATGCTTTATACCATTACACAAGTAGCAATAAGGGTAGATTAACCGTTCCAACTCCTCTTTAGGATTAACAGATCCTATTAAGACAAATTTCTCACCTATTCATTCCATCTTCCACCATAGGTGGCTAGGAACAGCTACGAATGATAAGAGCTTCTAATTGGGATGTAATCCCTTACCGCATTGAGTGTCACGTTTAACAACTTCATAAAGTGAGAGCCTAGGATATCACCACATGTTATACTTTTTCCAGCTTGCTGCACGACATCATTCAGCTACATAAACCCTCAAAAGACAAGGAAACATGAACAAGTTTCCCTATCCATCCTACTTACTAGGTCTAGGTTCAATATAGGCTTGTTGTAGTAATTCAGATGTTTGAATTTTAATTCAGACATCTAATCCTATGTATAAATTTTTATTACAGGCATTTAGACATCTGGTTCCTTATTCAAACGTCTGACTTAGATTCTAGACATCTAAATAAGGTTCAAACATCTGAATCTAGTAAGTTTTGAGCTGACTCCTTTCTGTTTCATATTTTCTGAAATCAAGACGTTTGATTATAGATTCAAACACCTGAATATGAATTTCTAGGTTTGGTAATTTGTTTATTTCATTTATTTTGTTTGCCTTCTTCATGGATTCAAATATGCATGCTAGATTCATTTTAACAAGCATTTGGCAATCATTTTCATTTTGTTTATACACAACTCCAAGTAGTCTTATTTCATTGATTGTATATAACACTTCATTAAATTTTCAACATATTTTCAATCGATTATCTATATGTATTTCAATCAATTATCTATTTGTATTCAAAGTTAATAGGGTCAATATCTAGGTAAGTTCAAAGGAATGTATTCATTTACTTCTTATATATCAAAATTAATCCAAACTTGTTCTAAAAAATTAGATTGATAAAATTAGAGGTAATTTCTATTCAATTTAACATTCCCTCCCAAATCACAATGAATGTTTTATTAAATTCATTACCTAGGTTTTCCAATCTTCTCAATTCACATACATTTTTGAAATAAGGAGTATTGATTTGGATCAAAAACCATATTTTTAATATTGATAAGGTATATAAATGAAAATTAACTACTTATCTACAACATAATCATTTCGTAGATAAAACCACCCTAGAAGGGATGTTCGAAGAAATCATTTTCCTAATCCGATTTGAATTGGTTAATCTCTTCCTATATTCCTTGATTTGTTCGCACGTCCCCTTCTCTTTCTCTTTCTATTTTACTTTCTTCCTCTCTTTTTTTAATTTGATCTATCTTCCATTATTTTTTATTTATAAGTTTAGAGAAAAGAATAGAGAATGATGTTTAGATTAAGAAATTTTGAGAAGCAAGGAGAAGAAAAGAACGTAGAAAATTAAAGCGGCAGCGACTAGGGTTTAGAAATGAAGAGGAGGGTTGAGGCTTTATTTATAGTTGAAACTAGGTTATTAAATTAAATCCTAAAATTAATATTTACGGAAATGCCACTTGGTCTAGTTTTCTTTAATTTTGACCCATTTTATTAAATTCAACAAATTATATATGTTTCATGACTGTAAACGGAATTTCGGACGCAATGAAATTGGTCATATGGCATAATTTCAATGCAAGATCCAAAGGTGTGGCGCAATGAAAAAGGGGTGCCTAGGCCAGATAACAGACTCAAGTTCGAGTCCCGCCTTGCACACTTCTCGTAAAAAAAATACCCTGAATGTTATAGGTGTCATGAGTTGAAACAAACATAAACAATTTAATCCTCCCTTGGAGTTGGTCGGTCCGCCGTCCCTCCTTGAGGTCCTCTATATCGGGGAATTTTTTTTTAAATTTTCGGGGTGTTACAAAATTTTCAGTCAGGTGGATATTGTTTTCAACCTAACTGTTTGCTATTAACTATAGATTTTCATTGTTTTGTTGAGCCTTCACTTAGCGTTTTGTCTACCTTCACATAAACTATATTTATATCTTCATATACATTATCTAAGTGCAATACAAAGTTTATACAGTCATTTCATCGAGTTTATAATATTACCCTCCTACCTAACTCGTCTTCATAATCGTTATTATCACGACTTTATTATGTTATTGTTCTCTTCATCCTACCTCTATTTTCATCATTCTTATCATGTCCACGCTTTGTAAATTGCACTTTTACATCATATTAACTGACTATAATTATATCATTTTGGGTTCATATACTATCTATAATCATTTACATAAAGTGAATCAATTTATAATCCATTTATATACATCTTTCCTTATTCATCTTCTTTCCTATTCACTTAATCCCAGGCTATACTCAATATTAATGGTCAATTACCCATTTCTATTATCAGTTCCAATAAGTATCCATTGTTTAACATATACCACATCTAAGTCATATCAAATCTAACCATTAACCTAACATAGGCTAATGGTAATTTATTTTTTAATATTACATTTCAAGGAGTTGTTAAGAGCATCTTCAATCCACTTATGGTCATGTTAAATAGATTATACATAACTACCAAACGATGTTAATTAAAATTTCATCACCAATGTTAAAGTGGAACAGAGCGTTAAACTGATGTGACAAACAATATAGAAGATATTGCCGATTGCAATTTCTGATTATGGACATTGTTATTCACAATGTGAAACCAATCATAATCGGTTGAATTTAACGAACTTATAGAACATTATTTTTGCAAATTATTTCCATTATTTGATTGGTTACACGCTCTGAATTATTATTTGCATTGGAATGTTCAGATTTTTTTTGTTTTAATAATTTATCAAATTCTTTCTAATTACATTGGTTTTACATTGTGGACATGTGAATAAAATTAGACATTATATGTTTCGTAGATTGGAAATATGGTATGAAATTTGTGATTTCTGAGGCATTGAATCCATTTGCTCATGTTTGATGAGTTTAAAATCCAGAACTAAACACCAACTGGCTGCCAACGCACTCATGGTGAATAGCAAACAACAAAAATAGTCTCAAAATTCCATCATAGCCCAACAAACAAAAACTTCATGTGAAAACCAACAATGGAACTAGCACAAAATTTGAATCAACACATCAAATATCTCAACAGCTCCACTGCAGCTTTCAGTTAACATATCCTCTTATCTTATCAAGCATAATCTTTATCGAATTCTAAAATTTAACAACAAAAAAGTCGGAATTGCCAGTAAAATCAGTTCAGTTGTGCTTATGGAGTTAACATATCCTCATATATATATATATATATATATATATATATATATATATATATATATATATATATATATATATATATATATATATATATATATATATGACAGCATGAACCATTAACTTGCTCAAGACACAGTTACTCTATCTCCTTCGTTGTCACCTCTGCTCTCTTGCGCATTTTCGCTACACGTCTGTTTTTTCCTTCCATAGCCTGGTAATGCTCTTCAGAGTCCTTCCTCTTTTTTGCATCTACTTGTTGCAGATGCACATTCTTCTCTCTGGTAGCAGCTTGCTGAATCATAAGATAGGATTCCAGTTCTTTACGAGCCTCATCAGCCAGTCTTTGGAAAAGGTTCGCCTCTGCTTCCTTCAGCCGTATGTTTGTTTCCAGGGTTTTCATTGCTTCCTGGTTCAGGCCAAGGGTTGGTGTTGGATTAGGTTTGACTTGGGTTTCGGGTAAGGAAATAGTGGGTATTGGGTTTGATGAGCTAGCACCCATGGTCGAGTGATCTGAAACACCATCTGCAAAGAAAAATAAATCAATTATTTGTGATCATGATATAGAAACTTTATACACACACATGCAATGAAATTATTTGTACATATGATATAGTTTTCCAATTCATCACACATTCGTAATACTAAATCCGCAACAGCATGTACTTGTTCTGATATAAAGATGATCCAAAATGGATATATTATCGGTGTCATTGTGCATAAACTGATAGCAATATGCTTAAGCATCTAGTCAAGGCAAACATGGTAAAGATGGAATTGGGCAACATGTACTGTGTTTATAACTATACATTTAGACATCATAATACTTGTGTGGTGCTAAGGGCACGGCCAAAAATGCTTCCTGATACCGTTACTAAAAATATACCAGAAAATTTTGTTCGATCCTCTTCCAAATACCATATCTGTCTAAGGGCCACCAAAGGTTTAATTCGGATATTTCTAGCCGTGCAAAAATGTTGCATTCGACGGTTGGTTGCCGTGTAGATCGGGTGGTGTGGAAAAATGGTAATTTGGTGGTTGATAGCCGTGCAAACATGTTTCAAATGGTGGTTGTTAGCCGTGTTGATAGATTTGTATGGAAAAATGGTGGTTTGATGGTTGATGGCTGCGCAAAAAAGTTTTGAACAGTGGTTGATGGCCGTGCAAGAATGTTAGGTACAGTAATTAAGGGCCATGTAAAAATATTTTGTTCAGCGGTTAATGACCGTGTAAAAATGTGTGATATTATGAAGCGTACAAATTTTATTGTGTTTTTTTCCTGGTATTAAGAAACAAAAAGTCACCACCCTAAAACTATATGCTTAAATATGACTCAAGGACATTTTATAATTATCATGCACACTACAGAGCATTAAACACATATTTAGCGTCTTTTTCGAATGCGTCAAAATAGCCGATCTAGAAGATAAACCGCAAACACCACATTCGAGAATTATAATACTGAATGAAAAACATATACTATTTATTTCTAACATAAATAGATTAACTAAATAGTCACATGATATTTTTCGATTATACCCAAAATATTTTTGTTATTTCTTGAATATTATATATTCTACCATGTTTCCATATAAAACCTCAAATTATCTGACGACTAAAAGTTGACAATGTTTGATTCCTTAGGTTATCAGTTTTGATGCTCAGGAGTGTGGAAAATTCAAAGCATTCAAATTTCAACAATGCTCATGAAATTTCGACCAATATAATCTTGACATTAATTGGCATTAACTAGGACCACAAGCTTTTAACATTTATTATGCATTTACATAGGGATTTCGTAGTAGTAGCTAAAGGAGAAAACAAGGGGTCTACACGCTTTTAAATTCTTTGATATCTTTACAAAGGGATTTTATAGTAACAACTAATAAGGATCAAAACAACAGGGTTCCAAGCACCGTCTAAGGCAATTAATACCTCATTTATTTTAACAAAAATTAAAAAGTCTGAATAATTTATATAAAAACGTATAGATCACATAGCAAAATGAAATTTCCAAAGACCTTTTTACTTTTTTTACATTATATTTTACAACATTATCATGTGAAACACACTTGTCACACAGTAGTTTGTAGAAAGAGCAAAACTATCAAAATGCTCACTCTGTAGTGCTAGGAAACTACTGAATCGCTAACTTTGGCAAAATCATGTGACTTTGGGTTTCCAGTTTGTTAAATGTGGTTTGGAGTGAGGAGACTATGGTGTACCTAGCAACATTGTTATGAAAAGTCCTAAAATCTTACTATTTAAATCCTATTTTAGACCGGAACTCATCCTTTATGATTTGATTTACATTCTAATTCAAACTTGTTTAAAACCACAATTCAGAAAAAATGAGACAATCATTTGATATATTTAAAATATTTATTTGAATCCACAATTCTAATGTTCTCAAAGCAAAATAAAAATAGAACAAGAGACAAAATTGAGTTTTGGTTTAAATGTAGAAGTTCAAACATCAAAATCAATTTAAAAATGTGTACAAAACTTAAAAATATGAATCTATTGAATGAATGATTTGCGATTTAAATCTCGTTTCGATTTGAAGTTTAGACTTTACGATTTAGGATTTAAATCTCATTTTTAAATTGCATAGCAATACTTCAATAAAACGTGGAATGAAAGATTAAATCTAATAATAGCTTGCTTGATATTAAAGTTATGTCAATATTTACTGAAAATATGGATGGTGCAACATCCAGATATGTTAAACACGAAAAAGACATAATCCAGACATGCTTTCAGTTTAAGTGTATGTGCTAGTAAGTATTGTAAATCATACTAATCAGGGAATGCAGTGTAAGTAGTGTTATTTAAGGCATACGATGTACAAAAGAGCAAAGCCTTGATGTATGATATGGCGAATGGTGCATGCCTTATTAAAATATTTTGTATTTATTGAATTACCTTCTATTATAAAATAAATGATACAAGTGTGATACGACATCTATTGTTATTTCGGTATGTTAATTTAATATTGCATTTTTCTTCTTCCAATATTTGATATATTTATCCAACTACAAAAGACTATAATTTGACTCAAACGACAAATTGTTCAAATATAAACATATTTAAAAGTGAAAAATGATATATCATTAATGAGTAATTATACAAAATATTTAAAATTACAATATATTTATATCAGTGCCCCACATAAATAAAATTTATAAACAAAGTTGCTAACTGATTTGTAAAAAAATATACTTAGTTTGTTCCACAATATTATTAAATGGTAATAGATCTCTTGAGATAAGATAGAACAATAAAGTAGATAGACTTGTTTTGGAAACGTTGCATGAAACTAAATTAGTTACTCCAAATAAATTACTAGATGCTTATAGCGTTTGGAATTCGATGATCAAAATTGTCTTCAAGTACACAGTAAGTATTAATCTGTGTCTTTTTGGACCATCAAAAACAAATGTAACATTGATCATGTATGCCCACCTTTTAGAAACTTTGGCACACAACGCGACAAATAATGTGCGCCATTATCATGTACTGGTCATAAAGTTAAAAAAAATCACATTTATTATGCATCTTAATTAATTAGACAAAACTAATCATTTTTTTTAACTAATAGACATCCAAAATGAGATTTATTTTAGTCATTTCACAAAATATCATTGAACATAATAATATCATGCATTGAATATCATATTTAATTTTCATTATGTTTGTTTAGAAGTTAAATTTCAAGTTAAATGTTTATAACTACTGTTTAGCAATTGAACTTTAAATATACGCTTATACTTGATATTTTATGTCTTAGGTGAAAAAAATGAAGAGGTATGATATTTAACTATATATTATGTTTTGCATTGTGTTATTTTGATATATTCATTTTGTTTTGTGTTATTCTAATATTATTCTTATATATTGTAGTATATTTTGGTCACATCAAATTATAAAAGTCTAAAACTTATATCTTACGTTAATTCATCCAGGCGTAAACGCATGTAAATTAGAAAACGTCATCAAATCATTGTACGAATACACACACATACATATATATATATATATGTGTGCGCGCGCATATATATAATACATTTATATATCAATATTCGTTGGTGCAAAGATGATCGGTGTTATATTACAACTTGCTTTGAAATGTATTATGTATTATTTATATATATATATATATATATATATATATATATATATATATTATAATGAGAATTAGATTTTACATGTTAATAACTACACATGTTTGTCTTCAAGCAAAAAGAATTTAGAAGAGAAAAAACATCCTAGAACCTTTAAAAAAATAGTGTGTAAATACGATCACACGATAAATATTAATTTTTACGTATTTTTTATCATGAAAACGGAATCAAAATAATCAAAACTTTAAAACTAATAGCGAAATAAAAATGCACGTCTTTTGCACCATGTGCCATGTGCCATGTGTCTGTCTTCTCATGTGCACCATGCAATGGGATCAAAAGAGCTACAGTGCACTGCATCAAACGTCATAGCGTGTCATGACATGCTTTTCATAACCATGTGGTATTAAATGTACACCATCCAAAACATCATTTTTAAACAGATCACAGCCACTATCACTGATCTGCTATATTGATGTAAACAATATAAAAAATAAATCCATCATACACCCGTCAAGTATTCCAAACGCTCTTTTAACTATCTTTTCGACACTGTGGACTGATTGGTATTCATTGATAATGATGCATTGTTGACGCTTGATTGTTTGAAAGTCGTATAGAGGTATTAATACACTAGGTGCATATTAAATATTTAATGATTTCTCAATAATTTAAATATAAGTAAATGTAAAATCCTTTACAGGTTTGGTAGCTTAAAGATTTTATCTGTCTTCGCGTTTTGGCTTTTTTCCTATATTTACTGGGTATTAATCACTTGCTTTTTAATCTTTCTCTATCTACCATCATGATGTTATATATATTTTTAACTAAGCATTTCACGATATACTTGCCTAATGAGTAAAAGTGTGTAGATCTCATTGACAAAGAAGCTATTATGTTTGTGTTGTTAACAATTAATTTTCTTTAAATAGCTCATCAAACTAGCAGTGTTTAGTATTTTAGAAATGTTTCAATGATTGCATATGTTCAACCTCCATGTATGATAAATAAAATATTCAAATTTGACCACAGCATATGTCAAGTTAAGGAAACTATTGAATCACTCACTTTTGCAAAACCGTGTGAATTTGGTTTCCCATTTTCTTAAATGTGGCGTAGAGAGAAGATTTTGGTGCATATAACAATACTTTAATAAGATGTGCACTCAAAGATAAAGTCTAAAAGCTTAATCCTTGCCATTAAAGTTATAATAAAAAAATTTAAAAATTGATATTACAACATGCAAACATGTTAAACACGACTAAGGCATTGGTTTAAACATTTGTGCTACGAAGTATTGTATATCATACAAATCGACAAATGCAATGTAAACCATGTCCAACTACACCATTGTGAACAACACAAAACACATATATGCAACTTATCTAAATATGTCATATATGTCAATGACTTATCGATTGAGTTGTGTGACCTACTAATTTCAAAATGTCACAGCATTGTTAAATGGTAAATTTTAATACATAATAACACTCGCTAATACATAATAGACTCCATACGTTGTACATGCCATTTATGATATTGCGAATTTCGTTATCATCTCCCAAGATTGGGGATTGCTTTTTCCTTTTACAGTAAAGTCTGATTCTTACAATGTGTACCATGCTTAGTATAAAATTCAACATGTTTAGTAGGATGTTCCAACTATTTGTCTTAAAGGGAGTTGTTACATGCTCTAATATCGGTTGTACGCTTGACCTCCGTGCATTGCAGATATTGTATTCAATTTTGACTATAGCATGTTAAGCTAAGATGAAGATTGCATTCAAAGAAAGAATGAAAGAATCAAGTAACTAATGATTGAGTAAACATTTGGAAGACTTAGCTCGGTTACCGATCAAAATCAACTATCTGAAGTGAAATATCTATTGCGACGATACAAGAGTCAAGTATGGAATTTCATACACGTTAAGGTTCATCAAATGAAAAAATACCGATTCAAAATTGAATTAGTGCCATAAATAAATCGATTAGTATATAAATGATAGCATTCAAAAGTTTTTACTAAATTCATGTGAAATTTGTGAAAAATATCCATCCTAAATCTGCTAAAAATTTCGTGCTCTGTTTCAACTTTTTTAAACACTGTGGATTGTTTGTTATTTATCGGCATGATGTAGAGGTGACACTCACCTCTTTTTAAAGTTGGATAAAAAGTAGTACACTAGGTACGTTTTAAAATTTTCAAAATTCGCAAACGACTTATACACATTCAAAATCTATTATATATTCATGTGAAATTTATGGAAAAAAATCCATCCTAAATCTACTAAAAATTACAGGCTTTATTTCAACTATATCTTAGACATTGTAGATCATTTCTTATTTATCGACAATGGCTATTGGTGACACTTGCCTCTTTTGAGAGTCAAATAAAAAAAATACATGAGGTACATATTAAATATTTGAAAACTTTGCAAATGTCTTATATACGTTTAAAATCTATTAAATGTTCAATAGCTTAAAGATTTACCATCTTCATATTTCGGTTTTTCTCCTATCTTTAATAGATATTTCTCACACTTCCGTTCTAATCTTTCTTGATCATCCAACATATTTTCTATACATTTTTAAATATGCATTTGACGACATACTGCAATTTTACGATGAGTTTGCAAATTGCCAACAAAAAGGCTAGCATGTTTGTCTGATGAATATTTGCTTAAATTTAAAGAATTCGTCAACTTTTTTAAGTATTTAATTAATGCAGAATTGTTCAATGAATGCATATGTTCAATAATTGAAGGATAAAATCACACCAATATACGACACTTTGACATCTTCAATTGGAAGACACAACTAGGGTTGTTGAACATTAAGTTGTAATTTTTTTCATTAGAATAATAGTGCTATTTTATTCAAACAGAACATTAAGTTGTAATTAATACTAAAATTTGAAATGTACGTCTTTGAATGTAGAATAATTATAAGAAAACATTTTTTTCTTTCAAATTATAGAATAAAACATCAAATATTTAATTGTAGTATTTAATAAACATGTAGTAGATATTTAAGGCGTTGCTTTTAGTGCTTTAAATCAAACAAAACATCTTGAAGTCAACTTTAGTCTAAACTGAAAAAGTACTCTATAACCATTCAATTTTTGTACAAAGATGAATTAGAACGTACAAAAATTAAATATTAAAGCTTTAATCAATGTATCTTTATCCTTCTTCAATCATGTAAATTCATCATTATCATCTTTAAACTTTTTCATCATCCTCGATTCAAACCCAAACCAAAATTGTAACCTCGGCACATCGATTTCATCTTCAGTTCACAAATTTCCAACTCGAATTCACCATCCATGGTTAAATCTCAATTATAACCCTTTACTTGAAAATCCAAAACTTCCTTTTCAAGGCAAAGACAAGGAAAAATGCAATGTCAACACCTCCTTTTGGACATTAGATAATCACATGTTTCTGCAATCAAAACATAAAAGTTAACAGAAACTAGAGCGATAAGCATGAATTGAAGGTAACAATTGAATCTTTGAACGTCTTAGATCCAAGTAAAAAAGTCTTGCTTCCTCTGCTTCCAACAATGGTTGAAATGATCCTACCAATGCGGAAACAAGTTCTGAGGACTTACTTTTCGTAGTTTTTGGACAATTTGAGTTGTTTTTGATTGAAGGTATGATTGTGGGTTAATTCCATTGATCGAATATGGAAAGCTAAGTCTGACTTTTATTTTGAAATGAAACTATGTCAATCGATTTTAGTTGTGAAGCAAGTGTTGCAAAATTTTGATAGTCAAGAAAATAGTTAAATAAAAGAGTTCAATCGAAGATATATAAAAAGTTAGTGTGGTTGCAGAAGAGAGTAGAGAAGCTACGTAAGCGTATTGAAGAGAATTTGGATAGAGCTAATCAAGTTCAACTTGAGACTATAGTTACTATGAAAATAAGAGTAATAATTTTCTAGCTAAAAGGGTATAATTCCTTATAGCGAGTTGGCTAAGATTTTCATGAAGTCAAGGTGATAGATTTGGATTATATAATGCCGATTCACGTGGATGAATCACACTGTGAACTCTGTACTAAAAGAAAGTGTGTCCTGGATAATACATGTATGTGATGTGTATGAATTCGATGATTATGACAAGAAACAAACTCAAGTTTGTCTGATTGTTTGATATATATTTTTTTCCCTCGTTTAAATCTCGCACATTCCATCCGAAGATCATCCAAACTTAGGTTGTACCTGATTTTTATTCGCTAGATTTTTTACAAAAGCTTGAATACTCGTATGTTGGATTTGGTTGGTCTATATTACAACTATCTCGGCTTTCAACTTCCAATTCCATCAAAACTGATAATGTGTATTCAAATGTTGTCTTAGTCAACAATAATAAGTTTCACTTTAGGCTCTGCATTTAATGTTGTAAATAACTAAAACAATCTAAAGTCGACTTGAGTATAAACGGATAGGATACTCCTTCATGTCTATTCAATTTATATATAGAGAAGAAATGAAATTGGAGAAGACAAACTATAGTTTGTCATAGATGAATTAGGGCAAGAAACAACTCAAGTTGTCTGAATTCTTTGATCAATTTTCTCTTGTGCAAATTTTGTGGTACTTATCTAAAGCACATCCAAACTTAAATTGCATTTGTTTCATATTTGTTGAGTTTTTTTACAGAAAGATGCACATTGAACTTTTTGCGAAGAGTGCATATTTGAACATAGATTCGATGAATTTGCGTTCTTTGACACTGAATGGTATGACCGAGTTTGGACGTAAGGCAATGGTGTAAACTTTAGTAATCAATTAATTAAGTTAATTGATTATTTAAACTATAAACTAACAACCGATAACTAAAAAATAATAAATTATAATCGACAATAAAAATTAATAAACTATTAATTATAAGTAATAAAATATAATTAGTAAATTATAATTAATAATTAATAAGCTATATTAATAATTTATAAATTCAGATTAATAATTATAAATGATAATTAGTAATAAATAAAATAGCTAGCAAGTTATAAGTAATAATGAATATTAATAATACCTCATAATTAATAAGAATTAATAACTAGCAATTAGTTATAATTAGTAGTGAATAATAATAATAATAAAATCTAATAAATAAGCAACAGAAAAAAACATCCACTGTTGCAATTTTAAATTGAGTTCATTATTAGCAGAAGAAGTGGGATTTTATCCACTAATTAATGAATCAATTAACGAGTCATTTTGCTCATTATCAACCGAATCAGCTCGAGTAGAGGTAATTATATTTCTCCTAGTAGTCAAATCTTTGAAAATTTGTTCCAAACGTTTAAGATCGGATATCGGTGCAACTTTCCATTTCAGTACTTCTGATCCAAGTTTCTATTGAAAAACAACAAAAAGAAAGAAGTGATAGAATGACAATAATATATAAATTTTATGAAAATTATAAAACACCCTTGATTGCTCCGGCAACTAGCCATCTCGTCATCAATAGTGTTGCAAACAATATCTTGATCTGCTTAAATTTTGTTGGTAAGTTCCACCCACTTGGCGTACTATTTGTGATTGGCGTTGGGTTTATTCTATGCTTGGTCAAGCAACAAGAATTGTCTAGTAGCCACCGTAAATCTTTTTGCCATATGAGTCTAGATTTTATTTTACTTACGAACAATTGGATTCATCAACGACAATTCTTGCGAATACCGTGAACAATGGAGCAATACAATGAAATGGAAGTTTTCTCGCAAATACCTAATCAACCTATAAAAAGACTTTCATCCCTTTCGAATTTCAAACTCTTCAACTTTCGTCATTCGAATGCACCTCAATTGATCGTAGACGTAAATCTTCATCTAATGAGCTTCCCTTTCATCGAACGTAAGGATCAAGCGGTAAGTTCATGTGTGATGGGGTCCAAGAACAGGGGTAACTTGCAACTTTATCTGGTATTGACTTCAAATTCAATTATTGTTGGTAATAAAAAACCAGTAATAACTTTCTTGTGAAGTTTAGGGTTCGCATTCTAGCTTATTATTTTTAAGGACCGATTACTCTTTGAATCAAAAGTCGTATGAATTAACATTAAATTCTTGTTGTGATATAAAAAAGATATTACAGATAAATAAATTCAATACAAGAAGCATCTATTTCTAAAAATGTAAGTAAACAAATCTGATTTAGGAAGTGACTCAGACTAATTAGGACTATACATCTTTCTTTACCAACCAAGCATAAGATAAAAGACTACATGCTAAAATTCCTTCTTAACATCAAACTGGCAATTTTGTGAAAGAAGACGCAATTATCATAAACTAATAAAATGGTCAGAGGTGAATTAGTTGACCAGTAATCATTTGGGAACATTTTAGTAAACTAATTGATATAATCATTAACAATCCTATATTAAGAACATTGTTCAATCAAATAGCAAATTTCCAACTCGCAATATGTTTAACAAACAACACGAAGTTTATCATGCACATTCTAAGAAGCTAGGAGCAGTGTATCTCCAAGCTAAAGCATGGCACGATAAAGCAATGATACTAAAACACGTAAATAAACTAAACCACACCGATAGCATCCTAACATCAACTTTATCGGAGATTATTTAAAGCATGAGCCAAAAATAGTAAAGCGATTTTTTTTAGGAGACTGAAACTTACAGTTAAAGAACTTCACGATAGCCTCACATGCATCTGCAGCAGAGATCTTCTTTTTGTGAAGCTTAGTAAGCAACTGCACCGCCATCTTTTCGAGTTCCTTCCCTTCAGGATCCTCACTCAGATGAAATATCATTCTAACACAATCCAACTCCTTCATTAAAGTCTCAACACCCCAAGTTTTTCCACAAGTAGTGAACACGTCTTTCACAAAGCCAAATATTTCAGAAGCATAGGCACACTGGGGACACACGAACTGAATCTCAGTAGCTCCATTGCCTAATTTTCGAGTAGGTCCGGGCTTAAAAAGATTCTTCTCAAAGGCACAAAGAGCATGACACCAATGACTACACATCCAACATCCGACCCAAGTACAAGTATTGGTAGCACAATCGAATTCAGTACATACCATGCACATGCATTCTCTACAAAAACCTATCCCTCGAGTACAAACTTCGCACCCACAATCATCCACTGGAATCAACATTTTACAGTTCAGATTCTTGCATCTTGTCATCGTGAATATCTCAACCAACTCGCTTCTAGGAATCCCACTCTTTACAGTAAGAAAATCAACTAAAGCAGTTTTGATGGCAACCATGATCTCAAGTTGGACTCTGTTAGCTTTTGCTAAAGTCTCTTCGGTAAGATCATATCGCCCCTCTAACCTCTTCTGCAACCTAACAAACTTATCTTTCTTTTCAGCTGCTTCCATTAAACTCTTTAAACTATCTTTCAGTTCATTCAACGATTCACTATCAAACTGCAGCAGCACTTGTTTCATATGTGGGACCGACTCACTCACTATATCTTTTAAAAGTCTTTCAGACCTTAAACCAAATGAAACATCATCAGGAGTTTCATTCTCCAAACTCAGTGCAGCATCAACTGCTTTACCCGCTATTGCAGGCAACTCTAACGGGTAAATCAATTCATCATCTATCTTGTTGTTATTAATTTCTTTAACCTCATCAATGTAATTAGTAAAAGTGAAACCATGAGGCCTGAACTTACCATAAACGGTTTCCTCTTCAGCATTCCACGCTAGTTGATCAATGGAGTCGTTCTCAGTCGAACTTCGGGTCAGAGAGCAACTGGGATTGTGTGAAAATTCTGAAAAGGAGAAGTCCTCTGAACTTACAGCATTCTCACTTAGTGTAGTCATTTCAGCTATTGTAGGAAGCTGAGGACATGGAATTTTCCGAACAGGGTTCGCATTCAAAGGAAAAGAAATTATCTTCTTTTCACCCTCTTCCAGCTCCAATTTTCCTGAACGTTCACTCTTCAGTTCTAAGAACTGGTGAAAGATTGGAGTCGACGATGATGATGACGCCATTGCAACTTCCTTGCCTTTGCCTTGGAAAGGCAGGTCAGGGTTTTCAAGTAAAGAGACAAAATTGAGGTTTTGATGATGGGATGATGTATCTGGATCAGGTATTTTTGAAATGGAGTCAGAATTGATATGATCAAAGTTGTTGTAAGTGCTTGGATTTGAGTCCAAAACCATGGTGAAGAAGATTGGAGACTACAATTGGAAGATATGTTGATTAAAGCTTTAAATAGAACTCTACATACCTTGGATAAGAAATCAAATCTCCCATCCTCCCCCATTTTTTCCCTCTTTCCTTTGCCTTTTTTCTGCTTCATTAATTAATGAGCAGGTCTTCTTGTTTTTGTCCGACACTAAAATTTACACCAAAGTCCCCGCCTTTTTATATAGTTGGATAATGATACAATTCATCTTTTAAACATGAATTTGGCTTTCGTATGATTGCCCAGAAAATACTTTTTTCACATCCTGCGAAAATCCCGTTAGCCGTATTATATTATCGCCCATACTAATTTCAGTCTTCTGCTAGATTTCAGAAGAAAAAAAGAAAGAAAAAAAAAACGGGGGCTTTGCTCATTCCTATTTTTGATGTTTATAAGAAAAGTTTACGTAGCATTGAATATGTAAACTAGGTTTCTGCTTTTTTAAATTAGAAAGTACAAAATGCCTTGCTTTTCAAAAAGTTTCCTCATAGAAAATGCAAGTTAAACTGTGCTTTTCAAAAAGTTTTCAAAAATCAAAAATTCAAATTTTTTATTCGTAAATAATAATAATTGTTGTTTAAGTACAATTTTAATAAATAACTACAGTTTTTCACAATTATTTAATTATATAGAATTCTTTTTTTTCAAAAACTGCAAGTTTCCTTCTATTTTTTTTTCAGAAAAGTGCAACTTACTTTGCGTTTTTTATTTTTCGAAAATATAGATTTAATTTACATATTCATTTCAACAAAGACTTTTCTTATAACAACATCGAAAATAGGGATCGGTAGCTTTTTTCTTGAAAAGATGTTTTTTCTTGAAAAAATAATCCAGTCTTTTGCTTTGCCAGATCCGCATGATTTTCTCAACCTATTGGGCTTTGCATTGTATAAACTGGAATATTTTGAGCTAAATATTGTTTGATGTGGGAAATATTTTGGAGCTAAAAAGCACGACTAGCTCACAAAACCAGATACTGAAAATCACATTACGCGGGTATTGTTACTGACACTTTAGATTTTAATATGAGAGGGTCATTTTTTTCAAAAAATATTATTTATTATGAGAGTACTAATCAAACTAGCATCCTCATAGAATTATAATTAAATTGAATTAATTGTACTTTCTTTTATTCATCCTAGTTTTTCTTTAATCATCATTAATGTTTAATCCAAAATTATTGATCAAAAGATAGATAATTCAAACTCACATTCAGATGGAACTGAAAATGAGAAAAAGACAAGGTTGATTCTTACTTAAGAAAGCATTCGACATGGTAATTTTAAACCATTATTTTTACCGTTGTTAAAAAATACGCAATATATTAGGTTATGAAATTATTTTTCCATCGCATTTTCAGTAAAGCTTGGATCTGATTGTGAAGATTGAGATGATTTTTTTATTCTCACAATCATTTTATTTTTTTTTAAATGAAAGAGAAGAAGAAAGTAAATGAAAGTGTTTAAGGTTTTGATGTTTTAATTAAGGGCAAAAGAGATAAAAATATATGTTTTATTAATAGAACATGTGCCACTCATAGCAATTTAATTTTGCATGGAGTGCTCGTAAAATTTGATCTCACGTATCCAAAACTGAAGCGTCAATAACAATACCCGTGCATGCTAGCATTGGAAAAATAACATTCAGTTACTTTTGTATATGTGCACGCATATGATATTTTAACAAAAAGAACAAACTTTCAAAGAAAAAATAGAAGCAGACCAAAAGATTCAAAATTTAACCATAATGACAAACTTTTTTTTTCCAAATTCACTTAAGTTCTCCCACCGTCAAATCACGTTCAACACCTTTGATCCACACTTTTTTGCTGCCACACCACCACCCATCATCGACCTCACACCTCGTTGTCCTTCCCACCTCATTTGCTACTAGTTTTCGCCCCCATTTCGAACACCTTTATCAATGTCGACATCTCCAATCCATAATCTTAAAACGATAAAAACCCTATTTGCCACCCAATTTGGATATTGCACTGTGCTACAACGCCTCATAAGGACCCTAAACGACACCATCATCGCACCTGACAATCACCTTTAATAAAATGAATGGAAAAGGGAAAATGCTAAATAAACTAGTATTACATGAATATAATGTTATATTTATTTTCATTATTCGAAAATTGTTAAATTAAACTAGTACCATTTGCAATACTAAAATCATGTTCTTAATCTAATAAATGCTAAATTTGACAAACATTATATGAATATAGTGTTATTTCGTTATTATAGTTCAAAAATGTTAAATTAAACTGGCATTATAAGAATAAAATGTTATATTCGTTTATAAATAAAAATAATGCTAATCTTATTTAGCATTTTCGATTGTCAATTTCCAAAAAAAATAAAAACTCAATTGCCAACCACTATTACCACCAAAACCTCCTCCATCGACGTCGAAACTCCACCAAACAGCACTACAACACCACCACCAATCAACTTCGTCAATTCTTCACCCACAACCGTCCTCGCTCTCCAGAACTAAACCTTAAAACTACAACTACCACATTACCCCAAGGCCATCACTACTGCATCACCTACACTAGTCGCGGCCGCCACCGTCTCAACTTTTTAGCCGTTGTATGATTGGAGCTAGTGGATGTTTTGTTTTATGGTAGATTAATGCAAAGAGTTTGTGTCGGTCATGTTCATTTGGTAGAGGATTAAACGGTGTAAATTTCAAAAAAATATCCTTATATGGATCTTGTATAGTTAAAGCGTCTAACGGTTCGATAGTGACAGACGGGCAAAGGTTATAACGGGGATGAAGCGACTAAGGTTGTAAAAATCGTTAGGCGGTAAGTATGGATTAAGGGTTAATCGTTTAGGCAGGGATTAGTCGATGATTAATCGAAGTTAGGCGTTTTTGACAACTCGTGTATTTTAGGTCAAATTATAGTGTTTTATCTAGTTTCGATTGATAGAAATTAAAATTTGGGGTTTTGGATGAGCTTCGGGGTAGCCAACGAGACAATACAACTTAAAACTAGCATATTAATGCTTGTACATGGTATTGAACCTTATACAATGCCAGATCGGTAGCTAAATACATGTTTAAATCCTAACGTGTGGAAATAAACCTTGTCTATGTGAACCCAGACAAGTCGTTAGGTGATAAGCCTCGCCTAGCGCCTAGGCAGGGCCTAGTCGGAGGTCTAAAAGCATTTTTATAATAGCGGCAACAGGAAATAGCAGAGGTGAAAGAAACTTCATTAGATATAAAAACAAATATTAAAATTAATTCATTCTCATTTTCACATTCATTTGTGTTGGAAAAAAATACTATTTAATATTATATAACAAAACAAAAAAAATATCATCATTTATGTAGTCCAGATTTGGTGATTACAATATATTTCTAATTTACAAACATCACGACAAGCGCTTCGTGCGTGATGATGACGTTTATTATTTTATAACATTTAGTATTTGTTAGATCCTATTTTTAAGTGATAATGTTTGATAATATTTATAGAGGGACATTTTGAATTTGTAAAGAAAGTTTATTTGTTAGATCATATTTTTAAGGGATGAGATTTTGAAATATTTGTAAAGAAGTTGGATCCACTTTTAAGTGATATTAAGATAGATGAGCATTTTTGGTAGTTTGTGCTGACATAAAAAAAATAAGACACTAAAGATATTACAACTATTATTAAAGATATTGAGCGATTGTACCTTAAATTGGGCCTTTATCTTAAATTTGTTGATTTGGTTTAAAAAAGAATTATTCAAATCAACCTATTTATATTAATATTGTTAAGGCGGATGCTAAAAAACCTTGATTTAGCTAGTGTAGCGGAAAATAGCATGGCTTAAAGTAGGTCTACTGTTTAATAGCGCTAAACTAAAAAATCGTAGCGGTCGAAGAGCGATACGCGCTATGGTGGAGACGGGGCTTTAGCGAGGCTTTAATTGCGCGGGAGGATCTTAATGGGCCAATATGAATAACTAGTCAGAATTCAGATCCAGTCCACATTTTAGGTTATTGTTTTATTTCAATTTTATTGTGTTTATGTTGTGCATAAATATAAAACTTTCACATTCCACACGTAAAAATTCTACAATTACTAGTCATACTGAGTTGTTTGTTTAACATCAATGGGTTTTTATATCTCACACGCACTGACATATATACATGCACGTATGTACTACATATGTATGCATGTATGTATTGTATATTATAAGATGACACATATATACTCATAACAACAAAATGACATAACAATGAATGCAAAGCACATGAGAAATATAAACCCACATATAATTACTGGGACTTACAACTATTATATGCGTATATAAAGGATGAATAATTAAGTGATTCATACATCAAATTCAAACTGACTATCCTAAGATTGTTAACATTCCAATTGTTTACTATCAACCAATATGAATAATTAACATTGACTTAACTATAATGAAATATGATCTCAATCTAATACTACATTCCAATTTTAAACTTAACATTTATACTAATTGGTTGAATACTTTGAATAAGTCAACATATATACAAATATGTGTGTGTACGCATCATTTTAAATTAATTTCGAAAATTAATATATACATATAATTAATAAAACCCAAAACATCTTTTGCTTGATCTATATATAAATTAATTAATAAATCATACTTTGATTTAATCTAATTTACATATAAGTCCAAAATATTATATATGTTTTTCACTATCAAATAAATTAAATTTACAAAATATAATTATTAGTTCTATTGAATTTTTATAAATAATATATATATATATACATATATATATTGTTTATTTCAAATACGTCCGAACATATATTTGATATTTTAAATGATAAATATATGTGTAATAGAAATATCTAGTATTTCGTATAAAATAGTCTTCACAATTTCAATTTATCATATGCCAAAAGTTAATTTTATTCACACTTGAATGATTTATAATTTAAAACATGTTGATTTGTATGTAAGATTCGTTTTAATTGTCAACTCTACAATTATCAAACAAATTATATGAATAGCAATACTATCACATACAAGGGTTTGGACATGACATATATGGATCTATTAAAAATATAAATTTATTTTTGTGATCCTGCCGCTTGTCATATCTTGATATGTATATGTATATGTCTCGTAAAAATCTTATTTCACCTTCTTGATCTTGCAAGGACCAAAGAACTACCACCATTGAAAGAGAAGAGACTTTTAGATTTCTAGAATGAAGCAATGGGGTGGGGACTATATATCTAAAGTTAGGAATGAAAACTCCTTTGTTACACCGAAGAAGAACAATGAAGTTGTAACGAGACGCCTTTTTGACCATCGAAAGTCGACATCGAACATTACCACTGTGTTCCAATGTCGTGCATCCAATCGACAAAAGATCAAATTGTTAGGGTAAATAAAAAGAAAAGAACAGAGAAAAACAGAATCTCAAAGTGAAATCGACAAAATATAATATAACAAGAATAGTAAAAATAGTCATTCCGAAAATATTAGTTTTAACGCGTTTCGATCTCGCACAACCAAACGATTCGTCAACGTCTTACTATAATTCATTATTACGGATCCGATGAAACCGCTTTCGTAGAAATCCGAGACAGTGCCCCAAAATGACAATTTCATAAATTTAAATATCGTTTTATATCTAATCATCGATATTTATCCGATCTTATATTTGTAAATTAATTTACAAATTGAATTCACCAATACTATTTATTAATTAAAAGGAGTTGAATAAAATTATTAAATCCATTTAATTAACATTTAATTCATAATTCAAATATTTAAACATTCCTTATATTTGAATTATAAGTTATTAAATTCTAAAATCCAATTATTTAAATATTTAAAATTAATTAAACATTTAAAATCAAATGACTAGAATTTTAGGTTGTTATATCCCCCCTCTAAATGAATTTCGTCCCTGAAATTTCTAAGGAAGAAAAATGTTTCCAAAACCTTAAGTTTAAAACTATAAATTAAGATGAGTTATTAAACATATTTTCAAAACCAATTAGTTGGAATAGATTCCAAAATTTCCAAGTCTTTTAATTTCACCCACCTATATCACTAATTCCTTTCCATTTATTTATTCTAATCTCAAAAATCAAATTTTAGTTGTCAATTTTTTTCCAAAATTCTTAAAAAAATTCAAACTCTTAAATTTACGGAAAATTTCGTCAACGTCTCCTTTGCGTGGGTCGATCGGAATAACTACAAATTGCCTCTATAGGCACTAAACCAACCAAAGAAAACAAAGCCAAGTGACTTCCTATATTTGGGGTATAAAATCATCAACCAATTTAAACTTTTTAGATTTATTACATACCTGTTTATATTTGATTTATATTTTGGCAAGTAACTTATTATCTCTATGCAAATGCAGATGCACTAGAATCAAATAGCAATCTTTTGCATACATGTACTTACGAAATCTAAATGAAAATCAAACCGATAAAAGCAATGTGATGCAACTCTACATGCAAAAAAACTAGTCTGATATAAATCTACATGCAATCAACAACCATATCTCAATCATATGTGATAAAATACAGAGAATATTCGGTAATGGATGTTATGCATCCAATAATTTCAAATGATAAATTTTAGATCTAAATGCCCGGGATTTTCAATTCAAAAATTTATTTTCAAATTTCTCAAACGGGAATTAAATCAGAGATCAAAATCAAAGTGACAAGGTGGGAATTCCTCCTAATAAAGTATGGCGAGACTCTAAAATCAAAACAATGTGGAGCGTCCATTGGTATTCCGGTTCCTCCAAAAACATCAACTAGAGTAAATAAATATTATTATTTTCCCAAAATCTTCAAAAATCTCTTCTTCTTTTTCCAAAATCACAAGATTTAGGTCCTAATAATAGCAATTCAAAATCCTTTATCTATAAATTTAAACTTTATAAACAATGGTATATAAAATCACACAACCAATCAATTTAATTCAATTAAATCAAATCAATCAGATTCCACAAAGAAATAAACTAACAATAACAGTCGATCAAATTCCATAAGGGAAAACTTATCACTTAACATTGTTTCAAAATGTCAAATGACTAACAAACAAATCTTAACTTGGATTTAAAACATTCTTGATTGTCCAAAAATACAGATAATTATCTAAGCGTACGATTTTGCTCATTAGCCTTTGGTTATCACTTAGAAGGTTATCCAAACCCACTTGGACAAAATGGAAAGTTATATTCTAAATTCATTAGTTTCTTAACTTCACGAATTTTTTTCCGAATCACTTAAATTTTCATTTAGTGTTTTATTCAATACATTATGAATCGCTTCATAAATTTTTCAACCAAGTTTTAAAAATATTCTATGAAGTCATTTCTTTATAAAACATCAAATAATAACTTATTCCACTTTATTTACTCGTATAATACTCTTCTACATCCTAAGAGTACATACAAATTTTATTTTAATTTTTCATAGTTTAGGTGAAGATTTAATCAAAATTTGGGTCTTTTAAAACTAAGTCGACCTCTCGACCTCTTTAACTTAGGGTGTTAAAATGGAAGATATTCATGGGCTGGCCCAATCAACAAGTAGTTTACACTACTTAGATGTTTTAATCAAATATATGATTTCAATAAAACAATGTCTATCAAAACTTTCTTATTTAGTTTAACCCAATTTACCTGTTTCTAATTTATCCCTTTTTATTAAGGGTAAAATTTCATTTATCAAAACAATCTCTTATTAGAAATACATTTTATTTTGGAACCAATTCCCTTTTAGGGAATATAAAAAATTAGATACCCGGTTTTTAATTTAAAAACTCATCTTTGTAAGCATTCTACAGATATTTTTATATGAAATAACTTCAAATGATTTTACTTGAAAAAACTCACTTTGGGTTTGCTTGGATTTGAACTTATTTCAATCGCACAAGGAAAAAGAGAATAATTTACTAAGTACTCCACAACATTTGCCTAAGCAAATATCTAATTGTCACTTAGAAGGTTATTCAGATTACCATAAAACAAATTGAAATGATTTCCTCCGAATTATCTGAAAGAAAATGCATTCCATTTAAAAAAAATTACTTCCTAAAATATTTTTTCCTTTCAAATACCTCCAAAAGTACTGCTATTTCGTTTCTCAAAATTCCTTTGAAATTATTTTCAAAAATAGAGGGATTTAAATTCAAAAATCTTTTTTTTAAACACGTTTTATAAACTAAATTTATATAAAATTTCCTTTATATAAAATCATTTCATATTATAATAATTCTTCTTTATTATAATAGAACTATCTCGAATATTTATTCTCTAAATATCTTATCCCACTATTTAGATTATATTCGCAACTTTTTATTAAAGTTTAATCCTTAATCCACCATTATCAAAAGGTGAACTTTCAAGTTAACATTTTCTCCGAACACCTTTATAGTCAAATTGTGAAAATTAATTCACAAAGGGTTCATTTTAATTCAAAGCGATAAATGCTCCTAAATAAACCAAGCACAACTTAATAACTAACAAACAACAGTCAATGCTTCTAATTTAATCGAGCATGACCGATCAATAATAGTGATAATAAACAAATATTATCACATTTAAACAAACACACACTATATCTATATAAAGTATTGATAATTATTTCTTTATATATAAAATATAATCCTAGGCAAGATATTTCATTTTCCAAATTTTCAAAAACCAATACCATGTCTGTTGGCCTTGGTCGAGTGTTTAGAAACCTCTATCGATACCGTGGCGTCTCACGTCTCGACCAGAATTCATAAAACTCCATAGACCAATTACCATAACACGTTTTTATAACATTAATAAATATGCTCTCGAATATACAATACTCTCAAACTCATTCTAAGAACCTATCTCTAATGAGCCAAACCCTACCAAAGCTAAGGTTCTTGCTTAACCTCACACACCGATACCAAATTGTAACGACTCGCCTTTTTGACCATCGAAAGTCGACACCGAACACTACCACCGTGTTCCAATGTCGTGCATCCAATCGACAAAAGGGAAGATTGTTAGGGTAAATAAAAAGAAAAGAACAGAGAACAAAGAAAAACATAATCTCACAGCGGAATCGACAACATATAATATAACAAGGACAGTAAAAACCATCATTTCAAAAATACAGAGTATATCAGAGTTAAAACAAACCTTATCAGCTGGACAGATATAAAATCCTAACCTTATAAATGATGATAGGGATACTATATAATACAGTGGAAAATAAAAACATTACGTTAAGTGAATCTTCAGCTTCAATTAAAGACCTCCATAATACCAAGGACAACCTGAGAAAATACTCGGTCTGACCCGAGCTTTATAATAAAATAACACTCGGATCAGTCTTGAAATACCAGCATGAGATAACTTAAATAATGAGAAACATATAAAAGTTCTATGATACCACATCGCCAAAGCGAAATGGGTTTTTACCTCACAAGAATAACATCCATATAGGCAAGAGCGGAAATAATCATTAGGAAACAAATCCAAATATGAAGGGTATAATTAATATTAAAACCAGACTTGAAAGAATGGAAATAACCCGAGTAAAATCCAAACTGGACGGAATTGATAAAATAAGGAAACAGTCCAAATTTGATAGAGTGGACAAAATAAAGTAGCAGTCCAACTTGGTAGAATGGACTAAATAAGGTAACAGTCCAAACTTGATAGAATGGGCTTTATCAATACTTAAACGCCACGAAGAGTGGTTGACTCTTCTCATGGCAATTTAAAGATAAATAGATTCAAGATTTTCGAATCAAAATAAGGAAAGGAAATTTTCCAATAAATGACTAGGAAGGTGCACCCCCCTTGAAGTATACCTTTAGTAATATACTCTTGAGAAGCTCATATACTCTGTGACACTTCTCGGGACCCTCCAAGTCGGACCCCGCTAAACCTTACCGAGTATCTGAATATTTCACATCTAAGCCTTAACCGTTTTTCACGCGACGGTACACAAAAATCTAGATGAGATGTGAAATACCCTAATGGGAGCAACCCCACATAGCTTGGCCCCCTCTCGTGCTTTTGGTTTAGTCATTTCCGACAAAAGATAACAAAGCTCAAAAGAGCAGCAAATTGTTTTTAAGGTGATGATATACCATGAAGAAAGCTGAATCCGATAATTAATAAATCAACTGTCAGGGAAAATTAAAATGATCGTATATGAAAATTAAATATCATATATTTACCACTACATGATGATTCCAGACAAGTCCTATCTCTCGGTTGAAAAGGAAGTCGGACAAGTTGAGGTAGTGTTACCTCTAGGCGTCGCCTTGACGAGGTTTTTAACCTTCAAGATAGAAATGAGTCCAAGCCCCAACATATAACATTAAAAGTATGACTGGATCCTTTCCATATAAGCGATATCAATTGCAGAACTATTTTTCCATAACCGAAATCGAACTTTAACTTTTAAAAACTGAACTTGTGCTTGATTTCCATATTCCTATATTGGTAAAACATTTTTAGAAATACTCTTTTAAAACGTTCTTTTATAAGACAAAATTTATAATACTAAGTGTATTGAAATAATTAATTAAGTTCAAATAATCATAAATAAATTGGATTAATTAAATTCAAACCTCATTAGTTAAAACGATTAATTAAAACATCATTTGTTAAAATGATTTATTTAACTATAAAACATCATTAATTAGAATGATTTACCTAAATTCCAAATATCATTAGTTAAAACAATTAGTTAAATTTTAAAACAATCATTAATTAAATAATTAATTAAATTCAAACATCATTACTTAAAATGATCAATTATTTTTAAATATCATTAAGTAAAATGATTATTAATTCCAAATATCATTAATTAAAATAATTAATTAAACTCAGGAAATAATTAGTTAAAATGATTAATTAAATCTTATATCTCATTTAAATCAAAAGGTAACCCTTTTAAACACCACAAATTAAATTGGTTAATTAATTTCAAAATCATTAGTTAAAATGATTAATTAATTTAAATTATCATTAATCAAAATGATTAATGAATTCTATTATTATGTTTAATGAAATCATAAGCTCAAGTTCAAAAACACACCGTAGAGTTTCGAGAATGAAAATTCATAAATGACGATATAGCGAAATTGTTATAACGATACTTAACAATTAAATGGAATATCAAGATTTTATTTCAATTAATCATCAATATAAAAACATAATGATGTAAATAAATAATTATTGGCGAGAAACCCCTCAGGGTCCCTCCATAGATTTTTTCCTCCAAAACAATGGTTATGGATAATATATATAATTATATGGGTTCATAACGATCAAATTAACATGTCATCCATTTTCTAAACGGAAATTCAACCAAACAAGCAATCAATAAACATTTATAACACCACAGATATGATATAATAAAATTTAATGTGAGTTAACTCACATTGATTTTCGTTTTCGCCGAAACGTTCCGATATTGGATTAAAACCGAACGGTCATCTGATTTTAGCATAAATTCCAACAAGCTCCAAATCTTACCAAACCAACTCCAATAGGTAGATAATGTCCATATGAGTGCAACGCAATGAACGATGTCCGAATCCGACCTCGTACGCAAAGGTTATTCGATTTATAAGATTTCAATTTAATTAAACAATTAAATAAAACTAATTGCTTTCAATTAATTAATTAACACTTAAACCTTCTTCTCTCCTTCACTAACCATATCCGTGCACAGATATATGCATGCCAGAAATGAACCCAAAACCAAGATCTTCAATCCACGATTCTAACTCCATTTCTCAACGAAATGTCGCACCATCGCCTTCAACAAACTCCTCTACGCGAGCTACATCTGCCTGACACCACCACTTCAAGGCCGCACTCCTCCTTGCATTTTTTACCTGCTCCTTCTCTCATGCGTCCCATCAAGTCGCGCAACCAAAATAATCGTCGATCCCCCCAAAACTTCGGCCTAAGCAACTTCTCTCAATGCTAAACCCAAATCCAAGCTTCAATTCACCTAAAATCACCTAAAATCCAACTAGATCAAGCCCTAGTTCACTGCATTATGGTCAAGCCTCCCAAAATGTTGTTGATCTCGAATTTGAGGCTATAGAATCGAATCCAACATCCAAACAAACTCGATGATCTTTGTTTCATGATTTTTCGATGAGTATTTATTTAAATTTTGATTTTAAAGAGGGAAAACCATTTTCTTGGTTACAAGCAAGTGTTTAAATAGGGTGAAAAGGGATGAGAGGAGCATGGGCCAAGAAATGATGGGGTAAGATTATGGTATGTACCAAGATAAGTAGCATGGCTGAATTTAAGAAATATATATATAGTTAAATTTAAAAATATCAAGCTATAAAACATCCGAAAATTTTGAACCCTAAACGAGACGTACCGCCTGGCATTCTATATGTTATACCCATATTCCGAATGTAATGAAGTAGTCCCGAGCCCTAATTCGATCATATGTAGAAGATAGCTTTTCAAACCCAATTATTGTGCTAAATTTCCGATTTTAATTTCAACGCATTTCGATCTCGCACGACCAAACGATTCGTTTGATTGCTATGAAATTCGACATCATACCATAATTCATTATTACGGACCAAATGAAATTGGTTACGTCAAAATCCGAGATAATGCCCCAAAATGACAATTTCATAGATTTAAATATTGTTTTATATTTAATTATCGATATTTATCCGATCTATTTATTTGTAAAATTTACAAATTGATCACCAATATTATTTATTAATTAAAAGGAGTTGAATAAAATTATTAAATCCATTTAATTAACATTTAATTCATAATTCAAATATTTAAACATTCCCTATGTTTGAATTATAAGTTATTAAATTCTAAAATCCAATTATTTAAATATTTAAAATTAATTAAACATCTAAAATAAAATAACTAGAATTTTGGGTTGTTACAAAAGTAGTATGGGATGGCAT
The DNA here is from genome assembly GCA_030737815.1 of Allium fistulosum. Lineage (NCBI taxonomy): Eukaryota > Viridiplantae > Streptophyta > Magnoliopsida > Asparagales > Amaryllidaceae > Allium > Allium fistulosum. The sequence continues at coordinate 682,480,233 of CM060905.1, read as the reverse complement.
TCATAGAAGAGTTATTAGAAGAGTTGTCTACCATAAGTGACTCTTAAAATCTAAAGTCTAGAACCACTTCACCTCCCATAAATGCAGTGGCCCCTCCCCATTTTCTCTCCTTTATTTCTATATTTATCTATATATTTAAACTCATTTAAATATTTATTGACATCTTATAGTAATATGTGTATGTATAACGCTTATACACACTTAAAAATTACTGAAGGCATTCATAAAATTCACAAGAGCTACCAAAATTATAATTGCACCCCACTACTAAAAGCATTCATAATCAATATATCTTATATATTGATTAATTTAATTAATCTATAATACATTGTAAACTAATTAAATCAGGTGGTATTTCATAGACTGCATAGGTTTGGTTGTGCGACTTATAAGTGTGAATTTAGCTAGTGATTAATATCGAACAATTCAAATATGAATATCCCCATGTCACCTTAGTTAATGGAGTGTAACGACCCACATTCTCTATATATTTCTACGAATCGATCGACCATAGAAATTTTACTTGATACTCAAACGACTCTTCGGGAAGCACTGAGTTTTGACATTTTTGACTCTCGGGAACTTTATTAGATAATTTTACTGTGAACTTATAAGGCCTATAACTTTTGATAATAGCCAAATTAGAGTCCAATGCCACTTCCATTGGAAAGATATGATGGTTTCTCTTTCTATTAAGTGGTAATTGTAACGACCCCGAATTTTATATGAATTTAAATTGATAATTTATTTAGTCTTTGAATAAAATCTGTAAAATCAATTGATTTTAGTGATGCGAGTTTCCCCGAAGTAAAATAAATTCTGTATAAATCATTTAAAATAATTATAAAATATATAGATATTTGACACAAGTATAAAAGTAAGTAAAACAAATAATTTAAATTAGAATCCGATGGGTTATAATTGGAATATAAATAAATAAGATAAGTTATGTAGTTATGATATAAGTGAATACATTAGCTAAAAATACAACATGTTAACTAGAAATTACAAAGCAAAAGTAAAGAAACACTATGTATTCATATACAAAGAAAGTAAATTATTTGTCAACAAAACAAAAAGAAGAAATATAAACAAAGAAAGTATATTCAAGTTTGCAAAACAAAAGAAGACAACATCTTAATCAGCCGAGTAAAATAATGCAAGGCTAGGATAAGCAAAAGAAAACAAAGTAATACAAGTGTGAAAGCTTGCATAGAAGCCATCATGTTATCTCAGAGCATTTACAGCCGAAGTCAACAAGGGTAAACAAACGAAGACATCAATAAAATATAGTCAAGTTGAACAAATACAAACATAAATATCTATGAAGGCTTATCAAATAAGCTAAGTTAATTAATGCAAGCACACAAAAGCAAGTGTACCAGCCTGCATAAGTTGTAAGTAAAAAAAAAAAGAGAAGAAACAAAATGAGTATATGTTTGTACACCTTAATTAATGCAAGGTACCTCATCCTCTTTAGTACACGAACCAGCCACCAAAACAAAAACAAAAAAATATCTCTGGTAACAATTTGTACAAACTCAATTTTTTATTACCTGTAAGCTAAGCAAAACAGGATCATATATTTATGTATATATCAAACTATCTACTTTAGTTCGTTCCTTTAAGCTAAGACTTGTAGTAAGAAATAACATCTAAAACTTAAACAAAAGCTCAACTCAAACAAATGAATCAACCAACAAATTTAATACAAACCAGAGAGCAGGATTTCAACTTGCAGATTTCAAAAGCCTGTTTTCAAAAATCTGGGAAACTTTGTTCTTTCTGGAAACTACTGTGAGTAACATTTTTGTTAAAATAATTTAAGTAACATGGTTGCATGATTGATTTCTATGATGAGTATGACTTGTGATGAGTGAGTTTGTGTATATATATCTATAAATTATCTGTAGATATTTGGATGATATGTGTGCATGTCTGCTAATATCTTTGATCCCTCTGTTTCTAGTTTAAACTCAGTTTTTATTTTTAATTTAAACCCCTATCTCTGGATCTAGCCATTGATATGATTTAAGTTACAAACAAAAATTGTTTGTGTGATCATAAGTTTAAGCTTAAAATTTTAATTTAGTTAAAATAAATACAAACTTCCTCTGGAAACCAAAATGGTCTGGAAACATGAGTTTTGTATAAAACTTAAATTCTTTAATTCATTAAATTAAGACTGTGATCTGAAACCTTAAAAGAAAACATGATTTTTAAATCAGAAAACACAATTTTTAGTTTGGGATTTGGGAAGAAGTTCTGTGATGAACTAAAAAGTGGAATTTGGGAAATTCTGGTGATCTAGTTGATAGGGAAGGTCAGGGTCTCCTATGGTGGTAGAAGTGTGATCAGAGCATCGGGAAAAATTATTGAATGGTTGTGAAGATGATCGTGGTGGCGGCGGTGATCATTATAAATCGGTAACCCTAGTTTATGATCAAGTTTTGAAATTCGATCATATATGTCTCTATGGTTGTTCGAGTGTTAATCGACTTTGGGGAATGCTAGTTGGGTCCATGACGAGGATGTGGCCGGAGTTTCAACTCTTACGGTGGTCGGAGGAGTGGGATTTTGTCGTTGACAGGTTGGGAGTTGGGGTGTGCGAGTGTTCCAGGTTTTGAACTCCACTCGAATTTGAGTTCGAGTCGAACTGGAGTGGTTAGGATGGCCGTGGGCTGATCTGGGGGTGGCCTTCGACTTGCTCGAGGTATGGATGGTGACCGGAGGTGGCGAACGGAGGCGTGCACGTGCACGGTGGTTTGTTTTCTGGTGGGGTTGACTTTGTTGTTGGTTTCGAGTTGGGGTTGGATGACTCGAAGCAGGTTGTTGATTTTCTCGGGGGAGTTTCACGTGATGCTCGAAGTAGAAAGGGGAGGCTCGGGGTGATGTTGTTCAGGTTTTAAACCTGTAACAGTTTTAACAGTTTTAAAATCTTTTGTTAAATTAAAATCAAAGTCAAAACCAAGTTCTAAACCAAGGTTTAATAATGAATTCAAGTTGTTTTGAAACTGGGTTGGGAAAAAAATAAAGTTTTATAATTTAAATTATTTTAATAACTTAAAAGTGTGAATATTTAAATGTATTCAAAAAGAGTTGAATTCAAAAAGATGAAATTTAAATTGTTAAGGAAAGATTTAAACAAAATTAAATTTAAAGATTGAAACCAAGACTTAAATCTGAAATTCCAGATTTGGAAATAAAATAAATTTTATGATTTAAGTTGATTTAAATAAGTTTTAAGTGTTAAAATATGTTTTTAAACATGTGAGTTCAAAAAGGTTGAAAAATTAGTTTTAAACCTTGTTAAGGATAAATTGGGATTTATTTAGGAATTTGAAATGTTTGGATTTTATTGAATAGGTGAATTATTTGATATGCCTGATATGTGATGCTTTGTGATATACCCTGATTTATGTTGTGATCTGAAATTTCTATTTCTGTGATATATTACTATGTGAATATGCAACCCTTTGACCCGTAAAACGGCACTTGAATTTCGATGCGACAGGGAGTCGGATTCCAGTTGTTTATCCGAAACCCACATCGAATTGTAATAGTGAATCTTTGTGACTGATAAATTTATTTTATCTATGAATCTGTGAATGAAGATAAGCGTTATCGATTATACCGCTTATCGATATATCTGTGATGATTGATGTTGTTGCACTATTGTGTGTGAAACCCCTGGACTACACCTTTACACACACAAATATGGATTTCACGTGGAAATCGGTTAAATCACAGATGATGTAAATTGATGTTTTTAAATTGAAATTTTAATTTCAATTGATTTTGAAATTGGAAATTTGGGTTTAAAGTGAAAAGCTTTTGAAATGGAATTTCAAAGATAAAAGTTATTTCGAATAACTTAATCGAGTTTTGGAATTTAAATAATTTGATTTAAATTTGAATTCGAGTTTGAAATTGAATCCTATGATTTGAAACTAGGGATTAAAGATGCTGTATAAGTTATATATGGGTTAAACCATTTTAAAGGTATTGATTTGGGAATTTGAATTTAATTCAAGGCTTTTAACTCGTGTAAATATAACTGGATTTTTCCGAAACGAAACTATTTATTTTCAAATAGTAAAAGCTTTCACATAAGTAATTAATTCCAATTTGTGTCAATAGAATTTCAGGTTTGAAATAGAATTGAAATGTTTTGAAGACTATGAAATGAGTCTTTGATTTCAAAGACCGGATGAGTTAATCCAACTTGAAATAGAATTGTTTTGAAAATCTATGAATGAATCTTTGGAAACGAGTTTTGAAAGCTATAAGTTAAATCTGGATTTAAAGATTTAACGATTAAACCTATTCAATTGAAATGGAAATTGTTTTGAAATCCATGAATGGATCTTTGTGAACGGGGTGAATTTCGTGAATTAAATCTTTTGTTTAAAAGATTAAAGTGTGGAAATTGTTTAAACCATTGAAGGTTTTTGAAATGAATCTTTTTGTTTAAAAGATTGGAAATGGTAATTTGTTTTACCATTCGAATGAAAAGTTTTGAGCTTTAAGCTGTGATTTAACTGAGACCCCAGTATCCATATGATTTTTAATTGCGCTCGTTATTCGGTTTAGCCGGGAGAGGACCTTTGTGTCATATAACCCATTCCGAATAGTGATATGACGATATGGATAGCATTTGAAGACCGGTGGTGAAGACCGGGTATTTGCGAGAGTGATAGGATGACCTATCGATTTTCTCTGCATCATGGCTCCAGTATAGAGATTCCCTAAGTGATGAGAAGTCCGATCGAGATTGTGAATACCCGGATTTGCAAGGGCTTCTTCGGAAGTGCCTTCGGTTCTGTTCGAACCCGGAACAGACTTGTATGGATGTATGTCTGACGTTACACTTTGAGATGTAAAGCTGGTTTCTATCAAATACATTTCTGTTGGTGGCGGAGAATTTATTCTCTTAGCTTAACACCCTTCTCTGAGACGTACGAGCTCAGAGGTTATGTAGTTGATGGTTACTAGTGATACATTCCCAATTTGGTAATGTGGCATACGAAGTGCTGATGATCATTTGTTGGTCAAAGCGTTGCTTTTTGGAAAAGCGTGGCTTTATGAAAAAGCGTGGCTTTGTGAAAAAGCGTAGTTTTGTGGACGAGACTTCGTCGAGCCTTACAACCCGGTAATGGTCGAAACAGGAATGTTGCGACAAAGGTTTGTAGGGGTAGCGCCCCTAGGGTATGTCATTTCCTTCTGGATAAAGGGTGGTATCATGGTATGGAGCCCAGATACTTACTCATGTGGATACACTTTATTTATTATGTGTGATGTTGGCTATCGAGCGCTCGGATAAAGGTCGGTAACGACCGGGGGATGACATGACTCGTGTGTTAGTTACCTAGTTACAGCTCGGTTAGAGCGTGAGGTAGCGTCGGCCTTTTGTTTGCAGAGATCCGGTTAGGATCCGGGGCGTCTTTCCAGAGGCGTTTCTATTTCGGTAAGGAAGTTCCTTAGCCTGATCATTTGTTGGAAATCCAAAAGAAACAATACGAACCATGTACGGTTTTAGTTGTATTACCTGCTATGGGATGTGGCGGTAACCTGTTATTGAACATGGTAGCTATAGTAGGCATACGATGAAATGTTGTATGCTGGCTAAGATTAATATTATATTTTCGAAATGTTTTTCTACACTATGCACTAGTAATAATATCAAAAGAGTTTTGATTTTGCGTAGTAAGCATGTTTGACTATCATAAGGAGAAATCTCCTCCAATTCTGCGATTGCATTGTGTGTGTGGTGGGAGGCCTTATGATAGTTTCATTTTCGAAAAGCATTGCGGGTTTCAATGTTTAAAAGCCTTTTGTGTTTGTTTAAAGATAAACTGTTTTTGTTGCTCACACCAGTCCCATGACTGACCCGGAGTTTATTGTTCCCTTCCTAAACTCTGGGTGCCCACTATTTTCCACACGGGCAGTCTAGAGTTGGGTTTTTCAGATATTTAGGTTTAGTGGACTATTTGGAGCTAGTTCAGTTCTTGGAGTTCATGGACTGACGTTGCTTATCTTGGAGCATTCTATTGGAGACATTCTATCCGCTGCTGGTGTTATCTATTTTCTTTCCGCTGCTATTTCTTGTATCATATCTCTGATGTATATAGATATTCATTGTATCATCATTGTATCTGGATATTGTATCAGATGTTGTATATCTATATTCTTTTTCTTTTCCGCTGTGTTGTTTACTTAATGTTGTTATAAGCTCCGGCGACTCGGATTTGAACGGTCGAATCTACGGCATTCGAATACGATGTAAAGTATGGATGTCGATTTTCGAACGTGAAAAATCCGTATCGTTACAAGTGGTATCAGAGCTAAGGTTGAACTTTAGCTCAGGAGTACAACACGTTAAGTAGCTCATTAGAGATAGGGTGAAGTATACCCTAGAATGAGTATTTCTCAGATATCTGTCCGTATGCCTCAGTAATTTCTCTTGCTATCTACTGATAGTGAGTATGAGTGTAAGAAGAGGATGAGATAGGGGACAGGGAAATACGACTATAACTGGTCAATACTCTGTAACAACAAGGAAACAATCTTTTCTCTATCAATCTCTTTTGTTCAGCCTCTTTTCTTAATTCTTCGATAATTTCTGGTCGATCCAGAAAGGAAATTCGATATATTGAGATGGGACATAAACTCCAGAATAGGCCAAAATTGTTTGTTGGATGTATTGTTTGCTTTGTTTGCTATGGTTGATAGGTATAATTTGGTTTCTAAACTGAAAGTTTTGAAATTGTATCCATATATCTATCTATTCTTTGGGTCCCGATATGTTCTACGAATGGTTCGTTAACCCTTTGAACTAACCGATGCCACTGTATATTTCGTAGATCTGGATAACCCAAGTATCTTGTGAAAGAATTCAACAGATTCGTTCTTGTATCTATTCTTGATATTCCGATTTGGTAAGCCAAATGCGGAATAGATATTCAGTTTGAGTTGATGAAACATTCTTCATTTATCTTTCTGTCTGCTTGGAAATTTCGAGGACGAAATTCTTTTAAGGGGGGAAGTCTGTAACGACCCCGAATTTTATATGAATTTAAATTGATAATTTATTTAGTCTTTGAATAAAATCTGTAAAATCAATTGATTTTAGTGATGCGAGTTTCCCCGAAGTAAAATAAATTCTGTATAAATCATTTAAAATAATTATAAAATATATAGATATTTGACACAAGTATAAAAGTAAGTAAAACAAATAATTTAAATTAGAATCCGATGGGTTATAATTGGAATATAAATAAATAAGATAAGTTATGTAGTTATGATATAAGTGAATACATTAGCTAAAAATACAACATGTTAACTAGAAATTACAAAGCAAAAGTAAAGAAACACTATGTATTCATATACAAAGAAAGTAAATTATTTGTCAACAAAACAAAAAGAAGAAATATAAACAAAGAAAGTATATTCAAGTTTGCAAAACAAAAGAAGACAACATCTTAATCAGCCGAGTAAAATAATGCAAGGCTAGGATAAGCAAAAGAAAACAAAGTAATACAAGTGTGAAAGCTTGCATAGAAGCCATCATGTTATCTCAGAGCATTTACAGCCGAAGTCAACAAGGGTAAACAAACGAAGACATCAATAAAATATAGTCAAGTTGAACAAATACAAACATAAATATCTATGAAGGCTTATCAAATAAGCTAAGTTAATTAATGCAAGCACACAAAAGCAAGTGTACCAGCCTGCATAAGTTGTAAGTAAAAAAAAAGAGAAGAAACAAAATGAGTATATGTTTGTACACCTTAATTAATGCAAGGTACCTCATCCTCTTTAGTACACGAACCAGCCACCAAAACAAAAACAAAAAAATATCTCTGGTAACAATTTGTACAAACTCAATTTTTTATTACCTGTAAGCTAAGCAAAACAGGATCATATATTTATGTATATATCAAACTATCTACTTTAGTTCGTTCCTTTAAGCTAAGACTTGTAGTAAGAAATAACATCTAAAACTTAAACAAAAGCTCAACTCAAACAAATGAATCAACCAACAAATTTAATACAAACCAGAGAGCAGGATTTCAACTTGCAGATTTCAAAAGCCTGTTTTCAAAAATCTGGGAAACTTTGTTCTTTCTGGAAACTACTGTGAGTAACATTTTTGTTAAAATAATTTAAGTAACATGGTTGCATGATTGATTTCTGTGATGAGTATGACTTGTGATGAGTGAGTTTGTGTATATATATCTATAAATTATCTGTAGATATTTGGATGATATGTGTGCATGTCTGCTAATATCTTTGATCCCTCTGTTTCTAGTTTAAACTCAGTTTTTATTTTTAATTTAAACCCCTATCTCTGGATCTAGCCATTGATATGATTTAAGTTACAAACAAAAATTGTTTGTGTGATCATAAGTTTAAGCTTAAAATTTTAATTTAGTTAAAATAAATACAAACTTCCTCTGGAAACCAAAATGGTCTGGAAACATGAGTTTTGTATAAAACTTAAATTCTTTAATTCATTAAATTAAGACTGTGATCTGAAACCTTAAAAGAAAACATGATTTTTAAATCAGAAAACACAATTTTTAGTTTGGGATTTGGGAAGAAGTTCTGTGATGAAAAAGTGGAATTTGGGAAATTCTGGTGATCTAGTTGATAGGGAAGGTCAGGGTCTCCTATGGTGGTAGAAGTGTGATCAGAGCATCGGGAAAAATTATTGAATGGTTGTGAAGATGATCGTGGTGGCGGCGGTGATCATTATAAATCGGTAACCCTAGTTTATGATCAAGTTTTGAAATTCGATCATATATGTCTCTATGGTTGTTCGAGTGTTAATCGACTTTGGGGAATGCTAGTTGGGTCCATGACGAGGATGTGGCCGGAGTTTCAACTCTTACGGTGGTCGGAGGAGTGGGATTTTGGCGTTGACAGGTTGGGAGTTGGGGTGTGCGAGTGTTCCAGGTTTTGAACTCCACTCGAATTTGAGTTCGAGTCGAACTGGAGTGGTTAGGATGGCCGTGGGCTGATCTGGGGGTGGCCTTCGACTTGCTCGAGGTATGGATGGTGACCGGAGGTGGCGAACGGAGGCGTGCACGTGCACGGTGGTTTGTTTTCTGGTGGGGTTGACTTTGTTGTTGGTTTCGAGTTGGGGTTGGATGACTCGAAGCAGGTTGTTGATTTTCTCGGGGGAGTTTCACGTGATGCTCGAAGTAGAAAGGGGAGGCTCGGGGTGATGTTGTTCAGGTTTTAAACCTGTAACAGTTTTAACAGTTTTAAAATCTTTTGTTAAATTAAAATCAAAGTCAAAACCAAGTTCTAAACCAAGGTTTAATAATGAATTCAAGTTGTTTTGAAACTGGGTTGGGAAAAAAATAAAGTTTTATAATTTAAATTATTTTAATAACTTAAAAGTGTGAATATTTAAATGTATTCAAAAAGAGTTGAATTCAAAAAGATGAAATTTAAATTGTTAAGGAAAGATTTAAACAAAATTAAATTTAAAGATTGAAACCAAGACTTAAATCTGAAATTCCAGATTTGGAAATAAAATAAATTTTATGATTTAAGTTGATTTAAATAAGTTTTAAGTGTTAAAATATGTTTTTAAACATGTGAGTTCAAAAAGGTTGAAAAATTAGTTTTAAACCTTGTTAAGGATAAATTGGGATTTATTTAGGAATTTGAAATGTTTGGATTTTATTGAATAGGTGAATTATTTGATATGCCTGATATGTGATGCTTTGTGATATACCCTGATTTATGTTGTGATCTGAAATTTCTATTTCTGTGATATATTACTATGTGAATATGCAACCCTTTGACCCGTAAAACGGCACTTGAATTTCGATGCGACAGGGAGTCGGATTCCAGTTGTTTATCCGAAACCCACATCGAATTGTAATAGTGAATCTTTGTGACTGATAAATTTATTTTATCTATGAATCTGTGAATGAAGATAAGCGTTATCGATTATACCGCTTATCGATATATCTGTGATGATTGATGTTGTTGCACTATTGTGTGTGAAACCCCTGGACTACACCTTTACACACACAAATATGGATTTCACGTGGAAATCGGTTAAATCACAGATGATGTAAATTGATGTTTTTAAATTGAAATTTTAATTTCAATTGATTTTGAAATTGGAAATTTGGGTTTAAAGTGAAAAGCTTTTGAAATGGAATTTCAAAGAGAAAAGTTATTTCGAATAACTTAATCGAGTTTTGGAATTTAAATAATTTGATTTAAATTTGAATTCGAGTTTGAAATTGAATCCTATGATTTGAAACTAGGGATTAAAGATGCTGTATAAGTTATATATGGGTTAAACCATTTTAAAGGTATTGATTTGGGAATTTGAATTTAATTCAAGGATTTTAACTCGTGTAAATATAACTGGATTTTTCCGAAACGAAACTATTTATTTTCAAATAGTAAAAGCTTTCACATAAGTAATTAATTCCAATTTGTGTCAATAGAATTTCAGGTTTGAAATAGAATTGAAATGTTTTGAAGACTATGAAATGAGTCTTTGATTTCAAAGACCGGATGAGTTAATCCAACTTGAAATAGAATTGTTTTGAAAATCTATGAATGAATCTTTGGAAACGAGTTTTGAAAGCTATAAGTTAAATCTGGATTTAAAGATTTAACGATTAAACCTATTCAATTGAAATGGAAATTGTTTTGAAATCCATGAATGGATCTTTGTGAACGGGGTGAATTTCGTGAATTAAATCTTTTGTTTAAAAGATTAAAGTGTGGAAATTGTTTAAACCATTGAAGGTTTTTGAAATGAATCTTTTTGTTTAAAAGATTGGAAATGGTAATTTGTTTTACCATTCGAATGAAAAGTTTTTAGCTTTAAGCTGTGATTTAACTGAGACCCCAGTATCCATATGATTTTTAATTGCGCTCGTTATTCGGTTTAGCCGGGAGAGGACCTTTGTGTCATATAACCCATTCCGAATAATGATATGACGATATGGATAGCATTTGAAGACCGGTGGTGAAGACCGGGTATTTGCGAGAGTGATAGGATGACCTATCGATTTTCTCTGCATCATGGCTCCGGTATAGAGATTCCCTAAGTGATGAGAAGTCCGATCGAGATTGTGAATACCCGGATTTGCAAGGGCTTCTTCGGAAGTGCCTTCGGTTCTGTTCGAACCCGGAACAGACTTGTATGGATGTATGTCTGACGTTACACTTTGAGATGTAAAGCTGGTTTCTATCAAATACATTTCTGTTGGTGGCGGAGAATTTATTCTCTTAGCTTAACACCCTTCTCTGAGACGTACGAGCTCAGAGGTTATGTAGTTGATGGTTACTAGTGATACATTCCCAATTTGGTAATGTGGCATACGAAGTGCTGATGATCATTTGTTGGTCAAAGCGTTGCTTTGTGGAAAAGCGTGGCTTTGTGAAAAAGCGTGGCTTTGTGAAAAAGCGTAGTTTTGTGGACGAAACTTCGTCGAGCCTCACAACCCGGTAATGGTCGAAACAGGAATGTTGCGACAAAGGTTTGTAGGGGTAGCGCCCCTAGGGTATGTCATTTCCTTCTGGATAAAGGGTGGTATCATGGTATGGAGCCCAGATACTTACTCATGTGGATACACTTTATTTATTATGTGTGATGTTGGTTATCGAGCGCTCGGATAAAGGTCGGTAACGACCGGGGGATGACATGACTCGTGTGTTAGTTACCTAGTTACAGCTCGGTTAGAGCGTGAGGTAGCGTCGGCCTTTTGTTTGCAGAGATCCGGTTAGGATCCGGGGCGTCTTTCCAGAGGCGTTTCTATTTCGGTAAGGAAGTTCCTTAGCCTGATCATTTGTTGGAAATCCAAAGAAACAATACGAACCCTGTACGGTTTTAGTTGTATTACCTGCTATGGGATGTGGCGGTAACCTGTTATTGAACATGGTAGCTATAGTAGGCATACGATGAAATGTTGTATGCTGGCTAAGATTAATATTATATTTTCGAAATGTTTTTCTACACTATGCACTAGTAATAATATCAAAAGAGTTTTGATTTTGCGTAGTAAGCATGTTTGACTATCATAAGGAGAAATCTCCTCCAATTCTGCGATTGCATTGTGTGTGTGGTGGGAGGCCTTATGATAGTTTCATTTTCGAAAAGCATTGCGGGTTTCAATGTTTAAAAGCCTTTTGTGTTTGTTTAAAGATAAACTGTTTTTGTTGCTCACACCAGTCCCATGACTGACCCGGAGTTTATTGTTCCCTTCCTAAACTCTGGGTGCCCACTATTTTCCACACGGGCAGTCTAGAGTTGGGTTTTTCAGATATTCAGGTTTAGTGGACTATTTGGAGCTAGTTCAGTTCTTGGAGTTCATGGACTGACGTTGCTTATCTTGGAGCATTCTATTGGAGACATTCTATCCGCTGCTGGTGTTATCTATTTTCTTTCCGCTGCTATTTCTTGTATCATATCTCTGATGTATATAGATATTCATTGTATCATCATTGTATCTGGATATTGTATCAGATGTTGTATATCTATATTCTTTTTCTTTTCCGTTGTGTTGTTTACTTAATGTTGTTATAAGCTCCGGCGACTCGGATTTGAACGGTCGAATCTACGGCATTCGAGTACGATGTAAAGTATGGATGTCGATTTTCGAACGTGAAAAATCCGTATCGTTACAGTAATATTATCTTTTTGGACTTAACATTTGAGAGATATGACTGCTTGAATTTGTGATAGTTTTTGGACAGTTTAGTGAGTAATTATTGAGATTTGGGTTAAGCCTAAAGGTCCATTTCTAGATTAAAGCTTAGTGGGGCTGATAGGACACCTCTCTCGTCATTTCACACTTCCCAAAACCAGTTAACAACCACCATTAATCTTCCCAAGCTAAAAATCAGCCTTAAACCTTAATTTAACTTATCAAATCAAGTAACTAAGTTAGCAAGGGGATTAGTAGAGATTCACTTATTGTTGATTTGGTGCATCGAAATTTGTGCTTGATATTATTCACTTAGAATCTATTTTGATTTGAGTGCTTAAGGACCCATTAGTGAGTGATTTATATCTCTCGCTATACTATTAATCTTAATATATTATTAAACAACGTTTTAAAATAGTTTTTCAAAGTTAAACATGATTTTGGCCTAATCTAAACTCACTTATGTTTTGAAAACGAATTTAATGTTTTAAATTAAATGTAGATTTAAATTGGTTCATTTGTGTTCTTATGGATACCCACATTTTTATGTTTTGATTTTGGCTATACTGTGACTGCATTAAATGTATGATGATTTATGGTGTTTATATGGTTGATATAATGGTTGTTTAGTAGTTTTGTTATGTTTTTTTACTACTTAGGATAAGGCATAAAGTATCGATATGAACTTTAGAGACTCAACCTGATCTAAAGTGTTCGGATCCAAATAACACAAATGGATCATATAGATGGCTAAAGTATTCGGGGTAGAGGAGGAATCAACTCAAAAAATGCCTAAACGAAGTTACTTTTTTTAGATGATCAATCATTACTGATCCATCACTACCAATCCATGATGAAGATCGATCCAAAATTGGTCCAAAGGGCTTTTGATCGATCTTGAGGGTAGGTGGTGACGAAGATAAGCTATGGAATCGATCATGGGTGAATTGGAGTTAGGGGAACAGAGTTATGCTATGGATCGGGTGTGGATTATGGTGCATTTTATTATGGAGGCAGATATTGAGTTCATTATAAGTTGTATAAACTTTATTACTATTTTGTATGACCATTTAGAACATTGCTTTGATATGTGATGGTTCATATAGTTATATTTCTGCCTTGACTATTTTATACATGTTTGATTATTATATTTTATTCGTAGTGCTGTGAGATATACGACATGTTATCAATTGGAGTTCAATTACTTTACTACATGACTATTGACTTATATCATCTAGATGCCACTACTGCACACTATATTGGGTACCGTGGGTGTAGGGCGGTCGTCACATTTAGTACTATAGCATAGGTTGCATAGTTAACCAAAGGGATACTAGGAACCATTGGAGATAAAGTATGAGTTATCTCTCTAGGATGGATTAAGCATATGCAAAAGTGCTTATTTGTTATATTTTGGTTTTCAAAACTATATAGTAGTATGCATATAGTATGAGTCGCATTGCATACACGCATACCACTTACATGGCCTTCCTTAAGAGAGACTAATTGCTCTTATTATAGGTTGTAAGAATGAGTCAGATAACAAGGAGAGCTACTAGGGCTTTAGTATTTAGAATTGAGGCATGAATAGGCTTGAGGGTGGCTAACCCTGACATGCAAGCTATGTTCATAGAGACGAAGAGGAATATGCTTCAGAATGCACAAGGTGTTGCTCCTGCTGTTGGTGGTGGTGCTCCGGTGCAGGCACTCAGAGCCTACTTCACTAAACTGAACAAGGACTATTACAGCCTTGGTGGTAAACTATTCGTTGGAATGGGAACATCTTCGAAGGTGCATGAGTGGTTGGAAATTTATGAGCATATCTTCGAGGAATTAGAGCTTAAAGATGCTATGAAGAGGAAGTTAGCCTCCAAGAAATTTCAAGGGCAAGTAATAATCAGGTGAAGTGCTATTAAGATTGCTACTCCTGAGGATCATTTTACTTGGGAACAGATCAAGACTCGATTCGAAGAGAAATTTATATCGACTACTTAAAATTCGTTGTTATTCCGAAAACTTACTGACTTAAGACAGAGAGATGTCTATGTCGGAGTATATGGACGAGTCCTATCGGACCGGGCTAGCACGTAGCGAGGTAAATTGGTAAATTTTAAAAAAATTATTTCATTTTAGACTTTACTAGGCCTATGAGGTCTAAATTTATTTTGATTTGATCTAAATTAATTTTAAGTAAAATCAATGTTTTATTTGATTTGTAAATAATGTTTATTTAATGTTAACCAATACTATATAATATAACATGCGTATCATACACATGTGTGTGTACATGCACGTGCAACATAAATAGTGTATATGGTTTAACATGCCAGTGTATAAGTACTGGATTTACACCGCAACAGACATATTAGCCCCACAAAATACACATATCTGATGCCTAATATATATATATATATATATATAAACACATATAGTTTAATACAATATAAAATCATATTTGTAAAGTGTGTGTGTGTGTATATGTATATTTGACATTATAATATAAATAATTGTAAATATTAATATAATTATTTTATATTTAAATTCAAATTTTAAATTTCAGATCTTTGTCAACATAAAATATATACTAGTTACAAATTCAAAATAGTCTATTAAATTTTTAAGTAAATATATATATTTCAAAAATAATTTTTTCTGTTAATATATATATAACCTTATATACATATTAAATTAATATTTAAAATTTAATATAAAATAAATATACATACATATATATTTAGTGTAAATAAATAATTAAATAAACATATATATATATATATATATTTGGCTAAATTATATTCAACAAAATAAATTATCATTTTTATTATTAAAACCGTGCGGTATTAAATTGTTTTTTTAATTAAAAAAAGATTTCATAAGGAAATCATAAAAAAAAGTAATTAATTTTTTTGTTTTTCGGAAACCAATCTTAAAAAATATACATAATTTTTAAATATTTATATGTCTATTTTATAATATATAAATATATATACTATACATAAAAATTAAGTTTTATATCTAAAATAAGTTATATATGTATACGACTTTAATTTTTATATATATAAACACACACATGTATATAATCATACATACATATATATCTAAAGATATATTATGTATACAAATTAACTAAATTATACATATACATTTTACATACTAATACACACACAGATATATATATATATATATATATATTAAATCAAATTTTTTATGAAAATAATGGTTCTCAAATGAGGAGAGCACTCAAAATTTTATTAGAATTAAAATAGTAAATGTACAAAAGTGTCCGTAGAATATAATTAATTGCAACTAATCAAGATCATCACTTTGATGATCCATAAAATATGAATAGTAAAAGAACAAAACAAGCAATAATATGTACATTGGGCTGTGTGTGAGAGTAAGTTGTTGCTGGGTTGATACATTGTCAAACAAATTAGTGTCTACTTTATAAAAAATTGAAAACAACACACTGGGCTAGAGAAGACGCAATGCATTTCCAACCAACATGTGTTATTTCCCACTTAAAATTGTTGCTTCAAGGATCATAAAGAATATCAACATGAAAAGCATAGAATGTTACGACAAATTATATGATAGAAATATATGAGGTTGACATGCAAAATGTGAATTGCGACTAGAGTGATGTAAGATACCCATGCAAACAGTGAACAATTGCTTTGATCTAGGAGAACTATATGAGGTTCACATGACCGAGTAGCAAACTACGGTGATCATGTAGTGAACTAGGATGCCCATACAGATAAACATGCGAGATGTGATAAGATCTGAATTGGGAAGTGCAACATGTAGAGGAAAAGAAGAATGCGTGATGAAATCTGAACGGAAGATGCTCGGAAATGATCTGTCAAGCAATAGCTAGAAGCCCCAAATAGAACTATGTTGAAAGAGTTGACTTAGCCAAATAGACGAAGGCTGGAGAAGTGCTGTAGAAAGAGTGAGGTATGCAGTAGAGCCGTGTTATTCAGTGAGAAGAGGGGTAATATCTAGGAAGGAGAATTCGTTAATGATCTGAGCTAGACGAGATCTCCAATCCACATCTCCTCCGACAGAACTTGTCCACATAGAAATACACCAAGCAATACCGTATATAATAGAAGAGGGACTTTTATCTACATTATTAAAAATTTTGTTATTTCTTTCGAGCCAAACGCCCTAACTATTGATAGAATTAATTGCATCTAAATAGTGTCTAGTTGTTTTGGTGAAGTTATATCTAAAATTTTAGTTTAATTGCTTTTAAAATTTTAGTTTAATTGCTTTTAAAATTTTAGTTAATTTTCGAAAATTAAAATAAAGTTCTTTTTTTTACTTGTTGACCGAATGATATATGTAAACATACATGTATGTATGTATGTATGTATGTATGTATGTATGTATATGTATTCACATATGTCTGTGCTGTCAACATTGGATGAATACATATACATACATACATACATACATATATATATATATGTGTGTGTGTGTGTGTGTTTATATATGTACATATGTATATGTGTATGTATATAAATTAAAGTAATAAAATGACATGATATATAGATATATATTAATGTAAATAGAATAATCACCTAATTATGGCCTAAATGTAACACATTGAAATGTTAAATCTGTTTACTTCCAAAAGAGCCACTAGACTAAACGTAGCAATCACCGATTTACTATTCTTATTTACTTTATGTTTTAAAATCTTGAATAATGAGGATGAGGGCAAGGGTATGGCCGGCCTAGGTAAAAGGAGGCAAATACTAATAACTCCTAAAGTGGGGTTTGTGGTGTTTAAATAGTGGATGTTCAGAGGAGGAAAAAGAGGATCGGGATCCACATTTTCCTCTTACAATTTCATAACTTTTGAATTAATACTCAGACCCTACTGCACCCACCATAGCTAGCCATGTATACCTATATCTGGGCCTCCAAATTGCTTCAAATTTGAATAAACAAATATGCATTTAAATCTAATTCAAACGAACATGCAACAAATTTGAATAAAAAAATATGCATTTAAATCTAATTCAAACGAACATGCAACAAATTTGAATAAACAAATATGCATTTAAATCTAATAGCCATGTATACCTATACCTATATATGGACCTCCAAATTGTTATTATATATCGATACGTTTATATAACTTTTATATGCGCACTACTTTAATATTGATTAGCACTAATTAAATAATTTTTTATAATTAATATTCCATAAATATTATTTAATTTATAACAATTATTAAATCAGGTGACAGTAGGAGTATTTAACATTTTGGTTGTGTGACTCGTAGGTGTAAATTTGGTTAGCGATTAATATCAAACAATTTGAATATTAATGTTCACATGTCACTTGAGCCAGTGATGTGACATTATGGTTAAATTTATCGCATAGTTTTGGTAAAATCCAATTTTACTTGTTTAAGCATTACTCGACAATACAATTATCTGCACCAATTCTCTTCGTCAAAACTATATCACATCAGGACTTATGGAAATTGGTAATGGTCAAAATTCCAATATCGTCCATATTCAACTTTAAAGTTCAAACACAAAGTCCATAGGCCAATAATTACAATTATTATTAAGCCAACTACTCCAGCCAGAGATTTTAACTTCGAGTTGACTTCAGTTGACCATGATACTAACCACATATAATTAGGGAGATGAATCCTCTATTAAATAGTGTTTCACTTCTAATGCTTCCAGCCGACCCAACTATAGTCATTCAATGGACATCATGCCAAGATTTAACTATAATCAAAGTGGAGCTTTGGCATTGAAGCTCAATGGCATTCTCAAGTCAAGAGAATTGTGTAATATTATCGCATCGATATTTTCTATTTGACCTTAGCTATATTAACCAATAGAAAACTATCGAGTGAGTCATTCCATATTTATCCAATAACAATCAGTATGTAGCCTTTTGGTGCCTCCATCAGTCATGAGTAATATATTGCCTAACCTTTGGAGAGCTTACGTACGACAGTCTCGATGGATGTATTGATACCTAGTTTCGATACATCTTGACTAGGAATATTTAAAATGATGTGTTTATTGTATTGAGGTGAAATATCCATGATTACAACAATTGTAATTACTATCACAAAGCACACTATTTATGGATTTTCTTTTAATATACTTAAATTAAATAACTAATTAATTATAACACATTATAAGAAGCATATAATAAAAGGAAAAACCGAGTTAATGATTTAAAATAAATTATAGAACTGCCTTGAGGGCATACCCCTAGCTATATCAATCTCCAACTTGCATTTGGGGCCAATTATTTCAATCCCATCCTTTGATCAGCTAGATGAGAACCGATCGAGCTAGACCCTTTGTGAATGGTTCTGTTGTGTTGTCCTTAGAATCTACCCTTTATATCACTACCACTTTCTTCTCGATGAATAATCTAATACGGTGGAACTTCCGAAGAATATATCTCGATCTCCTGTGTACTAGGTTCCTTTGCGATTTGCATCGCAACGTTATTGTCACAAAATAGTGTCATTGGATCTTCCATGTTAGGAATCACCACTGGCTGACTCATAAATTTACACATTCAGACCGCTTCTTTAGTTGCTTCATTAAGGGCGACGTAGTCGGCTCCATTGTGGAATCAGCTACCGCTTCTAGTTTGGAATTTTTGCAACTGATTGCTCCATCGTTAATAGTAAAGTTGCAACCTGACACTGACTTACTATCATTGATATCACTTTGAAATCTAGAGTTAGTATATCCCTTCATAAGGAGGTTCCATTCCCATATATTAGGAATAAGTCCTTAGTATTTCTCAAACACTTCGATATACATTTTACAGCTGTTAAATTCTTTTCTCCTGGATTAGACTGATATCGACTTATGCATCCTAATATGTATACCACATCCGGTCTAGTATATAGCATAGCATACATTTTGGAATCGATTACCAAAGCATATGGTATCCTCTTCATATGCTCTGTCTCATCATCAGTCTAAGAAGCATCCTTTTTAGAAAGGACAATTCTAGATTGTGTTGGAACATTTCTACGCTTGGAATTCTCCATACTAAAACTTTTCTGGATGGTATCAATGTACATGGATTGGGACAGTCCTAATAGCCTCTTAGATCTAACTCTGTAGATCTTTATACTTAGTATAAAGGGTGCTTCTCCCAAATCCATCATGGAGAAGTTCTTGGAAAGTCAAGCTTTCACTGATTGCAATACTGATTTCAATAACAGAACGTTATTTCCAATCAATAGAAGATCATCAACGTATAACACTAAGAATACGACAACATTTTCCTATTCCTTTCGGTATACGCATGCCTCCACTATGTTCTAATAAAAACCAAATTGCTTGACTTTATCAAAACACTTATTCCAACTCCTTGAAGCTTATTTTAGTCCATAAATGTACTTTGACAACTTGCAAGCCTTGCCCTCAGTCCCACTGATCTCGAAACCCTCAGACTGTGACATATGGATGGTCTCTTCTAAATTACCATTCAAAAATTTCATACTTATATCCATTTACCAAATTTCATAGTCATGGATTGCAAAAATAGCTAGCATTATCCAAATGGATATAAGCATTGCTACGACGAAACCGTCTAGTCATAATCAATACCTTGAATTTGACAAAATCCTTTCGCAATTAGCATTGCTTCGTAAGTCTCCAATTTTCCATCTGTATTTACCTTTTTCTTAAAAATCCATTTGCAGCCAATGAGTTTTTATCCCTCTAGGTATGTTAGACAAAGTCCACACTTTGTTTTCATACTTGGAACCCATCCCGGATTTTATTGCTCCAAGGCAAAGTGTAGAGTTTTTAATCTACAGTGCTTGTTAGAATAATAGAGGAGTGTCGTCATCTAAGACACGGTCTTCCTTCTCGCCATCTATAAGAAAACCATAGTATCTCTCTGGTGCACGAAATTCCCTACTAGACGTTTTAATAGGTTGCATGTTTTCGTACACGGGTGAACTTGGTTTCCCACTGCTTCAGTCTCTGTGTTAGTTTCCAAGATCATCCAAGTCTACAACTTCGCTGTTAATTTCTTTTATCAGAAATTCATTTTCTAAAAAGATAGCATGTATGGAAATAATAACTTTGTGTTCCTATGTGTTGTGGAAAATACATTCTCTATAATTCTTGAGATATCCTATAAACTTACACAAGGCTGGTCTTGCCTTAAGTTTATTAGGACTGTCTTTTTTAACGTAAGCTGGACAACTCCGCACCTTCAAATAATTGAGGTAGGGTTCCTTCCCAAGCCATATCTCATATGTTATCTTGGGCATAGATTTAGTGGGTAATAAATTCAACATATGTGATGCATTTTCTAGCACATATCCCCAACAATACAGAGGTAACTCAGTCTTACTCATCATAGAACGAACCAAATCTAATAAGGTTATGTTCCTTCGCTCCAAAACACTATTGTGTTATTGAGTATACGGTGGAGTAACCTGAGAGATAATTCCATTATCTTCTACGTACTATTGGAGTTCCTATCCAATGTACTCACTTCTTGAACCAGATCAAACTATAATCTTTCGATTTGTTTGATTTTCAACCTCATTCTTATGTTCGATAAATTTCTCACGGATATCATATTTTTTATTCATAAGATAAACATATTCTTATAATGACCAGTCTTTTCGACCCTCGAATGTCGACACCAATACATCCACGGTATTTACGTGTCGAGCACTCAAGTGCTGGAAAGAAGAATTATTAGGGTAAAATAAGAAGAAAAAGAAATAGTGCAAGAAAGAAAAGAACACAATATCAGAATCTCATAATGGAACGATAGTATAAATATCAAAAGAACAGTACAATAGGTTACTTCGATATAGAAATTTCAGAATACCTAAGTACTATCATCAGCCTGGACAGTTATAACCGAGTGTCCCTAAAATCCTGATATGTACAATATAGTAATACAATGGAAATAAGAATACTACGGTACGTGAAACATCTAGCTCGTCTTCTCGAGCTCCAAATAACATCAACGAAAACCTGCCTTTCTCAAACTACTCAAAAGAGTACACAAGGAATTTAGGGGAAAAAACCAAGCGTCAGACATAAGTCTGGAATGAGAAACTCAAGAAATATGTGTACAACATATAATATTACTTTTAAGATCGCATGGAATGCCATAACGGTTATCCCCTCGAAAGAACCACCCATCTAATAATATATAAGGTGATATAATAGATAATGTCTAGGGTGAAGAATATAAATATATAACATAGCCGGAATGGTTATATTTATTACATTCGATAGCATATTAGAGGGTAAATCAAAATCGATAAGGAACATTCGCATAATGGATTTTTCACGGAGATTCCTTCGGTCAAGCCAAAATTCAATCTCCATGCAAAGGGATCAGAAAACACCTTCCGAGCATCGTATATCTCTAAATAAAATATACCATAAGGTAAATACAAAGGCCCAAGCCCATACATAAACATTAACCACATCGAACTAAATACTATAAACTCCTACGCACAACATCAATAGATATACTCTGGATATGTAGTTGATAATACCCTATCGCGGGACTACAAACCCCAAATTGTGCATCCTACTCTATCTTTAGCCATTTCCAATGTCAAGGTCACGTTCAACATCTTTCACACGAGTCTTCATCACTTGAACAAAACATGAATCTCCAATTGGATTCCCATATCTCGAATAAGTCTCTTAACCACACCTAGATTCCAATATCTCGAATAGATCCACTTCCAAGAGATAGAACACGTATCTCAGTTTTAATGTGGTTTTTGATAAGTAAAACACTTACCAATCCCGTCTCTTCAAGACTGAATCGACGAATTTGGTCATTCAATAAAAGGGAGAGCGATCGCATATGGAAACCAAGTCTCGTATACATATCACATTTCCGATATTTTCGTCTCACACTATCCCTCGATCAAGAGTGAAGCCGGTAGGTTAGAGCTCTATTGCTCATATCCCTACTCGAACATCAGTCTTAACTCCCACAGATAGACAAGCCTACTTCATCGGCTTTTAGTGCTTTTTCCATAAACCTATAAACATACGAAGCCCAATCAAGTCATAAAAAGCACGATTGAGTCACATAAGCGACTTCTAATCCCCTTTTTATTTAATTAATCTTTTGTTAATTAAAACCTTTTTATTAGTAAAACTTCTTTTATCTAATAAAACATTGTTTATTAATATCTACTATTCATCTGTACTCTTTTCACGACTTCAAAAAATATTCATATACTTATCTCAAATGGTATAAGTATATTCACAATCATTAACAAGATTTCTTACTTTAAACCTTTTGCTTTTTCTTTCTTTTTCCAAAAGATTACTTATTTATAATTTCCTTCAAAATATCTATATTAAAGATCTAAGTACTTTCGCAAATTCATTCAAAAATGTTTAAGACTAATGTTACTTAAACATTGTCACTACAAACCCAAAACCCCTTATGCTTATCTTTAAAACATTCTTTTAAAGATCTATTTACATTCATAAGTATAATTAAAATGGGTTAAAGATGAATGTTATTAATACATTATCACAACAAAACCAAAACCATTTCATAATTATATTTATCTTTAAAACATTCTGTTATAGATCTAAGTTAATATTTGGTTAAGTTTGATAGTCGACTAAGTGACTATCTAGTTAAAAATGATCACTTATAGAAATCACGGTTCATATACTTAACTTATTTTCGATATTCCAACTTAATTATTCCTCATCCAAGAGTGAAGCCAGGTAAGTCAGAGCACTGGTTGCATGTCAAAGCCTTGCATAGACACTTCATTCTTGAATAGCACAAATAGATAAATCTACCTCGTCGGCTTTTATTGTTAAGTATAGTATTAAGAATTTCATAAACGAGTAACAAACAACATGACTAATATGTTTCCACATTCTCAACTTAACTATTCCTTGGGCAAGAGGGAAATCGGTAGGTTAGAGCTTTATTGCTCATATCCATACTCGACATCTATCTTTACTCTTCAAAATAGATAAGCCCACTTCATCGGTTTTTAGCGTTAAACAAAGTTTTCAAACAATTAATTAAACAATGAGATTAACACGTTTCCGACATTCCAACTTAATTATTCCCCTGCCAAGAGGAAAACCGGTAAATTAGAGCTCTATTGCTCATATTCCTACTTGGCATCAATCTTAACCTTAACAAATAGAGAAATCTACCTCGTCGGCTTTTAGTGTTAAGCCTGGTCAATTACCTTTTTTCAAAAATTAAAAATTAAAAGTACTTAAATAGGTTTTAAATATCTATGTAAAACATTATTTGAAAATAACTAATTTATAATTTGATGAAAACATGTTTTATTTTATAAAACCTCTTTACTTTGAAAATACATATAATTACTAAAAATATATTTAAACTGCAAAACAACTTTAAAATACTTTAAAATAGGTTAGAAAACATTTCTAAAAAGATTAGAGAAAAATACCAAATTTAAATATAATTTTTAAAAACTTAAAACCATAAGCATCTTACTACAGAATTTATAAATGCAGTTAAAAGTCTTTGTTAGAAACAACATTGAGAAGCATAATCTTTATGACTAGTTTTAACCACTTTAACAAATGATTTAAGAATTGAAATTTTTACAGTAAGTACTAACCTTAGGTACTTAAAAACCATGGAAAGAAATCCCTAAGAATATCTTCTAATTTATTTAGAAAAATTCCCGAAAACAGGCTATATTTACAAAGTGCATTTGTAATCACATTTCTGCTTCAACTTTCAGAACTTTGGTTCACCATTTCTATAACTTTTCAAACCATTTATTTACTTTTCAATACACCAAAATATATGTAGAAAAAAATTAAATCAAATTACCCCAAGTTAATTTCACAAAACTTCCATTTTACACAAGTTAAAGTTAAGGGATATCGAAGAGCACTTATAGCGACTATTCTTACTTCAAACACTTTCAAACATACTTCAAATAATCACATAACCCAGAAAACCATTTAAACATCAATTCAAGGCCATGCCACATGTTTAAGAGGGTAGTAGAAATTAGGCTATACAATAGAAAATTGTCATTTGCTTACAAAAGCAAGAGGAGTCCAAAATTTATAACTTTAACTAGTTAATGTCACTTTAACTTTATATTTCAAACACACAACATATACAAATAAGATGGTGAGAAACTTGCTAAGATCCAACCCAAACACATGCTCAAACACAATTAAACTCAAGAACACTTCCTACCATCACCGAACTCCTAAAGATCTAACCTTTTGCACTTCCAAACTAAGGCAGCACCTCCCCTTCTCTTCCATTGCTCACAGCCCATCCAAGATCCCACTTCTCCTTCACTTTTCTTCCACTTTGACTTTTGATCTAATTTTTTTAAGGTGTTAGTGAAAGTTTGGGGGAGTTTGGAGAAGATTTGAGTTAATTAGAGAAAGTTAGTGAATAACAAAATAGATTAGTGCTAATCTACTTCCACCATTTTCAAGTTTTTATTACATTCCAAGCTTATGTAAATTATGAAACCCTTAATGGTGTATTTATAGGATTTTACAAGAGATCATTAACACCTTCAACGTTCCATGAAAAATCACAAAGGAGCCTCCCTCTCACATGCTACCTTTATACCTCATTTTCATTTCGTAACAGTTAAGACTGCCCTTAAAAGCTCATTTTAAAAATATCTTCTATGACATCACCCATGACATCATTAAAAACTTTATTTCCATAAATGTTAATTTTTTTAATTTTAATGATTTCCTAAGCAAATAAGTGTATGCAAAAAAATCTTGAACAACTTCTGACGAGTAAAAAGCTATTTATCGATAAAACGAATTTCGGTCACTTTATCGATATTTCTTTAAATTATTTATTTTTGTAAACACTTTTTCAAAACAAGTTTACCATCATTAGTTATGATTTAAAATAAGGTTAACAAAGTTATTAGATCACATTAATAACACTAATTCAAGATTCAAATATTTAAATAAATCGGATATTTAAATACGAAGTGTCCTAAATTCTGAGTTGTTACACTCCTAGTATTGAGAAATTGTCACAAAAGTACAAAATAAAAACAATTATCTTTAGTAATCATTGGCATTGGGCCATATACATCACTATGTATGAGACCCAAGAGTTCATCAACTCTTTCACTACTCCCGCTAAAGGGGTGCTTGGTCATCTTACCTTTAAGACAAGATTCACATGTATCAAATGATTCAGAATCGGGTGATGGTTGGAAATCTTTGGTTTTTAATTTATGTAGTCGTTTCTCACTTATATAACCAAGCCTACAATGCCAAAGATAATTTTTATCTGTATTGTCATTCGATGAACTCCTCATAGAACAGACATAATTTGTATCGATAACATAAATGCCATTATATAAAATACTATCATAGACTTTATTACTACCTCATATAATGTTCATAACATTTTCAGCATAGTGCAAAATATAACCAGTCTCAGATAATCTAGAAAGAAATAATTTAACAAATAAAGTCTTTTACATAATAGCAATTATTCAATATTAAAACAAATCCAATCAGCAAAATAAAATGAAAATCTCTAACTACCGTAACATCTACAATAGATCCATCGACAACTTGAAGCCTCATTTCTCTTTTGCCATGCGACGCTAGTTTCTAAACCCTTGCAACAAATTAAAAATGTGAATTCCAGATCCATTATCTAAAGTCCAAGATAATTTATTGGTTACAAAACAATTTTGAATCATAAATACACCTGATGGAGCGGTAGAACCATTCTATTTCTTCTCTTTAACAACCTTCAAGTACTACAAATGACTCTGTTTCCCATGACCCTTCTTGTGAAAATGATAGCATTCACTCTTGTCAACAACAACGGTCTTCTTATTTTTCTTATCAACCCTTTTCCGCTTCTTCGAACCATTCAAAGGTGACATGTTCCCCTTAATAGTAAGTACAACCCTTTGATCCTTAGATGAAGACTCGATCGACTTCAATATATTGAGGAGCTCGACGAAGTTAAAACTGGTTCATATTATAATTTATTACAAATGGCTCATACTAGGGAGTAAGAGACCCAAGAATCAAATCTACTTGAAATTCAAAGTTATCATCATGTCTAATTGTGAAAATCCATCAATATAGCCTTTCATCATCCGAATGTAGTCATCCACTCTTTGTCCCTTAGTCACTTTTGTATTGAACGGTTTATTCGTAAGTTCATAACTTACGAAATGGAACTTTTCACCAAATAGAGCTTTGGGACTATCAAAAATCTCATGAACAAACATGTTTTCATGCTATCTCTACAATGGCTTATCCAACGTAGATGACACAAAAACCTAGGCGATTTCAGGTCTGAAACCCATTTATCATAAGCTAGTTTTAGTTTAGCGTATGTAGCATCAACTAGTTGTTCTTTTGGAGGTCCAGTTATCGATGACCAAACAAGTTTATAAGCTAATGATATCTTTATCGCTCTTGGCCAATCAACATAGTTAGGTCCAGTGAGTTTGTCATATTCAGAAAATAGCTTGGGTGTAGACAATTTTCTGCAAGTTTTAACTTAGTAGATTAGGTCAACTTAATAGTAGATGTTCTTATACTATTAGTAAGGTTAAATATTACATTTCATTTTAGTAATATGCTTCTACTAGTCTTTTATGTTTTTCCAAAATCTAAGATGAAACATAGAAGTCTTTCAACTTCACTAGTGGGTGTTAGATGTATGTATATTAATACTAAAATCAAAACATTATATATACATATATATTTATACATAAATATATTTATATGTATCTTGAATCTTAATTATAATATGCTAACATACACACACACACATAAATAAATATGTGAACATATATGTTTTATTATAATATAGCAATTTTCAAAAGTAAAAAAGATATTTTTATATAATATTTTATACAATTTCCATATGGAAATTGAAATAAAAGAAAACAATTTTTTTAAAAACATAAGAAATTTAAAAAAAAAATTTGTCAAAAACATTTTAGGCCGGTTTTTTTTGGAATTTTTTTCTTTTATTTAATAAATATATATTTTATATTTATGTATTAGTATTTTATAAAATTAAAAATATTTATGTATGTTGTATGTTTTTTTTAAATATTTTTAATTTATATGTATATATTTATATATTAAATCTATAAATGTTTAAATTTAAATTCAAAGTAAAATAAGATATTTTGAATCTAGAAATGATTTCAAATTTCGAATATTTCTTTAGTTATTTAAAATATTATATTTTGAATTAGTATTATGTTTTAAATATATTTATATATTATTAATTTAGTATGTGTTGATGCAGTATAATTATTTGTATATATTATATATATATATTAAAGATATATATATATATACGTAAGTGTACTTTATTATATATATTAATTTAAAAAAAATAGTAGACAATAAACACATATATAAACAGGCTAATAGGTGTGTTGCACTGTAAATCACAACACTTAAATACAAGCATGTTAAACCATGTATACATTATATGTTGCACGTGCACGCACACATGTATGTGCATTTGATACACACGTACACTTTATATATCACTTATATAAACAAATATAGACCTTTATATTAATCAATTAAATAAAATAATGAGTTTATTTAAAATTATTTAGATTAGATCTAAATTGATTTAATACTATAGACCTAATAAGATCAAAATGGTAAAATTATTTGAAATTCACTCATTTAACCCATTGCGTGCTGCCTAAATCCAATGTATGTCAACATTAAAACCAAAGCAAAAATGGTCAAGATAAAAGTTACATGCTGTTTAAGATCAAAGATTGTAGTGGCTAAGTGAAGAAGAAGTAGCCGAATGCTTTTTCCTTTTCTTGTTAATGGAAAAAGTTCACAATGGTTCAGTAAAGATTGAAGAGGATATAGAAATGGGTATTTATAGTTAACGACACCCAATTTGAGCCATTAGATCAATTAGCAGGAGATGATTTAGACAATCTATGTTTCATCATTATTGTCAAATCAATAGTCACATATTTAAACTGCCATAGCAATGCCTCAAACAAACCCCCAACACCAATAACATGGAGACATGTGTTTGCAGCATTAAATGCGCAAGTGACAAGTCCGACTCTGCTCGCAGGCGAGAAATTTAGAGGCAAAATGTTGCTCGATTTTCTCGCAAGCGCAATATGGGCCAACCCACTTATTCCTACTAGCTTGCCCCTTGTCTCACACATAGGCCCGAAGTTTGAACTGCATGGTTCCAAAAACTGGTACCATGGCTTGCCAATTTCCAAAAGTATGAAATCGACTCAAACGGATGGGTTCTCCCTCGAAGATATGTCCGCCCGACACCAGCACATGCACAAACCATATAGAGGTTATATGGTCCTTCATGGTTCGATGGAGAGAATGGTGGCCTGACATGTACAATAGTACTCAACGGCCGAGCATCTTGAACTTCCACCTCAATCATTTACACCTTCTGCAGCCTTCTGGTCATGACATAGCAGGCTTTGATCATGGGCACTAACACCCCTCCCCCCGTATATAGAGGCCATGACCATGCAGTTTCTCTGAAAAGATCATCACATATGACACTTTTTGACACTATTCATCTGACAAAAGCAACATTATGCGATAACCAATCCTTTTCTTTTGCTGCCACCCTGGTAAAGTATCCATGCACAACCACCCCCCGATCCCGCATGTCCATAACTAAGGCATACTCAGGCATTCATCGCCAACTGACAAACATCTGAGGCATAATAATTGGTTAGCATCCTAGCTAGCATACATATAAGACGAACAACTAAATCAACCACCGAGAGTAATTCTCGTACCTTTTCAGTGCAATCTTGGCCATCCAACTCAAATTCCCCCTTAATAAATACATCCAAACATGCATTTCTATAAGGGTTGAACATCTCAAGCTCGTAATTATTTATTTCTTATTATTGTCTCTTGTAATAAAGCTATTGTATGAGAAGTAAAGTAACAAGAAAATCGTTATAGTGGACGTAGATCAACTTAGATCGAACCACTCTAAACCTTGTATCTCTTTGTTTATTACACACTTTATTTCCTCATTTTACATTTTTAAATCAAGATATTAGTGAGTGACATTTCTAATATCAAATCTATGCGGACTAAATTAATCATGTTTGGGCTAACCAATTTAGTAGCATGTCTAGAAAAGTATTGTCTATGCTTGAGTATGGATAATCAAGTATCTTGCCCTCCCTGACTACTGGTCAGGCCCAAAAAGTGAAGTGAACCCAAAGGTTGTCCCTAATAAAAAAGGCTCAATTTGAATTGGGCCTTGGGCTAATTTTCAAAATTGTTTTGAAATTAAAATAAAAGTTCTAAATTTAAAAATTAAATGTAAGATAAAAAAATTACAAATGTTATAACATAGATTTTCGAATTGTTTTGAAAATTAAAATAAAAGTTTTAAATTTAAAAGTTAAATTTAAAAGTTAAATTTAAAATATAACACATGTTATAAAAGTTATAATATAATTTTTCAAAATATTTGAAAATTTTATAAAATTAATTTCAAAATTATTACTTGCTAATAAGATTAATAAAATAAATGAATTAATTGAATAAGTTATTAATTAAATATATATATTCATATATAATATGTAATGATATATGTTATGTTTTCTTGAATTGTTAAGACAATAAGAGTATACATGTGCGTAAAAAAGAATTTTCAAATTAATAAAATTTAATTAAAAAATTTCAATTAAATAAATCCATTAAAAGTCAATTAATTATTTTAAATACATGTAAATAAGATATATGTTAATTACTATAAAGTTTACATTATATGTTCAGTATAATATGTTATAATTGAATAAAATAATAATTAATTAAAGTTTTAATAAATTAAATTAATTAAATGAGATTTAATTAGTAAAATGTTATACATAAAATATTATACAAGTTAAATAAAGTATAAAAGTTATATAATTATAAAACTTATATAATATAAATGTACAAACTGTAAGTGGAACATTGAAAGAAACCCTAAATAGACTTAAAAAATAAATACATATGTAAAAGTATGTATACTGTAATTTCTGATGTGTTCAACACTTGAATCATAAGGGTATCTTGTAAGAAATATATTATTCCATTAGTCGATATCAGTTAATTAAATATACTGAAGATTATGAATATTAAGTATAAGTGTTGTCCTCTACCATTTATATATTAATAAATTACTTACATATTCTTTGGTTGTTGAGCAAACTCAAGCTAGAGATGTTATGTGTAGTATTATATAATATATTGAATAGATGAGGTAAGATAACTATATGTATTTATTGTGAAAACTCAAAGTATATATATTATACTCATGCCATCGCGAAATGTTAGGTATGAGTAAATATTTTCATTCGATTTGTTGAGAAAACTCAGGTCGAAATGAGATGAGGACAGGGAGCCATGGGTTAGGTGTTGTATATGATACAGCTGATAAGGAGTTGTCCATCGTTTTGGGGCTATATCTTATTGAGCAAACTCAAGCCAGATGAGTTCTAACACCCACTAGTGAAGTCGAAAGACTTCTATGTTTTATATTTGGGTTTGGAGAAACATAAAAAACTACTGGGAGCCTTATTAGAAATATGAAATGGTAACATATAACCTTTCTAATATTATAAGAACATTTGCTATACAAAATTATAAAAATCTACATTGATAAATTTGTGCAATTAATAAAATTGATAAAATGTTTGAAATATACATATGAACTAAATTAATATTGATAAACAGAAATATAAAATATATTTACCAACACTACAACAAAAAAGATCTTTTGCAGCGTCTTAGAAATGCAGACATAAACAATAGCAGCGTTTCGAAGAACGCTGCCTAATGCTGTGCTGCAATAGAGTCGGAAAATACCGTAGCATTTTAAAAAATTTCCTATAAAGAAAGTTACCGAAGCTTTTATAAGATGCTGCAGTAAACTAATTTCACAGCGTTTATTAAACGATGCAAACTCATTTAACAACGCTTTGGAGAATGCAGTCCAACAGCTTGTTTCGATAGAACAAGCAATTTAGGTGCAGTTTTAAAATGCTGCAAAAAATAATTTATGCAGCGTTTTATTCAGTTGTTTTCTATTGCAGCATTTTTTTTCCATTATGTTTTAATTCTTGCAGCGTTTTCATTTTGCTTTAGTTTGGTTTTCTGCAGCGTTTTGGTACTTTTTAGTATTGCAGCCATTTTGAAATGTTGTGGTATATCACCTTTTTCCAACATGTTACACCTATTGCGGCTTTTGAAACGCTGCGGTATATATATCAACTTTTTTGCAACATTACACCTATGGCAGCAGTTTTATAACAATTATAAAAAACACAAATAGTATATTCAAAAAGGAAACTACTAAATTTATAAAACACTAATAGATATAATCAGATATTTTACGCAATTATGAAGATTAACATAATCAAAGCTACATCAATTTCATACACTATAAAATTTAGTCATATACTATTTCATGGACAATGTTTTAAGAAAAAATGTTAGCGACATAAAATCTTACAAAAAGAGCTTGCTGAAAGAGAAAATATAAATCATGGAAAGTCCAAACTCATCTTCTTCAAAAGTCCAATATGCCTATAAGGAAAAACAAAAATTAGAGATTAGCTGTAGAAGAGAACAAATATGAATTTATTTAGCATCAGATACGACAAGTTCAAGTTAATTTGACTAGCTCAAATAACAGAAAATCCATCTCTAATTGTCAACCAAACAGCCCAAGTGAAATGCAGCCTAAATTTAATATGATTATTTCAGTTGAAGCGACACTACCATCCAATGAGGGATGTCATTTTCTATAGAATAACAGCACTTATATGTACACAAAGGGAGAGGCATGCACAAATTTACCACGTTACTCGCAAAAGTTCACTACTGCTTATTCAGCGTTGAACCTGAAATTGAATATACAATTAGTAATATGCAACTCTATAGAATCACTTGCATGAATAACAAAATTTACAGCATATAAAGTTATGCATACATTAATGGATCTGTCTCACTAATTGTATCCATGGGACCAACGTCCTCATCAATTGCATATAAAGTTAAGCATCCACGTTCAGAATCAACTTACATGGGCCAAGCAAAAATCTACAAGCCTAAATTTTAAATTCATCCATTAGAAATGGCAATTGATAGTACATTATTAATACTCCATATCCTGCAAATTAAGATGCAACTTTACTTGTCAGTTGTAGTTTAAAGTGAGTGTTTTATTTAGTTAATGTTACTAGCTTGTCAAGTTACAAATCAACACGTATTTTTGGTTAGACAATGACAACAGTATTGCAAATAAATGATCAAGTGATATGGGCAGGTGTAGTTTTTCTCTTGTTTATTTTGATTTGTAAAAGATGTAGAACGTGGATTTTTCCTTATTAGTATAAAACATCTATGAACATAATTCACTTTTTTTCATAGTAACTTGAGCAATATAGCATGAGACCATTGCTATAGATAAGTGAGCCAATCATAGTAAATGAACTATCATCTTTAAATGTAAATATATTTTACTGAAGTTGCTAAAATTGAATGTTCTAATAATAGATTTCAGTACTTCTGTCATAACTAATGTATCTTATCAACTTACATGGGACAAGCAAAAATCTTTAGATTTCAATACTTCTCTCATAACTGCGTAGTTTTTTTTTAAATATAATCTATTTTTTCTATGACAGTAAATCATTTCAGACCTTTTGTTTTTCAATCAAAAGTTCAAAATCATGGATAAAACAAAGATTGGAGAGAATGCATGAATATGTTCAAGGAGATGCTAGATAAAGGCCTCTCTCTAGATTTTATCATGCTTGGGATACTGAAATACGGTTGCTCCTCAAAGTATTGTGAAAAAAAATATGTTAGCGATATGTATTCTTCCAAAATAATTTAAGATCAATTATGTGATAGGATCTTAAAAGCAATAGAAAATGAACATATATACCTTCTTAAGTATTATTTTGGAAATTATTATGCTGCTAAAAATCTCGTGTGAAGTGGGCATGGATTTTTTGGCTTCCCGTCTGATAATACCTTTTAGTAAGTGAATAAAACAAACCATCCCTCCATTTGAACTGTATATGTAAATATTAGAAGGAAAGAGTTATAGAAACTTGTTAAATTACACAAACCCAAGAAATATTGAAGCTTACTTCTTTAACAGTAGTAGGAAAATGAGAAACAGCTCTAGCGTAAGCACAGAGCCTTTCCTCGATGCCATCTTCGAATTTTATTCCCTTTTAAGAAACTGCAGCATTTGCTAGTTCTATAATGAGACTTGCAGCCTGAAGAAATATCCTTAAGATCAGATGTTTAAGCTTACATAAGTCAACATCAAAATTTATTTATGTGTTTATTTTCTGTGCAATTATATGATTTTTAGTCTAAAATGTTCATCATTAATAAACATTTCTAAAATACATCAACCAGGAAGAAGCACCATGCACAAATCATTATCATATGAGCATGTGTGTGGTAGGATAAATAAATGTGAAAGAAAATCAACCTTTCATCCATATAAATTTACAACAAATAAGCAAAAGTAGAGATTGTATTAAATATATAATCAGGGAAAAAGGATTGCACTTGCACCTTGGAACGATACTCTTTTCTATAGTGCCAACAGTAACTCCTAGATGGCGAGCTTTAAGAAGCATGAATGCTGAAATCCATATCAGTTTCTCAAACATATGTCTCTCGAAAGCATCCTTCTTAAGAACCTGAATATTTTCACAAGAAAGCAAACAAATTGTGAAATAATAAGGACAAATATGTTTGATTTATTCAAACAGATTGCCTAGTCTGTCTACTTTGCTCATTATAAATCTTAGTTAACTTATTATTATTATTATAAATCTTAGTTAATTTACTATTATTATTATATACCTGACTTAATTTTTGTAAAATTATTTATTATTACTACTATTATTATACTTAGTTAACTTTTTATAAAATTTGTTATTATCATTATTGTTGTTGTTATTATTATTATTATACTTAGTTAATTTTCTATAAAATTTATTATTATTGTTTTATTATTATTAAGTAGTTATTATTATTATCATTTAGTTATGTTTTCATAATACTTAGTTAATTTTTAAAAACTTAACGAATTTTTATAAAATTTAGTTAATTTATTATTATGATTATTATTATGATTATTATTATTATTATACACTCGTTTAATTATTATTACTATTATTATTATTACTACTATAAATCTTAGTTAATTTTTATAATTTTATTTATTATTATTATTATACTTAGCTAATTTTTCATAAAATTTATTATTGTTACTATACTTAGTTAATTTTTCATAAAATTTATTATTAGTATTATTATTATTTAGTTATATTTTTATAGTACTTAGTTAATTTTATAAACTTATTGAATTTTTATAAAACTTGGTTAACTTTTATAAACTTAATTTATTATTATTATAGAATCGTTTAATTATTATTATTATTATTATAAATCTTAGTTAACTTATTGTTCTTATTATTATAAATCTTAGTTAATTTTTATAAAATTGTTTATTATTATTATTATTATTATACTTAGTTAATTTGTCATTGAATTATGTAAAGCAAAACTTTAATACTCATGGTTGTATCAAAACTTTGATACCGATTGTCAACTAGCCATATATGAAGACTAATAACCCTAAAAGATGAGTTAAGATGTATATTTACTAATTTTTCATAAAATAATCGACATATGATATCTAATAGCATGTTTGAAAAATAAAAAATTGTATAAAGCTTACCAAATTCTTATACCATGGTCGTTCAAAGAGACCCTCGTGATTAGTAAAGGCACGCTCAGCCATCATCAACCTATCGTTTAACTCTCTAATTTTAACCGTATCTCTTCTCATCCACTTCTAATCCCAAGAGTTCGTACCAAATGTCTAAAGAACCAAAATTCTAAGTAACACTATAAAACACAATATGCAGTGTAACTTATAAATTTAACATAAGGCCAAGGTTATACCTTTATTTGGTTATTTATTTTGGTTTCTGCCTTCTTTAGCTCTGTAATTGACTAAAGGATTGAAATTTACAGGCATTCCTGTAACCTCTTCTTCTAATGATTTTTTGATGCTCTGTGTAGAAAAAAGATACAACTAAAAAATGAACTTCACGCTTTTTAAGTTTGCATTAGGATAACATGAGGCATTCAATATTCCTGGCATGTGTATGTATGTTAATTTGTAAAGGAATGAATGCTACCTGCAGTTCAAAATTATTTATGCGAAAAATATATTTTGTTGTAGTGGATGTGACTCGACTTAAAGTTAATGTGGAGAAATGAATGGTGCCTTCTCCATGTCCACGAAAAGGGGTAAGTTTAATGGTATCAACTGAAAAATGGCTCAGTTGTATAGATACAAATCTGCATAATTAAGTATATCGGCAAAACTAAATTTAAATATGTGCACAATCTGCAATTTCCAGTTCAAATTCAAAAAATTCATTGAATTAGCACCTTTAGGTTTCAATATTTTGTTTTCACATTCACTAGATGTACATGTTTTATGTAACTTGGAATAACCAAATTCATCTGACAAGAGTAGCTTTCCAGATTTAAATATTTGAAAATCAAGGTATAATTCAGTGCAATAAAAGCAGTATGATCTTTTTTTTTATTTTTTTCCTTTTGATATAAAAAGATCAAGTTTCGATCCTTTTATATTGTTTGTTTGTGCACAGCTTAATTCTTGACCAGGAAATATATAATATTTGTTAAAGAGGAGAGCA
The DNA here is from genome assembly GCA_030737815.1 of Allium fistulosum. NCBI lineage: Eukaryota > Viridiplantae > Streptophyta > Magnoliopsida > Asparagales > Amaryllidaceae > Allium > Allium fistulosum. Next base: position 682,443,735 of record CM060905.1, on the reverse strand, counting down.
TCATTTTGTTGAGTTTTGGCATTCCCGCATACCGTACGCGTTCGCTTCACCGTGTCTAGACGTCATCAACGGTCGAAGTCTCCCATGCCGGCGTCCCGATTGAACATCCCTCCATCGCCTCCATCGAGCATATAATCTGGTCTTGGCAACACATTGTAACAAAAGGAATCCCCAATGTTACGTGCCACCAATCCCATATATATACCACGATTATTCCAAATATCCTGCGATGTGGGACTTTTAACCTGTTCAATCCACGCATCCACTCCATTTACAATGCGAGCCACACCTAACAATCTCCACCTTTGCGAGCATTGCTCAAGTCACCTTGGAGTTATACTGAGTCCTCTTCGCAGTAGGACGAGGCTGCTACTCCAAGTTCTCATAAGCAGGAAGGAGCGACTGCTTAACCGTATCTCCACCTTGACGAACATCCCATGATCAAGCCCCTTTGGATTCATGCTTCGGTCGCGCTGCATCATACCGGTCCCATCGAACCATGGAGCTCTGATACAATGTTGAGTTTCGGCATTCTCGCGTACCGTACGTGTTCGCTTCACCGTGTCTAGACGTCATCAACGGTCGAAGTCTCCCATGCCGGCGTCCCGATTGAACATCCCTCCATCGCCTCCATCGAGCATATAATCTGGTCTTGGCAACACATTGTAATAAAAGGAATCCCCAATGTTACGTGCCACCAATCCCATATATATACCACGATTATTCCAAATATCCTGCGATGTGGGACTTTTAACCTGTTCAATCCACACACCCACTCCATTTACAATGCGAGCCACACCTAACACATTTCATACGTAGTTTGAACCAAAGACTAAAATAAAGCCTAATACTTTATGTCAGCACGTTATGCTCTTATTCTCTTTGTTAGTTGTAGGTTATAATGAGCTTAGAACGGCAGCCTAGTTGTCAGGCAACCAATACATTCAACACATTACTCATTGGACAGTCCCTCGATGCTAACAAACAACTCATAAAAAATGGAGAGTACAACTTTGTATTCAGACTAACTGAATTGGCACTGTACATGAAGAACAACATTAAGTATAGTGTCCTTTACAAGATCGATAATGTTACTAGTTAAAGTCTCTGATTGAACTGACGATCAAAGAAGCTCACGCTTACGAACTGTCGTTGAACCTTGGGGAGGAAGGAGGAAGTATTACGCTTAGGCGCCCGAAGTACAATATGACGCTGTCGTTTTTGAGGATTGAAGATAATGAGAATTTTGGTATAAAAACAATAGTTGTTTTACTTTTAATCTAGCAAAACACCAATTCGGATTTAAAGATAGCATGTATGCTGTTTTGCAACAATGTATCGACCTATCAAAACTCAAAATTTTAGAAAGTGGCCAAAACAAAAATTATTTTTTATCCTCTTATCTTTCCAACAAATACAAGAACGTTCAGTCGGATCAAAATTACAAAAGTTTAAATTTTATACAACTTTCCCTTTTTTTCTAATTTTGAAAATATCAAAATTTAGTTAAATTAGTTGAATATTTTAAAAAAATGTTAACTTTTGTAAATTTTTAATTTTTTAATATTTAGTTAACTCGATTAATTTTTATAAATCATAGTTAACTTAGTCTATTTGTTCAAACATAGTTAATTTTATAAAATTTATTTATTTTTTTATAATTAATTTTTCCAAAATTTGGTTAACTTAGTTATTTTTGTAAAAACTAAGTTAACTTAGTTAAAATTTATAAAAACTAATTAATTTTATAAATTTAGCCAACTTCGTTAAATTCTTATAAAACTTGATTAATTTTTGTAAACTAAATTATTTTAAATAAAACTTAGTTAACTTACTTAAAATTTTATAAAATCGATCAAATTTTCTGCTTCTTTTACTTGTTATAATTGAAAATATAGTAAACAATGTTGAAAATCGATCAAATTTGTCCAGCTTGTCAAATCTCCTATAAACTAGTTTAAATGTCTATGAGTAACATGCTTTAGTTTTTAAGTTAAGCTCATTATATGCTTTCATTACCTCATTTGTGTTTGATATATTATCCGAGATAATTACTTCTATGAACTAAAAATTATTAGCTCTTTTAACATACAGAATCATAGATGAAGTACTGATTATACATGCATTACTGAGAACTTGAGATTCCTTATGTTCAAGTAAACTTTTATAGGGTTCTAATTTTTACATAAAAATTTTCAACTACGAAGGATGCATGCATTTCAGCTTATATACCATGTTCAAAGGTTAGCATAAGGTGCACTTTTTGACTTTTTCCTCAACTTTGCTTTGGTATTGAATTAGTACTGCTTATGTTAGTGCAATTTTTCATTAGTCATCTTTATCTTACTCAGTTAAATGCAAAATTAGACTGTATTCCATTGACAATTGTGTACAAACATTAGTTATGTTATGAGCATCAATGTCAACAGCTATTATTCAATGAAAAGATCTAATCTCCACACCAATTCAATGACTCTAGTCAAGTTGCTTAACCAAACAAACTTTAGAGCATTAATACGCATGTATTGTGCCTTCTATTAGCCAATAGTGTTTGTTCTAACCATGTGTACGACTATGGATATTGATTTGATTATCTAACACAATGACGGTGGCACTGATAATTGTTTGTGCAGAAAAACTCTCCTGCTTCTTTTTTTTCACCAACTTTTACGTTCACTTCCACGATATGATGTATTTAGTATAACTCTATGCATTTTTGAAAAAACTATAATTTTATTCACATAAATATCACAAAGTACACTCTAAAATATATTCAAACCAAAATAAGTTTTTTCACTAAATGTAATATTTTGGGCCATATGCAAGCATTTGTAGCCTATGTAAACAGAAAATAGTGTTTGATCAATGTCTTAATATTTTATATTTATTCAAATTTCAATGGTTTTCAACCTTTGCAACTATTTTCTGTGATGCCAAAATATACATAGCAACCACCATTTACTATGCAAAAACAAACAAGATCCAAACTAAATTATATTCATATATTGTCCTTCATTTAGGCTATAAAACTGGTAAATTTGCCTATCTCATTTAACGAAAGCTGCCAACGTTCCTTACTATCTACTATATGGTTTAATTGAGACCAAATACACTGTACCATAATATAATTGTACTACGCTAGTGAATGATACATGTTGAAAAGGTTAATGTCGTAGGTTCTAAAATAAGTTTTTATTGAATAATTTGATGCATGGACAATAATTTGCATCAAGGATAACATATTATGCATTAAAAAGTAATAAATATGACTAATTAGAAAATTGAATACCTACGACTCCAGACATGGCAAGAATCCATGAACTCGGGCACCATCCTAGTAGACAACTCTTCCTCCAGCCGCTTGAATCCATTCTAACTCATCTGGTTGATTTGGCTGTAATTAGAAGAACATAATTAATAACTTCTACATTAAAAAATTCATTTGAAAGGAAACTGATTGTGTTTCCTAACAAATAAAATGAACGACTTATGCTATAATAGATATTTAGGATATAACAACGTGTTAAAACAAAGAGAATTAGTCATGTTGAAACAATTTCTAAAAATTTACCTTTAAGTAGAGTGGATTAACTTTGTTATAACAAAGATTGTGAATATTTTATCACTATCTTATGTGGTTATCAGCTGATTAATCAAGCTAGTTAAGTTAGGTAATAAGAACGAAATATAAACCTTATGATCATGGGAGAGAGGAACAACCATCCATTTTCAACATAGCACCGCCCTTGAATCGCCACATTTTAATACCACAATCTCAATAGCATTAACCCGGCATGGCCGCACTTTGGGATCTGTAGCTTGCACGTACATTTGCACCTCACTTTCTGAACATCGAACACCTGATATGTTACCACCTATGCATCCATTCTACTGAAATTCCTCTCCATTATCCCTTTCCAATCCTATTTGAATACGCTTCCATAAAGTTCATTTCGTCAGCTACTATCTTTTGCATCCTCTCCTTGTAGGATGCAACCACCTGAAATTGATTTTGAAAAAATAAGCAAATGAACAAAGCCAGTAGTGCATGATGCTTCTAGATATACAGGATTAATGCATGCAATATGAACATATACTTTTGCATATATGTTATTTGTATTTATGATGGAAGAAATACCATTCTTGCTTCTTTCTGAGCTGAGCTTCTTCTCGTCCTCCAACTTGTCATGTAGCCTTTTCTCCTGCAACAACAACATAATTGAAATGACATTGAATTCGAAGGAACGAGAAGGCACCATGAATTATGTATTAACGCTTCCATAGAGAATTTACATTGCTAAATTAGTAAATAGATCACAAGTGTCATAGAAAACTAAAAAACTGATGTTCTCAAGAAAATGATTATTTTGTTTGCATAAGGCTACCTAAACATGAATGCACAGTGGGAAAAAAGATTGGAATGAAAAGGAAGATATACTAATAAATATACTCAAAAAAGGAAAATATCAACAAAAACACTAAAATATTTTAGAAAAAAAAACAATTTTTAAATAAGTTATATTAATGATCAAAATATCTGCATATGGTGTATGGTTTGAGATGCTACTTTTAAAGAGAAAGTAATTGAAGTCGATAATCATAGAACTGACCAACAATGTGCAAAAGAAAACTCTTGAGTAATATCTTAAATAAACCATTATAAAGTTATCTTATGTACCCACACCCTATACCTAGTGTTTTATAAAGAATGACAATGCTCATATTATGAACTTGTAAATCACTAAAAATAATAGTCATTTAATCCTTCAAAAAAATGACAAAAAGTTATATGCATACATATAACTTAACTTTTACTATGTTATTCTATGCTAGTAAAACTATCACGTGAACCAACACTATGTCAATAACTAATATATTTATCCATTATAAGATAAGTTAGCAATTTGCACGTATTGATATTTGTATGATAAGTTTGTCTTTGATTATACACCCCTTTTATGTATGTAATATATCTTGATCATATAGCGCATGTATATTTACAAGGGTGGCCTAAAGTATTTGTGGCTAGTAATTGTAAGACATAATAATCATTAGGCATACTATTAACATGTCCCTTAACTAAACTAATTAGTAGCATTAAGTGTGAACCGGCCAATTCATGTATATTGGCCGTTGGGAGTTTATATTTTGCACATTTTCACTATGGGAGGCATTCTAAGATTAATAAAGTACAAGCATGTGGATAATAGCTACAAGTGGTAACTTGTAATTAGTATAGTAATTCTTATACAATTATACTAAACTCCTTGAATTCTACATATCAACAAATATAAGCAGTAATCGTTAATTGTTTATGTTTTAATATCTAATCTAAGGTATTGCCTAGAAACTTAGTTATTACATGAAAAGTCTGTAGAAAGGTTTATTCAAGTGAAAGAACACATATAGTTAAAACAAAGACTTTGAAGGCGTCATACCTCATTGTGCTCCTATAAGAGTACCAATCATAACAATTCGAAGTGGAAGGCCACAGTTAACAAACCCCATAGCCCAAGCTTCTTCAAAGCTCGATATTACAAAATAATGATAATTATTGAATTATGCCATAAGACACAGCAAGGCAAAGTTGAATTAAGTTCAATTTTGATCACTTAAGCGGCGATATATTGGAAATTGCATCTTTTAGTCATATTTGAATCTCTAATTTGTACAAATCCTTGTATAAGACCTAAGACACTGATAACACATTTTTCTAGTTGTAATATATAACATTTGAACCCGTTAATTCTATCTGTCATTAATGATTAACCTATATAGCCTTGATCAAGAATTTATTACACCATGCTATATTTCAATTATGTAGAAACAAATATAACTCTAAATATGTTCTCGCTTCCCTTGTTTCGAACCATGCTAAACTATGGTCGGAATACAATAGGAATTGGTGTGTTTGAACAATATTTGAGATATAACCTCCATGCATTAATTCGGTTTGACCCCATTTAGAAAATCATCCAGACTTTGTGTCTCGATGTGCATGAAATTTTGCAAAAAAATTCAATCTATGAGTTTACTTGTAAAATAAATGCATATGTGTACTTAATATCTTAGTGTCTATCCACATCAGTATAAGAGACAAATAACTTAGTTTTTCTGGAGGGTTATGTAAACTCTCTTTGGTAAATGTTTCAACTTTATTTCTAACATTCCCAAAACCTTTTTTGTTCTTACTCTAAATCTTGCTTTGAACCTTTGTATCTTAGTGGTTGAATTTGAAATTTTGCAACCCATATTGATTCAAATTTAAAGTAAAATGGGTGTACTCTTCCTTTATCTAGTTAGCCACTTAAAGTTAGAATAATTCTAACTATGCGAATCACACATTTTATCTTTATACATTCAAGGACTCAGTCCTTCGAAGTTGCAACCTTCTAGGTGGTTGACTAGTCTCGATTAGTCTAATTTCAGCAACTTATACTTAGTAATTTTTAGAGTGTACTTCTAAGTATACAAAAACGCTTTCTTATATTTTCAATATGAGGCTATGTAGTTTAAAATTTGTTTATATTAACTAAAAACTTGTTTCTATGTATAGGTGGATGAACTGAAATCATTAAGGCCATAATAATGTTATAATCACTGATTTGTTTAGACCTCTTTTAACCTACAGATTTTCAAAATGGTAAAAATAAATTACCCAGTAATCTGATTGGCCGGCATTCAAGTATATTAAAAATTATGGCTTAGTCCTACTTCCATGGAGTTTAAATTATATTCCTTCTATAGTTTGGGTTAACATAACAATGATAACTCATAGTTTAGCATTATAATTTACATGTATCTAAAATGATCGATTAATGTCCGGTGAAAATTTTGAGACATAAATAACAACCAATTTAGCATCAGACAATCAATTCAATAATAACATCATTTAACTATCAATAACAGTGCTAATCAATTGAGTGGTTTATGTATGAGAACAACTAATGAAAAACTCACGGTTTTAATTTTGACTAGCCACACGTCAAATGGGAGGTGGAGCTTGGAAGCAATAGGAAAGTGTGCGGCAGTGGAACTATAGGAGATGGTTGGTGGCTGGCAACTAGTCTTGAAATTCGGTGCGACAGGCAATGAATTGATGAACTGCAGTGGGAAAAATCGACGATGTTTGCAATCAATACTTGTTGCGATGCGTTCATGAAGAGGAAATAGAAGTTGCAGATGGGAAGTTTTTGTGGAGCGGGAGCCATCACCAAGGAAAATAGCTTAGGGAAAACAGGTGGAGATCGAAAAATTAGGGTTATGAATTTTGAAGGGATGAAATTTGGGAAATGAAAAACATGGAAGTGTGTGGACTAAAAGAAGGGAGGCAAAATAAAATTGTCGCGCCTTTGGATGACGCATCATTTCCTATATTATTTTATTTGTTTTTTGTGTTTAAATATACTTAAGCTAGCATTTTGCATTAAAACGCCATAATATGGTGCTGCAAAAAACAATTTTTCTTGTAGTGCAATAAATTTTGGCATGTTGACCCATGCAAGCGCCTAATTATACATACATTCTTATCTTGGTCACTTATGTGTTTACTTGCCCAAGACTGTGTATTGTCTTCAATGAGTTTAGAACTATAAAAGCAATACAAGAATATGAATATTTGATCCATATACAATCACATATTAATTTTATATGGTGAACGGTCGTAATTCATAATATATGAAAGCTTGATGAAATTAGTTCGAAGAAATAAGCAAGTAATCTGAAGTGTGTGATCATGTATTTAATATGATTGATTACAATAATGGTCTTGTTGTGTTAAATGTAACACTGGATCAAAGACTACAAGATAGATTTATGAATTCGATCACTAAAATGTCAGTTGGATCAGTTTATGTAAACTGCAATTTATTTGATATTCTTTAAAGTTAAGGATGACCAAATGCACTTTTATAAAGAGTTCATTATGAATTGTAGTAAGGATTTCCTTTCAATGGTTCGACCTTTTAGAAAGGAAATTGAATGTATAAGAGTGGATGCAACTTAAGGCACAGTCAGGATGAATAGAGTGAATGGTCATTTCTACTTCATAAAGTAATTAGAAAATAAGAATTGTAAAATAATAATAGATACTTAACATTGGAATGAGATACATGATTTCTATTTAAAAAGTTATTTTCACATAGAAAATTATTTTCTACGATATTTATTTCTGTGAATTCAAGATACTTAATCTAAAAATTCTCAACTATAAAACATTTTTAGTAAATGAAATAAATAGCCTTTGTTAAGTGGTTGAATGGAGATTAGTATTTTATACGCTATTCTAGTAATGGAGGAAATAGCGCGAGCATGCCATGTAACACCTATTGGTCTCATTAAGTTATGAATTTTTTTTCGTAAAATGTACCAAACTTTATTTATGAAATAATAATATTTTTTCAATATTTACTGGAAAAATAGACAGTTTTATTTCAGTATGAATATTATGAATATTCGTTATAAAATAAAACTATAGTATTTGTGATGCATTGAAAAAATATAGAAGTATCTAAATTTATTTGCAATTATTATGGAATTTTGGATCAACCCATAGTTTTAAGAAATAAATTTTGATTATATGATTATGAATCATATGGTACTAGTAAATTATATGTCAGATAATTAAGGGCAAAGCACCCATTAAGTGGGAGCATTATAAGAATTGATGAACTTTTTGGATTGATACACGTAGATGTATGCAATCGCAAATCTATTAATACCAAAATGGTTCTACGTACTTCGTTATATTTGTCGATGAGTTATCATTGAGATGGATATGTGTATTTGATATGCATGTAGTATGTCTATGATAAGCTTATGGAGTATAAAATAGAAGCAAATAAAATAATGTGACAAGCCACACCTTTTGATACATTAATCCATAGTCTATGGTGACTTTCGAGCTTGCATTGGTGCCAAGAAGTATGAGCTATCAGAGTTTTTAAACTTTTTAGAGACTAAAGATACAAGGATAAAATCTAAGGTATACTACACTATCAGATCTCATAATGGAAGGAAGTAAAATATAAATACTGAAACCAACCATCTCAGAAAATATCCAAAAACACAGTCTCAAAACAATACATAGTCAAATCCATAGTATATAGAAATACATTGAATAATCTGATAAAATACTAAATATGGTAAATAATACATGGAGGGTAATAAGAAATAAAAAGAAACTCTAATACCAATATCAACTTTCTAAGTACTATCGTTGGGCATGACACCTACTGTCATGCTCTTTTGCGGTGGGAAAAAAAGTAAAAGAGGCGGGTCAGACAAAAGTTGATGAATGAGTACATTATTAATATATGGTGTCACATGCAATTGACTTTAGTAATACTCAATGTGATCTAGAATGTCCTACCCGTAAGTTACTTATTCCTTTATTTAAGGGGTTTAGCTCAATATACACCTACACTAACTACTTATGTAGGCTCATACTTAGGATCGAACAACTAATCGAACCTCAAGAAATCTAATGATCGGGTAATAGCTACTAGAACTATTCCACATAGTTTTCCTTATAAATTTCCACCATGGGACTATATCTTCCATAACTATGACTACACGAAACCATTCTAACATACATTTCCCTACAATTTCCACATAATACTAAATTTCCCACAACTATGATTATACGTATCCCAGTTATGCATTGAGGGGGAACCTGTGACACCGACTTGCAGAGGGTGTATCATCGTCTGTGTCCACCTCTTAATCGTAATGTCATGCCTATTATTGCACCACGTCGGGATCCAACAACACATCATCACGTCGCATTACCATGAATACCAGGGAATTCCCGTTGGTATTGGGCCCCACACTTTATCATGCATCATCATCAATGTTGTGCGTCTACCATAGAACCTCCCGTGAGTGCAAATTTGTGATAGAATCGCCCCTAGTCGAACATCAACCCCTATTGGATAAATATCATTTACCTAGTCCCGCAACATCCTATTATCGCCACATAAGGAACTTGCTTCCCTGCCTATACTAACATCCACACACATATATATACACGATATATACTCCACTATTTTATTTATAGCCTGGGCCTTAGGCCAAGGTTCGAACTATGCTCCAAAAACATTGACCGATCGACCGCTTGTCGTTGACTGCTCCAATGAACGCGGTCGACTGATAGCCACTGTTTAGGGTTTCTTAACTCAAATTATCATTCATTTTATTTTGATAATTATTACAGTAAACTTATAATCTAAATTCCAGTCAACCAACTTATGAATCTATAATTTGTATTTATCATAATTCCATGTTGATTTCAAACTGTAGTAAATCAGTTTAACCTAGGTTTAGCATCTTACACCAACTCTTATCAATTTGAAAAAAGGGTTACACTCAAATTCATCAATTTCTTAATTTACAGGTTAACGTTAATAAGATATGGTTTAGAAAAGGGAAATCATATTCGTACAACAACTACTAAATTTCCAATTCTAATTTAACAATGTTTTCAATTTGATTTTAACAACCTATAACAAATAGGGTATACCAAAATTAACTACATGTAATCAGTTAATTGAAAATGAAACCACTCACCTTAAATCCAAGTTATTCCCTCCTAGTTATGCTTGGAAATATTCTTCGTTCGTCAGCTCTCCGCTTGATTAGATTTAGTTTCTCCTTTTCTTCTTTGGATTTATAATTTAATTTTTTGTTTTGAAGAAATTTGGTTTGAAGAGAAAAGGATTTGGTAGAGTTTGGACATTGTTTGTTTTATAATGAATTTGGGTTTATATTTCCTTTCTATCTATAAGGATTCAAGCTAATACCGACCGTCCAAAGATACAATTTAAATCTGGCTATTGATAAAAATACATTATCAAATCCGGGCCGTCAGCGAACCCAAACTCTCTCCTTTTGTCATCGACTACTATGATTGGGGGCAGTCGACTGGTAGTGGTTGACCAATCCCAATCAAGGTGTCGACCAGTGTAACTCTTTATTTAGTATATTTTTCTTTCCAATTTCTTTATTTAATTATTTCTAATTCTAAAATTTAAAACATTTATAAATTCTTCACATTAGCTCTGATTCAGAACATTATGTATGAAAATCATCAAGAAAATTTCTACAAACACAACGGTGCAAGTTTCATAGCCAAATTTGAACGTTTGCAAAATTTCATTTTATCCCTTGTTATATTTAAATTTAATTGTTATTAGATTTTCCTCTTAAATTTTCAGGAAGTTACAAATAACATGTAAAAGAAAATGAAATGATTTGATTAGATCGAATAACTGAGTATATTGGAAAGAGCTCCAAACATATCTAGAAAAGTCACCCCTCCCTACAATACATAATGATGTATCGATACGAAGTAATCAGACTTTATTGAATAAAGTATGATTAATGGTGAGTGAACTTGAGATAATCTTTTTCCATAAGTTTTTTGTATTTAAGAGTTGTAACATGGTTAAAATTAATTTTATCCAAGGAATAGTTTACAAAATCGTACAAAGATAAGATATTTGCAAGAAATTCCAACATATCCTATGCCAAGGAGTTGGCGGGTTTTGTGAGCTAAAAAACAACACGTAATAATTCTACACGAGGGATCTTGTGTAAATCGCTCCAAATTTTTTTTGGGAACGATCATCATTGAATGACTAACTTATGGTTTAGACATAAGTATCATAAACTTAAACCAAATCAATTCTATATATGAAAGGCAATTCATAAAGTGTTTATGAATACCTATTCCATTGCACTGAGAAACAACTGTTGTTTCAAGAAATATCAAATTCGTTTGAAAGGAATTTCTTTGAGAAATTATTAGTAGAAAAATGGATTTGGATACGATCTAAAGATAAAACTGATTATGCAGGATGAAATGAAATTAACTTAACCTAAATAAACACATAACATTAGAGTATCTAATGTATCCTCACACACTGAAAAGAAACTACGAGTTTCTTATCAATAGCGAGAATATATAATCTTCAGTTGTTCATTAAACCATTAAGAGCATTGACTCTTCCATATGATCTGATGCACAAATCCAAAGTATTCCAGGTACGTTATCAAAATATGATTTTGGTAGCTGTATCCGAAAGAATATGATCCATCAACTTCAAATATGTCTTTAAGAGAAAGGCTAATGCATTTGGAATATAATGAGAAACATTGATAAGAATAAAATCATAAATTTCAATAGTTGAAATTAGCGTAACAGGTTCGCCGTTCAATATGCTCAAGTTGATTCAGATTTTTACTCACAAAACTATCTCTTGGTATAACTTTTTTCGGTACATATGCGTTGAAGTGGAAAATTCTAAATAATGATTTAGAATAGACTATTTGCACATAACAACCAAAGTGTCTCAAAGTCAGTGTGACTGATATTGAGATTATGGGTTTTTCTAGTATGATCCAAGAAGTGATACAAAAGAATCATTCTGTAAGCATCATAATTGAGTAAGTATTTTGATAGAAATATCAAATAGTTTGATTTTCAGTCAAAATGCAAAGGAAGTGTGTGTCATAAGAAAGAACCACTAAGAGGTACAAGGATATTTCCAGACTATAAGTAAACAACATACTGATGATTGTTAACTATGTACTTCTGTTAAAATCAGTGATAGTTTAGCTGTTTAATACTTGATATTGGATTTGTAAATTATATCTTTTATATTAGGTATAAAGGATAGGAATGTTCCAAACGATATGCAAAAATACCTTACCGAAATGTTTAATAAGGAACATTTAAGATGGATTCCTTATGCATATATGTTGTGTTGTTTATAATATCGTAGTTTGCTTACGTATTTGATACATAAAGTAAATATCATATCCAAATTAATATCACTAAATAGTAGTTTAGAGTATTCTCAATTATTTATGAAATACCAGAGAATTTTTTATAGAAAAAACGAACTCCTTATGAGTACCAACTCAAACTTCATGAGTGGTATTGAGTAATATATGTCAATATTAAATTCATGTTAAACCATATTTAAGGAGCTTAAAGTTGGAAATGTTCCAAACAAAAGGTTGTGGCTAATTTAATTAAAAGGCTAAGTACATCGCCTTGAACAGCGCTACGATAAAAGCAATATATAAATGTAAATGCACAAATTTGTAACTGAGCTAGGGGTGATTCCAAGTATTGAGAATACTACATCATTGTTATATGATGATAATGTAATAATAAGAGCTCGCTGGAAATCGAGAAAAATACTCCAATTAGTTCCACATGATAAAGGTAGTTTATTAGCATCGAAGAGAGTTAATTGACATAGTAGATAATTAGAACAACATCGTAGATCCACGCACAAAGGGCCTACCTCGATCAGTTCTTATCAAATTGATAGAAGGGATGGGATTGTGATTACATAATTGGGCTCAAGTGCATGTGGGAGATTGATAGAGTTAAGGGTATGCCCTAGGGGCAATTATGTAATCTGTTATATATATCTAACTCGATAACCAATCTGGTTCAAAATAATAGGTGTTTTCTTTCTATTATATACTTGATATAATGTGTTGTGTTAATTCATTATTTAATTAAAAGTATTATTAATATAGAAAATCCATAAATGGTATGTTTTGTGATAGTAGCTACAATGTGTTGTAATCATGAGTGATTTATCGCAATAAAATAAACATACCGTTTTTAATATTCCTAGTCAAGATGTACCGAGACTGGATATCGATACATCCATTGAGACTAAAGTTAATAACGCTCTTCAATCATTAGGTAGTGTATTACTCATGACTATTGGGGGCACCAAAAGGCTACATACTCATAGTTATCAGATAACTATGGAATGACTCACTCGGTAGTTTTCAGTTGGTTAATATAACTAAGGTCAGACAGAGAATATCGATGTGACAATATTACACAATTCTCTCGACATGAAAATACTATCGAGCTTCAATGTAAAAAAACTCCACTTTGATTATAGTTAAACCATGATATGGCGTCCATCGAACAGCCGTAGTAAGGTTGAGTGGGAGCATTGGAAGTGAAATAAAATTCAAGAGAGAATTCATTTCCTTAGTTATATGGGGTTAGTACCATAGTCAACTGTAGTCAATTCGATAGTTATTAGATAACTATGGAATGGCTCACTTGATAGTTTTCTGTTGGTTAATATAACTAAGGTCAAACATATAATATCACAGTGACAATATTACATAGTTCTCTCCGGACTTGACACTACTGTTGAACTTCAATGCAGATACACCGCTTTGATCATAGTTAAATCATGGTATGATGTCCATCGAATGCCTATACTTGGGTCTGAGCTGAAGCATTAGATGTGAAACACTATTCAATAGAGAATCCGTCTCCTCGGTTATATGAGGTTAGTATCACAGTCAACTGTTGTCAACTCAAAATAAAAGTCTCTAGCCAGAGCAGTTTGGTTAATATAATTGTTATTATTGAACCAAAGACTTTATTATTGGATTATACAAGTCGAATGTGGATGATATTGGAATTTTGACCAAAACCAAATTCCATATGTCCTAATGCGATATAGTTTTGACAAAGAGAATTGGTGTAAATAATTGTCACTACCAGGAACTACTCAAAATAGTAAAATTGGATTTTACCAAAATTGTATAAGTGATAAACTCAGTCAAACTATCACACCACTAGCTAAGGTGACATGTGAACGTTAACATTTAAATTGTTCAATATTAATCGAGGAATTAATTTACACCTATGAGTCACACAACCAGAATATTAAATACCCTTAAAATACCACACAATTTAATTAGATTATAATTGTTATAAACTAATTAAATTAATTTATAATTAGTATTTAATAAAGTGCATATATAAAAGTTATATATATTAGTATTCATATACTATATCGATAAACGTATAAATTGGAATTAAACTACATTAATACTAATTGGGTTTGGAAGCTTTAAAGGCCCATTTATCCTTCAGCATTGGTCGTCCATATAGTGTAGGGTAGGGGTTGTTTCTGAAAGAAAAAAGTAGTTTTTTAATTAGGCAAAAGAAGAAGCAAAACAATGAGATTTAGGTCTCCACTTTTGCCTCCTCCCTATTGCCTATTTAAACAACACCTACCCATCATTTGATTTGACCTTTTGGAACCTTCTTTACCTATGTAACGATTCGTAATTTTATCACTTTTAAATGAAATATTTAGTTAATTTTAAATATTCAAATATAGAATTTTCAAACTTAAATAATAATTTTTATGTGATAAATAATAATGGTGAACTTATTTTTAGAACTGGTTTATAGAAATTAGAGATTTTGGAGTTTTATCGTAAAATTAACAAAAGTCGGTTTTCGATAAAATTGGATATACGTTCAATTTTTGTTTTAAATGATAAATAATTTTTTAAAATTGTTATAAAATGATAATAATTTATTGATAAAAGTTTTATGAATATATATATATATATATTTGTTTTATAAAGAAAAACAATCTTCATCGAACTTCGACCGCTCGACGTCGTATTTTTACGATTGGATTTTAATATTATTAAATATGCTTTTATAACTAAAATAAACTTGTTTTAATTATTTAAAGATGATAAGAAACTTATTTTCAAGTTTAGTTTACATAAATAAATAGTTTGATTAAAAACAAAAAATGTGACCGAAGATCGTTTTTCGGATTTTTGACTTTTCATTGAACAAAAGGTTTTGTAACTTTCTGAATGCACTATTTTACATATGAACATACATATAAAATTTACCTAATTTCTAATAACAATTAATCTACCTTAATAATCATTTGGAAATTCTAAAATATAACTAAGATAAGATTTTATTTTGATTTTGATTTTACATTTTGGCAACTTGATTTAGACATTAGTACATGGATTTAAAATGCCTTAATAAGATGGTAAGTATGCTTTTGGTGATGTGAAATGGAAATAATGTTGTGTAAGGAATATGTTGAAAATGTCTAAAGGTATTTTGGTCCATTCAAGTTATGATATTTATCTAAACTTTTTCTATAAATAGCCCACTACATCCTCACTTTCTTTCACACAAATTTTCACCTTCTTCTTCGATTTTCATAAGCTTTTCCATTTCTTCCCACTTAGAAAAAATAATGGAAAAATAAATACAAAATAAAATAAATTTTTCATACATATATATACAAAGTCAAATCACCTCCAAACACAACCAAACACCTCCTCCACCCCTTGTTTGCTCACGGTCCCACCATCACCACTCTTTGGTCGAGCACAACACTACCCAAAAGCATGGTTGTGCCTACCTCTAGCCAAGGCCGAGCCCTATAAGAGAGAAGGAAGGAGTTAAGAAGCTTCAAAGTGAAAATATTAAAGAGAAGTGCCGCCAGTTTCATTCCAAGAAGATAGGAGGAAGTTTGAAGTATCACGGAAGCTCTACCGAATTTTTTAGAGCTTGGGAAGGAGGAATGAAGTAGATGATGATTAATCGAAGGTAATAGTGGTTTAGTGAAGTGTTGTTGGATAAGAATATTGGTTGGAAATGAAATGATTTGGTTAAATGTGAGTACTCATATTTAAATTTACTAATTAATCTCTAAATAATTCCAAGTTTAATGATATGAAAATATACTATATATTGGATGATCAAATATGTGATTACTTGGTTGATTACTAGTTTGAATATATGGATATTAATACAGATGATTACTTAGTTTGATAAATGATAAGAGAAATGGTTAGTAATTAACCATAGTTAATTTCTTGAGAATTAAATCCATATAAATATGTGTATGGAAATTTTTTAGCCTCTTAATGATTTTAATATCTAAAAAGGTTGCAAATGATATTATAATATTATAATATGGAATGAAATGAAAAATGAGTTTGAAATATGAAAAGTATTTGTTTAAATGAGTTCATAATGGTTTAGAAATATTTTATAAACATTTAAAAGCGTTTCCATGAAGTTTGAAAAGAAATTGAAAAACAAGTCAAATCTAGGCGCGTCGCATAATGGTAGTTCACGATTTCGTACACAAATGTAGAGAATGGAATATAGTTCAAAATTCTTCGAGATAAAAATTTTCCAGACTATTATATCCATATTTTTTAAATGAATAAATAAAATAAAGATTTCATTAAGTAGACTTTGAAATATGAGTAAAACTAGTTTTTAGAAAAATCGCAGTTTTGTAGTTTAAAACCCGAATTTGAAATTAATTTAAAATGAATATTGTTAAATGTTTAGAAATATGGAATAAATTTTATAAATATATTAAAATGGTTTAAAAGAGATTTAAGTTGTAAAAGTGGAAGTTTATAAAATAAAAATTGTGTTTAAATTCAATGTAACCTTAAAACACTATTTGCAACACTTTTCGCAGCAGTTTTAAATAACTTGTGAAATATGTTTTTAAACTTAACCATTTTTTTCATGTCATTTATAAATGGGTTTTAAAAGAAAAATTAAGTGTTTTAAATAATGATTTGGAAGTTTTATAAATCTTTCTAAAAATGAAAGGAGTATGCGGAAACAGCTAGTACACTTGTCCCGCCTGCGAGGTCTAAACGGTAAAACAAGGTGTGTAACTAAGGTTAGGAATGGAGCAACTGGTGTCCTGAACTTACATGTCCTCTATTTTCTCTTTTAGACAAGGGGTGGAACTGATCGAAGGGAAAGTCCGAATGCTCTAAAAGAGATCCCATTTAAGTTTTTCCAAAAGTAAGGAATTTCAAAAGAGTTAATTAAACTAGATTTTTAATAGTATAAAGGATATTCTGGTCAAACTTTGTATTAAGGTCCAAGGAGGGAACTTGTACTATTCACATTAATTTAAAAGGTGATTCCACCATTATTCCATAATGTAATGACCCATATTTTTTTATAATTAAAATATTAAATTAAATAAGATTTTGAAATTTAATATTGTGAGAAATTTAAAGTTTAAGATTTATTTATGAGAAAAATAATTAGCATACGATTTAATAATGTTGTTTGAATGTTATTGACAACTGTTTAAGGTTATTGCAATTAATGGTAATAATAAAGGTAAATAAGGATTTAAATCAATGTTGTATCAAAAAGAGAAATTATACGTAATTAATTGAAATAGGTTAATATAGAATGGAATCAATATTTGGTACGTATTTATCAACCTTTGTTTGTAAACAATAGGTTAGTAGAGGTGAATTATTAATGTATTCAATTGATCGATTATCATATTGATATCTAATCTGTTTGAAATTAATTGTAAATCAACTGAAATTAAATATAATTAAATATTGCAGTTAATATGAGTTAAGATGATAACTGTAGAATATGAATGTAATAAAATGTAAGCTAATGTTAATTATATTCATAAGGTGATGGTTGATTGAATAATAAGGGTGTAAATCGAAATAAAAGAAACTGATTGAAATTAAATTATGATTAACTAGGATTTTAACACAATTATAATTTAACGCTATAATTAGTGAAATATTTAAATATTGAATTTGATATAGAAAATTTATTTTAAGATTATAAATTTTATGTAATCAAGAATGATGAAATCGTTAACTTTTAAATTTGAATTTAAAAGTGATTAAATTGATTTTTAATAATAATTTATTTAATTAACGTAGAAATTAGCCATTTTAGCCATGGTCTCGGATTTCGACGAAACCAATTTTACCGGATCCGTAATAGTGAATTATTGAAGGATTTCAATTTTCATAGCGATCAGACTTATCGTCTGGCCGTGCGAGCTTGAAACGCGTAGAAATCGATTAAAGGAATTAAAATATAATCTGATTTTAAAAGATAACTTCTGTATACAATGAAATTAGGGTTTGAAACTAGTTCCATTGAGTTTAAAAATATCAAAAACCTATATTTCGATATATTGGATGCCATATTTTCGCTTCGGAAACGGAACGTGTTTTTCGGGTTCGAGTAATCGTTTCGACCAGTTCGATCTGTACCATCCATTCTTATCCATTGTTGTTTATATATAGGCTGTTATAAACCCTAGCAGCCTTTTTATTTTCTATTGTTTGTATGTATCTGTTTAAATCATCTGCTTCTTCCTCCTTCTCAATGGCGGTCAATCAGAAACCCTAATTTCAATTTCAAAATCAATTTCAAAAATTCAAACTCTCCAAACCCTATCATATTATATATCATTGGAAATCTCTTGACGAGCGCAATCTACTACTGCAATTCGTTTTTCGATTTGATGTATCGTTTGACCAGAAAATGATGAAGAAACCTCGGCCGTCCATATTAGGTTTTCAATTTCGACGGTAGATCTTCGTCGATGGATCGATCAGAGGGTTCAGGCATGTAGGGGATGATGAGAGAAGTTGATCCATGGGTTTGCATCATGTCAGAAGTTTTTGGAATCGCCTCGATCGTTGAGATAACGGCAGCGGCAGAGGTTTCGGCGTGGGGTCTAGGGGAGCGTCGTGGTGAGGGCTATCACATGATGATGGTCGATCAAGGCACGGTAGCCTCTATCGTTTGCAGCGACGTGATGTAGATGGCGGTTGGGTTGTGCTATAATAGTCGAGATGCCATGCTCGATTAGGGTTCAGGGAGGTGAGTGAAATTACAGAAGTGCCCTTGCTTTTAAATTTTAATTCAATTTAAAATTTAAACTTCTAACATCAATAACTTTTGCATACGAACTCGGATTTAGACGCGGTTTTCTCCGTTGCGATCGTATCGAAATTCCAGATTGTATGGAATAGGTTTGGTTACATTCTGAGACTGTTAAAATTTTGGGCTTTAATTGGATTTTAAATCAACGATAAATCAAAGGTGAGTGATTTAACCCACGCACGAATACTAAATCATCATATGTTAGTTAAATGAAATTTATTATTTGATTAGAAATTTATTGATTGCTGCTTGATATTTTAAATTGTCATTTAAATTTAGTTTTAATTAAATTGCCATTTAAATTTATATTGAATATTTAAATTTTTAGTTAATACTTGATAATGATAACCAGTTAATTATTGTTATTTATTGGTTGATTTGAATGATGATTATGATGAATGCTTAATTGTTGACATTTTGGATGATTTGATGTTATGTTTATTTTATATGTTGTTGTCACACTGCAAGTTCCCTTAGTTATTGTTAGGAAAATCAATATGGGTTAAAATGATACATACCTGAACGATCTTATAGATTAGGAAAAAATCATTATGTATTGAAATGATAAACCCGAGCGATTTTATGGATTTGGAAAATTGTGATTTGGGATTTGCAAGCGTTTTAAAGGAATTTGCATAGAAATTTATGAAAGGGGAAGAGTTGAAAAATGTTTTGGAATTTATAAATGGCTTTATAAATTGTTTTAAATCATATAAATAGTTATAAATGGTTTAAGAGAGATTTATAAATTATTTTCGAAATTGATCGAAAGAAATCTTCCTCGGTATTTATGAATATATCCATACTTTTGGAATAAGTATATGGATATCTTGATATGAAGGTATAAAATGTTTTCTGGATTTATTATTGAAATTGTTTTATAAAATGACCACGGTGTGAAATAAGTGTTTGATGGTTAAAGAGACCGCGGTCGGATATTGTCATACTCTCTGCCAATTCTGAAACCACTTTAATAACTATGCACGTGGTGGAGAATCCAGAATGAAGTAGGATGGTTTGACGAACTTTATTGGAATGAAGTAAGAGAATGATGATGGATAGCCTTGACTTTCGGGTCATAATTAAAATGACTAAAACAGGAGCCACGTCGGGCCAAGTCGGGCCGCTCCCCCTATCGGGCACATTTCTTCGATACCATATCTGTTACTTTGTGATTGATTTTGGTGGCTACCCCTCGATTTTTGATTATGGGAGTGTATCTCGAGGTGGGCGGTAGTAGCTGCTATGCGTTACCACCAGTCCGCATCCTCAAAACGGTAGAATCCAACCTTGGGCATTGCCTCGCGTGCCTTGTCATATTTATCATGATCGAGCCCATTACGACTTTGGTTTGTATCGTACCTATGGAGTGCTTACTGAGTAAACCACCGGCGTGGTAGAGCTTACAATATCTGTATAGACTATGATATTTATATAAAAATGTGTTAAGGGGATATGGGTAATGCCTTGACGCTATTTTAATACTTTACTTTACTTTAGATAGATTATAATAGCGTATTGTATTATATATGTGGATAGTTTAATGGGTCCTTAGGAGATGGAATCCCGAACATCTCTTAAGTTATTGCACGCACGTTAGACACTAGATAGGAGATGTAAAATCCCGTAAACATCTCTGAAGTCGGTACACTCATATTTACTTATTTTGATTTAACTTACATAAGATCTTTTAGTTCTGTCTCGAGTGTTTTTTCTTTTCATTACGCTCGGGTCAGCCTGAGCTTTTCAGTGTTGAAGACATTATTCTGGAGGACGAAGACGGAGTTTAGTATAATATTATTATTTTATCCTACTATATCATGTTATTCCGCTGCATTATCGTATTATTCCTGCTGTATGTATAACTTTGATATATTGTAAAAGTGTAATCAAACGTTATCTGTAAAACAGCTTCATAAACTGTTTATTTGATCATTATATTTTGTCATTTCGCCGTGAGATTTTGTGTTTTGTTTTTCCTTCTTTTCTCTTATTTTCTTATTTACCCCATTAATAATCCTCCCTTTTGAATGGTTTGAGTTGACATGTGTGGTTTATTGTCGATTTAAACCGTCCAAAAAGGCGGGTCGTTACAGTTGGTATCGGAGCCAGGTTTAGCGATAACCTTAGCTTTGTGGGGTTTGACTCATTAGAGATAGGGTAGTAATACCCTAGAATGAGTTATTTGAGTATATATATATATGAGAGAGCGTATTTGTTAGTGTTATAAAATGTTTTATATTGTGTTAATTTTTTAAGTTTAGTATTTATAAATTCTGGTCGGTACATAGGACGCTATGGCATCGATAGGGATTTCTAAACACTTAATATGGCAGACCGACACAATATTGTTTTGAAATACAGGTAAATGAAATAATTTTATCTAGTATTATATTTTGTATATAGAAGAATAATGTTTATAAATTTATATAGTTGTATGTAATATGCTTATTTGTTAGGAAGTGAAATTTTATAAATATTGGTTGCAAAATAGGATTTATAAATAAAATGAATTCAATTGGAAATTTGAGAACTCAAGTTCCGGGGTTTTGAAATTGGTTTACAAAAGATTTTGGAATATAATATTAGTATTATTTGGAAGTATTTTCGATATACATATTTTCTATGTGATTTGAAGAAAAAAATGTTTTAAAAGAATTTTAAAGGAAATAAATCCTGTACTCCCCTTTCTGTCGCTGGAAAATAATTTCGGTGATGACAGCCGCATCATCGACATTCATTTTCGAGTTTCAAAGTGGGGAAGACTGCTGTAGTAGCTTTACTACACATTTGTTTTGATAAACAAATCTTAATTTTAATATTTCTAAATATGATTGGATATATAAAAGCTATGAGTGTGTGTGTGTATTATTTTAAAATAATTTGAAAAGGAACCCGATATTTAGTTCTTAAATTTCTACAAATTAGGGATTTTAATTATTGTAATGAAATGAAACCTTAACTATTTTAATAATTGGAAACTTCTAAAATGAAAAAAAGAAGAAATTAGAAGCTAAATGATTAATGAAAATATAAAGAAATTGGAGATTTGTTACTTGTAAATTTAAAGGATAATGAAAAATTTAAGAAGATGTAAATTGTTAACTAAACTAAATAAGATAATTTATATAACATTCAATTACATTCTAAAACATATATAAAATTTACCAAAAATGTTTAAAAGTTGAAATGTTAATATAAATATGTAATAGAATATTATACAAGTGAAAACTTAAGTAACAATGCTTCAAAATGAACATTTAAGATGTACAAAGAAATGTTATGAACATAAGCTAATGTTTGAAATGCTAGTAATTAAATTAAATGGTAAAAAGTAAATACTGGTTAAGTAAATGATTATAAACTCTAAGAAATGCTAAAATGAGTCACAAATAAGTTTATTATTAAATGATAATGTATGTAAATAAAAAAGTTAGGAAACCTAAGTTGAAATGATCCATGAATGAATATTAATATTAAATTTAAATCAAGCTATATAAATAATAAATGTGAAATAAACTGCAATGGAATGTATGTAATACTTCAATAATGAATTCATTGATGATTCTAAATAGTGAATGAAAAAATAATTTATGTAAGTCAATGAATGAAAAAAAAGACATTGTATGAATGAATGAAAATAAATGAAAAGTAAATGATGAAAAAAAAACCCAATAGCATAAACTTAAATAATAGTGTGTTAAATTCTTTGTTGTTTTGACTTATGGGAAGTTTGGAAAATGATACTTCAAATTGTTTAAGGACGTATGAATAATCTATTAAGTAATTATCTTAGGCCATTGAGCATAAGGTACACTTATTAGTTTATTTATCATCCTTGTATGATGAAACGTATCTGAACCTGAACAAAGCATTAGTTTTGGTTGCTATGGATGTATGATTGATTTCTTTTGTTATTTATGATGGTTGTTTTCTTTTTGTTTGCATATGATTATTTCATATTGTGTGTTGTTTGTGTTATTGATTTGAAACAAATAAAATATTATTCTTTTACGTAATTTAACTCATTGGATTATATAAGTGAAATACAGGTTTATGGAAGCAATAGTTACTACTTTTGGTTTCATAAATAAAGTTGTTTGCCCGACAAATAGGTACGTTTTCGGATTACGGTTTTGCAATTATATTTTATTGTTTTCCCCATGGTTTGGGATGTTTTATTATTGAAATATGATATATATATTGAAATTATTGATATTATTATTTTTCCGGACACAACCACACAAAGGAGACCTGCTGAAATTTTTCGTGAATTTAGGACTTAGAATTTTTTTATGAAAGTGAAATAGTTTCAAACTTTTATTAAACTTGAATATGAAAGATTTAATTGTTTATAAATTGATATATTTTATTTAAAATACTTAATTATGTAAGTTTAAAGTATTTATAAATTGAATAATTTGAATAAAATTATATCAAGTTTCTTAATTCCTTCTTTTCCTTTTAGAGGACGAAAAGGTTTGAGTGGGGGAGAGTGTAATGATCCGTATTTTTCGATAATTAAAATATTAAATTAAATAAGATTTTGAAATTTAATATTGTGAGAAATTTAAAATTTATGATTTACTTATGAGAAAAATAATTAGCATATTATTTATTAATGTTGTTTGAATGTTATTGACAACTGTTTAAGGTTATTGTAATTAATGGTAATGATAAAGGTAAACAAGAATTTAAATCAATGTTGTATTAAAAAGAGAAATTATACGTAATTAATTGAAATAGGTTAATATAAAATGGAATCAATATTTGGTATGTAATTTATCAACCTTTGTTTGTAAACAATAGGTTAGTAGAGGTAAATTATTAATGTATTACAATTGATTGATTATCATCTTGATATCTTATCCGTTTAAAATTAATTGTAAACCGATTGAAATTAAGTATTGAAGTTAATATGAGTTAAGATGATAACTGTAGAATAAGAATGTAATAAAATGTAAACTAATGTTAGTTATATTCATAAGGTGATGGTTGATTGAATAATAAGGGTGTAAATCGAAATAAAAGAAATTGATTGAAATTAAATTATAATTAACTAGGATTTTATTACAGTTGTAATTGAACGCTATAATTAGAGCAATATTTAAATATTGAATTTAACATGGAAAATTTATTTTAAGATTATAAATTCTATGTAATCAAGAATGATGAAATTGTCAACTTTTAAATTTGAATTTAAAAGTGATTAAATTGATTTTTAATAATAATTTATTAATTAACGTAGAAATTAGCCATTTTGGCCACGGTCTCAGATTTCGATGAAACTAGATTTATTGGATCCGTAACAGTGAATTATTGCACATGTTTCATAGCGATCGAACTTGTCATTTGGCCGTGCAAGCTTGAAACGCGCAGAAATCGATTAAAGGAATTTAAATGAATATAATCTAATTTTGAAAGCTAACTTATGTACACAATGGAATCAGAGTTTGAAACTAGTTTCATTGAGTTTAAAAGTATCGAAAACCTATATTTCGATATATTGGATGCCATATTTTCACTTCGGAAATGGAACATGCTTTTCGGGTTCGAGTAATCGTTTCAACCAATTCGATCTGTACCATCCATTCTTATCCATCGTTGCCTATATATAGGCTGTTATAAACCCTAACATCCTTTTTATTTTCTATTGTCTTCAAATCGTCTGCTTCTTCCTCCTTCTCAATGGAGGTCAATCAAAAACCCTAATTTCAATTTCAAAATCAATTTCATAAATTCAAACTCTCCAAACCCTATCATATTATATATCGTTGGAAAGCTCTCGACGAGCGCAATATATTGCTGCAATTTACTTTTCGATTTGATGCATCATTTGACCATAAAATGATGAAGAAACCTCGGCCTTCCATATTAGGTTTTCAATTTCGACGGTGGATCTTCGTCGATGGATCGATCAGAGGGTTCAGGCGTGTAGGGTGTAACGACCTGGTATTTCGAACCATTCAAATCGACAATCATCCACACATGTCGGACTTGAATCGCTCAAAACAATAGATTGTTAATTTATATTTGGCAGAACTTAGCATATATAGTAAATAAATCAATCACAGAATCACAGACACAGAGTTTACAACAATAAGCAGCGGAATAAATAAATAGTAGTTCATGAAGCTACTATTTGAACATCAAAGTCTAAAATAAAATACAACAGAAAATCCTAAGTACATAGAAGTCACTAATACAAAGCCAATAACAAGTCGATCATAGACAACTGGAAATAACTGCAAAGCTGAATAGATAGAGATGGATCTCCAAGCAAAGCTCTAAGCTCCAAAGGTGAGTCTCAAATGCTGTGACACTCAGTCTGACCCGAGCATAAAGCAAAACACAAAACACTCGAGTCAAGATTAACATTCTTATACAATTAAATCAACTCAAGTGAAATACAAAATAACTTAAAGGATGTTTGGGATTCACATCCTCCAAAGATATGTTAAACTATCTACATACATAGTACAATACGCTACATAGATAATGTCTATAGTAAAGTAAACTATTAAAATAGCATTAAGGCATTACCCATATCCCCCTTAACACATTTTTATATATTCTCATAGTCTATACAGATACTGTAAGCCCCACCAAACTGATGGGATACTTAGGGAGCACTCCATAGGTACGGTACAAAACAAACTCATAGAGGGCACGATAAGGTACGTGACAAGGCACGCCAGGCAATGCCCAGGGTATGATACTACCGTTTTGTGGATCCGGACTGGTAGTAACGCATAGCAGCTACTACCGCCCACCTCGAGACACACTCCTATATCAAAGGTGCACCCAATCAAATCACAAAGTAATAGAATGGTATCGAAGAAGCATGCTCGATCAGAGGTGCGACCTCACTTGGCCCGGCATGGTTCCTGTTTTAGTCACATCAAGCTGACTCGACGGAGTCAGGGCTGCGTTCATACCTCATATAGACGTCGCCAAACCATCCTACTTCGTTCTGGAATCTCCACCACGTGCACAGTTGTTAAAGTGGTTTTCGGTATTGGCAGAGAGTATGACAATATTCGATGCCGGTGTCTTTAACAACTAAATGCTTATTTCACACCGTGGTCATTTTCATTTCAAATAGTTTATAATTTAATCAAAATATCATATTTATTTCAAAATCATATCACTTTCGAAATCATATTCACCTTCGAAATCATATCACTTTCGAAAAGATATTCACCTTCGAAATCATATCACTTTCGAAACCATATTCACTTCCAAAATCATAACCACAAAATAGTTTAAACCATCATATCAAAATATTCGCATTTAAATCCATTAAATTTAAATCATAACAGTTCCTACTTAAACATGAAATCGACCGTTGATCTCATTAAACTGTTTAAAAATTGAAAAATAGTTTATATATTGAAATAGTTATAAATTAAAAATAGTTTATATTAAAAATAGGTTATTGATTAAAATAGTTTATATATTGAAAATATTAAAAATATTAAAAATAGTTTATATGTTAAAAATAGTTTCTTCCCATTTCACAAATCGATTCAAATTAACTTTAATTCCAAAATTCAATTTAAATCAATCCCAGTTCAACAAAATCAATTTAAAATGTTAAAGATTCAATTCAAATTCTTAATAAACCATTTCAGTTTTTATCGATTTCAAATTTTAAACCACTTCCCATTCAATAGGTTTCAAAGTTTAAATATTCAAACATTTATAATAACTCAATTTTATAAAGTTCATTTATATTTCAAAATTCAACTTTAATTTTATTTAAATCTGAAAATATTCACTTAATCATTTTTAATAATATTTAAATAAAATCTCAAATTAAAAATTTAAATAAAATCAATAATTAAATATCTAACTTCAATAATATTTAATTCTAAAAATATTCACCTAATCACTTTTAATAACATTTAAATAAAATCTCAAATTACACATTTATATCAAAAATAAATATTCAATTTCAATTTTTGTAAATTTCAAAATATTCATTTTATCACCTTTAATCAAATCAAGTGATCAAGTTATAAATTTCATACCTTTAAAGTCTCAAATATCAATAAGTTCAAATCAATTCTTATTTAAATTCAATTCTTAACAAATTAAACTACAAATCAATTTAATTTATCTTTCCAACCTTAATTTACTAAAGTCATTACACAATCTATTTTCAAAATATTAATATAAATTTAAATAAATACTTAAAACATATTTTACATACATATAGTTAAATTAAATTCTTATTAAATTTTATTATATTAATTATTATTAAATTAAATCTTATTTATTAAATCTATTTTATATTTTATTTTATATATTTAAAAATAATAAAATTTGAAGTAAAATCTTAAAATTTACATTTTCAAAACTTAACTTAAAATTTCAAAATTTCCCAACATATAATTTAAAATCTAAATTTTACACATATTAAAATAAAATATCTATATATTATATTTTAAAATCAATTTTTATTAAAACACATATATTTTAGTGGGAATTAGCCACAAGGGCCTCTTTAGCAAGTGAAATTAATTTCTAGGACACACAACTAAAATAATTACTTCTAAGGACAATACACAAAATAATTAGTTTCTAGGGCCTAAAAACCTATGAAATTATATCCTTGAAAGTAATTGGACAGCTGACTTTGTCCTTGAAAGTAATTATTTTGCCGACTTTGGCCTTGAAAGTAATTATTTCAGATGCGTGTCCTAGAAATTAATCGGACTGCAAAGTTTGTCCTTTTGGTGAAATGCCCCTATATTTTATTTTCAAAAATTCTGGAAGTCATTTAAAAATAGACCAACGGTGTCCTTATATAATTTCTATCCTATGGTCAAGTGATACAGATATTTATCATTTCAATCCGCAATTTAAATTTAATATTTACGGGTATATATCATTTCAACCCGCAATCCAAAATTTAAAATTCAATGAAAATCGCTTGGGTTTATCATTTCAACCCATAACGATTTTCCCCTAATCTATAAGATCGTTCGAGTATGTATCATTTCAACCCATAGGGAATTTCTAAACTAACAGGGAACTTGCAGTGTGAGAACAATATAATAAAAATATAAAATGACATACATATCAATAGCAGGCATATATCATCATTAACAATTTAAATATAATATATACAATAGATTATGGTGTCATATGTCATAGGTAAATAATTGCAGATAATGACATATCATATTTAACAATTAAATAACTAACAATTCAAATTTAACAACGTATTTCAATCGTCATTTCATATGAATTAAATTTACCAAATATAAGAATGTTAATCGTAAGTGATTGCTTACCTCGAGGCTAGAGAACAACAAGAAATGAACACGACGCCTACACGGGTACAAACACTCACACGAAGGAAAGCAAAAGCTGATGCGACCAATTCTGGACAGCAACGAAACAAAAGCAAAGCACGATGGACTGGATTCGATGAAAAAAAATATAAAATTTTAAAAATCCAAAGTTTAATCATATATTTAAAATAAACCTTTATATATTGCATTTTAAAATCAATATTCAATTTGAACACGTAGCAAAACAAAATAGCTATATATATATATAAATATTTAAAATCAATATTAAATTTCAAACACATATAAAAATAAAATCTTTATAATTATATTGCAAAATCATTATTAAATTTTAAAACACATTCCTTTAAAAAAATTCAAATAGATATACAACCATAACGTATATTATTACAAAAAAATCTGTTTTAAAAATACAAACATAAATATATTATATCTATCTATCTATATATACCTTTAGAGCAGAATTAATAGAAGGCTGCGAGGTGGCTCAAGGAGGACCGGAAGAAGGTTCAGGTCAGGTCAGTGAGGCAAGGGATGGTGATTGGTGATGTGGAAAGGAAGGGTTGTTGCCGTCAGTTGTAGTGTGAAGCTACGTGCGTTTGGAGCTGGGAAAGTCAGGGGAAAAGGAGGGTTTGGGGTGACGTGCTGCGCTCTGCAGGTGCTCGGGGAAAGGTTGGACAGTGGAGGCAGAAGGCGTACGGTGGTGATCGGCAATGGGATAAGGGGTTGGCTTTGATGCGGAGCAAAGGGGTGTCGAGGGGAAAGGTTTGTTGTCAGAGTTTGGCACGGCACAGGTGGTCAGAGGGCTGGGAAATCGGAGAGAGGAGACGGAGCTAAGGGTTGATGAGACTATTGTTCGACGAACAAGGCAGAGGGGAAGGGGAGTCGGATCTGCACGTGGAAAAGGTGAGAGAGAGAGGGGAAAAGTGGACGTGGAAAGGAGATAGGATACGGGAGGGTTTGGCGGATGGTCATACGTGGTGAAGGTGGGAGGTGTGGCGGCACAAGAGTTTTGGTCAGGTGAGTTTTGGAGCGGTGATGCTAAGGGATGGTGGCACAGGTTGAGGAGCTGCGGGTTGTATGGGTTCACGATGGAGGGTGGCAACAAGGAACATGGTGAATTTTAACATGTGAAATATATTATTATAATTTATATAAAACTTTATATTATTATAATTTTCTCATGCAAATATAATTGTAGCGAACAATATAAAATATATTTTCCAATATCAAGAAGAAAGAGAGAGGTGAGCGAAGAGGAATGAATAGTATGAAGGAGGGAAAGAGAGAGAAAGAAATGAAGAGACTGAAACAAATGAACGAACCAGAAATGAATGGACAACCAATATAAAATAAATAGGTTGGAATAATAAAAGTCATGCTAGTTGAATGCTAGAAATATTAATAGTTACTGGTGATTTAATTTCTCACGGCTGAACAATGAAAGGATAAAGGAACCTAAAAAGGGTCCAAAACGGGTACCGATACGGAGAACCGTTATGCAGATTCCGCCACGTACCGGACACCGAAATGCACAAATGAATATACTATGGAGATCAGTGCGACGAGACGAACAGAATGGTACACAGATATCAGCGATACGATCATCCTATCAAAAGTCGATATTCGTTGCCAAATTGCTGCTAAAACGTTGAAAATAAGATAAATGGAGCTAGAGCAGTCCAAATTTGGCGAAACGAAATATGATGTCTCACTCAGAAAATTATAAACATTTTTATTATGTAAAAATATTCAGGTTTCGAAACTATTTTATTTTCATCAAATTAACCGATTTTAAATTGAAATTGAAAATTACACAACAAAACTAACTTTCATATTTTCCAATGAAAATCTGACACTTGCCACGTTTAAATAGACGTAACTCAAATATTAAATTTTCATTGCAAAATTTTAATTATTTATTTTCATGAAATTTTTTAGTTAATTACGTTATAAAATCATTAAAATTTCCGGATCGTTACATAGGGGATGATGAGAGAAGTCGATCCATGGGTTTGCATCATGTCAGAAGTGCTTGGAATCGCCTCGATCGGTGAGGTAACGACAACGGAGGTCTCGGCGTGGGGTCCAAGGGAGCGGCGTGGTGAGGGCGTTCGCATGATGATGGTCGATCAAGGAACGGTGGCCTTTAGCGGCGGCGGTGACGTGATGTAGATGGCGGTTGGGTTGTGTTGTAACCGTCGAGATGTCGTGCTCGATTAGGGTTCGGGGAAGTGAGTGAAATTACAGAAGTGCCCTTGCTTTTAAATTTTAATTCAATTTAAATTTTAAACTTCTAACATCAATAACTTTTGCATACAAACTCAGATTTGGATGCGATTTTCTCCGTTGTGATCGTATCGAAATTCCGGACAGTATGAAACTAGTTTGGCTGCATTCTAAGACCGTTAAAATTTTAGGCTTTAATTGGATTTTAAATCGACGATAAATCAAAGGTAAGTGATTTAACCCACTCACGAACACTAAATCATCTTATGTTAGTTAAATTAAATTTATGATGTGATTAGAAACTATTGTTTGATGTTTAGTATTTTAAATTGTCATTTAAATTTAATTTGAATTTATATTGAATTAAATTGCCATTTAAATTTATATTGAATATTTAAATTGTTAGTTAAATACTTGATAATGATAACCACTTAATTGTTGTTATTTATTGGTTGATTTGAATGATGATTATGATGGATGCTTAATTGTTAACATTTTGGATGATTTGATGTTATGTTTATTTTATATGTTGTTATTACACTACAAGTTCCCTTAGTTATTGTTAGGAAAATCACTATGGGTGGAAATGATACATACCTGAACGATCTTATAGATTAGGGAAAAATCGTTATGGATTGAAATGATAACCCCAAGCGATTTTATGGATTTAGAAAATTGTGATTCGGTATACGGGTTGAAATGATATATATCCGGGAATTTAAATTTATTACGGGTTAAATTGGCATATATCTGTATCACCTAACCATTGGGTAGAAAATTATATACGGACACCGTTAGTCGGTTTTAAATTATTTTCTAAGTGGTAAAGTATGTTTGATTTATAAATTTGATTTATAAATTTAATTTAATGATTTTATTTAAAATTTATGTTTGGAAATAATTTATTTTATATGTTTTAAAGTTTCAAATTATAAGTTGATATATGGTTTTACTGAAATTTTTAGTTTTAAAATATACAATTTAAATAATGTAATATAATAAAAACACTTTAAAATTTAGTTTAATAAAATATTCAGTATTATTTTAAAAAATTTATTTTAAAATTTAATTTAATATAATAAATATAGACTTTTATAATAACTTTAATAGATAAAGGTTTGTGTAAAGGATTTTAGAAATTGGTAAATGGTTTTGTAAGGAATTTATAAAAGTTTATAAGAGATTTTATAATGGACTTTATAAAAAGGGATTTTATAATTGTTTTATAAAGGAGTTATAAAGGTTTTAAAGGATTTTATAAAGGGTTTTATAAAAGAACTTGTATAAAGGGGATTTGCAAGCGTTTTAAAGGAATTTGCGTAGAAATTTATGAAAGGGGAAGAGTTGAAAACTGTTTTGGAATTTATAAATGGTTTTAAAGCATATAAATAGTTATAAATGTTTTAAGAGAGATTTATAAATTATTTTCGAAATGATCGAAAGAAACCTTCCTCGATATTTATGAATATATCTATACTTTTGGAATAAGTATACTGATATCTTGATATGAAGGTATAAACTGTTTTTTGGATTTATTATTGAAATTGTTTTATAAAATGACCACGGTGTGAAAAAAGCGTTTGGTGGTTAATGAGACCGTGGTCGGATATTGTCATACTTTGTGCCAATTCCGAAACCACTTTAATAATTGTGCACGTGGTGGAGAATCCAGAATAAAGTTGGATGGTTTGACGAATGCTACTGGAATGAAGTAAGAGAACGACGATGGATAGCCTTGACTTTTGAGTCATAATTAAAATGACTAAAATAGGAGCCATGCCAGGCCAAGTGGGGCCGCTCCCCCTATCGGGCACATTTCTTCGATACCATATCTGTTACTTTGTGATTGATTTTGGTGGCTACCCTTCGATTTTTGATTATGGGAGTGTGTCTCGAGGTGGGCGGTAGTAGTTGCTATGCATAACCACCAGTCCGGATCCGCAAAACGGTAGAATCCTACCCTGGGCATTGCCTCACATGCCTTGTCATATTTATTCTGATCGAGCCCATTATGACTTTGGTTTGTATCATACCTATGGAGTGCTCACTGAGTAAACCACCAGTTTGGTGGAGCTTATAGTATCTGTATAGACTACAGTATTTATATAAAAATGTGTTAAGGGGGATATGGGTAGCGCCTTAACGCTATTTTAATACTTTACTTTACTGTAAACATATTATAATAGCGTATTGTATTATATATGTAGATAGTTTAACGGATCATTAGGAGATAGAATCCTGAACATCTCTTAAGTTATTGCACGCGCGTTAGACACTGGATATGGGATGTAAAATCCCGTAAACATCTCTGAAGTCGTTACACTCATATTTACTTATTTTGATTTAACTTACATATGATCCTTTAGTTCTGACTCGAGTGTTTTGTCTTTTCATTACACTCGGGTAAGCTTGAGCTTTTCAGTGTTGAAGACATTATTCTGGAGGACGAAGATGGAGTTTAGTACGATATTATTATTTTATCCCATTGTATCATGTTGTTCCGCTCTATGCAGTTAATGCCTCACTATTACCCCGCTATAACCTTGCTATATCTCATAGCAGATTTCTACTGCTACGATTTTTCCATATAGCCTCAAATATAGCCTTTCCGCTTTAAGCCCCGCAATTTTTTCTATATCACGTTATTCCCGCTATATTCTGTTATTTCCGCTATATCTTCTTTAAAAGAAATGAATTGAAAAATGACATTTATACATTATAAAAATTATGAAATTAATTTATTTAATTGAATTTTTAATATACTTTCAGAAATAAAATTACTCTAATATTCTATTAAATTCAATTATGTTAAATAATAGTTTTACGTTTATTTACAGTATATTTGCACATGTTTTTATTTAAAATTATTTATGTATTAATTATAATTCATTTGAATGTTAATTTTTCATTTAATTACCATTTATATATTTGTAAAAACATTAAGTACAAGATTTATATGCTATTTTAAAGTCATCCGCTATATCCCGCTGTATCCTCGCTGTATCTGCGCTATGACTTTTTGCACCTTCGCCACATTGAATCTGCCGAAATCTTTAACTGCACAGGTTCCGCTGCATTATCTTATTATTCTTGCTGCATGTATAACTCTGATATATTGTAAACGTGTAATCAAATGTTATTTGTAAAATAGCTTCATGAACTGTTTATTTGATTATTATATTTTGTCATTCCGCTGTGAGATTCTGCGTTTTGTTTCTCCTTCTTTTCTCTTATTTTCTTATTTACCCCATTAAAAATCCTCCCTTTTGAATGATTTGAGTTGACATGTGTGGTTTATTGTCGATTTAAACCGTATAAAAAGGTGGTTCGTTACATACGAATAGTACTAGTTGAATACAGAAGTGAATTTGGGTATGATTGGTCTGATCTTTTACTCAATACAAACTGGTTTGGGGTTTATAGTAAACTATGTCTTAAACAACATTGTTTTTGACCTATTAAAATATTATGATTTGAATATAAGAAATCCTTGATTTAGATTTAAATAAATAATTTGGAATTTTTTTTTCTAATTTAAAAGTGAAACAATTTAGAATTATTCCAAGATTTAAAAAAGGGTTTTAATTAAACAAAGGATTTGATAAATGAGGCTTAATGATTCCATATACTCTAAAGAAGATAAAGAAATGATTTAGTGATTATTTCTCTAAGAGAAATTTGATTTAAATATAAAGGTTAAATTAATTGAATGTTGTGTGATAATCACCTATATACATAAATGCCTTTTTTCGATGGTTGGTTCGTAGAAACCGAGGTCGGATTTGGGTAACTTCTATCCGAAAACCACTTCGAACCAATGAATAAGTTCGGAAGTGAAGACTTGTTGAAGATGATGATTATTGAAGACCGCAGATCTTCAGAATGTAGGGATTGTTGTCATGAGTCCCATGGGTTTACTCCATATTATATTTATATGGCAATGGTGTTTGCATTCTGAAATCTTCGTCGTATTGAAGACCAGAGATTTTCATGGCAGTAGGACTGCTTATTGACATTCTTTGGGTAGCTCTCAATATAGAGACATTTATTATAGCGGTGATCCTTTTGTGTATTGAAATCTTTGGATTACAAGCACTACTCACTACTGATCCTAGGGGTGATTCCAAAAAAAGTATTTGGTAGGAGGAGTGCATTCAGTTTCGTTCAATCCCAGGATGAACTTGTATGGATGAGTGTCTAATAGTGCATTTCTGATCATATTAATTGATCTCTATCAACGTATTATCTGCTTGGTGGCGAAGAAGGCAACTTCTCTTAGCTTAACACCCTTTCCTGCGACGTACGAGCTCAGGAATTATATGTTTGTAGAAATCGGTTGTGTGATTAAGGAATGGCAATGTGGAATTCTAAGTGGAATGTGCTTTGTGTAAGAATAAAGCATGGCTTTGAAGAAAAGCATAGCCTCACGAGCCTCACATCCCGAAGATCATACGGGTAATTATATGGTCTGAAGGACATATATTTCAAGCTATCGGTTGTATGAGCATGGAGGAGTCCGGTGGAATCTGGATCCTCACGGCATCTATTGCCCCATTTCTTTTAATATAGTAGCTAGCTTGTAAAAAGTGATAAGGCTACCGAATACTGGTAGTGTAGCAAGTACAGTTCCAAATGGCTAGCTTAGAAAAAGCGATAAGGCTTTCGGGGACTATGGTTGTTATGCGTGGATCGAAGAAAAAGGCCACTATTGGTAGCAACCACTTCTACATGCATGTTTCTTCTTCGCCTGGAACGAGAAAAAAAGGGGGGAGATGAAGTACTATAGGGGCGTGGGTTTATTTGAGGGCTTGACCCGCTTGTGTTTGGGTGGGACGTTTCGTTCTATTGGTATAAAAAAATATTTTTTTACTAGAAGCATGAAAATGGGAATTGGAGAAGAATTGGGGAAGAAAGGTAGGTGGATTGCGATGTGTTGGGCCTGGGCCGAACCAATTTTGAGAAATAAATTCTAATATTATTTTTATGTTATAATCTAATTAGTTAAGTTTTAAATGTTGATATCTCGCTTGTTTCAAATCCAATTGACACGAGGATTTTTGCATTGAAATCATAATGACAAGTACAACATTGTGGTGTAATCTATTGGTAGCTTTGGACAAGTACAAATTTGTGATATACTGAAATGGGAAGGTTTTAAATCGCGTTATTTTAAATAATAACGTCATTCAAATATATATACTTTAATAATTGATGTTATCTGGCCAAATAAAATTACATTGAGTTAAACTGAACTGAATGTGGTAACTGGACATCTATTTCGTGGAATAAAACACCGTTCCGCTAATTGATTTAATTGGACACCGATTAGCAGAATAAATCACCGTTCTGCTATTATAAATTGACTAAGTCAAATTTGGATATTTATTTAGCAGAAATAAACCCCGTTCTGCTATTACATTAGTGTGGACACTTAACTTCATTCCAATTGGTTACTATTGGATAAACATTGCATTAATAGATAATTGTTAATGATGGGTATAATTTACATATTTGACATTATGTAACAACTGGGATTATAACTTATTTAGTTATTGAAATTAATGGTGACTTGATTATGTACCATTGGAGTCACTAAGCCTCTTTCTAAATTTGGAAGTTGACTTTTGAACCAAAGTTATTTAAGAATGATTATTATTTATTAATGATATTTTAAAGATAATTAATAATTATTTGAAAATGATTTAAAGTTGATTATTTTATGATTTTTTTTTAATATTTAATTATTGTTTTCAAAGTTTTTTATTTAATTTGTTTAAATTATATTTTAATTGCTAATTGAAGTTATTTTATAATGATTTGATTTAAAATTTAATTATTATTTAAGAATTAATTAGTATTAAAATATTATTATTTCAAGGATAATTTGTTCAAATATTAATATTGTTTTTAAAAATAATATATTATATAGTAAATTGTTATTAAAGAGTATTTTCCAAAATTAAACTTGGAAATTTATATAGAAAATTTATAAGCATTATTTTGAGATAGTTATTAAAATAAAAGATTTTGGGAAGTAATGGTATATTTTCATAGCGTAATTTGAGGGCAGAGATTTCCTAAAGTTTGGGATGTTTTCACTAGGATAGCGACGTAACCATTATGCAAACTGCGATCTATGATTGAGTGCATGGCGTAAATCGAGAGGCGGAGATTGCCTAAAGTTAAGTTTGGATTTCTCTGGGATATAGACATAATCATTGAGCTGCGATCTAGGTTCGATAACGAATGGTGCTTTCCATATTTATTTTAAAGGGTTTCAAGTATTTTTGGGAGATATGATTTGTTAATATACTTATTCTTGTGAGATAAGTATATGACTGTTTTTGATAAAGAGAATTAATTTGTTGAAATTAAATTAAATGAGGCTTAGTGATTTCAGTCGGAAATGAAATCTTTGTTTGAATGTTTGTTTATTTGATAGTTAAATAACCGACTATCAAATCTTGCCCAAATATGTAATCCTTCTTAACTTTGGTGGTATGGAATTAATTCCCTACTTAACACCGAAGGATTTTAAATCTGGAAATATCTAGGAGAAATGCGAGAATTATATGGTACGGTTACCATCGGGTTGCTATACTATACGTATAAACTTGTGGATCTTCTAGGACAAATGATAAGGAGATTCGTCCACTTAATCGGTTAGGGGGTGATCCCCGATCTTATGTATTGTCCGATTATTTCCTAAAGAACCGGTCTTGAGCATTCCAGAAATCGATGAAATCCATCACAGAAGATTCACCTTGAACAAGGTCAATGAAGCGTCGAGCTAGAGATACTTTTTCAGCTTCCGGCACAAATTTTAACTCGAACCTTTCTCGGAATTGCTCCCAAGTAAGGTCCGCCTCAATAATTTCCGAGATCAGAAGCTCATACCAATCTAATGCTCTTTCTTGGAGCATGCTAGAAGCCACTTGGACTCGATGGAGATCAATACGATTCATGCGAGAAAAGATGCGATCGCATGTTCTAAGCCAAGTTTGGACCTCTATAACGTTTTCGGAACCTTTGAAAGGCTTTCCACCCAAGTTGGTGTAATCACTTCACAAGCGTGCAAACCCATATTTAGGATGAGTGGGCTCTGGAATGGGTCCGATAGCTTGAGCATTTTTCAAAAGATCTAAAAGTTGCTGAGCAGACATGAATACTCCGCCCTGAGGAGTAGCACTGGATTGACCGGCGCTGGGATGGCCTGGTCTAACCATTTCTCTTCTTTAAGAAAGAAAGAAGAGGAAAAAGGTTATTCACAAAATGAATATCAAACAAACTTGATTGATAAAAACAAGGCATCATAAAAGAAATAGGATAGAACGGTACGAAGACTCGAATTAAATCCTATGGCACGATTCCTAAGAAAGACTTAGGACAATGATCCTTGCTAGATTATTCTACATTGTTCCGAAGTTTGGCTC
The DNA here is from genome assembly GCA_030737815.1 of Allium fistulosum. Taxonomy (NCBI): domain Eukaryota; kingdom Viridiplantae; phylum Streptophyta; class Magnoliopsida; order Asparagales; family Amaryllidaceae; genus Allium; species Allium fistulosum. Next base: position 682,405,171 of record CM060905.1, on the reverse strand, counting down.
TGATACCAAGCTGTGACGCCCCACCTCTATACTCACACTAGCCAAGGACACTACGGAGTAATGCCGTCGACTAGCATGAAGAATAAGGCTGTTGAGGAGCGACCATCTGTTTAATTGCTTTGTGCGAGTACCGATATGTCAGATGATATAACTTACATTTCGTTTCAAGAGGAAATCCGACATATCAAATACAAACTCAATGCTACCACACAGTGGCTAAGTGGTCTTCGGAAACAAATATAGAAATAAACATAACACAAATCAGTCACAGATATTCATACCACAAAGGCAGAATCAGATATGAATATAACACATAAAAGTGTACATCAAAGTAGTGGTCAAACAAGATCCACTACATCACAAAAGAATAGATACATGTGCTAGACAAAAGAATAATTATACATCAAGGAGTCTATATCTCAACTGTATAATAACAGAAAGTACTAATCTAAAGTAGTTAGCCAAAAATCAGATGATAATCCCTGATAAGAAGTCAAGCGGAAGCACCTGTAACATCTCGGTCTGAATTGAGTATTATTTAAGAAGAAAATAATAAACGGACCAGTCTAGCAATAATTATCATATATAAAATGAGATATAAATAGAGATATAACAAAAACGTATGATAACAATAATGTCATACTGTGACAAGTATACTTTAAACAACAACAAAATCATACAATATCTCAAGAATCTCAAAGCACCAAAAAGAATGTCATATTCTTTATTTTATTCACCAAACCCCAAATATTGACAAACATATCATTGCTAATCACAAAAAGAGGTGAAACACAAATTCTAGAAATCATCAACTAGAAATCCATAAATCACAAAGGGGGAGGCCTATCACAAACGGGAGCATGAAAACTCACCAACACGTGCATCACAAATGGAACGCTATTCCATGGTCGCTAACCATCAATTTTGAGCCGAGGCTCCACAAACGGCCCGAAGACCATGGGTCGCTACCCCACCAAATTGAACCGAAGTTCCACAAACGGGGTTTTTAGCCCCCACACAAACAAATAGATATCGCACATCGCTAGTCTAAATCACAAAATGATCATCATCAATCATCAAGAAGTGTCGATTACACTAAGTTAGTAAATAAATGAGCTTAGCTTCATGTCCCATAACCACTAGCTTAACTTAAATATTTAAGAACAAATTGTAGATTTCCACTCGAAAATTGTCACAAGAGTTCACTCGGACAAGTCCAAGAATTAACCGACGAAGTAAACGCAAGCGTTTCATACCACTTGTTTTACTAAGCCGTTTAATTAGATTTCTCATACGAATGAGGTAAAGGTTTGTATATACTAATAGATTGGAAAACGGTTTTATAAACGAGATTTGTATTAAAAATAGAGTTGGAAACATCTTTGTGAAAGAGTTTGATTATTTACTACTAGTATAGAAACCTTTGTATTTTAAAGTGACAAACCATAGAAATGATCGTCGAAACAATCAATCACCAAAATTCACATACGAAGACGTGAATTAAATCCAAAGAAATCGATACCAAATCCATCAAAATGAATATTCCCAAAAAAATCCCAAAAAAGAAGTCATCAAAGTCGATAAAAGCGATAACAACAAATCGGATCGACATAAATCGATGAACAATGGAAATTCGCTCAAAAATAGGCAAATAGGGTGAGATAGCAGATTCAGTCGACTGAACCATAATGGTTAGTCGACTGAACTGCAATTCGCAGTAAACTCTGCCTAGCCCTATGAGGGGCAAAATCCTACCAGAAACGATTGATCGAGCAATGGCGACTAGGGATTTATGCCAAGCGACAACCCAGCCTTATAGGCTCTTTGATACACCCCCAAAAACATGTTCAAACATCCATAAAAAGATTTTCATAAAATTGGACTTCAAAAACCAAAAATTGGAAAATTCACCAAATCAATGCAAACAAAAGCAAATGAACATGAATAGATGTTAGGAATTACAACCTGACAACTATGATAGCTATACACATAGATGTGAGTTCAAAAACTCACCTTTTCAACCCAAAACAACAAATGAGAAGCTTTGAAATCAAAAGAAAGATCAACCACACTTCAACTTCAACTCTAGAAGCTCTAATCTAAGATTACAACAAATATTTCCTAAGTTAGGTCATAGGAAATTTCTGAAATTGAAGAGAGATTGAGATGGAGAAGAAGAAGAGGATGCTTACCTAAGCTTCTCTTTGATTTTGGAGCTAGAACTTGAATTTGCAAAGGAACTAGGGCTTAGGATTTTAGTTTCCAATCCCTTCCCCCATTTTTAATAAAGCTTGAAGTGTTAGGAAAATAATAGAATGAATGAAGAGGAGAGGGGGTGGAGTTAGGATATAAGATGAGTTGGGTTAGTGGGCTGAAACCCAAACCCAAGCCCAAAGCCCTAAGTGAAAATGTCAAAATTTTACTCAACTCCAAACATATCGATGTTTATAGTCAAAAAAGTTGTAAATGCCATTTTGGACTCAATGGAAGTGGTCTCGAGTCCCAATTCGACTGTTTACAAAAAGTAACATTTCGGACTTTAATCCGATTAACGATGCTATATTTAAATAAAACATTTAAATATACAATCGTAAAATATGCGGGTTATTATAGACTCCCCTCCTTAAAGAAATTGCGTCCTCGCAATCTTTAAGAAATAAAGAAATAAAAAGTAACAACCAAAAAGCATATCAACACAAAAGATAATTAGAAATAAGAAGTTCACCTCAAAGAGCTCGAGAGAGTATGTTCGGATGTGTTCGCTCGATGAATTCTCTGGATTCCCAAGAGCAATCCTTAGGATTTGTGGACCATTGAACTTTCACAAGAGGAACATCTTTATTTCGAAGGCGTTTAACCTCTGAAGCAATGATTCGAATAGGATGTTGCTCATAAGTCAAATTAGGTGAAACTTCAATTTCTTCAATAACACCAGGCTCAAGAATAGAATCGGAACCTCGAAGGCATTTCTGTAGTTGAGAGACGTGAAACACGTCATGAATAGCAGAAAATTGAGCCGGTAATAAAAGGCGATAAGCCACAGAACCAATGCGTTCGGTGATGGGAAATGGGCCAATATATTGAGGTGCTAATTTTCCCGATCGACTGAAACGCACAACACCCTTCATAGGTGAAACACGAATAAACACAAAATCTCCCACAGAAAATTCTAATTTCCTTCTTCGGTTATCGGCATAGGATTTTTGTCTACTTTGAGTTTCTTTCATCCTATGACGAATAAGGTCAATCTTTTTTGTGGCATCACGAATAAAATCTGGACCTAAAACCAGCTTCTCACCGGCTTCAAGCCAACACGAAGGAGATCGGCATGGCCTTCCGTATAGTGCCTCGAAAGGTGCCATACCAATACTAGATTGGAAGCTATTATTATAGGAAAACTCAACAAGAGAAATATGATCTTCCCAACTTCCACCAAAATCAAGAACACATGCACGAAGAAGATCTTCAAGAGTTTGATTCACACGCTCGGTTTGTCCATCGGACCGGGGATGATAAGCGGTGCTAAAATTAAGCTTTGTTCCCAAAGCTTTTTGAAGACCTTTCCAAAATCCACTAGTAAACAATGGATCACGATCGCTAATAATAGATGTAGGAACTCCATGCAATTTAACAATTTCCTTGACATAGAGTTTAGCCAAAATAGGTACGGTCCGATTGGACCGAACGGGAAGAAAATGTGTGGATTTTGTAAGTCTATCTACTATCACCCATAGGCTATCATGACCCGAACGAGAACGGGGAAGACCGTCAATAAAGTCTATGGAGACGTGATCCCACTTCCAAACGGGAATGTCCAAAGGTTGCAACAACCCACCGGGCCTTTGATGTTTGGCCTTAACGAGTTGGCAAGGCATGCAACGCTTAACGAAGTTAGCAATATTAGATTTCATCCCATCTCAATAATAAAGTCGCTTCATATCCGCGTACATTTTACTACTACCGGGATGAATGGTAAATTTAGAACGATGAGAATCTTCTAAAATGTCTTTACGAAGATCACAAATATTTGGCACGATAAGACTACCAAATTTTCGAATACCGCCACGAACATCAAAATCAAAGTCTTTCAAACCTTCAATATCAATTTTATCCCTACAACTTTGGCTAAAAAGAACCAATTCGGGATCATGCTTTTGAGCTTCAAGAATGCGGTCTAAAAGAGAAGGATGAGCCTCAAGGCTACATAAAACAAGAGATGAACATGAATTGGATTCACTATCTCGAATCTCACAAGTGTATAATGTCGCGAGATCATTCCATTCGAATATCATCATGGAAACAACCGCTTGTTGCTTACGACTAAGGGCATCGGCAACACGATTTCCCTTTCCGGGAGTATAAAGAATATCAAGATCATAAGATGCAAGGAACTCGAGCCAACGTTGTTGACGCAAATTAAGTTCCTTTTGAGAAAATAAATACTTCAAAGATTTATGATCGGTGTAGAGAACAAATTTCTCTCCCAAAAGATAATGGCGCCAAATTCTAAGGGCGAAAATAATAGCCGCGAGCTCTAAATCATGAGTGGCATATCTAGTCTCGGCAGGCTTTAATTGCCTAGAAGCATAAGCAATAACACATTCCCTTTGCATGAGAACAACACCCAAACCAACACGACTAGCATCGGTATAAACAATAAAATCTTGGTTTCCTTCGGGAATCACAAGAATATGAGCATTGGAAAGGAGTTCTTTTAGTTTCTGAAAAGCAGCTTCACATTTGTCTGACCAAATGTATTTAACTCCCTTCTTTGTCAAATTAGTAAGAGGTACAGAAATTTTAGAAAAGTCTTTTATGAACCGATGGTAATAGCCCACCAATCCAAGAAAGCTACGAATTTCCGTCACACTCTCCGGTCTCTTCCAATTTTGAATTGCTTCAATCTTTGAAGGATCCACAGAAATTCCGGATTCAGAAATAATATGGCCTAAGTTTTTCACACGAGATTGCCAAAAGTGGCATTTAAAATTTTTTGCTTTCAATTGTTTGCTCCTAAGAGTATCCAACACAATCCGAAGATGATTTTCATGCTCTTCCTCGGTTTTAGAATAAACAAGAATATCATCGATAAAGATGAGAACAAATCGGTCGAGGAAGTCTTTGAAAACTCGATTCATAAGGTCAACGAAATAAGTTGGAGCATTCGTCAAACCAAATGGCATAACAAGCCATTCATAAGATCCATAACGAGTATGGAATAATGTCAAAGGAATGTTATCCTATGCAATACGGAGCTGATGAAAACCGGTTGCTAAGTCTAACTGTGAAAAGACTTTAGCACCACTAAGTTGATCGAATAGATCATCAATCCGAGGTAAGGGATATTTATTCTTGATGGTGAGATCATTAAGCTTACGGTAGTCAACGCAAAGCCTAAGTGTACCATCCGATTTCTTCACAAAAATAGCTGAAGCTCCCCATGGAGAGGAACTAGATTGAATAAATTGCTTCACTTCCAATTCGGATAATTGTTTACGCATCTCCTCATTTTCCTTATTGGGCATACGATAAGGAGGTCGAGTAATAGGTAGAGCTCCAAGGATTAGGTTAATTATGAACTCAATTGCTCGCTTAGGTGGTAATTCTAAAACGGGCTTAAATATGTCGGGAAATCCACGAACAATGTGAATGAGAGAAATGACATCTTCCTCATCATCGTTATCGTCATCATGAGGATTTAGTGAATACAAGGATGCTCCCGAATTAGAATCTGAATCTTTAAGAACAAGAGAAACCCGCTTAACAGATTGAGGTTGTCAAAGATATATAGTCCGCTCAGGACATAGGATTTGGGCTTCATAACGGTTAAGCTAATCCATCCCCAAAATCAATCCAAAACCTAGGTAACGCATAACATGCAAATCGGCTCGGAAAGAATAATCACATAAAATAATCTCGACATCTTTACAAAGTAAACTGAGTGTTGCGGATCCACCAGCCAGATTCGCAATTCTCAAAGAAGTCATCAAGCCAATAACATTCAAAGACAAAGCATCAACAAGTTCTTTTGATATAAAAGAGTGAGATGCACCCGTATCAAAAAGAACTCGAATAGGAAAATCATGAAATATAATAATGCCATCAAGGATAGAATGAGAAATACCTTGACCACGAGAAGTGTTAGTTGGGGCTTGCACAACATTTAGCTTGCGTTCCTTTTTGCTTTGAAGTTTGGGACACAAAGATATAGTATGACCCGAACTCTTGCAATAGCGGCAAGAAAGAGGCTTCGGGCACTTGTTTGCATAATGGTCCTTAGAACCACAATTGTAACATTTTCCACGATAAGAGGTAGGAGCATTTGCTACCGAAGTTGCTTGCTTCCCTTTCTTGTTGGGATTAGGCTTGAATTTAAAAGGCCTCTTCTTATTGATGATTTGTTTGACTTCAACATCACTTTTTTTATGGGCCTCTTCGAGTCGAAGAGCGATATCAACAAGCTGATCGGAAGAAACTTCTAATTTCAGAAGTAATGGATTTTTGAGATTCTTATTCAAGCCATAGACAAATCTCTGGTTTTTCTTCAATGAGGTATTAATATACTCGACCCCATATTTAAATAGAGTTTTGAAAGATGCGACGTAATCCGTCACAAAAGATTCACCTTGAACAAGGTCAATGAAGCGTCGAGCTAGAGATACTTTTTCAGCTTCCGACATAAATTTTAACTCGAACCTATCCCGGAATTGCTCCCAAGTAAGGTCTGCCTCAATAATTTCCGAGATCAGAAGCTCATACCAATCTAATTCTCTTTCTTGGAGCATGCTAGAAGCCACTTGAACTCGATGGAGATCAATAAGATTCATGCGAGAAAAGATGCGATCGCATGTTCTAAGCCAAGCTTGGACCACTATAACGTTTTTGGAACCTTTGAAAGGCTTTCCACCCAAGTTGATGTAATCACTACACAAGTGTGCACATCCAGATTTAGGATGAGTGGGCTCTGGAATGGGTCCGATAGCTTGAGCATTTTTCACAAGATCTAAAAGTTGCTGAGCAGACATGAATACTCCGTCCTGAGGAGTAGCACTGGATTGACTGGCGCTGGGACGGGCTGGTCTAACCATTTCTCTTCTTTAAGAAAGAAAGAAGAGGAAAAAGATTATTCACAAAATGAATATCAAACAAACTTGATTGATAAAAACAAGGCATCATAAAAGAAATAGGATAGAATGGTACGAAGACTCGAATTAAATCCTATGGCACGATTCCTAAGAAAGACTTAGGACAATGACCCTTGCTAGATTATTCTACATTGTTCCGAAGTTTGGCTCTGATACCAAGTTGTGACGCCCCACCTCTATACTCACACTAGCCAAGGACACTACGGAGTAATGTCGTCGACTAGCACGAAGAATAAGGCTGTTGAGGAGCGACCATCTATGTAATTGCTTTGTGCGAGTACCGATATGTTAGATGATATAACTTACATTTCGTATCAAGAGGAAATCCGACATATCAAATACAAACTCAAAGCTACCACACAGTGGCTAAGTGGCCTTCGGAAACAAATATAGAAATAAACATAACACAAATCAGTCATAGGTATTCATACCACAAAGGCGGAATCAGATATGAATATAACACATAAAAGTGTGCATCAAAGTAGTGGTCAAACAAGATCCACTACATCACAAAAGAATAGATACATGTGCTAGACAAAAGAATAATTATACATCAAGGAGTCTATATCTCAACTGTATAATAACAAAAACTACTAATCTAAAGTAGTTAGCCAAAAATCAGATGATAATCCCTAATAAGAAGTCAAGCGGAAGCACCTGTAACATCTCGGTCTGACCCGAGTATTATTTAAGAAGAAAATAATAAACGGATCAGTCTAGCAATAATTATCATATATAAAATGAGATATAAGTAGAGATATAACAAAACGTATGATAACAATAATGTCATACTGTGACAAGTATACTTTAAACAACAACAAAATCATACAATATCTCAAGAATCTCAAAGCACCAAAAAGAATGTCATATTCTTTATTTTATTCACCAAACCCCAAATATTGACAAACATATCATTGCCAATCACAAAAAGAGGTGAAACACAAATTCTAGAAATCATCAACTAGAAATCCAGAAATCACAAAGGGGGAGGCCTATCACAAACGGAAGCATGAAAACTCACCAACACGTGCATCACAAACGGAACGCTATTCCATGGTCGCTAACCATCAATTTTGAGCCGAGGCTCCACAAACGGCCCGAAGATCATGGGTCGCTACCCCACCAAATTGAACCGAAGTTCCACAAACGGGGTTTTCAGTCCCCACACAAACAAATAGACATTGCACATCGCTAGTCTAAATCACAAAATGATCATCATCAATCATCACAAAGTGTCGGTTACACTAAGCTAGTAAATAAATGAGTTTAGCTTCATGTCCCATAACCACTAGCTTAACTTAAATATTTACGAACAAATTGTAGATTTCCACTCAAAAATTGTCACAAGAGTTCAATCGGACAAGTCGAAGAATTAACCGACGAAGTAAACGCAAGCATTTCATACCACTTGTTTTACTAAGCCGTTTAATTAGATTTTTCATACGAATGAGGTAAAGGTCTGTATATACTAATAGATTGGAAAACGGTTTTATAAACGAGATTTGAATTAAAAATAGAGTTGGAAACATCTTTGTAAAAGAGTTTGATTATTTACTACTAGTATAGAAACCTTTGTATTTTAAAGTGACAAACCATAGAAATGATCGTAGAAACAATCAATCACCAAAATTCACATACGAAGACGTGAATTAAATCCAAAGAAATCGATACCAAATCCATCTAAATGGATATTCCCAAAAAATCCCAAAAAAGAAGTCATCAAAGTCGATAAAAGCGATAACAACTAATCGGATCTACACAAATCGATGAACAATGGAAATTCGCTTAAAAATAGGCAAATAGGCTGAGATAGCAGATTCAGTCGACTGAACCATAATGGTCAGTCGATTGACACTATGCCTGGAAACTTTCTGTTTCCAGGCTCAGTCGACTGAACCTTAATGGTCAGTCGACTGAACTACAATTCGTAGTAAACTCTACCTAGCCCTATGAAGGGCAAAATCCTACCGGAAACGATCGATCGAGCAATGGCGACTAGAGATTTATGCCAAGCGACAACCCGACCTTATAGGCTCTTCGATACACCCCAAAAACATGTTCAAACATCCATAAAAGGATTTTCACAAAATTGGACTTCAAAAACCAAAAATTGGAAAATTCACCAAATAAATCCAAAACAAAAGCAAATGAACATGAATTGATGTTAGGAATTACTATCTAACAACTAGATAGCTATAGACATAGATGTGAGTTCAAAAACTCACCTTTTCAACCCAAAACAACAAATGAGAAGCTTTGAAATCAAAAGAAAGATCAACCACACTTCAACTTCAACTTTAGAAGCTTTGAAATTGGAGAGAGATTGAGATGGAGAAGAAGAAGAGGATGCTTACCTAAGCTTCTCTTTGATTTTGGAGCGAGAACTTGAATTTGCAAAGGAACTAGGGCTTAGGATTTTAGTTTCCAATCTCTTCCCCCATTTTTAATAAAGCTTGAAGTGTTAGGAAAATAATAGAATGAATGAAGAGGAAGGGGGGGTGGAGTTAGGATATAAGATGAGTTGGGTTAGTGGGCTGAAACCCAAACCCAAGCCCAAAGCCCTAAGTGAAAATGTCAAAATTCTACTCAACTCCAAACATATCGATGTTTATACTCAAAAAAGTTGTAAACATCATTTTGGACTCAATGGAAGTGGTCTCGAGTCCCAATTCGACTGTTTACAAAAAGTAACATTTCGGACTTTAATCCGATTAACGATGCTATATTTAAATAAAACATTTAAATATACAATCATAAAATATGCGGGTTGTTATAGACTCCCCTCCTTAAAATTGAGCCGGTAATAAAAGGCGATAAGCCACGGAACCAATGCGTTCGGTGATGGGAAATGGGCCAATATATCGAGGTGCTAATTTTCCCGATCGACTGAAACGCACAACACCCTTCATAGGTGAAACACGAATAAACACAAAATCTCCCACATAAAATTCTAATTTCCTTCTTCGGTTATCGGCATATGATTTTTGTCTACTTTGAGCTTCTTTCATCCTATGACGAATAAGGTCAATCTTTTCTGTGGCATCACGAATAAAATCTGGACCTAAAACCAGCTTCTCACCGGCTTCAAGCCAACACGAAGGAGATCAGCATGGCCTTCCGTATAGTGCCTCGAAAGGTGCCATACCAATACTAGATTGGAAGCTATTATTATAGGAAAACTCAACAAGAGAAATATGATCTTCCCAACTTCCACCAAAATCAAGAACACATGCACGAAGAAGATCTTCAAGAGTTTGATTCACACGCTCGGTTTGTCCATCGGACTGGGGATGATAAGCGGTGCTAAAATTAAGCTTCGTTCCCAAAGCTTTTTGAAGACCTTTCCAAAATCCACTAGTAAACAATGGATCACGATCGCTAACAATAGAAGTAGGAACTCCATGCAATTTAACAATTTCCTTGACATAGAGTTTAGCCAAAATAGGTACGGTACGATTGGACCGAACGGGAAGAAAATGGGCGAATTTTGTAAGTCTATCTACTATCACCCATAGGCTATCATGACCCAAACGAGAATGGGGAAGACCGTCAATAAAGTCCATGGAGACTTGATCCCACTTCCAAACGGGAATGTCCAAAGGTTGCAACAACCCACCGGGCCTTTGATGTTCGGCCTTAACGAGTTGGCAAGTCATGCAACGCTTAACGAAGTTAGCAATATTAGATTTTATCCCATCCTAATAATAAAGTCGCTTCATATCCGCGTACATTTTACTACTACCGGGATGAATGGTAAATTTAGAACGATGAGAATCTTCTAAAATGTCTTTACGAAGATCACAAATATTTGGCACGATAAGTCTACCAAATTTTCAAATACCGCCACGAACATAAAAATCAAAGTCTTTCAAACTTTCAATATCAATTTTATCCCTACAACTTTGGCTAAGAAGAACCAATTCGGGATCATGCTTTTGAGCTTCAAGAATGCGGTCTAAAAGAGAAGGATGAGCCTCAAGGCTACATAAAACAAGATATGAACATGAATTGGATTCACGATCTCGAATCTCACAAGTGGATAAAGTCGCGAGATCATTCCATTCGGATATCATCATGGAAACAACCGCTTGTTGCTTACGACTAAGGGCATCGGCAACATGATTTCCCTTTCTGAGAGTATAGAGAATATCAAGATCATAAGATGCAAGGAACTCGAGCCAACGTTGTTGACGCAAATTAAGTTCCTTTTGAGAAAATAAATACTTCAAAGATTTATGATCGGTATAGAGAACAAATTTCTCTCCCAAAAGATAATGGCGCCAAATTCTAAGGGCGAAAACAATAGCCGCGAGCTCTAAATCATGAGTGGCATATCTAGTCTCGGCAAGCTTTAATTGCCTAGAAGCATAAGCAATAACACGTTCCCTTTGCATGAGAACGGCACCCAAACCAACACGACTAGCATCGGTATAAACAATAAAATCTTGGTTTTCTTCGGGAATCACAAGAATAGGAGCATTGGAAAGGAGTTCTTTTAGTTTCTAAAAAGCAGCTTCACATTTGTCTGATCAAATGTATTTAACTCCCTTCTTTGTCAAATTAGTAAAAGGTACGGAAATTTTAGAAAAGTCTTTTATGAACCGACGGTTATATCCCGCCAATCCAAGAAAGCTACGAATTTCCGTCACACTCTCCAGTCTCTTCCAATTTTGAATCGCTTCAATCTTTGAAGGATCCACAGAAATTCCGGATTCGGAAATAATATGGCCCAAGAATTTCACACGAGATTGCCAAAAGTGGCATTTAGAAAAAATTTCTTTCAATTGTTTGCTCCTAAGAGTATCCAACACAATCCGAAGATGATTTTCATGCTCTTCCTCGGTTTTAGAATAAACAAGAATATCATCGATAAAGATGAGAACAAATCGGTCGAGGAAGTCTTTGAAAACTCGATTCATAAGGTCAACGAAATAAGTTGGAGCATTCGTCAAACCAAATGGCATAACAAGCCATTCATAAGATCCATAACGAGTATGGAATAATGTCAAAGGAATGTTATCCTATGCAATACGGAGCTGATGAAAACCGGTTGCTAAGTCTAACTGTGAAAAGACTTTAGCACCACTAAGTTGATCGAATAGATCATCAATCCGAGGTAAGGGATATTTATTCTTGATGGTGAGATCATTAAGCTTACGGTAGTCAACGCAAAGCCTAAGTGTACCATCCGATTTCTTCACAAAAATAGCTGAAGCTCCCCATGGAGAGGAACTAGATTGAATAAATTGCTTCACTTCCAATTCGGATAATTGTTTACGCATCTCCTCATTTTCCTTATTGGGCATACGATAAGGAGGTCGAGTAATAGGTAGAGCTCCAAGGATTAGGTTAATTATGAACTCAATTGCTCGCTTAGGTGGTAATTCTAAAACGGGCTTAAATATGTCGGGAAATCCACGAACAATATGAATGAGAGAAATGACATCTTCCTCATCATCGTTATCGTCATCATGAGGATTTAGTGAATACAAGGATGCTCCCGAATTGGAATCTGAATCTTTAAGAACAAGAGAAACCTACTTAAGAAATTGAGGATGTCGAAGATATATAGTCCGCTTAGGACATAGGATATAGGCTTCATAACGGTTAAGCCAATCCATCAGCAAAATCATTCTGAAACCTAGGTAACGCATAACATGCAAATCGGCTTGGAAAGAATAATCACATAAAATAATATCGGCATCTTTACAAAGTAAACTGAGTGTTGTGGATCCACCAACCGGATTCGCAATTCTCAAAGAAGTCATCAAGCCAATAACATTCAAAGACAAAGCATCAACAAGTTCTTTTGATATAAAAGAGTGAGATGCACCTGTATCAAAAAGAACTCGAATAGGAAAATCACGAAATATAATAATGCCATCAAGGATAGAATGAGAAATACCTTGACCACGATAAGTGTTAGTAGGGGCTTGCACAACATTTAGCTTTCCTTCCTTTTTTCTTTGAAGTTTGGGACACAAAGATATAGTATGACCCGAACTCTTGCAATAGCGGAAAGAAAGAGGCTTCGGGCACTTGTTTGCATAATGGTCCTTAGAACCACAATTGTAACATTCTCCACGACAAGAGGTAGGAGCATTTGCTACCGAAGTTGCTTGCTTCCCTTTCTTGTTGGGATTAGGCTTGAATTTAAAAGGCCTCTTCTTATTGATATTTTGTTTGACTTCAACATCACTTTCTTTATCGGCCTCTTCGAGTCGAAGAGCGATATCAACAAGCTGATCGAAAGAAACTTCTAATTTCAGAAGTAATAGCTTTTTGAGATTCTTATTCAAGCCATAGAAAAATTCGAGGTCGTTACAAACGACCTGGTCTAACCATTTCTCTTCTTTAAGAAAGAAAGAAGAGGAAAAAGATTATTCACAAAATGAATATCAAACAAACTTGATTGATAAAAACAAGGCATCATAAAAGAAATAGGATAGAATGGTACGAAGACTCGAATTAAATCCTATGGCACGATTCCTAAGAAAGACTTAGGACAATGACCCTTGCTAGATTATTCTACATTGTTCCGAAGTTTGGCTCTGATACCAAGTTGTGACGCCCCACCTCTATACTCACACTAGCCAAGGACACTACGGAGTAATGTCGTCGACTAGCACGAAGAATAAGGCTGTTGAGGAGCGACCATCTATGTAATTGCTTTGTGCGAGTACCGATATGTTAGATGATATAACTTACATTTCGTATCAAGAGGAAATCCGACATATCAAATACAAACTCAAAGCTACCACACAGTGGCTAAGTGGCCTTCGGAAACAAATATAGAAATAAACATAACACAAATCAGTCATAGGTATTCATACCACAAAGGCGGAATCAGATATGAATATAACACATAAAAGTGTACATCAAAGTAGTGGTCAAACAAGATCCACTACATCACAAAAGAATAGATACATGTGCTAGACAAAAGAATAATTATACATCAAGGAGTCTATATCTCAACTGTATAATAACAAAAACTACTAATCTAAAGTAGTTAGCCAAAAATCAGATGATAATCCCTAATAAGAAGTCAAGCGGAAGCACCTGTAACATCTCGGTCTGACCCGAGTATTATTTAAGAAGAAAATAATAAACGGATCAGTCTAGCAATAATTATCATATATAAAATGAGATATAAGTAGAGATATAACAAAAACGTATGATAACAATAATGTCATACTGTGACAAGTATACTTTAAACAACAAAAAAATCATACAATATCTCAAGAATCTCAAAGCACCAAAAAGAATGTCATATTCTTTATTTTATTCACCAAACCCCAAATATTGACAAACATATAATTGCCAATCACAAAAAGAGGTGAAACACAAATTCTAGAAATCATCAACTAGAAATCCAGAATCACAAAGGGGGAGGCCTATCACAAACGAGAGCATGAAAACTCACCAACACGTGCATCACAAACGGAACGCTATTCCTTGGTCGCTAACCATCAATTTTGAGCTGAGACTCCACAAACAGCCCGAAGACCATGGGTCGCTACCCCACCAAATTGAACTGAATTTCCACAAACGGGGTTTTTAGTCCCCACACAAACAAATAGGCATCGCACATCGCTAGTCTAAATCACAAAATGATGATCATCAATCATCAAGAAGTGTCGATTACACTAAGCTAGTAAATAAATGAGTTTAGCTTCATGTCCCATAACCACTAGCTTAACTTAAATATTTACGAACAAATTGTAGATTTCCACTCGAAAATTGTCACAAGAGTTCAATCGGACAAGTCCAAGAATTAACCGACGAAGTAAACGCAAGTGTTTCATACCACTTGTTTTACTAAGCCGTTTAATTAGATTTCTCATACGAATGAGGTAAAGGTTTGTATATACTAATAGATTGGAAAATGGTTTTATAAACGAGATTTGTATTAAAATAGAGTTGGAAACATCTTTGTGAAAGAGTTTGATTATTTACTACTAGTATAGAAACCTTTGTATTTTAAAGTGACAAACCATAGAAATGATCGTAGAAACAATCAATCACCAAAATTCACATACGAAGACGTGAATTAAATCCAAAGAAATCGATACCAAATCCATCAAAATGGATATTCCCAAAAAAATCCCGAAAAAGAAGTCATCAAAGTCGATAAAAGCGATAACAACTAATCGGATCGACATAAATCGATAAACAATGGAAATTCGCTCAAAAATAGGCAAATAGGCTGAGATAGCAGATTCAGTCGACTGAACCATAATGGTCAGTCGACTGACACTATGCCTGGAAACTTTTTGTTTCCAGGCTCAGTCGACTGAACCATAATGGTCAGTCGACTGACACTATGCTTGGAAACTTTCTGTTTCCAGGCTCAGTCGACTGAACTGCAATTCGCAGTAAACTCTGCCTAGCCCTATGAAGGGCAAAATCCTACCGGAAATGATCGATCGAGCAATGGTGACTAGGGTTTTATGCCAAGTGACAACCCGGCCTTATAGGCTCTTCGATACACCCTAAAAACATGTTCAAACATCCATAAAATGATTTTCACAAAATTGGACTTCAAAAACCCAAAATTGGAAGATTCACCAAATCAATCCAAAACAAAAGCAAATGAACATGAATAGATGTTAGGAATTACTACCTAACAACTATGATAGCTATAGACATAGATGTGAGTGCAAAAACTCACCTTTTCAACCCAAAACAACAAATGAGAAGCTTTGAAATCAAAAGAAAGATCAACCACACTTCAACTTCAACTCTAGAAGCTCCAATCTAAGATTACAACGAATATTTCCTAAGTTAGGTCATAGGAAATTTATGAAATTGGAGAGAGATTGAGATGGAGAAGAAGAAGAGGATGCTTACCTAAGCTTCTCTTTGATTTTGGAGCTAGAACTTGAATTTACAAAGGAACTAGGGCTTAGGATTTTAGTTTCCAATCTCTTCCACCATTTTTAATAAAGCTTGAAGTGTTAGAAAAATAATAGAATGAATGAAGAGGAGAGGTGTGACGCCCCACTCCGAGAGCCTCATTAACAAAGAGTATTATATGGATAATACCGTCTGCTAATGCGGACAATAGAGTATAATGGAAGCGACCATGTGTAGTCTTACTTTAACTATCTGCTGAACACGCCGAAAAGTGGTTTTTATCATCTCATGTGGTTCGACAAGTTCAATAAATACTTAAAGCAAAACTACAATGGCTATAGGATCTATCAGAACAAAATGTAACAACTCAATGTAATATACATCACAGAACAGCGGATCATCATAAACACATATTCTGATACAAAGTAGAGTATACAAAATGATACATGTCAAGTGGTATAGCAAACCACAATATACAGACGAGTTCACAAGAATACATATCAGAGTTACAATAGATAAGGACTACACAAAAAGCTAAGACAAAAAGAAGCTAGCGGAATAGTCCATGCGGAAGCAAAAGAGGCTAAGTCCAAAAGCACCTAACCTGAAACATCTCGGTCTGACCCGAGTATAAAATACACGGGTCAGTCTAGATAACAAATCAGTTAGATAAACTGAACAACAATAAACCTGCAAGATCATATGGTATAACAAATATCTCTATATGAGATAACACACTCATCTAACAAAAGATGAACATAACAAAACAAGCCTCGTATCATCGGCATCTCAAATAAACAAAGGACATCATATCCCAAATCAAGCCAAAAGGCAAATAATAAATACCAATAAAGGTATACAAGTTCCACTAGATGATCGCTACATATCATGCGGCTCAAAAAGACCAACACCGAAGGGCGATACCTAGGGAATATACGTATCAATGAAAACAATAAAAGATTGCTCGAGCTCAGTACTGTATAAACAAGGATCCATGAGCCCGAAGGCTCCAAACCCAAATATCACCCATGCGGCTCATAAAGACCAACATCGGAAGCGATACTATAGGGCAACAAACCCGAAGGCACACACCCGAAGGTACAAACCCGAAGGCCACATACCCGAAGGCAACATACCCGAAGGCAACAAACCCCGAAGGCTTAACCCGAAGGCAATAAACCCCAAAGGCAACAAACCGTAGTGGCGAAGGTCCGGAGGCCCAGTACTGGACACCACTAACTGGCGGAATGTGTCATAACTCTCGAAAAGGAACCCGAAAAGTGTTAACGTATGTCCCATAACCACTCGTTCGCACTAAACGGTTTACTATCCATTAGCCAATTTCACACTCAAAGCATTACAAAGTTTACCTCATGTCATCGGTAAACCAGACACAAAGGTCAAAACGATCAATCGAATAGGTCGGGGACTAATCGGAAAGGTGAACGTGCGGATTCATGGTCCGTGTTTTACCTAACCATTTAATCTCCTTTCCACTTCGTTCGAAGTGCAAAATCGTGTGTGTTTAAATAGAAATTTATAAAGCGGAGAAGGGAGCTTTTAATACGATTTAGAGGGATTATTTATAAAACTCGTGAAAGAAGTCAAAAGTATGTTATCAAAGCCAAAGATGCAATAACAAACATTAAAAACCAACTTGCATTGATAAGATTTGGAAAACCGATCAAAACGAACAAAAATATGCAAAACAGGGAAAACAGGAGCAGGTCGGTCGGCCGGCTACAGGGCTCGGTCGACCGGACACTGTTCTGAAAAATTCTCGGGAAGCAGGTCAGTCGACCGGACTTCCTGGTCGGTCAGCCGGAGCCCAAATTCCTGCACTCCCAAAACAGAGGCAGGGAAGTGCTCAAGTAGCAGGTCGGTCGACCGGACCCTGCGTTCGGTCGGCCGGAGCCTGTTTTCCAGCACTTCTTGCCCTATCAAATGAAATGCTAATTCTTTCCAAATCAAAGCAATAGCACATGAATACTTGTTAGGAATTCATACCCAACATCAATGATAGATATACACATAGATGTGAGATAAAAATCTCACCTTTTTACCCAAAACAAAGAAGAAGAAGCTCAATTGCAAAGAGAAGATCAACCACTCACTACTTCAACTCAACAAGCTTCAATCTAAGATCAAAACAAGTAATTCCTAAGTTAGGGTTTAGGAATTTTCTGTAATTGAAGAGGAGAAGAGATGGAGAAGATGAAGAGGAGGCTTACCAATGGCTTCCACTTGATTTTGGAGCAAGGATTCAAGCTTTGCAAAGAAAACTAGGGCTTGGTATTTTCCTAATTCTTTTTCCTTTCCCCCATTTCAGTTTTTACTTGAGGAATGAAATGAAATGGAGATGAAATGAAGAGAAGGAGCTGAGTTAGGGGGTTTAAGTGGGTTTAGTTAGCTAGTGGGCTGAACCCAAACCCAAACCCAAAGTGAAAAAGGGTCAAAACTCCACAAACTCCAAACATATCGAAGCTTATACTCAAAAAGATCGCAAATGACATTTTGAACTCAATGGAAGTGGTTTCGAGTCCCAATTCGACCGTTTGCAAAAAGTAGCTTTTCGGACTATAATCCGACGAACGATGTTATATTTAAATAAAATATTTAAATATACAACCGATAAATATGCGGGTTGTTACAAGAGGGGGGTGGAGTTTGGATATAAGATGAGTTGGGTTAGTGGGCTGAAACCCAAACCCAAGCCCAAAGCCCTAAGTGAAAATGTCAAAATTCTACTCAACTCCAAACATATCGATGTTTATACTCAAACAGTTGTAAACGCCATTTTGGACTCAATGGAAGTGGTCTCGAGTTCCAATTCGACTGTTTACAAAAAGTAACATTTCGGACTTTAATCTGATTAACGATGCTATATTTAAATAAAACATTTAAATATACAATCGTAAAATATGCGGGTTTTTAAAGTTATATTTTAGGATGTTGAAATCCATATGTGGTTCCATGACTCGTTGGTGTGTGGGAATCTATGTGAGATTCCAAGATCTGTCGAGATGTGAGAATCTGTATGTGATTCCGAGGCCATTGTGGTGTGCGAATCCATATGGGATTTCGTAATGTATTTTTGAAGCGGTGCGTAAGTTGGAACGCCGGACGTAGCCTCATCAGCGAAAATGACTAAAACCAAAGATAGGAGTCATAGCCAGTAGGGTTGGCAAACCCATAGGGTGTACTCGGCTCCTTTTCCAGCAATACGGATACCTTCAGTTGTTTTGGCTTGCCGGAGCGATGCACTCGGTCTTACCAAGACCAGTTATGTTTTTCCTATAATACTCCGGCTAGACGGGTATGATGCTTCGGAAGGATAACTCTGATCCTTGTGCATGAGGACCGTTCTCGAAGTACTAAGGGCACCTCCGTGGAAATTCTACACAATTAGCGAACGAGCCTTATCGGATTTTGATTTTATGACTAGTATTGTTGTGATTTACACAACATATGCATCACAACTACTTGTTATTATTACTTTGGCGATTAGACACTATTATAATATCAGATGATTTTCTATAAAGGAGTTTTGGTTATCGTAAGGTAAAAACATGTCCGTGTTTATTTGCGGTAAGGTCTTACGAGATACCTTTGTTTTGAAAAGGTTGTTAAACTTCAAGCATCAAGTTGATTGTGTTTTCTCACACTGGTTTAACCAGACTGACCCGGTCATGGTTTTTTCTATATGCTCGGGTCAGACCGAGCATATTTTCTAGGTTTTGATGAATATTTTGGAGCTTCAGGAGTGGAGTTGGGAGCCTAGAGACGTATTCACGTAGTTGATTATATTTCAGTTATTTATATTGTTGTATATTTCTCAGCATTTGTGAGGACAGGTTGTTATAACTGTCTGTGTCGAGATAGGTTAGTGTACTCTTATTGATGTCTATATATATATATATTACAGATTTGTTTTAGTGTAAAGGATTGTTATATATTATAAATTATTCGTTCTACTCTGAGATTCTGTGTTGTTTATTTCTTCTGTCTTCTTTCTTATTTCTTTTCCCTAACTATCCGCCTTTCCATTCGATTTGGGTTGGACATGTGTGGTTTATTATCAGTTTAAATTCTACGAAAAGGTGGGTCGTTACAGCGTGGTATCAGAGCTTATGTTGAGCGAATACCTAGGCTATGGTGGGATAGAACTCATTATAAATAGGGTTAGTGATGCCCTAGAATGAGTAACTCATTAGAGATAGGGTCAGTAGCACCCTAGAATGAGTTTGAGTATATTTTACATATAAGAGCGTGTATTCGTTAGTGATATAAAAATGTTTTATATTATGTTTTTTGATCTATTGAGTGGCTTAAGAATTCTGGTCGGTGCATTTGGCCAATGTTATCGATAGGGATTTCCTAAACACTCGAACAAGACCAATTGACACAATATTGTTTTAAAATGGGTAAATGAAATAATTTTAACTCGAAATATATTTTATATATAAAAGGAAAGTTTTCCGTAGTTATTCTTAGTTGTGTTTGGTTGTTAAGAGTGATAGTATTCCATCATTATCATCTAGGATTTGATTGGTCATGCTCGTCCATTTCTGAGCATTAACCATTATCCATAAATCTATCTTGAATCTTCCTTTTTGAAATCTGGATTGGGTAATAGGAAATTTGAAAACTCTGAAACGAATTCCTTGTGAATTAAATTTCACAATTTGAATATAAGGCATTCGTTGATAAAGTTGAGTTAAAATTTGATTTATAAAGCTTGTTTATTTAAAAGAAAATTTGAATATTTTAGAAACGATTTTATATAAAGGATTGACTTGATTTGATTAAGTTAAATAAATATGGTTTTATAAAAAAAACTAGAATATTTTTGAAATAAATATTTGAGAATGATTTCCTTTAAAAGAAGATATTTTAAATTTTGAATTATTAAAATATGCCTTATAAATAAGAGGAATTTGAAGGTTTAAATCCTGATGATTTTGGCAAAATGGTTTTCGGGGTTTAAAGGGTTTTTGGTGTATCAATGTTTTGGAAATAGTTGTTTAGGAATATATTTGAGTATAAATATCTTCGAAAAGAAATTTTGGCGAAAAATGGGCATTTCTTTGGATTGGTTCGGGAAATGAGTCCCGATTTGTTTTGTGATGAGCAGAATAATCTTCTAAGTGACGATCAGATATTTGCTGAGGCGAACGGTATTGTGCACTTAGTAAATTATTTCCTTCGTCATTGTACAGTTAGGACGAGTTTGAATCTGGACAAATCCGAAGTAGGTTGAAATGGATAGTTTGTTGGAACCTTTTATTTGGAAATATATTTGGTATGGTTTTAGAAAAGGGATTTTGGAAATTTGAAAATTTGTTTTTTAGTTAACTAGTTTGAGTAACTCGAAAATAACTAAAATGGGTAAGAGATATGTTCGGATGGTAAACGTTCTCTTGAGAATTACCCTTCTAGTAAGGGAATATATGATACTGTTTGATAGTACCCAGTTCCTCGGTATAATTTTAGGGTTACTCAGGCTAACTATATATATTTTTCTATGGATTAAATATGTAGTATCGTTTCAATGAGTGTTTTGAATAAAAACGTTGGTGTTTAAAGATTGATAAGTGAGTTAAAAATATAAGTTTGAATATATAAGTTTTACAACTTAAGCATTGTTTTATGAAAATGTTTTTCATAAATAATTTACTAATAATATAATTGGTATTAGGGATAAACAATTAAATAAGTGTGTGAGATGGACAAAGATCATTTCTTCTTCCCATATAATTTTGATCTAATATTCGAGTTCAAGGCTTTGAGGTGTTTCACATCGTTCTGAATAAGGATTTATTACTCGATTTTTGACGGCGAGCACTTGATGAGGGTTCTTGATATGGAACCAAGGTTTTCTATCATGGCTACAGCTATGCAAGGAGAGCAGAGGTTCCTAACCAAGGAGCCTGATCAAAGTCCGCACTGGAGAATCAGGTGAACGATACTGGTTTGGAAGTGGAGTCATGTATTCGAGTAGTTATCGAATCAGATTCCGTATATGTATGATCTATGGCCATTATGCAGACTTATGAATAATATTGAGTGTTCTTATTGTGGCATTTCGAGGACGAAATTCTTTTAAGGGGGGAGGAATGTAACGACCTGGGATTTTTATCGTCTTGAGTTATGAAATATTTATTTTTAATATTTAATAATACGATCTTTTAATCAAAATAAAACCCCTGTTAAATGATAATTTGTAACAATAAATAGTTTTAAATCAAGATAATATTTTGAATTTTCTAGATTTTATTTATAGAAATAGAAAATTGATTTAAGTTGAATTTCTTATATATTTATAACAACAAAATATATATTTAAATTGAAAAAAATTCATGATAAATATGAATGGAAAGAAGGATATATGGATAAATAGAAATAAATATGGCTTATGAAAAAAATAAAGTTGTATAAGTAGAAAAGAGTTTTAAAATTGAGATTTTCTTATGTATATACATATAAGTTCAAGAAAGAGGAATATATAACATTTATAAACAAATTCTATAGTATATTAAAAACAATATATAATGGTAAGTGAAAAGAATAAAAATATAATATGATGGAAATGGGAAAATTAAATAAAACCAGTAAACCATTTTTGAAAGAGAATCTTTTTACAAAATATGTTTTAAAACAAAAATGTTATTCTCATTCATTAGCAAAAATTTTATACATGTCTAAAATTATTTAATAGTGAAAGCATGCTTTTAGAATCAAATGGAAAGTGAGGAGTTTACAACAAAACTTACAAGTCAAAATTGAAAAATAAAAATACATACCTAGTCAAACAAAAGAAAAATGTAGGATGAAGTTATATCAACTCAGCAGCCACCTAAACCTCATCTCAAAGCCACCAAAATTTCATTTCAGTCCATCATAAATCCATGTACAGTTCAAAAATCTTCTTGAGCCCCAAAAATATTCACCCTGGGTATCATTACATTATATATAAACATGTATATATAGAGGTATGTATGTGTGTATGCTTCGGTTTAAACCCTGTAAAACAAACCTATAAACACACTATAAGAAGGAAGAAAGAAAAAGAAAAGAAGTAACATCCTATTCAAAGCAAAAAGCAAGGCAAGTATCAAGGTTTTAGATCATAGACTGGATTCGAATTGGAAGTTTTCAAAGGATCTAAACATGGTTAAGGTGAGAACTTTGTTTCGGTATGCCTGGGAATGTTTAAAACTACTCTGTCATATTCAACAGAGTTAAAATATATATATATATATATATATATATATATATATGCTCTGGCCTTAAAAATCAATCTCTCTTCACGATTCGAATTGGCTAATGATGTAAACTGATAACGTGTTTATTTTTTAGTATAGATCATGCTAAAAAATTTTGAAGCTCGTTTATTTTATATATTGTGTGTAATTGCTAAATAACAGTAAACAAACCAAGTTTTGACAAATTTCAACATGTTCAAATCATTGAATCAAGTATGAAATTGTGATTGTCATATGAAAATAGGATTTTTAGCGAAGAAATCATAATTTCTAACAACTTAGATTTTGAGAAATTGGAAGATGATCATAAATCATTTAAAAATTTATTTTCGGCCATGTCGTCGATGAGGGGAGGAGAGGTTTGGTCGAGGAGGAGCGTGGTGACATGGGCGAGAGGTTCACCGTGGCCGATTTTCGAAATTGGCTTTGATTTGATGTGGCGTGGAGTTTTTAGGGTTTAAGAGGGGTTGTCGAACGTGACCAAACTGCGGCGAAGAGGAGGCGTCGAGTCACGCCGCACCTGGTATAAGGGTAGCGTGGGACATGGCAGTTGCATTGGTGTTGGTGGCAGCGGCTATAGGCGAGCGAGGTGTGGGGTTTCCTAGTTTTTTTCGAGTTCGACATTGGAGCTTGCCTGGGAGTGCTGTTCGGCTTCATGGATCGAAACACTATTCGATTGAGATGGGCACCGAAGGATGGTCGGTCGAGTAGAGCAGGGAGAGGCGGACGTGGGGGTGTAGTCGCGAATAATGCTGGTGATTTGGAACTCGCGTGTACATGCACGCGTGCACTTCTGCGTGCACGTTTCTTCTTCGCTTGGAACGAGAAAAAAGAGGAGGAGATAAAGTACCGTAGGGGCGTGGGTTTGTTTGAGGGCTCGGCCCGCTTGTGTTTTGGTGGGAACGTTTCATTCTATTGGTATAAAAATTTTTTTTACTGGAAACATGAAAATGGGAATTGGTGAAGAATTGGGAAGAAAGGTAGGTGGATTGCGGTGTGTTGGGCATGGGCCGAACCAATTTTGAGAAACAAATTCTAATTATTTTTTAAGTTATAATTTAATTAGTTAAGTTTTAAATGTTGATATCTCTCTCGTTTCAAATCCAATTGACATGAGGATTTTTGCGTTGAAATCGTAATGACAAGTACAACACTATGGTGTAATCTATTGTTAGCTTTGGAAAAGTACAAATTTATGATATACTAAAGGGGTAGGTTTTAAATCACGTTATTTTAAAAATAACGTCGTTCAAATATATATACTTTAATTATTGATGTTTATTTGGCCAAATAAATTACTATCGAGTTAAATTGAATTGAATGTGTTAAATGGACATATATTTAGCGGAATAAAACACTGTTCTGCTAATTGATTTAATTGGACACCGATTAGTAGAATAAATCATCGTTCTGCTATTATAAATTGAGTAAGTCAAATTTGGATATTTATTTAGCAGAAATAAACCCCGTTCTACTACTACATTAGTGTGGACACTTAATTTCATTCCAATTTGTTAGTATTGGATAAACGTTGCATTAACAGTTAATTGTTAATGATGAGTTTAATTTACATATTTGACATTATGTAAATACTATGATTATAACTTAGATAGTTATTGAAATTAATGGTGACTTGATTAAGTACCATCGGAGTCACTAAGCCTCTTTCCGAATTTGGAAGTTGACTTTTGAACCAAAGTTATTTAAGAATGATTATTATTTATTAATGATATTTTAAAGATAATTAATAATTATTTGAAAAAGATTTGAAGTTGATTATTTTATGATTTTTTTTGAAATTATTTAAAAATATTTAATTATTGTTTTCAAAGTTATTTATTTAATTTGTTTAAACTATATTTTAATTATTAATTGAAGTTATTTTATTATGATTTGATTTATAATTTAATTATTATTTAAGAATTAATCAGTATTAAAATATCATTATTTCAAGGATAATTTATTCAAATATTAATATTGTTTTTAAAAATTATATATTATATAGTAAACAGTTATTAAAGAGTATTTTCCTAAATTAAACTTGGAAATTTATATAGAAACTTTATAGTATTATTTTGAGATAATTATTAAAATAAAAGATTTTGGGAAGTAATGGTATATTTTCATAGCGTAATTCGAGGGCAGAGATTTCATACAATTTGGGATGTTTTCGTTGGGATAGCGAAGTAACCATTGTGCAAACTGCGATCTATAATTGATTGTATGGCGTAAATCAAGAGGTAGAGATTGCCTAAAGTTAAGTTTGGATTTCTCTGGGATACAAACATAACCATTGAGCTACGATCTAGGGTCAATACCGAATGGTGCTTTCTATATTATATTTTAACGGGTTTCAAGTATTTTTGGGAGATATGATTTGTTAATATACTTACTCTGGTGAGATAAATATATGACTATTTTTTATAAAGAGATTTAATTTATTGAAATTAAAATAAATGAGGCTTAGTGATTTCAGTGGGAAATGAAATCTTTGTTTGAATGTTTGTTTATTTGATAGTTAAATAATCGACTGTCAAATCTTGGCCCAAATATGTAATCCTTCTTAATTTTGGTGGTATGGAATTAAGTCCCTACTTAACACCGAAGGATTTTAAATCTAGAAATATCTAGGAGAAATGCGAGAATTTTATGGTACGGTTACCATCGGGTTGCTATACTATACGTATAAACTTGTGGATCTTCTAGGACAAATGATAAGGAGATTCGTCCACTTAATCAGTTAGGGGGTGATCCCCGATCTTATGTATTGTCCGATTATTTCCTAAAGAACCGATTTTTGGTGGCGTTTTGATAAACGTTACGAGAAAACCTGCCACTAAAAATCCATGATTTTTTGTTGCATTTATTTTAACGCCACTATAAATGCATTTTTGGCAGCGTTTTTCAAACGCCACCATAAATCTTTTTGTAGCGTTTAATAAACGCCACCAAAAGATTTTTTGGCGCTACTAATAGAATTTCCAACTTTACCCCTGTTTTACGGTTGCATTTACTCAACGCCACTATATATATTTCGGTAGCGTTTTTGAAACGCTACTAAAAGTTGTTTATTATTTTACACATTTTTTCATGCTATTATTTCCTGTTAATGGTCTATTTTGGTTCTATTATATCAATCAACAATCACTCACATAATCATCATATTCAAATAAGTTAAAAAACACATTAACCATATAATCAAATAAAATATCCATAATCATTCCAATACAATAGTTTTTCGACAAAATGACCTAACTCACATACAATAACCATTTGTATACAAATTAGTGTAGGAGAAGCCACTATGTAGTAACTTGACTCTTCTTGATCAGCAGTGAACAGTACGGAGTAGGACTGACCAACATGCACATCCAGTGAGTCCAAATCTACAGGAAATTGATCCACTAGTTTGGAAAAAAAAATGTCGTCATTTTGGTCAAATTCATTTAACTTTCAGGATGTCTTTTTTACGAGAATAAAAAGCGAAAACGTTAGCGATATAATTTAGAGAAAAATAGGCAGTTTAATCATTCTACAAATGGTACATTGAAATAAATAAACAGATCTGGTACCTTCATTACATGTCTGCGCTATAGTCAAACTGCAAAAAAATAAACAGAAGTATATGTAGAAGATCGGTAGCATGTTATTAACTATTGTACATTAAGTACAATGACCACACATACCAAAGTTAAACCAAAGAGTTTCTTACAATGCATTTTCTGAGACTAATGTAAAAACCACACACCTAAAATGACATATCTAACTGACGTACACTACATTTTCTGATGGTTGTTCAGATGACATTATCCTTTTTACAATTCATGTCCACTTCACAAATTATTTTGGTAATATCTCAAAAAACTCTAGTTTATAGAACGTCGGTACATATTAAAATAAAAAATATTGGTAAAGTTACCGGTAAGCGGAATTGAGTAACTACATGGAAAAGTGGCAGAATCAATCACATGAAGTCCACCTCCATAACGCCCTTACTCCATCTGACAAAACACGATAAACCTGAAAGACATAATCAAATACAAATCATTCCAAATGGAATACGTATACTGAATCGAGTATTAAAAATCATACCAAATAGAATACCATTATTGAACAAGAGTTTAAATCACTTTTCATACCTATACTTCATGCAGGCTATCTTCCAACTGCCTCACACCATAATTGCAACCATCATGTCCTACCTTGCGATGCCAGCCTATATCGATACAATACCCGATTCATTGTTTTAAACGATGAACTGCAGATAGAACCATAATTATGAACGCTTCTAATGGCGAACACTAGCATAATGACCAATCCAGATGCACAGCCCCCAACCCTACAGTTCTGCCATGATATAATGGGTAATGCTACTATTTGTCTGTTAGTATTAGATGAATGAAGGAAAAATGGTAGGTTGTTTGTTTATGAATGGCAACATAATGAAGGTTTAAATTTATAGGAAAACCTTAGCAAATAATATCAACCTAATAGACTGGTTGGACTGTGATGAGTCTGAAATAGTAATGAACTGTATTTTGAGACTAAAATCTATGAATTCATTTGTATAAATTCAGACTGGTTTATGTATTAGCATCCCTGCATCTAAACTGCCACTGGCAAAACTGCCTGCAGACCCATGCAAGGAGAACAGAAGCTGATAGGAATGCTAGTTGCAAAGACTCTCATGTGGAAAATGTTGACGTGTGCCCTCAGGCACAATATTTTAATTACCCTAGTAATTCCCCAGAATTTCACATATTTATCTTTAAGCATAAAATTGGTATTTTGAAATATTTCTGTGTCATTTAGTATGAAATTAATCATTGCTATCATGGCATGATAACAACATCCATATTATTTATCTGTTTGATCAATTTGTATTATATAATATACGGTTATTTCCAATATTGCAAATTTATGCAAGAGTCCTCTACGTACTGAAATGTATTTGTTTGTTTTAGAGATTATATATGCTCACTTTGTTAGCGTGCAAAGTCTGGAAAATGAAATGTGAGATCAAAATATCAACGAAGTAGCAATATTTTAATGATATCTGTTTTTGCATTAATTGTCACTTATTCCTTATGGTTCATTATCAGTTGGATTAGTCTTTCTCATAGCCATCCTTGATTATTTCATCTCTTGAAAAAAAATTCCTCATTTTCTTGAAAAAGTCGCATACTCCCAATTGTGATCGCATCACAACATGATATAACTAGCACCCCATTTTTATAGTAATTGGGTCTTTACTACAAGATATGTTTCAATCAATGAAACAGAAGTTCAGAATATTTGAGCCATACTATGATGATCGAGTAAACTGACCAGTAAAGTCTTGAATGGAATATACAAGGAGAGGAGAATAGAAGCTGTAGAGTGAATAGCAAGCAAATAGATGCAGAACGAACAACACGTGGGAGTGACAGATAGGTAACACGTGGGGGTATTGTGATTAAGACGCAAACAAAATGACTGAATTCAGAAGTGGTGCAGAGCAGTTCTCAATTGGATTATTAAAGTTTTCCAAACCCTTCGAAAATCAAAAGCATCCCGTAAGACCACGCCACAAATAAATATGTCGGGTTTTTACCTTATGATAGCCAAAACACTTTTTATCAAATCCGTCTGATATTATAACAGTGTCTATTGAAAGTAAAATAGAATCTAGCTGAAATGCTTGCATCTCACGTTTCAGCAATAGTTGGGCACAATCAAAACCGTACAGGCGCTTATTGGAGATTGGATTCCATACAATGACTAGGCACTGGGGTACCACCTGTCACAGTACCTGGTCTAGATCATTGTACCGAGGACCATGCCCGATCCCCTGCAACACAAGACCGGAACTACCTAAGGGTAATTCCGAGTAAGATCACCCCACGGTTGGCGCGACCAACCGCCACACAGCCGAAATAAAAAGGGACATCTAGACAGGGATGATCTCACCCTAATGGGCGATACCCACATAGCCTTGCTGCATAACCCCTGATTTTTAGTCATTCCTGGTTGATGAGGCTTGAGGGTAAGCGTTACCTTTTTAGAACACGTTTACTTAGAATGCTCATTGTCCTCCTGACGATGTTCTGAAAGCATTCGTCCATACAAGTTGCCCTGGGTCTGGACAAACCGAATCACCGTCTTCATCATCTTCACGGTATTCATTCGCAAATGTTCAAACCGGATCGAAGTGGTTTTCGAATAATTAAATCCGATCCCGGCCTCTTCGAAACGATCAACGCATTGACCAATATTGATAGTCAGTTATTTAACTATCAAATAATCATCCACAAGCAACCATTAAGTCCTAAATAATTTTCCTCAGATTATTTATCTCAAAATATCCAGCCAGATATTATTTCCATTTTCAACCCTTTTGAAAATAGTTTTCAAACTCCTTTTATTTTCATGGAGCCATTTAAGTCTTTTTCCCATACTTGGAATATTTCT
Source organism: Allium fistulosum (assembly GCA_030737815.1). Classification (NCBI taxonomy): domain Eukaryota; kingdom Viridiplantae; phylum Streptophyta; class Magnoliopsida; order Asparagales; family Amaryllidaceae; genus Allium; species Allium fistulosum. The sequence continues at coordinate 682,375,455 of CM060905.1, read as the reverse complement.
TTACTTCAATTTTATTTTCAACTCTTGAAAACATTCATTTATTTTCTTATTTCTTTCCCAAAATAAATTTACACTTTTACTTGTAAATTTCAAACCTGTTTGCTCCACTTCTATAATTTCTAGAGTTCCTTAATCAATTTCCTTTAATATTTCCAAAGCCCTCTTGCTTAATAAAAATTTCAGATTTTTACTTCCACTTTGCTTTGTGAATTTATTTCGCCTTTAGGAAACTCCTATCTTATACTCGGCAATTTAATTAAGTTTCCATAACCCCACTTATAAGATTTTTCTCCTAAATCTTATCCCATTTAATAAACTCATTTATCATCTCAAGAGGATTATAATTGGATTTAAAAAAAAAATTCTTGAAAACATCTAGACTTATAAAATAAGAATAATGGTTTTATTTCAAATTATGGTTTAAAGTAAAATTAAATATAAATATTAAAATTCATATCCAGTTATAAATTTTTAAAGCTGGTTAGAAAACTAGAGTTATTATAATAAATTCCTAAGCCTTCAAAATAACCAAATTCGAAATATTCTAAATCCAGATAATAGTTTATAAAAATTATATAGTATAGTAATTTTAAAATATTCCCTTAAAAATAAATTTATACTTTTAGAAAACCCAATATGCTCCATAAATTCCTCTTGATTCCTATCTCAACGACCATATTCTCATTTCTCACTTTCGGAAATATTCTACTATTTCCTTTCAAAACAAATTTTCATAACTCAATATATGTCCTCGCCCTGACTTATCTCTTTACATATCCACTGATATTTTCCTATCTCATTTATAAACCCCGTTTATAAATTTATAAACTCCCTTGAGTCTTCCATTTATTTTAAAAAAAAATTATTAAAAAATTCCATCTTTATAATTTTATTCCTAAGTAAAATCCTATATTGTTCCTTATTAAAATTCCATTTCATTCCTTAATAAAAATTCCCATTTTATTTCTTAATAAAATTTCTCTTTACTTCAAATCCACTCATCGATTCCAATATTTCTTCAAGTCTATAATTTAAATTTCCCCAAATCTCAACTTTAACAAATTTAAGTATAACTCAAGTAATAAATATTCTCTTTATTTTACTTAATTCTCAAATAGAAATAAATCCAAATTCTCAATAAATATTTTCTATTCAAATTCCATTTTAACTTCCTTCAATTAAATTGTTTATGGTATTTAAAAATACCGAATTTCAACTTCCATGAAATTTAACACTTAATAATTCAATTCACATACAAATCCATATCAATTCATCCATCCTGTCATATAACAACATATATATGATCAATAAATATTTTGAGGAATCCTATTGGATCCCTCCAACCTGTTTCCCTACATCCACAGATGTTAGCACAAAATAAAATACCAATTCCACTTCGTGGTGGAATATCGCGGTATGTGGGTTTATATAATATCATCCGCTATTATGCAGCGCATAGGGTCTCATCTGCTATATAATGCGGGAATATCAATCACTCCAATATATATATATATACACACACTACTATATAAATATAATATCATCCAACAGATAAAATATAAATTATCAATCAAGTCGGGCATCCAATGATTTAAATTTAACATTTATATTTTAATAAGGTAATCCGAGTGAGTGAGAAAATCTCACCTTTGCCTTTTATTTTGTAGCCCAATTCCGTCTGGACTCGGTTTCTCGATTTTGACCTTGTATAAAATTATAGGGTTTTGTTAACACTTGGAATAATTGGACAATTTATCTCCATTTAATTTAACTAATGATTTAATTTAAACAAATGATTAAATTTTTAAACAAATTTCCCTTTTAAAGATCTTTTAGTAATTAAGATAATTAAATAAGTTAGTTAAACCATTTTTCTTCACCAAATCCATTATTTAAAATAAACTAGCAATTTAAAATATGTATATTTATTCTATTTCTTACATATACTAAAATAACTTATATAGATTAAAAATCTAATTTTTACATAAATTCCTATATTTTTTCCAAAGTCATATATATGTTTTCTGTTTATCTACATATATACATATATATGTATATGCTTTTATTGTACTTTAATGAAAATAAAATTCTTTCTAACACACATATATATATATATATTAAATTGTAGACAGAGATGTTTTATACTTCACTGTAATATATATATATATATTTCTAAATCCTATATGTATATATATATTAACCTTAATAAATAAATAAGAAACACCTATACCTTACTGCTCAAGCTCAATCCCCAGAGCCACTCGAGACGCTCCACGCTCACCCCCAATCGAATACCAGGTTACGACTTCACCAGCGAACGCCGCCTTTCCTTTCACGTGCGCCATCTTCCAGAACCGACGATGACCACCATCACAAACTCGCAAAATCGAGACCACCCATCCTCTACGCGTACGCTAACTCCAGCCTCATGCTCGGGCCTGCAAGTATGCCATTGATTCGAGCTGCCACTCCTCCTCAGACTCGTGCTGTCGCTCGAGCTACCAACACCGCCACGAGCTCGCGTCTCCAGGATGCGAACGAGCTCGGGGTCTAGATCCAAAATACGAACTGCAAATCGGTTTTGGGTTTGAACGAATGAAGGGAAGAAAGGCTGCATTGATTTCGTTCGATTTTTGATTTTTGGTTTGCGAATAAAAAGGAAGGCCGCGATTTGATTAATGAATATAAGCGGCCATTTTTATTTTCTTCTGTGAATTGATTTTGGTTTTGAAAAGAAGGAAGCTCGGTTCTATTTTTAAACGAGAAGGGTTGCGTGCTAAAGATGCTTGCGTGCCTGCCATTGCTCGCTACGGAGGAGGCAGAAAAAGTTTTGATGGAGAAAGAAAGGCAGCTGATGGGAAGGAATTTCAGCTGTGTTGACTAGGGTATATATAAATATTAAATTCAAATTCAAATGTCTCGATAAATACAACTTAAAATCTCGACATCCTATCGAGGCATGCCGCTAGGCGTTTATAATGTTATACCCCTATTTCGAATGCAATGGAAAAGATTTCGAGTCCTAATTCGATCGTATGAAGAAGATAGCTTTTTATACCCAGTTGTTATATTTAATTTCGATATAAATTATAGCGTGTTTATATCTCGTACGGTTACACGATAACTCCAAATGTTTCGAAATTTGAAATCCGATAATAACACAATATTACGGATCCAATGAAACTGGTTTCGTCGAATTTCGAGACTTTGCCTCGGAGGGCTATTTTTAAATATCAATTTAAACGATGTATTTTTAAAATTGAACAAACCATTGTTAAATTCAATTTTTAACCCATCTATTATCTTCAGTATTATCACTATAAATTTTATAAGTCTTTGAAATATTTCTAACAAGCTTATAACTCCAGATTTTATACTTTATCTAATATCCAATTATTACTTTAATAATTGATTTATTCAATAGATTGTTATATTTAAATTCGAATCCATTTCCTTTAAATAACCCAAGCTTTCCACATTCAAACCAATTTATAAATCCAATTTCAATATTTAAAACCATTAAATATTCCAAACTCAATGTTGAAAAAAATCAGGGTCGTTACATTCCTCCCCCCTTAAATGAATTTTGTCCCCGAAATTACTAATGCAGAAGAATGCTCCAAACCCATTAACTTAATCAAACCCACTTAGTGAAAATCTCATATTCACTTCTCTAATCCTTTTTGTTCCAAACTAAACAATTAGTTTCAATTCCAATTCCAAAATCTCTTATATTTCAACTTCAATTTGAAATCGTCTTTTCGTTAACAAAAATATTTTTCAAAAATTTTCAAAAATTTTCTAACTCCCAAAATTTCTGGAAAATTTTGGCAGAGTCTCCTTTGTATGGAGGAGCTTTTGCAATTTGACAAGAGATATAAATATATATACATCAACCCACACGGTCGGAAAAACAAAAAAACAAGCAACATTCATATTTCCTAACTTTTATTGCGTAGACGTACCTTTATTTAGCATTTTTAAGCAAGCGGCTTATTTATTTAGCTATTTGCGCAACCAAAATCCAGCCAAACGGCCTCCAGGTACCTGTACTTACTCAATTTAAACATGTAAGTATGAAATATGTGCAATTTATAAAATTTCTCTTATTTAAACAATTACAACCCATCAATTTTAAAAGCAATGCACACTAAACAATTTCCATAAGCAATTTATAAGGTTTCAAAACTAATTCAATTGCTTTCACTTACTTTTCTTACCATTGCATTCAATTCAAGTGATTTACAACACACTTGCTTATCTTCAATTCATTTTTAAGTCCAAACAACTCATATTCACCTCAATTGATTCCAAAATCAATTTTATATTAATTCCATTCCATTTTTAAATTATTCACAATCCATATATTTGCATTTCATTCGATGTTCGCATTCATTTCACTTGAAACCATTTTATTAAGCTTGAAACATTCCATTCTAATATACAAGCTTTTACTTCATGCTCTTGATAAAAGTTAACTAAAAACAGCAGAGCAGATGGTTAATAAGCAGAGGGTAAGAAAAGCTTGTAAATCTGCAAAATCACACAGTTCATTGTTCTGGTGTGGTATGTGTAAAAAGTATTCGTTTGTTTATGTGATTTTTTTACTGAAAGGTCATGGCGTAACAGTTCTGAAAATATGAATTGATTTAGAACTGTCACATATTTGCTGTTGTAAATATGCTTTCAATCTTGATACTGCCATGTTTATAGTATGCAGCAGCAACACTTGATTTACGCATGCTTAGTTTGTCGTCAAGTTTAAAACTGGGCGGTAAGAATTTTTATGAATTTGTCACTGTTCCAGGCAATTTTACCTTTACTTGCATGCTTCTACTTCCTATTAAGGCCATGTTGCGAATTATCTTACTGGGTTATGTTTTGAATAAATCAAGTTGAATGCTAGTTTTACCTTTTTTTTTCTTCTTATTTCCAAAATTTCCAGTGGAAATTTCAGAATATGCAACATTGCTTTTTCAAATGAGATTTATGATCGACGTTGATTTTGTCAAAAAAATACAAAATATGAATTTAGGAGTATTTTTGATAGTTCAATGTGTGGGCTCTTGTATAATTTAACACGCCTAGTTTTGATTGTTGCAGGATATTTGTTTATTCACTTATTCAATTTAATTTTAATTCACATTCACAGTTCACTTCCGAATCTATTTATCTAATTATAAGGCCATTTCCAATTTTATTTCCACTCTCTTGAATTTTATTTGCAATTCAAACCATTCTTGTTTTAAATCCAACTTCCTTTCATTAGACAATAATTTAATTTAATTTACTAACAATATACATTGAATATTATTTATAACTCAAGTTCTATTTCTACCATTCATTCACAATCAGATTTTGTTAACTCACAATTCAACTTCTATTTAACCAATTTAAATCTCATTAACATATTCAATCAACTAATTTATTCCAAATTAGTTCACTCCCACTTTCAATTCAATAATTGATTTTTATCTTCAAAAATCACTTCATTATCTTATTTGAGTTCAATTCTATTTTTTTTTTGCAATTCAAGTTTGGATTTCTATTTTATTTCCAAATTACCAAACAAATTTTATTTTGGCTTTTCTTTCACTCTTTAAATTTATAAGTCACACTTATTTATATTCACACATCCATCCATTTACAATCAATACCATTCACATTCTACTTTTAATTCGGGATTATATATTTTTACTTAGCCAAATATATATTTTTATTTCAATGCTTTTAACCTTTGTGGGCTATTTTCCATTCATTCACCCCAATACAATTCTTATTCAACTTACTTTTACTTATTTAAAGTAAGAATTTAATTCCACTCAATATTATCTATAACTCAACTGAATTTTATTTCAATTCAATTTTATTTAACCTAACTTTAATTAAATCATACTATTCTCATTAATCTACCCAATTCACTTGAATTTAAATTAAGTAAGGACTTATTTTCTCTTAATACCATCTACATCTCAATTCATTTCATTTCATTTCAATTCGATTTCAACTTAATTCAGATCCAACTCAATATCATTAGCTTAAGTTCTTTTAATTCAACTCACTTCCATTTTACTTAGCTTAAGCAAATTTCAATTCAATCCACTTCATTCGCATTCTAAATTTTATTTACTTCACCTTATTATTATTATTATTTTCCAAATTATCATCAGTTAAATTTCAAAATTTTAATTTTTCAACTTAATCCAAGTTAAATTCTTATTTTTAACTTTCACTTTTAATTTTAATTCCAAAATTCAATCTCATACCTTCCTTGGTTATATAAGCCATTTTAAATCTTTATAATCTTATTTGACTATAATATTACCACCCAAACACTTCAATTATATATAATAATTTGCAGAAAATTATTTCTTTTTATATCAAAATATATTTTGGGTAAAATTATTTCATTCACCCGCTTTTGAAAACAATATTGTGTCGAATTGTTCTATTCAAGTGTTTAGAAACCCCTTCGATCCAGTTGTACAGACTGTTCCGACGAAGGTTCATATGGCACTCAATAAATCAATCAACACAATATAAAACCATTTTTATTCACTAACAAATACGTGCTCATATCAATTAATACGTTCAAACTCATTCTAGAGTACTACTGACTCTATCTCTAATGAGTAATCCCTACCAGAGCCAAGGTTCTCGCTTAACCTTTCTACTCTGATACCAACTGAAACGACCCACAGTTCTGTACCCCTTGAATCGACACTATTCTCCAACATATCGACTCAAAGTGAACGGAAATACGAACCATTAGGGTTAAAGAAGAAGGAGGTAGAAGAAAAGAAAACAATACAACAGAATCTCACATCGTAGCGGAATAAAATATAATAGATAATAACCGATCTTTACAGAAAGAAACTATATCTGTTTATACATACATCATCAGAATACAACATCAGAGTACAATACAATCAACATCGCAATTCAGGACAGTTATAATAAATTGTCCCACATACAAAATACACAACATACATAATACAGCGGAATATACATCATATACGGGTGATACGTCTCGCCATCCAGCTCGACTCCTTAGCTCCACAGTATCCTTTCTTGTAATCTATAATACTCGGTCTGACCCGAGCATTATAATAAAATAACACCCGAGTCAGTCTGGAAAACCAGCATGAGAAAACACACTCAATTGGATTATTAAAGTTTTCCAAACCCTTCGAAAATCAAAAGCATCCCGCAAGACCACGCCACAAATAAATATGTCGGGTTTTCACCTTACGATAGCCAAAACACTTTTTATCAAATCCGTCTGATATTATAACAGTGTCTATTGAAAGTAAAATAGAATCTAGCTGAAATGCTTGCATCTCACGTTTCAGCAATAGTTGGGCACAATCAAAACCGTACAGGCGCTTATTGGAGATTGGATTCCATACAATGACTAGGCACTAGGGTACCACCTGTCACAGTACCTGGTCTAGATCATTGTACCGAGGACCATGCCCGATCCCCTGCAACACAAGACCGGAACTACCTAAGGGTAATTCCGAGTAAGATCACCCCACGGTTGGCGCGACCAACCGCCACACAGCCGAAATAAAAAGGGACATCTAGACAGGGATGATCTCACCCTAATGAGCGCTACCCACACAGCCTTGCTGCATAACCCCTGATTTTCAGTCATTCTCGGTTGATGAGGCTTGAGGCTAAGCATTACCTTTTTAGAACACGTTTACTTAGAATGCTCATCGTCCTCTTGATGATGTTCTGAAAGCATTCATCCATACAAGTTGCCTTGGGTCTGGACAAACCGAATCACCGTCTTCATCATCTTCACGGTCTTCATTCACAAACGTTCAAACCAGATCGAAGTGGTTTTCGAATAAGTAAATCCGATCCCGGCCTCTTCGAAACGACCAACGCATTGGCCAATATTGATAGTCGGTTATTTAACTATCAAATAATCATCCACAAGCAACCATTAAATCCTAAATAATTTTCCTCAAATTATTTATCTCAAAATATCCACCCAGATATTATTTCCATTTTCAACCCTTTTGAAAATAGTTTTCAAACTCCTTTTATTTTCATGGAACCATTTAAGTCTTTTTCCCATACTTGGAATATTTCTTCACTTCAATTTTATTTTCAACTCTTGAAAACATTCATTTATTTCCTTATTTCTTTCCCAAAATAAATTTACACTTTTACTTGTAAATTTTCAAACCCGTTTGCTCCACTTCTATAATTTCTAGAGTTCCTTAATCAATTTCCTTTAATATTTCCAAAGCCCTCTTGCTTAATAAAATTTCAGATTTTTACTTCCACTTTGCTTTGTGAATTTATTTCGCCTTTAGGAAACTCCTATCTTATACTCGACAATTTACTTAAGTTTCCATAACCCCACTTATAAGATTTTTCTCCTAAATCTTATCCCATTTAATAAACTCGTTTATCATCTCAAGAGGATTATAATTGGATTTAAAAAAAACATTTCTTGAAAACATCTAGACTTATAAAATATGAATAATGGTTTTATTTCAAATTAAGGTTTAAAGTAAAATTAAATATAAATATTAAAATTCATATCCAGTTATAAATTTTTTAAGCTGGTTAGAAAACTAGAGTTATTATAATAAATTCCTAAGCCTTCAAAATAACCAAATTCGAAATATTCTAAATCCAGATAATAGTTTATAAAAATTATATAGTATAGTAATTTTAAAATATTCCCTTAAAAATAAATTTATACTTTTAGAAAACCCAATATGCTCCATAAATTCCTCTTGATTCCTATCTCAACGACCATATTCTCATTTCTCACTTTCGAAATATTCTACTATTTCCTTTCAAAACAAATTTTCATAACTCAATATAAGTCCTCGCCATGACTTATCTCTTTACATATCCACTGATATTTTCCTATCTCATTTATAAACCCCGTTTATAAATTTATAAACTCCCTTGAGTCTTCCATTTATTTTTAAAAAAAAATTATTCAAAAATTCCATCTTTATAATTTTATTCCTCAGTAAAATCCTATATTGTTCCTTATTAAAATTCCATTTCATTCCTTAATAAAAATTCCCTTTTTATTTCTTAATAAAATTTCGCTTTACTTCAAATCCACTCATCGATTCCAATATTTCTTCAAGTCTATAATTTAAATTTCCCCAAATCTCAACTTTAACAAATTTAAGTATAACTCAAGTAATATATATTCTCTTTATTTTACTTAATTCTCAAATAGAAATAAATCCAAATTCTCAATAAATATTATCTATTCAAATTCCATTTTAACTTCCTTCAATTAAATTGTTTATGGTATTTAAAAATACCGAATTTCAACTTCCATGAAATTTAACACTTAATAATTCAATTCACATACAAATCCATATCAATTCATCCATCATGTCATATAACAACATATATATATGACCAATAAATATTTTGAGGAATCCTGTTGGATCCCTCCAACCTGTTTCCCTACATCCACAGATGTTATCACAAAATAAAATACCAATTCCACTTCGTGGTAGAATATCGCGGTATGTGGGTTTATATAATATCATCCGCTATTATGTGGCGCATAGGGTCTCATCCGCTATATAATGCGGGAATATCAATCACTCCAATATATATATATATACACACACTACTATATAAATATAATATCATCCAACAGATAAAATATAAATTATCAATCAAGTCAGGCATCCAATGATTTACATTTAACATTTATATTTTAATAAGGTAATCCGAGTGAGTGAGAAAATCTCACCTTTGCCTTTTATTTTGTAGCCCAATTCCGTCTGGACTCGGTTTCTCGATTTTGACCTTGTATAAAATTATAGGGTTTAGTTAACACTTGGAATAATTGGACAATTTATCTCCATTTAATTTAACTAATGATTTAATTTAAACAAATGATTAAATTTTTAAACAAATTTCCCTTTTAAAGATCTTTTAGTAATTAAGATAATTAAATAAGTTAGTTAAACCATTTTTCTTCACCAAATCCATTATTTAAAATAAACTAGCAATTTAAAATATGTATATTTATTTTATTTCTTACATATACTAAAATAACTTATATAGATTAAAAATATAATTTTTACATAAATTCCTATATTTTTTCCAAAGTCATATATATGTTTTCTGTTTATCTACATATATACATATATATGTACATGCTTTTATTATACTTTAATGAAAATAAAATTCTTTCTAACACATATATATATTAAATTGCAGACAGAGATGTTTTATACTTCACTGTAATATATATATATATACACATATATATATTTCTAAATCCTATATGTATATATATTTACCTTAATAAATAAATAAGAAACGCCTATACCTTACTACTCAAGCTCAATCCCCAGAGTCACTCGAGACGCTCCACGCTCACCCCCAATCGAATACCAGGTTGCGACTTCACTAGCGAATGCCGCCTTTCCTTTCACGTGTGCCTTCTTCCAGAACCGACGATGACCACCATCACAAACTCGTGAAATCGAGACCACCCATCCTCCACACGTACGCGTGCGTGTACGCTAACTCAAGCCTCATGCTCGCACCTGCAAGTATGCCATCGATTCGAGCTGCCGCTCCTCCTCAGACTCATGCTGTCGCTCGAGCTACCCGCGCTGCCACGAGCTTCGCCCACGTGATACCGACATCGCCGCTTGAGCTCGCGTCTCCAGGATGCGAACGAGCTCGGGGTCTAGATCCAAAATACGAACTGCAAATCGGTTTTGGGTTTGAACGAATGAAGGGAAGAAAGGCTGCATTTATTTCGTTCGATTTTTGATTTCTGGTTTGCGAATAAAAAGGAAGGCCGCGATTTGATTAATGAATATAAGCGGCCATTTTTATTTTCTTCTGCGAATTGATTTTGGTTTTGAAAAGAAGGAAGCTCGGTTCTATTTTTATACGAGAAGGGTTGCGTGCTAAAGATGCTTGCGTGCTTGCCCTTGCTCGCTACAGAGGAGGCAAAAAAAGTTTTGATGGAGAAAGAAAGGCAGCTGATGGGAAGGAATTTCAGCTATGTTGACTAGGGTATATATAAATATTAAATTCAAATTCAAATTCAAATGTCTCGATAAATACAACTTAAAATCTCGACATCCTATCGAGGCATGCCGCTAGGCGTTTATAATGTTATACCCCTATTTCGAACGCAATGGAAAAGATTTCGAGTCCTAATTTGATCGTATGAAGAAGATAGCTTTTTGGACCCAGTTGTTATATTTAATTTCGATATAAATTATAGCGCGTTTATATCTCGTACGGTTACACGATAACTCCAAACATTTTGAAATTTGAAATCCGATAATAATACAATATTACGGATCCAATGAAACTGGTTTCGTCGAATTCCGAGACTTTGCCTCGGAGGGCTATTTTTAAATATCAATTTAAACGATGTATTTTTAAAATTGAACAAACCATTGTTAAATTAAATTTTTAACCCATCTATTATCTTCAGTATTATCACTATAAATTTTATAAGTCTTTGAAATATTTCTAACAAGCTTATAACTCCAGATTTTATACTTTATCTATTATTACTTTAATAATTGATTTATTCAATAAATTGTTATATTTAAATTCGGAATCCATTTCCTTTAAATAACCCAAGCTTTCCACATTCAAAACCAATTTATAAATCAAATTTCAATATTTAAAACCATTTAAATATTCCAAACTCAACGTTGAAAAAAATCTGGGTCGTTACAGGAGTTTTAGTTATCATAAGGTAAAAACCCGTCCGTGTTTATTGGCAGTAACGTCTTACGAGATACCTTTGTTTTGAAAAGGCTATTAAAATTTAAGAATGAAGTTGATTGTGTTTTCTCACGCTGGTTCAACCAGATTGACCCAGGCGTGGTTTTTCTCATATGCTCGGGTCAGACCGAGGATATTTTCCAGGTTTTGATGCATATTTTGGAGCTTCAGGAGTGGAGCTGGGAGCCCGGAGACGTATTCACGTAGATGATTATATTTCAGTTATTTATATTGTTGTATATTACTCAACAGTTGTGAGAACAGGTTGTTATAACTGTCCGTACCGAGATAGGTTAGTGTACTCTGATTGATGTCTGTATGTATAAAAATTGCAATTTTGTTTTAGTTTAAAGGATTTTATATATTATAAATTATTCGTTCCGCTGTGAAATTTTGTGTTGTTTAGTTCTTCTGTCTTCTTTCTTATTTCTTTTCCCTAACTATCCGTCTTTCCATTCGATTTGGGCTGGACATGTGTGGTTTATTGTTAGTTTAAATTGTACGAAAAGGTGGGTCGTTATAGAAATTTTGACCATTACCAAATTCCATAAGTCCAAAGTGATATAGTTTTAATGAAGGGAATTGGTGTAAATAAAAGTTACAACTAGGTAAGGCTTAATAAAGTAAAATTGGATTTTATCGAAACCAAGCAATTGATAAATTTGGCTAAAATGTCACACCACTTGCTAAGTGATATGTGAACGTTAATATTCGAATGGTTCTATTACTATAAAAATCAACTCAATACTATCGAAGCCAAAGAGTGGCGAATGGAAGTGTTATGCCATCAACAAAGAAGCAATAGTGACGCCACCGTAAATAAAGTCCTTCCGCAAAGGTTGGTTCCACTAATGCTTTCCTTCCGCCGGGGTTGGCTCTGCCAATATCAACCTTCCACTAGCCTTATCCCTCCGCAAGAGTTATCTTGCGGCAACTATTGCCTCCTTCCATCGAAGTTCTTCCTATCGCAAGTGTTGTTCTGCCACAATCTTCTTACTACCGCAAGTGTTGCTGTACCACAAGCATTGCTTCAATATGAGCTTCCTTCCAACAACACTCGCCGACATTGCTCCGCCTATCAGTGTACCATCCTCCTCTAGCATACTTTCCTCCTCTTGTACATCTTCCCTCCGCATGCATAGTGTTGCCGCCTTCCGCAAGTATCGCTCCTTTGAACTCTTATGCATCTATTAAAATAACTACCATTACATAATGATACCAAAGACTAACAACGCCGAAGGGATTTGGCATGCCTTCGCCTACTTTCCAGCATCATAATACCACATCAACTCCCTTCCAATAACATCGAAAGCATTCATATAAGCGGTATTGATTGGGTATTAAGTCAAAATCCGCAAAGGCTTTGTTGTCAACAGTGACGAATGGGTCAATTCAAGTAAGGCGAAAGCGCTATATAAGATGCATAAAGCTAATTAACACCTGCACCAAGCTTCTTTTGACACTATTGCCACCAAGCATGACAGCACCATGAAGGCGGAAGGGCCTGGACCCACATTTATAAATACGACTCCAGGGGCCATATTTTGACCAAGTTTTCTTTCCCAAAATCACTTCTTGTAATCAAATTCTCTTAAACCCTAAATCAATTTGGGAAATTTTAGTGGCTTGTAATTTGTGTAATTCATATGCATAAGAATTAAAGGTTGATTGCTTCTTCAAACATGAATGACTTCAATGCTTACGACAGGGTTACCTAAAATATTGGCTTTACCAAGATTTGTTAAAATTCTACTTGATCACTTCTCATCTCCACACTTTAGGGTGTTAGACTATATTTTGTGTAATGAACCACCTTTTCGAACCCCAATAGTCGACAATAATACATCCATGGTATTCACGTACTGAACAACGAAGTGCTGAAAAGACAGATTGTTAGGGGAAAGAAAGGAGATAGAAGATAAGAAGAAACTAAACAATCACAGAATCTCACAACGCAACGGCATAACATATATTAATCAACATAATACTTTACAAAGTCATTTCAAAAATGATACATCAGAGTCATACTAATACAATTCTACCCTTGGATAGTTATAACAACCTGTCTCTACCTAACCGATACAAGATACATATAATAAGCGGAAATAAGAAAATAACCAGCTATCGATGAAGCTTCCTGCTCCAAGCTCCTCCAAAATTCATCTGTGGGAAAACCTAAACTACATGAATGCCCATGAAAATTTGAGCACCCAAGAGTTTTAGGGAAAGAAAATAAAACTCCAGGTGAGACACGGGTCTGGTTTGAGTAAACTCAAACAACTGAATTATTATGTTTAAAAAAAACTTCTTTAAAATCAAAGGTATCTCGTAAGACCATGCCGTAGATAAACACGGACGAGTTTTTACCTTATGATAACAAAAATTTTTTTTATAGAAAATCCAGTGATATTATAATAGTGTCTAGAGTACAAATACTTATTAATCTTAGCAGAAATTGTTACATTATTAAATTCCAGCATACTAGGCACTACAATCAAAACCGTAAAGGCATGTATTGGAGATTGGATTCCATACTAAAACAAGGTAAGGAACTGCCTTCCGATGGTACACCTCTAGTAAAATGTACCGGGGTCTGACAAGAACATCTTGTACCCGTGCCATACAGGACTGGCCTACCACTTGACTAGTAGTACCGAATATGATCATCCTCCGTTTGGGCCCTGAAGCATACATGAGTAGATAGTAACCGACCTAGATTTGGGATGACCATACCTTTATTTCGCACTTAATTCAACACTACCTTCCAGGCATCAATGCAATGCTAGCATTCATCCATATAAGTTCGTTCTGGGACTGAACGAAACCGAATGCACTACCTCTACTACACCCATTTTGGAATCACCCTAAAGGTTAGTAGCAAATAGCCCTTGTACTTCAAAAGCTCCGTCTTCGATTCCATACTCTTTAAGATGCCTTCAGTTCGAAAGCTTGAGTTGGATCGAAGAGGTTTTCGGATAACATATCTGATCCTTGTCTCTTCGAACCAACTTTCGATAACTTCCGGTAAACTCAACCCCAGTTCTTTTGGAAATAAATAGACAAAGATAAGAGCGGAGTTCACTTCCTAATCGTTAGTGGATAGATTTCCTTACCATCTATCCTAGAAGAACAAAACGAGATTTATACACACAGTACAACATCATTGGAACTGAACTCCGCTCTTATCTTTGTCCATCATCAGTAAATAAGAATATCATTGTTATTGAATATAATCTATGGCCCGAGTATCTGTAGAACCCGCACGAAGAAAAATGTGAAAGAAGTAAGGACCCATTTGAATCCTATTTCATATTCCATTCCATCTAGTTAAAAAATTTCTCCATTTACCTCTATAACTTCAGAGTTTCAGGTTAAAGCACTTCAAGTTTTCCCAACTGGGATGACCTTGTTCAAAAACAATGTGTAGGTCTACAAAACTAAGTTCATCAAGAAGGCACAAGAATAAAGAAAGGCCTAACTTATTTAACTTAAATCAAGGTGAAAATGCATAAACAATCTCCATCTAATGGTATTTGCAAGCCAAATTTCAAAAATATATTAATATTGCGTGCAGTGGTTTACATTAACAGCCAACTGCAGCATTTGAAAATCAGGTATATAAATAAATTATGTTAATGTAATAATATATTATTACTGCTGTCTGTATCAAATAGTCGACTGTTGTAAAAAAAGGTTTTGCAAGATTGAGTACGAAAGCAATTTACGTATATCGGGAACACGTCAGTACATAAGCATATAAACTTTGGGAGTTGATTTATGGAATATGATTAACTGTAATCATAGTTAAGATATTATTAAACAATACAATTCAAACACGTTCTTATTAACTGAAATAGTCAAATAAAATCATATCACTATTCATATTGGCTTAGTAGGAGCAGAGTCAATTAATTATTGCGCTATTTGGTGTTTACTAAAATTTGAATATATTTCCCTCATATAATATGATTAAGGATTATAAAGCCGATAATTCAATATATTAAACAGAGAGGGGAAAACCATTAAGGATGATGGCATATATCTTATGGTGGTATTTATGTTGTTTTTATTTGAATTTGTAACCTATCATGATGATATACTAGTCTTATTATTGTTATTCTTATTAATACTATTGTTACAATTAAATTCAATAATTTGTAACATATCATGATGATGGAAGCAAAATTTTCGCTATGCTTAACTAAATTTAATAAAATGTTCATGAAATAAATAAGATTCAACAAAAAGAATTATAAAATATATATTCAAACATTGAACATGACTTTAGAACAACTATAAACATCTTCACCCAAAATTTATAACATTCTACAGTTCAATTCAAACACATCTAAAAAGTTACTCTCCTGTTACACAGTCATATTTATAGAAATTAGAAAAGGCATAAAAAAGCAAATGTAAAAAGTATAAACTAGTACCTAACTCAGGGATTTCTAAGAGCAGCCAACCTTTTCTCAAGCTCGTTAACCTCAGAACTGCAAACATACAAGTAATAATATAAATAAACAACTGCAATGATGAATTAACTATTATAGTGTAAAGACACTCAGGTTGTTAATCAAAGGTCTTGGCGCTAGATATATATTATATCAAAATTCAAAAATAAAAACTAAAATAAATAGAACTATAGTATCATGATAATAATCGATAAATATTGACTGAATTGAAGGAAATATTAAAAGATGAGAAGTCTCTTTTATAGTGTAATCGACTGACTTTAACTGAATGAGAAATTGAAGAATCATATATAAGAGACAGTAACAAGGTGCATGCAACTTTGTTATCAATATGTTGAATTTATCATAAAATGCTATGAATATATTTAGAGATATAATAAACTATTAAATGGATTATATACAATTAAATATACAGGAACCGATATAATAGATATACACCTCAAAAAATAGTCAGTGCATCTTTTCTTTATGCAATTGACGTAGAATTTTCAGGTTCGATTTTTTTAGCTTTGTTTTTAACATGATCCATAGTGTATGGTATTTTCTTTGAAAAATTAACGAATATAATAATTATATTTGGAGTAATATTTTGGATGAGTGAATCAATAATTTTCCTATTAAAAATAATGGATACTAGTACTCATTATATAAAACACTTTAAAAAGAAACGAATGGAAAGATTATATTCTGAGGTAACATTTTGAAATGGTGAATTAAAAGTCAATTTTTTGTAAGAAATAATTGTTTTTAGCTTTATATTTTAAGGCTATACATATTTTCTTTATTTGCAAATCAATGCATTGATTTGCGTTTATTTTTAACAAGCAACTAAATTTGAACAACCACTTACCACTTCATTAGTGGATGTTGAAACTAATGAAAATTTTAAAAACAATCCGTACTCAGATAGTTATAGTGGGTCAAAAGATGATATTAATTTAAATGATGTGGATGGTAGTTTGATTGAAAACATAGCTAATGTAATTGAGGAAAACCCTGTTCTGAAAGTTGAAAGGACTTCTCTAGATATGTTAGTGAGAATCTAGAGAGTATAATGCTGGAAAAAAATAAGAAGTTTAGAAGGAAAAAAATCTGAAATCATTGCTCGTAAAAGAGATAATTGTAGGAGCAAAAGCAAGATTAAATGAAAATTACAAACTAAAATGTTAGGGTGCGAATTCAAAAAATAGAATAAATGGCATAATGAAACTCCTAACAAAACAGAATAATTAGGTATTTTTAATTTTGTATTCGGTTTACTTAATCCAAAATGCAACTTCCTTTCATATTTAACTCTTCATCAGAGATTAAACTGCAAAAAGGGATGAATAACTGTTCACCTCAAGTAACAACTTCTAACTACCAACAATAATGTTGTAGGTTAAAAAGTACACCATATATCAATCTTGCATCTGTAGGTACTCCAAATGTTAGCAAAAATTAACGGGTAAAAGTTTCAATTAACTGAATAAAGATAATTATAATCTCCAGCAAATTTAAAATATTCCACGGTACAACTGCTTCTTGATAAACTTTATAAGACTGCAACAATGAAGGGAAGGGAAAAAACATGTATGTAAATATAAGATTTTCAAGTGAACCAGAAAGGATATAAGTGAAAATAAATTTTAAATATATACTAAGCATCAAAAATGGTTCTATTCTATTACATCTAGACAGGTATGCAATGTTATGGCATGCTAACATTCATGTCATTTACTAAAGAAATGTTATTCTTACTGACTTACCATGTAATTGTTAAATGCTTTTAACCCTACATTAAATGGCTGCTAATCATCCCTTAGTTAACCAAGTTTTGGATCATTTCAAATGGATTAGTATAAAAAACTAATATTCAAACTCTTAAATTTGTAACCAAGTACAACTTTGTATGAAAGTAGGCGAACATGCTTTACCATACTTGAAATCAAGAAATAAAATGGTATGGTACAGATCCTAATCCGGTTGATAATCTGACCAATAAACCATTAACAAGCAAGTATTTTCTGATTTTTTTTAATAAACAAATAAATACCTTTGATTTCCACTTGTGAATTTTCTCCCCCTCTGATTTCAAGCTAATGGACTGGTGAATTCACAAAGAAGAGGAGAAATGACGCGGGGGCGATTAGGGCACGCGGAGGGAAAGGAATGACGCAGGAGCGATTAGGGCATGCAGAGGGAAAGGAAAGGGAGGGGGCGATTAGGGCAAATGTGATTAGGGAAATGAAAAGGAGAGGCGTACTGTTTTGGGTACGAGGGTTAATACGTAAGTGTGGACCAACGAATTAAAAGGAAAAAAAATTTAGGAAAACTTTACAACGGCTTTAAGCCATTGCAAAACTAAAACGGCATGTAGTCGTCCTTAATTGTTTTACAACGGCTCAAAGCCATTTCTATTTAGCAATGGCTCAAAGCCGTTGCGATTCTTCCGCATGGGGGCGTTACAAAACTGCCAATATGGTGTAGTGCATTAAGGTACTTTCACATCTCAACTAGTTTGGATTCGGTTGTGCACTTAGATGTAGAAATATTCGGATACTTGGTAAGGTCTGGTTGGGTCCGGCTTGGAGGTTTCGGAGAAGTGTCACGATATATGAGCTTCTTAGAAGTATATTACTAGAGGTATACTTCAAGTGGGTGCATCTTCCTAGTCATTTGTTGGAAAATTTCCTTTCCATATTAGATTCGAATCCTTGAATCTGTTTATCTTTAAATCGCCACAAGAGGAATCAACCACTCTTCGCGGCATTTAAGTATTGATTTAGTCCATTCTATCAAGTTAGACTGTTACCTTATTTAGTCCATTCAATCAAGTTGGACTGTTACTTTATTTTGTCCATTTTATCAAGTTTGGATAGTTATCTTGTTTTGTCCATTCTATCAAGTTTGGATAGTATCTTGTTTTATCCATTCTGTCTAGTTTGGATTTTGCTCGGATTATTTTCATTCTTCCAAGTCTAATTTAAATATTATGTATGCCCATTCTTATTTGGATTTGTTTCCTGATGTTTATTTCTGCTCTTGCCTGTATGGATGTTATTCTTATAAGGTATATATCCGTTCCGTGTTTGTGGCGTGGTCTTACAGAACTTTTATACGATCCCCATTATTCGAGTTATCTCACGCTGGTATTTCCAGACCGATCCGGGTGTTATTAATTTATAATGCTCGGGTTAGACTGAGTATTTTTCCAAATTAGCTTTGGTGTTATGGAGATCTTGGAGGGGAGTTGGAGATTCACCTATCGTAGTGTTTTATTTTTCGCTGTATTATATAGTATCCCTATTAGCATTTGTAAGGTCGGGATTTTATAACTTTCTAGCAGATAAGGTTTGTTTTTAACTCTGATATACTATGTATTTTTGGAGTGATAGTTTTTATTGTCCTTGTTATATTATATGTTGTCGATTCCGCTGTGAGATTTTGTTTTTCTCTGTTCTTTTCTTTTTATTTACCCTAACAATCTGCCCTTTTGTCAATTTGATGTGCGACATTTGAACATAGTGATAGTGTTTGGTGTCGACTTTTGATGGTAAAAAAGGTGGGTCTTCACATTGGCCATACACCAACCCTTGCTTGGTCAAAATGCCCATTCGATCACTTTGAATCAATTTTTTTGCAAGCTCTTTTTTCAATTGAACCAACGTACAACTTTATATATTGTTCTATTCGATTTAAACTTCAAATAAATAATTAAAAATGAAATAGATTTTAATGCAACATTTATATCGATTTTACTATTAATTTATAACATTTATAAGTTAAGTTTATATCATTTGAATTCAGAAATAACTAACAACATGGTTGTGCTGACTCTTTGGTGTGAACTCGATCCTTAGTCAATATTTAAACAATATAAATACTAAAGCCTGTACAACCTTTTCTGATGTACAGCATCAGGCACAAGTTCAATGCCTATAGATCATTTAAGTTAAATCCAATTTCTAATCTAAAAGAAGCAGACCTAGTAATGACATTTTGTACATATATTCTTTTCATCATATCACATAAATATCTAAAGTTTGGTCTAAGGTTAAAAACTATATTACTATCTATATTTATTTGCATAGACTACTTTAAATTCCTTGGTTTAATCCAATAATATATATCGATTAAGCGATCTACTATAGTCAGATGCTTTACTTTTGAGTTGACTACCAATTACGGTGATACTAACCTTCCACAACGAAGAAAACAAATCCTCTCTTAGATAGTGTTTCGCTCTAAGTAATTCAACGTACACCCAACTGTGGTCGTAACATGATCGCAATGCTACGTGATTGACTATAATTAAAGTATAGTCTAGTTAATCAAGATCAACAATGCCCTCAAGTCCGAAGACTATTGTATGTCGTTACCATGAGAATTTTGACTTAGTTGTATTAACCTATGGAATACTCTCTAAACAACCACAAGTACGTAACCGTTAATGGCCCCAAAGGTCAGGAGTAATTCATCGTTCATCGTATAAAGAGCATTACATATAGTAGTCTCAACGGATATATTGATATTCTTTTCTCGTTACATCTTGACTATGAATACTTAAGGAGTTATTGTCTATATTCGATTCAACACTCACAATTACGAATACATATATAAATATAATCGATAAAACACTTCACCTAAGGATTTTTTACTAATATATGTTTAATGTAATTAATTCATTATTTATATTCAATAAAACAACACATATAATAGAAAATAAACAAGATTGTTTAAAAGTTAAGTTTGTACAACTATTTACATAATTGCCCTAGGGCATACATTTACCCTATCAGTAATAAAGTAAGAGAAGCAACCCCTCCCTTTTATATATTTCAGTTTCCAATCTCAATAGTTGGATGAAATTAGCCCATCTATGTCGTCAAATTCCAATCGAATGCACCTTTATATTAAATGCCACATCTCTGAAGCCATCTCGAGCAACGAAGCGTCACAACCAATGCATGCATGGCATGTGTCTTTCACACTAATTTGGAATAAGAAAAGCTTGCCCCTACACACAAAAGTGGATTTGGAGGGAAAAATGTTGATCGTATTTCTCACAAAAGCGTAAATTGGCCCATCGGTTCAAAGCCCAACAACACGGTCCCATACACCATATATCGGCCCGTACCATTTTCAGCATAATAAACATCTCCGCCTTCAACATCGCAACCTACAAAGAGTTAGTCGCTTCCCTTTCCCCCAAATCCTAGACCTTGCCTGCCACATCCACTAGGTCAACAAAGGGACTCAAACTTTGCAGACAACACCCTTTGTCTCGGTCATGGCCAGATAACTTCACCTTTCAAACCCCTTAATAGCCCATTCGTCCTCTTTATGCCTTCCTCTGGTCGCCCAAGTTCCTTTAAAGATCAACCTCAGTGACTGCTCCATTTCCGTTGTGGCTTGGAAAACTTCTTAGAAAAGCATCTGGTCACCCCTATAAAAAGTGGCGGCGACCTTGTACTATTCCCTTGACAAAATGGTGTAAACGACCTTATTCATCTGACAAAAGCATCACTGCACAACAACCACTCTTTGTACTTCTCAACCTATATATAAAAAGTTCCACTGTATATCAATCACCCCTATGCGGTCCTTTTGACACAAACACGCCATAGTACGGCCTACTAACCGGCATACGTCCAAGCCATTCTTTCTACATAGCATCTGAGATAGCCATCATTTAAACCGTAAAAAACAATGATGGCCATGAGGAAACTTAACACACAAGGCATCAATTTAAGCTCGTTTAGACATAATCTCTTCATCTATAAATAAGGGATCTCGTGCATTTCTATAAAGATGGAATTTTTTATTTTCATAAGATATATTTGCTAGCTCAAAGCTTTTCTAAAAGCCATTTAAATTGCCTCTTATAATCGAAAGGCTCAAAGCAATAAAGTCGTCAACCGTAGTGGACATAGATCTTTGGTAAGATCGACCACTTTACATCTTGTGTTATTTACTTTATTTGAACTAGTTATAGGTCTCTTAATCATTCCTCATTTTATATTTTTAACCACCATTTTAGTAAGTAATCTTTGTTAAAATCACTCTCTTATCATAATTATGGGGTTGACTAAAAATCTAGTCAACAAGTATTTATTTGCACGATCTCATAGTTAAAAACATATTCACAACTACAACTGACTAAACACTTTTCCTAAGAATTTTCTACTTATATACACACACACACACAAACACTTAACGTTTTTAAAACAACATCTATATCATAATATAACAACATAGATAGTAAAATAAAACCAAAATCTAACTTTATTTCAAACAAGATTCACTATAAGAATTAAGTTGCGTAATCAAATTGCATAATTTCTCCTAAAATATACCCTTAATTAATCAGTGCAAATTTGGATTATATGTGTTTCTATATTCCTTTAACATGGATTTTGATGTGTTTTGAAGGGAAAACGAAGGTTAAGGATTAAAATCTAGGGTTTTAAAAATGGACCATTCTCATGAATTACAATTAGCAGTTGCTCTTGCGCTACATATTGAAAACAGGGACCTGTTTCTAAAAAGTCTCATGGTGTCGTTACATTCATGGGTGTAAGTTCTACTTTGATAATTCAATTTTTTCGGAAATCGTTAAAGGGTCTAAATTAATTTTTTTGTTAAGGAGATAATTGAATTAATTACTCTCCCTTATAGAAAGAAATGAAATTACTAATTGACAAACTAATTCTTTCTCTGTTCTTTCTATGTAAGCCTAATTGATTCTTTATATATACTCCTTGTGGTTGATTCTTTCTCTCTTCTTCTTCTTTTTAAGTACTATCTTTGATAAAAAAAATCTTTTTCAACTCTTAAACTACAAACTTTAGACACCGTTTGGTTTGCCATTTTTAGTTTTGTGTTTTCATCCAAAAAACGTGCACACACACATGCATTTTTGAAAAACAATCACTTTGAAAAATGGAACTAACATATAAAATAGAAAACAAATTTATTTTGTTTTTCGTGTTTTGAGAAATAAAAAAAGAACGGAAAACAATCCATTTCTCCGTCGTTCCTTCATTCATTTTGCCATAATGATCTAAAAGTTCAAATTTTTCTTCCATTGTCCTTACATTTTGCTATGAATGTTGAAAATGAAAAACACAAAACACAAAATGAAACCAAACAGACCCTTAAATTCTAATCTTCTAATTAAAAAAGTTTCATGGAGGAGAATTAAAAAGTTTCACGGAGGAGAACCCACCTTCATCTGACTCACCATATCTATCTCCACCGTCTCAATCCCTATTTAAATTTCAAACAACACAAAAGTATATGGACATTGTAACGACCCACTATTTTGGACCATTCAAATCGACAATAAAACCACACATGTCAGACTTGAATAATTCAAAACAATAGATTGTAAATAAATTTGGAGCAAATAAAACCAATCATAGAATCACAGACATAGAATATCAGAATAACTCGCAGCAGAAATAAAAATACATAGTAGTTCATGAAGCTACTACAGTACATAGTCTCAAAACAGATACAAAATACCATAGTTTGAAAAAAAATAGATACAACAGAAGTCTGAATACAAAAGTTCACAAATACATAAGTTCACAAATACATAAGCAAAGCTGAATGAAATAAATGAAATGGAAATAGACAACTAGATAGACAGATAACTCCAGCAAATCTCTAGCTCCAGAAGATGAATCCAAAGCTGTGATACTCAGGCTGACCCGAGCGTAACGCAAAACACAAAACACTCGAGTCAGGACATACATACTTATAAAATGTAAATCAACTCAAGTGAACTGTAATAGAAATGCATCAATAACTTAAAGCATGCTTGGGATCGACCATCATTCAAGGATCCGCTAAACTATCTACTATGTAGTAAGATACGCTATTATAATAATGTCCAAAGTAAAGTAAACTATTAAAATAGCGTTAAGGCTTTACATTTTCCACCTTAACACATTTTATATTCCCATAGTCTATACAGTACCGTAATCTCCCCCGTAATGGGCGTCGTCAGAGGGCACTCCATAGGTATGGTACAAAGCAAACTCGTAATAAAGCACGCTGTGGTAGGTGACACGGCACAACTAGGCAATGCCAGGGTAGATATACCAATTACACTTCCGGGCCGGTGGTAACGTAGAGCCGCAACAATCGCCCACCTCGAGCCACACTCCCGAATCAAGGGGTGCACCCAATCGATCACAAAGTAATAGAATGGTATACGATGGAATGTGTCCGATAAGAGGAGCTACCTCATTAGCCCATCGATTGCTCCTGTTTTAGCCACCTTATGCTAACTCACGGGAGTTAGGTCCACGTTTATACCTCAAAATAGAATCGTCGCCACCATCCTACTTCATTCTGGAATATCCACCGCGTACACAGTTGTTAAAGTGGTTTTCGGTATCGACAGAGAATATGTCCATATTCGATCCCGGTCTCTTTAACAACCAATCGTTATTATAACCCGTGGTTATAAATTTCAAAATGGTTTATATTTCAAATAAAAAAATTCCATTTTAAATCATTTAAATTCGATGTCAATATCTTTCAAAATATTATTCATTTCCAAAGTTGTAGCATTTCTAAGTTCATTCATTCAATTATAACATTTCAAAACATTGTATTTTAGCATTCGTAGCACTTTGAAAATGTGATAATACATATTGCAGCATTTCAAAAAATGTTGTCTTATAAAACTGTAGCACTTAGAAATCGTTACTGTAGATATAGTGGTGTTTTGTAAAACAATACATTGTTAGAAATGGTAGCACTTATAAAACGCTACCTTAAAACCATAGCATTCTGGAAATGCTACCAATACAAATCTAAGTTTTGCTATAACATTTCCAAAAACATTATATCTTCAGTTTTCATCATTTTTAACTTATAAAACTTATCTCACTTTTCAAATATATTTATTTGGATATCATTTAACTTATGATTTTAATAAAATAAATTTTTATTAATAAAATATCCAATTAACCCATAATTCATTTATTAAGTCAAAAATACTTTTAAATTGCTTAACTTTTATTTTAACAAATAACTTGATACTTTATTTACTTTAAAAATATCCATTTCACAAATAAAATATTTTATTACTAAGTTAAGCCTAAAATTCCATTTTAAATCAAATTTCAATTATTAAGTCAAATCAACATTTTAATTTACATTTTTAAATCATTTATTAACTCATATAATTTAACTTATAGAAAATCACTATAAAATTTATTTAAAACATTTAAATCTAATTTAAGTTAAAATCTCATATATTTTAAATTCCAAATACTTAAAATTTTATGAAAAATATTTATATTTAAAATTAACCACGGGTCTGTATAATATTTTCTAACCTAGGTCAAGTGAATACGGATATATATCATTTCAATACAAAATATAAAATTCCGGGTTTGATCATTTCAAACCCGCAATCCCAAGTCAAATAAAAATCGCTCGAGCCTATCATTTCAGCTCATAATGATTTTTCCTTATTCTAAAGTTCGTTCGGGTATGTATCATTTCAACCCATAGTGAGGGAACTTGTAGTGTGAGAAACAGAAATATAAAATAAACAGTAAAGCATAGCATGTCATATCAGGTGATGAAACAGGTATATAATCAGGTTATAACATCATACAATATCATATCACAAACGTATATGAAATTACTATCAATATGGCATATCACTACTACACATTCACATGACATTGTTTCAAAATTTTATAAGTACGAAGTCGAGAGTGATAACTCACCTTCTAAAGCTAGAGATGACAATTCAAGACACACAACCAAACTCCGAAAAGCACGACAAAGCACGAATCAATTTCGAGGAGAAGTAGCACCCAAATCCAAATCTTGTAAACAATAAAATAAACATTCATAAGCAAATGATTACACAAGAGGATAAAACAAAAGACAAGAAAAATGGGCTAGACAACATGAGATTGAGTTCGGCCACGATCATATAGGCTCGGCCACCTTGGTTTAAAGGCTAGCATGCACGGCTATGGATGGGTTAAAGTGTTACAAGGCTCAGCTATGGTCAAGCATAGGGTACAACTATGGGTAGGTGCAGGAGTGGCAAAGCAAAAGTCACTTGGAAGGCTAAAAGTCACAGGGAAATGAAGGGTCATGCACTTTGGGTTCGGCCTAGGCTTCGATGGGTTCGGCCTGGTTGTGAAATGGCCACAAAGGCACGGCTATGGTCAAGTAATGGGATGGCAAAGCATGGGAAGGCAAAATGGCTTGGCAAATGAAGGGTCAAGTGGCTCAATGGTTCGGCCTAGGCTAACATGGCTCGGCCTATGGTTCATGGTGTGCTAAGGCATGGATCAAGTGGTGCTATGGATAGGGGATGGTCACGGCAAGGCAAAGGAGGAGGTGGAATGGTGGTGGCCGAGGCTAGCAAAGAGGAAGGGGGTGAAGTAGTGAAGGCCGACTATGGTTTCAAGCATGTAATGGTAAGGATTCTTGGATCATGGTCACGGCAAGGCATAGGGATGATGATGGGATGGTGGAGGCCGGTCATAGGTGATGGTGAAGTGGTGGAGATGGTCGGCTAAAAGGAATGGTTGTGGCCGAACATAGCTTGCAACAAAGAAAAGAGGAAGGAGAAGACATGAAAAAAAACTTACTGTAAATTTTGTTTAGGAAATGAAAAATGAGAAGAGATGAGAAACAAAATATGCGGCCAAGGCATAGGAAAAGGCATCTATTCACATTAAAGAAAAAGAACTCATGACTTTTGGAATTTCCAAGCCCATTAGCCAAGCCCAAATCAAAACAAGCTCAACCCAACAAAACAAACAAAGCCCAAACCAAAGTAAAATAGAAAAATGGACATAGAAAAATGGACATAGAAAAATAGAGAATAGAAATACAAAATATTTGCGTGTAAAATGCTAAAATTTATCAGATTTGAAAAGTACAAAATAGAATTTAACAAAACGAAAAGCAGAATGAATATCAGAATCAAATTCAGCTTAAAAGAAAATGATTGGAAATTTAAAATTTAAATTTAAAAATTTCAACTGAAAGTCAAAGTTTGACCAAAGTTGACTAAAATATAAATTTTTCAAAAAATCTTTATTTTATAATATTTGGGAAAATAAATTATAAGCAAAATCCAAAATACATTGGAAAATTCCAAAATTTCAAATTTTAAATGATTTAAAATCAAAGTTTCAAATAAATTCAATTAAAATATTTGTTAAAAATTATGGGTTGTTACACTCTCCCCCACTCAAAGCTTTTCGTCCTCGAAAAGGAACGGGACACAGAAAACAAAGAAAGATAAGATAAGATAGAATAGCAAATAGTACCTGAAACAAATAATTCCGGATTCGAAGCACGCACGCTCTCCTCCATCTCCTAGGTACAATCCCGATCATCAGTACTCCACTGCACTTTGACCAGGTTGATAGATTTCCTTCTTAGCTGCTTCGTACCTCTATCGACAATACGAAGTGGCTTCCTCTCGATAGTCAGATTAGGCTCAATATCCAAACTCTCAAGAGCAGAAGGCTGGACAATAAGGGATGGGTCATGAAGATACCGGCGAAGATGCGAAACATGGAATACATTATGCACTCCAGAAAACTTCTCAGGCAAATCCAAGCGATAAGCTAAAGAACCAATCCTCTACAAGATGTGGAAAGGACCAATGAACCTACACTACACCACAAAAGGCTTTTAACAGCGTTTGATAAACGCTGTAATATGATACAACAGCGTTATTACAAACGCTGTATAACGACATGCTGTCGTATGTACATACCTTACAACGGCTTTTATATAAACGCTGTTGAAACATCTCTTTGACAGCGTTTTTTACGAGCTGTCAATAATCTTTTTACAGCGTTTTCAGACATGCTGTATTATGTTTCAACAGCGTTTATAATTTAGTTGTCGAAGATGTTCAAATTCTACTTTAACTGTTTACAACAGCTTTTTCTAAACGCTGTTACTGAATCATCAACAATTTCGACAGCATGTTAAAAACGCTGTGATTGAATCATCAACTATTTCGACAGCATGTAATAAACGCTGTTATTGACCGTTTCAAGATAATTACAGCACGAATTAAATGCTGTTGTTTCTTCATTGACAGCATTAATCAAACGCTGTCTTATATTTATATAACAGCTTCAATATTCCACTCTATTTTTGAATATTCCAAAACTATATTTTAAACATATTCAAGCTACTAGTATATATAACAGGTTCTAATAACTATTAATTGGTTACATAAACTAGTTAAGAGAATATTAATAAACAAAAGACATCCATAAACCAAGTTTCAATAATATCCATAAACAAAAATAACAAAGTAAACCAAGTTGCCACAAATTTTGTTAAACAAAGACACGTTATATGTTAAGTAAAAGTATAATATCAATACAGTAAGTCCACACCAAATGCCAACAACAAAACGTGCATCTAAAAAGTTTCATATGCTTACTACTTGCTACTTGCTACGGAAGAAGAATGTGTCATCGCCATCTTTAATTACATGCAATGAAGAAATTTGAAATGATCAGTGAGTAAACGCCATCTAAAAATTTGAAGTTTCATATGCTAAAATGCTTAACTGCGCCAAAATTTATATCCAATGGATAAAATCCATTTTTAGAAAAGATGGAACAGAAATAATGATTTAAGCAAGTAATAGATGGATGGTAGATTATATAAGACTGTAGATGTAACAGATGGTGACCTTTGGTAGTCTGATGAAATAAATGTAGGAAACTGTTCAGTTTCAATTTACGATACTTTTTGTCTTCGGTTGTATGTTGTAACTGGTAGGAATTTAAACAGGCAGAAGTCATTTACGTAACTTAAAAACTGTGCACGATTTGTATTATTTTTCTGCGAACAGTAGATGTGTTCAACGTTTAAATGTTCAACTCATCCATCAGCCAATATTATCAAACTGTAATGCCAAAATGGAACAGAACTAATAATAGCTTGGCAACAGATACATAAGAAATAATAGTGTAGATACGGTGAAAACACAGTTTGCACAATTCTAAAGGACCACCGTATGTATTATACAGTTAGACAGTAAGTGTGTGCAAGTCTGCACAAATATAGTAACAGAATAAAAGGAGCAAATACTGCGGTTAATTATTATTTTTAGCTTACTATGTATAAGTTGCAAGCATGTAAACACATGTTACTGGTAAAAAAAAGGCAACGTTATGTGCACGTGCTGCTGCTAAACCGCCATATTAGTAAATACAATTTTAACTTAGATTTCAGTGAGAGCCAAATAACTTATTTGAACACTGATATGCGAACAGCAGGAAAACGGTTGGAATAGTTTATCCCGTACCACCCTTTTTGATGGAAGTTGGAAGAGTGTTAGTTGTGAATTTTGATTGTATTTTGATTGTTTGTTTGTTTTCCAGTTTTAATTGCATTTGCATTCCTTCATAACTGCCTTGCTTGCCATCAACGTATTTCTGCGTCAATCAGTGAACACCTTCTACCACTGCCAGTCAGCACTTCATATACCTGTGAACACTGCCTCTCAACCAAAACTGCAACATTCACATACTAGTGAACACCTTCTACAAACATTCACTACTGCATTACTTCTCACATCACTGCGTTGCTGCTACCATCCCTCACCATTCAACCACCATCAACACAACAGTACCCTGCACATTCATAACAATATTTTTCATTGTCAGCAATTCACTGAAAATCACAACTACATCTCCAAACTGCCTCCACCTGATCATATTACCCCTAACTTCTGTTCATCGCCTCACCTCTGTGCATCACCACTGCCTTCCTCATTACAGCCATCTCCACCATCACCTTAACTGACCAATCTCCTTGCTAAACTCCACCTCCTAACTTCTACATACAACTCCTCCTCACTGCTAATCATCATCATCATATCATCCTATCATTATATCGAACTGTCAACACAACAACCCTGAACCACTGCACTTCCAAACTGTGCATACATACAACACCCACAACAATTGCAACTGCACATACTTCAACCCATTGACCATCCTACTAACAGCTACCATTACTAACCCCATACCACTTCCACCCATCAGTGCACTTCAACAGCAAACTCAACCTGCCTTCAACATTCCACCCACAACCTCCAGCAAAACCAAACACACAGCATTACAGTCAAACCATCTCCTTGCTGCAACAAGCCTACCAGTGATACCATAGTCAACCACTGAACAATCCTCCACCACATCCTCCACTTGTTTTTACTTTCTCAACTGTACATTTACATTATCAACTATGCATACATATAACTTGCAGTGCTACTGCTCCTCAAACCCCCTCAACCATCTCCTTCATAAACTGTCAACATTTCACCACCAAACTTTTCTGACCACCATCAACAAACAACCCACTGCTGCACATCCCCTTCAACCCCTTACTGCCTTGCTCTCAAATCTCTCATATACCACCACAAATCACTTCAATAAACCACAAAAAACTTCACTCCCCCATCAGCAAACCTCTCTGTTCAACCTCCAACTACACATATATCATAACTGATTGCAAATGGTTTTCCTTACCATTTGATTCTATAAATTTCATTTAACAAATTTATACTTGCAATATATCATAATCCATGGTTTGATATATAGATTCTTATTGTAGATCAAACCATGCTAAAATCACAATATGCTTCTAGCTAATCATTTACTAGACAGATGATAATTTGGCATTGTACTTGATAACTTTAATTTGCCAAAATGATTAGAAATGGCCTCAAGGAACTGTTGCTTCCATTTATATATATATACATACTCTGGCACTCCAGCTCAAACCATTGCAAAATTAAATTGGGCATAGCATTTCCTGTTTATGTAAATTATTACAACTATGGTACTGAGTTGCTTAGACACACAGATCCTACAAATCTACGATCCTAAATGTTATTATGATCAGTTCATGTTTGTGTTTTTACCATTTAATGTGCATCATCCTTCACTTTTTTTATTTCGAACAAAAAATAACATTGCCGATTTGTAAATAAGCAACTCGTTTGCATGCAGTTAACATTTAATTTTACTCTTTTTTCTGGAAGGAAGGACTTGTATGCCATGTTTTTCATCATTATCATATTTGCAGTTTTTGCAGCCATGATATATATAGCATGTGTGTGTGTGTGTGTTTTTGATATTTATTTATCAGTTCAACTGGATGTATGAGAGGAGGAAAGGACAATGCTTGACCATTGAACAATGTAGCATAGTAAGATAGAGCTTGTGAAATAAGTCCTTGTTGGTCATACACATAGGTGCCCTCTGAATCCAGTAAAGCATGGAGTCTGTTTTTATGTTTTCTCATATATTGCATGTGTGAAGTGTTATACACACACACATACATACATATGTACGTATACATATATATAGGAAATGAATCTACAACAACCAATTAAGCAATAGGGGAGACAGACACAGGCATTAGCTTTACATATGAATAAAGACATACCTATTCTGAAAAGGGAAAACAACACGCTGAAACCTCAGTGCTCAAGTGAAAGACAGAAAACTATGACTTCAGAAATTGTCCTAGAGTCTTTTACTGAACCATTATAATAGGGTGAGCGTTCATGTTGCAAAGATCAAGCTAATGCTCTGGATTTCCTTAACAAAGACCTGCCAACAGAAATTAGAAGGTAAAAAATATATTACTGCCAATCATCAAATCTAAATTAGAAGGTAAAAATCAAATATCAAAACACCAAAATAAAAAATATCAGCATTTGTGTGATAAATAAAAGGATTGTTTGATTGATAGTGATGATAGAGGATTATTTGATTGGGAGTGGTGAATGGTACTAAATTAAAAGCATAACCTACTGTAACAAATAAACTAAAAAATGAAATCAATATTTGCTTTGT
Source organism: Allium fistulosum (assembly GCA_030737815.1). Taxonomy (NCBI): domain Eukaryota; kingdom Viridiplantae; phylum Streptophyta; class Magnoliopsida; order Asparagales; family Amaryllidaceae; genus Allium; species Allium fistulosum. The sequence goes on along the minus strand of CM060905.1, from coordinate 682,343,333 downwards.
ATAAAGCAATTTTTCATATCATTTAATCAAAAGTGATGAGTGATGCTCACATAATTCAGCATTCATCTTTTAGTACACCTCTTAATATTTCTTCATAATGAATTGATTAATTTTCCAACAGTTTTCTACTGTTAACAAATGAGTTTTGCTTTTGCTAATTAGTTGCAAATTCATGTAACACAACGTATAACAGGAAGAGCCAAAAGCACTCTATGCTTTATCTATCTCGACAATTTACCAGTTTGACCGATTAATTTTGAGTAAAGCAATGACTTGGTTAAAAGTTATTCTACCGATGAAAATAACTGGGGTCATTTTTTTAAAGGATGGGATATTTCTGTAGCATAAAAAATAATAACGGTTAGTTTGAACGCTTATCATTTCTGTTGCTTTCCAAATACCAAAATCTGTCTACATTTATAATATTTGAAATGCCTGTTCATGGAGAAATGAGTTGGTTGACAAAACCTTATGACCTATCAACAGAGTCGTGTAATTTCACAATACTTTCTCAAGGATAACCTACATTTATTATTTAAACACAAACATTACTCCATGTCTGAATAGAAAACAAGTCTTTCTAATCTCAAAAGAATATGATGCAGTATGCATCCACGGAGGTGTCAACCTTCTTTATTGAGCACTTGTCGTGTTTACTTTGCAAAGTAATGAATTTAAATGGTGAAATATTTGAATTTTATAGTAAACAGAGCAGTAAATGTCACACATCGATCTTAATACATTTTAGTTCGTTGATCGTGTTCGTTTTGGTCTTGGACATGTTCTGACTTCATGAAAGCTTTAGTTTCACATAATTCAAATCAGAATGACTTATATTTTAACTCACGATATTAATTGCATAACATGCTTTACTCCATTAGTTTCAATACCCTGCAGTAGTCTTCAAACATTAAACATACCAAAATCGTGTTTGTTTTACTTTAAAAACTTGATTCCTTGTTAACAAGGTGTTAAAATATTTGTAATGATCGAGTGTACTAAAAAGTGTATTAGAGTAAAATTACACAATTGATAAATTTACTTGACAATGTAAAGTCAAAGAAAAATATTAGTAGAGTTGAGCATGCAAATTGCACACCACCTATCATGCTATTACTATCGTATCACATCATGTTTGTGAAAATGACCAAATTAATATAAGATAACATACAGATATTATTAGATCAAAAGAGTACCTTTTGCCATTCAACAAAGTGACCTTGAGGCTGAATGATTTAAAGAGGTTTCACATCACTATGATCAACGCCACCTCAGGTTTTTCCTGCAGTGTAATTTATTAAAGGGTCTGCATTCATGATAGCCCCAAGTGACCACCTACAGAAATCAAAATTCAATTTTTTAATCATTAATATTAATATTAGACTTTAGAACAAAATATTATCAAAATTGATGCATATTAAGCAAATTTATATTTTTAACAATTACTTGATCTTTTACCATGCGTCATGCAAAATGATTACTTCATAACTGGACTCACCAATCCAATCTAATGCCAACATTCTTCTACAAACTAGTGCATACTGCTAAATAAATGATTTTTCTTCTCTACTACAGATGAAATGAGTAAAACAACCCTAATCATTGCATAGGAAACTTGGTATTGATAAAGAAATATTTAACAAGATTAACACAAATATATTAGGAACTTACATGTATTAGTTAACACAAATACATAAATGCATCCATCCTAGTTTGAATTCCAGTTTAAACACAATAAATAAATATTCAAACAAGGTAGAGAAATGAGAGGGATAAAAAAAAGTTGCCGCTTCTCTTATGTTTTTGCGGGTGAGGTCAAATTATAGCGCGACTAGTTGATTTTCCAAACCATAACGAACCAAAAGATAGCAAGTTCAGTTACAATGATGTTCCAATGGGAAATCAATAATATATTTTCTTGTAGTGATAGCAACAAAATCATTTCCTAAATGTATGTTTCCATAGTTAGAGAACTAAAATCAAATATTATATTATAAAATTTATTTAGTTATACAGTTAAAATGCTTAAACTTTTCTAAAACGTGTTCTTTCTCTATCTCCTAATGTAATAATCTTGTTAATAAACTATTTATTTTTTTCCATACAAAAATGAATGTTATTTAAATACTTTGATGTAGAATATATTTAGAAAATGTTATTTAAATACATTAATACATTGATGCATAGAAATAATAAACAATAACTGCCCAATAATGTCTCCTGATCAGTGCATAGTAATGAATTTGTATTCAACATGGTCTATTTCAAGTTAATCTCTACGCTTTTATAATGCACTTTTTCTTTACCAAACATGTGCAAAATGTTTCCAAATTCTTATTTTAAAATCAGTTGGTCGTGCTAAAGAGAGTGTTCATGTCACAAATTTAGTATCTATTAGAGCTTACTAACATCTATTTTTAAACGCGGTCGAACGATGACTCTAACTAAAAAATATATTCTTGCAAGGTTATAACCTTGAAGTCATAGTCTAAGGCTAATTATTTATAATCTATCACATCATTGGGACCAAGAATGGCTTTCATCTATGAAACAAGTATAATGTGAAATATGCAGTGTCATAAATAGTTGATGCATTTAAATATCAAGAAGGTATTGGATAAATTCCATTTTATGCAAACTCAGGAGTACCTGCATGGTCAGCGATGGTTTAGAGTTTGATGCGCCTTAACCTTAGTGGTCTTCCTGCCTTCAGTCCTGTCTTTTATGCTTAATGATGTAGCCATTTGGAACCATTTTATCTCATTCTTATCCTTTATTATTCTTGTCCCTTATGCCACATTATCATAATATGAAAATGCCCAACCATAAAATTTGGTTTATATATCGACCTGCATGGTATAGATAAGATATAATAACAAAAGAAAATAGTATGCAAAGTAGTTCTATGTGTCGTTCTAACCACTTATATCTACATTTCTAACCCTTAAACTAATATTTTTAGATGAAAAGCTTTAGTGAAAAAAATTAAAGTCCAGTACAGTCATAATCCTTTTGCATATGTTAACATCATAAAATAAAGCAACATTACTTTAGATATGCACTCACAGATTTTATTAGATGCGTTATGTTTTAATTAAAACTAAATAATAAGTTTTAAAATAGACATCAAAGAAAATAATCATGTACGAAGTATATAATGGAGAAAATAATCACTTACATTTAACGTAGATATAAAAAAGAAAATAATCAGTGATGTTGTAATTCTCACAAATAGTTCACCGATCAGGTTGATATTATCGATGTCGTTGTCCAAGTAAAGCCTTTTGCTACATTAGATTAGACTACCACCACTGTGCACTTCCTTCTATCAAGCATAATGTCCACACTATATTCTAGCTGACTTGCACTTCACTTCCATTCAACTACATGCTTACAATTGTTATTCATGCTATCGTTATGGATATACTTCATGTTTCATATGTTTTCACCGCACGTCTAATCATTTCAGCTGGCACTTTTTCCAAAATCCAAATTTCATCATTAGTCAATCCTAACCTAACAAATAACATAGATTAACTCAATCCAACTTAATAACCCGCAGGTACAAATTCATACAAATTTATAAGCATGGCTTATTTCAAGCATCGATGTCAATTATTTCGGCTACAGACCATCATTAAGCTAAATAAAAGTTTAAACAAACAATAAAGAAGTCTCCTTTCAGTCAGCAGCATAATAAATGCTCATGCTAACCATATATTGATCTAGATAATCAACGGACGTCATTCAAATAATATCTCAATTCACTTTACCATAACATAATGCCTCAACAAATCACAAATAAAATAAAAGGCTCCAATATTAGATTTTACCTTGAAGAATCATAACTTGATGTGATAGTGGGTTGACATTGGAGGCTAGGCACCAAACAACGAACTGGAATAATTTAATGCAGGTTGGAGGCGTTATTTAGGTTGTCGATGCGGGGTTTCAATTTATCAAATATAAGGGAGGTATACAGGGGTTTTAAAAGTGTTAAAGTCCGAATCGCGAAGTCATCATGTTGCGGAAGTGGGATGAGGTGTGTGGGATTGACTCCTAAAATTGGTAAAATTAATTAGAATAATTTAATGAAGTCATGATGGTAGGGCACGGTAAGGATTTCTGATGAAGTCGCTACTCTGGATGTTTGGCAAAATCTACAAAGACCAACTGCGAATTTGAGATTTTGGGTTTGTTGTTATGGGGAAGAAGATGACATGTTTTAAGCGGTGAATGAAAACAGGGAGGGAACTTAGGCGGGGTTGGAAATTTACTGGACAGTGTGCTTAATACAGCGTTCTATATTTTGTTTTGTTTTTTTTCATTTATAAAAGGATTTTCAACTGCAGTAGGCGTCCAAACGCTGAGCTTCGGTGCTGTTATAAATAACTTTTCTTGTAGTGCTAGGAGCAAGCTTCTCTCTACGACTAAACCGAATCACATTCCTTAAGGGAGAGACCTTAAGGAAAACCAGATCACCAACAGAAAACTCCAAACTCCTTCTATGCCGATCAGCGTACTTCTTCTGTCTATCCTGAGCACTCCTCATCTTCCTCTTAATCTCCTCAACTCTATCAGAAGCCTCTAGAATCAAATCAGGACCAAGAACCAAATGATTACCAGATTCAATCCAACAAGATGGAGATCTGCAAGGTCGTCCGTAAAGAGCAGCAAACGGAGACATTGCAATACTAGCCTGAATTCAAAAGATGAAATGAGATAGATAAAGGATTAAGACAAGTTTAAAATAAAAGATTGAGATTATACCTGATAACTATTGTTATAGGTGAATTCGACAAGATGGAGATGATCTTCCCAAGATCCTCCATAATCAAGAACACAAGCACGAAGAAGATCCTCTAGAATCTGATTCACTCTTTCCGTTTGACTGTCGGTCTGTGGATGGTAAGCAGTGCTCAGATTCAGATGAGTACCCAAAGATTCCTGAAAAGCTTTCCAAAATTGACTGCTAAAGATGGGATCTCGATAACAAACAATACTGACAGGAACACCATGGAGACGGACAATCTCCCTCAAATAGATCTCAGCTAAACTCGAAGCAGAACGGGTAGACTTGACCGGAATGAATGAGCTGACTTGGTCAATCTATCCACGATAACCCAAATACTCTCATTACTCCTCCTAGTCCTCGGTAATCCATCAATAAAATCCATAGAAACCTGTTCCCATTTCCAATTGGGAACCTCAAGGGGCTGCAATAAACTAGGGGTCTTCTGATGATCGGCCTTGACTTGCTGACAAGTCGCACACCTACTCACAAAAATGGAGATATCATGCTTCATACCTCTCCACCAATACAACTTCTTCATATCCTGATACATCTTAGTCACTCCTGGATGAATAGAAAGTCTGGATCGATGATTTTCCCGAAGTAACTCCTGTCTCAATCCATCAACATTCGGGACACAAATCATATTATTAATCCTCAAAATCCCTCTATCATCGATCTGAGCTCCACTACCATCAAGACTACTACCACCAACTCGGCTACGAACATTCTCCTTAATAAGCCTAAGCATCCAATCCTCATCCTACTTAGCAATGATACGATCCAAAAGAGGAGAAGAAACAACAATCTGACACAACACCGCCTTCTTCCGACTCAAAGTGTCGGCCACCACATTAGCTTTTCCAGGGGTATAGTTGATGTCGAGGTCATAAGAAGCAAGGAACTCTAGCCACCTAACTTGTCTCTGATTCAAATCCTTCTGGGTGAAAATATATCTCAAAGACTGATGATTCGTAAAAAGCTCAAACTTAGTTCCCAAAAGATGATGCCTCCAAAGCTTCAAAGAAAAACCACGGCAAGCAATTCCAAATCATGAGCAGCATAATTGGCTTCATGGGTCTTCAACCGACGACTGGCATAAGCAATGACCTTCCCATCTTACATCAAAACAGCTCCCAAACTTTCACGACTGGCATTAGTGTATACCGTTAATCCCTCATTTCCATTTGGAACGGTAAGAACTGGTGCGGAAGTAAGCTTACGCTTCAACTCATTGAATGCGGCTTCACACTTATCATTCCATATAAACTTAGCATTCTTTCGAGTCAAAGCAGTGAGAGGTGCAGAAATCTGAGCAAAATTATCAATGAATCTCCGATAATAACCGGCAAGGCCCAGAAAACTACGGATATCAGATGGAGTCCTAGGAGTCTCCCAATCCTGGAATAGAATAGGGAAAAATAAGAACTACAAGAAAGGTGGAATAATTAGATTACAAAAGAAAGATGAGAAAAGGTAGACTTACATTGATCGCAGCGATCTTGACTGGATCAGCAGAAACTCCATTACTAGAAACAATATGTCCAAGGAATCGGACTTCATCCTTCCAGAAATGGCATTTAGAGAATTTAGCTTTCAATTGGTGACTTCTAAGAGTCTCCAGAATAGAATTCAAATGGACCCTATGTTCCTCCTCTGACTTAGAGAAGACAAGAATATCATCGACAAAGACCAAAACAAATTTATTAAGAACATCACAAAAAACACGATTCATCAGATCAACAAAGAAAGCTGGGGCATTAGTCAAACCAGAAGGCATAACTAACCATTCATAGAAACCATTCTCAGTACGTAAAGCAGTCTTGGGAATACTTTCCTCAGCAACTCTGAGCTGGTGGAAACCCGTGGCAAGATCAAGCTGAGAGAAAACAGTAGCTCCATAAAGCTGATCGAACATATCATTGATACGAGGCATAGGATATCTGTTCTTCATAGTGAGCTTGTTCAGCTCCCTATAATCAACACACATCCTCAAAGATCCATCAGACTTAGTGACGAAAACCACTGCTGCTCCCCATTCGGAATGATTAGGTCTGATCAGACCCTTGGAAAACAAGTCCTCAATTTGTTTCCTCAACTCAACCTTCTCGTGGGGTGCCATTCTTCTGGGAGGAAGAACTACAGGTCGAGCTCCAGGAATAAGATCAATGCGGAAATCAATTTCCCTCTTAGGAGGTAAAGAAGAGACTTCACCAAATACATCGGGATAGAGCTTAACCACAGGAGTTGAATCAAGATCACCAGGAGAAGAATCCAAAGAGAAAATAAATCTGCCAGCAAAATCCTGAGGCATACGGCACCGAATCACCAAAGGATCACCCTTATCACCAACAAGAGAAACAGTTCGGGTTTTACAAGAGATAACGGCTTCATGCCTCTTCAGCCAATCACCCCCAAGAAATATATCAAAAGCATCAAAACCCAGAACATAGAAATCACCAGAAAAACGATAACCAGAATAGAAGAGTTTCACTCTTATACAAATCCTACTAAGGTTCGCGGGACCCCCAATAGGATTAGTAACACACAAAGGTACATAAGCAAACCCAGGAGAAAGGAGATGCTCAAACTTATCACAAAGATCCACAGAAATAAAACTATGCGAAGCTCCAGTATCAAATAAAACATGAACAGGAAAATTAAACAGAGAAAAGGTGCCCTGGAGAGTACCTTGGGTATCACTAGGAGTAGATGGAGCAGGAGTGGAAGAAGTCATGGCAAAGACTCCAGATGTCTTGCCCTTCTGATACAAAGCACAATCCTTCTTGAAATGACCAGGCTGTAGACAGACATGACAGAGGTTGTTCTTGGTATCCTGAGGTGGAGGAACAGCAGCACCAACTGAAGTAGGGAAACTATTGGCATAGTGTCCCCTCTGATCACACTTGAAGCAAGTGATGGAAGATAGGTCGATAGGATGCTTCCGAGGAGTAGATCCTAAACCAGGATTCTTGAGCCAATTCTGCTTCTGCTGATGAAAATTAGGCTTCCTCTTCTTAGAGTTGCCAGAACCAGGCTGAGATGGAGAAGCACGAGGAACAGAAGCTTCCTTAGAAGTAGGATTCTCATATCTAATGGCCATGTCCATCAACTCCGTGAAGGTACCGTGAACATGAGAAATGAGATGATCATAAAATTCTGGGCGAGCTCCAGCTATAAATTTCTCATTCTTCTTAAGAGAGGTGTTAATCAGGCCAGGACTAAACTTGAAAAGTCCATTGAACTTCCGCTCATACTCAGAAAATGACATGCTCCCTTGCTTAAGATCCATAAACTCCCTGTATAGCTGGGACTTCCCGGCTTTGGGCATCCACTTTGCCACAAAAGCCTCCCTGGAAAAGATAGATAAGCTTAAGATATAAGATTTCAAAGAGAAAAAGCTAAACAGAACACAAGACTAATACAAGAAGATACCTAAACCGATCCCAAGAAATATCTGCCTCCATAGTCTGAGCTGCGACAGACTCCCACCAATCCTGGGCTTCCTCCTACAACTGCCAAGCTGCCAACTGACGCTTCTGAGCATCAGTAATCTCCAAACCAGTGAAAATCCTCTCAAGACTCCTCAACCACTGTTGAGCCTCAATGATGCTCTCAGATCCAGTAAACTTGGTACCACCAAGCTGAGTGAATTCCTTACAGAGAGTGGTGAACCTGATGGGTGCAACAGGCTCTAGAACTGGGGAAATACCACGACCCCTACCTCTGGCATTCCTACGATTCATCCTGGAAAAATCAAGAATGAATTTTAGGACAAAGGTAAAACAGAAAGACAAAGATAAGATTCAACTAGAATGGAAATCCTAATCAAAGAATTCAAATAAACAAAGTGGATTTGAAAGGAAAGAAGTTAAGAAAATGAGATTTTAAAACAAGAAAATTTTATATCCAAAATAATCTTTTAAAATCCTTTAAAAATCATTTGAAATCATTTATACTTAAAAATACGTTCTCTCACAAAGAAATGATTCTAAGATTGACTTCACTCATTCTAGTGTATTTCTACCCTATCTGTAATGAGTTTTTGCTCCATAGGCTAAGGTTTGCCTAAAACCAAAGCTATGATACCAAATGTAATGGGACAACGCCAGTGGGGTAACGCCCACCATAGCATACAATGGTACATGTGTTCTGCTTTTACAACCAGCCTCTTGACTGCACCAACCTCGCGGGACATGTAGGAGTAAGAGTCATCCGCTTGCTACCAAACCCAAATGCGAGAACCCCCTATCATGCTGCATCCGCCAAGTGCATAAGCATACATAGAATATCAGAATAACTCGCAGCGGAAATAAAAATACATAGTAGTTCATGAAGCTACTACAATACATAGTCTCAAAACAAATACAAAATACCATAGTCTGAAAAAAAAACAGATACAACAGAAGTCTGAATACATAAGTTCACAAATACATAAGCAAAGCTGAATGAAATAACTGAAATGGAAATAGACAACTAGATAAACAGATAACTCCAGCAAATCTCTAGCTCCAGAAGATGAATCCAAAGCTGTGATACTCAGGCTGACCCGAGCGTAACGCAAAACACAAAACACTCGAGTCATGACATACATACTTATAAAATGTAAATCAACTCAAGTGAACTGTAATAGAAATGCATCAATAACTTAAAGCATGCTTGAGATCGCCCATCATTTAAGGATCCGCTAAACTATCTACTATGTAGTAAGATACGCTATTATAATAATGTCCAAAGTAAAGTAAACTATTAAAATAGCGTTAAGGCTTTACATTTTCCACCTTAACACATTTTATATTCCCATAGTCTATACAGTACCGTAATCTCCCCCGTAATGGGCGTCGTTAGAGGGCACTCCATAGGTATGGTACAAAACAAACTCGTAGTAAAGCATGCTGTGGTAGGTGACACGGCATAACTAGGCAATGCCAGGGTAGATATACCAATTACACTTCCGGGCCGGTGGTAACGTAGAGCCGCAACAATCGCCCACCTCGAGCCACACTCCCGAATCAAGGGGTGCACCCAATTGATCACAAAGTAATAGAATGATATACGATGGAATGTGTCCGATAAGAGGAGCTGCCTCATTAGCCCGTCGATTGCTCCTGTTTTAGCCACCTTATGCTAACTCATGGGAGTTAGGTCCATGTTTATACCTCAAAATAGAATCGTCGCCACCATCCTACTTCATTATGGAATATCCACCGCGTACACAGTTGTTAAAGTGGTTTTCGGTATCGACAGAGAGTATGTCCATATTCGATCCCGGTCTCTTTAACAACCAATCGTTATTATAACCCGTGGTTATAAATTTCAAAATGGTTTATATTTCAAATAAAAAAAATTCCATTTTAAATCATTTAAATTCGATGTCAATATCTTTCAAAATATTATTCATTTCCAAAGTTGTAGCGTTTCTAAGTTCATTCATTCAATTATAACATTTCAAAACATTGTATTCTCTCATTCGTAGCACTTTGAAAATGTGTTAATACATATTGCAGCATTTCAAAAAATGTTGTCTTATAAAACTGTAGCACTTAGAAAACGTTACGGTAGATATAATGGTGTTTTGTAAAATAATACATTGTTAGAAATGGTAGCACTTATAAAACGCTACCTTAAAACCATAGCATTCTGGAAATGTTACCAATACAAATCTAAGTTTTGCTATACCATTTCCAAAAACATTATATCTTCAGTTTTCATCATTTTTAACTTATAAAACCTATCTCACTTTTCAAATATATTTATTTGGATATCATTTAACTTATGATTTTAATAAAATAAATTTTTATTAATAAAATATCCAATTAACCCATACATTTATTAAGTCAAAAATACTTTTAAATTGCTTAACTTTTATTTTAACAAATAACTTGATACTTTATTTACTTTAAAAATATCCATTTCACAAATAAAATATTTTATTACTAAGTTAAGCCTAAAATTCCATTTTAAATCAAATTTCAATTATTAAGTCAAATCAACATTTTAATTTACATTTTTAAATCATTTATTAACTCATATAATTTAACTTATAGAAAATCACTATAAAATTTATTTAAAACATTTAAATCTAATTTAAGTTAAAATCTCATATATTTTAAATTCCAAATACTTAAAATTTTCAGAAAAATATTTATATTTAAAATTAACCATGGGTCTGTATAATATTTTCTAACCTAGGTCAAGTGAATACAGATATATATCATTTCAATACAAAATATAAAATTCCGGGTTTGATCATTTCAAACCCGCAATCCCAAGTCAAATAAAAATCATTCGAGCCTATCATTTCAGCTCATAACGACTTTTCCTTATTCTAAAGTTCGTTCGGGTATGTATCATTTCAACCCATAGTGAGGGAACTTGTAGTGTGAGAAACAGAAATATAAAATAAACAGTAAAGCATAGCATGTCATATCAGGTGATGAAACAGGTATATAATCAGGTTATAACATCATACAATATCATATCACAGGCATATATGAAATTACTATCAATATGGCATATCACTACTACACATTCACATGACATTGTTTCACAATTTTATAAGTACGAAGTCGAGAGTGATAACTCACCTTCTAAAGCTAGAGATGACAATTCAAGACACACAACCAAACTCCAAAAAGCACGACAAAGCACGAATCATTTTCGAGGAGAAGTAGCACCCAAATCCAAATCTTGTAAACAATAAAATAAACATTCATAAGCAAATGATTACACAAGAGGATAAAACAAAAGACAAGAAAAATGGGCTAGACAACATGAGATTGAGTTCGGCCACAATCATATAGGCTCGGCCACCTTGGTTTAAAGGCTAGCATGCACGGCTATGGATGGGTTAAAGTGTTACAAGGCTCAGCTATGGTCAAGCATAGGGTACAACTATGGGTAGGTGAAGGAGTGGCAAAGCAAAAGTCACTTGGAAGGCTAAAAGTCACAAGGAAATGAAGGGTCATGCACTTTGGGTTCGGCCTAGGCTTCGATGGGTTCGGCCTGGTTGTGAAATGGCCACAAAGGCACGGCTATGGTCAAGTAATGGGATGGCAAAGCATGGGAAGGCAAAAGGGCTTGGCAAATGAAGGGTCAAGTGGCTCAATGGTTCGGCCTAGGCTAACATGGCTCGGCCTATGGTTCATGGTGTGCTAAGGCATGGATCAAGTGGTGCTATGGATAGGGGATGGTCACGGCAAGGCAAAGGAGGAGGTGGAATGGTGGTGGCCGAGGCTAGCAAAGAGGAAGGGGTGAAGTAGTGAAGGCCGGCTATGGTTTCAAGCATGGAATGGTAAGGATTCTTGGATCATGGTCATGGCAAGGCATAGGGATGATGATGGGATGGTGGAGGCCTGTCATAGGTGATGGTGAAGTGGCGGAGATGGTCGGCTAAAAGGAATGGTTGTGGCCGAACATAGCTTGCAACAAAGAAAAAGAAAAGAGAAAAAGAAAAGAGGAAGGAGAAGACATGAAAAAAAACTTACTGTAAATTTTGTTTAGGAAATGAAAAATGAGAAGATATGAGAAACAAAATATGTTTTGTACGGGCAAGGCATAGGAAAAGGCATCTATTCACATTAAAGAAAAAGAACTCATGACTTTTGGAATTTCCAAACCCATTAGCCAAGCCCAAATCAAAACAAGCTCAACCCAACAAAACAAACAAAGCCCAAACCAAATTAAAATAGAAAAATGGACACAGAAAAATAGAGAATAGAAATACAAAATATTTGCGTGTAAAACGCTGAAATTTATCAGATTTAAAAAGTATAAAACAAAATTTAACAAAACGAAAAGCAGAACGAATATCAGCTTAAAAGAAAAAGATTGGAAATTTAAAATTCAAATTTAAAAATTTCAACCGAAAGTCAAAGTTTGACCAAAGTTGAACAAAATATAAATTTTTCAGAAAATCTTTATTTTATAATATTTGGAAAATAAATTATAAACAAAATCCAAAATACATTGGAAAATTTCAAAATTTAAATGATTTAAAATCAAAGTTTCAAATAAATTCAATTAAAATATTTGTTAAAAATTATGGGTTGTTACCGACATTAAAATCCTTTTATCCTATTCAAGGTTTCAATTTTATTTTTAAGAATTCTTAGAATCTTATGTTTTGACTGAATTTCAACTAAACATATTGTTTCTTTTTTTGTTTGTTCAAACAAAATTGAGAATCGAGATAGATAAATAATGAAGAGAATATTTGTGAAATGGTTGGTTGTAATTTTGTACAATATATTAAGATTAGTTGTATTTCTCCGTTTAGAAATTTTATTGTATTTTATAATGTGGAAATTCGTATCCATTCCTTATTTTCAAGTTTAATAAACGAAAACCATCCTCAAAAACATATATTAAATTACATTCATTCTTATTTTGACAAAGCTTTTTTTTCGTTTTTTTAAATTAAATTTGAACATAATTTTGCGTGTTTCTATAATTTTTTTTTGAGATCATGGGGAACCTTAAGATCATGGTATTCATTGATACTCACTTAAGTAAACCCCACGCCGTGTCTACCCCGCTTTTACTTATTCGTCGCACACGGATGCGTAACGTTGAAACTCCCACTGATGGTTTGGCGCTGGGATTCGAACCTGCCCGGACACAGTCCTTTTGGTCCCCATCTCCCATCTCCCAAACCAACCGAGCTACGAACGACGGGTGTGTTTCTATAATTAAAACAATTTTTTTTAAATTTTTTTAAAATACGCAAGTATTTGCGTTCTTTTTAAATATCTGTAGTTTTTACTGGATATATTTGTATTGCAAATTGAAAATATTTGCAGTTAAAGAAATTACACACACACATTTGATCGAAACTAAAAACGAATGTGTTGTTTGAAATTGACTCTTTTAGAAGGTTGTGTATTCTGGAATATTTTACAAAAAGTTCTCATTTATAATCTAGAGGGAATTAGGGAAAAATGACAAACTTTGAAAAAAATTTAGACTGAAAAACACCAAGTTTCATTTTTAGGCTGAAAGACAAATGCTGGTTATAATTAGCATTATATTCAACTTTTACACTATACAAAATGCTAGTTATATCTAGCAATATATTCAGTTTTGCACTATACAAAATGTTAGTTAACAAACTTGTTTTCCTTCGGCCTAATTTTTTTTTATAAATCTGTTTTTGTGTCTATTTTCCTGTAAAATCTATCCCTTTATTCCTTGGCAGATCAACATTTTAGTCGACTAAATGCTCCACTGGTCTAAGAGTCTCGTCATCCTCAAAACGTAATAAACTAACAAAGATGAATCCACGTGTAGAATCCTCGTTATTGACTGAATAAATATCCGTCCAACTGAATATTTTTCTTCCTCGCGACATAAATCCAAACCCGAATTAAACTGACAACCGACCCTTGTCAGATCCATACTCAGCTGCAAGCAACCAATCTTTGTAACCCTGAACACGTCCATGCCACCTCCGCTTCCTCCGCTTATCGGATCCAAATCCGCGCGCTACAACCTCGTTCAGACCCAACCCCCAACTAACGGGTTTAGATCCGCATCCGTCAACTCGAGCCACTTGCTGGATCACATAGCCGGCAAGGGTGTTTCGGGGATTCTACAGAAATGGGTCAACTACGGGAAAGGATGGAGAAGGAGATGGTTTGTTTTGCAGGATGAGGTCCTGTCGTATTATAAGATTCATGGACCCGATAAGATTGATTTGAACTTGGAGAGTGGTGATGCAAACTCTAGTCTTATTAAGGCGAAGCCTTTTGGAGAGGTTCATCTTAAGGTTTGTTTCTTCTTATACTGAATTTTGAGTTTGTTATGTTAGTTTTTTCACTGTCTTATTTTGATTGTGCATATTGAACGAATATTGGGATTTAAGGGTTGCGTTAAGTATTTAAGTTGGTTGGATTAAATTAATGATTTAATATGTTCGATTTAGATGATTTCCTTTTAAACAAATCACGAGTGATGAATATCATATCATATTTGAGCCCATCAAAATCCGAATTTCTATCATTAGTAAAACCCGTTAAATTTATGGCTATTCTGATGTTAGATGGATCTAATTTAGGTTTCATCTATAAAAGAGAGTAAATCAGATGACAAAAGGTTTTCAATATATACCGGCACAAAAAGACTGCATTTAAGAGCGGAAACCAGGGAGGAGAGGGATATGTGGATGGAGTCATTAAGAGCAGTAAAAGAGATGTTTCCAAGGATATCAAATGGAGAACATATGGTGCCAATTGAATATTGTGTGGTATCTACAAACAAATTGAGGGACAGGTTGTTGAAAGAAGGAGTTAGCGAGGCAGCAATTGTTGATAGTGAACAGATTATGATGGACGAGTTTGCAGCATTGCACAACCAGCTTAACATGTTGAAACAGAAGCATGATTTGCTTATTGACACACTTCGACAGTTAGAGGTATGATCGGACCTGACACCAATGTTCAATAGGACTATCAGTTGTGGAATTATTTTCGACTTCTAGTTATACCTTTTCAAAGAGCTGTTTGCTCTGTACTTCTATGAATTTGTAGGATAGTTGCGGGCTTACTAGTGATTAAGTTATGATGCAAATCATGCTTGCTTTCAATTCTCAACATCACATGTGCAGATACCAACTTCTTTTTAGCTTTTTGTTGAGGTTCTCAATTAATTGCTCGGCTGTATGATAGACGTCGTAATAGTAGGCAGTCATTTCATTTTGACAAAACTATTGTTCTGTTGTCATGTCACGATTGATGTCTAAATGCTTCCAATAGTTATATTACACCATTCAAATCGCCCTTTGTGGACTTGCATACACATGCATTGAGGTTGAAACATACCCAATATATCCCAAACATACCCAGCATTTGAGATATGATAACTAAATCCAACATCCAACAATTTTTCTTAAATAAATAGTCATATGAAAATTAAGTTTGAAACTAGCCGACAATCCTTTTGACTAGAAACTTTAATCGTAATTTCTTGACCATCTATTTTTACCTCTTTTTTACCTATATATGTACAGCTCTTTAGAAAAAACATTTAATTGTAAGAGTGAACTAAAAAAATTGTCAATCCGACTATTCTTCAAAAACTATTGACCATTTTAACTTATGTGCGCACGTGCGTGTGTGGGGGAAAAGAAAGTTAAACATGTGGTCAACGCTGAATATATTATTTCTAGAACTCGAGTACTGAAAAATTGAACTTACTTCAAAATCAGTAGACATAATTCCAAATATGTGTACTTTTTTTGCTAATAGGAAACATCACTCCACATTCTATGGGAAGAAAAAAATTCCAACCGTTTGGATTAAAAATGGATATTTAAAATTCAGACATGGAAGTTTTATGTTGTAATTATGAATATAAGTAGCCTGAAATCTGCTGAGGTTATGTGTATTATTCTGAATTGGTGCTCCATGATACATGGTTGGTGGCTCCATGATATACTATTTAAGTTGTTATTTTTCTTGTTAATTATGCCTTTTATAACACAACGGTTAATCATAAATAATATCTATCTCAATTAAGAAAAGTAAATAATCCAGAAATGATAAATACGTTATACATCACATGTGGTGACTGATGTGATGTTCTAATTCAATTTAATAGCTAATTATTTTACAAAGCAGACAGAAAAAGTTGATTTGGAGAATACTTTAGTAGACGAGAGCCAAAAGCTGTCAAAAGATCATGGATCTTCTTCTCGGTCAAGATTTGACAAATATAGTGGTATGATCAAAAGTTTATATGGCTTAACTTGTCAGAAACATATCCCTGCGTGCATCTTAATTTTTATATGCCCTTCTATTTCAGAAGGAAGTGCAAGTGAAATGGAGGACGACAATGACATGCAGTATGTACCTGAAGAGGAAACTGAAGAAGAAGACCATGCATTTTTTGATACACGAGATTTTCTTTCATCAAGTTCTTTCAAAAGCAGCACATCGGATTTTCTTAAGTCTGAAAATGAGGAATCGGATGAGGAAGACCAGCTTTTGATTAGTTCAGTTGAAAGGAGCTTTGATGTTTCCACAACATATACAAAGTCCAATTATTCAAAAATCAGAAGACGTCAAAAATTGCCAGATCCGGTCGAAAAAGAAAAGGGTGTGAGCCTTTGGTCAATGATAAAGGACAACATTGGGAAGGATCTAACTAAAGTTTGCCTTCCTGTCTATTTTAATGAACCACTATCATCTTTACAGAAATGCTTTGAAGACCTAGAATATTCATACCTTGTGGACCGAGCTTATATATGTGGTCAAAAGGTCTGTTTTTAAGTTTTGAACCATTCAGACTATCATATATAGGTATCACATGGAATTTTGTGAGATAGGTTCTGTTTTGGGTTCTTCTGCATTCCTATTTTGCATATTATTTGAACATTTCCACAAGACTTTATTATCCTGTAAATATATAGGCTGCAACATGTCATCATATTATACCATCACTTGCTTATACATGTGTACGTGTCAATAATAGACTAGAATATGTGCATGTTATTGGAAAGGAAAATGCTACTTCAACTGGGGAACTGAACATACGGTCTGATTGTTCCGTTTCTTCCTTTTGGCCGGTTGATGTAGCATAGCTCTACTGGAAATGACAGTTTGATTTTTGAGTAGTTGCTAATTAACAGTACGGATTACAAAAATGCAATGCCACCCATCTATGCTATGTCCTTCTGCAATATCTACCCATCCGTCAGATTTTATTTATTTATTATTTTTTTAATTTTTTTGGTGATATTGGACACCATCAGGAGACAGCCCCCCCCCCCCCCCCCAAAAACCCTCTCTCTAAATAAATAAATAAATAATTTTAGCGTTGGCCTATTTTTATTTGATGTTTACTGTGCAACTTCTTATTGACAAGAGTTAGATGTCACCTTCAAATCAATTATCTATTTTTGTGAGAATCACTCCCTTTCAGCTTGATCCTATAGCTTAAAATCACATACATGACACATCGCTTACTTATTGTAATTGTTGACAATTCATTATGTAATTGCAAGCTGACAGTACACCAACCAACATAAACATGTTCGTTTCCTTAGCCTTGGTCAAATGGCATCAAATCACATTATTTTCTTTGTATTCTGTAGCACTGTAAGAATGGTTAAATTACAAAAGAAACAATTTGATCTTCGTAAAACCAAACAATTATTTTACAAAGACAACCCGCTTAAATATGCTAATTGTTGGTTCTCCAAGCTCACTAAATTTACGATTAAGAAAAATAAACAATTTGACAACAAGAAAATACAAGAATCCCTTTTATTATCATCATTTTTCACCGATTTAACCTTATTACAATTGAAAATAGTATAAGGATAACAGGATGATCTGGTATGTGCCTCAAACTTTTAATATCGAAATTATCCCCATTTGTTCGTAGTGTGAAACCCTAATGGATTTCGACTGGATATGAGAGTGCATGGGAATAGAGAAGGAATTGTGGTTTGGGAAGAAGTGAATGAGATAATTCGGAGGACGTAGCCGCAGAGTTTGTAGTTTATGAAAACACCGTCTTTTTCTTCCACTATTGAAACCGATGTTAAATTTTGATTTATGTTAATTTGATAATTTAGGAAATATTATATGTTAATGTTTGATTTGAATTAATTTGACAAAATAGGAAATATTTTGTCATAATTTTATTATGAAATAAACACAATCAGTTCTGTTTCTATCCAATATACCTCAATAGGCTTTATATTTCTATCTAAACTCTCTCTACTTTTTTATGAAAACAGAATTAGGTTTATGGGGCTTTTGGAAAAGGAACATTTTCATTACTATCTTTACTATTATAATGATAAAATGGGTGATTTGGTACATGCATAGTTTTCTTATATCGAAATTCTCCCTGCTTATGAAAAACACCAAATATTTTGGAGCTTACTTTTGGAGTAGTCAATTCACCAATTTGCAAACTCCAAAGTCTCTACATTTTTTAGCAATTAAACAGGAGCTAAAACTATTTTAAGGATCGTATTTGTTTAAGGTTTGCAAATGGTACTCTAATAACCTACAAAGAACATATTATTTGTAATTATGTAACATAGGATAATAAGATTAAATATAGTGTGAAGCCGGTGTTAATGTTTAAAATATGGAGGAACAGAATTTTTTGTTTTTGAAAAGGAGGTGCACAGATATAGAGACTTAGAAAGATAAAATCAAATTGTTCACTGATTATCATATATCGCTTTGATATATTATCTGAATGGAATTAAAACATCTTCCAAGAACATAGACACATGAACCAAATGATATAAAAGTTAAAAATGTCAGCATCCAATGAAACAGTGTTGAATAATTCAGAAAGATCTGTCAAAAGAAGATTATTTTTGGTTATTTCCATTTTTCTTTTGAATGTTGGAAGTTTGGAGATAGAATCTATATTGTATCGGGAGATTAAACAAAGGCACACGTGGTTGACATATTTACATGCTTAGTGCCACTTCTTTCATATGTCGCTCAACATGTGGTTAACATAGTCGTTGGCAAATGCTTGTAGAAAATATTATTGATTTTAATAACAAGAAAAAAAAAGTATGTATTCAAACAGGTTCAAACCAAATAATATTACGGTTGAAACCACCACCAAACATGATTGGTTTGCTCAGCAATAATTTTTGGTCCATGCTTAGCACACATATGAATATGTTAGAAATTATTACGGAAAACAAAGCTATAATACCATTGTTGAAATAAATAGACAAAACAAAATAAAATAGATAAGGAGGAGAAGAAGAAACTTAAAACACAATTGAATTGGTTGAATAGAACTCTAATACACAACTCTTATTTATATGCCAATTACTTGTAGGCTTAGTAAACATATAAAATGGAAGTACTAAAATATGGAAGTCCTAAAATATGAAAAAAGATAACATCTTAACAGATATACTGTACAATTTATGTTGTTCAGTTCGTTAACAACATATGTTTAGTGTAGAACTGACTTTGTGAGGAAGTGGTTTTGAAGCCAGTGACAAAAATATTCGAATTTTGGTTGGTTAAAAATCAATGTACATGCATGTAAATATAGCAATGCCAAATGTAGGATTTTAGTTCAACATGTAAATGCTTTAACATTTCAACACTGACCTAGCTCCTGCTAGAGTCGTAATTTCATCTCATTGCGTGCTTTCTTGGTTTTACCGTGGAGAAAAGCTATATGAGTATTACTTATACACGTGTCTTGCGTTTTATAGTTGCATTAACAAACTAGAAGTTTAGAAGACCATAAAGTAAATCATAACTAAATCACAAAATATATATAAATTTAAACAGGGCCGTCTCAAAGGCAAATCGAGGCCCTATACAGTATTTTCAAAAGAATGCTTTAAATATTTGAAAGATAATTTTAGCATTTATTTATTTTTTTCAAATTCCTCGTAAGTCTACAACATATAATATGGCGGGCATAATATTTAAACAAAAAAAAATTGATAGTGGGGTTCTAGTTTTATAATGGAGGATTAATTTAAAGGACAAAAAATTGTATATTTTTAGACTCAATGACACGACCTCAATATTTTAGCCACAAAGACAAACATTCTTTTAAAAATTATTCATAAGAACAAACATTCTTCCAAAACTGCTACCGAACTAAAAACTGATACCTAAAAACTGCTACCGATAACTGAAAACTGATACCTAAAAACTGCTATCAATAACTAAAAAATGATACCTAAAGAAAGTTGTCCTTCAGGCTAAAATACTGAAGGTCTGTCCTTGAGGATAAAATGCTGAGAAATTTTGTTCTTGACAATAATTTTTTGTTTTAATAAATTTAGTTAGTTAATGAATTATTTTGAAATAGTAAATTTATAATGATTTTTATTTTGACACAATTTTTTTCGTGACCTTCCACAAATTAGGTATTTATGTTTCCATCTCTAAATATAAGTTGCATATAATATCTAAAATAATGCAAATATATAATAACTTACGTTATGAATTCCACCGTACATATTTGCTTTCTATACCAAGTTGAATTCCACCATGCATAAACCAAACCTTATGTTATTGCCACATCATGATTATTAAATTTTTTAATAAATGAACTAGACTAGAAATATTTAGCTTATAGGCTGTTAGATTAATGTACACTCTATCACTATGTATTCTCAACTTTTGTCTATGTAAGGCTCTGTAAAATGTGAGGCCCTAGGCAGTTGCCTATTATGCCTACATGTTGAGCCAGTCCTGAATTTAAACATAAAATCTTAAAGAAAAAGTATTATGTTGCAAATTTGTTGGATGTTGTTTGACTTTCAAACAGGAAAATAACAAGAGGTAAGTCACATGAACATATTATTTTGCAAAAAGAAAGCATTCTGTAATAATAATATTTAATAATACGATAACAATATCATCTCAAATATAAATTTGAAGTCTTCCCATAGAATTGATGTCATATAACATAAATACGCATCATCAAAATAAGCACTCATTGAAAAATATTGTCTCCTTTCATAAAAATGATAAAGATTGTACCTTGTAATTTTTTCCCCTAGTATGTACTTGGACTATAAAAGATTGTAGAGCATTCGGGGAAATAATTTTGTTTTTTAGACCCAACAATCGACATTCATTATCGAAAAAGCTAAAAGCATGCAGTAAATATATTGAAAATAAATGCCACTAACAGCTCGAAAATTTTCACTCCTAAAAATTAGCCAATGATTGCTACTCATATCATAACATGCATACATATTTCTCAAAGGATAACCAAGGTTCTGCATTACTCTAAATTGATTCGAATCTTGACATCAAGTGAAAGAACGTTAAGAGTTAAGACTTGCAGAGCTTTTGAAGTTCGATGGAAATCTTTGTTTTAGTCATTTTAGGTGACATGGATGCACACATACATATGTGTGTGTATGTATCTGTGTGTGTAGATATACACAATTGCGTGTATATAGTATAAAACAAAACAAAGAGGGAAAATTAACAAAAATAAGTGTATATATAATGCTACCTCGGTTGGTTTTTAAAAAATATATAGCATACCCACCTTCATTCATGTCATTTGCATCCTCAAGCACTTTGAGGGGCTACAAAAATCGATGTAGCTCTGACAGCATCATCTTTGGGAATGAAGCTTTCATATTACAAAAAAGAACTAATATGCACTCTCCAAAAGACCAATCAAAATAGGAAATAAAACAATCCAGTTGAATTCAACAAAAACCAAATAGATCCATGTAATTATTTAATCTCTCTAACACACAAACAAAGTATAGTAATAATCAATGAGATCAATCATAACACTCAAATCTTTTTTATACACATACATACATGTATGCCTATTGTACGACAATTTTGTTAAACTGAAGTTTTCCATTGGATAAAGAGGTTACAACGGAAAAAAAATTCATATTGTACTGAAAAGAGGACGTAAACAGTTGCTTGACGATGTAAATGGTTGCTTGTAAGGAGCAGTGTCATTTAATGGTTTTGTGGGAAGGTAAACTAAATAGAGGAGCGAGATTGCGAGTAGAGAACTTTAATGGGTTTATGAGAGGATACAACTAGAAATATGGATAAAGTATAAAATGAGCCGTAAAAAGTTCATGATAAAAGGAGAATAATTGGGTATGACTCAACTATTACATGTCAGTATATTTCAAGATGTCATAAATAAGCGTTATTGTCGAAAACAACTTATTTTCACAGTCAAATATAGTAAACTTAAAAATACATTGTTTTATATACGATGATGTTCTATTAATATTAAGGGTGAACATTGCTTTACACGATGGCTTGAATGCTGAGAAGCTTTATGTAAAAGTTTAGAAAACGATTGATTTATTTGATAACTCCCCCTTTTATTCCCTAATAAAGAACAAATACATCCTTAAGAAAATTAAATTACTTACTTTCTCAACTATCAACGCAATGCAATGCATGTTTGCAAACATAAATAACATCCAATGAAATGGATAATGATTAGATTTTTATTTTTATTTTTCTTCCTTTTATATCTGAGGCATATAGAACCCCATATACACAATCAATTAATTTACGATAAACATCATCCATTTTAAATACAATATCGAAGATGGATCTAAAACAAATTCAACCGCTAATCCACAAATGGGCATGCTTAGAACGATGCAATATCAACTAGCAAACAAGCATTATGATGCTAAAAACAGTAGATGCTACTCATGTACTGGATCTTTGTTGTACATGCCAAAAGTAAAAAAGTAAAAAAAAAGTCATGTTCAATTGAGATTTTGGTATACTGTTAGGTAAAATAAACAAAAATTCAACAACTGAAAAAATAGAATGTTGAATGTAGCTGATAAAATTGAACTAGTTAAAACAGTGATCTATCCTATGATCATGTTTTGGACTCAATTTTGTAAACTTCCAACATCAACAGTCAACAAAATAAATTCAGTATGCTGCAATTTTGTGTGAAAAAACAAGCATCATACCATAAGCTGGAATGATTGATGTACAAAATATGAAGATGGAGTGAGCTTCATAAAAATAGAAGATATTATGGGGGCAGTTGTTCTAAAACTCAAACGACGATATTTACAAAGTGGCTGCTTATGGACTTAGTGGATGAAAAATAGATATTGTGTGAACAAAAATTTTTGTACATCAAATGCGTATAACAATTCATCATACACATAGAAACTTCTCCTTCAGACCAGACAGCAATCAAGAGGATTATCTGAAAGGAAAATTGTAAACGGACACAATACAAACCTATGGTTCAATCATTGGCTTGACGGGCAATCACTGAAGGATCTATTAGGGTTGGTCAGCCATCTTTATCATCGAAGGCCCTAATAGGATAGTATCTTCTCTCGTGATCAATGATTCAATGGACAATAAAGAGAAGATATCTCTGTTTGCTTCCTCAAATCAAACAACAAACTCAAGGGATCCCGGTAGACCGGCAATATGACAATGACTTTTGGGCCTGGAAGTTACAACCTGATGAAAATTCACTTTTAAATCAGCATGGAATTGGGTTAGGAAAAAACACATCGTTATAGAATGGAGCAGATATGTTTGGAACACTTCGTGTTCACCCACGATGTCGATGTGCGCTCTACTAGCAAAATTTAACAAGTTAAACACCGGAGAAAACATCTCTAAATGGAATGATGGCATGGACAAGACACATATTGTGTAGTCATGGAGTCGAGGCAAGCCACTTATTTTTCCAGTGTCACCACTCAAGTTCTCTATTGCATAACATCATCAATAAACTAAAATGCTCATTCAGTAACAACAATGGCATCGATGTTACCTCATAGAGATTCTATGCTTAAAAATATGGAACAAATATATCACAAAATAAAGGACATGGCTTTTACAGTACTTGTTTGACACATATGGACTGAACGCAATAACAGAATTTCCGGTCTGTAGAAACTCCTCTAAGAATTCAACTAGAGCTTATTATGGCGGATTGCAAACAATTAATAAAACAATTAAGTTTTAGATTAGGAAATACTCAAGGATTAGAACTTATTTTGAAAGATTTTGGCCTCGAATTTCATCGTACAAATCGAGATGAGCACAGATTGGTACAATGAAACCTAGTGCAAGGCAACTGAAGTCATAACAATGACGCAAGCAGCGAGGGACACATGAAGATAGTGGAACAGTATCGTACTACCCAAATCTCGAGGTGCTACGATTTTTCTCAGCGGAAAAGAAGCTGCACATAGTAGATGGAACGACATGAATGCAGTGGTTGTGAGAAGTATTAAATGAAGTTCAGGAAAGACTGGCTTCTTGTGGATTGAGGAGTCAACGTAATAGAAACCATGTGTCTACAGTGGTTTATTTTTTATTCTTTTGCTAATCATAGGATTATTTGATAGCCTTTTATTTTGAATACGGAGGATTGGAGGGGAACGTATGATGGTTTTTGAGTGCAAAGTCTATATGATTCTCTTGTCACTATTTGCTTCTCCAATCCCCTAAATTTGCAAACTCGTTTTTGAGTAAATAAAGTATCCGTTCAAAAAAAGAGTGCAACTATTGTATATATATGGTGTTACTATTTTCAAAAAATTGAAACCATTTGAGCACGAAGAAACAAAAGAGCATTAACCATACCTTTTTTAAACTTCAATTTCATTACCATCGAAATCAACATGTTACGTACCTCAAATTCTAAACATTTGTGTTTTTAATATATATATATATATATATATATATATATATATATATATATAAGTTTACTAACTCTCCTTATTTACTGTAGATTTGAGGATTAATCTTCTAGAAAACCAACATTATATCGAGTATATTTGACTCCGTAAATTTTGTGGAACATTACTATAGATGTCAATATCCTAGAAAAAAAGCATAAAGAGATTAAATGTTCAAGAGAATAAGTATAGATACATTAAATCTTCTAGAAATAAGAGGTACACACAAAGATGATTTTTTTTCCAACATATACTGATGTTTTGATTCTATTACTCTATTTCATTTTATCTTATATATTCTTCTTAAACACGTATAATTGCGAAAGAAAATTGAAACGTAATCACTATGGCGTGATGCAATGATTATAGCTTATAAGAATTTTGATTCAGATATTGAAAAGAATAACGAAGTTTTTTATTGAAAATATTCTTCAATATAGCTTCTTAAATAATCGTGAGTTGTTGCACAATTGTAGTTTTGAATTGAAAATTTTGATTATTGACTTTTTATAAAAAAAGAATAAGTATTTGAGGGGGGAATATATTAGATGTCTGCTAGAGAGAAGTTGAATGAAGATGATGAGTGGTGACTTCGCAAATTTTATATGTTGTACCTTTCATATTTTATCCCACTTTATTAACTGGGAATACTCAAGGGGGATGTCTTCTCATCTAGCGGAAGGTTCATTCCAGATACATTACTTATAATGGAATATGATGAAGGGAAAATTATAATTTACTGATTTTTTTTTTACTGTGATTATGGGGAATGGTGTTAATTTTTGGGGAAAAAATGATTAAAAATATAATATTTGGAAGGTGATGGAGTTAGGAAAGGCAAAGCACCACAGAAATGAGGAAACATGTAATAAGTTAGCGAGAGATATATAATAGTATTGAATATAAATAGTATTAATTCAATGAAAATTAATCTGGGGTGAATCGGAATATAATTATCAAAGGGGTGAGCGAAACTTTTTTCCTCTAAGTTAAGGAGAGAAGAGTACTTTGAATAAGAATAAATGAAAAGAAAGAATACGACAAGTCAAATATTAAATTATTCATATATTAGAATGGATATGATAAATGAAAAGCTCATTTTATTTTGATTTATCACAACTTATGCCTTTGTATGCTTCAAGTAAGCAAATTTTAGTTACTAGTTTTTAATGATTTTTTCATTCATTATAAAATATCGAAACATGATTCTTTACTTCTTATCTTTCAACTTACTGTAAAAAAAAAGGATTTTGTACATTTCATCTCTATCTCAATTATTTGTAAAAAAAAAAATTGGCTTGGTGTTCATCATTTCAACCATCGTTAAATGTACATAAAACAAATTTTTTTTTTGGGTATTTTTTCGCAATTCTGTGCCACATGTATACGTTCTTACGGTGTGCATGCAAATTTACTGCTGTTACAATTATAATAATATTGTTATTAACAGTAAAATTTATATTAACACCAACTTCCACTCAATATCTAATTTTTCATAAACCCAATACTTCTGCATTTTTTTTAAATCTCTGCGGGTGGCCATTCCTTCTGGTTTTAAATAATTTTGATATACACAGTAGCATATTACTTTTATACCATTTATTTATAGTGATTTAACCCCAAACAAATTCGGAAAATATGCAAACAGTCAAAAGCATTGCCTAACATGTAACTCTGCGAGTTTTGTTGATGACACAGAAGTATATTGTAGACAATACTCAAGTATTGTCGAAAATACTCTTGTGCTTGAATTTTGTTTACAATAATCTGTATTGTCGATTAGAGCACTGTCAATAATCACTCCGAATTCTTGGCAAGACTATGAACTATCAGCAATACAAGTTTACATATATCCTTCTCCATGCTTTTAAACACCAATGCTGATTAACATTTGTTTATATCGTATCACAAAATACATCAGTGTCACCATGACATTAAATTTTAAGCAATGAATGCCAACTTGTTCTAGTTACTTGTCATCTTATTGACTGACAAAAAAAAAACATTCTAGTTTAGAATAACGTGGTTCATATCTACCAGTTAGAAAATGTTAGCCTAGCACCTTTAAGATGGGTGAATGCACTCATCTTTATTGGTGGAGGCAATGAAACCCATCATTTTCTCTTGACCTACAAGCGTATATACTTTCCACGATGAGAGAAGTGTATTAGTTCAATGGTGTTATGGCTATTTAGCATTTGCTTCCTTTCACTACCAGTTAAGTACAATTCTTGTTTCAGAACTTCTTTTACCCTTTTTGAATAATTTACAAATGTTAACCTTTTCCATTCATTAAAATTGAGGGTGATGGTCTGATAAGAATTCTTTATCCTGCAACTTTCTCTATTAAGTAGTGCACGTGTGCGTGCTCACACATCACCTTATAACTTTGATCAAACAACACCGACTTAATTCTAATTACTAGTATTCTTAGTAGAAATGACTGATGTGAACAGTGGACAAAAGTGTTGATTCAGATTTTATTCGTTTAAACATGATTTTGCTCTAAAACTTCTATCTGGTAGGGTTTAAAGGCGACATGCTTTAATGCCAACTTATTACAAATTTTGATCGAACTACTGATTTCTGATTAGTAAATGACAGATGTGATGAATGGGCAAAGATGTTGGTGCAGATTTTAATTACTTGTTTGAATATGATTTTGCTCAAAAACTTCATCCAATTAGCATTTTGAATACTTTCAATTACTAAAGTTTTGTTTTGATTCAACTTGAAGAGTGATGGTCTCATGAGAATTCTCAATCTTGCTGCATTTGCTGTATCTGGATATGCATCAACAGAAGGCAGAGAGTGCAAACCATTTAATCCACTTTTGGGAGAAACATACGAAGCTCATTATCCAGATAAAGGCCTTCGATTCTTCTCGGAGAAGGTCTGAATAATGTCCACCGTACATTGTTGATTACTGCAAGGGTACTATTGAAAATACTAGTTTGACCGAAAGAAATTTATATTTCTTCAATGCTAGGGTAATAATCAGTTTTCAAACACTAATTTCTATTGAATGGACCGAAAAAGGGGAAAAAATCAGTGGAATATGCTGAAATTTTTAATTTTGTTTGTTGTTAGTGCTGCCTCTTAGCCAAAGTGATGCCCTAAAAGGCAACCTTTTATCATTTTTAATTACAATTCAATTTGACCACGAATCTTTATAATGATGATCATAGTACATGTACCCTTCTTGTTGGCTGAGTCCATTAGGAAGCCACAAGTTGAATTGATTTCTCGTTACCACACAACAAAAGGTTCAGGCTTTGTTCTCCCTCCCTGTGAGTTGTACTGCTAACGTACTATTCTTCAGAGTAGATGCTCATTGGCAATAATGAAATTGGTCTTCTCTTTTGTACTTGGTGCTGTGTGTCATCTCATCAGTAGTTATCATTATTAACCATAATGTGATTAAGAGGCTTAAGTTACAGATATCAGTGGATATTAAATTATGCAGTATATATAACACCAAGTGGAAGAATTGTATGTATATGTGCATACTATATGTGTTAGTTACTGGTATCTTTTCATTTTTTTTCTTGGAGTACATGATATATGTTTAAACTATTGCCTCAAAAACCAGATTTCTTTATGTAGGTTAGTCATCATCCTATGGTTGTTGCATGCCATTGTGAGGGTACTGGATGGAAATTTTGGGGAGACAGTACACTAAAAAGCAAATTTTGGGGTCGCTCTATTCAACTTGATCCCATTGGTGTGCTAACTCTTGAGTTTGATGATGGTGAAGTTTTCCAATGGAGTAAGGTATTTTCCCTTTACTCAGCGTGCATATTCTGTCATCCTTGTGTACCGCTATCCATAATTTGCTAGAAGATTTTATCATAGGTGACCACATCCATATATAACCTTATACTTGGGAAGCTGTATTGTGATCATTATGGTACAATGCACATACAAGGAAATCGTGAATACTCGTGCAAGCTAAAGTTTAAAGAACAGTCAATAATTGACCGCAATCCCCATCAGGTATTTCAATTTCTCAGTTATATAAAGTGCAGTTATAAGTATAAAATAACCTGATTCTGTTAATGTTTCTTACTTTTTTATTTTTAAGTGGTACTTAATTAGGTGGTAGTACATGGTATTGCAAGTCTTAGGTAGTACATAACATGCTACTTATCAACATGTTCAGTGGTTCGATTCATGTCACACATGATTCAAACATGTGACCTCGTGGACCTTCACTGTTTTTTTTTAACACATACTTGAAACTTCCTTGTCATCTTCTACCATTCTGCTTGAAAAGCAAAATATGTGTATTCATATGAAAAGTGGCTTTGATATTGTTACTTAAAAGCATGGATTTTAAAAAGTGGAAATTATGTTGAAGGTCTTCTATTTTCAGGGTAATAAGTTTTAAGGACAGCACTTCTAAATAATTAGTTTTAAGGACAATTTACAGGATAATGATAAATTCATTTATCTTTTTAAGTTATACAGGAAAATGATAAATCCTTTTATCATTATTTCTGTATAACTGAAAATGATAAATTCTTTTATCTTTTTCCTGTAAAATGTCCTTAAAACTAATTTTTTAGAAATAGTGTCCTTAAAACTTATTACCTGCACAAATAAGCCCTTGAAGTGAAAATCCCCTTTTAAAAATAGATTTGAAATGTAAATTGTAAAGTTCAAATTTAAATTTTATGTTGAAACTGGATTTAGATTGTAAATCACAGTTCAAGAGAGATCTTTTATCTAAGTCCTTGAAAACTTACAATAGGGATCAAGTCTCTTCTTTCCGCAACTTAACAAGTTAAGTTTTTTAATTTTAAGATATCATGTTATGAACACAATCACTTTTAACATATAAATCCATAAATATTTTCCGTAGAGAAGTTGAAATAAAATTTTATTTTAACCATAAATCATGATTTTTTTTCAACAATATTCATATGTCGTATGTTTCGATAAGATTTCGTGTTTTGTAGATAAATTGCAAATATTTGCAATATATGTAAAACCCACGTCGAGTTGCAAATATGCACAATTTCTACTTCGAATTGCAAAATATTTGCACCAACAACATTTTACCAAATTATATAATATATGAATGTCATTGGAAATGCTATAAAATTTGCGATTTAACGGTGAAAACAAAATTTTAACTGAATGTTTCAAATTTGAGAAATTTGTAAATATTTGATCTTTCTTGTGAAATGCAAATATTTGCATGTAAAATAGAAATATTTGCAAAATATGCTTCACATCGTAAATATTTCTACAGATATTTGAAAATGCAAATTTTCCATCAAAATATATAACATAAGCATCTTGTTGGAAAGAGTATAAAATTTGTGATTTAGTGGTGTAAATTAAAATTCAATCTGATGTTTCCAATGAGAAATCATTTTTTATTATGCGTGATCCAACGACACACATTCTGCTCGTGAAAAATAAAAGTTATAATCTGAGCAAAAACTTTAAATATTAATTGGTGACATCATAACATCAGTTTAATATATGTAAAACCCATAGAGAATTTTGTAAAAGCACGGTATGGTGGTTAAACATACATGAAATGTTGTTGAAGCAATTATTTCCTCTCCTTTTTCCGATCAAGATACCAACATCAGTGACAAAAAAATTATACATATGGAGTTGAAAACATTTAATGATATTTAAATGTAACTCACATTGATAATCAAACTATTAAACTTAACAACCATTTTTCTTTTTCTTTAACATAGCTTAATAAATTGTTAATGTTTATTAACTGTTAAAGAAAAACTAATTTAATTAGAACTTATTTACGAGTGAAATTGAAAGTCATGTCAAAGTCTCTATTAGGTTGTGAGTACTGCAGTTGTGTGATAAAGTATTTTGTACAAAATACGTATTTATTTAAAATGATTGGACTTTGCATAAAGCACTATTATTTGTAATTATATAAAGATTATATAATTAGTAATGATTTAAAAATACTGAATTCTAGATTGAAAAAAAAACAATGTAAAATTACGTTATATGTACACACAAAAACACACACTACACACACATATGTATGTATGTATGTATATAGGGCAAAGATCGGCTACACCTCATTCTTGCTACATCTTCATTCCCCCCTTGATTTCAGCCACACAATCGAATTTAAATAATATACTTTTTTCTCTTGTCAACACATTGTGTTATTTAAATCGAAATGCATGACTGAAATCAAGAGGGAATAGAGGTGAAGCAAGAATGAGGTGTAGCCGATCCTTGCCTGTATGTGTGCGCGTGTGTGTATAATCCCGATTCTAAGGCGTAGTATTTTCAAAGTAACTTTTAGGTATAAAAAATTGATTTTATTTATAGTTAGAGAAAATTATCTTTTATTTTCATATATTATAAAAAAAACACTTTTTTCCAAGCTAAATTATGTTTATACGAAAGAAGCATTTTTTCCCACAAACTAAACTCCAATTGTACGGAAAAATCAATGTGAAGTGTTCATTTGATTTAAATATGAAATAAACAGATTTATTGATATTAAGAACAGAAAAAACATTAAAAAAACGAAAAGTAGAAAAAAAAATCACATATGTGAAATATTGTCATTGGTGGGCATCGAATTTATGGCCTAATGATATTCTATTATTCCAAACCTTCCGGATAAAAGCAAAGACAGAGTTTTGTTGTGGTCAGGATTCGAAGTTGTGACCTCGTATATACATTTTAAGGACATTTCGGAAAATTCACGATCGGACCAAAAAATGCAACTCTATTACAACTACCAATAAAGATTTGAATTCACATGAAGGTAAGATTACCCAAAAGGTGACCATATCAATGGATTTTATTTGAAAGATATAATTTTAATTATTTGGTTATGTGGAACTTTTGATGGAATAAGTTTAGAAATGAGGATTTGTGCCAAATTGTCATGTTATATTTTATTATGTATATATATAGTTACATACTTGTATGCTAAATTTTTTGTTCATGTAGGTTACTAAATGATTTTTGAGTACTTAAAAGTATCAATGCTTCTCTCCATACTAATTATATTTATGTAATATATAAATTGATTTGATGCTTGAGTTTCTACATTGAACCTATTACTTAATTCCTCTTTTGTTTGTTTTTTTTTCCTTCCATTTTCAATGTTTTTGTCCCGGTTCTCAAATTTTGCAGAAGGTAGAAAATTATATGAAACAAATGGGATCTAGTTTTCTCTTGTTTCATCTTCTGTTTCTAAAAAAAACAATTAAATTTGAATTGTAGACCCAAGTAAATATCTTGATATTTCTAATTTCAACATGGATTGAATGATTTTTCTCAACTGTGATTTTAATTTAGTTTTGGATCGGAATTTGAGAATCGAATCTTTAATGAGAGATATTCAATTTGAAACCGGATTCAAATCATTGGATTTTTTAGATTTTTGATAACAATGTCTGAATGCTTAACACATTTTACAAATAATCGTATATCCTCAAAATGGATCCAAGTTTCTGCCTTAATATTGAAAGAAAATGCTAATATTATTTTTGCATTTAATTTCAGTCCTTAAACTTCTTATCTCCTTAGCCATGATTGATGACATGTTGTGTTTTCTTAATCAATCAGTACTGTCAATAAGTTAAGTGTATTGAAATTTATGGAGGTTGCAATCTAGCAATTAGCAATTAAAGTTCACATCAACATTGTTAAACGCACAAAGTTTATTTCCAAATATTTTTTCTGATTTATCTATAAATTCTATACCCATTTTACATTTGTAGGTTCATGGGTTAATTCATGATCGTAGTGGGAGGATCGTGGCCACACTTTTTGGAAAATGGGATGAGAGCATGTACTATGTATATGGAGATTACTCCAAGAAAGGGAAAGGACCCGATCTGTCTGAAGCTCGCTTGCTGTGGAAGCGTAGTAAACCATCTCATCACCCAACTCGGTACAATTTGACACGGTTTGCAATTACACTGAATGAGCTTACTCCAGGCCTTAAGGTTAGGACTGCAATGTGTCCCACTCTTGCTTCTATGATCAGTTTTCTGAGATGTGTAAACAAACACACGGACGCATGCGCACCCACACACTCTCACACACACACCACAATATATATGAGAAAACTTTTTCACTGTTTTACAAGTTTACCCTACCTTTTTATTTGATTGAAATCACTATTGTAAAAATCCTGTTAGGCCCCGCCTCGGCGCTAGGTGAGGCTTACAGCTTAGCAATTCACTTAGGCAAGGTTACTGCCTCATTTAAGGAGCTAAACGTGTATTTAGGTACTTGTTAGACATTATTTAAGGTTCAGTGCTACGTATAAGCATTAATGTGAGTCTTGCCACCTTGGCTACTCATAAGCACATCTAAAATCCTAAATTTTCAATTTATATCAATTGACAGACACTGGTCAAAATACTAAAATTTTATTCAAAATACGTAACTTATCAAAAACACATAGTTTTGATAATCTCCGATTAATCCCCGTCTAAATGATTAATTCCTAGTCCATACTTACTGCCTAGCATCTACCCAGCTATTTTTACAACCCTGATGGAAATACAAATCTATTTGCTCACATGATTGATGTGACTACTTATGTGACTACTTTTATAAGATGTAGATTGTGAAATTGCGTACCTATCTGTAGTGATTTGATTCACCATGAAATACTTGGTTGACTTAAATTAGTACCCCAGTAACACTTCAGTAACATTTTAACAACATAAATTTGCACATTTTTCTTGCACAACTTGGGCGTATGGTATGGGATATTAAGGGTGCGTTTGTTTTTTTCTGCTGAATGCTGAGTGTTGGAATGCTGTTTGTTTTTGCTTCTGCAACATTTTTATTAAGAACTTATGATGTAAAAAATTCGTATCAACTCATACACAACAGACGATAAACTACTGATGAAAAGCATACAGATATACATCCATCATAATCCAAAAAAAGCGTACATGACAAATTTTTTCCAATTATTAACTGATTACAAGCAATAGGAAATTTGATCGCGCGTGTTATCCATGAACACTTGTTATTGCGCTGAAAATATATCACTGTGACGTAGTGGAACTTATGGTGGTTCTGCATTGTCGGCTATGCTAGATGTTTCATTAATATCGTTCCCATCCTCCTCACCTTGTTCAGCTTGCTCAAATAACTCATCATGAAGAGCAACACGACGTAAAAAATTATGTATAGCCATACATGCAATTACTACATCTCTTTGCACAGAAAACTTATGAGGAGGCATTTTATCTAGAATGGAAAACCTCTTTTATAACACACCAAAGCTTCTCTCAATAACATTTCTTAGTTTTGCATGAGCATGGTTAAATCGTTCCTTTCTAGTTGTAGCATTATTACCTCTATAGGCTTTCAGCCAATAGTGGGTGTTGCGATATGGAGATAAGAAGCCTCTAGTGTTAATATATGTCGCATCACAAATGTAATACATACCTGCAGCAGCATAATGCAAAGTTAATAATAGTTTTCGTTCACGATGTTAGTTAATTATCATAAAAGACTTACTCGATGGTGGTATAGGAAAATTATTTGCAGGATCATGCAACGTTTCACTGAGGTTCCTTGAGTCATGCGCTATTCCTTCCCAACCAGCCATCACATAAATAAATTTCATGTCAAAGTCGCATATGACCAATACATTTTGATAACAATTTCCCTGACCTCGTCCTCTGAATGGTACTTGCTCATCGATTGGAATGTTTGCATCTATTAATGTACCATCTAATGCTCCAATCGCACCCTTAAACGCCCCTTCTCTTAGATCAATATATGATCGAATATTTTCAATAGGTTTGGTAAAATCTGGAGGAACAATCATTTCTCGAGCAAAATTCATCATCACGTTCAATACTTCATGAAAGTATTTATGAACCTTTTGATCAGAGTGTTGAAATCTGTATCTTATTATACGGTTTTGGTTGTTATGACTTACAGTGGATAAAAACATTGTCATTTTTTCTTCGACGTCAAGGTGTTTGCTATTAGAAAGCCAACTCTGCTGTCGAAAGTAACGACATAGATTTTTAAAAGATTGCTTATCCATTTGAAATTCATCATATATGACAGTGGAAGGACCCTCCAACAACTCCTTCATGTACTGTTTTTGATGCAGCGCGAAATCAAAATCAGCGACTTACCTTAGGTCGCGCGAGTGATAACCCTAGGTCGCGAGAGCAGGAGGAAGAAGAAGGTCGCGCGCGTGATAATCTTTATGTCGCGTACGACCTAACTTCGAATTCACGGTCCCTGAATCGCGGAGCCTAGGTCGCCAGCCTTCTGATGCCAGTAGGTCGCGAGCTCCAGACTCCTTATGTCGCGAAGATCACTAGGTTGCGTGCGTTGATAGGTCGTTGATGATAAGTCGCAAGCTGCTGATTTTCTTAGGTCGCGTACGACCTAGCCCCAAGGTCGCGAACGAGCAGAGCTCCGACCTAACCCTAGGTCGCGTGCGAGAAACTCCAATAGATCGCGATCAATTCTTAGGTCGCCAACAAGATCGCTCCTCCTCCTTACATCGTATGTCGCGAGCCACATCTAAGTCGCGAACGACCTATGCCAATTCCAGTAAGTCGCTCCTTCTCCAGCCCTAAGTCGCGAGGCATTGGATTCGATTTTCAACTTTAGGTCGTGATTCCTTGAGCTGCTGAGAA
The DNA here is from genome assembly GCA_030737815.1 of Allium fistulosum. Taxonomy (NCBI): domain Eukaryota; kingdom Viridiplantae; phylum Streptophyta; class Magnoliopsida; order Asparagales; family Amaryllidaceae; genus Allium; species Allium fistulosum. The sequence continues at coordinate 682,307,704 of CM060905.1, read as the reverse complement.
AACTCAGTAGGTCGTGAACGACCTTGTTATGTCGCCAAGCTCCCTTTCTATGTCGCTGCCATACTTTTCTTAGGTCGCGTGAAGGATGTTAAGTCGCGTGCGTTTCTTTAAGTCGCGTGTTGTTTTAGTCATGTATATTTTTTCTTAAGTCCTTTGTCTTGTTCTATGTAACGGTCGTGTGTGTGATATTGTAAGCTCCTATAAATAGGAGTAAAGTGTCATTGTAAAAGTTGTTGATTTTGAAATAAAATTTCCTTTGTTAGCTTTGTGCTTTCATCCAATTGGTAGTCGAGTGTGATCTCCTATCTCCACCTTCGGTCAATCGAGTGCGCTCGATTCAACGATCGTGAAGCCAATTTGCGGTATCAAGTGCGCTTGATCAACGCTCGAAGAATTGAAGATCTACTTTCACGGTATCGTGATCGATCAACGTGACGTAGATAGCTAAAATTCGGTATCTTCGGATCAACGAATTTGGGCATTTCAGTATTCATCAATCCACCGATTGCTACGTTCATCGTATTATCAATTTTTGTATTCTGCCGCTGCGTCATTTGGTATCAGAGCTAGACTTAGCCAATCATAGCTAAGCCGTGTCTTGGAGCCAAGGAGAGAGTTTGAAGAGTTAAAGCCGAGGGCTAGAAGTTGAAGTCGTGCATCACTTTGTTGTTCAAGGCCGAGAGTTGAGCCGAGAAAAGTGAAGTGTTCAAGTTCAGATTTGTTCATTTTGAGATTTGAAGTTTTTGGAGTTCGAATTGAGTTATTTGTTTATTGGGGTATTCGTGAGACTTCAAACAAGTTGAGGAGTTTTGATTCGAGAATTTTTTTGGATCAAAGTGAAGTTCGTGTTTAGATCTGTTGAAGATTTGATCATGCCTCCGAGACGTGTTAACCGTCATCATAATGTTGCAAATTTGTATGGGAGAGAAGATGCTGAACAGATGGAACAACGCGTCGATGAAAGGTTCAGTAAGAGTTTCGAGAGAGTGGAGAGAATGATGACTGACATGAATCGAAATCAAAGGAGAGAACCATCATTGTCGATAAATCGAGATTGTGGATTTCAAGACAATAGTGATTATCGGAATGAAGAAGAGCTTATCGTGATTACGAGCATGAGCCAGATTGTGGTTATGAAAGATGTCGAGTAGAGGAAAGAAGAAGTAGAGAGGACGTGCATGGTCATAGAAGAGTCAATGTTCAGAATCGACATCGAAGCTCATCTAAGTTTGAAGAAGATAATTATGGTAATAGTGTTCACTTTCGATATCCAGGTCAAAGGCAAAATCGATATAGGAATATTGAAGAGGATGGTCATACACGGGAATCAAGGAAGGAAACGGAAATTCCAGAATTCCGAGGTGATCTACAAGCAGAGGAATTCTTGGATTGGTTATCAAAGGTTGAAAAGATTTTTAAACTCAACAACGTGTCTGAGGATCGTCAAGTTAAGTTAGTTGCTACAAGATTGAAAGGAAGAGCTATGGATTGGTGGCAACAAACTAAATCAACCAGAGAGAGAATGAGGAAATCCAAAGTTGTCACGTGGGATAAGATGAAAAGGATGATGAAGGCGAATTTCTTACCCTACAATTATCAAACTCGTGTGAACCAACAGTTGCAGAAGTTGAGACAAGGGAGTCGAGGAAAGGGTGTGGTTACAAGCCCCAACAATCAGACTAAAGGCGTTAATTGCAGTATAAATGTTTCTAAAAGAGTCAACGAACCAGTTGTACATGGAATCACTAAGACAAATGTTGACGACCGAATTAAGCGCTATCATTATCAGAAGTCTGGCCATAGAAGTATTGAATGTACGGAACCCAAGATGAAAGCCTTAGTTGTACAAGAATGTGAAAACGAGGATGTGGATGATTCTACTGAAAGCGAGCCGGAAAAGGAAGAGGAACCAACTAGTCCATTATCTTTCAGCGAAAGTGTTGAAGAAGCGGAAGGTAGTGCTGAATCGTTGGTTAGGTATGAGGCAAGTGAAAAACTTAAAACTCCTGAGGAGGTTGAACCGATGTTAGAAGAATTTGAAGAGGTCGGTCCTACGACATCATACGAAGAATTACCACCAAAGTTTGACAACGAAGGTGAAGAGATCGAGTTAGAGAACGATGAATGTAATTTGTTGATGGAATTTTATTCAACGTCAAAGTATGTGGATGTAGTAGTTGATTACTCTTCACCGCCAAAGATTGATGTCGATAGTATGGAAGAAGAAATTGTGTTCGGAGTTGAGGGAAATAACTTGATGATGGAGGATTCTTGTTTAACACCTGAGCTTATGGATGAGAGCCAGCTAAGTATTAATTCCATAGTCTCCGAGAAGCCCGGACAAAGAGAGAGTGAAACAGAAGCGAAGGCAGAATCAGAGAGTTTATTGTCTTTGAAAGAGCTCGTCAATAAAATGAAAGATAGTGATGAATTATCAACGTTGATTGACTCTGGAGAAAGTTCTGACTTTGAGAATCCCGAAGAGATTGAAGTATTTGAGGAGTGTGAAGATGAGATTTCTGAGGAACTGCTTGAAGGGACTAATCTTGTATTTTTGGAAGAGTCTGTGAAAATTAGAAATGAATTGCTTGTGGTGACCGAGCAAAGAACAAGTAAAGATCTTGAGGTTTTCGAGGAAGTTGGGTCAGAATTCAATGAGTCTGAAGTCGAATATCCTGAAGAACTACCCGAAGAGTTACCACCACTACAGGACATTCAACCTCACACTGAACTGGTACCAGATACTATTCTACTACAGGGATCGTATGATCTTCAGAATCTGAAAGAACATGAGGAGTTGAAAAGACAGGATGAAGAGAATGATTGTCAGTTGGAATTGCCTGATCATATCCGCACTGCTAACGTTATCAACGTCAATTGTGTGGAATCGTTTCATGAGAATAAACATGTTGAAGGAGGAGCGAGAGGGAATTCATTTCAGTCAGGGAAAATTGATGCAACACATCAAGGGAATATTCTAAATGATGACACACCTGAACGAGATCAGGAAAGACGAGAATCTGAGCATGAGTCCTCACACTTTTTCGGTCATGATTTCCTAAGTCGTTCCATGATTTTAAACTTCCTTATATCGTCTCACATTTTCGACACGTTTTGGTTCTATATCACATCTTCCTATTGGCACAAGCAATATGGTATACGACACTATTCTTATGAAGTTCTATGCTACATGAATTGGATCTGGCACTTAGTGCTTAGTTCATTCCACACTCTTTCATATGTCATCTCCCTCAGATCACTTCCTTATGCCGCCTGCCTAATGCCACGTCTGTTTTACGCAATGCGTTCCTTATGTCGAGCCACATCTTCAAAGTGTCAATACAAAATCAATCTCAAGAGTGGTTATCACCAGAGCCGCATCAGACCAGATAATGAATGGAAGACAGCATCTCGAAGAAGGAAAACGTGTGAATTCGGGACGAATTCTTTTCAACCAGGGGAGGATGATGCAGCGCGAAATCAAAATCAGCGACTTACCTTAGGTCGCGCGAGTGATAACCCTAGGTCGCGAGAGCAGGAGGAAGAAGAAGGTCGCGCGCGTGATAATCTTTATGTCGCGTACGACCTAACTTCGAATTCACGGTCCCTGAATCGCGGAGCCTAGGTCGCCAGCCTTCTGATGCCAGTAGATCGCGAGCTCCAGACTCCTTCTTATGTCGCAAAGATCACTAGGTCGCGTGCGTTGATAGGTCGTTGATGATAAGTCGCAAGCTGCTGATTTTCTTAGGTCGCGTACGACCTAGCCCCAAGGTCGCGAACGAGCAGAGCTCCGACCTAACCCTAGGTCGCGTGCGAGAAACTCCAATAGATCGCGATCAATTCTTAGGTCGCCAACAAGATCACTCCTCCTCCTTACATCGTATGTCGCGAGCCACATCTAAGTCGCGAACGACCTATGCCAATTCCAGTAAGTCGCTCCTTCTCCAGCCCTAAGTCGCGAGGCATTGGATTCGATTTTCAACTTTAGGTCGTGATTCCTTGAGCCGCTGAGAAAACTCAGTAGGTCGTGAACGACCTTGTTATGTCGCCAAGCTCCCTTTCTATGTCGCTGCCGTACTTTTCTTAGTTCGCGTGAAGAATGTTAGGTCGCGTGAAGATTATTAGGTCGCGTGAAGTTTGTTAGGTCGCGTGAAGGATGTTAAGTCGCGTGCGTTTCTTTAAGTCGCGTGTTGTTTCAGTCATGTATATTTTTTCTTAAGTCCTTTGTCTTGTTCTATGTAACGGTCGTGTGTGTGATATTGTAAGCTCCTATAAATAGGAGTAAAGTGTCATTGTAAAAATTGTTGATTTTGAAATAAAATTTCCTTTATTAGCTTTGTGCTTTCATCCAATTGGTAGTCGAGTGTGATCTCCTATCTCCACCTTCGGTCAATCGAGTGCGCTCGATTCAACGATCGTGAAGCCAATTCGCGGTATCAAGTGCGCTTGATCAACGCTCGAAGAATTGAAGATCTACTTTCACGGTATCGTGATCGATCAACGTGACGTAGATAGCTAAAATTCGGTATCTTCGGATCAACGAATTTGGGCATTTCAGTATTCATCAATCCACCGATTGCTACGTTCATCGTATTATCAATTTTTGTATTCCGCAGCTGCGTCAGTTTTCCCGAAAGAGACGAGGTCAAAACTTTTTGTCGCATTGTTCCATGGTTTTTTATTTTCAGTAATATTAAGAGAGTGATCCATCTAACCAATAACCAAAGCTTCAATGTCATTCTAAAAAAAACAATCCATCATAATCATGTGTACATGTAACTGTAAATTGAAATAAATATAGCAAATTAGTACGGATAGCAGTACAATAAATTATTGACTCGGCATACAGTTAATTACTGAAAACAAACACTAGACAACTACTGATATAGAATATAATTTAAAAACTCTCCTTTCTTTTCAATGGTACGTTCATCCATGAACGCAATTTTTAGTTCTGGCTTGTCACAAAACAACACTTTTGCTTTTCTATATTCATCCGGTGGTATCATACCTAAACTTTTCATTTCTCTTAGGGAAACCATAATATCGGTGTAAGAAGGTCCTTTACTAGCCTTTTCTTCATCAATTTGCTGCGTCAAGATGCCAACTAATCACTCTAGTTGATTTTCTAGTGTTTCACCACCTGAACCTTTTTGATGTTTTTTACTTGAGCGACGGGGTGTTGCCTTCGACTGTCTAGTGCGATTAATATTTGCTTCACAAATGGTACTTCCGATATCTTCAGCAACTCTTATCCCCTCAAAGTAGTCATCATTCATACTTCCATTCAGCTCAACATTTTCTACATTTACATCCTCTTCGGTCCCAAAATGATCATCCTCATTTTCAGTATCATTTGTAGGACGTGGGATTGACGATGAAGACGACCAAGCATATGAATCTTTCGCTAGCGTTTTTTCAAACACGCCTTTCATTAGTTCAGGATATTTGAGAGAACTGTTTCGAAACTTCGCCGTTCTTGGATTTTGCTGTTCATGTTAAACATTTACGGTTATAATAATTATGCAACTAGACTACATTACTTTATATACTGCAAATTATTAGAAAATACTAGTACAGTTGATTAGCTTGTCTGAATAACGTCTTTCCACTTTTTAGGCGGCAAGTGTACGGAGTTGGTGGCAACACAAAATCCATGTCCAGAGAGTTCAATAATTTTCACCCACGCATCGTAATCTCTTAGTAAATAGGCATAGCGATTTCTAAATATTTTGTGGGCAAAATTCACTTTCCATTTTTCATTAAACTCTGTCTCTAATCTTGTTCACGAATCTTTCGTAAGAGACATTCCTTTGTATCCTTGACGCTCAACTTCTCTAAAACACAACTCAAGGAAGTCTTTTTCCATTTCAGGATCCTTTGTGAAAGCAGCTCTATCTTCGCAATTCTCATTATCTTCATAGTTGTGATAGCTTTTTGAATTTGTTTTTCTCTTTGATGCCATAACGGTTAACTACTACATACAAAATCATTGACACACAGTAGCACAACTGAACCAGATAGGACAAAACTAATCAACTAAAATTTTTATCTACACTAACATGTAAATCCTATCCATTTACAACAAATCAAGCTTACCTTGATATATTTTAATTTTCAGTTTAAAAAATTTATACTGTAATTTTAACATCAGAGAAGATCTACATATTCACATATTTTATCTACACACATTATTCCATGATTCTACCACCATTAACATTTTGGCACTCCACGGGTACAATATTTAATTTTATAGGAGGGTACAAACACAAACAAGCAGTATAAAGGTTACGTGTATGTCGATAAACAGATTAAACAACATAGAATATAGGACCTACAAATTAAATGTATTGACAAAGCAATGAACGATAGTAGCATGTCTATGTATCAATATAAATATCTGGCGTGGATAAGTTGTGCATCAAAAGTATAACAAATTAAACTTACACTTGATATTTTGAATGGGCAAAGTTCAGGTTTTCCTTTCCTATTGTACTTGATGAACTGTGATCCTTTCTTCAAATGCAAGCAGGGCCTGTTAAATTGATTAAAGAAAAAAAAGGTAATCAGTGCACAAATATTACAAACAAGTTTAGGAATTGATCGTACCAATGCATACAGAAATTACAAATCAAGATTACAAACAAGTTTAGGAATCGATCATACCAATGCATACAGAAATTGCAAATCAAGATGTACTGAAGGAGCTTAATTAATTACCTATGTGAGGTAATGCTATAGCAACATTAATACATTAAACAACTAAAATTGGGTAGAATTTTGATGCTAACCGTATATGATAATGCTCATCATATAGCAACAGTAATGTACTTAAATTAATGCTGACCGTATATGATAATGCTCATCATAGCAACAGCAACTGAAACGGAATACTTAAAAGACTGCTTGTAACGGCACTAATTCAAAATAATGCTAACCGTATCTAATGATGCTAGAAAACTTACTGAAATTGGGTAGAGAGAGACAAAAGCTGAAGGAGCAGCTGCCAAATTTGATAAAATAAGAAATTTTTGGTGATGAACAGGGAAAAGAGCGGCAGGAATTTTATAGATGTAAAATTCTGAAATGAAGCGAGTAATTGTAGCTGAATAATATTACTGAATAGTAGGGTTAAGAGCTGCTTACTTTTTCAAACCAAACGTGTAGATTTTTTTGATCGCTGAAAAGTTTAAGCGCTCGGCACTTTTTTTTGGGAAACAAACGCAGCCAAAGAATGACCCCCCATCCAAACTTAGTTCAACTTTAGGTCTCTTTTTGACAACTTATTAATAAAAATAGGCTTGGTTTTGATAAGGTCAAGTTTTGTGCTTATGCACTTTTAAAGAGCGCAAGCACAAATTTATATTACCTACGTATTTTCAAAGTGCACAAGTTTTTTAAAAATAAAAATAAAAATAATTTGTGCTTGTGCATTTTCAAAGTGCGTTAGTACAAAATGGTGCTATAGTGAAAAACATGTCTATTTTTATAATAAGTTTTTAAAGAGTTCGAAATAATAATAATAATATTTTTTTGTCGGGCTTACTGTTAAAATTTGTCCTTCGAAGCAATCAAATCCAAACATGTTTCTCTTATTGTTATTTTATGTCTTCTCAAACATGTTGACTAACGCATGTTCCACCTACTCATCCTGTGCAGGAAAAATTGCCGCCAACTGATTCAAGGTTAAGACCTGACCAAAGATGCTTGGAGAATGGTGAATATGAAATGGCAAATGCAGAGAAGTTGAGACTGGAGCAGAGACAGAGACAGGTGACCTATCCATGTTTCTTATCACATTTTATTCATTTATTTTATGTTGTGTTCCTTGCACATCCTGGAAAACTAAAGAAAATAAAGAACGCTTTGACTATGACACTTACAATTTATGTACTGGATGGAAAGAGACTTTTTTAAATTTGGGCTTGTTTTAAAACTTAATTACGCAAATATGCCACTTTTAAAACTATTTACAAATATGTCACTTTTGGTCATGTCAGCTCCACGCTATCAAAAATGTACTGGCGGCACATCAAATGTCGTTGGTATAATTTTTTTCAGAGTCCAATAAATATGTTCTATTTGAAAAACCGTCCATATCAAGCGGATAAACAATACATGCAACTTTTGAAAATGCGCATATGTTATTTTCTAAAATATTAGGCATTGTTTGTGTTGTCGTTTTTAGTTTTGTGTTTTCGTCTATACAAAAGTGCGTTCGTCGTATGTATTGTTAAAAAACAAATAATTTTGAAAAATGAAATTAACATGTAAAAACAAGTTTATTTTGTTTTTCGTGTTTCGAGAGAGAACAAAAGCACGAAAAACAATCCAACTCTTTCGTCGTCCGTTGATCGTCGCAATGGCTAAGAATTGTAGATCTTCTTCTCTTATTTCTTGGTATTTCTTAGTACAAGTTGAAAGCACAAAACTCAAAACAAAAAATGAAACCAAACGGGTCCTTACCTTTTGAAATGTAATTTTGACACGTGACGCTGATATGGCGGAAAATGACCTATATTTGTAAATAATTTTAAAAGTGGCATATTTGCATGATTAAGTTTTAAAACAGGCCTAAAGCATAAAAATTTCCGAATGTAAAATAATCACCTTTCATTTGCAAGCTGTGATATTACTGAAATGAGAAACATACAATTTTCACTGGTGATCACAACTAATGTATAGAATCTTGCATGTATAAACCTGAATAGCTTGGAATCACAACTTAAAATCATTCTCAGAAGAGAACTACTTAAATGTATATAGACTTCATTTTAACTCATCTAAACTACTGTATTTTGACAATGAAACAGGCAAGAAAAATGCAAGAAAGGGGTTGGCAACCACGATGGTTTGCCAAAGATGAAAATAGTGGCAGCTACAGATACGTCGGAGGCTACTGGGAGGCCCGAGCGATGGGCAACTGGGATGGATGCCCTGACATATTTGGTCAGCTTCCAGTTGATCAAATAACCGACTCTCTTAACTACTTAACTACCTAAGTTTATAATAAATAAAGTGTTATAAAATCATCCCTCATCTTGGTCTTTTACATATATCCCATATAAGCTGTTTTCACTTCACCTTTTTTCCCCCTCTTAAGCGTACACTGAGTGTTTGAATTCCTTACTATTGATTCATACATTTTGTCGATCAAGATGAACTGAGATGAGCGACTGCTGTAAATGACAAAGAGGTAGAGGAGACAAAGAAGGTATAGTCAGTAATTGGACATACTACGTGCGCGCGCGCGCACACACACATATATACTACACTGTTATTATTTTTTTACTATTAATTGGCAATTTATAGCGAATATTAGCAGTAACTCAGTTTTACTTTTTGAATGATATGGGATAATACATGTAGAGATCACAGCTACAAGAAAGAGCGTTACAGAAATGTTGTCATGTAGTGGACAAGTTCAGTTAATATTGCTTGTGTATTCTGTATTGATTTTTCTTCTTTTGTTGAATTGAAATGTGCACTTTTGAATATGTGAACATAAAGTGCCTTTTATTATCTTTGGTAGAAAAATTAATTTGAGCCATAATTTGCTCTTCCAACTTCTTACATCACCGTTATCTTATTCAGTGTGGATAATTAGATTTGAGATTCGCAAACTGAGAAGATTCCAATCCGGTCTGAATTCGATGGTTTCAGATCGGCCATGAATGATGATTAATTAACCTGAAGACTTGATCAAATTCGAGATTAGGTTCTTAAAAATATGCATTTTTAATGTTATTATCGAACTAAAATGAACTTTAGATTGATTTCGATTTTTAGATATATAGTTTGGATTTAATAAAATCCAATTTTCGTAGGATTTGATTACTATGGGATTGAGCATTGTGCTCATGAAGAAATTAACACGAATATGTTGAAACCATTATTTAACCACTGTGCAAATTAAGTCAGTAACATTTAAATACGGATGAAATCATCTGGGTTCAAAATCCTCTGTTCTCTTATACACAGTCAATTAGAATCCAGTTACTTTTGAAAAAAAAAAATATACTCTCTCTTCTGTTAAAAGAGTTTTTTGCAAAAATTTCTTTGATAGTTAATTTTATCCCTTTAGATAGCATTGCCATTATGTTTTGGGCTTTATTATACAGCTTAGGTCCAGAAACCCGTAATAAGGTTATATAATCCATTCGAAAAAATTTCACCCATTTCAGTTAAAAAAGGGGGAAAAAAATTGAAAGTTCAATATCAAAGACAATGACGATGTACATTGAGACGCCCTGTTCCAATTGCATTTTCAGTAAGCAAACGTTCTTTGATAAATTGGAGCATTACCGGATCGTCAGTAACGCGGGTAATGATTTGGATTCTCATTGATTTCATCTAGTATTCTTTGTCTCATGAATTTACGTGCGTTAGTCGTATAAGCTCGTCGCCTAGGGTTTGCTTCACCGATTACCTATTTGAAAGATGATTATAATTTGCCGACGATGTAAGTAAGTAGTCGTACATACATATGTACGGCTTTTTAAATGCAGTGTTTGTTTAAATTAACAATCTTACCTTTGCTGATTAGAGCGTTGGTTTACAAGTTTAATCATTGAATTTTTATAATATTAAATACACTGTAGATGTTATTTTACTGTTATTTCCTCATTTGAAACTACTTATGAGGATGATCAAAAGGAGAGATAATTTACGGTTTAATGCCTAAAGCTGTGTTCAGTCAGAGATTTTTTTCTCGAAGTAAGATATGAATATAGCTAAGTTGTTGAAAGTTATTTGAGCATTATACATGTGGGATTCACCAATATGTACAATCCGTACCCAAAATACAGAGATTTGAACCAAGTGCTCGACCACAAAATCGACAAACTTGATATTGTTAATTACATGTCCCATAGTGTCATCATTTTATTTCAAGTTATACCCAACATTTGATTTAAGTGGAGTTTAAGTCTCAAATATTATGGTGGATATAATTTGTACGGTAAAACATATAATGATCTCGAATCTAGTCTAATAAGTACATAATTAGTCTTCGTGTGTGTGAATGCTTGCAATTTTTTTTTTTTTTTTTGCATGAATCATGTTTATTTACACACTAAAGTGGTTGATGTCTACATGTAGTCTTTTTTTGTCGGTGTCACTTTGATTTTGGTTTGGTCAATATTGCACAGCCTTGATTGTTGATATTTCTTTTAAAATGCGTGAGGCAGTAATATCATTCTGGCCGCCAATACTTAATCAAAACCATATTATAGAAATTACTTCCTCATGATATAACATTCTTTTCCGACTTTGAAATTTGATAAGTATGTAGTTGTTCCTTCCATGAACTTTGTGTCGACAACTTGATAGTTGATAGTATTAAATGTAAACTTAATTGCAGTGCTTTCCTTTCCACCTAACAGAAACTCAGGCTTACAGCATTCAAAAATTAAATACTGGATCAAGTGACGTATTCTGAGTAGAACCAAGACAAAGGAGCCTGTAAGATATCCAAACACAACCATATCCATTATAATATTTTGTGCTGCATGACATATTGGCATGTCTCCTGCAAGTTGAACTATGTGTTGTGGAGGTTGAGAGTCAATCATGGTATTATACCAATTGAATAATCCACCAGACTGGCTGCAGAAAAATTTGGTAAATTCTACATTTTACTATTATCTGCTGATTTGGTTTTCAGGGACAGTTGGAACTTGCAAAAATAATGAACTTACTCCACCTTGTCATCTTTATCTCTGTTATTTTTGCTTAGTATTGAATATTTTATAAGTGGCACTTTCAAACTAATAAATTTTTTTACTTATCGGCCCCAAAAAATAACATATTTCAACTTTATGTTTCAACCAAAACTTATTACAAACATAGGCCTAGTTTTGCGCAAATTTGAATTGCACGTGTTAAAAAATAATTGTGCCTGCACAAATTTGGAATGAGCAAGCATAAAAAGAAAAAAAAATTGTGTTTGCACAAATTTGATTGCGCGACTGTGATTTTTGCAAAGAAAAAAAATGGATTGCGCATGTATAAATTGCCATAATAAACAAAAAGAGATTTTGTGCTGCATGACATATTGGCATGTCTCCTGCAAGTTGAAGTGTGTGTTGTGGAGGTTGAGAGTCAATCATGGTATTATACCAATTGAATAATCCACCAGACTGGCTGGAGAAAAATTTGGTAAATTCTTCATTTTACTATTATCTACTGATTTGGTTTTCAGGGACAGTTGGAACTTGCAAAAATAATGAACTTACTCCACCTTGTCATCTTTACCTCTGTTATTCTTGTTTAGTATTGAATATTTTTATCAGGTGGCACTTTCAAACTAAGGAAATTTTTTAGTTACAGGCCCAGAAAAATAACCAATTTCAACTTTAGGTCCCAACCAAAACTTATTACAAAAATAAGTTTAGTTTTGCGCAAATTTGGATTGCGTGTTTAAAAAAAATTGTGCTTGCACAAATTTGAATTGTGCAAGTGTAATTAAAAAAAAATTAAGAGAAAGAGGTCTATCTTTATAATAAGTTTTTAACGAGACCTAAAATTGAAAAATTCTTGGGTCTAATTTGAAAATTTGTCCTCAAACTAATTGTTAATCCAACAAATCTCCACCGTTCTACTGTTTTATTGAACTGTACATAAAATTCAGTGTAAACTAGGATACCTTGATTAATAATAAATAGCTTAGGCTTAAAGTTTTATAATATATTAGTCAATTTTCGATATTGTGTTTACTCAAACTTTGGACTTATTGAGTTAAAACTACATGTATACCATTTGTATTTAATATATACCTTAAATTCTTAAGTAGTATTCTTAAGTAGTAAAATATTCAAGACTTTTGCCAATAAACTTACATGTATCATCTCAAACTTACATAATATAATATATATATATATATATATCAAATGGATATATAAAAGGAAGAGTCAAAATAGCACACACTATCAAGTAGCAAAGTAAGCCCTCCAAACACCTATGGAGTTCACAACAATGATTTAATGATGACAAAACATTATTAATAGACATGCTAATATTAATAAGAATAATCCAATGAAGGTTTAAATTCAAGTAGCAATGCTGCAAGGCTCCCATATAAACAGAGGCTTCCTCAACTCACTGCACCTCCTCATATCATGCAGCAACTCCTCTTTGTTCTTCCTTTTCGATGTAAACAGCAACTTATTATCCATACCCGAACAACCATCTCCGCCTGCTGATGTGGCACTCACCGATGATGCCGCCACTGCAGCCGCTGCTGCAGTGGTAATGGTCGAAGAAACCCTTTTTACAGGAGAAAATTGTGAAACCCCCTCGTTGTTAGTTTCGTAATTTTCCCCAATATTCACATTGGTAGGAATATTGCAGCTAACAAATTTGTTGATCACTATGGATGACCTATGCACTTTCAGAGAAGGCACACCACTAACTGTCTGTGGTTGCGTGCTGACTTTGACTTCAACTGTCGTGCCACGGTCAACTACTTCAACCTCTTCTTCATCTTCCTCTTCGTCTTCTTGTTCCGTTTCCTTTACTCCTTCGTTTTCAACATCTTCCATTACATTTTCCGGCTCTGCTTCATCTTCTTTATCAGAATCGTCGGTAGTGTTTTTAAATGAGAGCAGGAGACGACCATTCTGCCTCTCTGCACGCAAGCAATTCTGTGCAGGCACAGTTACAGCCTGCACTACTAGACGACCCTCTACTCGGTGTGTACGTATCTGAACGCACGACCCGCCTTCTTGTCTTGATAGAGAGGGAAGTGGCGGAGGAAATGATTTTCTTGGTGGTGAAACGTTGATATCTTTCCTTGTTTTTGAAAAGAACCGACTTTCGGTATTTCTTGCAATGGTTCGAGGCTGAATGGTAAAGAAGTCGGACTCGAAAAAGTCGTCTGAGCCCGTTTCAGAGCAAAGGGTTTCAGTGCATATTTCGAGGCTTTTCGGGTTGAGAAGACTAGTGGAGCGTTTGATAGGAGGAGGGGTGTAGGTTTCTTCTTGTTTCAGAGCTGCCGTTGGTTCTTGTTTCTGAATCTGTGATTGTATCGAGCTCCATATGTCGAACTCCCCGGGTGGCCTAACGGATTCTTTCTGCACGGTTTGTGTGTTGAGTGGGCTGAACATTGCGATGGACATGGTTGGGTTTGTGTGTTGAGTATGTGAAATGAAATAGAAATTCAGAGATGCGTTGGAGACAGAGACAGAAATGGAAGATAAATGTCACAAAATCTGCTTAGTGCTCTGCTGTGAGTTTTGTTGTTGTTTGGCTGATGAGATATGTAGTGGAAGGGATTGTGGGCTATTTATAGGCGGTTGAAGAGGCTGGTGGGGCTCACTTCATCACTACTTGTACATTATTACTGTTTCACACCTACTTTCACTTTCATTAGTACCCAAATATCAGTTTGTGTGTTATTTTATTTTATATATGAGTGAATGGAACATATGTACCTACCCTTTCTGATCAATAACTCCATAAAAACCTTCCTTTTATTTCTTGGTATCCAAGAGTGTGATAATTTCAAATAACATTAGAACATTCCCAAATAGTTTTCGTGTTTAGTTAACCAATTTTGGAACAAAAAATTAGACAAAATACCAACTAACTAAAAATCCACTTTAGAACAAAATAAATAAATCAAGCCACCATGGATGAAAATTTTATTTCTCCTATTTTTCCGTTATTCAAAGGACATTTACTTTGAACATATAATTAAAATTACATTCATTTTTTCTTTTTCTTTTTTCAAAAAAACAAATGAAATGTTCGTTTTATCCCATGGTCATCCCCACAACAAGCCAACCACCTACATCCAATTGGCTCGTGCTTGAAACGACTAACCAAAAGCTGTTTAAAAAATTGATTCCTTTATTGAGTTAAGTGATTTAGAAAAAAAAAAATCAATTTTATTTAACTGAAAAGTCACTAATTTGTTGTGCTTAAGTTTACTTAGAAAGTAATTTCGGACTGAACAAGCATTTTGTTGGATGTCCTCTCATATGACGTTTGATCGATCTTCAATAATAATGCTAACAAACATGTTGCATTTATCATAAATTTAGGAATTTGATATTATTTTGATTTGTTGAAATATTAAATTTAAGTCGTCAGTGTTAATTTTATTAGACTTACCAAATTTACCCTAAATGTATATTCTTGCAATATATTCACTTTATTTTTTGCTAGATGACATGTCCAAAGGAGGATTCTACAATGATGCCATGGTGGTGTCCGACCTCATAGTTGCTTCTATATAACAATATAATGTCTACCTCAATAGACAAAGACCTATTGATTTGAAAGTAACATTAGAGAATTTAGTTTTGATATCGTTCTCGATTCTTCGTAATTAGGAAAACATTGAGCGTCAGATTGAAAATAAAATGAATGAAAATAATCCAAGACATTTAGCTAGATCTTTCAAGCGTTGGCGTCTCACACAATAGTTGAGTGATCAATGGATCTTTTTGTCATATTCTTATCTATATACAACCTATCCTTTATTTAACTTAGCTGTAACATGTAATATATGTCTAAAAGTCTAACTCAAAATCTTTAACTAGACAATCAAAACGTCTAACAACTATTGAAGCATCTTCAACCCATGAACTTTTTTGATGTAATGTCAATTGCACATCATCGATATGTAATTTTGTTCAAATTTTCATCTTCAGTGCGAATGTTAACGACAATGTTATGATGATTTGACAAAAAATTTATCAGACATTGTCTAGTGCAATGTCTAGTTTTAGACATTGCACTTCACAACGATTACACTTCACAACGATTGCATTGGAGTAGTTTTCTTCTTTTTAATGTTGATTTATATCTTGATACATGAGATGTAATTAACATTGCATCCTATTTGCATTGGAGATGCCCTTGGTAGTTGTTGGTGTCTAATACTGTTATATGGTGTCCAGATTAGATTAGCTTTAAATTAGGTCTAAATTGTTCATTTTATTTTGACCCTTGTCAAATTCCCACCCCTTTCAAGTTATTCTTGAGTTTGTCTTCAGACTTGCATGCTGCTGCCTACATACCGTTGATAAATCAGTTAAATGCTGCATTTTTAAAAGTCCAATATGGTTATTGAAAACCATACAATCTACAACTCCACCTCTGTATTTCATATTCATATATTTAGTACTAATTAACTATGAAGATTTACGTATTTTTAGTGTAGAATCATTTTTCTGCAGAAAATGAACAGCAGAATTACTGTCAAGGGGAGTAATATGAACGGGCAAAAGGTAAATTTTGTTTTTTGAATGTCGAGCAAAGCTTTTTGTATTTTATGGTGGGTTACAGAGGACAAGTAGTGCTGCCGGGATTCTGATTCCAAATTCCAACAAACTTTTTTTTATATCCCTAGATTGAAAAACATATTGTTGCAGGAATCAAAACTGGCAGATAGCAAAATGATTTCGCCACTTGACAGTGCTAGGATAGTCTTTTCTGATTAATCTAGTTTATGGATGATCGAAGATTTCACCATTTGACAGTGTTTGAATCATCTACACGGGTTAACCTGATCCATGACTGCTTGATTCAAAATCTATTGTTGACTTCATAACGGTCACAACAGCTGCTTTCTATAGGGTACGTCTTTTTCTTGAACTTATACATGGGTTTTTTTCTTTTTCTTTTTAGTTTGGACCGCTTTTGCAAATTTATTATGCAAATAGATCAGTCTTAAAACTAATTACGAATATAGACCACTTTTGACCAGCTCAACATTACGCCAGCCAAAAGTGTACAAACATCATTTGAAATGCCGTCTGTACACTTTTGACCAGCATGGCGCTGGGCTGATCTATTTGCGTAATAAGTTTGCAAAAGTGGGCTGTAACGACCACACCGCTATGTCCAGTTTAGCAAAGAACATTACAAGTAATGTCGTCCGCTAATCCGGATAATACGGCTGGTTAAGAGCGATCGAATTTGAATATATCTTTATACTAACACCGACACGTTTTATTTACCTTTTTGAAGATCTGAACTGAAATTTAGACGTGTACAGTATTAATACAAAGTGATAAACACACCGATTAAAAATATTCAGAACAGTATATAATAGAGTCACAGATTACAGCGGAATAATAATACACATCATTTTATACACTTTTCCAACATATTTATCTAAATTTTAAAATAATAGTTAACTTGCTTTAACCTATATTTATTATAACTCAAATTACTGTATCCCACTGTCTCGTCCTAATGTTTAGTGTTTAAGAATCCCTATCGATGGCGTTGATTAGGCACATCGATCAGAATCCTTAAAGCACTCAACAAACAATTTAACACAAAATTATTTTCTATAAGATATACATATATCTTTTAATACCTTACGCCTGTTCAAATTATTTGCTTGTATATAATAACATAATCAAGTTCCATATATATGTATATCTAATTATTAAAAGATTTTAATTCAAATAGATGCTTGCTTTTATTAAAATTCTTTCAATTAATCTTAATATTTACATATAAGAATAATTCATGGACAACAACTCCATATCACTCATTCATCCATAAATACTTCAAACAAACATCAAAAATTAAATTCATTTTGATATTTAATTAATCACACATGAATTAAAATTTTGTTTTATGTAAATTTAAATTTTCAATATTTAATATTTCTTGCGGTAACTACACCACTGAAGATACCATAAGTTCTTATTATTATTATTGAGTAGGTTTTAACTCTCAATGGTAATTCCTACTCGATATTAATCTTGCACAATCATTTACAATTTTAAACAAACAAGCATCCATCAACCAATAATTTTTTTATTATATCTAATTTTATTTATTAAAATTTCCCATACACGCACAAGCATAATATTGCAGTGAAATTATATTAGAAAATTAGTGTACGGGAAGTAAGCTTTTTCATAACTTTGAGTATTTTGTGGTAGGGTACTGATATCAAATTTACGATTTCTTGGCATGCATTTGAGTCAATACCAACACATTTCCCCACACTTTGCTTTCATTCTTTTAACAATTGATTTTCTGCGATGATGATAATAATGCCGACTTTCGGTCTGTGGGCACTTCAATATCTTTTCTTTCTTTTTTTACATTTTTGTTTACAAAAGTGGATTTTCCGTGCTTACCAGGATGCACATATGGAACATGCTATTAGTTCTATTTTATTGGTAAGAAAACATTGTGCTTTTGTGTTAAACATGGCATGATGCCCTTGTTTGATACGTCATTAAACATTTTATATCTATATATATCGTGGAAAGTAGGTCAATTGTGGAGATTTTATATTGTATAGATTTAGTGTTTTAATTTGATGTAAGCAAAATAAACTCTTATAGCCAAAATTACCATCTTGCTGCTTAGATTTGTTTTGTCATTTTTTTTGTAGTTATCTGATAATATTTGGGACTACTTATCTTTGTGTATGACCACGTAGATGAGTAACAAGTTGAAAAGTCAGATATTTAGAGTTTGAACCATTATTATAAAGCATATGCCCATTAACTCGGATGTATATTACAAGCAATCGTAATCCATCAAGATTTACGATGAAGATTTTTATTAGGGAGTAAGGATTTTTATACTCGCTCTTTTGGTTAAAACTTATTCAAAATAAATTTAAATCCAAAGATAAATTAAATCATGATTCTTTTTCTCTAAGATCGATTTCACCTAGAGGGGGGTTATGGTGATACTAAAAATAATAAAAATTAATGCGGAAATATATATAATAATTGCAGCACAGATAATAGCAGAATAATAAAAGCAGAAATAGAACAATACAGATTTACCCAGCTTCGGCAATAATCTGCCTACGTGCTGCCCTCAAGATTTCTACTAGGAATTAAGTAGTCAAACGCTTACACACGTAAACTTGTGACACCCGCTATCGACTAACTAACTTTATGCTCAAAACACTGTCACAACTCAACCACTGAGTTGCGAATTCTCAAACTACACCACCGTAGTTCGAAATCTAGTCACACGAGTAGAAAAACACAGTTTAAAAAGAAAATTACAAAATAAATATAAACTAAATAAAACAAATACAAAACCCTATATAATCACTAAAGCCTAAAATAAAATAGACCGGCCCACTTAAATTAAAAAAATCTCCATTTTATTTTATTTCTTCTGTGTTAAAACTTTGGCCGATCTTTTTCGTTCTTTCGTTCCTTTTCAAAAATTAGGGCTTTGTGAAATTTGAAGCGCCGATTCAAAAATCGATCGATTGAGTGATGAATTCACTTCGGCTTTGCTTCATCAATTGATCCTGGCTTCGATTAATATGCGGCGGGTTCAAGTTGTGTCGAGTTTGAATGCTATGATTTGGTACATGATTTTCTTGTTCGATTTTGAATTCTCGGCTTTGATTCGAGTTGCGAATTTGTTTTCGATTTAAAAGTATGCTCTGGACATTTGTCTCGAACTCGAATGCCTCTTTTGTCGATGATGATTTTGGGTTATATAGGGATCGAACATCCTATATTTTCGTTCATATAAATATGTTTGAATTCTTCATAATTCTTGCTTGGTCGTTAGATAATTGATTCAATGCTTATGATAATTCTGACTTGTTCTTTTCATACGTATACTTCATGCATTTGAATTTAGCTCCGTTCTTTTCTCTTTTGACTTCGGCATTAAAATGTTTGAGATAATCTGGATTTTCTGGCTATGACTTGTTCATGTCATACATGGTTGGATATGATTTGACTTCGGTTCCTTCTTTTGCTCCATTGATTTTTGCATTTTACTGACTTTGAGATAAAAATTGACTTCAACTTGTTCACGTTACTGCATATAACTCTGTTTGAAAATGTATGATCCACGACTTGATTTTCTTTTAAACAGTGCTTCATACAGACTACTAGCTTTCGACTTGTTCCAACTGCTGCTTTATTTCGAATGTCTTCATGTTGCATATGTATATACTTGTGTATCACCATATATGTACATACATACATATATGTGTGTGTATATGCGTTGTTGATCATGCTGCAAACATTGTGTTGTGTGACCATATCTATTTTGGTTTGGCTGCTATCATTGCATTTCACCTGTTCATTGTAGCTGGTCTTTTGTTGTGCATTTGAAGTGCATGTGTACTTTTGTTATCCGTATTTGCTTGGGCAGTTTGTATATGTTCAAGTTCAAGTTGGAACTGAACTTGATTTTGAAGTCTGGTTTGTGTTGTTCCTTTGTGTTGAGGCAGACTTGATGTTTCTGGTTCATTGAGTCTGTTGTGTCCACTGCTGTTATCTTTCTTTGTACTCTGCTGTGTTGATTTGAAGTCTGGTTCATGTGTAGTCTGCTTTGGTTGAGTCTGCACTTCATATTGATCTCTAGTCTGGTGCACTGTGCACTGTGTGGTTTGGTTATGTTGACTGGTTATATGCATGTTGAGTTTGGTGCTAAAACTTTGTTGTTGCATTACTTCATGATGAGTCTGGTTGTCATGTTGTCTGGTCTGAGTTGTGTTGCATTCTTGGTGGTCTTCATGTTTAGTTGCTTCGGGTTGGAGTCTATTATCATTTGTGTTTGAATCTGGTCTATGTTGTATCCCTTTTGTAGCTTGTTAGTCTGGTTTTGTCATTTCATTTCTCCGGTCCGGATTTGTTGTTTCCTCTGATTCATGTGCACTGGCTTGTTGTACATGTTGAATGTTTGCACTAGTTTGATTCACATACTCTGATCTGGTCTGGATTCTTTGATGACCTTGTCTGGCCTGGTTGTTGTATTTGGTTGATTTTGCTTTTGCTGGTGGTTTGGGTTCATTGATGCGTTGAGCCTGATCTTCATTGTTATGTGTTCTGGTCATATTACTGGGTCATGTGATCATGTAGTCTGCTTATGCACTTGAACTCGTAAGCCTGACCATTGCTTGTGTACTTTCATTGATGAACTGGTTTTGTTTTGTATTTTGGATTGCACCTGTGTTGAATCCAGCCTCTGCTCGGGTTTGACCTTGTGCTCACATGTCCTTGCAGTTTTATCAAGTGTATATCGGTGTGCACGGCCATGTGGCATGTACAGTGATACACCGTGCATGTCACAAGTTGTTCATGTATGATGAATTCAAAATAAATGATGATGAACAACCCAAATAACCGAGGCAATAATATTTTCAATAACACACATTTTATTTTACACTGCAAAAATATTTCTTTTTCAATTTTACTTCTTCAGCATTTATTTTGCAGATAATTCAGATGCTGGATACAGGCTGGAACAAAGTTGAAGATAAATACAAGTGTTTTAGTGATATGCAGTGAGGTCAAAAATGTAAATTAAAATTTGTGATGTAATCGAAATTGTAATGTAATTGAAATTGTGTAAATGTAGTGAGAGCTGAAGTTTGTACTATTTAAATTTGTAATAAAATATTTGTTTGAATAAATTATTTGTTTGAATATGAATTCTGTGTTATTTATTTTATTCATCAATTTTTTTATTCAATTATGTGGAAAATAAAATAGTATAATAACAAATGCATTTAAGTGAATATATATATATATATATATATATATATATATATAATCATCAAACAAAAACCATATACTAGCATATTCTACAATCTCTCCCTTTTGATGATAACAAACATATATTAAGATTTTGAATTTATTAAATGTATTTGGTCATTGATGAAATCTATTTGCTTTCCCTATTTGAATGCTCCCTCTACAACCAAGCCCCCCCTTCACATATGCATGAAAAGTACGTAAATAAAAAACAATTGCAATGACCTTATATGAGAACCTATATGAGAATATGTTATGCAAAATAAGAGATTTGTATTTATTTGCCAAAATCTTAATCTCTCTTTCCCCCTTTTGTTATCAGTAAAAGAGTAACAGTGTTAGAAAAAATAGAGATCAATGATAGACATTAATACAACATTAATACCCAATCGAGTATAAATATTAAATTTAAATAAAAAATCAAACAAAAATCATAAATATCTGTTGGGGTGATAGGGGTGATGTTGGCATATAAAACCATATAGTTGTGTCTATTTGTGGTATATTTATATCAGGAATTTGAATACCTACTAACCATACATAACCGTTAGGACATTTAAATGAGATTAGTAGTATTCCCAATTTTTGTTTTAAAAAAAATGAATTTTAAGCATCTTCTAACCACACATAACCATGAGGACTTTTAAATGGGATTAGAATCAACCTGTCTATTTATTAATCAATTTTGATATGTGTTCTATACATGCATAACCGTGAGGACTTTTAAATGAGCATGAAAGCACATAAACGAATATTCCAAGTAATTCACCCATGCATAACCGTGAGGACTTTTAAATGAGAGCGAATACTTTGGATGTTTTTATTGCTAAAAAATTAAATAAAATAAAAACGAATAATTTCTCGTTTAAAATACCACATTTTGACATACTATATTGGATTTTGATGAGTAACGGTCTTTAGAAATATGATAGAAATAGAGATGGTCACGGAATTTTTACCAGTCAAAGTTATTACAAATTTTGTTTAAATTTTTAAAGAAATTTACTAAATATACCGTCTCAAGTCATAATATAGATTAATATCGACACTCGTCACTATTTCAATTACTATTTATCTTTTCGATAATCAGTAGGGAGTCAGATTAGTTAATGTAGTCATTTAAGATCAAATCCAAAAACAAATATAAAATTAAATTTCTAAAATGTCTAATCTAAAACGAAGTCAACAAAAACTATTTTCAGGAAGGGGTTTTAAAAAAATGTCTGCTAACTGAAAATCAGTTGAAATGAAAAATATGCAGATATTTTCTTTGAAATTGATGCAACTAATGAATGTCTCAACATAAAACTCGTTATACTAGTAATTTTTCTATTAACTAGGCTACCAGTGCAATCTGCATCTGAATTTCCTTTGACTCAAGGTTACCATTAGATAGATATCATGGACCAAATCATGGAGTGTGCAAAAAATACCTTAAAATCTTTTTTACAACTTTTAAATGAAATTCTTTTGGATTTGAATTGAAACCGTGCAAATAAACAAACAGTGAACATAATGACAGGTCTAGAATCAGTAAAATAAACAAATATATCCATGAGTATCTTGAGTAATCGTCAATCAATACAAAACAACATTTTTTACTACCTAAACTTGTAATATCATTAGTCCAAACAAATTTATATGAACTAGTTTAAAGATGAAAAGATGATTAATCAACATTGTTGCACAAATCGGAATCAAAATCAACATTTATTTCCATATCACATAAGTGGCTGAATTAAATCAGATTATGGTGCAGATTTTCACATTTAATATATCGTTCAAGATAAATGTACCGTTACCTATTTTACCTTTGCCGATAATTTTTCGTTGTTGCCCATTGTGATTCTGCCACCTTTGTACTAGGCTAAGGAACTTTGATTTGTTGCTTGTCGTGTGCCTGGAACATCCAGAATCCAGATAACACTGTTGATGTTCCTTAGCCCGCCACCATAGCTACATGAGAAAATATTTTTGTGACCTATTTGTTTTTATAGGTCCATGGTTGTTAGTGGCAAAAGATTTTGAAAAATATGTTTGAGTAGACCCAAGACAATTTATATTTGTTCCTTTTGGCACCCAGATTTGTTTGACTTTAAGGGATTTTATATTCGTGCTTTTTGGAACCAAATTGGTATGGTTTTCACGTGTTTGGGTCTATACCAGCAATTATTGCGATTGTGTCTAATGTTTCCACAAATCGTGCACTTGGAATTGACTTTATTAATTTTGCTTCTAACACGTTCAGTTTGAGTATATCCCAGTCTTTGTCTGATAGGATTAACAATTTGTTTCCCTAATAACATATTTAGTGATTTTTCTCCTTTGGAGAATTTTCTTAAAGTTGTAGACAATTATTAGACTTGTGTTTTGAGAGATTCATTTTCATTTAACAACAGAGTGCACCTTTTAATAAAATTTTCTCTCCTAGTGTTTTCACTTTCTTTCAAAATCAGAATTTCATTTTAAGTGGTTTAATTTTTAATTTCTGATTTTTTAATTTCCTCTTCAAATGATGGACACTTAACACACTTAGGGCTTTTGTTTCAATAGTTTTTAACCAATTGATCAAGCTGTTTATTTAGTTCTATCAAACTATCTCTTTGTGATTCAATTTTAGCGTACTTCTCCCTAAGTCGTTCAAAGCAGTCATTTACTTCATGAAAATATATAAGTAATTCTGAGTGAGTGAGTTTTGATACCTCGCTTGGCTCATCATCATCACTATCAGATGTATCACCTTGAAGACACATATCTTCTTTTTCACTCTCACTACTAGTGCTTTTATTATCATCATTACTTTTATTCCAAGTGGCTGCAAAAGTTCTCCTTTTCAATTTCTTTCCTCGGCCGAGTCGATTCTGAGGACAATTGGGCTTGATGTGACCGGGTTTATTGCACTTGTGACGAATGATCTCCTGCTCTTCTGAGTTGTCTAGTACTTTGACTATTCTACTTTTCAATTGTTGATTTATAGCTGGATTTCCGTATTTGTGGTTCCACCTTTTGAATCTCTTTATTAATAGTGCCAGTTTGGTTGCTCCATCATCATCGTCGTCATCTTCACTTTTCATTGTTCCTTTGAGAGCTATTGATTTCTTTCGCGTATCACCTTCTTCGCGTTCTTCCTTGAATTTGATTTCTAGCTCATAAGTGGTGAGACTTCCGATGAGTTCTTCAACTTTGATTTGTTTCAGATCTTTTGATTCTTGAATGGCAGTAACTTTCGCTTCAAAATTTCATGGAAGGACTCTGAGGATTTTTTGGACTATTTCCAATTCTGTGTATGGTTTTCCGAGAGCTTTTGATTTGTATACGAGATTAGAAAGTTGTCCATACATCTCTTTGACATTTTCATCCTTGGCCATTGTAAAGTTCTCGTATTCGCTACTAAGCATGGCAAGGCGAGATTCTTTGACTTGGGGGGTTTCTTCGTGAGTCACTTCAAGTGTGTGTCAAATTTCCTGCACAGTTAGACAATGTGAGACATGATTAAATTCAGTTTGATCCAATGAACATATAATAGAATTCATAGCTTTAGCATTAGCATTCTGTAGTTTATTTTCAATATCTGTCCATTGATCCATCGGTTTTTCAATTACTTGATTATCTACCACTATAGTTGGTGTCCTATATCATGTCTCAACAATATTCCAAGCATCAATGGTTTTCAGAAAAAGTTTCATTCTATTTTTCCAGTAAGCATATTTTCCATTGAACATGGTTGGTCTAACTATGGAATGACCCTCAGTAAAAGCATTATTAAAAGAAGCCATTTAAAAATCAAAATTTTAAAACAAAAATTGGTTTTTGAAAAAATCATTTTTTTTTTAAAAAAAATGGTTCTGTTCCTAGCTCTGATACCACTTGTAGGATCGATTTCACCCTAGAGGGGGGTGAATAGGGTGATACTAAAAATAATAAAAATTAATGCGGAAAAATATATAATAATTGCAGCATAGATAATAGTAGAATAATAAAAGCAGAAATAGAACAATACAGATTTACCAACTTCGGCAATAACCTGCCTACGTGCTGCCCCTAAGGTTTCTATTAGAAATTAACTTGCGACACCCGCTATCATTGCATTTAACATGTTCATTGTAGCTGGTCTTTTGTTGTACATTTGAAGTGCATGCGTACTTTTGTTATCTGTATTTGCTTGGGCAGTTTGTATATGTTCAAGTTCAAATTGGAACTGAACTTGATTTTGAAGTCTGTTTTGTGTTGTTCCTTTGTGTTGAGGCAGACTTGATGTTTCTGGTTCATTGAGTCTGTTGTGTCCACTGCTGTTATCTTTCTTTGTACTCTGCTGTGTTGATTTGAAGTCTGGTTCATGTGTGGTCTGCTTTGGTTGAGTCTGCACTTCATATTGATCTCTGGTCTGGTGCACTGTGCATTGTGTGGTTTGGTTATGTTGACTGAACATGTGCATGTTGAGTCTGGTGCTAAAATCTTTGTTGTTGCATTACTTCATGATGAGTCTGGTTGTCATGTTGTCTGGTCTGAGTTGTGTTGCATTCCTGGTGGTCTTCATGTTTAGTTGCTTCGGGTTGGAGTCTGTTATTATTTGTGTCTGAATCTGGTTTGTGGTTGGCCTTGCATTTGAAGTCTGTTGTAGTTGAATATGATCAAGTCATGTTTGTTGAGTCCTTTCTTTTGTACACTGATTCACATGTTGTTTGGTCTGATTTCTTTGATTCTGGTTCAATTGCTTAATGTCGAATAGGCCTGGTCTATGTTGTATCCCTTTTGTAGCTTGTTAGTCTGGTTTTGCCATTTCATTTCTCTGGTCCGAATTTGTTGTTTCCTCTAATTCATGTGCACTGGCTTGTTGTACATGTTGAATGTTTGCACTGGTTTGATTCACATACTCTGATCTGGTCTGCATTCTTTGATGACCTTGTCTGGTCTGGTTGTTGTATTTGGTTTATTTTGCTTTTGTTGGTGGTTTGGGTTCATTGATGTGTTGAGACTGATCTTCATTGTTATGTGTTCTGGTCATATTACCGGGTCATGTGTTCATGTAGTCTGCTTATGCACTTGAACTCGTAAGCCTGACCATTGCTTGTGTACTTTCATTGATGAACTGGTTTTGTTTTGTATTTTGGACTGCACCTGTGTTGAATCTAGCCTCTGCTCGGGTTTGACCTTGTGCTCACCTGTCCCTACAGTTTTATCAAGTGTATATCGGTGTGCATTGCCCTGTGACATGTACAGTGATACACTGTGCATGTCACAAGTTGTTCGTGTATGATGAATTCCAAAGAAATGATGACGGACAACCCAAATAATTGAGGCAAATAATATTTTCAAAAACACACATTTTATTTTACACTGCAAAAATATTTCTTTTTCAATTTTACTACATCAGCATTTATTTTGCAGATAATTCAGATGCTGGTACAGGCTGGAACAAAGTTGAAGATAAATACGAATGTTTGAGTGATATGCAGTGAGGTCAAAAATGTAAATTGAAATTTGTGATGTAATTGAAATTGTAATGTAATTGAAATTGTGTAAATGTAGTGAGAGATGAAGTTTGTACTATTTAAATTTGTAATAAAATATTTGTTTGAATAAATTATTTGTTTGAATATGAATTCTGTGTTATTTATTTTATTCATCAATTTTTTTATTCAATTATGTGAAAAATAAAATAGTACAATAACAAATACATTGAAATGAATATATATATATATATATATATGTTTATTATCATCAAACAAAAATCATATACTAGCATATTCTACATTTTTTACTAATGTTTTCCCCTTTTTTTGCCTTAATAGTTTTGACCTTTGAATCTTTCTGATCTACAATTATTAATTAGAAATAATTTTTGTAAGAATATCGTTTCCTTTTTGTTAGGAGTTTTCAAAAGTTAAAATTATCTGTTGCTAGAAAAATTGTAAATCAACCTCCATTTATGGTTACAGTAATAATAAAAACATATCGGATGACATGTTATAGGGATTAAGGCTATTTAGCAAGCATGAAAATTTTGTTATGTATACAAAATGTCCTTAATTTTGATAGTCATTACACAAAATTTTGGTAGTGATTGACCAAAATACCCATCATTTTATTCCATTCATTTCGCATTACGTTTAGAATGTAATGAAAGATGGAGTGAATAAAATAATGGGTATTTTTGTAATTGACTACCAAAATTTAATCTCTAGGCCATCGCATTCAAGAATTAGGCATAAGGACAAAAACAAAAAAAATTATTTTCCTCTCTTTACATGTGTATCTCAAACCGATGGCACTCAACTCCACCACCGCACTTGTATCTGTAGTTTTGCCTTGCATCGATCCATCCCCATATAGTTGTTGATGACTCACCAATACGATTGGCGTCGTCCCAAGCATCACCTACACCCTAAAGGTATAAGGGTTAGTTCTCGACGAAGCGAGCGGGACATTTGAGCGGGGTAATTGAGCAGGAAAGTTGGTTGAAAGGGGAACGTGTTCGGTGGTGTATTTGAGCGGAGTATATGAGTGAGGCATTTGGTAAGAAGGAGAGGTAAATGGTATAGACGGGGAAATTTTGTACTTTCAACCAATAGAAATATGGCCCGTTACGATTCCGGATGCGTCTGATGCATGGGGAATGGTATTGGGCTAATTTTTTTACAAATAGTACCTAATTGCCAATCCTTAGACCCTAACCCTAACAACCAAATCCATGTCTCTTCTTGCCAACTACCGCGTCATCTTCATCCTCCAACATACCACGACATCATTTTCCATCTCTTCTTGCTTATCAATCATCAATTACAAAAAGAAGAAGATAGCAGAATGAAAAAATTCATCATCTATGACGTCTTGATTCACGCATAAATTGATTTGGACATCATAGACCTTGTAGACGGTGGATCGTTTTGAGGTAAAATATAAAACAAGTCAAAAAGCTATCTACAATATTTTACGCTTTCCAAAACGTACAGCGGAAGAAATAAAATATAATACAAAAAATACCATAATCCTAGATGAATAAAATAAATTGTAAGTAGTATTCTTCTGTTACAAAATATCCACAAACACTTAAAATAGATAAAAAGTCAGAATATCTGGGAAAATACCATATACGCAGTAGATAGCTAATAGATAAATAAAGGGGCATTTCACTAGAAGGACAAACTTTGCAGTCCAATTAGTTTCTAGGACACACATCCACAGAAAGTAATTTCAAGGCCAAAGTCAGCGGAATAATTACTTTTAAGGACAAAGTCAGCAGTCCAATTACTTTCAAGGACATAATTTCATAGGTTTTTAGGCCTTAGAAACTAATTATTTTTCATTTTGTCCTTAAAAGTAATTATTTCAGTTGTGTGTCCTAGAAACTAATTGCACTTGCTAAAGAGGCCATTGTGGCTAATTTCCACATAAATAAATGTAAGTTTATGTTATACCATCACGCTTCCAAGTCACCACCAATTCTCTCTATCGACCTATCAGAGTATAACCAGAAGAAAAGACGATAGAGGAGGGTTGGACATACATCTGATCAGTGAAACACGTTGTATAAATGTAAAATACTAATAAGCTAGTAAAACAATAGTTATGCATGAAAACCATACCTTAACCTATTTCAGCTGATGAGGGTTAAGTTAGTAAAACAACATGCATTATATAAGTCAGCTAAATATATATAATACTATAGTGACATCATATCCTAAGAGTTCACTAAAATCTATTCCATGTCTAATCACATGCCCATGGATGACCTCAAAGTCTCAACCTGCTATCATCAAATCATATACTAAGGATTTGGCTTCTTTAACCATGCCGTGACGCCCAATCAAATATTGAGGACTTGGCTCCTCGGACTATCGTGTATTGATGACCCAGCTTCTCAGACTATCTTATATTGAGGATCAAGCTCCTTCGACTATAATATAATAAGGGACTAGCTCCTCAGACTATATTGAGGACTCAGCTCCTAGGACCATGATATATTGATGACTCGGCTCCTAAGACTATTTGTATATTGAGGTCAAGTCCAACCTAGTCATTTGCATAACGGTCTACGACACTATTGCGAGCAAGTCCAAAACTTGTCATCGCCCCATCGTTTACGAAGCTATTGAATCAAACCCTAACTCGTAAGCGCAAAATCATATAAAAAACTTATCGAACTAAGACAATTTTCTATAGCATCTCAAAACACATCAAACAATATACCAAAACATTCCACGTCTCGCCATGATCCTAATGCAATGAACCGCGCATGAAATAGAGTTCGTATGCGAGGGTTACGAGCATTTGAAGGTAAGGTATTTATTATGATTGTCAAACTAATAGTTTAACTATTATATTTATTTTATAATATTATTACTATTTTTGTTCCATTTGTCCTCCGGCTACAAGGAACTCATCAAGGATGATACCTCAGCGCGAACTTCACTTCGTCACCGTATTGCTGCCAAGGGCCTTACCACCCCGATTCGACCACATCAACGGTACGCCCACGACGTGCTCCACCCAACGCCACCAGCTACCTTTCCTCCGGCCGTCCAGATAACTATTTCCACTATCAAACTTTGAGCGCCTGATCTGATGATCTACAACGCTTTCTAACAAATCAACCATCAACGAGGTGGCATACTCATCCTCCTCTACACAACCATGCTTCCCGATCGTCGTCTTTTCACCATTGGATCAAAATTGATGGTCTATGCTTGTCGAACTTCTGATGTGTTTTTTGATCAATATGTTAACCCAATCGATGAACGAACATCAACATTTGATTCGCATCGTCGAGAACTACAACTTTGATATATAATATGTCTAATTCAGAACAACTTTGCGTTTTGCACTTTTTATTTGGAGGGCAGTTAACTTTGTTAATTACAATTGAGAAAAATCTACTTTTTAATCAACTAGACTTGACCCACTACATCCTAATAATATGTATGTATAGAAAGACCACTTTTCAATCATTAGTTACGTCATTTATAATTTTGTCTACGATCATAAGAGGTGAATTACATCTTATCACTGTATACACAAATATGATAAATTTTACTCACTGATTGGATGTGCATCTTCTTTGATTCGAGGCCTTTGCTGTTCAGAAATTTTCCTCCTTGTTTACTAAATCTCTCGATAACTTCAATTTATTTGTGTAGCTCTTTTCATGGTGATTGGTTCCATATATTAATTCGTTTAATTTGGATTTGATTTAGTGGATTTGGAACTAATTTAGTGATTAAGTTTGTATAAGTAGAGGCAAGATTTATAAAGAAAAAAGGGGTAAAGATCTATTTATAGATTGAAAATAATAATATCTTGGTTAGATTTTTGAAATTAATATATTAAGGAAATACCACTGGGTTTGACTTCTTCTAACTTTTAGCCTGTTTAACCAAATTCAGCAAGTTACTTATGTTTTCTTATTGTAAACGACATTCTGGATGCAATGAGATAGGTCCTAAGGTCTAATTTTAACTTCTCTATAAAATTACTATTTTCCCCTTTATGTGAAAGTATGATTTTACCCCTTTTTAGCTTCATTATTTAATTTCGTAAAATTACGGTGTGTTACACAGAAGGTAATAAATACTATATAGTATAAACATATGAAAAAATTATGTAAAAAATAGTAAAAGTACAAAATACTATCATGACTTAGCATTCAAACATAAAATGGTACCGTAAGGTGAATCAAAAGATAAATGTTATATTTTTTAAATTCAGTAAATGCATTTGATTATTATTATAGAAAGGCGGGATCAATAAATAACATAAGACTAAATTCAGTAAATGCAAGGTAAATCAAAAGATTAATAAAATATCTTGAACTCGAAGAAAAAATCTCAAAGAAAACAATTTTCTATATGAAAATACATTTCGGAATAGAAATTGTATTTATTATTCCAATGTTAGGTATCAATTTTTATTATTACAATTCTTGTTTCCGATGTTTTTTTATGAAGCAAGAGTCATTATCCACTTTCTACATCCCAATCATACCTTAAATCACGCCTTCTCTTATACATTCGTTTTTCTTTCAAAATAGTCGGACCATTCGAAAGAATACCTGTACTGCAACATCATATTACAAAAGCGCGCTCAATCATCCTTAACATTTTAGGACATCAAATATGTTGCACTTTGTGTAAACTGATCAAACTGACATTCCAGCGATCGAGTTCTTAGATCCATCTTGTGGTTATTTAACATAATACGATTTTTATTGTAATCAAACAAATTGAATACTCGATCTCACAGTACGGTTTTGCTTATTTCAGATGAACTAATTTTATCGAACTATCGTACACCACGAACTATGACCGTTCATCATACAACGTTTATATGCGATTTTAGATGTATCAAATATCCATGGTCTTGTATTGCTTTTGAGTTCAGAACTCATAGAATGAAATCCATGGTCTTGACCAAATAAACACATAAGTGACCAAATTACAATCGTACTTAGTAGTTATAAAATTAGGCGCTTGCATGGGTGCTGAAACATTAGCATGCAATAAGCATTTGTTAGTAAGTATATGTTATATTTTTATTTATCAACCTTTAATTCAATCCAATTGTATATCCTAATTGATAAACATTTTATCAATCATATTAAATGTATACATTTATCTATGTAGATTATTATAACTGTAACGGCCAAGAATTTCAGACACTAAATATTTAAAATCTGAATTATTTAAATATTTGAATCTTGAATTAAATGTGATAAAAGTGATTTAATAACCTTGTTA
Organism: Allium fistulosum; assembly: GCA_030737815.1. Classification (NCBI taxonomy): domain Eukaryota; kingdom Viridiplantae; phylum Streptophyta; class Magnoliopsida; order Asparagales; family Amaryllidaceae; genus Allium; species Allium fistulosum. The sequence goes on along the minus strand of CM060905.1, from coordinate 682,275,468 downwards.
ATCCCCTTTTAAGTAATAACTAGTCATGGTAAACTTGTTTTAGAAAAATGTTTACTTAAAATATATAGTTCGATAAAAAACCTATAAAAAGATCAAAAATCGTTTTATCGATAAACAGTTTTTTCCTCAACAGAAGTTGTTTAACCTTTTTATGCTTGTCTAATTAATCAATACTTAGGTAATTAGCAACTAAAAATATTTTATGAAAAAATTAATTAAAGCTTCTATAAGGGTTGAAGAAAAGAAATTTTGATGAATAGTGTTTTAGATATTTTATTTTATTTTCAAAAGTGATGTGTAAAGTGGCACATGCAAAAAGCATGCAAAAGAGACGGGGAAGCTCTTTATGGCTGGCCAAAGGGGAGCTTAGGTCCTTTTACACTTTATAATTTCATAAAGCTTGAGAAAATTAAAAAGATAAAAATGGTAGCAGTGGGTTAGTGCTAATCGACTTTGTTCTTCACTAATTTCTCTTTAATTAGTCAAAATCTTTTTCAAACTTCACCAAACATTCACCATAACCTCAGATCTCCTTAGGAAGTATAGGAAGCAAGTTGAAAGTGGAAGAAGTGAAGAGGAGATTGTTAGAACCTCTATTGTACGATTTCAATAACAATAAGTATACGATCATATATACAAGATATATCCTATCATATGGTATATATTAGAAGAAGATCACGACGCACAACAAAATCATGGCTCAAAGACAATTGAAGAAAGATGGATCATACTATTTAAAAGTAAGATCGTATTATTGTATTATAGTCATAGGTATACATTGTACAATCTCCTTGAATGATCATAACACACAATTTAATAACAAATCTTGATAATAAACTGCCAAGGTTTTTTAATTTAAACAGTGACAGACGTCTGTCCTTTTGTCATAGACGTCTGTGACATATTTCTGTTTGTTATTTTCAGACATCCACAAACGTCTATGACATAAAGACAGACGTTTGTGACATGTTTCGACCTATAAGCATAAAACTGCAACTATCGTATTTTGAACAGATGCTCCTCTCTACATTGAACAAACCTCTTCCTTCTTCAACAGTTGCAATCATTAATCAAAGAGCAATCTTTCAAGAAGTCGTAACGTTTCAAATACAACTCTTTGATTCTATAAATACTTCAATCGATTGAGATTTTAATTTAACTTGATTTACTATTCTCTAACTTCTATATTCATATTCTCTTATGCTATCATTGACTGAATATTATCAATCATTTTCAACTAAAATCTATAAATTTTGTTAAATTATTTCCTATAAATCCAAGCAACTCACACTCACTATCACTCAAAGGAGATTATAAGAAGAATTGTACTAACAGTCAATATCCATGTTGTATTGAACACAAGATTGTCAAAGGAATATCTTTGTATTAGCATGTTCCTCCGGATGAAGCGAGAGTTATTGTTTAGTGAAATACCGAAGCGGAGCTTCGGAACTGGACGTAGGACGGAAGGTCGGAACCAGTATAAAAACTCTGAGTGCTCGTTTTTATACTTTTCTTTTTATATTTTATTGTATTGCTATATTTAGCTCATATATTAGCATACACTCACATACTAATACACAAGTCATATTAGATACGATCCATTAGACTTACATTTGGTATTAGAGCATGGTCATTTCAATTTACAATAACATATGATTGAAAACTTTTAAATATGACAAGTAAATTTCAAGAAGGTCAATAAACTGCTCATTCTTCACTATTTACCAGTTCTAATTATGCTTATTGGTCAACACGTATGCGAATATTTATGAAAGCTAATGGTTTAGAAATTTGGCAAACTACTCAAATTAGATATGAAGCACCTACCATCAACATAAGCACTTGGACCAATGCACAAAAGAATACGACAACTAATAATGCCAAAGCTATGAATTTTTTATTTTGTTTACTTGATAAAAATGAATTTTCACGAGTTATGCTTTGCACTGCTGCATATGATATATGGCGCACTTGACAAGTTACTCACAAAGGCACAACAAAAGTCAAGCAAACAAAAATTCCTATTTTACAAAATCAATTTTCATCGTTTAAAATGAAAGTAAATGAATCTATTATTGACATGTATGCTAGATTTCAAACTATACAACACGATCTTATGGCACTTGGGGGTCAAATTCATTGATTTTGACCTAGTTACTCGAATCTTAAATTCTTTGACTGTTGAATGAAAATTGTATTCATAGTCAAGAACTACAAAAAATCAAGAAATTCAAAAGGATGATAAAATTTCAGAACGGTGGCAATTCAAACTCATCAAATCTAATATCAATCAAATGTATAATGAGACAAGTTCGGCTATATGAAAAAGATTGTCTACAACTCAATAATGACAAAAAGAAAAGCAATTTTGAGGAATTAAAAAAGAAGTGAAGAACCTTTCAAGTAACTCGGGATGACTCCGATTCTTCCTCTTCCTCAGATAGTGATGGTGAAAGCGACTCAAACAAGTTAATGTTTGTTTTATGGCTAATACTGATGAGGTACGCCCTGAATTAACATATGATGAAATTAAAAAAATTGGTCTCATCACCGGCGCACAATTATATATGCTCCATACATCATGCGTCTTTTACAAGGTTTCGGAGTACTTTCTTATATGTCTCATTTCGGTTCCGGTAAAGGACAGTGGTATAAGATTTTTATCCTTAATGCATCTTCCCGAAAGACCACCTTCAATCATGTCTCTTGTTCAATGGACTGATCAGCAACAACAACAAATGCCTTAGGCTCCTCTATAAAAGGCGCAAGCACCTCACAACCATCTGGTTCTTCTCACCATACTACCGAATATCATTTCGATTTGGAGATTTATGAAGCTCGCATTGAAACTAATCAAAATGAATCCATCTGAGATTTAACACTTCGAAATCAAAAATTGATCACGGTCAATTAAAAAGCTTTGGAGAAAAATAAAAACTTTATAAAATAAAATGGTCGGCTTGAAAAATCTTTTTCTACATGAATGACTAAAATGGAGAAAACTTTGGAAAAAGTTGTTTCCACTTTGGGTAAAGTTATCAGAAAAGTTTGTGGTAGATCATCATCTAGATCATCCTTGTCTCCTTCTTCAACACCACCTCCTTAGCACAGACTTCTATTTACTGTCCTCATACATCATCTTCTTATGGAGGAAGTTCCTAACAAGATAGAGAAAAGACTATTGTGCAGGAAGAACCGGAAGAAGAATAAGAAGATAGCGATGATATGTCTTGGCCTGATCCTTCAGCGGCACATCAAATGAATTATTTGACATTTCAAGGATTGTCTATTCATGAAGATGAAGAATATACTCAATGACTGGGAAACTATCATTCTACTTCGTTCGCCTACCATGACTACTCTGGTAATTATGGTGATTTCTTCAATTACAATTATCACGACTATCAGTAATTGTTCTTTTCATTTTTAGGATTGTTTATTTTTGTTTTTTTTCATTTTTATATTCGTAAAAGTATTACCTTTGTTATTTATTTCATAACTATTTCATCATGATTCTTATTGTTATCTTTTAGTTCGGTTCCATTGCTATTATTTTAATGCCAAAGGGGAAGATAAATGTATATATACATAGGGGGGAGATAACATTCAGGGGGAGCTATCTATTAATTACTTATTACTAAGTATTGTATAGTTGTCATCATCAAAAATGGGGTGAATGTTAGAACCTCCATTTTACGATTCAACGACGACAACTATACAATCACATATGCAAGATATATCTTATCATATTACGGGTATATATTAGAAGAAGATCACGATGCACAACAAAACCATGGGTCAAAGACAATTCAAGATAGATGGATCATACTATTTAAAAGTAAGGTCGTATTATTGTATTAATCTCATAGATATATGTTGTACAATCTCCTTGAGTGATCATAACACACAAATTTCATAACAAAAAATCTTAATAATAAACCGCCAAGGTTTTATAATTTAAAAAGCGACAGATGTCTGTCCTTCTGCCACGTACGTCCGTGACATATTTCTTTTTGTTTTTTTTAGACATCCAAAGAAGTATGCAACATAAGGACAGACGTCTGCGATATGTTTAGGCCTGTAAGAATTAAACCACAACTGTCATATTTTGAACAGACGTTTCTTTCTGCTTTAAACAAAACTCTTCTTACTTCAACAGTTGCAATCATTAATCAAAGAGCAATCTTTCAAGAAGTCATAACTTTTCAAATACAACTTTTTGATTCTATAAATACTTCAATCTATTGAGAGTTTAATTTAACTTGATTTACTATTCTCTAACTTCTATATTCATATTCTCTTGTGCTATCATTGACTTAATATTCTCAATCACTTTCAACCAATATATATATATATATGTTAAATTATTTTCTATAAATCCAAGCAACTCACACTCATTATCACCCAAAGGAGATTATAGGAAGAATTGTACTAGTAATCGATATCGTGTTGTATTGAACACAAGATTGTCAAAGGAATATCTTTGTATAAGCATGTTCCTCCGGGCGAAGCGAGGGTTGTTGTTTAGTGAAATTCCAAAGGGGACATTCGAGACTGGACGTAGGATGGGAGGTCCGAACCAGTATAAAAACAATAATATGCTCATTTTTACACTTTTCTTTTTATACCTTATTACATTGCTATATTTAGCTCATATATTAGCATACATTCACATGGTAATATACAAGTCATTTTAGATACGATCCACTAGACTTATAGAGATGGGGTTTCAAATATGGGCCATGAGCATGGAAGGTGGAGGGTGGTGTTTCCTTATGGTTTTTAATGCTAAAGCTTGGATCTTTGGGTGTTTTGTGATGGTAGGAGGCGGTTCTATGTTCTTGGGTGCTTTTGCTTGGTTTTTCACGAATTATGTGAGCTTACTCAGCATTGAATGATTAAATATAAAATTAAAGTAAGTATGAACTAATTAAAGTTATAAACTTTAGACCCTTCTTGCTTTTGAAAGCAAATGATAAATTTATATTGTATAACATCACTCATATTATCTTCTATAACATGTTGTGTGGCCTTTGCTTGATGTTTAAATGGTTGTTTGGATTGTATGTTAAATTTTGGAATGAATATGGAATGGTCCGTATAGCGATAGTCGTTATAAGCGCACTTTGAATCCCCATATGTTTAAACTTATTCTACGTGATTGTTAGTGAATAAATTGTTATATAATATATTTTGGTTGTTCTCTTTACATTATTTGGTGTATGGGGTAGAAAGAAATTGATTTGGAAATTTATAGAAATTGTGAGACAAATTTGTGAATGTTAGAAGCGAAAAGGTCGCTATGGATGCACTTTGAAAATGCCTTGTGTTCGGCGGTTTTCAAAGTCAACTTTGAAAGACATCTTAGGGGATTCATTGCATTTTTAATAAGTACTACATGAGTACTTATTACTAATGAAATATTGAGGTTTAAATCATTCACTAATTTATGAAACTAAGTTGAAAAATTTTATAGCGAGAAGGTTGCTATATGAGCACTTTGAAATGCCATGTTCTTGGGAATTTTTAATATGATTTTGAAAGGCATTCTTAGGAGTTTCTTGCATTTTTAATAGGCACTATAAGTGTACTTATTATTGGAAAAAATGGAGTTTAAAATATTTTATAACCGGTCAAACAAAGTGGTTAAAGTTTGAAATAGAAAGGTCGCTAAACGAACACTTTAGTAAATACCTTGCTTTCGAGAATATTTATGAATAAATTGTAAGATATATTTAGAGGTTTATTTCCATGGTTTTTAGGTACCATATGTTCAGTACTTACTGTAAAAATTTGAAGTCTTAAATCATTTTTTTAAGTGGTGAAAACTAATCGTAAAGATCGTGCTTAACTTTGTTATTTATTATCAAGGACTTTTAACAACATTTATAAACACTGTAGTAAGTTGCTTGAGGTATTTTGTCTAAAAATGATATTTAAATTTGTTATTTTATTCTACTCCTTTTAAGGATTTTTTCTTACATATTTTTCGGTATTTTAAAGTTGGTTTAAATTTTACATATATTTTAATAATTATTTGTGAATATTTAAAGAAAAAGAGGTTTTATAATGTAAAAATACTTTTATTTTTTTTCATCAAATTATAAATTAGTTATTTTTAAGTAATATTTTACATAGATATTTGAATCCTATTTATAAGTATTTATAATTATTTTTATTTATAAGTTTGGAAAAGTAAGTTAAGTATTTTGAAAAAAGATAAGAGATAGTTTTGGATTATATAACACTTATATTATAATAAATGGTTTTTTAAAGTTATTAAAACTATATTACATTGCTTAATAAGTGGAGGTATTCTTAGACCATTAAAAGAATGTTTTCAAAGATAATGACAAGTATAAAGTGATTTTGGGTTTGTTGTAACAATGTATTAACAACATTTTTCTTGAACCCTTTTTGATTATACTTAGTAATATAATTTGATTTTTAAAGGAATGTTTTAAAGATAATTATAAGTGAAGTGGTTTTGAGTTATTATGAAAATGTTTGAGTAACATTTGTTTTAAATCCTTTGAAATAGATTTGTGAATGTAATTAGACCTTTTAAATGGATATTTTTAAAGGAAATAACAAGAATGGAATCTTTTGGAAAAAGATAGAAAAATAAAGGGTTTAACTTATTAAAGAGAAGGGGCCTACAGTAACAATGTTTAAATAACATTTGTTTTTAACATCTTTGATTATATTTTAAAGTAAGATTTTAAGAAATCTTGTTAAATATTTGTGAATATACTTATACCATTTAAAATAGTGAATATTAGGCTCAGGTACCTAATAAGTTTCAAAATACACAAAAACCCCAGTAAAAAAAGTATGTAAATTAGGTCTCTAGAATTATGTTACTAAGTAATTGCATATAGTTATGCAATTATTCACTGAATAATTGCAGACATTTATGCAATTATATCCAAAAGTTGCATAAATTTATGCAATTTTTTCGGTGAATAATTGCGGAAATTTCTGCAATTCTTTTGGAGAATAATTGCGGAATTTTCCTCAATTTTTTGGTGAATAATTGCGGAATTTTCCGCAATTATTTGAAGAAATTGCGGAAAATCAAAAAATTGCGGAAATTTCCGCAATTTTTCAATGAATAATTGTGGAATGTCTGTAATTTTTTGATATAATTGCATAAATGTCTGCAATTATTCATTGAATAATTTCATAAGTGTATGCCATTATTCAGTTACTTAATTCTAGGGACCTAATTTACAAACTTTTTTTACTGGGTTTTTGTGTATTTTGAAACTTATTTGGGACCTATGCCAAACTGTCCCTTTAAAATAAGTATATAAATAATTTTTGAAGTATTGAAAGAGTACTAATGAATTGTAGAAATTGATAGACGAAGTTTTATTAGATAAAAGAAGTTTACTAATAAAAAGTATAATTTTTAAGTAATAAAAGTATTAATTAGATAAAAAGGGGATTAGAAGTCACTTATGTGACTTAATCGTGCTTTGTGCGACTTAATTGTGCTTTGCGTGTTTACTCATTTATAGAAAGTATTTAGTTATATACTTAGCACTAAAAGCCAACGAAATAGACTTGTCTATTAATGAGAGTTAAGAATGAAGAGTCTAAATAGGGCTTTGATGCAACTACCGCTCTAACCTACTTGGCTTCACTCTTGACCGAGAGATAGTGTGAGATGAAAAGGTTAGAAACGTGATAATTATATGAGACTTGGTTTCCATATATGATCGCCTATTTTGAACTTGATAGTCGATTGGTTGACTATCGAAATTGACAAAAATAACTTAAGAAATATCTAGAAGAAACACGATGGTTATATGGTACAGTTGTCTTCGGTGATGCTATACTATACGTATAAACTCGTCTTGCTCTTTTAGGACAAATGTTAAGGAAATCCTCTGGATGTGAGCTGATCTACACCCTTACGTATTTTCTATTTATTTTTGAAAGAACCAGGATTAAGTTAACTAGAATTCTATCACTTAGTTTTGGAGCATCCGGTAAGCGAGGGATTATACTTATATGAGATGACTCGAAACCGTAACCACTTCAAAACCATATACATGATCTATGCTATAATCTGTGTGGAAATTCATGATCTGTTCGAGATGCTCGAATCAATGTAGAGATTTGTGATCTATTCGAGATGTGAAATCTATTTGGGGATTCGTGGATTGTTCGAGATGCTGGAATCCAAAGAGAGATTCGAGATCTATTCGAGTAATGATGACTCGTGCGATGAGATGCTTAACGTGACTTCACCATCAGTCTACTGGGGACGTCTCCATGGAAATCCTTACACATATACGAATGCACTTTAGCAGTATTGATTATATCCAATTATTGTTGTGGTGTACTTGTGGCACATCTATTTCATGGTTTATATTCTATACCCTAAACGTTATCTATTATACCGCAGTATGTACTTATTAGATGTGTGGTTTTTTTGAGGGGATAACCATTACAGCATTCCATACGGTCTCAAATGCACTACTGCTATATGTCGATCATATATTTTTTGAGTTTTCCATACCAGACTTATGTTTGACACGTGGTTTTTGTTTTCCCTATATTTCTCATGTGCTCTTTGAGTAGTCAGAAAAAGGCAGGTTTTAGTTGAGTGTTCATTGGAGCTCGATGAAACGAGTTGGATGTTTCATCTACCATAATATTCTTATTTCCGCTGCATTATGATTATGTATATATCAGCAACTGTGAGGATGGGTTGTTATAGATGTCCAGTCTGATGATTGTATTTAGAACTATAATTTTGAAATGCTATGTATCTTAGAGTGACAGTTTGTACTGCCTCTTTATATTATATGTTATCATTCCACTGTGAGATTCTGATATTGTGTTCTCTTCTTTTTTATTCTGCTTTCTTTTTCTTTTATTTTACCGTTATTGGAACTGGACTAGCCCGCAGTGGAAGTTATGGGAGAATTTCAAAATTTTACCCTATTGGATCTTTTATTGGGCCTATGAAGTCTAATTGAATTAGAACATTTCTAAATTTCATTTAAATAATATCATTTATTTTATTTAAATTCAAATATATTAAGATATGAAATTAATTTTATTTGATTTAGTTTATACATAAATGTATCATATACATATATGTATCATATACATATATGTATCATATACATATATGTATCATATACATATATGTGTGAGTGCATGTGTAACATAATAATCTGTGAAAGGTATAATATGCCTATATGTAGATGTTGGGATTTACATCGCAATAGACATATTAGCTCATTTTGTATGTCATGTATATTGTCAAAATATGTGCATGTATATGTGTTACAATACACACACACTTATAATTAAAATATAGGGAATGTTTAAGTATTTGAATTGTGAATTGAATGTTAATTAAATGGATTTAATAATTTTATTTAACTCCTTTTAATTAATAAATAATATTGATGAATTTAATTTATAAATCTATTTACAAATATAAATGGATCGAGATCGAAAATAGAAAACGATATTTAATTTTGGAAAATTAACATTCTATGGCGTTGTCTCGGATTTTGACGAAACCAGTGCTATTGGATCTGGAATAACAAATAGTTGTACGCTGTCGAGTTCCATAATGATCAGACGTACTGAGTGGTCGTACGAACTCGAAACGCATAGCGATTAGTTTAAAATATAATCTGATTTAGAAACCTAACTTCCATATACTTTGGAGTTAGGTCCCGAAACTAATTCCATTTGTACAAATGAATCTTACATATAAAGATAATGGAGTAGTTAAGAAACCAATGGAATAAAGTACATAATTTGTACGTAGATCATTTTATTTGCATGACTATTCTAGATCCATGATTCAACGCTACCATTCTTAAATATCCTACTACTGGATTGTGAGCTTAATTGGTTAACCCTTACATAACAGACTTAGACCGTATAGGGGATTGGGCTTTGATAGTATTGTTTACACACAGTAAAAGTTATGGGTGAATTTCAATTTTTTTTTGCCTTATTGGATCTTTATTGGGCGTATGATGTCTAATTTATTAAGAAAATTTCTAATTTATTTTAAATAAAATCATTATTTTATTTAAATTTATAGTATATTTTTATTTTATGTAATTATTATTACATATATGTGTGTGTTATAATATACACATATGATCTGTGTGTGCATGTGTAACATAGCAATCTATGCAAAGTATAACATGTCCGTGTATAAGTGCTAGGATTTACAGTACAACATACATGTTAACTCATCTAATACACATATAATGTCCAAATGTATGTTTATATACCATGATTTATACATTCAGAATATTATAATTATACATATATAAACTATGTTTTATTTAAATAATTATATATATAAACATATACATAAGATTTTAACATTGTAATTTATAAGAATATATATATATATATATATATATATGTGTGTGTGTGTGTGTGTATTCTAAAATATTTACAAATTATATTAAAATTAATTTTTTTTATTTTTAAAGTTGAGAGCAATATATGTATATATAAATTTTTTAATTACTTATATATATACATGTATTTACATATATGCATATAAATGATATAATAATAAAATATGTATACATATATATATTAATGCTTTCAAAATATATAAGAATGTATATATTAGAATATATATACAAATCAGATGTTGACAAAAAAAAATATTTTTAATTTTAAAATATATTTTAAATAAATATCCTCACGGATATTGTTTTAAAATTTAATATAAAATTAATTTCGAAACATATTTTTGGTTTTAAAATATTTGTAAAATAAGCGATATTTTGAAGTTTTAATATTTAAAATATAATTTTACAATGTAAAAACTAATTTTGAAAATTGCTTTAATATTCAGTTATTGTTAACATATTTAAAATAAATAAAAAATGTTTTTTTATTTTGCCGAAAGTTTATTTAATACTAATTTAATTTTATAAAATATAAAATATATTTTATATATCATATATCTATTTAAATAATTATTTTACATATTAATTCATTTAAAATAATATATATATATATAAATTATTTTATCTTTGCAAAATTTTTATATATACAATACTGATTATATAAAATTATAAAATCACATTTTGCATATAATAAAACGTAATATTAAATTTATAATGCTTATATGTATTATTAAATATTGTATATTAATTAGTAAAATAATTAAAAAAACTTAATTGAGGCGTGCCTCTTAAAGGTATATAAATGACAGAATTTCTTTTAAAAATAAAATTATAGACATAAAACCAATTTGATTGTGATGGTATATTTTTATATTCAAATCATCACCTAACTAACAATATATATAATATAATATAATTATTATCTACATCCATTGATATTCATAAATAGATTAAAAATATACTTTATTTCCAATGCCTATGAATATACCTTGAAAGATTGATAATTGCTCCTTGAATTGATTTCCGATCCAGTAGACTGCTAGTCCTTGAACCGATGACCACCAGCTATCGAACAACCCTTGACATGATTTGATTTGAACTTGAATTAATGAAGGTAGGGGAAGATTAATTTTGGCCAGATCTAGGATAGTTTTTGGAGGCTTCAAATGTCTAGCAAAATATGAGGGTAGAGATCTTTATGTAGAGGAAGAGAAGGAGAAAAGTTAGGATCCAATATTTACCCATTATCCTTCCATTCTAGTCATCCAAATCAAAGTCACTCTAACCCATCTTTTTAGGTTCCTATAACCCCTATAATAGCCGAACAAACCAACCCCTTTAACGGGCTTTAAACTCATTTAGAGCATAAATAAAATATTTTTCAATTAAATCCAATTTAACGCTTATCGATATCGTATATCGACTAATATATTTAAACTATCATAAATATATTATTTAATATGTGTACATCAAACCAAAATCAAATTTTATAATTAATATTCCTTAAATATTAATTAATTTATAATAATTATAAATTAATTCAATTGTTTGGTTAAATAAGAATTCATCGTCTTGGTTGTGTGACTCATTAGGTGTAAATTTGGTCAACGATATTAGGAATATTAACGTTCACACATCACTTAACAAGTGGTGTGACATTTTTGCCAAATTTATCACTTATTTGGTTTCGGTAAAATCCAATTTTACTTTGTTCAGCCTTACCTAGTTGTGACTATTATTTACATCAATTATATTTTTCAAAACTATATCACTTTGAATTTATGGAATTTGGTAATATTAAAAATTCCAATATCGTCCACATTCAACTCTAAAGTTCTTACGCATAGTCCTTGGTTCAATAATAACAATTATTATTAGCCGAAATGCCCTGGCCAGTGACTTTGAGTTAATTTCAGTTGACCGTGGTACTATGCCCATATAACTGAGGAGATGAATCCTCTCTTGAATAGTGTTTCACTTCCACACTTCCGCTCAGCCCGACTATAGTCATTCGATGGATGTCGTGTCATGATTCGACTATAATTAAAGCAGAGGTTTCATATCAAAGATTAAAAGTAGTCTCAAGTCAAGAAATTATGTAAATAGGTTACATCGATATTTTCTGTTTGCTCTTAGTTATACTAACCAATAGAAAACTATCGAGTGAGTCATTCCATGGTTATCCAAAAACTATCAGTATGTAACTTCCTAGTGTCCCAGCAGCCATGAGTAATACACTGCCTGTAACGCCCTGGCCCAGTACCCATGCTCCCGGATGGAGGTTAGTGTTTGAAAGCATGGAGTTATTGACAAATATGAGCAATCTCTCATATGTACTCCTTTATGTCAACACGAATACGTGATATCATATACCTGAATCTTTGTAAAACACATATCTCTTCTCGACACAAAGCAATATACATGGGTTTTCAAGGGTTAGGATTACATAAAATAAAACATCAATTACAACATCAATGTGGTCAAAAGGTCACACATACATACATGTAGATCACATCCTTATATACAACAGATGCCAACATCTAGTTACAGACACCATAAAAAAGATACGTACATAACTATGCACATGGTCACCATCCCTCTTAAATACTAGAGTACTATCCCGAAATCTCGAATGATCTGGTCGAAGATGACCTCATCTTCTATGGCTAGTATGGAAAAATATGAGATATGGAATACTATATATAGACCATACGCATTCCTCTCCAAAAAGCACAAGAAAGAAACGATATTGTGAATGTACATCATGAAATACAACCTTAGCCTTTCCCAGGTTGTTAAAACAAATAACAAACCAGGTTAGGTTAAAAACTAGCTGTGAGTAAAATCAAATATCAAACAATAAAAGAGATAGGACAAAATCATCATATTAACATGTCAATTACCCAAACCCCTTGTAGGTATCATATATAAATTGTATTGTAGATGTTTTGTTCCTATTTGGTCTGACCATAATCGCAAATCTACTCAATTGTGATTCTCCCCAATAACAAGTTATTAATATCATATCATATAATCATCTAATAGTGAAAAATTTGATCAACTACCAAAAGTGAATTGACACCCAGTGATACCTAGTACCATCTATGACTCAATATACCAGAAAATGAATCAACACTCGGTGATAACGAATACCATCTATGCATTAGCATTGTGGGTGCACCCACACGATCTATAATACTATACATAATCCTACCCGGTATACTCTAGCCTACATGAAAACTCTCCTTTATCAATCAGCATGAGATGGTCTTTCTAACTTGCTTGAATTCTACTAAGCTTGGTTGAACTCCTAAACTAGTCAACATAGCGGATGAATCATCCATCATTCTAAACTGAACATTGCAAGAACTTAACCACTCAAAATCATTCCATTCAGCGATCATTATAGAAACCATGGGTTGTTGCTTCTAGACTAAGAGCATCAGCCACTCTATTTCCTTTTCCCGGGGTGTATTGTATCTCAAAATCATAAGCGGCTGGATACTCAAGCCACCTTTGCTATCGCATATTCAAATCTGTTTGAAAAAACTAGTATCCCAAGGATTTATAATCTATATAAAGAACGAATTGTTCTCCTAATAGATAATGTCTCTATAATTTCAAAGCAAATACCACTTCTGCTAGCTCTAGATCGTGAGTAGCATATCTGGTTTCATTTGGTCTTAACTATCTTGATGCATATGCTACGACTGTATCTCGCTGCATCAACACAGCTCCAAGACCAATCCTGCAAGCATTTGCATATACTAGTAGATCTTTATTACCATCAGAAACTATTGGGATAGGTGCATGAGATAATAATTCTTTCATCTTTTGAAATGTTGTTTCACACTTCTCTAACAAATTATACTTTACTCATTTCTTTATCAAATAGATCAGCGGAGTTGAAATTTTTGAAAACTCTTGAATAAAAAACATCTATAGCATCTAGCCAATCCTAAGAAATTATGAATCCCTATAAGTGATTTCGGTTTCTTCCATTTCTGAACAGATTCGACCTTTGTTGGATCAATAGAAATACCTTTATCTGAGACAATATGTCTATGAAATTTCACTTCTTTCTACCAAAAGTGACAGTTTGTGAATTTACCTTTAAGTTGATGCGATCTCAAAGTTTCTAGGACAATTCTTAGATGTTCTACATGTTCTTCCTCATTCTTTGAATTGACCAAGATATCATCAGTGAATACTAATACAAATTCATACGGATAAACTCGATTTATCAAGTCAACGAAATAAGCAAGTTCATTCGTTAACCCAAAAGGCATAACTAGCCACTCGTAGGATCTGTATCTGGTTCTGAATGTTGTAAGAGGAATACTATCATTAGCTACTCATAATTAGTGAAAAACCAATAGCTGAACTAAGTTGTGAGAAAACTTTCGCTTCATTCAGCTGGTCAAAAAGATAATCAATCCTTGATAATGCATAGTGGTTTATAATAGCCATTTTATTCAACTTCCTATAATCAATGCACATCCTTAAGGATCCGTCCGCCTTCTTTACAAATACTGCCACTGCACTCCATGGTAAACTACTTGATCTAATAAAGTGTAACAACTCGTACCTCCATGGATCTAAATTTCGACAGAATTCGAAATCCAAGTCCATCAAATCACAAATCGTTGATTTGGTACCTACAAATAAGCATGAGCATTATCAGATATTGATAGAAATCTGAACTTACAGCGGAAACAATAAGAGGATAAGAATACCAACTATGCCTACTATCTTGGAATTAATGGTATTCCTTGGATAGAAGATTGTCACATTAGCATCAAGCATGAGAGAAAGAAGACTTCTCCAACAACAAAGCACAACCGGCTCCAATGACCTGTTCCCCTAAATTCTGTCATGTGTGTTGTAATGAGGAGGGGGTCAGAACAACGTTATGGTGAGTGAAAAAATATAATTTCCATAACATAAATTTATACCGATTGATTTCCATTTAATTGTTATGTCCATTAAGGCTGGCAATTCTAATCTAACTTTTCATTACACACATGGTTACTTACTTACCCCTTTCCAAGGTACAAAATACTAATGAAGCCTTATCAACCACCCAATACTTCCAAACCCATTTGCCACTTAATACTTATAAATATTAAGCGGGCTTCTATAACACTTTTAAAAGAGAAATAGGCAGACTCTGCCATATAAGCTCTTAATCAAGGTAGACCACGTCATTTAAGACCTATTGTCAATGTGGTTTGCTAACAATGTTGTTAATGATCAGTGGGTCCTAGTTATAAGACTTCTAACCACTATTTAAGGCTTCCGACATTTAATGTCCAACTATTACCACATCTATCATCAATAAAATTATAGTCATGTAATAAACAGTACTCAAGCCACTTAATACCTTTATTGGAAAACAAGTAGACTCTGGTCATTTAAGACCTTAAATAAGGACGACCACATCATTTAAGACCTATCCCCCAAGGAGTGCTCCTAAACAGTACTATTGTTATTATGGCCTTAGCAATGTGAGAGATTGTACCCAAGCCACTTAATACTTCCCAGTGGAAAATAGGCAAACTCTGGTCATTTAAGACCTTAATTAAGGCAGACCCCATCATTTAAGGCATATTTCCAAAAGCGTGCTCCTCAATGGTACTATCTACCTGTCATTGCTTGGAAATCTCATTGGGCTACGTAATACTTTTTTTTATAGGAAAGAGGAGGACCCTATAGTCACTTAAAAACCCAAACCGAAAGTAAACCCTCCCTGTGATATCCACCATCACTCTTTAATTATAAATATGGCATCTCATTAGGTTACTTCTTTCGGCAAGGAGGCAAACCCTTTAGCCACTTAAGACCTCAACGCTAAAGTAAACCCTTTTTAGAGACATCCTTATTTATTTATTTGGAATATGACTAGGTTACATAATATTTTCATTTAGGATAGAGGTGGACCCATCAACCACTTAAGATCTCAAACCAGAAGCGAACCCCTATGGAGATATCCATCACTGCTCCTAATTTCAAATTTGGACCATTGATAATTTCCAATTAAGAAAGCAAGCTCAATCTCTCACGTCGTCACGTGTCCTAAGATTAATGGTATCTCACATAAGTAGTAAGTACACCCGACTGTTGGTAGCCTCAAAGCGAAGGGCAGTCTTCCATCGAGTGACTCTATTGACCTTATATCACTAACTTACTAAGTCCACTTAACCATATTTAGTCTTTACTTATATTATCTTAGGCAGACGTTGGACTTAGCTTATTAATTCCCTTTTTATTTAAGGCAATAAGATTTACCTTAATATTATCTACCCATAAATCCCCGTTTAATGCTCATAAATGTTAGTTTATCCATAAAATCCTAGCGGACAATTACTAAGTCATTTATGTATGATTACTACTTTCAAATTAGTAACCGTTTACATTTATTCCATTTTTCGCAGTCCCATTAATCCATTTACCCTATCTGATTTTTACAACTCCCATATTTATTACCATTTATTAGATTTACAACCTTTTAAATTCTTTTTCCTTTAGTTAATTATCCTAAACGCGAATATTACGTGCAAGTGTCATTACTAGCTTTTCATTTAATTGTTGTAAACGTAGTAAATTACGTAGTCAATTACCCAACCCTCTTGTAGGTATCATATATAAATTGTATTGCAGATGTTTTTTTTCTATTTGATCGGATCATAATCACAAATCTACTCAATTGTGATTCTCCCTGATCACATGTTATTAATACCATATCATATAATCATCTAATGGTGATAAATTTGATGAACTACCAAAAAGTGAATCGACACCCAATGATACCTAGTACCATCTACGACTCAATATACCAAAAATTGAATCAACACTCAGTGATGACGAATACCACCTATGAATCAGCATTGTGGGTGCATGACACGATCTATAATACTATACATGACCCACTCAGGTCTACTCTAGCCTACATGAGAACTCTCCTTTGTCCATCATCTTAGCCAGATCATGTAGCTACAACGCTCAATGCCCGTATAGCAGATCATCGGACTAGTGACATTAGGATAAGGATGCCACATTCAGGGTGCTACCTTAGTCAATCCAACTAGGATGGATACTAGCTCTATCTGGTATAACACTCATCGATTAATTTATATTATTTAACATTTTTCACGTTCATATACGACAGTAATCCCATCTAACTGTCGTTAACCTGATGTCACTAAGGGATTTAATATATTCAAATTCCAATCTGACAGTAATCCAACCTAATTGTCATTAACCCGATGTCACTAAAGGGTTTATCACATTATATATAATTTTACCTTTTTATATACGATAGTAATTTATTCAGTGTCACTAAGGTTTACAAGTTAAATCATAATATTCTTACTTTATTCAAATAATATAAACGATCAACTATTCATAACAATATATGCGAATAATTAAACATTTCTTAGCATATTAAAAAATTTAATCCATTACTGTAACTTTTTAAAAGCATTAACATGGTAAGAATCAACCGAAAATGAAATTTAAATAAATTTTACTCACTGATCAATTATCAACAATATAAACCATTTTCTAATAGAATTTCAATCAAAACAGGCTACCAAGCCATCATTAATTAATATTGGAGCTGAAATATGAGCATAATATTTTATAAAGCATATGAATTAAATTGAAATCAATTAATAGTGAAGTTAACTCACTATAAAACAATTAAATTATACTTACCTCATAAACTTGAAATCTTTTGATTTGATGAAGCAAATGGAAACCTTAGTTGCCTTGAAGATGAAGATAGTGTTTGGTTTCTTTCTTTATTTTTTGAATGAAGTAAAATTAGACAAGGACTTGGATATTTATAGGCTTGGGAGAAGGAAGCTTAGGGTGTAAGCCTAGGAATAAGTTAAAATATAATAATTATATGGATAAGTATGAAAACTCTGGTCCAATAAGAAAAATTCACTTTTCTTCTTATAAGTTAAAGTATAATTATTATATAGATACATACAAAAGTGTGGTCCAGTAAGAGAGTAGACAAATTCAACTTTTCTTCTTATAAGTTAAAATATAATTATTATATGGTTAAGTATAAAAGTATGGTCCAATAAGAGAGTAGACAAATTCAATTTTTCTTCTGATAAGTTAAAATATAATTATTATATGGATAAATATATAAGTCTAATCCAATCAGAGAGTAGACAAATTCAACTATTTTTTATAAGTTAAAATATAATTATTATATGGGTAAGTATAAAAGTGTGGTCCAATCAGAGAGTGGACAAATTCAATTTTTCTTCTTACTCTTAAATAAGTTGATACTCTTAACCACCTTATAACTCGAACCATCTTTAAACTAATATTTTAAATCCATTTAATAATCCACTCGAGATGTTTTATCCAAATTTTATTTTATCCTTATAATGGTTCTTCTTTTTGAAAAATATTATGTTCCAATTTTCAATAATCACAAAATAATTGTTTTTACTTCCAAAATATTTTTAAATGTCAAATTACGATATCATCAAATTTCAAGTTGTTACACTGCCTAACATTTGGAAAGCATTACGTACTCTAGTCTCAATGGATGTATCGATATCCAGTCTCGATATATCTTAACTAAAAATATTTAAAATGGTATGTTTATTAATATCATGATAAATTACTCATGGTTACAACATTTTGTAACTACTATCACAAAATACACCGTTTACGGATTTTCTATTAAATATACTTTTAATTAAATTACTTAATTAATATAACATATTATATCAAACATATAGTAGGAATAAAACACCTTTTATTTTGAACAAGATTTGTTGTTGAGTTAGATATGTACAACAAATTACATAATTGCCCATAAGGCATACCCCAGACTCTATCGTGGTCCACGTGCGTATGGACCTATTCTCCAACCGACGATACCATATTGCTGCTAAATCTGTCAAGTATAATAGGAAGCATCGTCCCATCACTTGCTTTGAAGCACCCAAACACTCCAGTGTGCAAGATATATCTCATCAAATGAAAAATCTTGTCCGTTCTTCTGTTATACATCTCCAATGTTGGTAGCTTAAAATCAACTGGTTTCCTAACGCATCAGACGTGTAGGGTAAATGGGTTTCTATTTATATCCTCCAAACTCTGATCTGGATATGCACCTCTCAAAATATGTCATATCGTACTAATAATCATGTCTTTATTGTTCAACAGAAATCTTTGGGGCTTAGTACAACCTTTGTCTTAGATTTTCATCATGTCCCTATTCCTATGGTATGTTTTCGGTACTAACCCTTATAGTTGTACGTTCACGTTTTGGTCATCTCTGACTCCAAAATTTCTCGTTTTCGATATCCCAACTTGCCCAACGCATAAAACAGTTGTGCCACCAAGTCATTGTGGTTGGTACTGATCTGATGTGATCGGTACTGAGTTTTTCTTATGTTGGGGTCGACTCCATTTTTCTTTGCTTCGTTCTCCTGTGCATTTTCTCTGCCTTTCGACCTTTGATTTTGAGTTCTAGCTACTTCAGATGTCCTTTGCTGATTCATCCTCTTAAAAAATCCATCAAGCATCTAATCTTACCGAGCCATCAAACTTGCCTACAACTCCATCATTATTCCTTCCATCTCCTTTCTAGTAATATAGATAAAAGGTGGATTTGAACTTTAGGATAACTCTTGGCTGACCCTTGTTCTGGTTGGCTTGGTCCCGCAATAGCTCTTGTAGTAGGCCTCTTAATCTTTTGTGAATCTTAGATCCAAGTCCTTAAATCCAAGACTCTTAATAAAAGTACCAAAATGTTGCCTCAAAAATTGACATAACACTCCAAAGTTAATTAGATCTAAATCAAACAAGTATGAAAATTATCGAAATATAAACAAACACGTAATTTTTATAGTGGTTCCGCAAATACCCTGGTCTACATCCACTTAATCCTTGTTATTGATAGTTTTCTCTTAGGAATGCAATGATTACAATCAAAATCCAAGCTACCTTCTTGAAGATTATGGTTTTATATGATTTTTATGAGTTAAGTGAGGAAGAAGATAGAGATTTAGATCCAAAATGTCAATCCCCTTTCTTGTTGAAGCCACATTGCTATTTATATATGATTCCATGAACAAATCTCGCTATCCAGGATTGAATACGTCTCAGTCTCTAAATTCGAAATCCTAGCATAAAGAACATGTTAATATGGAATACTCAAATCATATCAATACTGATCACAACTGATCGATATCAGCCAAATTTACTTAATGCCAAAACTACCCTCATCATATGCATCCTTTTCAACTTCCATAACTACGATCCCATTGCAAGAATCATATCAGTACCAATCATTATTTTTATTGGTACTAATGAAAATTGAATTTTCCTTTTTGACCTTCATGTCATCATTCTAAGCATGCCCCTAAATTTTTGATCCATGTCGTTTTTGTTTCGCCGTTCAGAGTCACTTAGAAGTTGTTTTGTTCAAATGTCTCTAGATCCATTCCTTCATCAATTTGTAGTCCATTTTTCTGTCTTAGTATGTTCTGTGGAAAATTTGTCTGTAATATATATATATATGTGTGTGTGTGTAATTTAATTTTTGACTATGTATATTTATATTAATTTAAAAGTTCAAATTTAATTGTTTTGACTTATTTTTCTGCCAAAATAATTAGGTTTTGATTAATTAAAGTTTTCAATTCTTAAACATTTATACTTGGTATAATAATTATAAATATTATATATACATACATATATGTGTGTGTGTATTCTAATCAAAAAGAAAATAATTAATTTATTAAATATCAAAATTGATATTTAAATTTATACGTGTGTAAACACACACATAAAGGGGTGTGTGTGTGTGTGTAATCAAAAAAATTTACTATTAATTTGTCCGAAATTGTAAAGTGAATTTTTTTTAAATATATATATTTTATAATGAAAGTTTATTTTAAGCTAGTTTTTTTAAATGTTTATATATTTATGTATATGATGTTAATTTATTTATCGAAAACAAATTTGATTATAATATATATCTGTGTATGTTTAAAGGTATATTTTTATATGTTTAAAAATATGTTTATGATTTAAAAAGGATTTAGAAGCTAAAAATTCAATTTTGAAAATCATACTTTTTTAAGTAATGGTCGAACATAAGATCATATATGATGATAATGATGAGTCATATGTTTATATAAGTGAGTATATATGTATGTGTGTGTGTGTATAAACAAAAAAATACCTTCCTTTGAAATGAGGTTGTTAAGAGGCAGTTCTTTATTTGTTCAGAATGTCCTCTTGGAGCACCATTGTCTCCCTCTTCTCTTCTTGCAAAGATGAAAAGTAGGTTTCACCAAGGCTAGGGGTGACATCTAGGTATGGGACTAACACTGAAGGAATTGTAATGAATTAAGGTAGTGGCTATTCTATTTATAGCTAAAGGTCTTCACCTTATTCTCTACGCTATCCTCTAGCATTTGAGATTCGGTAAAGCCCAAAAAAAATCCCATGATACGACCTGCCCTTGGTGTTGATCAAGCAAGGTTAAACACCCCTTTGACTCCTTTAGAATCATTATTTAATTAATTAATTTATGGCCCCAAAACCGATCGAACCACGGTCAATATTTAGACAATTTAAATATTGATGTTTGTATGGACTTTGTTCAAGCACCGTATGGGGTCAAGTTCGAGGCTTATTGATTATTTCGGCGAAATCGAAATTCTGATCTAATATAAGCTCACCTAATAACAACAATTTGTTCATGTATTCTTTTTGTCATCACTGTATTACTTAGATATCCAGATTTTGGTCTAAGGTCAAAAATTATATTAATACCCTTACTAATTGCATTGGTCACTTTTAAAGTGCTTGACTCAATGCGATAATATTTATCGATTAACTGATTTAATCTTGGGTGTTATTTTAATTTTATTTTGACTTACCAACTACAGTGATACAGACTTTCTATAACGAAGGAGATGAATTCACTCTTGAGTAGTATTTCACTTCAAGTGTTTGAATGTATACCTAACTATGGCCTTAACATGGTCGCCATGCCATGTGCTTGACCGTAATCAAAATATAGTCTACATACTTAAGTTCGACTATACTCTCAAGTCAGAAAACCACTGTACATCATTATCCTTAAAATATTCTTTGTTTTGTTTTTAAATAAACTCTTGTTTTAAACTTCGTTTGTTTTTAAAAGCTATCTTCTGATTTTTAAATATCTTTTATAATATATATATATATATACTTGAGATTTAAAATCAAATTTATATATACATTCTAAAAATAATTTTTTTTTACTCCTCTTTATTTTAAAACAAAGGAAAATTAGTTTATTTTACTCCAGAATCATTTTATCTTGTTTTCCTTTCAATACCATTTTCAAAACAAATTTTACATTGTTTTTAACTAAGGGATGTCGACATCATGGGATACCCCATGTCGACATGGTGGCCGTTAAATTCAAAAGTTCAATTTTTAAAAGAATTGTCTATTCGTTTAAATCTCTTCACGAATGGTTATGACCGTTACTGGTCTATAAATAGCCTTCACAAACGAATTTTTAACTAACTATTTTCTTCACTCCTTCTTCTCCACAAATCCATATTCTAAAATTTTCATATTTTTAAGATCGTGTCGAAATTCTGCCGAATTCTCAAGTGAATTAAATTAGAATCTCATTCTTGTTTGATTCTCTACCATCTCTCGAAGATCAAATTGCTATTCAGAGTTATAGGATCAATTTGTAATCAAAAGTTTATCGAGTCTCTCTATAAGGTGTGGTTGTGCCTGGAAATCAATTGGGTGATCTTGTGTCCCGTAAATCAAGAGAGTTTGCCCCGGACTCGAAGACAGGAGGGTACCTCAAGGCCTTTAGAAATTGAGGATTGTAATCTCGACATTGGTATAATACAAATATGTACGAGGTGTTTGCCTTGGTGCAGGACTGGACATAGGGTAACTCCGAACCAGTATAAAATCCGGTGTGTTCTTTCCTTTTACTGCTTTTTATTTACTTTCTGCATCTGTGTTTGATTCTGTGATTAAGTTCTGCATTTGTTTTTGTCATAATTTTAATTTAGTCCATATAAGTCTTAGAATCCATTAAACACTTTTCACCCCCCTCTAGTTTTAAATTAGCCTTAAGATCCTTAATCTGCACTCCCTTTCAATATTGACATGAACAACGTCAACGCGTTCATGGTGCTGCTACAAGTCCATCAAATGCACATAGGTTATCGAACCATGGGATGAGATTAGATATGCTTTGGTTGTTGTAAAACGCAGTTAATCTGTATCCATATTAGGACATATTAGTTTTTCCATATCAACTCAAGTTCAGCCTAATTTAATGTTGTATTTCAAATGGGAGGGACATTTAAAGAAAATTAGAATTATTTATTAATTATTACATATTAAATGCTAATAATTAGTTATTTGAAAAAATGCATCAAACAAATCACGGTGCACCTAGATGTGTCTTGTTCAGTTCAAAAAACAAGTCACAAGCTCTCTTCATGGTTGACAAACTTATATGAAGGACTGGTTATTAAAATGGCAAAGAAATTGATGTTTTAATGCAACATGCATCCATATCCGCTACTCTAACGCTCCAAACACACACACCTCGTCCACCACGCATGACTCTACCATCTCGACCGCCTCTACGGCCACTACGCCCACTGTGACCACCAACATTGTTTTTATTCCTCCCTGCATGGTCTAACTTTTCCAAAAGATCGAACTTCAACAACTGACTTCTATCTTGCCAATACGACAAAATGTGGGATTCAACATTTCCGCTTCCCTCACCTCCACGTCTACCTGAACCACGGTCGCCGCTTACTTCTCCTTGCATAAACCATTTTACAAATTTTTTGAATAAACTATCCATTATAAACCGCGTAAAATCCAAATATATGTTTTTTCTTGCAACTTTTAGTGTAATTCTTTTGGTGCAAAAAAGTTGTTAAATTTTGTAAAAAAGGGGTAAAATGGTATGCAACGACTAAAAGAAATGTGGAGGAAGGATTTTGCGAGCTAATGCCGTTGTATTTAAAACGATAATGATTTTGTTGTTCTATTGCTTGACAATAAAAACGGCAATGTCATTTTTAACTAACTATTTTTTATTTTCTTCACTCCTTCTTCTCCACAAATCCATATTCTAAAATTTTCATATTTTTTAAGATCGTGCCGAAATTCTGCCAAATTCTCAAGTGAATCAAATTAGAATCTCATTCTTGTTTGATTCTCTACTCTCTCTCGAAGATCAAAGTGCTATTCAGAGTTATAGGATCAATTTGTAATAAAAGTTTATCGAGTCTCTCTATAAGGTATGGTTGTGCCTGGAAATCAATTGGGTGATCTTGTGTCCCGTAAATCAAGAGAGTTTGCCCCGGACTCGAAGACAGGAGGGTTCCTCAAGGCCTTTAAAAATTGAGGATTATAATCTCGACATTGGTATAATAAAAATCTGTACAAGGTGTTTTCCTTGATGCAGGACTGGACGTAGGGTAACTCCAAGCCAGTATAAAATCCGGTGTGTTCTTTCCTTTTACCGCTTTTTATTTACTTTCTGCATCTGTGTTTGATTCTGTGATTGTTCTGTGATTAAGTTCTGCATTTGTTTGTGTCATAATTTTAATTTAGTCCATATAAGTCTTAAAATCCATTAAACACTTTTCGCCCCCCACCCTCTAGTGTTAAATTAGCCTTAAGATCCTTAATCCGCACTCCCTTTCAATATTGACCTGAACAACGTCAACGCGTTCATGGTGCTGCTACAAGTTCATCAAATGCACATAGATTATCGAACCATGGGATGAGATTAGATATGCTTTGATTGTTGTAAAACAATGTTAATCTGTATCCATATTAGGACATATTAGTTTTTCCATATCAACTCAAGTTCAGCATAATTTAATGTTGTATTTCAAATGGGAGGGACATTTAAAGAAAATTAGAATTATTTATTAATTATTACATATTAAATGCTAGTAATTAGTTATTTGAAAAAATGCATCAAACAAATCACGGTGCACCTAGATGTGTCTTGTTCAGTTCAAAAAACAAGTCACAAGCTCTCTTCATGGTTGACAAACTTATACGAAGGACTGGTTATTAAAATGGCAAAGAAATTGATGTTTTAATGCAACATGCATCCATATCCGCTACTCTAACACTCCAAACACACACACCTCGTCCACCACGCATGACTCTACCATCTCGACCGCCTCTACGACCACTACGCCCATTGTGACCACCAACATTGTTTTTATTCCTCCCTGCATGGTCTAACTTTTCCAAAAGATCGATCTTCAACAACTGACTTCTATCTTGCCAATACGACAAAATGTAGGATCCAACATTTCCGCTTCCCTCACCTCCACGTCTACCCGAACCACGGTCGCCGCTTACTTCTCCCTGCATAAACCATTTTACAATTTTTTTGAATAAACTATCCGTTATAAACCGCGTAAAATCTAAATATATGTTTTTTCTTGCAATTTTTAGTGTAATTCTTTTGGTGCAAAAAAGTTGTTAAATTTTGTAAAAAAGGGGTAAAATGGTATGCAACGGCTAAAAGAAATATGGAGGAAGGATTTTGCGAGCCGTTGCCCTTGTATTTAAAACGACAATCATTTTGCTCTGTTGCTTGACAATAAAAACGGCAATGTCATTTTAATGTGAGGCTGAATTGTTTCGATAGTTTTTCTACGGTTGGTTTGAGTATTTCTAAATCCAGTGGTTGTATTGTTCATTTTTTTTTCTACAAAAATAATGAATTGAACAAAAAACTCTTTGAGATGGTGTTATACCATGTATATAACAACCATTACTCTCTATCCAAGCTCTAACTAACGTGTAATAAAAAATATTGCTCATAAATACTACTAACCTCAATCTCTAAACAATCTTTAACTTCTAACCAACTTCAACCTCTAATTCAAAGTTGTTCCCATCCTCCTTATTTTGCTTGATTATTCATTTGTATCATCCAACTAAATTTGCATTAAAAAAAGCTCTATTTTATTTCCCCACTTTTGAAAACAAACATTTTATCAGATCAAACTGGGGTAACCCTTATATTCTGTGTATATTTTAATTTGCACTTGGTCCCTTCTTTACCTCAATCTAGAGCTTAGCCCAACATATCTGTCCACCACTCTAGTATTGTTCCTTCACTTTTTCTCAACGTTTATTTAATCCAAAACTTTCTAACATGGTCAAATGAATTAATCTATCTATCTATCATCATAAAGTTTGAAGAATAAGACTCATCACTAGTATAGCTTTACAATGCTTAATGAGTGATGGTTATAGATACATGAAGAGGGGGTGGCTAAAGGTATTGGGTTCCTTCCTTTTCTTCTTTTGTTTTCCTAAATTATATATTATGATTATTATTATTAGTAGTTGTACATACTACAAAATGTATGTTTAATGTTGAGTCAAATTCGAGCATCGTTAAAGAAACTCCATTTTTGGATATGAAAGAGTTTTCGGTAGGAAGTCATCGAATTTATGTTTTTCGAACGAGACATCGTGTGTCTATATACATGTGTGTTGGACTAACCGAATATTTTGATCCTTTCGTATTCAAAACTGAAGTCCTATACCAATGCTTTAAATTTTAGGCATTGTTTCAGCAAAATTTTAAGTTACTGAATTATTTTCCAGACTTTCAAATACCATTGTTAAAGCCAGTTTGTACATTTCTAAAGGTAAAATTCAAAAGTAACAAGTGCTTTAACAAATGACCTTCAAACTCATTGAAAGGATATAGTAGAAATTAACTCCAGAATTATGGGTAGATAAAACTATCAGTATAGTTTAAGCAATTATTGAATGATGATAATGGACCTGTCACTAGTACAAAACGAGCAAACATGGAGGTCGACTGTCAACATCACTTGCGTTGCCATGAAATTTAATTATTATAATAATGGCATATTTTTGCATGTTAATGGACTTTGCACTCATTAAATTCAACTTTCCCCCGTTCTTATCTCTACTAAACTTGGGGTCAACATCACCTGCGTTGCCACTATGTTCATTGCTATAGAAAGCAATTACTTAAACATCAAGCAAGTTAGTTTTATTTGCTCTTTGTTCCCTTTCAAATTTATAAAGATGGTGTTTGTTAAGCATATTTTGGTGTATCTTCTTGCATTACAAAATGATTATAAAAAAAAATTGGCTTCACTCGTTTTTGGCATATCTGGAAATATTAATCAGTTTCTGTTCTTGATAGGTATGATATCTTTTCATGAACTTATGATCATCTATAGACTTTTCTCCGACTCGTTTTAGTTTAAGACACGTCGAAAATTATGAACAGAGCAAAGGCCCATACGAACTGTCTTTTGTGCACGAGAAAATTGAATAGTCGAGTACGATGCGGTCGACGTTTCCCGTGCATCTGACGTCGACAATTATTTTTATTTCAGCAGTCAACAAAAAAATGAAATTATAATAAATAATATAATGTTAAAAATAAATAAATAATAATAAATAATCAGGCAATTTTAAAACACTTTAAAAATAGTATAATTTTAATTATTAAAACACTTTAAAAATATTAGACAATATTAAAACACCTTAAAAATATAATGTTATAAATAAATAGTAATAAATAATTAGACAATATTAAAACACTTTATAAACATTATAATTCCAATTATATAAATTATCAACATTTATCAAAAATATTAGAACACTT
The DNA here is from genome assembly GCA_030737815.1 of Allium fistulosum. NCBI lineage: Eukaryota > Viridiplantae > Streptophyta > Magnoliopsida > Asparagales > Amaryllidaceae > Allium > Allium fistulosum. The sequence goes on along the minus strand of CM060905.1, from coordinate 682,247,331 downwards.
TAAAACAAACAAATTCATACAAGCAAACAAATTATTAATATTTTATAAATTATTATCAACATTTATTCAAAAATATTAAAGCACTTAATTAAAACAAACAAATTCATACAAACAATCAAATAACTTAATAGTAAAACTCTATATAAATATTTATTTCTTGTAAAAATAATAATAAAACTAAGCATATTGTCAAAAATTAGACAATATTAATAATAATTTTGATATATTTTACAAAAATAAAATTCAAAGTAAAATTCACACTGATAACACATATTGTTTTTTAGGGGTGTTGCATAAAAAATCTTAACTTCATCTCAATTCTATTATTTTGTTCCTCCTATTTTCTTTATGTTGTATTTTAAATCTTCGTTTACCCATTTATTTTTTATTGTGTATATTTTAAATTTTTGCATTAATTTGTAATTTTATATACATTATCAACATTTACTCAAAAATATTAAAAGACTTTAAAACAAACAAATTCATATAAACACTGAATACAGTCCCCTCAAATTTGAATCAGCACAGTTTCTAACTTCTACCATGGCTTAGATACATTATAAAATGCCTATGCCTGATATATTCTGCCTTTTTCTTATTATAATCTGCATTCATCAATGATGTTGACTAGTGAAGAGAGATGCCCACAATATTCCAAACCCTTGCTTTGTTTTAACCTATAATCACAACCTTTTCTTTTATAGTAAAGAACATAATGTTTGTAGTAATCTAATAACGTTTTAATATTAACTTAGTGCAAATGGGTTTGAAAGTGGATCCTCACTTTTTTTATTTCCTTGGCTTTCTATCCTACCTTTTTTATTCTTTTATGCACATCTTTTCAGTGCAATTTGGATTAGTCCCACCTTTTCTTTTTGTTTTCAGACGTTGGGTGATTCAGCTACACATAAATATTATTTGACATCTGTCAGGAATATTTTGCTGTGTTTTGAAGCTAAGTTATAAGAATCTTTCAGTCGATTACATTTTACTATCATTTACTTTGGTTCAAATGAATTGAAGACTCAATATAGTATTAATTTTAGATAGTTGAATTTTGGATATTTATTTTTTAAGGTAGAAATGTTATGCTCCATTTGAGAGTTTTATAAGTATGTTAGAGCATTCACAACCATCAAGGTCTCCATGCATCAATTCAGCTTCAACCAATCTCCACACTCCTCCAACAACAAAAAACACATAGGCGAAGGCAAAAAATACGTTCTTAGCCAAAATGCCACGTGAACTGCAATTTTCAGTCGTTGGATTGCAATCCACATGACGCTGTGGAGTGCAATTTAAAGCGTGGAGGCTTAAGCACTACAACAAAGGCAGCGTATAGCGACAGCAAAAATGCGTCGGCGGCCGTTGCTAGCCGTTGCTTTTCAATCCGTTGCCATCAGGAAAAGCAACGGCATAAGCGACGGCTCCGTCGCTAATATAGCGACGACAAGCGACGGTATCTTACACGTGTCAACGCCACGTGGCAGTTAGTTGTTCCAAAAGCAAGTCTGTTACTCGCCGTTGCCTGCCGTTACTAGCCGTCGCTATTTTTGCCCAGTAAGCCATTACTAGCCGTCGCTTTTCTGGGCAAAATCTGCTGTGCATACAGCAGCTATCCTTCCATCAAACCTCGTCCCAAACCTCAAACCGTCTTTTCAAACCTCAATAATATCAACAACAACACATCTCAACAATACCCACAACATCAATATTCAACAATATAACAAAAAAAACACAAAAACCAACCAAACCAACATAGTATACAAAAACCAACCAAACCCAAACATCATCCAAAATGCCAAGTATCCAAACCCAAGTATCAAATCTAGTCTAAATACGTACATAAATACATACCCACAAGAATAGTAAAACTATGCATCATCATCCTCCTCGGCATCATCAGATCCATCTCCCTGCTCCCCAGGCATAGAGCCGTGCTCCTGATAAAATGCTGCAATGCGCTCATCTATCTGCTGTGCCAGTTGGCCCCTTCGCCAATCGTTGAGTTCATCCAGCTGCCTCTGCATCTGAGCAATACGCTCCTCCTCCATCGATTTTCCATAAGCTCTTTGAAAATTAACAGCCTGTGAAATAACTGAAGTTAATACGATAGCATTTCACATGAATTTTGAATGAATTGGATAGTATATAAATAATTCTTTTGATGTGAAAATAATGTGGATCTTTTAATATGAAGTTAGTGAAATGGTTTACCTCCTGATTGCCGAAACCATAACGCCTATTTCGAGTAGGCGGTGCAATAACGGAATCCCAAATCCTGTTGGACTCCTCAACTGTAAGCTCTGCTCTTCCACTCGCCTGTGTCAATGCCGATGCCTTTGTCTCATATCACCCCTGCAATTACAAACATAATTTTAAAATAATTGGTATAAAATTTACATATATACAATTTGAATCACGAGTTAGCATATTTACCATCGCTGCTTCAGCTTTGCTGTCGGTCCAATCATAGGTCGCATTCCCCTCATCATCAACAGACTCAACTGCGTGTGTGGCTCTAAAAACCTCAGCCATTGTAGGCTCCCTTCTGTACTTTGCAAACTGAAGATATACACAAATAAGATATATTGAAAATAAGCATAAATGTTATACATGAAGATATGCATCACCATATGCTAAATATATTTTATATTTATCAATTCTCTCCTATGCTGTTGGAAAGATTTAGAGCCACCTCGATGTAAACCCGGATTCTTATTCCTATTGGCTTGGTTTCTTGCTGCTACTTCCTATATTAATTTAGATACACGATTAAAATAATGCAACTAACATAATTGTAAGCATTCTCATCATAGCTTACTTTAGCTGCTTCTGACTCCCAATATGTGAGAAATCCGTTCCAGACTTCATCGCTCATCCAACCTGGCTTTTTGCCAGCCTTCTTCGCCCTTGATATTGTCTCTCTATAATTCTTCCGCATTTTTTGGTTCCAATTATTGCTAAAAACATCTAAATCATGCGGCTCCACTCGTACAACAGCCTGCATATTGAATTTATTTTGAATTACATACAGCATATTATTTTCAATAGAAATATATAAATTGTAATTACCATCAAGTCGGCCCATATAGCATTTTTAATATGAGCTGGAATGCTATCCCAATGCGGCCAAACTGCTGACATCCGACCCTTATATGATTTCTTCGAGACATCTAAAATAAACTGTGATGGTTCCACCTCGAATCCCCTGTGATTGTTAACGTGCATATTTTATATAGTTTATATATTTTAAATAATATAATTGAAATAAATTTAACATTTACCCAACACTCTTCGGAATAATCTCTGCAACTCGGCGTGTATCTGCCTCTAAGCTACTAGGACCCGCTGCAGCTCCAGGAGACTGAGATGGAGAAGGCTGAGATGGAGAAGGCTGAGATGTACTCCTACGTCTTCTATCAGCCATATCTGCCACAATCATATATTATATATAAAAGCATAATGATCAAATGAGCATCGCATAATCATACAATAAAACGATAACGCATAAATTAGAATAATACATCGCTCAGAATAGTACATCGCTCAGAATATTACATAGCTCATAATAGTACATTGCATAAGTGAATACATAGCTCAGAATAGTACATTGAATAAGTGAATACATAGCTCAATATAACACATGACATAACTCAGAATAGTACATCACATAATACAACAAACGATGCCATCTGTGATCATTCTTCATCATCTTCTGATTCAGACGTCTCGGTCTCGTACTCTATATCGTTTTCTTCGTTACTAACAAATGCATCTATTAAAACATTCGCTTCATCATTCAACGATCCTACATCGATGTCATCGGCTATTATTATTTCGAAATTTGGCTCAAGATCTGCTTGATACGCTGCTTCATCTGGAATATTATTTCCATCAAATGTAAATCTTGCCTTTGTTTTAAAAACAGCCCACCAGTTTGCTTTATCTTTTTTTAAGGATGGATACAGAGCAAAATAAACTTGTAATGCTTGCTTAGCTAACACGAAAGGATCATATTTATAGTAATGTGACGTATGCTTTATTTCAATTAACTTATAATCCTTATGTATGTTAATTCCAGAACTGGGAACGTTGCTAAACCAGTTGCATTTGAATAAAAAAACTTTCTCTAGCGGTTGTGTATAATAAGTCAACTCTAAAATTTGTGTTAAGACTCCATAAAAATCTTTTATATGCTCTTCTGGATCATCGCTGCCTTTGACAAATACACCGCTGTTATACGTTGATTTTTCAGCTCCATAATCTTTGGTGTTAAATTTAAATCCGTTGACGAAGTATATAGGATAGGTCTTGACATTTCTTCTTGGTCCAATAGCAAGGTGTCGTATTCCTTCGTCAACAACACTGTTATTCAGATCGTGAACATAGCTTGCAAACCACCCAGCAAATTGTTTACTGAAATCACCAGATGGATGTTGTGATTCGTATATGCTGCAAATAAATGTATTATATTCCCCTAATTATTAATATATAAATACACGTATAATTGAACTGTACAATCATTCAGTATTACCTGATAAATGGTCCAACTTCAACACAATTTAAAAGAACATATGTGTGTGCCACATGGTAGTCTCTATCATCTAACCATATTTCCACACATTTTCCGGCAGGTCTTCCATGTTGTCTAAAAATAGATAACATTGTTTGAGAAGAATCATGCTCAACGGCTTCTTCATTACGGGGAACACTTACAAACGATAAGTTCACATCGTCACTAAAGTAGTGTGAGAAAAAAAAAAGCTTCCTCTTCAAGGTACGATTTGCAAATCGAACCTTCTACTCGTGCTTTTTGTCTAATTTTTTTCTTCAAATGATTCAAGTACCTATAACAAAAATAATTAATTTAGTATATTGGTACAAGAATATACATTTTCAAGTAATCAACAAGAATATTGAGGAGTTTAAAATCACCTCTCAAATGGATACATCCATCCATATTGCACAGGACCTCGAAGAAGTGCTTCGGATGGCAGATGCACAGGCAAATGCTCCATTACATTAAAAAAACCGGGCGGAAATATTTTCTCGAGTTTGCAGAGCAATACAGGAATTTCTACTTCAAGTTTACGTAAATGATCTACCTTTAACGTGGTCGAACAAAGCTGTTTGTAAAACATACTTAATTCTGTTATAACACTCCATATTTTTGTTGGCAACAGTTCTTTGAATATCACAGGTAAGAAATATTCCATCATGATATGGCAATCATGACTTTTCATCCCACTCAATTTATTGTTTTTCAAGTCAACACATCTGCGAAGGTTAGAAGAAATCCCATCAGGACATCTTAGTCCTTCCACCCATTTGAGCACGAGTTTTGCTTGCTTGTTGTCTAGCTCATAACATGCTTTGGGTTTTTTGTTATCGTCGTACAACTGAAGTTCGGGCCGCTTACAGAAATGTAATATATCACGTCTCGAATTTGCGTCGTCCTTGGTTTTCCCCTTTACATTCAAAACTGTATTAAAAACGTTATCGAACACATTTTTTTCATTGTGCATGACGTCAATATTATGTCGCAGTAAGAGATTTTTCCAATAAGGTAACTCCCAAAATATACTTTGCTTGCACCAGTTATGAATGTCCGATTTACCCGGAATGTCGACCTGTTTTCCAGTTTCATGAACCTTAGGATAGTCTTTCACGATTTCATATATCTCTTCACTTGTCCAAACTTTAGGTGGTAGCATATTCTCTACTCTGTTAGCTTTAAAGTTCTTTTTATCCATTCTGAATTTATGATTAATATGTAGAAAACACCGATGACAGTCAAACCAGGAAATTTTCTTGCCGTACTTTAATGAAAATGCTCGTGATTCTTCCATACAATATGGACAAGCTAGATGTCCAGCTGTGCTCCAACCTGAAAGCATGCCATATGCGGGAAAATCATTAATAGTCCATAATAAAGAAGCGAACATACGAAAATTTCTTTTTCTCGAAATGTCATATGTTTCAACTCCTTCACGCCATAGTGTTTTCAATTCTTCGATCAACGGTTGTAGCTAAACATCAATTCCTTGAGTCGGATCATCAAGACCGGGAACGACAATCGTTAAAAACATATATGGAGTTTTCACACATCCATGGAGGTAAGTTATAAGGAGTGACAATAATAGGCCATGATGAATATTTACTACCAAATTAAGAGAATGGCGAAAATCCATCTGTACATAAACCGAGCCTAACATTACGGCTCTCTCGAGCAAATTCAGGACACGTCCTATCGAAATGTTTCCATGCTTCTCCATCAGATGGATGTATCAATGTTCCTTCTACTGGTGTTCTCACGCTGTGCCATCGCATATGACATGCTGTAGCAGAAGAAGCATATAGCCGTTGAAGTCTGGGAGTGATGGGTAAATAATGCATTCTTTTATAAGGGACTTCTTTTCCTTTCTTTTCCTTGGTTTGTATCTTTCCTCGTTACATATTCTGCATTTTTTAAGGTGAGCGTCGTCTTTCCAAAATAACATGCAACCTTTAACACATGTGTCTATCTTCTGGTATGGCAATCCAAAAGCAGACATAAGTTTTTTAACTTTATAATGACTATCGCACATCAAATTATTGGGTGGCATGTGTCGTTTAGCAGTTTGTACAATTGCTGTAAACGATGCTTCTGTAAGATTGAATTTTGATTTCATCGTGATGTATTCAGCGGTTACAGATAATTCGGTTCCACTTTCACATCCATCCCACAATGGTCTCTTAGCGGAATCCAATAAATCATAAATTTTTTTAGCTTCCATAGTCGGTTCTTCATCATTTTCGTTTTCAATGTCGTCTTGATCAATGGATGGAAACATTGATCGGGCTGCATCTTGCACCATATTTTCTATTGGATTTGCCGCTGTAGTATCATCCTCTTCCACTACAGGATTAGGTGTATATTGAACAAACTCTCCGTGACGATCCCATAAATAATAATTCGGTACAAAACCAAATTTATACAAATGAACTTCTACTACATCTGTCTTCCAATGCTTTAGATGTTTGCACTTAGCACACGGACAACGAATGTCTACGTTATTTCCATTATTAGATTTAGCAAATCTAATAAACTCGTGTACACCGTTAACAAAATGTTCCTCTATTGATCCTTTCATACCTTTTCGGGATTCATACATCCAACTACGATCGAGAAAATAATCAAACATATCTCCTGATTTGCAAAAATTATATTAGAAAATTCAAACAAACACTTCATTGAAACTTTATTAATAATTTGACAAATTAGACTGAACTTCAGTAAATTTAATAATTTGGTAAACTAGACTAACTTTATTAATTTGGTAAATTTTAAACTAACTTTAGTAAATTTTAATAAATTAGACTGAACAAATTTATTAGTTTCAAACTAACTTTTAAATTTTATTACTTTAGTAAATTGCACTTAATAAATTATTTGATTGTTTTATAAAATACAGATCATATATATACAACACTTGATAATACTTGTTTAACGGCCGGTCATCCTACTTCCCATTACAAACACAATAACGTAATCATATTTTATAAATCATTTCAGATTAAACGATTCAACAAAATTTCGGCAGCACTTCTCTTTATTCCCTGTATCGTACACAAATGCATGTACACAGGGGAAAAAAGGAAGTGCCATCGAAATTTCGTTAACCGTTTAAACTAAAATGATTTATAAACTGCGATTACGTTATTGTGTTTGTAACTTGTCCAATACTGGGACAAATCCAACAAATATTGTATCAGATGAATACAGATGTCCGTTCTGTGTAAAAACGAACATCCATATAACGATCATATACAATACTTGTCAGACGGGGCCAAAAATTGTCTAAGGGGTTCACACAAATAAAACAAATTTTCTAATTTATATTTTAACAACTATAAATTTTTTAATAATACGTTCAATAAATATTTGTCAAGTAAATTTCACATTTTAACACGATTACACTTATAACTAATGCATGCTAAATAATTAAATTTTCACCTAATCGACAACCGACATTGCATAAACTTATCAATAAGCATCTTAAAATGTTATCACCATCTTAATCCAAATCACATCACCAATCGTTAATTCTACAATAACCAACATCATAATAGTATGTTTTAATCATCGTTTTCAACGTCGAAATAAAATAATTTTATTCTTAAATTAACCTACAATACTACTATCACCATACGTATACCACGTAACTACCAATCTCAAACCCATAAACATGCCATTAACAACCAATTTTTAAACTCAATAAACATGCAAATAAACCCTAATTAAACCCTAATTGAATAGAAAATAGGCTTAGAACACATACCGGATCAATTTGAAAAGTAGGGAGCGAACGTTTGAGCACCGAATCGGCGGGGCGACGGGGGGGGGGGGGGGGCGACGGGGGGGGGGGGGGGTTTCTTTTTTTTAGGTTTTGTAGAATGGGGAAGAAGAAGGCTCGGTTCTGGCTGATATACAGGTCGAGCGACGGTTAGCGACGGCTAGCGACGGCCGCTTTTTTTTAGCCGTCGCCCCAGTCCGACGCTATGCCAACCGATTTTAGTAGTGAAGCCGGATTTCATAAAGTCTGAAAACCGACTAAGGCTAGCCGGCTTTATGAAAACCGGTTAAGCCCGTGACTTCCAGGGTTGTCTTGACAATCTTGTGGGTTGCCAAGGCAACCCAAATGAAAGCAACCGATCTTTTGTTGGGAGTAGGTCATTTTCCAACCGAAATATGTTTGGGAATGCTCTTATAAGAGGTTCTAAGAATATCAGTTATGACCACCAACGTTGATAGTGGGTTTGGTTAGTTTATATTAAACATTCTTATAACCGATCAATACGTGTTTGAGAATTTAATATACACAAATTTGTAAGAATTTTCCACAAATAATATTATCCTTTTACTTATTATCTAATTTTATTTTGAATGTGAAAATTAATTTTTCAACATAACTACTAGGGATAAAATTGGAAAAAAAATTAGAACACCTCAAAAAGTCCTAATTTGATGGTTTGCGAGTTCCGAACCTACTTGAAAACACTTTTTTAAAATTTTAAAATGTACAACTGTCCGTTCTCGAAAACAGGGAAGAAAAACTTAAATTTTAAGTTATTTGCAGAAAACTTATCAAATATTTACAAAGTTCAGAAAATATTTGCAGAGAAATTTACAGATATGTGCAAATAAATTTGCACATATTTGAAGTTTCTGGACTGCAAATATTTGCAGAGTTTCGTACAAGAATTTACAAAAAAAATCTGCAAATTTTTTTATTTTTTCAAAAAAATTTTAATCATGAAAACATGCGATTAATGTTTAGATTTAACATTTTTTTTAAATAAACTTGTTTTTTATCAAAATTAAAAATATAAATAACGACGTTTTCACTTATAAAAATTAATAATAAAAAGAAAAACCTAGTTTCTATTTGAAAATTGTCATTAAAATTACATTAAATTGTTTTTAATGTTTATAACCAGTAGGAATTGATGAAGAAAAAAAAACTTATCTTAAAGGGTGATCGCAACTCCTAAAATTTTTCAAAAGGAGGTTGCTCATGTTTAATTAAGGGTTAAATTTTAGGGGGAATTAATTTAAAGAACAAAAATTTGTAAATTTTTAGCCACCTCAATATTTTAACCACAAGGACAAACATTTTCCTAAAAATTATTTATAAGGACAAACATTCTTTTAAAGTTATTCATAAGGACAAACATTTTTCCAAAACTGTTACCGAAATAAAAACTGATACCTAAAAACTGTTACTGATAACTAAAAACTGATACCTAAAAACTTAAAAACTAATACCTAAGGAAAGTTGTCCTTGAGACTAAGATGCTGAGAAATTTTGTCCTCGACAATAATTTCTGTAGAAATTTTACTACTATCCTTCAACGCATTTATTCTCAAGTGGACCTTTATACTATCCTTCAAACCATTTGTTCTCAAATACTACACGAATTTCCACACTTACAAACCTTCAAATTGTATAATAATAATTGAAAGAAATTTTAGACGAACAAAAGACGTCCACGTGGCGAACAGAGCGATGGACACCTCACGGGTAAACAAGTCAGCTTGAGAGCAGAATATTGACCACTTGGACCAATCGTAGCCCTTGATTTATTGCTGGCGGCAGCGTTCCATCTTATCATCGATATATCTTATTGTACGTTGACAAAATGCGTAAGTGGCTACAGAATCAAAATAATAGTAACAGAAGTATGTAGTCGGATTATAATTAAATAAATAAATAAATATTGGCTAACTCTAGTAGTTGAACTGGACTACATGGAATCATTGTCGGTTTACTTTATTACATCTAAATGTCATTATTCCAGCTAGTATAATTTAATTAAAAAAATGAGGAAAAAAAAGATAAAATGAAAAACTTTGAAAAAAATTTAGACCGTAGGACAAAAAGTTTATTTTTCGGATTGAAGTGCAAACTTTGAAGAAGAAAAAATTAGACTGAAGGACAATGCTAATTATAGCTAATATTATATTCAGTTTTTAAACTATAAAAACTGAATATAATGCTAGTTATAAATAGCATTGTCCTTTAGGTTAATTTTTTCTTCTTTAAAGTTTGTCCTTCGACTTTTAAAATGAAACGTGATGTCCTTCAGTCTAATTTTTTTTTAAAAGTTTGTCATTTTCTCTAATTCCATCTTAATAAAATTTAACGTGACATGCGCATTATAATGATTGCAGAAGCTTTGAAGATGACAATACGTTTATTTCAAACACTTTTGATGGTGGTGTCGGATACTGTCAATAGTAAAATTTCATTGATGGGTGATCATAAGAAGATACCATTTAGGGTATTTTTGGAATTTCAGAAAAATAAGGTGAAAGCTGTATTGACCGAATTTTCGTTATTAGTGGTAAAGATATTTCGTTAGTACAATGGTTTTTATTTTGGGGGAATTAATTTAAAGGACAAAGATTTATATATTTTTTGCCTCAAGGACACAACCTCAATATTTTTACCATAAGGACAAATATTCTTCTAAAAATTATTCATAAGGACAAATATTTTTCAAAATTATTCATAAGGACAACAAAACTGCTACTAAGCTAAAAACTGATACCTAAAAACTGCTACCGATAACTACAAACTGATACTATCAATGACTAAAAACTGATATCTAAAGAAAGTTGTCCTTTAGGATAAAATATTGAAGGCCTGTCCTTGAGACAAAAACGCTGAAAATTTTTGTCCTTGACAATAATTTCCTGTTTTATTTTTAGGAATTAAGGATAAAGTTAGTTTTTCAATCTATTGTTTGTAAAAAGTTATTGCATTGGACAAGTGAAAAGAATATAAGTAGGTGAAAAGAATATCACTAAGATAACATTTAGGTTATTTTTGAAATTTCAGAAAGATACGATGAAAATTGTGTTGATCGAATTTTCATTATTAGCAGTAGAGATATTCTGTTAGTTCGTTGGTTTCTTTTTTATTTTTATTTTATTTTTTTGGAATTAAGGGTAAAGTTAGTTTTTCAGTCAACACAAAGTCAACTGAATCGGAGCGTATTTTGCAGTCGAACCCACCCTAAATGTAATCTATACATGTCAACGTTCAACTCATTAATAAATATAGAAATTGGTATAATAGTGAATTGAAGGGTATGATATTTAATAAAATTGCGCTATGTGCGCACTTAGCAATATTAATCTCTTGGACGTTATGCTTCCAAGTGCGCACATTGCTTTTGTTCATATTGCTTTAAAAGGGAAAAGGCAATTACCATTGTGTGGAAATAGATGTAAATTAGAATAGAGAACTGATCCGAAATGACCCGAATCCGATGGGCCTTGAATCCAGTCCAGCCGATGAAAAATACCATAAACATCCGATCAGACACAACTTGAATTAGTCCGATTTGAAATATCTGAAATGTGTACATTTTTATTGTTATTACTCAAGTAAACCTGATCCAACCAAAGCCGAATGTCGGATCGTATCAGGTCGGATCTTTGTTTAAAATGTATAGTTTGGATCCGACAAAACTCGATCCGTCTAGAACTGAAACCCATCGAGTCTGAGTCTGGATCCAGCTCGAATGGTCTAATTGAAAAATTCGAAAATACCTTCATGAATGACACTTCATATTATGTTACTAATGATTAAAAAGTGGTAGGCTAGGAAGATGATAGATGAAAGCAAAAGACGGGTACACAACTGAAAAATGGGCAATTAAATTAAAGGATATATACATGGAGCAACATCTTTAATTAGCACCAAGAGAAAAGATGCCGGCAAATAAATCCCTCTTTTAAATTTGGAGCGGCGTCAAACACTATGAAGACATGTTGTCCCTCTTTTGCCCTAACTATCCTACTTTCTTTATTAACTCTAGATTAAATTAAATAGCAAATGTTCTATTTTTGTATTTTGCTTTACCTTTTAACTACCAAACAGGAAATTGTAGACATTGTTTTGCATAGAAGTTGTATTGACTTGTGCTAAACGTACATCTTTCTTTTGCTTTATTTTACCCTATATTTTTTTTTATAAATTCATATAAATTATGTTTCTTACTTATTTCTAGCCAATATAATTAGACCCATCATCCGAATAAATTAGTAAGATATTGCCCTTCAACGCTATAATGTCGACCGAATGTGTTCACCGAATCAAGATTCAAACGATGTGATGAATTTGGCATCATTCATACTATCATCAATAAATTAAAATAGACCATGGGTCAAAAGCTTTTAATTTTTTTTCATAGGGCCAAATTCCATATGGTGTTTTCTATCGTTTTTCACTATGTTCTTCAATATGTTAATCTTCATTTTTGTTTTTAAAATGGTGGGATGATCGTCGAATATTGTGAATGATTTCCGTTGATTTATTTCCAATAGAAATAATTGTACAAGTATTCTACGATGTTGCATACATCAAAATTAACAAATTAGGATATTTTTTGCTCTCTATTCTCTCCAACATGGGAACATCAAATAAATATTTTTGATAACAGTTGTAATACAATTTTGTCGCATTTTTTTCACTATAAACGCTAACCTCTTGAAATCCTCCTATGTGTGTATAAATACTGATATCAAGAATTTGAATTTTGAGTCTGAAAAAAAGTTACCCTTTATTTTGTTAAGAGACCACGAGTTCAAATTCTGCAGTCGTGAGTTTTTTAATGAGATCATTGATTTGACTCCTAGTTCGTAGAAACCAATATATTTTTTCGCTACAACAACATTTTACATATTTAATTCTCTGTAATTAGGAATAATTTCTTTTCTTTTGAAAACTAATTGTGAATTGATATTTCTTTGTTTTAATTTTTCAAGTTAGAACTTGAGATATTAATTATCATGCTACTCTATTTTATTTTCCAAATTTTTTTGAATTGTCTATAAAAATGTTCGCACTTCCATTCTAATACTTTAGTTGTACAACTTTTAAAATAATGAAATTGAACCAACTTATATATTTGTTGTACCAATCTTAATAAATAAGACAAACACCATTGTCTCAGTGGTTAAGTGATTCGACTTTGGTGCGAGGGGTCACAAGTTCGAAACTTGCGTAGCGTGATTCGAACATTTATTGACACATGATTTGTAGTTTGTTGTCCCAGTGACATGTTGTATCTAAGTACCATTTAAAAAAAATCTTAATAAATAAGAGTAATTAGCATCACTGATGCAAACAATTGTTTTGATTAGCGCAAGAAGTCATGTTTTTACAATATTTTAATACTTTTTATTTAACAGGTGAACTAATTATGTTGGTACTTGTATATTTTTTTGATGGCCATGTTTTAAAGTTGAATTTGCTAGCATATTTCAATCATAAATCAAACTTGCTTTCATGAAACTATTTTATGACTTAGTTCTTCTTTTCATATTTGACCTTTATAAGTAAATAAACTTTAATTTTACATACGATGCATATTTTTCTTTTCATTTTTTATAAATTTTGTCAAACGCAAGGGTGAGGGGTAAGTCAGATGAGCCTCGACTACTACAACTCACATAGAATTAGTCCCACGGATTAAGAGTTAAACCCAACTCACTCTACAAATAAAGATAAAATGAATAAAACATATGCAACAACCTGGTTTTTAGAAGTAATTAATGATAAATATTTAATTAATAAAAATGGATTTTTGGAATTTAAAATAAATTAATTTGGAAGTTGTTTAATATTGGATTAGAATATGAATTTTTGAATATTTAAATTTAAATAAATTAAATATAGGAATAAATTCTAGAAAATTTTATAATGTTGTATAAATAATCAAGTGTGGTTAATATAATTTAATTATTTTGGAATAAGAAATTATGAATGGATTATTTTGGAAATATTGATAATTTGAAATTTTATAAAATACAAAGTTTATTGGATAATGAAGGTAAAGTTATTAATATAATTTTGAAATCAATTAGTAAATGACTTAAATAAAATAAATAAATAAAATTATATAAAATAATTTTGTGTTCATCAAATATAACAAATTAGGATATTTTTGCTTTTTATTCTCTTTGACATGGGGACATCAAATATATATTTTTGATAATAGTAGTAATATAGTTTTGTCACATTTTTTAAAATCCCCCTATGTGTATAAATATTGACATAAAAAATTTGAATTTTGATTCTGAAAAAAAATCACTCTTTATTTTCTTATGAGATCACGAGATCAAATTTTGCAGCCGTGAGTTTTTTAATGAGGTCATTGATTTGAATCGTAGTTCGTACAAATCCATATAAATTTTCGCTACAATAACATTTTACATATTTAATTCTCAATATTTAGGAATAATTTCTTTTCTTCTTAAAACTAATTGTGAATTGATCTTTCTTGGTTTTATTTTTCAAGTTAGAACTTGAGATATTAATTACCATGCTACTCTATTTTATTTTCCAAAATGAAATTTTGAATTATTAATAAAAATGTTTGCACTCCATTCTAATACATTAGTAGTACACATTTTAAAATAATGAAATTGAACCAACTTATATATTTGTTGTATCAATCTTACAAAATAAGAGTAATTAGACAATTGTTTTGATTATTCTAGCTCAAGAATTCATGTTTCTACAATATTTTAATATTTTTGTATGTAACAAGTGAATTAATTATGTTGGTACTTGTATATTTTTTTCGATAGTCATGTTTTAAAGTTGAATTTGCTATAGCATATTTCAATCATAAAACAAATTTTCTTTTATGAAACTATTTTATGACTTAGTTCTTCTTTTTCATACTTGATATTTATAAGTAAAAACTTTAAATTTACATACGATGCATATTTTTCTTTTCGTATTTGTAAATTTTTTCAAATGCAAGGGTGAGGGGTGAGTCAGATGAGCCTCGACTACTACAAGTCACATAGAATTAGTGTAACTTTCAACCTTTATACCCAGACTATCGAAGAGTATTACTGAGTGATACTGTCAGATAATACGAAGAAAGAGGCTATATGGGGTACACACGTGAATATTCCCTTGGGCTAACATTGGTTCGTATCTAAACATCAGATATAACTTACTACAAAACGTACGCAGCATCGGCACAAAGCAATAAACACATGTGCCTCCAGGATAGAACAATACACATTATACGATAAATAACAAGAGCACAATGTCAGAATCACAGCGATGAAATATAATATACAGTATACAATGTAGATCCAAAATACAACTTAAAAAATATACATACATGAATTTATATAATACATGGATGCTATACTATAATGCTAATCCTAATCTCCTCTATGTCCAAATAACACAGGATGGTCTCATCGTTCATGTACCTAAAATATCTCAGACTGACCCGCATATTATAAATAATACATGGGTCAGATAATATCTAAATCAAAAGGGCAATAAACATGTGGAACTCAATATAAACTAGGTGAAATAACAAACCATACCAACAAAATAACTCAAACGATAATCGTAATGTCTATATATAATGATAATATCTTAACAACCCCAAATATATTATATAAAGCAGTCACCACACATCTAAGCATCAAAATGTCATCACCCATATAAAAGCTCATCAAAACCAAAATTATGGAAATAACGTCAACAGGGTGAATCATCCGTATCCAAATAATATCCACAAAGGAGATATCATTATGCATACTCAGGCTAGCACTCAGCTATGCCCAAATATAACAATCAAATCTGAAATACTAAAACATCCACGATATCAAATAAATAGACATCCATAAACAAACTATAGTACTGGCGACATACGCCAAAGGAAGATATAATTGGCGACACACGCCTATGAAAATATAGTTGGCGCCTATAATGTATAATCGACGACACACGTCTAAGAAAATAATTGGCAACACATGCCAATAAATAGTTGTTGGCGTCATACGCCAATGAGAAAGATATTCGACGATACACGCTTGAGAAGGATATAGGGATTGATCATACTGTGGACATAGTCGCATGTATAATCTCATCATACTATATGTCATCTACTAACACCAGAACAAGACGAGAGACTGATAGACATACTTGCTCCAGGAGACTACACACTTAACTAGCGAACATGACACACTTGCACATCCAACACGGCTCCTACAATCATCGGTTACCATTACCTCTCTCTCTCTCTCCAGTATCATTACAATGATCCATCGTAGGCTCAACTATGCGTAGCCACTTCGATCACGACTACTGACACGTGCCCTTATGGTAACCGACTACTGGCCCAGGTGACACAAAGGGGCTAAACATTACCGACACACGGATGTAAACATTGTCGACACACGGGTATAAGAAATGGGTGCCACAGATCCGAGGCGCGACCACCATGTTCAGACCGTCAGGGTAGATACTGGCCAATTTGGTCTACTTCCGAAACATCAAGGGAGCTGGACACAAGGTAGATAGACATATAGTGTATATATATAAATACAATGGCAGACACACGGCTTTATATGTAGGCCAACTCATGGCACTATACATATGCTGACACACAGCTTAGTACATTTGCCAACACATGACTCTGTATATTGCTGAGGCATGGCTTGATATAATCGCCGACACAGGGTTCCACCAAAGTCAACACATGACTATAATATATTCACTGCAACGAATATCACAATTCGTATCCTCATTTTGAGTGTCATCCACAAGCAAAAGATAACCGAATAAATAACAAAATGGCATCCAAACCACCACATGTTACTAGTCCATTTATTCGGTGCTTACATACAACACTCGCCCTTCAATATTCTATATAACGAGTCAAAGAATAATCGAAAAAGTGTTACCGAAAGTCCCATACCAAATGGTATCATTAATCAGTCTATTCTAGTTTCACATCACATAGAATAGAAATATTACAAAATCATACCAAATGATGTCATCACCGTATCATATTAAAACAGTAATCAAATCAATATCAATGGTGAATCATTCATATCATCGGAATCAATATAAAGAAGATAAGAAGTCAGAAATTAGGAACTAATATAAAAATAAATTAGTCGAATAAATATAAGTAAATATAAATATAAAACAACCCAATTAATACTTAAATAAAATCTTCATTTACAACATTCCATCTTATGTAGGAAATAAATATTTAGAAATGAACAATAAATACATATTTTAAGATTAACCAGAGTTTAAGTTCAATTATAATTTTTTATTATCTACAAAGAATAACTAACCTTCCAATTTCAAATATAAATAATCCATAATTTAAACATTCACTAAATATATTATAAAACTCAATTCTTTCATTAGAAACTCCAAAATAGTTAGTAAAACTAAATATTGCATATAAAAATTATTTCATAATTTACTACAATCAAATGCTATATTAATTAATTATAAAAACATTGAAATCAATTTATATAATACAAAGTTGTCAAACCATATTACCAACTTCAGTTCTATAGCATAAAAATCTATATATATTCGGCTGTAATATAATTAACTTGCACCCCCTTATAATGCTCGACCTGTACACATGTATACGCAATTTTACCCATGCACACAACACACACGCACACAACACACATATATAATTACACAACACACGCACATTCAACAGCAACACCAATGCACACACACACACTCTGCACAAAATTACACACACCATACACCTACACACGAAATTCACCATCGGCGCACCGGCCATCAGTAACCGATCCACCGGTCGTGATTGGCCTAGGGCAGCCAAGCTTCGGGTTGTGCACCCTCATGCCCAATTCGATCTCTTTTCTATGCAAAACCCACTTTTATTCACTTCAATTCAATGCAAAGATCATACACATCAGCAATAGCAAATCGAATACAAGAATTAGATATGAAGCAACTTGAGTTAGACATAGAAATGTGAGTGTGAAACTCACCTGAGCACAGTGTGTTCATCTTCTCCTTCATTTCCTCTGTATATACACACATAGCACACTAACCCAACAACACAACCAAATATGTAGTTTTGAAATGCTTTTCTCGTTCATCTACAGTATTATGCGTTCTAGCATCTCAATCCAATGTCAAACTCCACATCCCAGTGTCGCCGTAAGAGCCTATCAGGGTCGAGATGGATATACTCAAGCTTGGTGATTTATAACAATTTATTTAATTTGTATTTAATTTTCTAATTAATGAGGGTTTGTTAGATTTGATTTTCCAAAGCCAGCTAATAAATCATGTAGGGATATATTTATAAGTGGAGGTGAAACATCCATAGAAAAGAAGAGTATGGAGTTAAGAAAATCATGAAGCAAAAGGTTTGGGTCTTGGGCTAAGTAGAAGTTTGGGTTTTGCTTGTTAAATAACTCAACTTTCTTTTCTAACTTTAATTCATGAGATAATTACAATTTCTAGACCAAAAGCAAACCAATCATATTACACTAATTATTTAGTATCAATTATTTTATTAAGTATTTTATAAAATAATTTCCTATAATTTATTTATTTAACTGATCATTTTATTTAAATTCATTTAGATTTATATATCCTATATTCACATTTTAAGCCCGTTATTAATTAACTTCCAAATTGATTTATTTCACAATTCTTAAAAACCCATTTATTCTCAAAACTATTTAATTTCATTATTTGATTACCTTGTTAAAAATTCTAACATTCTAAAATAAATTAAATTATTTATTTAAAATTCCAAAAACCCATTTTAATTAATTAAACATTTATTATCAATTACCTCTTAAAACCGGGTTGTTACAGATTCTCCCCTTTATGTCCTCACAATTTCCTTAGGAGGAATCTATAACATAACTAATAATTTCATAATTATAAAATTCTATATTTAATAAACTTATTCTCCAATTTTAATTTTGAAGATTTTCCTTTTATACACAATTCAAGCTGTATTAAAAATTCAAGTAAACTTCAAAATATTTTACAATAATCTGGAATCTTATCAACAAATCCTTTCACTAATATTTCAATTCATGATTTTATATACAAAAAATTTCAAAATATTTTACTTCCCTTTATAATATTTCAACTCTTTACAAAATTTGCAAACATTTCAAAACTTTTCATAGCTTAGCTTCTCAAAACTTCTCAAACTTTGTGTCTATATGTCTTGTCCTAGTATTAAGGAACCCCTATCAATGATGTTGGCCAGGCGCATCAGCAAGAATTCTTAAAGCACTCAATGGACATATTAACACCAAAATTTTTCATACACTTTGTAAAATCTTACTATAAAAGGAATCATTTATGTAACAACCCGCATATTTTTACGATAATATATTTAAATGATTTATTTAAATATAGCATCGTTAGTTGAATTTAAAAGTCCAAAACATGACTTTTCGTAAATGGTCGAATCCGGACTCGAGACTACTTCCATTGAGTCCAAAATGGCGTTTGCGACCTTTTTGAGTATAAACATCGATATGTTTGGAGTTGAGTAGATTTTTTCTATTTTTCTATTGGGCTTTGGGTTTGGGTTTCAGCCCACTAACCCAACATAATACCCTAACACCTCCTCCAACTCCTCTTCATTCATTTTCATTTCATAACACTCTAAAGCTAAAAGAAAAATGGAGGAAGAGAAAAGAAATCAAAATTCCTAAACCCTGGATTATTAGGAAATTCAAGATTCAAGTTCTAGAAATCAAAGAGAAGCTTAGGTACGCATCCTCTTCATCTTCTCCATCTCAATTCTCTTCAATTTTTTAGAAATTCCTAAACCCTAACTTAGGAAATATTTGCTTATGAGCTTAGATAGGAGCTTCTTGAGTTGAAGTTGAAGAGGAATTGGCCTTTCCTTTGTTTTAGAGCTTCTCATTCGTGTTTTTGGGTTTAAAGGTGACTTCTTGAACTCACATCTATGTCTATACCTTTGATAGTTGTTGGGTATGAATTCCTAACATCTATTTCTTGTCCATTTGCTTTTGAATTGAATTGGTTTGATGAATTTTCCAATTTTGGTATTTTGAAGTCAAAATCTATGAAAATCCTACTGTGGATGTTTGGACATGTTATTTAGAGTGTATTGATGCGTTTATAGGGTTGGGTTGTCACTTGACATCGATCCCTAGCCATCGTTGCTCATTCGTTTGCTTCGAATTTGATTTGGCCATCAATGGCCTTGGCCAAAATTGCCCTGAGCTTCAGCTCAGACGTCTGGTAATAAGCTCAGACATCTGAAACTACAGGAATAAAATTCCAGTCTTTCAGCTCAGACGTCTGAGCTTACTTCCCAGATGTCTGGGCGATCTGGAATAAAATTTCCAGCACTTCAACTCAGACGTCTTGGAGAACCACCAGACGTCTGGAGCTGACAAACTCAACCAATTTGCCTATTTTCTATGGATTTCTGTTTTAATCGATTTTTGTTGATCCGATTAGTTGTCATTTATTATCGACTTCGATGACTTCTTTTCGGAATTTTTGGGAATATCCAATTGATGGATTTGATATCGATTTTTATGGTTTTAATTCACGTCGTCGAATGTTTCTACAATCATTTTTCTATGATTTGTCACTTTTAAAATACAAAGGTTTCTATACTAGTAGTAAATATTCAAACTCTTTCACAAAGATGATTTCAATACCATTTTTAATACAAAACCCGTTCTTAAAACCGTTTTCCAATCTATTAGTATATACAAACCTTTACCTCATTCGTACGAGAAATCCAATTAAACGACTTAGCAAAACAAGTGGTTTGAAACGCTTGCGTTTACTTCATCGGTTAATTCTTAGACTTGTTCGATTGAAATCTTATGACATTTTTTGAGTGGAAATCTAAAATTTGTTTGTAAATATTTAAGTTAAGCCAGTGGTTATGGGACATGAAGCTAAACTCATTTATTTACTAGCTTAGTGTAATTTACGCTTCTTATTGATCAATGATGATCATTTTATGGTTTAGACTAGCGATATGCGATGTCTCCTTGTCCGCGTGGGGGGACTGTACCCCGTTCTATTGAGATTCGTCTCATTTTTATAGGCTAGCGACCTATGGGTTTTATGGAGTTAGGTTCATCGGGCGTACCGTTATTGCACTACGTCAATGTTCCAAATTATTTGAGTTTCAGGTTCATCGGACGTACCGTTATTGCACTACGTCGTTGTTCCGATTGAGTTTTAGGTTCATCGGGCGTACCGTTATTGCACTACGTCGTTGTTATGGCTCATTTGAGTTTTAGGTTCCTCGGGCGTCCATTATTACACTACGCCGTTGCACCGGCTCTATGGTTAGTGACCATGGGATAGCGACCCATTTGTGATACACGTGTTGGTGAATTTTCATGCTCCTGTTTATGATAGGCCTCCCCCTTTATGTTTTCTGGATTTCTAATTGTTGATTTCTGGAATTTGTGTTTCAGCAATTTTTGCGATTGACATTGATATGTTTTGTCAATATTTAGGATTTGGTGAATAAGCTAAAGAATGTGATATTCTTTTTGGATGTTTGACGAGATTTGAGATATTGTATGATTTTTATTGTTATCGAATGTTTTACTTGTCACAATATGGCATTGTTGTTATCATACATTTTTGTGGTATCTCTTATCCTTTCTCATCTCATATGATATTTATAGCTAGACTGATCCATTTATTATTTTTTCTTCTTAAATAATACTCGGGGTCAGACCGAGGTGTTTAAGGTGCTTCCACTTGACTTCTTAGCAGGGACTAGCTTCTGACTTTTGGTTAACTACTTTAGCTTAGTAGTTTTTGCTTTTATACATTTGAGATAGAGACTCCTTGATGTATACTTATTCTTTTGTGATGTTGTGGATCTTGTTTGACCATTATTTTGATGTACACTTTTATATGTTATATTCATATCTGTTTCCACCTTTGAGATATGAATATCTGTGACTGATTTGTGTTATGCTTATTTCTATATTTGTTTCCGAAGCCCACATAGCCACTGTGTAGTAGCTTTGAGTTTGTATTTGATATGTCGGATTTCCTCTTGAAATGAAATGCAAGTCATATTATTTGACATATCGGTACTCGCACAAAGCAATTACACAGATGGTCGCTCCTCAATAGCCTTATTCTTCGTGCTAGTCGACGGCATTACCCCGTAGTGTCCTTGGCTAGTGTGAGTATAGAGGCGGGGCATCACAGCTTGGTATCGGAGCCAAACTTCGGAACAATGTAGAATAATCTAGCAAGGATCAATGTCATAAGTCCCTCTTAGGAATCGTGCCTTAGGATTTAATTCGAGTCATAGGACCCGTTCTATCCTATTTTCTTTGATGATGCCTTGTTTATCAATCTAGTTTATTTGAATTCATTCTGAGAATAACCTTTTTTCTCTTCTTTCTTTCTTTCTTAAAGAAGAGAAATGGTTAGACCTGGCAGTCCTAGCGCCGGTCAATCCAGTGGTTCTCCTCTGGATGGCGTATTCATGTCTGCCCAACGACTTTTGGATCTTGTAAAGAATCAAAGGTTTATCTGTGCTTTGAATAAGAACCCAGAAAAGGTTTTACCTCTGAAATTAGAAGTGCCTTTCGACCAGTTTGTAGATATCACTCTTCGACTTGAAGAGGCCGATAAAGGAAGTGATGGTGATATTGGGGTTTCCAAGAAGAGGCATATTAAGTTCAAAAGCCCTAATCCCAAAAAGAAAGTGAAGCAAGCAACTTCGGTAGCAAAGACTCCAATCCCTAATCGTGGAGTATGCTACAATTGTATTTCTAAGGACCCGTATGCAAATAAGTGTCCGAAGCCCCTTACTTGTCGCTATTGCAAAAGTTTGGGTCATCTTTTATCTTCATGTTCCAAAATTCAAAGCAAGAAAGTGGGTAAGCTGAATGTTGCGTAGGCTTCTAGTAACACTTCTCTTGGTCAAGGTATTTCTCATTCTGTTCTTGATGGCATTATTTTGTTTCGTGATTATCCTATTCGAATTCTTTTGATACAGGTGCATCTCCTTCTTTTATATCAAAAGAACTTGTTGATACTTTTCCTTTAAATATTATGGGCTTGATGACTTCACCGAGAATTGCAAATCCGGTTGGTGGATCCGCAACACTCAGTTTACTTTGCAGAAATGTCGAGATTATTTATTTTGATTATGCTTTCCGGTCCGATTTGCATGTTATGCGCTACTTAGGTTTCGGGATTGATTTTGGGAAAGGATTGGCTTAATCATTATGAAGCCCACATCCTATGTCCCGAGAATCCATCTTCGACATCCCCAATCTGTTAAGCAGATTTCTATTGTTCTTAATAATTTCGATTCCAATTCGGTAGCATCATTTTATTCTTTAAACCCACATGATTAGGAAGATGTTATTTCCCTCATTCAAGTAATTCGTGAATTTTCCGACATATTTGAGCCTGTCTTAGGGTTACCACCTAAGCGATCCCTTGAGTGGTGCTAAGGTCTTTTCAGCTAGACCTTGCCACCAGTTTTCATCAGCTACTAGATGCGGAGGATAGCGTTCCACTTACCGCATTCCGCACTCGTTATGATTTTTATGAGTGGCTCGTTTGTCATTCGGTTTGACGAACCTTCCAGATTATTTCATCCATCTTATGAATCGATTATTCTGCGAATATTTCGATGAGTTCGTCCTTGTATTCATTGATTATGGGTGAAAACAGCAATTTAAAATTGCAAATCTTTCTAATAAGATATATTTATAAATATAATTGGATTTTATTCTTAAAACGAGCAAAGAATATTCGTAAAATTTTTAAGAGACATGTTTATCATATAGAAGATGATTTTGTGTGGTCCTGCCCATTGAGTGCTTTAAGAATTCTGGTCGATGCACCTGATCAACGTTATCGATAGGAATCTCCTAAACGCTATGATGAGACAGTCAGACACAGTAAATTGACTTGTTATAAGTAATTTTTTTCTAAAAAGATGATAGCATAAAGTTAATTATAATTTTGAATGTCTTAGCTTTTCGGGAAAGAGGATCATGAAATAAATGATTTTAGAAATTAAAAGAACTCCTTTCCGATACTCTTATTCTTGTGATTCCCGAAGGGAACCAAGACTTCACAGTTTGCACCGATGCTAGTCGTGTTGGTTTGGGAGCCGTTCTCATGCAAAGGGAACGTGTTATCGCTTATGCTTCAATACAATTAAAGCCTACCGAGACTAGATATGCCATTCATGATCTAGTGATCGCGGCCATTGTTTTTGATCTTAGAATTTGGAGTCGTTATCTTTTAGGAGAGAAATTTGTTCTCTACACCGATCATAAATTTTTAAAGTATTTATTCTCTCAAAAGGAACTTAATTTTCGTTAACAACGTTGGCTCGAATTCCTTGCATCTTATGATCATGATATTCTTTATATTCCCAAAAAGGGAAATCGTGTTGCCGATGCCCTTAGTTGAAAGTAACAAGCGATTATTTCCATGATAATATCCGAATGGAATGATCTCAAGATTTTGTCCACTTGTGAGATTTGAGATCGCGAATCCAATTTGTGTTCATCTCTTATTTTGTGTAGCCTTGAGGCTCATCCTTCTCTTTTTGACCGAATTCTTGAAGCTCAAAAGCATGATCCCGAATTGGCTCGTCTTAGCCAAAATTGTAAGGATAGAAATATTGGTAGGTTGAAAGATTTTGATATTGATGCTCGCGGAGGCATTCGAAAATTTGGTAGACTTATTGTGCCAAATATTATTGATCTTTGTAAAGACATTTTAGAAGAATCTCATTGTTCTAAATTTACCGTTCATCCCGGTAGTAGTAAAATGTACGCGGACATGAAGCGACTTTATTATTGGGATGGGATGAAACCTGATATTGCTAACTTCATTAAGCGTTGCATGACTTGCCAACTCGTTAAGGCGAGCATCAATGGCCCGGTGGGTTATTGCAACCTTTAGACATTCCCGTTTGGAAGTGGGGTCAAATTTCCATGGACTTTATTGACGGTCTTCCCCGTTCTCGTTCGGGTCATGATAGTTTATGGGTGATTGTAGACAGACTTACAAAATCCGCCCATTTTATTCCCGTTCGATCCAATCGGACCGTACCTCTTTTGGCCAAACTTTATGTTAAAGGAATTGTTAAATTGCATGGAGTTCCTACTTCTATTGTTAGCGATCGTGATCCATTATTTACTAGTGGATTTTGGAAGGGTCTTCAAAAAGCTTTGGGAACAAAGCTTAATTTTAGCACCGCTTATCATCCTCAGTCTGATGGACAAACGGAGCGTGTGAATCAAACTCTTGAAGATCTCCTTCGAGTATGTGTTCTTGATTTTAGGTGGAAGTTGGGAAGATCATATTTCTCTTGTTGAGTTTTCTTATAATAATAGCTTCCAATCTAGTATTGGTATGGCACCTTTCGAGGCACTCTACGGAAGGCCATGCTGATTTCCTTCGTGTTGGCTTGAAGGCGATGAGAAGCTAGTTTTAGGTCTAGATTTTATTCGTGATGCCACAGAAAAGATTGACCTTATTCGTCATAGGATGAAAGAAGCTCAAAGTAGACAAAAATCTTATGTCGATAACCGAAGAAGGAAATTAGAATTTTCTGTGGGAGATTTGGTATTCATTCGTGTTTCACCTATGAAAGGTGTTGTGCGTTTCAGTCGAGCGGGAAAATTAGCACCTCGATATATTGGTCCATTTCCCATCACCGAATGCATTGGTTCCGTGGCTTGTCGTCTTTTATTACCTGCTCAATTTTCTGCTATTCATGACGTTTTTCACGTTTCTCAACTACGGAAATGCCTTAGAGATTCTGATTCTATTCATGAGCCCGGTGTTATTGAGGAAATTGAATTTTCACCTAATTTGACTTATGAGCACCACTACAAGGAGAAGGCTGTTTAGCGTCGGCATATAGCCGACTCTAACCAACTCTGGCCGACTCGAGCCGACGCTATATGCCGATGCTATATAGCTCATCGCCAAGTGATATGGTGACGGGAATGGGGACGGGTCCGTCCCCTAGTTTAGCGTCGGCTAGAGTCGGCTAGCCGACTCGGGCCGACGCTAAACTCAGTCCACGTGTAAAATAATAAATGACCCATAGCCCGACCCGAGCCGACTCCAACCGACGCTAATCTGGGTAAATTTTTCTGCATTTCCAACAGCCATTTCTACCTTCCACCCACACAATCATATATATTCCTCAAATATACTTCACCAAACAACAATATACATCACATATATGCCCAACTAAGAACCACAAAACATCAATATACATCTCCAAACGTCCATCATCACAAATACCCATAATATTTACAAAATTCAACCAAAAGTTCATCAAATATACAAGACATTCAAAGTTCATCAGAAAACATATATAAAAACATACTACCACTTGCCCCAATCATCAGCAGCGCCAGATCCCTGTAATGGCGGCATATTCGTCCCGTGCTCTGCCAAGTAAGCAGCAATCGCCTCGTCTAGTTGTTGCTTCAATCCAATCTTCCTCTAATCGTTCAACTCGGCGACTTGTGCTTGCAAGGCCGCTATTGTTTCTTCAGCCTGTTGTTTATTGTAAGCGGCTTGCGTCACGGCTTGAATATTAATAAATTCATAGTTATAGTTTATACGTAATATTCAATAAAATTTATAAACTGGTTAATGAATTAATTAAATTCAATAAATATTACCGCTTGATTGCCATATCCATACTGTCTATTTCTGGTCGGTGGTTCGGTAATACGATTGAATATCCTGTCCGTCTCCTCAACGGTCAACTCCTTCCTTGCCAGACTCTGCAAGCACGCGAGCAATCTCCTGATCGCATCTCTCCTGTGTTTAGAAATATAATTTTGAGAAGATGAATATTCAATTTAATGTATTGTTAAATAAAAGAAAAAATTTATAGTCTTTATACCCGGATATTCGCTGATTTGGCGTCTGACCATTCATATGTTACCACGCCATCTTCATCTGTATGCTCGACGACGTGTGTTCGGGTGAAGACGTCCAAATGAGACGGTGCAACACCACCTCTCTCCCTCGTCTGAAATTAGATATGATTAAAGAATGTATATATACGCATATATACATATATATAACTAAATAATGTTATAAGTAAATTACAAATAACAATTTTTATATTTACCATTTCTTCTCTATATTACTGAAAAGACTTGGATCCACCGCGGTGTGTTGCAGGATTCCTAAGCCTATTTGCGGAGTTCCTCGATGCTACCGCCTGTATAATTTAACTATTATATAAACATTTAAACGAATTATAATTACAGACATATGAAAGTAGAAAATTTACCTTCGCGTCTTCGCTTTCCCAATATCGCACAAACCGCGCATACAAATTTTCACTCATCCAGTTTGGCTTTTTACCGGCCTCTTTCATCTTGGAGAGCGTACCTCTATATTTTTTTCTCATCTTCCTCTCCCAGTGCGTCCTGAACGCTCCGAGATATTCGGGATCCACAATAAAGGATGCTTGCACGTTGAAATTTAAATGAATTATATATTGTATATTAATTTTCAAAGATCAAATATGCCAATCTCAAATTAATAAGAATTTTATACTTACCTGGAGGTCAGCCCATACGGCATGTTTGATATAAAGTGGGATCCTATCCCACTGCTCCCACAAGTCCGTCATCCTACTACGGTAGCTGTTGCAAGACACAGCTAGAATGGGCTCGGACGGCTGTAAATCGAAACCCCTGAATACATTTGTGACGCTCCGCTCCGAAACCCACATTAGCAAAGAGTATTACTAGGTAACATTGTCTGCTAATACAGAGAATAGAGCTGGATAGGAGCGACAATCTATAGCCTTGTCTTAATTATCTATTGAATACGTCGACCATTGCCACTTCTCAACAAAATGGACCGACATCTCCAATAAATACTTAATACAAAGCCATAGGTGGCTGAAGGATCTATCAGAATAAAATATAACAAATCAAATGAAATACACATCATAGAACAGTAGATCATCACATACATTTACACATATATAGAAACATTACAGAGTTTACAAAATGATACATGTCAAGTGGTAAAGCAAACCACAATATACAGGCGAGTCAAAAGAATACATATCAGAGTTACAGCCAAAAAGGACTACACAAAAAGCTATAACAAAAAGGAGCTAGTGGAATAGTCCATGCGGAAGCAAAATAGGCTAAGTCCAATGTACCTAACCTAAAACATCTCGGTCTGACCCGAGTATAAAATACACGGGTCAGTCTAGCTAAACAAATCAGTTAGATAAACTAAATGATAATGAACATACAAGATCATAAAGTACCACAAATATCTCTAAAAGAGATAACCAAATCATCTAACAAAAGATGAATCATAACACCTCATATCATAGGCAACTCAATTAAACAAAGGATATCATATCTCAAAACAAGCCAAAAAGGAAAATAACAAATACCAATAAAGGTAACACAAGTTTCCACAAGGTAATCGCTATATATCGTGTGGTTCAAAGAACCTACACCGAAAGGCGATACACGAGGGAAATATAATTGTCAAAGAAACAAAAGATGCTCAAGCTCAGTACTGTATAACAAGGATCCACAAACCCGAAGGCAACAAACCCAATATCACTCGAACGGTGACGATGGACCAACTCCAAAAGTGATACTATAGGGCAACAAATCCGAAGGCACAAACCCGAAGGTACAAGCCCGAAGGCAACATACCCGAAGGCAACAAACCCAAATATCTCTCGAGCGGTGACGAATGACCAACTCCAAAAATGATACTATAGGGCAACAAACCGTAGTGGCGAAGGTCCGGAGACCCAGTACTAGACACCACTAACTGGCAGAATGTGTCACAACTCTCAGAAAGGAACCCGAAAAATGTTAACGTGAGTCCCATACCACACGCTCGCACTAAACGGTTTACTAACCGTTAGTCAATTTCACACTCAAAGCAGTACAAAGTTCACCTCATCTCATCGGTAAACCAGACCGAGAGGTCAAAACGGTCAAACGAATAGATTAGGAATTAACTGGAAAGATAGACCCACGTGTTCATAGCACGCGTTTTATTTAATCATTTAATTCTCCTCCCTCTTCGCTCGAAGTGCAAAATCGTGTGTGTTTTATATAGAAATTATAAATTGGAGAAACGAGCTTTTAATACAATTTAAAAAGATCATTTTATAAAAACCCGTGTACGAAATCAAAAAGGAATCATCAAAGTCAAAATTGCGATAACAACTAATTGGATCGACACGAATCGATCAAAATTGGAAAACCAAGCAAATAAACAAATTTGGGTTGAGACAAGCAGGTCAGTTGACTGAACCAGGGGGTCAGTCGACTGGCCCAGTGCCTGGAAACTTTTAGTTTCCAGGTCAGTCGACTGACCCAGAGTGTCAGTCGACTGACATAGGGGTATGCAATTTTCTGCCCTAGGGTCAGTCGACTGATACAGACCCAGGCAAATTCCTGGGGTCTGGTTCAGTCGACTGACCTACTGGTTCAGTCGATTGAACCTACTACCAGAGCAGAAACAGCCTAGCCCCCTTTGGTGCAAATTCGATAATACGGCTGGAAACGAACGAACGAGCAACTACGACTGAGGATTTACGCAAACGACAACCCAGCCTTGTATGTCCCTCCGATACGCTCCACTGACGTGTTCAAACATCAAAGATTGGATTTTTACAAAATTTGATTCCAAAAACCAAAAATTGATCAATTCACCAAATCGTACACTAATGAACATGAATAGATGTTAGGAATTCTTACCCAACCACAACAAAAGCTATAGGCTTTGATGTGAGATAAAAATCTCACCTTTTAACTCAAAAACAAAGATGACAAGCTCAAATGCAAAGAAAAGATCAACCACTCTTCACTTCTACTCTACAAGCTCCAATCTAAGATCAAAACAAGTATTTCCTAAATTAGGTTATAGGAAATTTCTGAAATTGGAGAGAGAGAGAGATGAAGAAGGTGAAAGGAAGGCTTACCTAAGCTTCTCTTGGATTTTGGAGCAAGAATTCGAGTTTGCAAATGAATCTAGGGCTTGGAATTTCTAATTCCTTTTCTCTTCTCCCATTTTCAGTTGAGCTAGAGTATTAGGAATGAAATGAGAATGAATGGATGAAGAGTTAAAGAGTTAGGGTATAACGGTGGGCTGAAACCCAAACCCAAAATCCCAAAAAGAAAATAGCAAAATTCAACTTTCTCCAAACATATCGATGCTTATACTCAAAAAAGTCGCAAACGCCATTTTAGACTCAATGGAAGTAGTCCCGAGTCCTAATTCGACCGTTTGCAAAAAGTGAAATTTTGGACTTAAATCCGACTAACGACGCTATATTTAAATAAAACATTTAAATATAAAATCGTAAAATATGCAGGTTGTTACAGATCTCCCCTCCTTAACAAAATTGCATCCGCGCAATTCCTAGAGAAGAATTTGTAACAACTACATACTTACAGTACCCAAAAAGGAAAGAAATTAAGCTTGAGATAAAAAGATATTCTCACCACTGCTAAGCAAAGATAGAAAACCCGGATAGGATCGCTCGATAAACTCTCTGGTTTCCCAAGTACAGTCATTGGGATTAGCGGACCATTGAACTTTAATGAGCGCCACGTCCTTGTTCCGAAGATGTCTCACCTCCGAGGCAAGTACGCGAATAGGCTGCTGTACAATAGATAAGTCTGGTGAGATCTCAAGCCCTTGCAAATCAGGAGATTCGATAACAAAATCCGATTCTCGAAGACACTTCCGAAGCTGAGAGACGTGAAACACATTGTGAACACCAGATAGATGAGCTGGAAGTGAAACTCTATAAGCCACCGGGCCAATACGTTCAATAATAGGAAATGGTCCTAGAAAGCGAGGAGCCAATTTCCCTGTCATACTGAAGCGCATAACCCCTTTCAAAGGAGAAACACGAATAAAGACGAGATCATCAACCGAGAACTCGAGAGGCTTCCTACGGTTATCCGCGTAGGATTTCTGGCAGCTCTGTGCCTCTTTCATTCTCTGACGAATAAGATCAATCTTCTTAGAAGAATCATGAACAAAATCTGGGCCAAGAATAAGCTTCTCCCCAGATTCCAACCAACAAGAAGGTGATCGACATGGCCTTCCGTATAAGGCTTCGAAAGGAGCTATACCGATACTAGACTGAAAACTATTGTTGTAGGAGAACTCTACAAGGGGTAGATGATCCTCCCAACTACCTCCGAAATCAAGAATACAAATACGAAGGAGATCCTCTAAGATACGATTCACCCGTTCAGTATGTCCATCAGACTGTGGATGGTAAGCTGTGCTGATTAAGCTTTGTTCCCAAAACTTGTTGAAGACTCTGCCTGAAATGACTTGTGAATAAAGGATCACGGTCACTTACAACCGAACTTGGAACACCGTGAAGTCTCACGATTTCCTTGATATAATACTTAGCTAAAAGAGAAGCAGTCCTATTAGATTTAATAGGAACAAAATGAGCTGATTTGGTGAGGCGATCAACAATAACCCAAATGCTAGAATGGCCCGATCTCGTACGAGGTAGGCCATCAATGAAATCCATCGAAATCTGATCCCATTTCCACAATGGAATCTCTAGAGGCTGAAGGAGACCAGAAGGGTGCTGATGTCGGCTTTAATACGTTGACAAGTCATGCAATTACTCACATAACTCGCCACATCGCGCTTCATGCCTTCCCAATAATAAATGCGATGCATATCGGCATACATCTTACTACTGCCAGGATGAATGGTATACTTAGAACGATGACAGTCATCAAGAATGTCATGCCTAAGTGCAGAATCAGAAGCCACAACAAGACGGTTCTTCTTGCAAAGACACCCATGAAGATCAATGCTGAAATCCCGCAACGCCTCATCACGGGTGTTAACGCTAAAAATCGAACGCTAACACCCGGTGTGTGTAATAACAATGTGAAAGCACCACCCGTTGGTACGGGAATAGAATATAAGCAGGAAATAGTAGAAAACGGTAAAGGAACAACAGATTTATAGTGGTTCGGCCCGTAATTGAGCCTACGTCCACTTTATAGACTTTTATTGCTGATTCTGGTTACAAAATGATACAATGCTCTTCAAAATACAATATATTTCGATTCCTAAACACTTTAGACTGTTAGCTCAAGCTTCGATGTTGAAGATCTTCTCGAATTCATATTGAATGCAGTAGATTTCTCTCAAAGCTTGTTGTAATGTCTTGAGTGATTAGAGTTCTTCAAATGTTGGATGAGTTGAGAATTCGACAGAGTAACAGTGCTTCAGAAAATGGTTCGCCAAAAGTCCTTTTGCCGTTGGAGTTAGGGGGGTATTTATAGAAGTTAAATTCTGGACAGAAATTTTCCCCAAGTCTTAGGTCGCGTACGACCTAAGTTAGGTCGTAGGTCGCGAGCGACCTAAGATAGGTCGTGGTCCTCTCACGACTTAGGAAGCTGGACTGATGGAGTTGCACTCGGTTTCATCTGAAGTGGAAAGTCGTAAGCGACCTAAGATAGGTCGTAAACGACCTAAGATAGGTCGTGCCCCCCTTCTCTTCTTTTAGCTCGTTAAGCTGCTTGGTGAAGTTAGGTCGTGAAGCTTTAAGTCATTTCTGCAGTTAGGTCGTGAAGCTTTAAGTCGTGACATTCTTTAGGTCGTGTCATTCTTTAGGTCGTGACACTTCTTAGGTCGTGACACTTCTTAGGTCGTGAAGTCTGCTAGGTCGTTAGCTTCCTTAGGTCGCTAACTTAGTTAGGTCGTTAGCTTCCTTAGGTCGCTAATTTAGTTAGGTCGTTAGCTTCCTTAGGTCGCTAACTCAGTTAGGTCGGAGACTCTCTTAGGTCGTTAGCTTCCTTAGGTCGCTAACTTAGTTAGGTCGCTAACTTCCTTAGGTCGTTAAGTCCCTTAGGTCGCTAACTTCCTTAGGTCGTTAAGTCCCTTAGGTCGCAGAGTCTTGAGTCGCAAAGTTTTAGGTCGGCACAAAAATATGAGTTAACATTTGCCCCTCGAAGTGCAGGCCTATGACATAGGTCGTGTGCTTCGACTTAACTTTGCTAGGTCGTGAACGACCTAAAACTCGTGCTAACTCGTACGCCTATTCGCCTTCCTCTCTCAGCCTCATATAAATTAGTTAGGTCGTGAGCTTCTTCCTCACTTAATTACTCTGACTTTCCGCTCCGCCATTGAAGAATTTCCGAGTTTTCAAAGACGAATTCAACCCATTCTACTCACTGATTCATCTTCACCACTACATCTCGTAAGTGAATTTGATCTCCATCCCACCATAATCATCGTCGAATCTTGAATCCCTATCTTTCGACCTTAGCCCCATTCTATGAGTTGTGCATCGTCTCGAGTGATTGTCGTAATCGACTTTTGATCGCTGCTTTAACCGATTCATGAAGGCATAGTAATGTGTTGAATCTGCGATGGATTGGGGATGTTTTGAATTGCTTTTGGGGTGATTCGGTGATATGGAGGAATGAAGAAGACGATGGATTTATATGTGTAGTTGATAACGAGTTATCGGGTCTGGTGGGTTGTGGCGTGGAGAGGAAGTTAGCATCATAGGGGTCTCAAGCGACTTAAGACAATTCGCGACCTAAGGATAGCTACAACCTGTGCTAGGTCGCTAAACGACCCAAGAGTTGCTTGAACTAAAAAACTGCACGACCTAAGAATCGCACGACCTAAAAACTGCACGACCTAACTTTCCTGCGACATAGGCTTTAAGTCGCGGCCGAGCTAGGACTTGAACAAATCTGCATTGCTTTGAACCTTTTAACTTGCACTGTGCGACCTATGAAGGTTCCGACCTATGCTAGGTCGCTGGACGACCTAACACTTGTGAAATTTGGACAGAACTTGGTTGACCTTTGAATTTAAACTGTGTTGCATTTCTTTTCAGATTGTCTTGACTTTAATGCTAATAACCTGTTTAAAAACAACCTTTGTAGAAAAACGGGACAAATATACTGCCATTGACTGCCCACATCGCATGACCGATTAGTTCATAACTAATAATTAACTTAAATGAATTCTGTGGATGAAATGCTGTGAAATGACAAATTCAAATGAAGTATTGAAGCAAAGCTGAAATAATCAACCTAAGCTGATTTGTTTGCATCAACGCAACATTGTATTTAAACTTAAAATGACAAGCCTCGAAACTTTATAATCGACAAATGTTAACTATCTCAATTTCAGTTATGCTTGTTATCGTTTTAGTTCTGCACAACACTTCACACTTTTTAGGAAACATGCACCTTCATATTTAAATATCCAGTTGATTGTGTAGAATGACATCTCAACAAGAAGATTTAGGACCAGCCGGAGAAGCTTTCCTGATTGCTAACCCACTGATCGATCCTCCGGAGAGAACTCCGACCACTCTGAGCCACAAAGTTTTTAGACAACCGTGTACCCAATTCGGTATTGCCGAATCAGATGCTATATTCCCTGGAGCAAGTGACACAGCTGACAGGCCACCTCTCGGTTTTGTCGCAGTGAATCGCCAGATGTGTTTAAGCGGAGCTATTCCACCTTTCAACGAATTTCTCCGAGAACTTTTCCTTCGATTAGCTATCTCGCCTTTCCAGCTACACCCCAACGGTTACGCCGTCTTGATGGGGTTGTGTGTTCTGTTTAGGAGGACGCTCGACCGTCTTCCAAGCTTCGATGAAATTTTCTATTTGTGTACTTTTGCTAAGAACAAAGATCACCCTTCAATCGTGCTTGTAAGAGGTGCCAGAAACCAGAAGTTGATTTTGGATTTACCCGATAGTGCTCACGGGTTCCTAAATCAATTCTTCTTTGTCCGATGTCCTCCGGGATTCTACTCTGTCTGGAGAGTCGGGAGTAAGATTGTCTTTCTCTGTTCATCTCATGAGCTTTTTGAAACCTGAATTATCAAATACTTAACTTCATTCTTTTCTTTTTTCAGCACTTCCTCCCCCGCTTAGAAATCCCAGTCTCAAAGTCAATTTTTGAAACTTTAAATGCTGTGGCTATGGAAGAGAGAAGCGCCAAATTCTTGTTGAAAGATGAAATTTTGCACCAGTTCGAACTCCTACATTCTTCTCGTTCCGTCCAGCCTCATGAAGTTCCTGATTTTCGAGAAAAGACGTCAGATGCCCCAGCCCTTGCCGAAGAACTTCCACTGAAAGATCCCACCACTGAGACTTTACTAGTGAAATGTTCCACTTCTATGGATGTTGCGGGGTTGTCCAGCAAGTTAACACTTTCTCCAGTTATTGAAGAGGAGGAAAATCCTCGCATTTCTGAAAAGACGGCTGACGTGGAAGTTGAAGAAGAGAGTTCTGCGGGGCATCGCGGCGATGATACTTTTGATAATTTGAGCGATATAATGATAACTTCTCAGGAGCTTTTTAAAGATGATATTTCAAAAGCGATCTCTCCTGTTGTTGAAGCGACTTCTTCTTTACAACAAATTTCGACACCTTCTACACCAGTCGTCTCCGTTCCCCCACTAAAGCGTGGTTTGTAGTTTGACGCGCGTAGTTTGCACGCCGCACACACTTAGGATTTTTCGACACTTATACGCACTTATCCTCTTTTTCTGGAAATTTCTAAACTTTATTTCTTTTCCATTTTCAGATTATCCGATGGGACGCACTGGTTCATACTATGACAAGTTTCAGCGCCATGGAGGCCGTGGAACTTATGACTTTAGGTGATACCTCAATACCCCGAGGGAGACGGATGAAGAAAGAGCTATTAGGAAAGCTCAAGAGAGACGGGACTATGAGCAAGAGAAGCGGAACTATGAGCATCAATACGGGAGGAGAGATGAGCGATACGACTCTTCCCACAGAGGCGATAGTTCTCATAAGTGAAAGTCTTACGATGATAAAGGGAAGACTCATATTGTTGATGATCCAAGCAAGCGGGTCAAGCCTAGTGACGCGTCTGCAATTTCTGAGAAGACCCCTGCTCCAATTCCTCTTGATATCCCCACCGACTCTCCCGCTCTTGAGAAGTCTGATATCCAAACAATCATCAACAGACCCCAGTATCAAGTTGGAGAGGGTCCGCCAATTCTTCAAAGTCGGTTCCCGCAATGGTGTTTAAAGGGGTACGCTTCGACCTTGATTTGGTCCCGATCGATAAATCGGATATGCTGCATAGCCTTGATGCCGTCAAACTTAATATTGAAAGGGTGTCCGGATGGCAAAAGCTTGTTGATGAGCTGCAAAGGGTCAATCGTGCGAATCTTGAAGCCATGCTGACCATGGAGAATGATAAATCAGAATGGGACAAAATTTGTAAGCAACACGATGCTGAAATGAAGAGCATCTCTGATAATTATGGAAAGCTTGAAGCTGAAGTTGAAAGATTAAAGAGCGAGCTTGCTACTTCCTCCACTTCTTACTCGCAAAAGGAGGAGATGCTTCAAAAACAAGTTCGAGACGCTCACGCTGCTCAGCGAGATGCTGAAGCCAAACTTGAAGCAGAGCAGCATATTACCGGGAAATATCGTGATGATGCTGTTCAGCTTCAGGAGAAAATTAGCTCTCGAGATTTGGAAATCGTCAGATTGCAAGCTCAGTTACTGAGAACTGAAAAAGAGCGTGATGAAGCTATCGCTGGGAAAATTGCAGCCGAAGAGTCTCATGTGGCTACCAAAGCCAACATCAGCTCTACTCTTTTTGACTTTTATCTGCACAGCGTTCTGGGTCATGGGAGCCTCTCTTTTCTGGGCCCTGAATATGAGATTACTCTGGCTGAAGTGTGGGAAGCCGCAGTTGATATGCTTGGCGGTGCCGGTTATGATGAGGCAGAGCTTGAGGCACGTTATCTTGACGATGAAGCTCGTGTCGCTCTTGCCAGAGGAAAGGAGCAACTTGCCAAAGCACGAGCTGAGTCGACGGGAGATGAATACCCGAAAGAGGAAGCTCCTTCAACTGCCCCTGTTCATACTTCAACTTTGGCTGGTGTCAACATTATAGATTCTAGTGCCCATTCTTCGCTTCCTGCTAAAGTTGACACTGAAATTGTGACTACTCCTACCGAGGAAGAGGCTATGGAAGATATTGGGGCTGAGAAATTCGAGATTGATCTTTCAAAGCCAACTTCTCCAGGTAACTTTGATGTCGACCCGGATTCCGTGAATCACTTATTCGATTTAACCGAGTTTGACGAACTTCTTACTTATTACTTAAGCTTTGATGAACCAATATCTTCTCTTTTCTCGGAGAATACCGGTTTTAACTTCTTTTCTTCTGCAGCGGAAGTTCCGAAAGCTGCGCCAACTTCCCCTTCTCCGGCTGCTGTTCCTCCTCCTTCCCAAGTCATTCCTCTGTCTGCTTCTCAACCAAGATCACAAGAAGAGAAAATAGAAGCCCTCAAAGACTTGGATGATCCGGTTGTTTCGCAAGAGCAAAAGACTGGGAACTTGAAGAAGGCAAAAAGACCCCAGAGCGAACTTATGATGACGACACAAAACTTTCTGAATTTTTCACTCCGGGAAGCGAGTCTTCTTCCAAGAGGAAAGGGAAGCACGCAATGAAGAAGAAGAAGAAGAAGAGCGCTTCGGCTGACGAGAAGAATGTTGAAGAAGATCCAGTTGCTCCTCCTCCTCCTTCCCCGACTCATCCACAACGGCTTCCAAAACTGATTATCAAGCCGGGAAAGAGTTCTAAGGGTGGTCGGAAGAAGGAATGATAAGCTAGACTCTATGCTTCTTGTTTTGCTTTTTTGGATGTATTGACCGAAAATTGTGTGGGTACCGGTCCCCGCGTCTTTTTGAGATCTGCACATGTAAAGAATTTTCACAGTATTGAATAAAATAATTCTTTTACTTGTATGAATTCTTGTGTATGTAAGAATGCATATATCTCTCATTTTAGTGTAAAATAAGCGATTCTTTTTATTTGTACAAACTTTTTGTCTGTGTTTGAGAATGCATTTATTCCACATCTTTTCCGCGTGATATTGTAATGTGCTTGTGGTATGTCGCTTGAATACTACTTTTATTGTTGTAGTTTTATTGTATGATATTTCCCCTATACCACAAATGCATTGCAATATCGTTTTGCTTTGGCGAGACTTGTACTCTTATTTTTGGAGAATAATTATTCCGTCTTTGAGGAAATAATTATTCTACTTAAATGGAGCGTGTCTCATTTTGGAGAAGTTTTTACGCTTCAACCTTCGGAGATGGTCACTTCAAATTTTTGAGAAGTGAATTCTCCTACGCGGTAGAGCGGGCCTCTAAAGAGGATTTTACTTAGCACTTCAATTTCTGGGGAAGAATTTTTCAAGATGAACAAGTAGATCTTCCTTGAGAGTTGAAGTGTGCCTCTGAGGAGGGCTTTTTGGTATTTCTGAGGAGTAGCATTTGGACTCCGAAGAGTAGCATTATGCTTTGTGAAGTAGCATTGTGCCCCCGGAGAGGTCTTTTGTTTGTGCTTCCGGAGAAGTCTTGTGCTTCCGGAGAAGTCTTGTGCCTCCGAAGAGGTCTTGTGCCTCCGAAGAGGTCTTGTGTGCCTTGGGGAAGGTCTTCTGCCTCCGAAGAGGGCAGTATGTGCCTTTGGGGAAGGCTTGTGCCTCATAAGAGGGCTTGTGGTGCCTCGGGAGAGGTCTTATGCCTCCGAAGAGGTCTTGTGCCTCCGAAGAGGTCTTTATTTGATTGCCTGGAAGTTACTTTCTACAGTTAAATGGACTCACAGGGTGGACACAAGTTATTTAATTTGATGTTCATTTGCACAAACGATCGCAATTAGTTAACAAAGGCCTTGCCTCAGTGGTTCCATCAACCTTTTTGTTGAGAAGAGCATTTCCATTTATTGGCGTGCCTCCGAAGAGGGCTTGTGCCTCCGTAGAGGTCTTTATCCTCCGAAGAGTTGCGCCTCCGAAGAGGTCTTGTGCCTCTGAAGAGGGCTTTTATTGATCAGCTCGCCCATGTCCCTTTATTGTTGTCTCCGAGCCTATGTTCCTTTCCTTTGCAAGCAGCTTGTTTTATCCAATAGAGTGTACTTTTACTATTGATTGATTCCATGGGACAGGTGCAAGTTATTCAATCAGATGTTTGTTTTTACAAACGATCGTGATTAGTTAACAAGCGTCTAGTTCTTTTTCTTTGGAAAAGTGTCTCTTTGGTGGAATCATCAAATTTTGGTGTAAAGTTCATCTTATGTTGGATTCGAATTTGGAACTTTTTGTGGCTTGAAATTGTCTATTGAGTGATTTGTGGGGTTCATTTGGCATTGTGATGGGTAAGCTTTGTTTTAATGACCTGCAGTATTGAATCGACATTTTAGCAATACATTTAGAGTATTTACATATCGAAATAAAACAGGCATATTATAATAATAAAGAACACAGAATTTATAGTGGTTCGGCCAAAAATCGGGCCTACATCCACTTTATAGCTCTTCATTTATCATCACTGATTTTACAATGGTTTACAATACAATTGATACATCCATAACCATTTTACAATTTCAAGCAAAGCTTTTTAAGTAAAATATGGGCGCAAATGATTGCTGTTCCAGGCTCTTGGGATTGGATCTCCTTCGACAGTTGTGAGTTTGAATGTGCCATCAAGAAGTTTATTGCCTATAACATATGGCCCTTCCCAATTTGGCCCAAATACTCCGACTGCTGTCATGATCCTTTTCAACACTAAGTCGCCGACTTCAAAGCTTCGTTGACGGACTTTAGAATTGAAGTGCCTTGCAATTCTTTGCTGATGTGCTGCAACTCTGAGTCTAGCTTCTTCCCTTCTCTCATCAAGAAAGTCAAGTGCTTTGAGTTGCAATTTTTCATTTTCGGCCTGACTGAAATGAACCCTCCTGTGCGAAGGGACTTCTAGCTCAACTGGAATCATTGCTTCCGATCCGTATGCCAATGAGAATGGAGTGTGCCCAGTCGCAGTTTTATGGGTTGTTCTGTATGCCCATAGCGCTAGTGGTAGCTTATCAACCCATCCACCTTTTTCTTTTTCAAGTTGCTTTTTGATGGTTGACTTGATAATTTTGTTTACTGCTTCCACTTGCCTGTTTGCCTGTGGATGGGCCACTGTTGAGAAACTTTTTCGGATTTTGAATCGCTTGTAGAAGGCCTGGAACTCTTCACTTTCAAATTGAGTACCGTTGTCTGTGATTATTTTTTGTGGCACACCATATCTGCAAATGATATTTTTCGTTACAAAATTTATCATCTTTTTAGAAGTAATACTGGCCAAAGGTTCGGCTTCAGCCCATTTAGTGAAATAATCAACAGCAACAATAGCATATTTGATTCCTGACTTGGAAATTGGTAATGGTCCGATTAGATCTATCCCCCAAATGGCGAACGGCCATGGGCTGACCATCTGTGTTAGTTCAGTTGAAGGCGCTCTTGGGATTTTTGCAAATCTCGGGCATTTGTCACATTTTTTGGAGTAGATAGCAGCATCTCGATTAATATCGGGCCAGAAATACCCATACCGAAAAACTTTCTTGGCAAGTGTTTGACCGCCTGAATGATCCCCACATTCTCCTCCATGTACTTCTGCTAAGATTGTTCTAGCTTCTTCCTTGGTTACACATCGGAGTAATGGCATTGAGAATCCCCGCCTGTATAACCGACCGTCTTGAATTACATATCTTGATGCTTTTCTTAACAGCTTTTGGTGTTCTTTAGAATTTTCTGGTAGGGAGCCGTTGAGCAGATATTCTTTGATTGGGGTCATCCATGACTCTTTTTCTTGAGATACAGCCATGATCCAGTCGATATCCATATCATCAATGCTTAGAGCTGACAAAACCTCCACAGGAACCAATCCTAATAACTGAGCTTCTCTGGAGCTTGAATACTTTGCTAGAGAATCCGCTTTCATGTTTTCCTCTCGAGGTATGTGGCTTGTCGAATATTGATCGAAGTCATTGAGAAGTTCAGAAGCCTTCGACAAATAAGCGGGCAGATTTCCTCCTTTAGCTTGAAATTCCTTCTTTATCTGACACACAATAAGCTGAGAATCACTGAAGATTTGCAATGCTTTGATGTTCAATTCCTTTGCAATCTTTAATCCAGCAATTAGAGCTTCATATTCTGCTTCATTGTTTGTAGAAGGGAATTCCAATCTTAATGCGTAACATAATGATCGCCCTTCGGGGGTTTCAAGCACAACCCCAGCTCCGGAACAGTAATCATTTCTTGAGCCATCAACATATAGCTTCCATTTGGTCGGGATGTCTGCTGTAGTCTTTTCCTCTTTATCACCTTTATCTGTATACTCTGCGATAAAATCCGCTAAGGCTTGTCCATTGATCGCTCTTCGGGGATGATAAGTGATATCATATTGGCTAAGCTCAATATTCCATTTCAGAAGACAGCCCGAAGTTTCAGGGCGAAATAGGACTTGCTTTAGGGGCTGGTCGGTGAGAAATTTGATAGGGTGAGCTTGAAAATACGGCCTCAACTTTCTAGAAGCAATCAGTAAACAGTAGGCGAGCTTTTCTAGCTTTGAGTAATTCATTTCTGCCCCAGTCAGTCTTTTGCTGATATAATAGACCGGACGTTGAACTTTTGCATCCTCTCTTACCAGTGCTGCACTCAGGGAATGAGATGAAACTGCCAAGTATATGAAAAGGTCTTCGCCGTTATTGGGCTTAGAAAGTATTGGAGGCACTTCCATGTGACGGATTAATTCATCGAAAGCTTTCTGGCACTCAGGTGTCCATTCGAAGTTCTTCTTTCCTTTCTTTAAAGCGTCAAAGAAGGGGATGCATTTATCAGTAGCTTTGGAAATGAATCGACTTAAGGCAGCAACTTTTCCATTTAGGCTCTACAGTTCCTTCTTTGTTCTAGGGGCTTTGACTTCTCTTAGAGCAATAATTTGAGCAGGATTGGCTTCAATGCCCCTAGCGCTTACGATAAATCCCAAGAATTTCCCGGACTCTACTCCGAACGAACATTTCAAGGGGTTGAGCTTCATTCCATATCTTCGGAGGATTTCAAACATTTCTGCTAAGTGGTCCATATGGTCAACTGCTTTCTTTGATTTCACTAACATATCATCGACATAGACTTCCATAGTTTTCCCAAGCTGTGATTTGAACATTGCATTAACAAGCCTTTGATATGTTGCCCCAGCATTTTTCAATCCGAAAGGCATGACTTTGTAGCAGTATAAACCAACATCTGTGACGAAGCTCGTATCCTCCTGGTCTGACTCATGCATCATAATCTGGTTATACCCGGAGTAAGCATCCATAAAAGATAACAATTCGTGCCCGGCTGTTCCATCTACCAGCTGATCGATCCTTGGCAACGGGAAGCAGTCCTTGGGACAGGCTTTGTTTAAATATGAGAAATCAATGCACACTCTCCATTTTCCATTGGCCTTCTTAACCAGCACAGGATTTGAAACCCAATTTGGATATATGGACTCTCTGATGAAATGATTTTCCATGAGTCGGTCTACCTCTTCCTTTAGCGCTACTGACCTTTCTGGACCTTGGGTTCTTCTCTTCTGTTTCATAGGTGTGAATTTCGGATCAATATTCAGAGTATGTACAGCAATCTCTGGAGATATTCCACACATATCGGCGTGACTCCAAGCGAATACATCCAGATTTGCTTTCAAAAATGATATCAGCATATTTTGGACTGCCATACTGAGTTGGAAACCCACATTTAGCACTTTGTTTGGGTCTTTAAGATCAACAGGTACTGGTACCGTTACCTCCATCGGCACCACTTTATTCTCCTCTGCACTGGCTTTTCTGGGGGTCCATTTCTCTCCTTGCACCACTATGCTCGCCAGTGCAGGGGCCACCCTGTATTTGCTACAAGGTAGGGCTTTTGATGCGGAGGGGAGCTGCCGCATCTTTTCCCATTTCTCTCTTCCTGGCCTCTCGAAGCTCTATAAGATAACATTCTCGCCCAGCATTTTGATCTCCCTTAATGACACCAACACCATTATCTGTAGGGAATTTCATAGTTAGGCACCACAGGGCCAGAATGGCTCTGAATGCAGCTAAAGTTTGACGGCCTAGGAAGGCATTGTAGGCAGAAAATCCATCAACAATTACAAAAGTTTATTTCCGAACTACCCTTTTCTGCCCCTCTCCAAGTTCAACAAACAAGTCAACAATTCCGATTGGTTGCTGCAGTTCCCCAGTGAACCCAACAATCTTCTGTGATGAAGCCTGAACGTCATTCATTGGGATCTTCATTTGGTCAAATGTTTTCTTGAAGAGTATGTTGCAGGAAGCACCGCAATCAATGAGCACTCGTCTTACAATAGCTGGCCCAATTCCAGCAGAAATAACCAAGGGATCTATGGTTGGAGCTTCAATACCCATAGAATCCTTTGCCTTGAACATAATATCATCATTAGAAATTTTCTGCTGCTTTAGGGGTGCAGCGTCTTCTATAGCAAAAACATCTTCTTCTGCTGGGGTGTATTTCAGAGCATGGGCATATCGTTCCATTTCACCCCAGCTTCTGCCCGCTGGATGTGGGCCTCCTGTAATTACATTGATAACTGGCCTTTCGGACTCATGTGCGGTAGTGTTCTTCCCCGAGCCAGATGGATGAGTGGGAAGCTGCTGCCCCTGAGTAGACGAATTTGGGTCATTCCTACTCTTCTTTACATACTGCTGCAGCTTGTTTTCCCTCAACAACTCTTCAATTAAGCTTTTCAAGTGACGGCATTCGTTGGTATCATGACCGGGTTGGTTGTGAAAGTGGCAGAATTTTCCATTTCGCATAGCACCCTTTCCCGGTTTTATTTCAGCTGGTTTGGGATAATCCACAGCATCTTTAGTGGCAAAGAAAATATTTTCTGGAGTGTCGGTTAATGGAGTGAAATCTGAAGGTTTGAAGAAGCGAGGTTTCTTTATATCCTTTTGTTTCTTCCCATCATTATTTTCCCTTTTCTGACCTCTAGAATCTTTCTTAGCTGAAGTAGCAATGTTGTTCTCTACTCTTGTCGCCGCCACTTTCATTGGTGCTGGAAGATTTTCCAAGCGTATGAACTCATCAGCTTTCTT
This sequence comes from Allium fistulosum, assembly GCA_030737815.1. Lineage (NCBI taxonomy): Eukaryota > Viridiplantae > Streptophyta > Magnoliopsida > Asparagales > Amaryllidaceae > Allium > Allium fistulosum. Next base: position 682,202,951 of record CM060905.1, on the reverse strand, counting down.
ATAGAATTTCTCGAGCGAATTTGGTTCTTTCATTTTCAGCCACTTCCCAAATTCACTTGACTTATCGATTGCTCGCATTAGATAAGTCAAAACCATTCATGGCTCTGCGTTGTCAACCTCGGCTAGAGCTATGTTAAAGCGATTCAGGAATGATTTAATAGGCTATCCAGGATTCTGCTCAATACTAGACAATGACATAATGTCCTTTGCCTTTGAAGCGTACAGCCTGAATTGCTCTTTGAACTTTCGAGTCAGATCGGAAAACTGATCTACAGATCGAACAGGAAGCTTGGTAAACCAAAGAAGTGCCACTCCTTCCAAATATACCGGGAAATACCGACACTTAATCTCGTCAGTTGCCCTTGCGCCGGTCATGTGCCAATCATATTTATACAAGAATTGATTTGGGTCACTTGTCCCCCGATAAGTAGGAATGGTGGGGGGAACAAATTTTCTAGGAAACTCAGCTTTTAGTATCCTCTCAGTAAACGGAGTTTTACTCGGTGCGAATCCCCATTCGCTCTCGTCTTCATCTCTCTGCATGCTTTCTTTCATTATTTGCCGAATCATGCCGGAGAGATATTCCTCATTATTCAATGACTTTGCGGAGTAGACTTCGGCCATTTTCTCGGAAGTTTGTCCGGGTAGATGTTCACGGAAAACTGGCGATGGCCTGGATCCTTCAGCTTGGAGGGATGCTCCTTCAGCGGCACCTGATCCCCCTTGAGGAATATTTCTTCCTTCGGAGTTGTGAAGAGCATCAATAATGTTTTCTTCATTATTTACCGGTCTTTGACTAGCCCCGAGCAAAGCACTTAACATCTCCATCATTAGAGTATTCTGAGTTTCAATTTGCTGATACAACCCGGTCACTGCAGCATCTAACTCTTCTCGCGTCACTCCAATGCTGGGAGCTGCTTGACTTGGAGAAAGAGAAGTAGCAGTGTTATCGTGAGCATCTTCAGATCTGACAGTCTTGCGTTTTCATCCAGGAGCCATTATATCCAACAAACTTCTGGTTTTGAAAGAGACTTTTTCAGCAAACTTTTTTGAAGCAATGATGACAATCTTCCTGAGTTGGGTTCTCAGTGAAAGCACCAAAATGTTAACGCTAAAAATCGAACGCTAACACCCGGTGTGTGTAATAACAATGTGAAAGCACCACCCGTTGGTACGGGAATAGAATATAAACAGGAAATAGCAGAAAACGGTAAAGGAACAACATATTTATAGTGGTTCGGCCCGTAATTGAGCCTACGTCCACTTTATAGACTTTTATTGCTGATTCTGGTTACAAAATGATACAATGCTCTTCAAAATACAATATATTTCGATTCCTAAACACTTTAGACTGTTAGCTCAAGCTTCGATGTTGAAGATCTTCTCGAATTCATGTTGAATGCAGTAGATTTCTCTCAAAGCTTGTTGTAATGTCTTGAGTGATTAGAGTTCTTCAAATGTTGGATGAGTTGAGAATTCGACAGAGTAACAGTGCTTCAGAAAATGGTTCGCCAAAAGTCCTTTTGCCGTTGGAGTTAGGGGGGTATTTATAGAAGTTAAATTCTGGACAGAAATTTTCCCCAAGTCTTAGGTCGCGTACGACCTAAGTTAGGTCGTAGGTCGCGAGCGACCTAAGATAGGTCATGGTCCTCTCACGACTTAGGAAGTGGACTGATGGAGTTGCACTCGGTTTCATATGAAGTGGCAAGTCGTAAGCGACCTAAGATAGGTCGTAAACGACCTAAGATAGGTCGTAAACGACCTAAGATAGGTCGTGCCCCCCTTCTCTTCTTTTAGCTCGTTAAGCTGCTTGGTGAAGTTAGGTCGTGAAGCTTTAAGTCGTTTCTACAGTTAGGTCGTGAAGCTTTAAGTCGTGACATTCTTTAGGTCGTGTCATTCTTTAGGTCGTGTCATTCTTTAGGTCGTGACACTTCTTAGGTCGTGACACTTCTTAGGTCGTGAAGTCTGCTAGGTCGTTAGCTTCCTTAGGTCGCTAACTTAGTTAGGTCGTTAGCTTCCTTAGGTCGCTAATTTAGTTAGGTCGTTAGCTTCCTTAGGTCGCTAACTTAGTTAGGTCGGAGACTCTCTTAGGTCGTTAGCTTCCTTAGGTCGCTAACTTAGTTAGGTCGCTAACTTCCTTAGGTCGTTAAGTCCCTTAGGTCGCTAACTTCCTTAGGTCGTTAAGTCCCTTAGGTCGCTAACTTCCTTAGTTCGTTAATTCCCTTAGGTCGCAGAGTCTTAAGTCGCAAAGTTTTAGGTCGGCACAAAAATATGAGTTAACAACGGGGTTCAGTCTCACAAAGCTGAATAAGATGCACAAGATCAGGATCACGCCGCTGAGCTTTGGCAGTACGATCCAATAGAGAGGGTCGAGCTTCCAAACTGAATAATACTATCGGAGAATCAGAGGATGGAGCTCGATCACGAATATCACAAAATGATAGAGACTCAAGAATATCCCATTCGGTAAGCATCATAGAAACGACAGTCGAATGTCTGCGACTAAGCGCATTAGCAACATGATTACCCTTACCAGGGGTATATAGGATATCAAAGTCATAGGAGGCAAGAAACTCAAGCCAACGCTGTTGCCTCATATTGAGTTCCTTCTGAGTGAACAAATACTTCAAGGATTTATGATCGGTATAGAGAATGAAGCGCTCGCCTAATAAGTAGTGTCGCCAAATCTTCAAGGCAAAGACAATGCGGCTAACTCAAGATCATGAGTGGCATAGCGAACTTCATTCAGACGTAGTTGCCTAGAAGCATAAGCAACTATCCGATCCTTCTGCATAAGCACGGCACCGATACCACTACCACAAGCATCGGTGTAGACAACAAGATCCTGATTCCCCTCGGGAACCACAAGAATAGGAGCATTAGTGAGAAGTTCCTTTAATGTCTGAAAGGAAGCTTCACTCTTGTCGGACCAAATATAATGAATGCCTTTCCGAGTAAGGCTGGTGAGAGGAAGCACAACACGGGAAAAATCCTTAATGAACCGACGATAATAACCCGCCAATCCAAGGAAACTACGAATCTCATGAACATTCTCAGGCCTCTTCCAATTCTGGATAGCTTCGATCTTTTAGGGATAGACTGAAATGCCGTCGGAAGATACAACATGGCCTAAGAACTTAACCTTATTCTCCCAAAAATGGCACTTGGAGAATTTGGCTTTAAGCTGATGGTGATGAAGAGTATTTAAGACAATTCTCAAGTGATTAGCATGCTCGGCTTCAGACTTAGAATAAAAAAGAATGTCATCAATGAACACACACTACAACAAAAATACTCTATTACAATGCCCTTTTTACAACGGGCATTTGCTGCCCGTTGTAATAGAAGGCTATTACAACGGTCCATTCAAGACCGTTGTAATAGATGCTTATACAACGCATTTTTTACAACTGACAATGGCTGCCCGTTGTAATAGAATGCTATTACAACGGTCCTTTCATGTATGTTGTAATAGATTCCAAATTTTACAACGTTCACAAAATGACCGTTGTAATAATTACCAATTTTACAACACTCATAAAGTGCCCGTTGTAAGAGGTTCGAGCAGCATTTTAATAGACTTTTTACTTTCAAGTTATTAGAGAATCATATTTGTTTTTTCACGAAATAATGGCGACTGGCGACCCGTCCTCATCAAATCCCTAATTCAAATCGCCTTTGTTCGTCGTCCTCCTCAAATCCCTAATTTCCAATTGCCTTCGTTCGACCTCCTCCGCCTCCTCCGTCTTGATTTCTATTAGATCTTGCTCGAGTGAAATGCTTCTCAAAATTGGTAGCCGAGATGTGGGCTATGTCGCTTGAATCCCAAACCATCTTCGAAGCTCGCCTGAAATGTCGGTTGAACCCCAAAATTGGTAGCTCAGATCTGGAGAAGCTCGTCTGAAATGTTGCACATCTCCGTAGCTGTTTGCTGCACTGATATTGCTGATGGATTGTAGTTCATCGATTCATGTTGCTGGGATTAGATTTGTCTTGTGTCTTGCGTGCGTTCATGTCTCGGAAGAGAGGAGGAAACGTGAGTTTTAAAGGTGAGTTAAATAATTCACTAACCTATGTCTATTCATTACTATCCCTGAATTTCTTATGCATTGGTGTTGATTCTTGAATATATAATTTTAGCTTTGTTGATGCCTCACTTCCTGCGTGCAGTTTTATTTACTGACTTTCATTTTTTCCTCCTTGCGTGCGATCATGGTATATGTGTTGTGGAGTTTGTACATTTATTGATCTAACTTAGCTTATTAAACTAATTTAGGTTGCACTTCTGCTTTCAATAGCATATTATTTATTCACTCAGTATATTGCTCTACTTGTATATTTGTCTTTGAACTGTCTGTACATATGTTGATTTACCTGTGAGTAAATTTATGTATTCTTTGTGTTAGCTCTGTTAGTTGAGACTAACTTGCTAATTCGATTCTTTTGCTTTATAAGAAGTATTGTTATATTTGGTATCAACCATTCTATAAAGGTAATCTCATAATGGGTTAATCAGAGGTCAGTAAATTATGAATTGCTTAGCTTGAAAACCACTTACTATGTCTGTTCTGTTTGCATCATTCATTAAAAAGGTGACCCATGAAAACAAAGGATAAGACTAACTGACTTGGTTGTTTATGGTACTTCCTCGTGCATAAATATAGATGTCCATCTAGACCATGTGTACTTGACCTTCTTTTCTCCCCAGAAAATTGCAATATGAAATAGCAGAACCACCAGATTTACAACAGAAGATATATTTTTAATGAGAAGTAAAAGCATCTCCTCAGACTGCTCTCCTTACGCTATCAATCTCAAACATAAAACAAATTTATCTTGCCTACAGATGCGCATTAAAAATACATAACAATGTAGATATACCAATATTTTACAAAAGATTAAAATTTACCGAGTTATTTTGCGATAAGTCATTCTGTAAATATAAAAACTAACATAAACAGTCTTTGTATTTGTGGAATAACTCACTGCAAAATAATACTGTTGCTGTATTGCTTAGTTATTCGAACATTGTCTACCAATAAGATATATAGTTACACCAAACCTCACAGATTAGAGCTAAACAAAATTGCAATTTTTACAGACCTAAAATGAAGCTGTAACTAAAATACATTTTCTTTTTTAAAATTAAACAAGCATACTTTTCTTTTTCCTATTGATCGTTATCAACAATAGTCTATAACAAATCAATAATTGCTGAAAATGTAAACATCTAAATAGTAAGATAGATTAAATCCTTATTAATGGCTATTTAAGCAAACCAAATAGTAAGTTAGGTTGGGTAGCATTATATGGTGGAGTTGGTGTGATGTCAAGTGGACCAATTGTACACTGATTGACATAAATTAGATAAGTTGTTACTTCGCTTCCATTGTTGCCTGGATTTCCTTTGAATTATACTTCATGTACATATCATACTATGCAGAACATATAGCTTGTGTCATAATCGATAACAGGAGCATTTGGATTTGATGACGGTAGAACCTTGCATTATTTCAAAATATAATTGAAAGCATGTTTAGCATGACACCAATAAAGTAAAGAAAGTAGAGCTACGTGTACGATTTGATATGCTTTTAGCTAGCTTTTATCTTGTCACAGAGATCCACTAAATATCGCTGTTTATCTTTACCTTAGATTACCATTGCAGATTTTGTTTTGCACTTTGTATGGCAAAGGTCTTTTACACTAGTTATTCTTTCCTACGGTGCACTTTGTATGGTAAACCCTCAAGAAAGTAGAGCTAGTTCCGAATTTTTCCCTTAGCAGCACATTTTTTGTTCAATGAAATACAAACAGGAATATATGGTGTAAACCAACCTTCCTCTTCTCACGGTTGAAAACCGTTTAAATTGCTTCTATGACTGGTAAATGATATTTTAATATTTGAATAAGAACACTATTCTGTGTAAGATTATTACTGAAGTGATTGTTCTCTTCACCAAATTAATGAGCTCTAATATAAAACATAATAAACCGACTTGTACTTCCAAAACATATCTGTTATATTAAAATTGGTTTGAAGAAAATTAGTTTATAGATCATTATTATTTAATATTCACATGTAATACAACAAGTAAGAAAGTACCTATGACTTCAATTGCAGTATGCATCATACCATGGTCCAATTGGCGAGACACTGCATGTGCAAGGAAGCACTTAACATAAGATTCCAACATGAGAAAGCAACCTTCGACAAAGCAGAGTATTGAGCCGGCCAGTGTTCCTACAACCGCAAGCACTGCAAAGAATCTGCAGCTCGTTATTGTTCGATCTATCGCTATTTCTACATTCATCGTCCATCTTTCAATTTCAGTACTCTCTGGAGGTTTAAGAATGTCAAATTTGGATGCTCTTCTCAAGTGCATTAAGAGAGAAGGTACACAATCTATCAATCCATCATCATCTTTTCCAGCAATCAGTGCATTCTCTGCTTTATCTGCAAGTAAAGAAGTTACAGTAATATTGCTGCGTTTTCTTTTCCACTCTTGGTTTTTTATTGATTGAAGTTTAATGGATGGCAGTTGATTGAAGTTGCTGTTTGAAACAGCCATTTTTTATTTTGATATGAGGAAGAATGCAGGAATATATGATTGAATTTTAAGGGATGTTGATGCTTTTTGTGTATCCTCTTGCACAATTTCCATGAACTTGCATTTTAAACGTGTATCCTCTTGCGTTTGTTATTAAACAATTTGAAATCAAAATTATTGGCCTGTCCCTGTTCTTCTCATATTCAGTCTATAAATACTTCAACTTCTCATATTCAGTCTCTGCATTTCTTAGTATTTGAAAACTGCAAAAATAAAAAGATGGAGTTTATTGAAGATGAGTACAACAATTACTGGGAAGCAAAAAGAATTTACGATGAACTTGACAAGTAATTTCTACATTACTATTTTTTACTCATTTTAGTCTATAGGTTTTTCCATTTAATTCATCTTTTTAATTAATTCTGTGTGCTTGATTTGTACGTAGCTGGACATTCGATGAGGATATGCTATTGAGCTACCATGAATCAAGCTCAACAGATTACAATGCACCTTCAAGTTCAAGTAGTAGAAAGAACATAAAAGAGATGCAAAGAAAAAGAAGAAAATTTGATGATAGTCTTTATGCACTCAGAAGTGTGGTTCCTAGCATTTTAAGGTATCACACATTACTTGGAACCCTCATTCTTAGCTATGCCAATAATTGTAACTTAATGACTACAGTAATTAAATAACATATAGTTTTATTTTATATTTGAAAATTAGATGGACAAAGCATCAATAATTAAGGACATAATTGATTATGTTCAAGAGCTTCAGAGGCAGGAGAGAAGTCGGGTTGTAGTTTGAAGAGGTGCACACTGAAGACAGTGTTAGACTGAAGGGAGTTGCGGCAAGGTTGGAGTTACAGGCAGTCAAAGATGATGTTATATGTGTTGGTAGAACAGGAAGATAGTAAGGCAGAAAGATTGTTGGTTGTAGTGTAGCAGTGGATTGGTTGCTGTAGTTAAAGGTGGTAGACTGGTAGGTCAGGGATGAAGGAGAAGTGTGTATGGTATGCAAAAATGACTCTGAGAAGGGATGTTGTATATAGCAGTTGTAAGGTGCATGAAAATGATGTTTGTACTGTTATGGTTTGTATGAAATGTGAAGTATTAGTATGGATGTATTGCATGGATGCTACTGTATTTTTTTTAAATTTGCATTTATTTTGCAACGGGCAATGTGCGTTGTTAAATATGCTTTTTACAACGGTCAATGCATGTTGTGAAACAGACTATTACAACGTGCTTTGCCCGTTGTAAAATGTGGTAGATCTATTACAACGAGGCCTATTACAACGGGCACATGCCCGTTGCGAAAACCATATTACAACGAGCATTCCCCGTTGTAAAAAGACTGTTTTGTTGTAGTGACAAGGACGAACTTATCGAGATATCCCTGGAATACTCGATTCATAAGATCAACAAAGAAAGCAGGAGCATTCGTCAAACCGAACGGCATAACGAGCCACTCGAAAGAACCATATCGAGTGCGGAAAGCTGTAAGAGGTATGCTATCTTCCGCGACTCGGAGCTGGTGAAAACCAGTGGCAAGGTCGAGCTGAGAGAAGACCTTAGCGCCACTCAATAGATCGAACATATCATCGATCCTAGGCAATGAATACCTATTCTTGATTGTCAACTCGTTAAGCTTGCGATAGTCGATGCAGAGCCTAAGAGTTCCATCGGACTTTTTCACGAAGACGACCGCGTCACCCCACGGTGAAAAACTGGACTGAATCAACTGTTTGAACTCAAGCTCTAAAAGCTGCTTCTTGAGTTCCTCATTTTCTTTTTTAGACATCCTCGTGGGAGGACGACCAACTGGCTGCGTGCCTGGAATGAGATCAATGCGGAACTCGATCGCCCGCTTGGGTGGCAAACCCGAAACCGGCTCAAAAACATCAGAGAAGTCACAAACAATAGGAATACGAGATATATCATCATCATCTCGTGAGTCAAGAGAATATAAAGCCATTTCGGAACTATCCACATTCCAAGAACAAGTGATAGCTGAGTAGACGAATCTGGGTGTCGAAGATATAAAATTCTTCAGAACAAATAATCCTGGCATCGTATCTCACTAGCCAGTCCATACCCAAAATCATATCAAATCCCAAATAAGAAATAACGTGCAAATTCGCACGAAAAGAAAAGCCACATAAAACAATCTCAACATCATCACAAAGCATGCTAAGGGTTGCAGATCCCCCAATAGGATTCGCAATCCTCAACGAAGTAACCATATAAGAAACATCCAAAGACAAATCATCGACGAGCTTTTTCTGTATGAAAGAATGCGAAGCACCCGTATCGAAAAAAACTCGAATACTACGGTCATGAAATAAAATAGAACCTTCCAAAATAGATGGAGATATACCTCCGGGCTGAGAAGAACCTCCAGAAGCCTTAGCAACATAAACCTTGCCAGACTTGGCATTAGCAGGAACAGTAGGGCAGGAGGAAACATGATGACCTTCCTTCTTGCAATAACGGCAGAAGAGAGGCTTAGTACAAGCTCGAATCATATGATTAGGAGAACCACAATTGAAACACTTCCGAATGGAAGGTGTTCCAGTCGATTGAGAGTTAGAACCAGATTCAACGGGTTTCTTCTTCTTGGAAGGGAAAAATTCCCACTTATGAAATGGAAACTTCTTCTTATTGGGGTTCTTGCGAACCTCAACATCATCACCACTATCACACTCCTTCTCGATGGCTTCGAGATGAAGTGCCGAATCAACCAACTCCTCAAAAGAAAGCTTAAGCTGGAGCATTAAAGACTTCTTAAGATATTTCTTAAGACCAGAGACAAACTTCATATTCTTCTTATAAGAGGTGCTAATGAATTCAAGACCATGCTTAGATAAGGCCTCAAATGAAGCAACATATTCAGAAACGGAGGACTTCCCTTGCTTCAACTCAAGAAAGCGACGGCTAATAAAACTTTCTCAGATTCAAGAACAAATTTGAGTTCGAATCGTTCCCGAAACTGAGTCGAAGAAAGAACAGACTCATCAAGTTCAGCTACAAGAAGCTCATACCAATCAAGGGCACGCTCTTGTAATAAGCTAGAAGTTACAAGAACTCGATCAGGGATAGAAAGATCCATGCGAGAGAAGATACGCTCGCATGTGCGAATCCAAGCTTGGACCTCAAGAATAGACTCGGAGCCTTTGAATGGCTTTCCTCCAAGATGAGAAAAATCACTACACAGGCATGCAAAGGCAGACATGCGTGGAGGAGATGCACGAATAGGAGCTGGAGGTTGAGTGCTCCTAAACAACTCCAAAAACTGATCGGCATGCATATAAACGCCGTCCGGATGCGAGCCACTGGATTGCCCAACATCCGAGTGTCGTCCTCTGCCTCTTCCGGCCATTAGCTAAAAGATAAGATAAGATAAAGATTATTCACAAGGTAGATATCATTAATTCAAATATAGAATACTACAGAATAAAATGCATTCCTAGACGTATTCCCAAAATTCTATTTACCCCAAAGGCACGGAAAGAATAAAGGCATGATGATTCAAAGATTCGTAACATTCGTACTACCCTTTGATGTACCGTAATATGTGTCTCTGTTCTATGTTTATCAAATTTTGTTCTGAACTCAGCTCTGATACCAAGCTGTGACGCCCCACTCCGACACCCACATTAGCAAAGAGTATTACTAGGTAACACTGTCTGCTAATACGGAGGATAGAGCTGGAAAGGAGCGACCATCTATAGCCTTGTCTTAATTATCTATTGAATACGCCGACCATTGCCACTTCTCAACAAAATGGACCAACATCTCCAAGAAATACTTAATACAAAGCCATAGGTGGCTGAAGGATCTATCAGAATAAAATATAACAAATGAAATGAAATACACATCACAGAACAGTAGATCATCACATACATTTACACATATACAGATACATTACAGAGTTTACAAAATAATACATGTCAAGTGGTAAAGCAAACCACAATATACAGGCGAGTCAAAAGAATACATATCAGAGTTACAGCCAAAAAGGACTACACAAAAAGCTATAACAAAAAGGAGCTAGCGGAATAGTCCATGCGGAAGCAAAATAGGCTTAGTCCAATGTACCTAACCCGAAACATCTCGGTCTAACCCGAGTATAAAATACACGGGTCAGTCTAGCTAAACAAATCAGTTAGATAAATTAAATGATAATGAACATACAAGATCATAAAATACCACAAATATCTCCAAAAGGGATAACCAAATCATCTAACAAAAGATGAATCATAACACCTCATATCATAGGCAACTCAATTAAACAAAGGATATCATATCCCAAAACAAGCCAAAAAGGCAAATAACAAATACCAATAAAGGTAACACAAGTTTCCACAAGGTAATCGCTATATATCGTGTGGTTCAAAGAACCTACACCGAAAGGTGATGCACGAGGGAAATATAATTGTCAAAGAAACAAAAGATGCTCGAGCTCAGTACTGTATAACAAGGATCCACAAATCCGAAGGCAACAAACCCAATATCACTCGAACGGTGACGATGGACCAACTCCAAAAGTGATACTATAGGGCAACAAACCCGAAGGCACAAACCCGAAGGTACAAGCCCGAAGGCAACATACCCGAAGGCAACAAACCCAAATATCTCTCGAGCGGTGACGAATGACCAAATCCAAAAGCGATACTATAGGGCAACAAACCATACCGACGAAGGTCCGGAGACCCAGTACTGGACACCACTAACTGGCAGAATGTTCACAACTCTCAGAAAGGAACCCGAAAAATGTTAACGTGAGTCCCATACCACACGCTCGCACTAAACGGTTTACTAACCGTTAGTCAATTTCACACTCAAAGCAGTACAAAGTTCACCTCATCTCATCGGTAAACCAGATCCAAAGGTCAAAACGGTCAAACGAATAGATTAGGAATTAACTGGAAAGATAAACCCATGTGTTCATAGCACGCGTTTTATTTAATCATTTAATTCTCCTCCCTCTTCGCTCGAAGTGCAAAATTGTGTGTGTTTTATATAGAAATTATAAATTGGAGAAACGAGCTTTTAATACAATTTAAAAAGATCATTTTATAAAAACCCGTGTACGAAATCAAAAAGGAATCATCAAAGTCAAAATTGCGATAACAACTAATTGGATCGACACGAATCGATCAAAATTGGAAAACCAAGCAAATAAACAAATTTGGGCTGAGACAAGCAGGTCAGTCGACTGAACTAGGGGGGTTAGTCGACTGGCCCAGTGCCTGGAAACTTTTAGTTTCCAGGTTAGTCGACTGACCCAGAGTGTCAGTCGACTGACACCGGGGTACGCAATTTTCTGCCCCAGGGTCAGTCGACTGGCCCAGAAGGTCAGTCGACTGATACAGACCCATGCAAATTCCTGGGGTCTGGTTCAGTCAACTGACCTACTGGTTCAGTCGACTGAACCTGCTACCAGAACAGAATCAGCCTAGCCCCCTTTGAGGCAAATTCGATAATACAGATGGAAACAAACGAACGAGCAACTACGACTGAGGATTTACGCCAACGACAACCCAGCCTTGTATGGCCCTCCGATACGCTCCACTGACGTGTTCAAACAGCAAAGATTGGATTTTTACAAAATTGGATTCCAAAAACCAAAAATTGAACAATTCACCAAATCATACACTAATGAACATGGATAGATGTTAGGAATTCTTACCCAACCACAACAAAAGCTATAGGCTTGGATGTGAGATAAAAATCTCACCTTTTAACTCAAAAACAAAGATGAGAAGCTCAAATGCAAAGAAAAGATCAACCACTCTTCACTTCTACTCTACAAGCTCCAATATAAGATCAAAACAAGTATTTCCTAAATTAGGTTATGGGACATTTCTAAAATTGGAGAGAGAGAGATGAAGAAGGTGAAAAGAAGACTTACCTAAGCTTCTCTTGGATTTTGGAGCAAGAATTTTAGTTTGCAAATGAATCTAGGGCTTGGAATTTCTAATTCCTTTTCTCTTCCCCCATTTTCAGTTGAGCTAGAGTATTAGGAATGAAATGAGAATGAATGGATGAAGAGTTAAAGAGTTAGGGTATAAGTTGGGTTGGTGGGCTGAAACCCAAACCCAAAAGCCCAAAAAGAAAATAGCAAAATTCAACTTACTCCAAACATATCGATGCTTATACTCAAAAAAGTCGCAAATGCCATTTTGGACTCAATGGAAGTAGTCCCGAGTCCTAATTCGACCGTTTGCAAAAAGTGACATTTCAGACTTAAATCCGACTAACGACGCTATATTTAAATAAAACATTTAAATATAAAATCGTAAAATATGTGGGTTGTTACAACATTTTGATATTGTCAGTTAATAAATCATAAATATACTAGTAGCATGCACTAAATAATATAATGAAGTTGCAGTAAATTAAATACTTACCCTTCATCGGTCTTCGACACTAAATTTGCTCTCTGGCGATTATCGGCCATATCACTACTACCCTCGCCAAGAGCAGGGCCTCGTGAACCTTGGGACCGCTTGCTGTGTGACATAATGTCTGTGCTAGAAACATGCATATATATATATATCATTTCATATAATGAAAAAAACATATATCATAATTAGAAAACATGCCTGATTAATAATCACATACGTATAGCTCACAACAGAATAATACAATAAACAATACGAATTTCCATTACATTAACACAGGTTTTAGAATTGATATAATACAACAAACGATACAAATTTCCATCTTATATACATTACATCATCACTAATTGATAATCAATCTTCGTCGTTTTCTGATTCTGACTCGCTCTCGCACTCTATATCGTCATTTCCCTCTAAAGTCTCAAATGCTTCTATTAGAATATTTGATTCATCGTTCAAAGGCCCTATATCAACATGATCATCAGTTATTATTAATTCATTATTTGGCTCAAGATCTGCTTGATAAGCTGCTTCGTCTGGAATATTATTTCCGTCAAGTGTAAATCTTGCCTTTGTTTTAAAAACAGCCGACCAGTCTGCTTTATCACATTTTAGTGATGGATACGGAGCAAAATAAACCTGTAATGCTTCTTTGGCTAACACGAAAGGATCATACTTTGAGTAACGTGAGTTATGGTTTATTTCAATGAGTTTATAGTCTTTGTGCACGTTGATACCAGAGCCCGGAACATTGCTAAACCAACTGCATCTGAATAAATATACTTTTTCTGCAGATTGGACAGAATATGTCAATTCCAAAACCTGTGTTAAGACGCCGTAAAAATCTTTTATATGTTCATCTGGATCATCAGTCTCTTTGACAAATACACCGCTGTTATAAGTCATTTTTTCAGCACCGTATTCCTTGGTGTTGAATTTAAATCCATTCACGAAGAATATTGGATAAGTGTTGACATTTCTTTTTGGTCCTATCGCAAGACGTTTCAATCCTTCATCACCGACACAATTTCTTTGATCATAAACGTATTTCATAAACCAGTTAGCAAATTCTTTGCTGAGATCGCCCAGTGGATGTTCTGATTCGTAAATACTACAAATATATGTATAGTATACTAAGTGCAAAGTCAACTTAAATTGGGTAACTCGTAAATAATGCAAATATGTACTATTATCGAGAATTATCATTCAATATTTACCTAATAAATGGTGCAACTTCAGCATAATTAAGAAGAACGTATGTGTGTGCTATATGGTAATCTCTATCGTCTAACCATATTTCCACACATTTTCCAGCAGCTCGGCCATTCTGTCTAAAAATAGAAAACATTGATTCAGAACAATCTTGTTCAATGGCTTCATCATTACACGAAACACTTGCAAATGATAAGTTCACATGGTCACTGAAATAGCGAGAGAAAAATAATGAAGCTTCTTCTTCGATATATGATTTGCAAATCGAACCTTCAACTTGTGCTTTTTGTCTAACTTATTTCTTGAGATGATTCAAGTACTTATTACAAAATTTATTCGATAAGTTTATAGTCTTTGTGTGCCGCCTTCTTCATTATTAGCTTGAGCGAATTTAACAAATTCATGTACACCATCCTTAAAATGTTTTTTCGTTGAATCTTTCGTTCCTGTTCGACTTTCATACATCCAGGTACGGTCGAGAAGATAGTTGAACATTTTCTCTAATTTAAAAACATATATATATTAGAAATTTCAACATCATTTCTTTTCTATTCCTATACGCATATAGACTTTGCATCTGAAGTTTTATGTGATTATTATCGTATTTTCTAATCTACCAAAGCCTTTTGGTACTAAAGGCTTTGTTGCTGTCTTATTTTCGTTTAAATTATTTATATTAATTAGAGATAGACTAAAATAAGTAAGAAGTTTATTTATAAATTATTTCCTTTAAATCATTTATATTAAGATGTTTATGCATATAAAGCAATAAACATCCAAATACTCGCTTCACCTAGGCGCCGGAAATAAACGGTAGCGTATCGAGGCAATAAGCCCTTCGTATAATATCGGCACAGCCCGAATGGACCGGCTACTGAGACTTTCCAGGTATAAATACCCAAACACATGGCGCACATGCCAGTCAAACAACACTCGACGACCAAGTCGTCCTCACTCAATCCAAATACAAGGCGCATAGGCTAGTCAAACAACACTCGACGACCAAGTCGTCCTCACTCAATCCAAATATAAAATATAAGGGATCGATCGGGAATAAATCTCCCGATACGCGGTATTGTAAGTAAAATCTCAACCTGCATGCCAAACTTCTAAATACATTTCTTATATTTAGTCGATTAACGACATGCATCCAATTATTCCCAATTCACACTTTCACACTTTCAAATTCACACTTTCACACTTTCACACTTTCAAATTCCCAATTCACACTTTCACACTTTCAAATTCTAAATACCTACACCCAATTATTCGCAATTCACACTTTCAAATTCAACGATTTCATACTAAAAATAACCTAACACACTAAATTAGCAATACCTACACCCAATTATCATCACAATAATGTACATTTAAACCTAATTAAACAATTTAATTTGAAATTAGGGTTTAGAAAATTACCAAATTCAAGAAGAAGAGGAGATTCCGGCGAGTTCCGGCGAGTTCTAGGCTTCTACGGCGACGACGACGGAGGGTGACGGCTGAAGAGGGTCGGAATCGGTGATGGGGAAGAAAAAAATCGTTCTTTTTAATTAAGCAAAGAAAGTGAAGAAGAAGATCTCGACTGAAACCTGTATACTCAATATGGAGTCGGCTGGCGTCGGCTGGCGTCGGCCCGATTAGGGACGGCTTGAGTCGTTTAGGGTCGGCCCGTATATATATATTTTTAAAATTCTTTTTTTACACCTATTTCGTTTAAAAAAACAAAAAAACTATTACAATATAAAATAAAATAAAATTGACATTTATTATTATTATTATTGACCCAATGATGGGTCATGATAAGTTAAATTGGTATTTTCGATGATATATGTTCGTATAATTCAAAAAATTTCGTTGTTGAAAATCTAACTCGCACGATCAATCAATGCAACTTTTAGTCGATCCGTTATACAAATTCGATAAAGGTGGTTATATGTAACATTTTAAAGAATTAAAATAATTTTTTAAACCGTTGGGTAATCAATTATGAATTTTTAAATGTATTTGGTATAATAAAATTATATAAAATAAAATATGCGGTGTAAAAATAAATTCTTTGAATCTAATGTCGATCTAAGGTATTTTGGACATGTTTCCAGAATATGGTTTAAAAATAAACGAATCTGGAGTGTCGATCTTGAATTTCAAATTTATGGTCGTTCGTGGACTTTCGGACAAAAAACCCTTCGTTCGAAGGCCGAACGACCTTCAAACGAGACCAAATTTGAACCAGTGATGCTTTGCAGTGTTTTAATCGAATCCGTACGGTTGGATTCGTAAAAAAATCATCGAAAATAAAATTATCCAAGAAATATGTCATTTTGTAGGAGTTAGTTATAACACTTATGTTATAAGTGTTATAGCTAACTTCTAGAAAATAACATATTTCTTGGATAATTTTGTAGCCGATGATTTTTTTACGAATCCAACCGTATGGATTCGATTAAAACACTACAAAGCATCACTAGTTCAAATTTGGTCTCGTTTGAAGGTCGTTCGGCCTTCGAACGAAGGGTTTTTTGTCCGAAAGTCCACTAACGGCCATAAATTTGAAATTCAAGATCGACACCCCAGATTCGTGTATTTTTAAACCATATTATGAAAACATGTCAAAAATACCTTAGACCGACATAAGATCCAAAGAATTTATTTTTACGCCGCATATTTTATTTTATATAATTTTATTATACCAAATACATTTGAAAATTCATAATTTATTACCCAACGGTTTAAAAAATTATTTTAATTCTTTAAAATGTAACATATAACGACCTTTATCGAATTTGTATAACAAATCGACTAAAAGTTGCATCGAATTGTCGTGCGAGTTAGATTTTCAACAACGATAACTTTTCGAATTACACGAACATATATCATCGAAAATACCAATTTAACCTATCACGACCCGTCATTGGGTGAATATTAATAATCATACATGTCAATTTTATTTTTTGGCCATTTTAGTAGTGTTTTTTATTTTTTCAAACGAAATAGGTGTATATAAGAATTAGATTGTGAAAATAATTAAATAGCCGACGCTAGCCGACTCGGGCCGTTGTAGGCTGTCCCCAACCGACGCAAACTTCAATAGAATTTTGCACCGTCCCCAGCCGACTCCATAATGGAGATGGAGCCGACTCCGACCGACTCCAAGCTCCGTCCCCATTTTAAAGTATTCTAGTAGTGAACATCCTATTCGTATCATTGCTACGGAGGTTAAACGCCTTCGTAATAAAGATGTTCCGCTTGTGAAAATTCAATGGTCCACAAATCGTAAGGATTGTTCTTGAGAATCCAGACAATTCATCGAGCGAACGCATCCGGACTTACTCTCTCGTGCTCCTTAAGGTGAACTTCTCATTTCATAATTTCTTCTTTTGTGTTGTTATGCCTTAGTATGGTTGTTACTTTTTTTTTCTCCTTAGGTATTGCGAGGACGCAATTTCTTTAAGGAGGGGAGTCTATAACAACCCGCATATTTTTACGATAATATATTTAAATGATTTATTTAAATATAGCATCATTAGTTGAATTTAAAAGTCCAAAACGTGACTTTTCGTAAACGGTCGAATCCGGAATTGAGACTACTTCCATTGAGTCCAAAATGGCGTTTGCGACCTTTTTGAGTATAAACATCGATATGTTTGGAGTTGAGTAGATTTTTTCTATTTTTCTGTTGGGCTTTGGGTTTGGGTTTCAGCCCACTAACCCAACATAATACCCTAACACCTCCTCCAACTCCTCTTCATTCATTTTCATTTCCTAGCACTCTAAAGCTAAAAGGAAAATGGGAGAAGAGAAAAGAAATCAAAATTCCTAAACCCTAGATTATTAGAAAATTCAAGATTCAAGTTCTAGAAATCAAAGAGAAGCTTAGGTAAGCATCCTCTTCATCTTCTCCACCTCAATCTCTCTTCAATTTTCAGAAATTCCTAAACTCTAACTTAGGAAATATTTGCTTATGAGCTTAGAATGGAGCTTCTTGAGTTGAAGTTGAAAAGGAATTGGCCTTTCCTTTGTTTTAGAGCTTCTCATTCGTGTTTTTGGATTTAAAGGTGACTTCTTGAACTCACATCTATGTCTATACCTTTGATAGTTGTTAGGTATGAATTCCTAACATCTATTTCTTGTCCATTTGCTTTTGAAATGAATTGGTTTAATGAATTTTCCAATTTTGGTATTTTGAAGTCAAAATCTATGAAAATCCTACTGTGGATGTTAGGACATGTTATTTGGAGTGGATTGATGTGTTTATAGGGTAGGATTGTCGCTTGACATCGATCCCTAACAATCGTCGCTCATTCGTTTGCTTCGAATTTGATTTGGCCATCAATGGCCTTGGCAAAAATTGCCCTGAGCTTCAGCTCAAACGTCTGGTAATAAACTCAGACGTCTGAAGCTAGGGGAATAAAATTCCAGTCTTTCAGCTCAGATGTCTAAGCTTACTTCCCAGACGTCTGGGCGATCTGGAATAAAATTTCCAGCACTTCAGCTTAGACGTCTGGGAGAACCACCAGACGTCTAGAGCGGACAAACTCAGCCAATTTTCCTATTTTGTGTGGATTTCTGTTTTAAACAATTTTTATTGATCCGATTAGTTGTTGTCATTTATTATCGACTTCGATGACTTCCTTTCGGGATTTTGGGAATATCCAATTGATGGATTTGATATCGATCTTTATGGTTTTAATTCACGTCGTCGAATGTGAATTTTTGGTGATCGATTGTTTCTACAATCGTTTTTCTGTGATTTGTCACTTTTAAAATACAAAGGTTTCTATACTAGTAGTAAATATTCAAACTATTTCACAAAGATGATTTCAATACCATTTTTAATACAAAACTCGTTCTTAAAACCATTTTCCAATCTATTAGTATATACAAACATTTACCTCATTCGTACGAGAAATCCAATTTAACGTCTTAGCAAAACAAGTGGTATGAAACACTTGCGTTTACTTCGTCGGTTAATTCTTAGACTTGTTCGATTGAAATCTTGTGACATTTTTTGAGTGGAAATCTACAATTTGTTCGTAAATATTTAAGTTAAGCCAGTGGTTATGGGACATGAAGCTAAACTCATTTATTTACTAGCTTAGTGTAATTTACGCTTCTTATTGATCAATGATGATCATTTTATGGTTTAGACTAGCGATATGCGATGTCTCCTTGTCAGCGTGGGGGACTGTACCCCGTTCTATTGAGCTTCGTCTCATTTTTATAGGCTAGCGACCTATGGGTTTTATGGAGTTTGGTTCATCGGGCGTACCGTTATTGCACTACGTCGTTGTTCCGAATTATTTGAGTTTCAGGTTCATCGGGCGTACCATTATTGCACTACGTCGTTGTTCCGAATTATTTGAGTTTCAGGTTCATCGGGCGTACCCTTATTGCACTATGTCATTGTTCCGGCTCATTTGAGTTTCAGGTTCCACGGGCGTATCGTTATTGCACTACGCCATTGCACCGGCTCTATGGTTAGCGACCATGGGATAGCGACCCGTTTGTGATACACGTGTTGGTGAGTTTTCATGCTCCCGTTTATGATAGGCCTCCCCCTTTATGTTTTCTAGATTTTTAATTGTTGATTTCTGGAATTTGCGTTTCACCAATTTTTGCGATTGACATTGATATGTTTTGTCAATATCTGGGATTTGGTGAATAAGCTAAAGAATGTGATATTCTTTTTGGATGTTTGATGAGATTTGAGATATTGTATGATTTTTATTGTTATCGAATGTTTTACTTGTCACAGTATGGCATTGTTGTTATCATACATTTTTGTGGTATCTCTTATCCTTTCTCATCTCATATGATATTTATAGCTAGACTGATCCATTTATTATTTTTTCTTCTTAAATAATACTCGGGTCAGACCGAGGTGTTTCAGGTGCTTCCACTTGACTTCTTAGCAGGGACAGCTTCTGACTTTTGGTTAACTACTTTAGCTTAGTAGTTTTTGCTTTTATACATTTGACATAGAGACTCCTTGATGTATACTTATTCTTTTGTGATGTTGTGGATCTTGTTTGACCACTATTTTGATGTACACTTTTATGTGTTATATTCATATCTGTTTCCGCCTTTGAGATATGAATATCTGTTACTGATTTGTGTTATGCTTATTTCTATATTTGTTTCCGAAGCCCACATAGCCACTGTGTAGTAGCTTTGAGTTTGTATTTGATATGTTGGATTTCCTCCTGAAATGAAATGCAAGTCATATTATCTGACATATCGGTACTTGCACAAAGCAATTACATAGATGGTCGCTCCTCAACAGCCTTATTCTTCGTGCTAGTCGCCGGCATTACTCCGTAGTGTCCTTTGCTAGTGTGAGGATAGAGGTGGGGCGTCATAATTTAATTTTAGGAAAACTTTATCAAATGCTACTTTTATAAACATACATCTATCAAAAGATTTTCTGATGAAAATATTTTCTTACCTTTATAAAACGTTTACTAACACTATACATACATAGATATGAATCAAAATCATAAAATTTTAACATAAAATATCCACTTACTTTCCTTGAAACGTTTACAAATGCTTTCCATAAAAATAATAATAACCATCACTTCCAACATTCAAACTTCACACAACATTAAGGAAAACATCAAATTTTAAAATTAGTTTACAACCTTTTCTTAATGATATGGTTAACAAGATTTCTTGCTAACCTTGAAGCATGGAAATGAAGCCGAGTCTTGGTTAATGATAGGCTTGGTCAACCTCTTGTTAACCTTAAAGAAGTATGCAGGAAATATGCGTTCATGTCATAAGTATTGGCCATGTCGTATGTATGTGAGGTATTCAAAGTCATTTCATATGCGTAAGAATCAACTAAAGTCATGCTGCATACCTTTGAGTCCAACGTCAATCAAAAGTTAAGTCTCTTTATTGAATATGCTATGCGATTGCAATTGTACAAGTCCTTATTTGCAAAAAGGTCGTAAATTACAATTGGAATTAAAATCCTCAAATTGGTTTAGGGTTAAAAAAATTTAAAAATGTAAGAGAGAGAAAGGAATGAAGTGCCTCATTTTAAATGCTCTTGGCTACGTATTTATAGGGGTGAAGATGAGCGGCATGGCTTCCACGTGTCACCTTCGAGATGCCTGACATTCGGCTTCATTACTTGCTTCAATGACTTCCAGCATTCTTTTAAGTATTGATGACTTGCTGCATCCTTATGATGGCCGATGATTTACGATATCCTTATATTGCTGGCACATGTCAGCCCCCTGTGTATTGATGAAACACGATATCCTTACTGAGCCGATGAAAACCCATATACTTTTATATTGTTTAATAGGCGACAATCCTTTCATAATGCTGCCGATCTACGATATTAGAGTTATACTACAACTATTTAATCTCTTTATCATCTTAATGGCATGCAACATCCATCTTTTATTGATAATTCACGACATCCGTCTTTCTTTTTTTAATGAGGTGCGACATTGATGAGAGGTGTTATTGATAAGGCACGATATTGATAAAGTGCGACATTAATGAGGTGCGACATTGATGAGCGGCGACATTGATAAGGTGCGACATTGATAATAAATGATGCCTGTTGGTGATTTGTGATATGCTTCCATTCCCTACTTTGATGGGATGCGACATCTTTTATTGTATTAGTGAAGTGCGAAATCGATGGTACATGGAATTTTCACTAGCTGTAAGCTTTCAGGATCCTTTCAAGGCACCCTAAGATGCGTCATCATTATATGATCCTTTGCTTTATCTCGGACGTCATGGACTTTGACATGCTATATTCATGCTTTCGATATCAGCTATCTCCTCTCGTTTGTTTTCTTGCCTCTTTTTTGACATCCTTATTATTGACATGCTTTCATATATTCGGAATCATGGTTTGTAGTAACATTTGCCCCCTAGTGTAGAGAAAATATTGACTTTTCAAGTCAATTCCTCGATATTTGTGCTTGTCGCCTATTGGTGTTCTTCCCGAATCTGGGCTGTTTATTTGAATTTAGATCAATGGCTCCTATGTCTTTTCTTCCTCTCTATAAATACTCGTCCTTCTTCATCATTTCTCTTTAACCTGTAACTCGAAACTCTAAATAAAAATTTTAAATTTTCACATTTCATTCCTCTAAAAGATTGCTTTTGCAGGTTCTTTTGGATCGAGTTTAATTTGCTTTTGGATTTGATCTTCCTCTAGAAGATTGCCCCTTGCTACTCTTTAGGTAGTGATTTAGGCTGTGATTGATTTCTTTATTACCATCTTTAGGTAATGATCTCAACTTGGATTGAACCCCTTATCACTTCTTAGATGATGATTTAGGTCTTTTGTCCGGTGCGTTTGGTTAGTTATCTTAAGTAGAACCAAAGTCTTACCCTATCTCCCTTTAGGAAATGCTTCAGCCAGGATTTATAAACGGGACTAAAGGCTTGTTTGGTCCTTTGGCCAAGCCATCTTAGGTGGGACCAAAGGCTTACTCCATCCTTCCTCTAGGAGGTGCTCCAGAAAAGCCTTATAGAGCGGGACCAAAGGCTTATTCTGTCCTCCCTCTAGGAGGCGCTCCGACCAAGCCACGTAGGCGAGACCGAAGGCTTGCAGTGCTCTGCTCAGGCCTTATAGGCGAGACTAGAGACTTACTCTGACCTCCCTCTAGGAGGTGCTTTGACCAGGCCTTTGTGTTGGGATCAAAGGCTTTCTTTGTCCCTTATTACCTTATAGGTAGTAATTTAGGCTTTTCCTTTTATGTAGGCTTTCCATCAAGAATTTCAGTTTATTGAAGATTCGCCTAATCGTGTCTTACAAACTTATTAAGTTTTCCCTTTATTAAGAAATCTCCAATCGTTCCTATTAAGGCTCGACATTGATTGGTTTCATGTCCATTTGCTTGATGATATTGGCAGCACCTCCAAGGTTCCTTTCATTTTTAGGCCACTTCTTTATTGAAGGCCAATAATTCAGTTTTCTATTGGTTAAAAGATAGATATGTTTGCAAGAAGTAGTAAGAGAATGGATCCAAGAATTCTTAGGATACAGCTCCTTTTGCTCCCACTTAGCTTTCTTGTGGCACTGGATTGGCATAATAGGATCATCCAGAATCCTTCTCTTTTGAACTTTGATTGGTGTGGGAGGATGGTCTATTGCTCTTTTCCATCTCTGGGAAAACTTATCGAAATCGTTTGTTATTTCTTTTTCGAAGATAGTCTTCTTTGACTAGCATTGTATGGCCCTCCTTATCTTTAACAAAAACTATCTTTCTTTAAGATCTCTTTTCCTAAAGCAAAAATTGGAGTTGGCCCTACATGGAATGGGTTCATACTCCATTAGGATCATATGGTGCCACTTGTTTCTTTCTTCTATGATTTGAAATGCCAACATCCTTAGCACTTGTTCCTCATGAAACTATGGGTCAGAAGTGACTTGGTAAATTGGCCTACTTACTTGGGATTCAGAAGATCCTTGTTCGGAAATAGCCATCTTGCAGTCCAACGGGCTTTGCTAAATTCATTAAGTCCTTTTATCCCTTATACACAAGTTAGGTGAAGGTCCTTTATATGAAAGGTAAGGCAGGCAAGGTCAAATATGGAATATGCTAGATGAGGTAAGTCCTCTATATCCTATGTAACACTCCATAATTTTAACGATCGAATATTTTAAAGATTAATTTAAATATTTAATCGTTAGGCGATATAACACCTCTTATACTCGATTTTTACAAACGAGCGAATTAGGACTCAATACTCCCATGGTTAAGTTTGCTTTTTCGACATGAGTAAAATGAGAATAAACTTGACTATGTTTGGAGATGGTGAAAATTTGGAGTGAAGAGTGATTTTTGGTAAATGAGATGGAATTGGGCTAATTCCATTTACATAGCCTATTTGAGGCTCGACCCCTTATAATTTTGATTCTCATTTTCATTTCACGTTTCCATCTTCCTCTTCTTCTCTAATGGCCTCCTAATTTGTAACAACCTGCATATTTTACGATTGAATATTTAAATATTTTATTTAAATATAGAATCGTTAATCGGATTGGGGTCCGAAAAGCTACTTTTTGCAAACAGTCGAATTGGGACTCGGGACCACTTCCATGGAGTCCAAAATGGTGTTTGCAACTTTTTTGAGTATAAGCTTCGATATGTTTGGAGTAAGTTGAATTTTGCTATTTTCACTTGGGCTTTTGGGTTTTGGTTTCACCCAACTCATTCTATAACCTAACTCAGCTCTTCTCTTCATCCACTCATCCTTATTTCATTTCTTTTTCTCAAGCTAAACTAAAAAAGGGGAAGAGAAGTGGAATTAGAAATTCCAAGCCCTAGATTCCATTTGCAAACTCAAGTCTTGCTCCAAACTTTTGGAAAAGCTTTGGTAAGTATCTCCTTCTTCTTCTCCAACTCATTCTCTCTTTGATTTCAGAAATTTCCTAAACCTAACTTAGGAAATGTTCTTCTTTTGAGCTTAGATTCAAGCTTATAGAGTTGAAGTGGTTGATTGGTTGATCTTCCTTTGCTTTCAAGCTTCTCATTCATTGTTTTTGGGATTAAAGGTGAGATCTTTATCTCACATCTTTGTCTATAACTATCTTTAATTGTTAGGTATGGATTCCTAACATCTTTACATATTCATTTGATTTTGGTTTGGATTGATTTGGTGAACATTTCAATTTTTGGTGTTTGAAGTCTAAAACTCTAAAAATCTTAGCTTTGATGTTTGATCATGCTTTTGGTGGTGAATCGAAAAGCCTATAGGGCTGGGTTGTCAATTGGCAAAAGCCCCTTAAGTCCATTGCTCGTCCGATCGCGAATTGGAAGAGTTTGCACTTCATTTGAATAAGCTGAAAAACAGCTTCAGTGCCAGTCAGTCGACCGACTCTCTACAGTCAGTCGACTAACTGTAGAAATCAGGCCAATCTGGGTCTATCTGCAGAGAACATAAGTTTCTGTTTTCTGCAGTCGGTCGACTGACCCTCTGCAGTCAGTCGACTGACTACAGGAAATGAAACATTCTGGTTTCTGGTTCAGTCGACTGACCCTCTGTAGTCAGTCGACTGACCTGCTTCACTTTGCCTATTTTGCCTAATTAGTTTGAGGATCCAACTTTTATCGATTCGTGACTATCCGATTTATTGTTATCCTTTGTTATTGCCTTTGATGACTTCTTTTTTGGGATTTTTGAGAATGTCCATTTTAATGGAATTGGTATCGATTTCTTTGGATTTAATTCACGTCTTCGAATGTGGATTTTTGTGATTGATTGTTTCTACAATCATTTTGTGATTTGTCACTTCTAAATACAAAGGTTTCTACACTAGTAGTAAATATTAAAACTCTTTTACAAAGATGATTTCAACTCTATTTTTTATACAAAGCTCTTTTATAAAACCATTTTCAAATCTATTAATATATACAAACCTTTACCTCACTCGTATGAGAAAATCTAATTAAATGGCTTAGCAAAACAAGTGGTATGAAACGCTTGCGTTTACTTCGTTGGTTAATTCTTGGACTTGTTCGATTGAAATTCTTGTAACAATTTTCGAGTGGAAATCTACAATTTGTTCGTAAATATTTAAGTTAAGCTAGTGGTTATGGGACATGAAGCTAAACTCTTATATTTACTAGCTTAGTGTAATCGACACTTCTTGATGATCGATGATGATCATTTTATGGTTTAGACTAGAAATGTGCGATGTCTCTTTGTCCACGTTGGGGACAGTACCTCATCCTAATGAGCTTCGTCTCATTTTTATGGGCTAGCGACCCATGTTCTTTTATGGATTCGAGTTCATCGGGCGTACCGTTATTGTACTACGTCGTTGTTCCGAAATATTTGAGTTTCTGGACCCTTGGGCGTACCGTTATTGTACTACGCCGTTGCACCGGCTCAATGGTTAGCGACCATGGAATAGCGTTCCGTTTGAGATACACGTGTTGGGAGTTTTCATGCTCCCGTTTGTAATAGGCCTCCCCCTTTTGATTTCTGGATTTCTAATTGATGATTTCTGGAATTTATGTTTCACCAACTTTAGCGTTTGGCATTTATATGTTTGTCAATATTTGTAGTTTGATGAATAAAATAAAGATTATGATATTCTTTTTGATATTTTGAGATGATTGGAGATATCGTATGATTTTTGTTGTTATTTGATGTATACTTGACACGGTATGACATTTCTTTGTTATCATACATTTTGGTCACATCTCTTATCCTATCTCATTTTATCTGATAATTATAGCTAGACTGATCCGTTTATTATTTTCTTCTTAAATAATACTCGGGTCAGCCCGAGATATTTCAGGTGCTCCCACTTGAATTCTTATCAGGGATTATCATTTGATTCTTTTGGCTAACTACTTTAGATTAGTAGTTTTTGTTATGTGGAAATTAGCCACGAGGGTCTCTTTAGCTAGTGCAATTAGTTTCTAGGACGCACAACTGAAATAATTACTTTTAAGGACAAAATGCAAAATAATTAGTTTCTAAGGCTTAAAAACCTATGAAATTATGTCCTTGAAAGTAATTGGACGGCTGACTTTGTCCTTAAAAGTAATTATTCTGCTGACTTTGGCCTTGAAATTAATTCCTATGGATGTATGTCCTAGAAACTAATTGGACTGCAAAGTTTGTCCTTCTAGTGAAATGCCCCTTTTGTTATTATACATTTGAGATATGGACTCCTTGATGTATAATTATTCTTTGGTCTCTCACTTGTATCTATTCATTGTGATGTAGTGGATCTTATATGACCACTATTTTGATGTACAAATTCGTGTGATATATTCATGTCTTATTCCGCTTTTGTGATATGAATATCTGTGACTGATTTGTGTTATATTTATTTTCTACGTTTGTTTCCGAGGTCCACTTAGCCACTGTGTGGTAGCTTTGAGTTTGTATTTGATATGTCGGATTTCCTCTTGAAATGAAATGTAAGTTATATCTTCTAACATATCGGTACTCGCACAAAGCAATTGCACAGAGGGTCGCTCCTCAACAGCCTTATTCTTCGTGCTAGTCGACGGCATTACTCAGTAGTGTCCTTGGCTAGCGTGAGTATAGAGGTGGGGTGCCACAGCATGGTATCAGAGCCAAACTTCGGAACAATGTAGAATAATCTAGCAAGAATCATTGTCCTAAGTCTTTCTTAGGAATCATGCCATAGGATTTAATTCGAGTCTTCGTACCGTTCTATCCTATTTCTTTTTATGATACCTTGTTTTATCAATCAAGTTTGTTTGATATTCATTTTGTGAATAACCTTTTTCCTCTTCTTTCTTTTTCTTTCTTTCTTAAAAGAAGAAGATGGTTAGATCTGGCAGTCCCAGCACTGGTCAATCCAGTAGCCCTTCTCTGGATGGCGTATTCATGTCTGCCCAGCAACTTTTGGATATTGTAAAGAATCAAAAGTTTATCCGTGCTTTGAGTAAGGACCCCGAAAAGATTTTGCCTTTGAAACTTGAAGTTCCTTTCAATCAACTTGTGGATATCACTCTTCGACATAAAGAGGTTTGTAAAGGAAGTGTTAGTGATATTGGGATTTCCAAGAAGCGACATATTAAGTTCAAAAGCCCTAATCCCAATAAGAAAGTGAAGCAAACTATTTTGGTAGCAAAGACTCCAATCCCTAATCATGGAGGATGCTACAATTGTAATTCTACGGACCACTATGCAAATATGTGTCCGAAACCTCTTTCTTGTCGCTATTGCAAAAAACCGGGTCATCTTTTATCTACATGTCCCAAACCTTTGAGCAAGGGCATGAGAAAGCTAGATATTGTGTAAACGCCTAGTAACACTTCTCTTAATCAAGGTATTTTTCATTCAATCCTTGATGGCATTGTTTTGTTTCGTGATCTTCTCATTTGGGTTCTTGTTGATATGAGTTCATCTCGCTATTTTATATCAAAAGAACTTGTTGATTCATTTTCTTTAAAACATTTTGGGCTTCATGACTTCTTTGAGAATTGTGAATCCGGTTGCTGCATCTGCAACACTCAATTTGCTTTGTTTTGATGTCGAGATTGTTTTTTATGATTTTTTCTTTCCAAGCCGATTTGCATGTCATGCGTTACTTAGGCTTCAGAATTAATTTTTATTTTAAAAGGGTTGGCTTAATCATTATGAAGCCATATCCTATGTCTCGAGTGGACTATTTATCTTCGACATTTTCAATCTGTTAAGCATATTTCTTTTGTTCTTAATGATTTTGATTTCCAAATTCGGTGATATCATTTTAGTTCTTTAAACTCACTTGATGAGCAAAGTGTTATTTTTCTCATTCGGGTAGTTTATGGAATTTTCCAGTATTTTTGAGCTTGTCTTAGGATTATCACCTAAGCAGTCTTTAGAGTGGTGTTAAGGTCTTTTCAGCTCGACCTTGCCACTGGTTTTCATTTGCTACGAATTGCGGAAGTTAGCATTCCACTTACCGCATTCCGCACTCGTTATGATTCTTATGAATGACTTATTATGTCATTCAGTTTGTCCAACTTATTTCATCCATTTTATGAATCGAGTATTCTACGAATATCTCGATGACTCTATTCTTGTATTTATTGATTTTGGATGAAAACAACAATTTAAAATTTTGCAAATCTTTTTTGTAAGATTTATTTATAAGTATGATTGGATTTTTTGTTCTTAAAACGAGCAAGGAATATTCTTAAAAACTTTAAGAGACATAATTATCATATAGAAGATGATTTTGTGATTGTATTGCCCATTGAGTGCTTTAAGAATTCTGGTAGATGCGCTTGATCAACGTTATCGATAGGAATCTCCTAAACGCTATGATGAGACAATCAGACACAGTAAATTGACTTGTAAAATGTAAATTTTTCTGAAAAGATTATTACGAAAAGATAATTGTAATTTTGAAAGTTTTAGCTTTTCGGGAAAGAAGATTATTTAAAAGAACTCTTTTCCGATACTCTTATTCTTGTGATTCCCGAAGGGAACCAAGACTTTATTGTTTATTCCGATGCTAGTCGTATTGGTTTGGGTGCCGTTCTCTTGCAAAAGAGAACGTGCTATCACTTTTGCTTCTAAATCATTAAAGCCTATCGAGACTAGATATGCCGCTCATGATCTAGAGCTCACGGCTATTGTTATCGCTCTTAGAATTTGGCTCATTATCTTTTGGGAGAGAAATTTGTTCTCTTCTCCGATCATAAATCTTTGAAATGTTTATTTTCTCATAAGGGACTTAATATTGGCTCGAGTTCCTTGCATCTTATGATCTTGATATTCTTTGTACTCCGGAAAAGGGTAATCGTGTTGTCGATGCCTTAGCCGAAAGTAACAAGCAGTTGTTTCTATGATGATATTTGAATGGAATGATCTTGAGACTTTAACCACTTGTGAGATTCGAGATCATGAATCCAATTCATGTTCATCTCTTGTTTTTGTAGCCTTGAAGCTCATCCTTCTCTTTTGAACCACATCCTTGAAGATCTAAAGTAAAATCCCGAATTGGCTTTTCTTAGTCAAAGTTGTAGGGATCAAAATAAGGTTGATGGTTTGAAA
Source organism: Allium fistulosum (assembly GCA_030737815.1). NCBI lineage: Eukaryota > Viridiplantae > Streptophyta > Magnoliopsida > Asparagales > Amaryllidaceae > Allium > Allium fistulosum. Next base: position 682,173,266 of record CM060905.1, on the reverse strand, counting down.
GATTTTGAAATCGATGCTCGTGGTGGCGTTAGAGTGTTTGGTAGACTTATTGTGCCAAACATTTATGATCTTCGTAAAGACAGTTTAGATGGTTCTTATCGTTCTAAATTTACCATTCATCTCGGTAACAGTAGCGACTTTATTATTGGGATGGAATGAAATCTAATATTGCTAACTTCATTAAGCGTTGCATGACTTACCAACTCATAAAGGCCAAGCATCAAAGGCCCGGTGGGTTATTGCTACCTTTGGACATTCCAATTTGGAAGTGGGATCATATTTCCATGGACTTTATTGACGGTCTTTCCTATTCTCGTTCGGGTCATGACAATTTATGGGAGATTGTAGATAGACTTACAAAATCCACCCATTTTCTTCCCGTTCGGTCCAATCGGACCGTACCTCTTTTTACTAAACTCTATGTCTAGTTAAATTGCATGGAGTCCGTACTTCTATTGTTAGAAATCGTGATCCATTATTTTACTAGTGGATTTTGGTAAGGTCTTCAAAAAGCTTTGGGAACAAAGCTTAATTTTTAGCACCGCTTATCGTCCTCAATTCGATGGACAAATAGAGCGTGCAGATCAACTCTTGAAAATCCCTTTCGTGCAAATGTTCTTGTTTTTGGTGGGAGTTGGGAAGATCATATTTCTCTTGTTGAGTTTCCTTCCTATAATAGCTTCCAATCTTGTATTGGTATGGCGCCTTTCGAGGCACTCTTCGGAAGGCTATGCCGATTTCCTTCGTGTTGGCATAAAGCCGGTGAGAACTGGTTTTAGGTCCAGATCTTATTGGTGTTCATTCATGTTTCACCTATGATGGGTGTTGTGCGTTTCAGTCGATCGGGAAAGTTAGCACCTCGATATGTTGGTCCCTTTCCCATCACCGAACATATTTGTTCCGTGGCTTATCGCCTTTTTATTACCGGCTCAATCTTTTGCTATTTATGATGTTTTCCACGTCTCTTTACTGCGGAAATACCTTGGAATTCCGATTTTTATTCTTGAGCCCGGTGCTGTTGAAGAAATTCAAGTTTCACCAAATTTGACTTATGAGCAACATTCTATTCGTATGATCACTTCAGAGATTAAACGCCTTCGAAATAAAGATATTATTCTTGTGAAAGTTCAATGGTCCTCAAATCCTAAGAATTTCTCTTGGGAATCTTCAGAATTCATCGAGCAAACACATCCGGACTTACTCTTTCGTTCTATTTATGGTGAACTTCTTATTTCAAATTTTCTTTTATGTTGATATGCTTTTATGGTTGTTACTTTTATTTTCCTCTTAATTATTGCGAGGACGCAATTTCTTTAAGGAGGGGAGTCTGTAACAACCCACATATTTTACGATTGAATATTTAAATATTTTATTTAAATATAGAATCGTTAATCGGATTGAGGTCCAAAAAGCTACTTTTTGCAAACAATCAAATTGGGACCCGGGACCACTTCCATTGAGTCCAAAATGGTGTTTGCGACTTTTTTGAGTATAAGCTTCGATATGTTTGGAGTAAGTTGAATTTTGCTATTTTCACTTGGGCTTTTGGGTTTGGGTTTCACCCAACTCATTCTATAACCTCACTCAACCCTTCTCTTCATCCACTCATCCTCATTTCATTTCTTTTTCTCAAGCTACACTGAAAATGGGGAAGAGAAGTGGAATTAGAAATTCCAAGCCCTAGATTCCATTTGCAAACTCAAGTCTTGCTCCAAACTCTTGGAAAAGCTTTGGTAAGTATCTCCTTCTTCTTCTCCAACTCATTCTCTCTTTGATTTCAGAAATTTCCTAAACCTAACTTAGGAAATGTTCTTCTTTTGAGCTTAGATTCAAGCTTCTAGAGTTGAAGTGGTTGATTGGTTGATCTTCCTTTGCTTTCAAGCTTCTCATTCATTGTTTTTGGGATTAAAGGTGAGATCTTTATCTCACATCTTTGTCTATAACTATCTTTGATTGTTAGGTATTGATTCCTACCATATTTACATGTTCATTTGATTTTGGTTTGGATTGATTTGGTGAACATTTCAATTTTTGGTGTTTGAAGTCTAAAACTCTAAAAATCTTAGCTTTGATGTTTGATCATGCTTTTGGTGGTGAATCGAAAAGCCTATAGGGCTGGGTTGTCGATTGGCAAAAGCCCCTTAAGTCCATTGCTCTTCCGATCGCGAATTGGAAGAGTTTGCGCTTCATTTGAATAAGCTGAAAAACAGCTTCAGTGCCAGTCAGTCGACCGACTCTCTGCAGTCAGTCGACTGACTGTAGAAATCAGGCCAATCTGGGTTTGTCTGCAGAGAACAGAAGTTTCTTTTTTCTGCAGTCGGTCGACTGACCCTCTGTAGTCAGTCAACTGACTGTAGGAAATGAAACATTCTGGTTTCTAGTTCAGTCGACTGACCCTCTGCAGTCAGTCGACTGACTTGCTTCACTTTGCCTATTTTGCCTAATTAGTTTGAGGACCCAACTTTTATCGATTCGTGACTATCCGATTTATTGTTATCCTTTGTTATTGCCTTTGATGACTTCTTTTTTGGGATTTTTGAGAATGTCCATTTTAATGGAATTGGTATCGATTTCTTTGGATTTAATTCACGTCTTCGAATGTGGATTTTTGTGATTGATTGTTTCTACAATCATTTTGTGATTTGTCACTTCTAAATACAAAGGTTTCTACACTAGTAGTAAATATTAAAACTCTTTTACAAAGATGATTTCAACTCTATTTTTTATACAAAGCTCTTTTATAAAACCATTTTCAAATCTATTAATATATACAAACCTTTACCTCACTCGTATGAGAAAATCTAATTAAATGGCTTAGCAAAACAAGTGGTATGAAACGCTTGCGTTTACTTCGTTGGTTAATTCTTGGACTTGTTCGATTGAAATTCTTGTGACAATTTTCGAGTGGAAATCTACAATTTGTTCGTAAATATTTAAGTTAAGCTAGTGGTTATGGGACATGAAGCTAAACTCTTATATTTACTAGCTTAGTGTAATCGACACTTCTTGATGATCGATGATGATCATTTTATGGTTTAGACTAGCAATGTGCGATGTCTCTTTGTCCACGTGGGGGACAGTACCTCGTCCTAATGAGCTTCGTCTCATTTTTATGGGCTAGCGACCCATGTTCTCTTATGGATTCGAGTTCATCGGGCGTACCATTATTGTACTACATCGTTGTTCTGAAATATTTGAGTTTCTGGTCCCTTGGGCGTACCGTTATTGTACTACGCCGTTGCACCGGCTCAATGGTTAGCGACCATGGAATAGCGTTCCGTTTGAGATACACATGTTGGGAGTTTTCATGCTCCCGTTTGTAATAGGCCTCCCCCTTTTGATTTCTGGATTTCTAATTGATGATTTCTGGAATTTATGTTTCACCAACTTTGGCGTTTGGCATTTATATGTTTGTTAATATTTGTAGTTTGGTGAATAAAATAAAGAATATGATATTCTTTTTGATATTTTGAGATGATTGGAGATATTGTATGATTTTTGTTGTTATTTGATGTATACTTGACACGGTATGGCATTTCTTTGTTATCATACGTTTTGGTCACATCTCTTATCCTATCTCATTTTATCTGATAATTATAGCTAGACTGATTCGTTTATTATTTTCTTCTTAAATAATACTCGGGTCAGCCCGAGATATTTCAGGTGCTCCCGCTTGACTTCTTATCAGGGATTATCATCTGATTCTTTTGGCTAACTACTTTAGATTAGTAGTTTTTGTTATTATACATTTGAGATATGGACTCCTTGATGTATAATTATTCTTTTGTCTCGCACTTGTATCTATTCATTGTGATGTAGTGGATCTTATTAGACCACTATTTTGATGTACACATTCATGTGATATATTCATGTCTTATTCCGCCTTTGTGATATGAATATTTGTGACTGATTTGTGTTATATTTATTTTCTACGTTTGTTTCCGAGGTACACTTAGCCACTGTGTGGTAGCTTTGAGTTTGTATTTGATATGTCGGATTTCCTCTTGAAATGAAATGTAAGTTATATCTTCTGACATATCGGTACTCGCACAACGCAATTGCACAGAGGGTCGCTCCTCAATAGCCTTATTCTTTGCACTAGTCGACGGCATTACTCAGTAGTGTCCTTGGCTAGCGTGAGTATAGAGGTGGGGCGCCACATAATTACCCCTTAATCACCGTCTAATCACCAAGCCCTGAACCCACTAAATAAAATCTATAAAAAATCACCATAATTCATCTCTTCCAATTTTCTGCAATAACTCGCAAAGGAATTAGCTTGAATCGGAGTGTTAGTGGAGAACTCGAATCTAAAGAGAGCAAAATGATGGGTTTTAGTGATTTTGAGCTTGGTTTGAAGAAGAGGAGGTGAGTGAGATGATTCTCCTATTAAATTTGTATATTTTACTTCATTAATTCATTTATTTATAATTATAAAGTATTATGGAACGATTTGTAGATTTTTGTGCTTGGGTTTAGACTTGTATTCATGTTATAAACATGTTTCCTTAGTTAATTAATTGTTTAAGACCCTAATACTATGTTTTGAAAATAGTTAGTAAGCCCTAGATTTGATTTGGGCTAATTGGGTGATTTGTTGTAATGTTATTGTTGATTTGGGATTAATTAAGTAGTGTAATGATGTGAACATCATTAGAATTATTAATTAATCCATTTGAATTGATTTGTAAAATGTTAGTAAGCTAATTTAAGTGGTTTATGAACTCTACACTTATTATTGAAGTGATTAGAGACTAATGAGCTTAATCAGTATTTATAAAATGGTTTCATGATTTTATAAATGAAGAGTACATTTTATAAAATAAACATGAGATTTTATAAAATAGTAAAATGATGAATACTTGATTTTCAATGAGGCGAAATAAGAATTTTAAAGGGCTAAATCGATTTACAAGCTAGTATTGTATTTTATAAAGTGATTTATGAGCATGTATGATATTTTGTAAATTAGTATGAGATTTAAAATGATATAAGGGGATGTTTCACTTTTATTAAAAAGATTTAGTAAATGAAAGTAAGTTTTTATTTAAGTAATAATTGAATTATTTCTTCGAATATACATATATGTGCATTTGGAGGTAAGTGGAAATTAAAAACAAAGATAGTATTGTAACTAGAATTGTTGTGTGTTTGGTTGTTTATAAAAGTTTGCAATTGTTTGATTATATAGAAATATAATTGATTTCAAGTCCGCTGCGGGCATTCCACATAGCCATAGCGAGTATCGTGTGCGCTAAGTTGTGTAAGAGTATACCGGACCGAGCAATTGTCTCGGTGAAGTTCGAAATGTGATTTGTGTTTTGTTGTGCGTTTGCATGAACGTATGTGCATAAGCGTGCACGAGTGAGTGTATCGACACACGTATTAGCTACGCACAAGACCTGAAGAAAATTCAAATTATATAAATTCATGATTTAAAATCTCTAGATTGAAGAGAAGTTTGCCACGATCGCAACGGAAGAAGCGAAGAGACATTTGGAGCTACGGATTGAAAGTTATGGATGTTTGAAGGTTATTCCTACCCATGACAAGCATCCAAACGTCTGACTTTGGTAACCAGACGTTTGGATAAGTCCTAGGGGAAAGCAGAGAGGAATTAGTGCCTTTTCGGGGGGTTTCAGACGTCTACAACACCATTCAGATATTGGACATTAAAAATTCATACGTTTGAATAACGTTTTAGACGTCTGAATACCCGATGTTCGTATTTTATCAATCGATAAATCAAAATTTCAAAATGTGATATCTTTCGCATACGAACTCGGCTTGAGGTGCGGTTTGGACTAGTATTCGCCATTTTAAAAGGTTACAACCTATGAAGTTTTAGAGTGCTTTAACTTTGGGCCCTTGTGGATCCCCTCCAAACGTACTCCAAAACTGTGGATTTTGAGATAGATTGGGAGGTTATACCGGAGGAGTATTAAGATATTAAAGTCATGCATTCCATTTAGAATGCGATTTGTTTGGTGTTGACTTGTTGTGACACACCAAGGGTATGGACTGATGTGACCTATCCAGGGTATGGACTTAGGTGACCTACCCAGGTATCGACCTTGCTGTGGTGTACTTAGAGTGTTGTTGATGACCATGACACACTCGACATGGTCTCAGAGGGAATGTGAATAACTTTATCTTGTTGTGATCGCTTCGTTTTTGGGTCCTACATTCATAATCTTATGAACGATTGGTCTTAGCAGTAGTGACCATACGCGTTGTGGCATACCTAATCTGTCTTAGCAGTAGTGACCATACACGTTATGGCGTACCTATTCGGTCTTAGCCGTACTGACCATATGCGTTGGGGCGTATCTTATAGATCTTAGCATTAGTGGTCATTGTTTTGGGATCACGGTTTGATCATGGTACGTTTGTACTATATTATTAGTAGTTTTGGGCTAGTGTAGTACAATGGAAGATATTGTGCTAACTTGTTTTTATAGGAAAAGAGTAGGTTATAGTATGATCCCCTACTATTAAGGTGGATTTACTATACTAGCATATAGGTAGTCCGGATTACCTATGAGCCACATTTGTGGAGAAGGCCGGTTGTGATTTAGTAGTTCCTGTTTATTTGTATATAATATTTTGAGATAGTTCCCCTCACACCAGACTTTATGTCTAACCCGTATTTTGTCCTTGCTTGCTTATGTCATGACAACTCTCGGGTACTCGATTGAGTAGTTCAGGAGTCAGGTGCTTTTTAGGATACACTAGTAGAGTGTGCAGTTGGAGCATTTTGGAGGCGTGGCATTCAGGTTTTGGGATATATATATATATATATCTATATAATTGTTATTTTATTTGTACATGGCAAACCTGTTATTGTATGAGACGGTTGTATTAGATATTTATTTGAAACTCCGTGCTTTTTGGAAGTTGATGTATTTTGATTTTCTGTACTGATATTTATTTGTCAGTTGCTTATGCTAGTGCGGTCTCTTATATATTGTTATTCTATTCTGTTCATGAATATTTAGTATATTATATATTGTCATTCTATTGTGAGATCTTATCGATGTCTTGGTTTAGTGTTTTGTTCTAATTTTACCCCGACGATATGTCTTTTATGGTATTCAAAAGTCGTGTGATAATGTAAAGCGCCGATTTTTGGTTATTATGAGGAGTAGGTTGTTACACCCTAAGTATGTATGTCAAAGGTAGTTCTACTTATGGGATAAGCGGAGATGGAGGTTCGAGCCCACCTTCTAGCTTCAAAATGTTAACAAGATTTCTTGCTAAGCTTGAACTATGCAAATGAAGCGAGTCTTGGTTAACGATAGGCTTAGTCAACCTCTTGTTAACCTCAAAGAAGTATGCATGAAATATGCATTCATGTCATAAGTATTGGCCATTTCATAGGTATGTGAGGTATTTAAAGTCATTTCGTATGCATAAGAATCAATCAAAGTCATGCCGCATGCCTATGAGTCCAACATCAATCAAAAGTTAAGTCTCTTTATTGAATATGCTATGGATTGCAATTGTACAAGCCCTTATTTGCAAAAAGGTCGTAAATTACAATTGGAACTAAAATCCTCAAATTGGCTTAGGGTTAAAAAAATTTTAATAGAGAGAAAAAAATGAACCGTCTCCTTTTGAATACCCTTGGGTCCGTATTAATAGGGGCGGAGATGAGCGGTATGGCTGCCACGAGTCACCTTTGACATGCTTAAATTTGGCTTCATTACTTGCTTTAATGGGTTCTGGCATTCCTTTAAGTATTGATGGCTTGTGGCCTCCTTGTGATGGTTGATGATTTACGATATCCCCTCATATTGCTGGAACACACCAATCTCCTGTGTGTTGATGAAACACGATATCCTTACTGAGCCGATGACATCCGATATTCTTTTATATTGTTTAATAGGCGACAATCCTTTCATAACGCTGCTGATATATGATATCAGAGTTATACTACAGCTATTTAATATATTTTTCATCTTATCGACATGCGGCATCTGCCTTTCATTGAAAATTTATGACATCCGCCTTTCTTTTGATGAGGTGTGACATTAATGAGAGGTGGTATTGATAAGACGGGACATTGATGAGGTGCGATATTGATGAGAGGCAGCATTGATAAGTTGAGACATTGATAATAAATGATGCATGATGGTGATTTGTGATAAGTTTCCATTCCCTACTTTGAAGGGACGCGACATCTTTTATTGCATTGGTGAAGTGCGGAATCGATGGTATGGAGCATTATCACTAGCTGTAAGCTTTCAGGATCTTTTCAAGGCACCTCGTGATGCATCAACATTTGATGTATGATTTTTTGCTTTATCTACGACATCATAGACTTCGACATGCTGTATTAATGCTTTCGATATTAACTATCTCCTTTTCTATGATTTCTTGCCTCTTTTTTGACATCTTTATTGTCGACATGCTCATATCTTTGGAATCATGGTTTATAGTAACATATATATATATATATTTATATTTTTATACACACGCATAAAATAACTTGTTATAAAATACATATTTTAAAAGTTCCTAGCGGTAATTTCACTACTAAAGACACCTCAAGGACTTATTACCAATAGTTATAATTTAACACAAGTAATCATCAACCAATCAAGCAAAGATATAAACAAACATACATAGTACTCAGTGGAACATAATCTATCCATTCCGCTGTGCACTTTGATCACCAACAGATCAGAATACAATAATTTATACCATTCTACCCTTGGTCAAACAATTTTTATTTTCTACTTAATAGATTGCAGTAAAATAATATATACATATATATATATATAATACAGATATGTCCTAAATGATTACCCCATTAATCATCGTAAAATATATTTATATACTCCTTGTAACAACCCACCATAGAACATGCCTAAATTTTGACCTAGAAAAGGCCACATCAAAACTTAGATCCATTATAATGTAAGCTGTTGGTAAAACTAAGAAAATAACAATATAGAGCCATAATTAAACTTTCAGAACTCACAACGGATGGAACAAAATATAATAGCAAAGTGTACCTATTTATTTCAAAATCATAAATATGTCAAAATACAAAGTACCATCAAATTGTATCATAATTCGGTTACAACAATACTCTAGATATACAGGTACACATAAAAACAAGTGAAAATGATAAATACCGCCACAAGAAAATTACCTCCGTCTCTAAGTGTCATCTTCACCATCAACGTCCTTTAACCAATGTTGTAATGATGATGGAGTCAGAACAACAATTGTTTGGTGAATAAAAACCTTGAGTCTTACCTTTTAGTACTTGGACAATATATTTCAAAATAAGAATATGTCTATGAATATAAAACCATTAAAATCACTTAATAATTCTTTTTAAGAAAGAAGCAGGTCTCCAAAATACCATAACATAAATCCCACGATATAATTAACTAGTAATGCAAGAGATAACACCCAAGCCACTTAATACCATTTATTTAAGAATAAGCATACTCCGATCGTTTAATACCTTAATAAAGGCAGACACCATCATTTAGTACTTATTCCCAAGGCATTCTCCTTAATGGTACTATCTAGCAAGCATCATATGGAATCTCAAATCACTTAATTCTTCTTTATTTGGAAAGGCAGCCCCTCAATCAGTCACTTAATACCTTATCCAAAAGCGGACCCTGTAGAGATACCACCTAATGTGTCCCCTATGCCATTTAATACTTCAGTTGGGGAAAGAGGTGGGCCCTTATACAACCATTTATTACCTCAAGACTCCAAGCAGGCCCCTCGTACTTTGGTCCATACTCATAATGACGTCTAACATTAGTCCGATTATTCGTAGGAATTGGTAGCCAGAATAGCTGGGCAGATTTCCCCTATAGAATTTGGGATTAACCTTGTGTCATTATAAATATTTATCATAAGGATATCTCACATCAATAGGAAGTGTACACAACTGTTGGTAGCCTTAAAGTGAAGGGCATACTTCCTTCATGTAACTCTATTGATCTCACATCCTTATGACTTAGCCATAATTTAAATACACTCTATATATATAATAAATACTCATTTCATAGTTTCATAAATAAGGTCTTATAAGAAATCTTCCTTATTACGCCTTAGAAAAATAATTAGGCTATATAAGAGTTTCCTCTTATTTTCATCTAACAATCAATTACATTCCTAATGGGGGAAATAAATGAAAATAAATACCTAATTAACTACACCATATATGTAATAATTATACGTTAATTATGCTAACAGAGATAAATAAATATTCATGCCTAATAATTCCAAACGCATGGATTTTATGCTCGAAACTAGCGTTAAATGTCAATTCCCTAACCAAGTACTATTACAAGTCCTTTTTCTTCAAATTCCCAAGATTTCAACATACCAAAATAAAGGATTCTAATATCCAAAATGGGGAATAAACATTCATAACCAAAACCACAATAAGAGACTTGTAAATAAAATAGAAACTCAATTTCTTACACCTATTTAATGGAATATCCTAAACAATAGGAATCACAATCAAAACTTTATATTATATTCAACTCATCTTTTACAAAGAAATAGATAAGAAGGAAACTTGTGTGGAGTAAGTGGTGTAAACTTCGAATAAAATCCATAATTTAAACCTCTTATTTCATTGAAGAATCACAAATTGAGCCAAAGAAGGAGAAGTGGAATAGACTATGAAATTATCAAAAATTGCATAAACAAATCAAATTCCATCAAATTAATGAAAATAATTGAGATTCTCAGCATAGAATTGACATTTTGAAATAAAAAGGAATTTTGGGGGATTTTATCTCTCGTATTATCGCAATCCCAAAATCCCTAAGGCATATTCAAATACACCGAGATACACCAAACAATTACTGAAAAAGAATTACTAAGGTTTCCACTCATAGAATAGCCTTAGCTTCGTCTTTATATGTGAGTTTTTCTGATATTTAGACAAATTCCAAATAAGTAATACGAATCCAAATGCAGAAAACATTATAACTTAAGGTTTTTATAGTGGTAAAACTAAAAAAATATTGCTTTAGGACTCTATTCGGTTAATTCACTTCGGTAGCCTCTAGGAATAAAAAGTTGGTTGTTATTACTATTCATGCATACGGTATTTACATATCAAGCCATAATGATATCGGATCGGTATTTCCTAAAAAATAGGAATTTTCCATATATAAACCATTCTTGTCGGTGTAGGTTGGTTTGACAAGAAATCATTCCATATTCAACTACCAAACCAATTTCCTTATTAGGTAATTCTAACTCTTACCAAATCGTTGAAATAGTTTGGTACTTTGCCCTTCCTTAAATTTTTTTTTCTTTGGACCTGGAAGAAGATAGGGAAAGTTAACACTTTCTTCAACTATTGAACCATTTTCGTGGTTCAGTAGTAATCTATTTAGTGTTGGACAACAAACTCTGACTAGTATCAAAAATAATTCCATGCTTAGTCAAAATCTCTCTTTTCTTCTCGTCTCTCTTCGGTTAACTTTTGACCCATGCATTTCTTTGTATTACCTATCTGATCATCTAGTAGTCAACTAATCACGGGCTTCTTGATTATATCCACTTTTCTTAATGTTCCTTTATATCCGATGTGATATGGGTGAAACACCACTGATACTTGCTATCGAGCATATTTTCATGAATACAAAGTTAGTTTTATCCCTTTCTAGAATCATCTCACCCTTAAAGTAGTAATCACCTTAATCCTCGAAGTTAAAAGCGTTATATGAGACACATAAGACAAAAATTTGTAACGAAGCAATTCCGTATAGTATTTTCTGATCATTACAACTTTTGCTTGGCTGTATTCTATGTGTTACTATTCTGCTCGATAGCGGATAGAATTCCTTCTCTTATAATATGGATTAGTGATGTACTTAGCCTTATTGAATTAGTCACCAAGTCTTGTTTAAAACATTTTCAACCTAAAGCTACATAACTAAGTTTTAACATGAATTTAGGACTGACATACAATATTTGTTATCACTTATGAAGTTCGAGCCCGAGCACTCCTTTATAAGAAGTTCGTTGTTTCCATAAATAATTCTCCAGTATTTCATAAATACTTGAGAATATTCATAACTACCATTTAGTTATCTTATTTCAAATTTGATGCTCTCAAAATGCACCAAGTTCACAAGTGAAATACGTTATAATAGGTAATAACATGTACAATAATTCCCATTATCGATGCATAAGAAATTAATCTCATACACTCTATGTTAAACACTTTTTTAAGGTGTCCGTGCCTATCATTTGGGAAAATCCAAAAACCCTTTAATACTGATTATAAAAGATAACATTGTCAAATCTAATGTCTAAGATTAAACAACCAAATAAAAAATGATTTTGACATGGGTACATTGCTTACAAACAATAACATGTTGTTTACTTTTAGTTTTAGAAATTTTTAGTACCTTTTAATTTTCTTTCTTATATACACATGCTTCTTCTGTATTTTGATTGAAAATAAAATCATTAGATTTTTCTATCAAAATATTTTCTCATTCAAATACTTGTCAAATGATAACGATGTATCGGTTCTTAGATCATTTCCAATACTTACAAACTAAGTTATCGCTCTTACTGGCTTCGTGACATTTTGGTTATTTTATGTAGACAATCTATTTTAAAGCATTGTTTAAGATTTCTATTTCGACATAGATATACGAAACTCAAATTCATTTTGGGCGATTATTTTGTGAGTAGAACCTGAATTAACTTAAATCCGTTGACTAATGAATCTATCATGCTAATTTCAATAACTGAAATTTACGAGGTTATTCTTGTCAATGTTGCTTACTATATTCCAACTACATTGGTCTTCCTTTCAAAGATGTACTTGTGATCGATGGATCATATCCCTTTGAGTACAAGTATCAAAATCATATTTTGATAATGTACTTGAAATCTATTACTGATTTAAAGCATTGTGCCATATGCTTTTATTTCATGACAAATTGACAATAGAGGAAATTGATATTACTAACAATCCTTTTCTTGACATTGAGAAACTCAAAGTTTCTCTTTTAATGTACGGTCATTCTTATTAGACACTCTAAAGAGCTATGTCCATTTTAGGCTTGGTTGCCTTTATTTCATCTTACATGAGAAGTTTACATGTTAGAGTCTTTGGATCGTATCCAAGTCTGTTATACTAGCACCAATTTCTATTGCTAATTGGTCCTAAACTCCTTTGGGATGATCCACATAAGACCCCTCATGGGCGAATCTTATGTGTAGCCTTATGACTCGCACCATGTTTTATTTATTGAAACAACAGTTGTTTCTTAGTGCGATGGAACATGAATTCAAAACATTTTATAAAATTCCATTATACCTACATAAAATCAATTTAGTTTTGAATTTACAAAACCTATGTTCATGACATAAATTTGTCAACCACGCATCTTAAAATATTTAAGAATAGGGGTTCTTATCAATTCATATCTTACATGATCTCAAAAACAACACCTCAGAGGAAATAAAATTTAACATATGTACGTACTCTTAAGTATACATCCATATAGAAAGAAGTTAACTCAACTTCACTTATCACTAATCGTACTTTATCCAAGAAGTCAAATTAATTCTTACGTAGTTGTATATTATATGGACGAGTGACTTTAAGAACGTTTTTAGGTACATTTGAAACTCTTTCCAATGTACTCACCTATTCGATCAAATCGAATTGTTTTGTTTTCTTTGCACATTATGTTTCCTACTTTCGTTTTATATTATATAAACTTATCAAGGACGTACTACATGTGCACCAAATACACATGTTAATGTCTGTGATAATTCATCAGCAGATTTAGCGAAGTAAGTAGATCCCTTTTGGTATCATTAGAATTTGGACTGCGTATATCCATATATATCAATACAAATAGTTCATTAACTCTTTTGTCACTCCCATTGAGTTAGTTTTTTGCCCTTAATTATTTGAGAAACAATTTAACAAAAACATATGACCTACAATCATATGATTAAAGAATTATTTCTCAAACGTATGGTATAGTTCCTAATTCCAAAATAACTGTAAAATATTTAGATGCTTCTATATTTTCTTTAGCTAATGCATCACTTTTGTTATGAAAACAAATACCATTATTATAATCGATTTATTTTATAACGAATATTAATAATTTTCATATTAAAATGAAACTACTGAAGGAACCAGGCTAGTCGAAAGCGGGTTAAATTGGTTAATTTTAATTTATATTTTTCCATTTTGATCTTAGTTAAGTTTATAAATCCTAAGTGGATTTTATATCCAATCTAATAATTTTTTAGATAAAATCTTTATTTTATTTATTTGGTTGAAATATACATGTGCGTGTGTATGTATGGATACATGTATGTATGTATGTATGTATGTAATTTTTTAATAAGTTTAAGTTCTAGTCACAAATGTATTAGATACACTTGTTTATGTGAAGTGCATGTGTTACAAATAAGAACTGTACATAGTTAATGTGAGTTTATGTAGATGACGAGATTTACACCGCAATAGGCCTATTACCCCTTTACACATACCTTTGTTGTCCAAGATTTTGATTTAAAATTATATATATATATATATAATAGATGTATAGAAGTATGTATGTATGTATGTATGTATGTATGTGTGTATATGTGTGTATGTGAGTGCGTATGCGTATATTAAAACCACATTAGACTATTTTAAATGTTTTGAAATCTAAAATTAACAATAGTGAATTTGGTTTCAATTAAAGAAATTTTTGATGTTAAATATAACATTTATTATACAATATCCATCTTTTGACTTAGAATTAGAGCAACACATGTATGTTGCCATATATATAAAAATTACAATTGATGTTTTAGATTTAAAAACAATTTATTTATATGTAAACATTTGTAATTTAATACACACGCACGCGCGCACACATGTTAGAATTTAAAGTTAACATTTAAATCAAAGTTTTAGTTTAGATTGGAAACTAAACCTTTGGGTTTTACATAAAACTTTATAGTTAGAAAAAAGGCAAAAGATTTAGAATTTGCACAAAAGTCCATTCATGAATTTATTTCAAAATGATTTTTCGTAACAATATTTAAAACATTCAGATTTAATATACCAATCATATAAAAAAAGAAATTATTTTTCATGCTGAAAATTAATTAATTAATATGGATATTTTATTTACATTTGTATGTGTAAAGATTATAAAGTACAAAATAGAACGCGATTTTGTTAACGGTAAAAAGTGAACGCTAACACCCAGTGTGTGTAATAGAATCGTGAAAGCACCACCCGTTGGTACGGGAACAGAATATGAGCTGAGAATAGCAGAAAAGCAGTAAATGAACAACAGATTTATAGTGGTTCGGCCCGTAATTGAGCTTACATCCACTTTATAGTCTTTTATTGCTGATTTGATTACAATTCAATACTATATCCCTCTAAATACAATACAATTTGATCATGAAATCATTCTTGACTACTAGCTCGATCTTTAATGATGAAACTCGACGAATCCGCGTTGGATGTTAGGAGCTCTTCTCGAAGATCGTTGTAGTGTCTCGAATGCTTGGAGATCTTTGATTTCTGAATGAGAGGAGGCTTCGACAGTGTAACGGCGCTTGGAGAAATGAATGGCCAAAAGTCCCCCTTAAGTTGGAAGTGATGGGGTATTTATAGGAGCTGATCTGGACTTAGGAAATTTCTCTAAGTCTTTTAAGTCGTAGCCGACTTAGGGTAGGTCGGTGACGAGTTAAGGAACAGGGTTAGGTCGGTGACGAGTTAAGGAACAGGGTTAGGTCGGTGACGAGTTAAGGAACAGGGTTAGGTCGGTGACGAGTTAAGGAACAGGGTTAGGTCGGTGACGAGTTAAGGGATGATTGTCTTTGACAAGTATTAAGTCGTAGCCGACTTATCAAACCTTAACTCGTGAGGCCTTAACTCGCAGCCTTCAAGTCATAAACCCACTAAGTCGTAACTCGTTAGGTCGGAACCTTCTTAAGTCGGAGCATTTCATAACTCGGAATCTTCTTTAGGTCGTAACCTTTAGGTCGCAACATTACTAGGTCGCGGAGTCTTTAGGTCGCAAGCTTCCTTAGGTCGCGACTTCCCTTAGGTCGTGACATTCCTGTAGCCTTAGGTCGCTGGACAAGTTAAGTCGTTGAGTCCTAGGTCGTAGACATCTTAGGTCGCAGACTCCTTAACTCGCAGGTACTTTAACTCGTACATTGTTAGGTCGTAAGGTCCTCTTGAGTCGTAAACCTGATGAGTCGTAAGCCTGATGAGTCGTACAGACCTGATGAGTCGTCAGTTCTCATGAGTCGTTGAACCTGATGAGTCGTAAGACCATGAGTCGTATACTCCATGACTCGTTGAATCTGATGAGTCGTAGCACGCTAAGTCGTAAGTCGTTAAACTTCTTAACTCGTAGGTCGTTGAGTCGGACCATTCCTTAGGTCGGAGCCTGTTAAGTCGTAGGTCATCTAACTCTTAACTCGTTTGGTCTTGCACTCCCTTAACTCGTTAACTCTTGAGTCGCGTACTTCTTAAGTCGTGGAGAATTAAGGGTTAACATTTGCCCCTCGAAATACACGCCTAAGTCGTAGGTCGTGTGTTTCGACTTATCTTAACTCGTGTGGGCCGATTCCAATTCCTTCAACCTGGGGTATAAAATGCTTAGGTCGTTCCTCTTTTCTCCGTCTTCCTATTACTCGTTCTTTAAGCCGTATCTGCCATTAACGCAATTTCAAGCTTCCAAAGGCGATTTCGACCTGATCTATTTCCAGCCATTCCCATTTACACCGCGTAAGCATCTTTTCCCTTTTCCCAATCGCCGATCATTGCCGTCGACCTTCATCCATGATTTTTCCCTTTGGGCCTTGCGAATACTGTTATACAGGATATCCATGAACTTAAGGTGGCTCGGCATGACTTGCAACGATTTGCGATTTTCGGTGATTTAGAAATAGGGTTGATGGAGAGGCTAACTGGTTAATGGATTAACGGGTTG
The DNA here is from genome assembly GCA_030737815.1 of Allium fistulosum. Classification (NCBI taxonomy): domain Eukaryota; kingdom Viridiplantae; phylum Streptophyta; class Magnoliopsida; order Asparagales; family Amaryllidaceae; genus Allium; species Allium fistulosum. Next base: position 682,156,278 of record CM060905.1, on the reverse strand, counting down.
GAAAGTTAACGGGTTAGGAGGTAAATGGGTTAGGAATTGGATGGATAGATGGTTAACGAGTTAAGGATTTAGCGAGTCAGGAGTTGGATTGGTAATTTCGCGTGATCCAGCAGTTTTGATGTTATGACTTACGACTTACGACTTGAAGTCTCTTTTTATTCCTCACGACTTACGACTTAGAGAATAGTTGACCCTAGGTCGCAGGAGCCATTTGAGTCGTTCGTGACTTAGCACTTGTTCAGATTTTGCTTGAATGTGCGGTACGATTGGAGAGTTACGACTCAACTTGATTCATGGCATATCTTGTAGACCGTGAACGAGTTAGGACTTAGGAAAATCTGCCCTAAGTTAAGTCGTGACCGAGTTAGAACTTGAGCAAATTTTCCCACTGCCTTGAATGCTAAGACTTGAGTTGTTTGAACTTTGGACTCTTGAATTTTGTTGCACTCTTTTATAGATTGTCAATAATTCTAACTGCCTGTTATAACATTTACAAAAAACTGGGACGAATATACTGCCACCGACTGCCCATATCGGATGACAGATTAGTTGATAAAGATTAAATGAACTGTATGAGAGAAATGCTACACAATAACCAATTCAAATGAAGTATTAAAGCAGAATCGTAATGATTAACTAGAACTGATTTGTCTGCATTAACACTGCACTTGAGTATTAACAAGTTTTGAAATCTCGTAATCGACTGATTGTCAGTTAGTTTAATTCCAGTTATACTTGCTTTTTCTTATTTTCATTAGTTTTGCACAGCACTTTACACTTTTAGGAAACGTGCACCTTCACTTTTGAACATTCGGCTGATTGTGTAGAATGACATCCCATCAAGAAGATTTGGAATCAGCTGGAGAAGCTTTTCCAATCGCTACTCCGTTGAATGATCCCCCAGAAAGGACTCCTACCACCCTGAGTCATAAAGTCTTCCGCCAACTATGCACCCAGTTTGGCATCGCTGAATCTGACGCTTTGCTTCCTGGAGTAAATGACACTGCTGATAGGCCACCGCACGGCTTCATCGCGGTGAACCGCCAAATGTGCTTGAGTGGAGCGATTCCCCCGTTTAATGACTGTCTCCGAGAACTTCTTCTTCGATTATCTATCTCCCCTTTTCAACTTCATCCTAATGGCTACGCCATCCTGCTGGGACTGTGTGTGCTTTTTAGGAGAACGCTGGACCGTTTCCCCAGTTTTGGAGAAATTTGCTTTCTATGCTCATTCACAAGGATCAAGGACCATCCCTCTATCATAGTTGTAAGGAGTGCCAGGAATCGCAAACTGATTATTGGTCTTCCTGAAAGCGTTCCTGGGTTTCTGAGCCAGTTTTTCTTTGTTCGTTGTCCCCCGGGATTTTACGCCATTTGGAGAGTGGGAAGTACGATTATCTACCTTTTCCCTGTGCTTTTTCTAAATTCTTTGAAGTTCAAATTGTCAAGTGTTAACTTCTTTTTCTACTGTTTCAGCACTCCCTTCCCCCTCTAGGGAATCTCGTCACAAGACTACCTTTGAGAGGCTTATGGCCGTGCCGGTTGAGGAGAGGAGCGTTCAATTTCTATTGAGAGATGAGTTCCTTCACGAATTCGGACTCTTACATCCTTCCCGTTCCACTCAGCCACATGAAGTCCCTGATTCTTCGGCTGAGGAGTCAGATGCCCCTGCTTCTGCTAAAGAACCTTCACCGAAAGAATTTACCGTTGAGACTTCATTGGTGAAGTGTTCTACTCTTACCGACATTGCGGGGTCGTCCAGTAAGTTAGCACTTGCCCCGGTTATTGAAGAGGAGGAAAATCTTCATACTCTTGAAAAGACGGCTGAGGTGGAAGTTGAAAAGGATAATTCTCCCATGCATCATGGCGATGATACTTTCGACAGCCTGAGCGACATCATGATAACCTCTCAGGAGCTCTTTAAAGATGATGTTTCTAAAGTGGTTCCTCCTGTTATCGAAGCAACTTCTTTCTTGCAACAAACCACAACGCCTTCCACACAACTTACTACCATTTCTACACCCAAAAGTGGTTTGTAGTCTGACGCGCGTAGTTTGCACATCACACACACTTAGAACCTTGGCACTTTTTATGCACTCAGCTTCTTCAATTTGAGGACTTCTAAAACTGGTCTTTTTCTTCAATTTCAGGTTCTCTGATGGGGCGAAGCGGCTCTTACTACAACAAATTCCAGCGTTACGGAAGCCGTGAGGCTTATGACTTTAGGAGTTATATTAGTGCCGTGAAAGAAACTGATGAGGAGAGAGCTGCTCGAAAGGCTCATGAGAGGCGAGCTCATGAAGAGCGTCGCCGGAGAGAAGATGAGGAATACTACGGGAGAAGGGACGAGCAGCATGACTCTTCTCGCAGAAGCGACGATCCTTATAAAAGGAAATCTTATGACGATAAGGGGAAGAGTCACACTTCTGATGATTCCAGTAAACGTGCTAGACTTGGTGAGAAAGACACATCTAACATCTCGGAAAAGACAACCGCTTCTGTTCCTCCTAATACATCTTCCGGTTCTCCTGCCCTTAAGGAATCTGACATCCAGACCATCATTAATAGGCCACAGTACCAAGCTGGAGATGGTCCTCCCACACTCCAGAGCCGATTTCCGAATTGGTGTCTGAAAGGAGTGCGTTTTGATTTGGACTTGGTCCCCATTGATAAGCAGGCGATGCTGAAAAATGTTGATGCTGTAAAGCTTGACATCGAAAGAATGTCTGGGTGGCAGAAGCTGGTTGATGAACTTCAAAGGGTCAACCATCTGAACCTTGAAGCGATGATGACTATGGAAAATGATAAAACAGAGTGGGACAAATGGCGTAAGCAGCATGACGCGGAGATGAAAAGCATTAGCGATGGTTATGGGAAGCTCGAAGCTGAAGTTGAAAAACTTAAAAATGAGCTTGCTACTTCCTCCACTTCTTATTCTCAGAAAGAAGAAATGCTTCAAAAACAAGTTCGAGACGCCCATGCTGCTCAGCGGAATACTGAAGTCAAACTTGAAGCAGAACAGCATGTTGTTAGAAAATATCGTGATGACGCTGCTCGTCTTCAGGAGAAACTCAGCTCTCGAGACTTAGAAATTGCTAGGCTACAATCCCAGTTACTGAAGGCTGAAAGAGAACGTGATGAAGTTCTTTCTGGTAAAGCTGCAGCCGAAGAATCCCATAAGGCGACCATAGCCACCGTTGACGCGACTCTGTTCGACTTTTATATGCATTGTGTCCTGGGGCGTGGGAGCCTTTCATTTTTGGGTCCAGAGTATGAAGTCACCTTAGCGGAGGTATGGGAGGCAATCATTGACTTATTTGGTGGTGCCGGATACTCTGAAACAGATCTTCAAGCTACCTACTTAAGTGAGAGCGATCGCGCTGCCCTTGCCAAAGGAAAAGAGCAGCTCATCCGAGTGCGGGCCGAAGCGACGGGAGAGAAGCTTCCTGAGAAAGAAACACCCCCTATTGCTCCTGCTTATACTTCGGTTTTAGCTCATGCGGATATTGTTGGCTCTAGTTCTCATTCCACGCCTCCCGCTAAGGTTGACACAGAAACTGTAACCACCCCTACAGAGGAAGAGGCAATGAAAGACTTCCAAGCTCGGGAATTTGAGATTGATCTTGCTAAACCGGCTTCTCCAGGTAACTTTGACGATTCACGGTCTTCTTTTTTCTCGGAGAATACTGATTTTGATATCTTTTATTATGCAGCAGACACCCCAGAAACTGCCCCAACTCTTCCTTCTTCAGCTGCCGTTCCTCCTCCTTCTCAAGTTATACCTCTTCCAGCTTCCCAGCCTGGTTCACAGGAAGAACCAATAGCGGTCCTTGAAGGTTTAGATGAACCATCTGCTTCCGAAGAACAGAAGGCAGAAGGTCTGGAAGATAGCGAGAAGACCCCGGAGCAGTCTTTCGATTATGACACAAAGCTTTCTACATTTCTTGCTCCGGGGAGTGAGTCTTCTTCCAAGAAGAAGGGGAAGCGTGTGGTTTCAAAGAAAGGAAAGAAGAGTTCTACTGCTGCTGGAGATGAGGCAGAGATTGATCCGGCTGAGTCTCTTTCTCCTTCTTCTCCGACGCGGCCTACGAAACTAATTACCAGGCCGGGTAAAAGTTCCAAGGGTGGGAAGAAGGGGAAATGAGTTTGATTTTGCATTTTCTGCTTTTTGTATTGACCGGGGATTGTGCGGATTCCGGTCTCCGCTTCTTTTTGTAACCTGTACAATGTAAAAATTCTCATAGTGTTGAAATAAAATAGATATTTTTCTTGTACAAATCCTTGTGTATGTAGGAATACATCTGTTTTTCATTTGAAGTGTAGAGTAAACGATTCTTTTCACTTGTACAAATTTTTTGTCTGTGTTTCAAGAACGCATTTACTCCACATCTTTATTACATGATATTGCAATGAACTTGTGGTATGTTGCTTGTATACTACTTTTATTAATGTAACTGAGTTGTACAATGTTGCCCCCATACCACAAGTATATTGTAATATCTCTTGATTTCACAAGACCGATACTCTTATTTTAGAGAATAACTTTCCACTTTTTCAGGGAAGAATTGTTCTGCTTTTAATAGAGTATATCTTGTCTTTGGAGGAATCTTTATTTTCTTTTTCCTCCTGAAGAACACTTCGACTTCTGGGAATGATCACTTTTATTTGTTTGAAAGTGAATTTTCCTGCACAGTGAAATGAACTTCTGAAGAAGGTTTTGATTTTTGTGCCCCAGTAAAGGGTTTATTTTTGGTACTTCAAGCAAGGTGGAGTACGCCTCTGAAGAGGTCTTTTGGTCTCCGAAGAGAAGCGATTTTGGTCTCCGAAGAGAAGCAGTTTTGGTCTCCGAAGAGAAGCAGTTTTGGTCTCCGAAGAGAAGCAGTTTTGGTCTCCGAAGAGAAGCAGTTTTGGTCTCCGAAGAGAAGCAGTTTTGGTCTCCGAAGAGAAGCAGTTTTGGTCTCCGAAGAGAAGCAGTTTTTGGCATTTCATCTCTGGTGAAGTGGGTCTCCGAAGAGAAGCATTTTGCACTTCTACACGGGTGAAATGTGCCTCCGAAAAGGGCTTGTGCCTCCGAAGAGGGCTTGTGCCTCCGAAGAGGGCTTGTGATTGCCTGGAAGTTACTTTCTCATGGTCGGAGGGGTCCACGGGACAAGCGTAAGTCGTTCAATTGGATGTTTGTTTGTACAAACGATCGCAATCGATTAACAAGGTGCCCCTTTTTGGTTGTCCCACCGATCTTTTTGATTGAGGAAAGCTCTCCATTTATTGGCATGCCTCGTTAGAGGGCTTTGTTGATCCTTGGGAAGGAGCATCAGTTGGTTGGTGTGCCAGGAAGGTTGCGTCTTAGGGGCAAGTAGATCCATGGGATGGACACAAGCTGCCTGATCGGATGCATCACAATCAGCCAGCGAGGGTCTTATTCCTTCTGCTTGGGAAGTTATCCTTTTAGTGGATCTACCTGTTTTCCTGTTGAGAGGCATACCTTCCTTTGGCTGCTTCCATGTTTGCCTGCTCATGTTGTATCATCATCCACCAATCTGCGATCCTTTATCATCGTTTCCAAGCGCATTTTTCTTTCTCTTGCAAGTAAATTGCTTTATTCGAAGAAGTAGACTTCACTGTTGAATGACTCCACAGAGTAAACGCAAGTTATTTGGTTGGATGCCTTTTTTACATCAGCGATCACAACCAGTTAACGAGGGCTTGACCTAGTGGAGCCGTCAACTTTTTATGTGAAGTTCCTCTTGTATGGGATTTGAGTTTGAAATTTTTGTTGCTTGAAATCTGCTAAACGATTTGTAAGGCTCGCTTAGCTTTGCGATGGGTGAGCTTTGCTTTAATGACCTGCAGTATTAGATCGATATTTTAGCAATACATTTAGAGTATTTACACATCGAAATATAACAGGCATTTTATAATAGAAAACACAATGCATAGTTTTTTCATTATTGAGTCACGCTGATTTCTCAGCGGTTTACAATGCAGAAAATACACATCCATCATTATCTTTACAAATTCAAGCAATGCAGTTAAGTAAAATGAATGCTAGTTATTGTTGTTCCAGAATCTCCAAGCTGGATTTCCATTTGTGCTTGATTCATAGCTTTTGGATTTTTCATGTCAGAGAAAGCGAGAGATGCCCCAGTTGCAGTTTTGTGAGTGATTAGTAGTCATCCCAACTTCTGCTTGCTGGGTATGGTCCCCCTGTGATAGCATTAATGACAAGCTTTTCTAAATCTTGCATTGCAGTGTTGCTGAGAGAATCGGATTGATGGGTAGGACGTTGTTGACCCCGAGCGGATGGGGTTGGATCGACTCCGGTTCTTTTAACGTATTGTTGGAGTTTACCCTGCTCTAGCAATTCTTCAATCACCTTCTTTAATTCGCGACACTGGTCAGTGTCATGGCCAGGTTGATTGTGAAATTGGCAGAACTTTCCATTACGCTTTGCCCCTCTCGTCATCTCAGGCGGCTTAGGGTACCTGACAGCGTCCTTTGTTGCAAAAAAGATATTTCTTGGTGTATCAGTTAAAGGAGTAAAGTCTGAAGGATTAAAGCGGCGAGGTTTCTTTTCATTTCCCTGGCTTTTTCCTCCTTCATTCTCCCTTTTCTGACTTTCAGATTCTCTTTTCTTAGGTGCGACATTGTCATTGTTAGTCTGGGCGGTAACCACTTTCGATGTTGCAGAAAGGCTTTCAAGGCGAATGAACTCATCGGCCTTTTTATAAAATTTATCAAGTGAGTTTGGTTCTTTCATCTTTAACCATATCCCAAATTCACTCGATTTATCAATGGCTCTCATCAAATAAGTCAGGATCATGCGTGGTTCCGCATTTTCTACCTCGGCCAAAGCTATATTGAAACGACTCAAGAAAGATTTGATTGATTCTCCGGGCGCTTGTTCAAGGTTGGACAATGACATTATATCCTTAGCTTTTAAAGCATACAATCTGAACTGTTCTTTAAACTTTTGCGTTAAGTCGGAGAATTTATCTACAGACCGAACTGGAAGCTTTGTGAACCAAAGTAAAGCCACACCTTCTAGGTATACCGGAAAGTATCGACACTTGATCTCGTCTGATGCTCTTGCACCAGTCATATGCCAATCGTACTTGTAGAGGAAATGATTAGGGTCACTGGTTCCCCTATAAGCTTGGATAGTAGGAGGTGCAAATTTCCTTGGAAACTCCGCTCTTAGGATCCTTTCAGTAAACGGAGTTCTGCTTGGCGCAAATCCCCAGTCAGCCTCATCTTCTTCCCTTTGCATGCTCTCTTTCATGATGCGGCCAACCATTTCAGACAGGTACTCTTTATTGTTCAAAGACACCTCCGGGCAAGTATTAGTTCTTCCCTCGGAATTTTGCCCGGGCATCTGCTCATGACAAGTTGGTTGCGGCATAGAACCATCAGTTTGGAAAGGTGGCATTTCAGGAAGAGTAGTTCGACGGTTTTCTGGTTGACGATTTGCCCCGAGCAGAGCAGTTAATCTATCCATCATCAAAGCGTTTTGAGTTTCAATTTGTTGGTATAATCCAGAAACTGCGTCATCCAATTCAGCCCTGGTGACCCCAACGGTTGGAGTTGCTTGGTCTGTTATTGGGGAAGCGGAAGTTCCTTCGTGAGCGTTTCCGGATCTGATAGGTCTGCCTCTTCTTCCAGAAGCCATTATTTCAGATCTGGTTTTTAAAGAGAGGTTCTTTTTATGAATCTTTGCGAAGCAACGGTGGATGATCGCCTGAGTTGGTCTCTCAATGAAAGCACCAAAATGTTAACGGTAAAAAGTGAACGCTAACACCCAGTGTGTGTAATAGAATCGTGAAAGCACCACCCGTTGGTACGGGAACAGAATATGAGCTGAGAATAGCAGAAAAGCAGTAAATGAACAACAGATTTATAGTGGTTCGGCCCGTAATTGAGCTTACATCCACTTTATAGTCTTTTATTGCTGATTTGATTACAATTCAATACTATATCCCTCTAAATACAATACAATTTGATCATGAAATCATTCTTGACTACTAGCTCGATCTTTAATGATGAAACTCGACGAATCCGCGTTGGATGTTAGGAGCTCTTCTCGAAGATCGTTGTAGTGTCTCGAATGCTTGGAGATCTTTGATTGCTGAATGAGAGGAGGCTTCGACAGTGTAACGGCGCTTGGAGAAATGAATGGCCAAAAGTCCCCCTTAAGTTGGAAGTGATGGGGTATTTATAGGAGCTGATCTGGACTTAGGAAATTTCTCTAAGTCTTTTAAGTCGTAGCCGACTTAGGGTAGGTCGGTGACGAGTTAAGGAACAGGGTTAGGTCGGTGACGAGTTAAGGAACAGGGTTAGGTCGGTGACGAGTTAAGGAACAGGGTTAGGTCGGTGACGAGTTAAGGAACAGGGTTAGGTCGGTGACGAGTTAAGGGATGATTGTCTTTGACAAGTATTAAGTCGTAGCCGACTTATCAAACCTTAACTCGTGAGGCCTTAACTCGCAGCCTTCAAGTCATAAACCCACTAAGTCGTAACTCGTTAGGTCGGAACCTTCTTAAGTCGGACCATTTCATAACTCGGAATCTTCTTTAGGTCGTAACCTTTAGGTCGCAACATTACTAGGTCGCGGAGTCTTTAGGTCGCAAGCTTCCTTAGGTCGCGACTTCCCTTAGGTCGTGACATTCCTGTAGCCTTAGGTCGCTGGACAAGTTAAGTCGTTGAGTCCTAGGTCGTAGACATCTTAGGTCGCAGACTCCTTAACTCGCAGGTACTTTAACTCGTACATTGTTAGGTCGTAAGGTCCTCTTGAGTCGTAAACCTGATGAGTCGTAAGCCTGATGAGTCGTACAGACCTGATGAGTCGTCAGTTCTCATGAGTCGTTGAACCTGATGAGTCGTAAGACCATGAGTCGTATACTCCATGACTCGTTGAATCTGATGAGTCGTAGCACGCTAAGTCGTAAGTCGTTAAACTTCTTAACTCGTAGGTCGTTGAGTCGGACCATTCCTTAGGTCGGAGCCTGTTAAGTCGTAGGTCATCTAACTCTTAACTCGTTTGGTCTTGCACTCCCTTAACTCGTTAACTCTTGAGTCGCGTACTTCTTAAGTCGTGGAGAATTAAGGGTTAACAGATTTAAATCAGTTTTTTTAATTAACAAAACTTCCAATACAATAGAAAATGAATTGGAAAATTATGCATATAGAAATTTGTGATAATAAAATTCAAATATAAGCTAATGTGGTTGGCTCAGTGGTTGGTAGTACAGACTGTATGATCAAAGGTCACGAGTTCGATCCCCGAGGTTGACCCTTGTTGGCATAATGAACCATATTCAAAAAAAGCATTCACATCTAAATAAGACATATAACAACAACAAATTAATAAAGAAGAAAGAGTTCTAAATCATATTAATAATAATAACATATATTGAAAAAGAGATGAAGAGCAAAAGTAGATCTGAATTAAATCAACGAAATTTACATACATTCAGTAGAGATAAAAGAGTTTTAATTACTGATTACAAGATGAACCATTAAAACACCAGATAACTCATATGGAATTCAAAAATATGAATAACATAAATAAATTAAATTGGATAACTACCTTAACATGTTGCCATAAAAGCATACCTTGAAATGATGAATCGATGCTCTTAGACTTAATTGAATCGATATTTATATTTTGTAGGAATCAAGAGATAGGAACTACATTTTGTTTTTGATTCTATTGAGTTTTCAATTTTGAAATTTTTTTATACCCATGCCACCATTAAAATTCAGTTGGAATAGAATAAGAGGAAGAGAGAAATTACTAAATGAGAAATCTTATAAAGGATGTAATAAAAGATTATTAAAGAGGATGGTGGTTTGCCTTACCTTAATTATCTCTTAGCTTTATCATTTCAAATTCAAAATTTTATTCCCTCCCTTTTTCTTATCGCCATAGCATGAGTGGACGGGCCTCAATATATTTTAGAACTCAATTACATTTAAATACAATTTAATGTTCTACCGATATCTTATATTGGTACATGTACACACAACCTTTTATATATACGCATTTTACTAAGTACTAATGGTATTCGAACATTTAATAGAATTTAGTAATTAATATTTCATAAATATTAGTTAATTTAATTAATTTACAACGATTATAAATTAATTAAATTGTGTTGTTTATTCGAAGTATTTATCATTTTGGTTGTGCGGCTCAAAGTTGTAAATTTAGTTAGTGGTTAATATCAAACAATTCATTTATTAATTTTCACATGTCACCTTAGCTAGTGATGTGAAATTTTGGCTAAATATATTGCTTACACATCGTTTTAGTAAAACTTAATTTTACTTATTGTAAGCGATACCCGACAGTAACGATTATTTACACCAATTCTCTTCGTCCACGCAATATAACATTAGGACCTATGGAATTTTGTTTTGGTCAAAATTCCAATATCATCCACATTCAATGTGGTTAGTCCATAAACAAAATAATTTGTTCAATAATAAATTTTATTGTTAAAGACACTACTCTGGCAAGAGATTTTGAATTTGTGTTGACTGTAGTTGAGCATGAAACTAACACCATATAACCGAGGAGGAGAATTATCTATTGAATAGCGTTTAACTTCCAATGTTTCAACTTAGACCAACTATAGTCGTTTACTGGACGCTATCTCATGATTTAACTATAATCAAAGTGGAGTATCCACATTGAAGTTCAATAGTATACTCAAGTCGAAAGAACTATGTAACATCGTCACTTTGAGATTCTTTGTTTGACCTTAGTTATATTAACCAGATGAAAACTCTTGAGTGAGTCATTCCTTAGTAGTCTTATAACTATCAACACATAAACCCTTGATGCCCTCAATAGCCATGAGTAATACACTGCCTCCACATTTAGAGAGCGTTACGCACTCCAGTCTCAACGGATGTCTTGATATCCCATCTCGAAACATTTTGACTAGATTTTAAAATAATATGTTACCTTTAATGTAACGACCCGTAAATTCATCACTTTAATAAGTTAAGATTATTTTTGAAATATTAAAATATAAGGATTTATAACCCCAATAATGATGTTTTGAACCATAAATAAAAATGGTAATATATTAACAAAGTTTTAATTGATTTATGACATCATTAGTAATGCCAATATATATAATAATTAATTAATGATTTTAAATTAAGATTTAATGATTTAATGATTATGATAAATATTCAAATAATAGTTTTAAAATGATAATAATTCATTTATAATAGTAATAAAGTGATAATAAATCAAACATGATAGTTTTATAAATTTATAAATAAGATTTGAAAATATAAGGAAAATCGATCTTTCGATATGATAAAACTTTTTGTAAACAATCGTTTAATATTGATTTATATGGTTTTATAACTGATATTATAATTCATGAATAATAATAAGAAAATAGTTTTCAAACATTTTTTACAAATATTCATACATTAATTAATTAATGAAAATATCACCGAAGATCGGAATCTGAATTCATAACGGTTTGACGTATATAAATTATACGACGTTGTTCAAATGACTTGTACACATTTGTGACATGAACATACACGCATTATCATGTACATATACACATGATAAGAGTAGAAAGTAAATATATATTTTGGTAAGGTAATAAAATAAATATCTAAGTAATTATTACTTTAAAAAGCAAATATCAAATCAGCCTTACACCACATCACATCACCATCCTACACCATCATCACCACCATCGCCTATACCTCACCACCACATGGCTAAGGAGGGGGAGGGGGCGCTTGCCATGCATCCTAGGGAGGGTATGGATGGGAATGGATGGGCGAGGGCATTTAGGTCATTTACTATTAAGATATTTTATTCTCCAAAAATATCAAAAATGTAGTAAGCATGCATGAGCTGTGCTTTTCCAACTGTGTTACCCCCACCTAAATGATTAATGTCGTTCTTCTTTACTTTATTATATGCTTAGTCTAATATCACTGCATGGTCCCACATATTGGCTTTGGTTCTAAATTTTTAGAGATTTTATTTTCTACGTTGATTTCTGATTGAACGTTTCGTGGAACCTGACTTGTTCGTCCTTGATATATATGCTGCATCTTCCGATATATATTTGAATATATTTTGATTTATATTCGAACATAATTTTACCCTGATTTTTTCAAAAACTTTATCGGCTTTGACTTAATTAATTCATGCTTTGACCAAATTTAAAATTGTAGTCGCTTCATATTTCCAATTGATGCTTTCATGCCTTGTTCCTTGCCTTACTACTGTAATTTGATCACTGCATGATGAATGAAATGCCTGCTGTTGAATTTCTAAACACTGAGTTGCTTGTGCACTGTGTATATGTGGTTATCTACTTGATTTGGCCATGTATGTTACACTTCATACTTATGTGCACATTCTTGTTTATCTATACTTATATGCGCATGTATTTGAGGAAAGTTAAGCACTTTCCATGTTCTTTAGTCGTGGCAATTTTTTATAAAATAACTCTGCAATTTAAACTTCTATAAATTTATTACGTATTTTTTTTATTTTAGGGCTATTGAAATTCAAATCTAATCACAATTTAATTGAGTTTCTTGCTTAAGAGTTGTTAAATATCTTTGTTTGTTATAGATTGAGCAATGTAATAAATGCAAGAACGAGAAACCTGTATTAATCTTCGTCGGCGAGTAAAAGAAAATAAAAGAATCATGAGAGTAGATGATCACGAAAGAACTAGCAAGTCAAGAAATTACCAAAAGTTAACAAGTAGTTTCAAAATGCAAAAAAGTGGAAAAGAATTTGTTTTTCCTACGAGGCAGTAGCGGTGCGCTGAACAGCAGCATCAAGCCGCTACAATAGGAAAGTGTGCGTATAACTCAGTTTTGGATAATGGTCGACTGCCATTGATGAAATATTTTGCAGTTGCAACAATAATATTCATTGTGCTATAGTTCTCATTTTTTCACATGGTGATACAAATAAGTAATACTGTTGGTAAATATTTGATTGTGTACCTCAGAAATGCAAAGGCCTATTTTATGTGTTGTTCAACTATAGATGCATTATGAATTAAATCACATAATATTTCATTTTCCTTTTTGAATGCTACCCTAATTATAGATGCTAATTACACTTATAATATTAGAGTTACAAACAATTTGAGTACCTTATTTTTTAGTCATGTTTTACATACATAAAAGTGATGTAGCCATTGTGATGCTTTCTTGGCAGATTGTACCTGCATTAATGACAATTGTGACAACCTGCCTTTTTGACCATCGAAAATCGACACCAAATACTACCACTGCTTTCCAATGTCGCGCATCCAATCGACAAAAGGGTAGATTGTTAGGGTAAATAAAAAAGAAAAGAATAGAGAAAAAAGAATCTCACAGCGGAATCGACAACATATAATATAACAAGGACAGTAAAAACTGCCACTCCAAACGTACAGAGTATATCAGAGTTAAAAACAAACCTTATCAGCTAGATAGTTATAAAATCCTGGCATAACAAATGCTGATAGGTATACTATATAATATAGCGGAAAATAAAAACATTACGATAGGCAAATCTCCAGCTCCTCTCTATGATCTCCATAACACCAAAGCCAACCTAAGAAAATACTCGGTCTGACTCGAGCATTATAAATAAATAACACCCGAATCAGTCTGGGAATACCAGTGTGAGATAACTCAAATATGGGAACATATAAAAATTCTGTAAGACCAAGCCGCTAATGCAGAATGGGTTTGAATAAAACTAGACAAGAGTAGAAATAAATATTAGGAAACAAATCCAAATAGAAATGGGCATAATTGATATTAAAACTAGACTTGAAAGAATGGAAATAAACCGAGTAAAATCCAGACTGGACAGAATGGATAGAACAGAGAAAATAGTCCAACTTGATAGAATGGACTAAATAAGGTAACGATCCAAACTTGATAGAATGGACTGAATAAGGTAACATTCTAACTTGATAGAATGGACTGAATAAGACAATCTAACTTGATAGAATGGACTAAATCAATAGATAAATGTCGTGATGAGGAGTTGGCTCTACTCGTGGCAATTTAAAGCTATAACAGATTCATGATTTTCGAATCAAATAAGGAACAGATTAAATTTTTACCAACAAATGACAAGGAAGGCGCACCCCCCTTGAAGTATACTTCTAGTAATATACTTCTGAGAAGCCCATTTACTTTGTGAAAACTTCTTGGGAATCTCGAAGCCGGATCCCGCCAGACCTTACCGAGTATCCTAATATTTCCACATCTAAGTGCACAACCGAATCCAAACTAGATGAGATGTGAAAATACCCTAATGGAAGCAACCCCACATAGCTTGGCACCCACTCATGCTTTTGGTTTAGTCATTTTCTGACAAGGGATAACAACAATCAACAGAGCAATAAATCGTCTTAGAATGACGTTAATAAGTAGCTGAAGTAACCGATAGCTGAGATACCAACTATCGAGGATATAAAACGAACGTATATGGAAATAAAGTCTTGTATACTTATCACCACTCATTGAATTCAAACTTGTACTTTTTCTTTGTTAACAATAATATCGGACAAGTCAAGGTAGCGTTACCTCAAAATCACGTCCAACGATTATTCTTAACTTTTGAAATAACGACAAGTTTACATCTTCGATGTTTAGTGCTAATTATACAAATAAATCATTTCCATATAAGTGATTTGCTTTTACAGAAATAATTCATTTCCTTAAACGAATCAAACTTTTTCTTTTAAAAACGAACTGAACTTCTACTTGATTTTCATATTGGTAAAACACTTTTAGAATTAGTTCCTGATTGTTAAAATGTTAAGAGTATAATTTTTCCAAGTGCGCGACCCCGAAGGCCTAAACCAACATCAGACCGAACACCCAGAAGATTGTCCAACTTAACATCCCAATAATCGAGTTCCAGTTCCTTTTTAAAACTTGAAGACAATATTAATTATCCCGATAGATAATTAATCACATTTAAAATCTCTTTTAAATAAAAAAATCCATTATCTTTAATAAAATAGATAATTATTTCCAAACACTTTATATAACATTGGTAAATTAACTTTAAAATCTTTATTAAATCGTTTTATTAACTTTATATCAGTTGATTAAAGTTATTTTATTATATTAGATAATTTACTTAAATCCCTTTTATTAAATCGATTAATTAACTTTAAATATTATTGATTGCATAGATTAATTAAATATAAAGAATCATTAGTTAAAACAAATAACTCTTCTTAAACATCATTTATTAAGATGATAAGTAGTTTTAAATTCCATCGATTAAAACAATCAATTAAGTTCAAATAGTCATAAATTAATTGGATTAATTAAATTCAAGACTTATTAGTTAAAACGCTTAATTAAAATATCATTTGCTAAAATGATTTATTTAATTATAAAACATCATTAATTAAAATGATTTAACTAAATTTCCAAATATCAATAGTTAAACCAATTAGTTAAAAATTAAAACAATTAATTAAAATCAGAACAATCTTTAATTAAAACGATTAATAAAATTCAAATATCATTATTTAAAATAACTAATTGCTTTTAAATATCATTAATTAAAATGATTATTAATTTCAATTATCATTAATTGAAATAATTAATTAAGCTCAATAAATTAATTAAACTCCATTATCACTAATTAAAATAATTTTTTTTGGCAAGGCATTAATTAAAATAATTAATTAAACTCAAATAATCATTAGTTAAAACGATTAATTAAGTACAAAACATCATTAGCAAAAATGACCAATTCAATCTAAAGAAAAACCAATTTTAAACATCGTTAATTAGATTGGTGAATCAATTTCAAAATCGTTAGTTAAAATGATTAATTAATTTAAATTATCATTAACCAAAATGATTAATGAATTTTCAATATTCTTTTTAGAGGACACTTAAGCTCAAGTTTATATGATAGGGTTTTGGGAATTAAATTTAATAAACGACAGTACAACGAAAATTGTTATAATGACATTTAAACTATTAAAAGGAATATCCGGAATTAATTCAATTAACCATCAATAATAGCTAAGGATGTAAATAATAATTATTTTGCGTGAAACCCCTCCTTTGGGTCTCTTTACAGAATTTCTCTACAGAACAATGGTTATGGATAATATTCAGATAACCGTATGGGTTTATAACGATTAAATTAATATGTCATCCATTTTCCATACGGAAATTCAACCAAACAATCAATCAAACAATTTATTTAACCTCCAAGCAATCAATAAACATTTATAACATCATTGATATATGATATAATAAAAATTAATGTGAGTTAAACTCACACTAATTTTTTAATTTTAAACTACCAAACTATAAAATCTCCAACAATTTCAAACTCCAAACGAGACGTGCCGCCTGCCGTTCTATATGTTATACCCCTATTTCGAACACAATGGAACTAGTCCCTAGCCCTAATTTGATCGTATGCTGCTTTTAGACCCAGTTTTAATATTAAATTTCCGATATTAATATCGATGCGTTTCGAACTCGCACGACCAAACTATACATCTGACCGCCATGAAATTTGACGGCGTATTATAATTCACTATTATGGTTCTGATGAAACTGGTTAAGTCATAATCCGAGATAGTGTCCCGGAATAACTATTTCACATATTTAAATATCGTTTTATATTTTAATTATCGATATTTATCCGATCTATTTATATTTGTAAATAAATTTACAAATTGAATATACCGATATTATTTATTAATTAAAAGAAGTTAAATAAAATTATTAAATCCATTTAATTAATATTTAATTCACTATTCAAATATTTAATTATTCTCTATATCTGAATTATAAGTTATTAAATTCTAAAATTCAATTATTTAAATATTTAAAACTAATTAAACATTTAAAATCAAATGACCATAATTTTGGGTTGTTCAGTTCTCCCCCCTTAAATGAATTTTGTCCCCGAGATTCCTAAGGAAGAAAATGTTTCCAAACCCTTAAGTTTAAAACTATTAATTAAAATGATTTATTAAACTTATTTTCAAAACCCATTAGCTGGAATAGATTCCAAAGTTTCTAAGTCTTTTAAATTCATTCACTTATACCAACTAATTCTCTTTTATTCATTCATTCCAAAATATAACTTGAAAGTCAAATTTTAGTTATTAAATTATTTTCAAAATTCTTACAAAATTTCTAAATCTTAAATTTTTGAAAAATTTCACCAGCATCTCCTTTGCGTGGCTTGATCTGTACAACTACAAATCGCCTCAACGAGCTCTAATCTAATCAAAAGAAAACAAAAGCCATGTGGCCTCCCATATCTGAGGCATAAATCATCAACCAATTTAAATTTTCTAAATTTATTAAGTACCTTTTTGCGTTTGATTTATATTTTGGCAAGTAATTTATTATCTCTTTGCAAATGCAGGTGCACAAGAATCAACTAGCAATCTATTGCATAGCTGTACTTACAAAATCTAAAAGAAAAATCATGTTGACAAAACCAATATAGTGTAATTCTATATGAAAAAACTAGCATGATATAAATCTACATGCAACCAACAACCATATCTCAATCATATGCAAAAAAATACGGAGAATACTCTGTAATAGATGCCATGCATTCAATTATTGCAAATGATAAATTTAGATCTAAATACCCGGGTTTTTCAGTTCAAAAATTATTTTCAAATTTCTCAAACAAAAAAAATCAAAGACAAAAAATTAAAATGACAAGGAGGAGATTCCTCCAAATAAATTATGGTGAAACTCTAGAATCAAAACAACATGGAGCGTCCAGTGGTATTCTGGTTCTTCCAAAAACATCAACTAGAGTGAACAATATCATTCCTTTCTCAAAATCTTCAAAAATTACCTTTTTCCCAAAATCATAGGGATTTAGGTCCTAATAACAACAATTCAAAATCCTTGACCTATAAATTTAAACTTTACAGACAATGGTACAAAAATCACACAACAAATCAATTCAATTCAGTCAAATCAAATCAAATCAATCAAATTCCATGAAAGAATAAACTAACACTAATATTCAATAAAATTCCATAAGGGAACACTTAACATTGTTTTGATATGTCAAACGACTAGCAAACAAATTTTAACTTAGGTTCAAAACTTTCTTAGTTGTCCAAAACTATAGATGATTATCTAAGCGTACCGTTTTGCTCATTAGCCATTGGTTATTGCTTAGAGGAATATCCAAACTCACTCAGACAAAACAGAAAGTTACTCTAAATTTTATTAATTCCTTAATTACATTAAAATTTCTCTAATTTACTTATATTTTCACTTAGTATTTTATTCAATACTAAAATTATTTATGAACTATTTCATGAATTATCACCCAAGTTTTAAAATATTTTATAAGGTCATTTCTTTATAAAACATAAAATAATAAATTATTTCCACTTTTCTTACTTATATAATACCCTTCCATATCCAAAGAGAACATAAAATTTTTATTTTACTTTTTCAAAGATCTTGATGGAATCAAATCAAATTATGGTTTCTTAAAAACCGAGTCAACCTATCAACCTTTTTAACTTAGAGTGTTAAAACGGATATTTATAGGTTGACCCAATCAACAAATAGTTTTCACTACTTAGTTGTTTTAAACAACTATATGGTTTTAATAAAACAATGTTTATCAAAACCTTCTTATTTAATTTAACCCAATTTACATGTGTTCAATTATCCCCTATCTTATCTAAGGGAAAAATCTTATTTATCAAAGCAATCTCTTATTAGAAATACCTTTTGTTTTGAAACCAATTCCCTTTTAGGGAACTTAAATATTAGATACCCAGTTTTAATTTCAAAACTTATCTTTGAAAGCATACTACATATTATTATTATTATTTTATATATAATAACTTCAAACAATTTATTTATTAAAACTCACTTTGGGTTTATTCGAATTTGAACTCATTTTGATCACACAATGATAATGAGAATAATTTACTAAGTACTCCACAACATTCGCCCAAGCAAACACCCGATTGTCACTTAGAAGATTATTCAGATTACCACAAAACTAATCGAAACAATTTCGTCCTAATTCCCAAAGAAAATGCATTCCACTTTAAAATTTTGGTTTCCAAAATACTTTTACTTTCGGTTATATCCAGAAGTACTTCTATTTCATTCCTCAAAACTCTTTCGAAATTATTTTCAAAAATTACGGGATTTAGATTTGTGTATTCTTTTTTGGAACATATTTTATGAACTAAATTTATATAATATTTCCATTATATAAAAACCATTTCATATTATAATAATTCTTCTTTATTATAATAAAATTATCTCAAATATTTATTCTTTAAATATCTTATCCCACTATTTAGATTATATTAACAACTTTTTATTAATGTTTAATCTTTAACTCACCATTATTAAAAGGTGAATTTGCAAGTTAACATTTTCTTCGAACACCTTTATAGTCTAATTGTGAAAATTAATTCATAAAAGGTTTGTTTTAAATCAAAGCGATAAATGCTCCTAATTAAACTGAGCACAATTTAACAACTAACAAGCAATAGTTAATGCTTCATATTTAAATTAAGCATAACCGAACATACAATAGTGATAATAAATAAATATTATCACATTTAAAACAACTCACTTTATAACTATTTAAAGTTTGAAAATTATTCCTTTACATATATATAAAATATAATCCTAGGTAAAATATTTAACTTGCCAAATTTTAAAAAATTCAATACTATGTCTGTTGGCCTTGGTTAAGTATTTAGAAACCCCTATTGATACCGTGGCATCCCACGTCTCGACCAGAATTCATAAAAACTCAATAAACCAATTAACATAATACGTTTTTATAACATTAACAAATACACTCTCGTGTATATAATACTCTCAAACTCATTCTAGGGTGTCACTTACACTACCTCTAACGAGCCAAACCCTACCAAAGCCAAGGCTCTCGCTTAACCTCGCGCTTTGATACCAATGTGACGACCCACCGTTTTGACCATCGAATGTCGACACCGAACACTACCACTATGTTCTAATGTCACACATCTAATCGACAAAAGGGAAGATTGTTAGGGTAAATAAAAAAAAAGAACATAGAAAAACAGAATCTCACAGCAGAATCGACAACATATAATATAATAAGGACAGTAAATACTATCACTCCAAACATACAGAGTATATCAGAGTTAAAAAAGACCTTATTGGCAGGACAATTATTAAATCCTAACTTTACAAATGCCGATAGGTATACTATATAATAACGTGAAAAATAAAAACATTACGATAAGCAAATCTCCAGCTCCCCTCCATGATCTCCATAACACCAAATCCAACATGAGAAAATACTCGGTCTGACCCGAACATTATAAATAAATAACACCCGGATCAGTCTGGGAATACCAGCGTGAGATAACTCAAATAATAGGAAACATATAAAAGTTCTATGAGACCATGCCGCTAACGCGGAACAGGTTTTTATCTCACAAGAATAACATCCATACAGACAAGAGTAGAAATAAATATCAGGAAACAAATCCAAATAGAAATGGGCATAATTGATATTAAAACTAGACTTGAAAGAATGGAAATAAACCGAGTAAAATCCAAACTGGATGGAATGGATAGAACAAAGAAAATAGTCTAACTTGATAGCATGGACTAAATAAGGTAACGATCCAAACTTGATAGAATGGACCGAATATGTAACAACCCGCATATTTGTCGATTTTTTATTTAAATATTTTATTTAAATATTTCATCGTTAGTCGGATTTTAGTCCGAAAAGCTACTTTTTGCAAACAGTCGAATTAGGACTCGAGACCACCTCCATTGAGTTCAAAATGTCGTTTGCGATCTTTTTGAGTGTAAGCTTCGATATGTTTGGAGCTAGTCAAAAATTTGACCATTTGCACTTTGGGTTTGGTTTTGGGTTCAGCCCCTTTGCCAACTTAAACCCCAAACTGAATCATCCCTCCCCATTCACTCTCACTTCCTCCTCTTGCTCAGTTCTAAAGCAAAAATGGTGGGAGAGATGGGAAATTAAAACTCCCAAACCCTAGTTTCATCTTCAAATCAAGTTCTAGATCCAAATTCTAAGAGAACCCATTGGTAAGCATCTCCTTCATCTTCTCCAACCCGTTCTCCTTTCAATTTCAGAAATCCTAAACCTAACTTTAGGAATGTTCTTCTTTTTGAGCATAGATTCAAGCTCATTTGGGTTGTGTTGAAGAGTGGTTGATTCTCCCTTTGCTTTCAAGCTCCTTCTTCATTGTTTTTGTGAAAAGGTGAGATTTTTATCTCACATCTAAGTCAATAATTATCTTCGATTGTTAGGTATGAATTCCTAACACTTATCCTTGTGCAATTCCTGAGTCGTTGTTGCTCGACCGATCGTTATCGATGTCGTTTGGCCATTTTTGGCCTAGGTTCAGGGAATGCCCTGAATAACAGTTTCAGCCGTCTGAACGTATGGTTCAGACGTCTGAATGGAATACTGGGAATTTTCTTCTCCCAGCATTCAGACATCTAAATCAAAATTTCAGACGTCTGAATTGGTTCGTTTTGAACCAGAAAAGGAATAGGCTAAAAAGTGCCTATTTCAGACGTCTGAAATCTAGGATTCAGACGTCTGAATTCTGTTCTGGAAAATAGTTTATTTTCCAGATTCAGACGTCTGAATTCTTGATCTCAGACGTCTGAATCTGCTGTGTTTTGCCTAGTTGTTTTTTTTGCTTGAATATCCAACTCTAATCAAATCGGGTTGATTCCCTTTTTGTTGTTATCATTTATTATCGGCCACTTTGTTAAGTCGCCCACCTTTTTAAACTTAGGTCGCTTGTCTTCACTAAGTCGTACCGTTTTGACGGGGCGCTGCCCCCTGGACCCTCGCGACCTGACCGGGCAATCTTATCCGAAAACCCCGTATAACTCTGCGTAGGCAATCTTATCCGAAAACCATTCAACGGAACTTCTTACTTTGATGGTTTTGGGAATTGATTTATTTGGATTTTATTCACGTCTTCGAATGTGAACTTTTATAATTGATTGTTTCTACAATCACTTCTATGGCTTGTCACTTTAAAAATATAAAGGTTTCAATACTAGTAGTAAATATCAAAACTCTATCATCAAAACGATTTCAACTCTATTTTCAATATCAAACTCGTTTATAAAACTGTTTTCCAATCTACTAGTAAATACAAACCTTTACCTCATTCGTATGAGAAAATATAATTAAACGGCTTAGCAAAACAAGTGGTATGAAACGCTTGCGTTTACTTCGTCGGTTAATTTATGGACTTGTTCGATTGAATCTCTTGTGACAATTTTCTAGTGCAGATCTACAATTTGTTCGTAAATATTTGAGTTAAGCAAGTGGTTATGGGACATGAAGCTAAACTCTTATATTTACTAGCTTAGTGTAATCGACACTTCCTTATGATCATGATGATCATTCTTGTGATTTAGACTAGCGATTGAGCGATGTCTCTTTGTTTGCGAGGTTAGACTAGACACCATTTGTGTGATTTCGATTCACACATGTCTCTTTATCTTCAAGGTTAGTCTATACCTCATTGGTGTGATTTCGATTCACACATATTGAAACTCTTGTGACAATTTCCTAGTGCAGATCTACAATCTATTCGTAAATATTTGAGTTAAGCAAGTGGTTATGGGACATGAAGCTAAACCCTTATATTTACTAGCTTAGTGTAATCGACACTTCTTTATGATCGATGACGATCATTTTTATGATTTAGACTAGCAATGTGCGACCTTTCTCGTCCGTGTGTTCGGACTTTCCTTTCTCGTCCGTGTGTTCGGAGTTGCCTTTCTCGTCCGTGTGTTCGGACTTGCCTTTCTCGTCCGTGTGTTCGGACTTGCCTTTCTCGTCCGTGTGTTCGGACTTGCCTTTCTCGTCCGTGTGTTCGGACTTGCCTTTCTCGTCCATGTGTTCGGACTTGCCTTTCTCGTCCGTGTGTTCGGAAAATTAAATGGATAGCTTCCATGAGATAGCTTCTCGTCCGTGTGCTCGGACTTCCCCCTTTTTGTGATTTCTAGATTTCGTGTGTTGATTTCTGAATTTAATGTTTCACCAACTTTTACAATTGGCATTAATATGTATGTCATTTATTGTGGCTTGGTGAATTAAATAAAGAGTATGACATTATTTTTAATCTTTGAGAAGATTCTTGTGGTATTGATTAATCTCTTGTTGATTTTCAATTACGTACTTATCACAGTACGCTATTATGGTTATGATACGTTTTTGTCATATCTCTTATTCTATATCACTTTATCTGATATTTATAGCTAGACTGATCCGTTTATTATTTTCTTATAAATAATACTCGGGTCAGACCGAGATGTTGCAGGTGCTTCTGCTTGACTTCTCTTCAGGACTATTCTGACTTTTGGCTAACTACATAGATTGTAGTTTTTGGATGTACACATTTGAGATATAGACTCTATGTTGTGTACTTATTCTTTTGTATAGCACGTGATGCTATTCTTTTGTATTATCGTGGATTTTTCTGACCACTACTCTGATGTACACTTTCATGTGTTGTATATTTATTCATATCTATTTCCGCCTCTGTGATATGAATTGTCTGTGACTGATTTATGTTACGTTTATTTCTATATTTGTTTCCGAAGATTATATATAGTCACCGTGTGATAGCTTTGTGTTTTTATCGGTATGTCGGATTTCCTCCTTAAAAGATATGCATCCTATTCTATCTGACATATCGGTGCTCGCACAAAGAAGTTACATGGATGGTCGCTCCTCAACAGCCTTATTCTCCGTGCTAATTGACAGCACTACACCGTAGTGTTCTTGGTTAGCGTGGGTATAGAGGTGGGGCGTCACATAATAAGGTAACAGTCCAACTTAATAGAATGGACCAAATCAATAAATAAATGCCATGACAAGGACTTGGCTCTACTCGTGGCAATTTAAAGCTAAAACAGATTCGGGATTTTCGAATCAAATAAGCAAAGGGTTAAATTTTTTCAAAAAAATGACAAGGAAGGTGCACCCCCTTGAAGGATACCTCTAGTAATATACTTCTGAGAAGCCCGTTTACTCTGTGAAAACTTCTCGGGACTCCCAAAGCCGGATCCCGCCAGACCTTACCGAGTATCCGAATATTTCCACATCTAAGTGCACAACCGAATCCAAACTAGATGAGATGTGAAAATACCTTAATGGGAGCAACCCCACATAGCTTGGCTGCCACTCGCGCTTTTGGTTTAGTAATTTTCCGACAAAGGATAGCAACGCTCAATAGAGCAATAAATCATCTTAGAATGACGTTAATTAGTAGTTGAAGTAACCGATAGCTGAGATACCAACTATCGAGGATATAAAACGATCGTATATGGAAATTAAGTCATATATACTTATCACCACTCATTGAATTCAAACTTGTGCTTTTTCTTGGTTAACAGTATACCGGACAAGTCAAGGTAGTGTTGCCTCAAAGTCATGTCCAACGATTATTCTTAATTTTTGAAATAACGCGAGTTTACTTCTTCGATGTTTATTGCTAATTATACAAATAAATTATTTCCATATAAGTGATTCGCTTTTACAGAAATAATTCATTTCCATAAACGAATCAAACTTTGTCTTTTAAAAACGAACTAAACTTGTGCTTGATTTCCATATTGGTAAAACACTTTTAGAATTAGTTCCTGGTTGTCAAAACGGAAAGAAAATAATTTTTCCAAGTGCGCGACCCCAAAGGTCTAAACCAACATCAGACCGAACACCCAGAAGATTATCCAACTTAACAGTCCAATAATCTAGTTCCAATTCCTTTTTATAACTTTAAAACAATATTAATTATCCCAAAAGATAACTAGCCACATTTTAAAATCTCTTTTAAGCAAAAAAATCCATTATCTTTAATAAAGTAGATAATTATTTCCAAACACTATATATAACATTGGTAAATTATTTTTAAAATATTTATTAAATCAAATTATTAACTTTAAATCAGTTGATTAAAGTAGTTTTATTATATTAGATAATTTACTTAAATCCCGTCGATTAAATGGATTAATTAATTTTAAATATCATTGATTACAAAGATTAATTAAATATAAATAATCATTAGTTAAAATCAATAAGTCTTCTCAAACATCAATTATTAAAATGATAAGTAATTTTAAATTCCACGAATTAAAACAATCAATTAAGTTCAAATTATTATAAATTAATTAGTTAAATTAAATTCAAGACTCATTAATTGAAATGCTTAATTAAAATATCATTTGTTAAAATGATTTATTTAATTATAAAACATCATCAATTAAAATGATTTAACTTAATTTCCAAATATTAATAGTTAAACCAATTAGTTAAAATTTAAAACAATAAATTAAATTCAAAACAATCATTAATTAAAATGATTTATAAAATTCAAATATCGTTATTTAAAATGACTAATTACTTTAAATATCATTAATTAAAATGATTATTAATTCAATTATCATTAATTGAAATAATTAATTAAATTCAATAAATTAATTAAACTTCATTATCATTAATTAAAATAATCAATTAAACTCAAATAATCATTAATTAAAATGATTAATTATGTATACACCATTAGCAAAAATGATTAATTCCATATAAAGATAAACCAATTTTAAACATAGTTAATTAGATTGGTGGATCAATTTCAAAATCATTAGTTAATGATTTATTAATTTAAAATATCATTCATCAAAATGATTAATGAATTTACAAAATTCTTTTTAGCGGAAACCTAAGCTCAAGTTCATATGACAGGGTTTTGGGAATAAAATTGAATAAACGACGGTATAGCGGAAATTGCTATAACGACATTTAAACTATTAAATGGAATATCTGGTATTACTTTCAATTAACCATCAATTAGAGCATAAGCATGTAAATAATAATTATTTTGCAAAAAACCTCCCGTTTGGGTGTCTCTAAAATTTTCCCAGCAAAACAATGGTAATGGATAACATCTAGATAATCATATGGGTTTTTAACGATTAAATTAATATGCCATCCATTTTCTATACGGAAATTCAACCAAACAATTAATCAAACAATTTAATTAACATCCAAGCAATCAATAAACATTTATAACATTATTGATATGATATAATAAAAATTAATGTGTGTTAAATTCACATTGGTTTTTGTTTTCCCCAAACGTCCCGATTTTGGACTAAAACTGAACAGCCGTTCGATTTTAGCCTAAATTTTCACTTGTTCCAAATCCAACCAAACCAAATCCATTGTGAAGATCTTAACGACACGAGTCCAACGCAAAAAATGGTGTTCGAATCCGACCTCGTACGCAAAAGTAATCTAAATTATAAGTTATCGACTAATTTTAAATTATAATTAAACAACTAATATATATATATATATACAAATTTACCCACTCTACCCAACTAGTCCTTCTTCCTCGAACACTCAATCTAGGTCGCACTTGCGCGAACCAAAATACACTACTGCACCGCCTCCACGTCACCAGACGCCGTCGTGCCATCCCCGAACCTCCGCCACGCACCTAATGCAAGAGGTCTCATCCCCCCTCTCCTCGTCAATTGCCCACAAATCACCCTCAAACCTAACGCGATCGCATACAAACAAATGACCGCAGCCACCACCTCACTCTGCAGGAGCCAAATCCAACCGTACATCTACCATGTCTCCCTAATCCGAGCATATTACTGGTTGGAGCCATCGCCTGAAAAAATTCCGAGTGGCACCGATTGATAATGGCCATTAGATTTGACCAAAGTTTGAATTTGAAAAATGGCCAAATTCTTTTCTGTTGGTTGTTTATATGGACAAGGAAGAATATAGAGGGTATGGGAAGCACGCAAATGAGGGTATGACCTAGGGTATGGGTCGCCATGGCTGAATAAAAATGAATATATATATATATATGTATATATATATTATTTTTAATTTTAAACTACCAAGCTATAGAACGTTCGATAATTTCGAACTCCAAACGAGACATGCCGCCTGTCATTCTATATATTATACCTCTATTCCGAACACAATGGAACTAGTCCCGACCCCTAATTTGATCGTGTGCAGAAGGTAGGCACGATACATCTGATCGCTATGAAATTTGATGGCATAATATAATTCACTATTAGGGTTCCAATAAAACTGATTTTGTTGTAATCTGAGACAGTGACCCGTAATGACTATTTCACTGATTTAAATATCGTTTTACATTTTAATTATCGATATTTATCCGATCTATTTATATATGTAATTAAATTTACAAATTGAATTTACCAATATTATTTATTAATTAAAAAGAGTTAAATAAAATTATTAAATCCATTTAGTTAACATTTAGTTCACAATTCAAATATTTAATTATTCCCTATATTTGAACTATAAGTTACTAAATTCAAAAATTCAATTATTTAAATATTTTAGGTTAATTAAACATTTAAAATCAAATGACCAGAATTTTGAGTTGTTACAACACTGTTGTAGGGAAACTAGTTCAGACTTTTCAAACTTACATTATCTTACAATTATGTTAAAGTGATGGCGATTTAACACACAATCTCTCTCCCTCTCTCTCTGTAACATTTAAAAATTTTCGACTTCCGAAAATCGACATCAATACGTCCACTGTATCAACTGCCGAGCAATCGAATGCCGGAAAATCGAATTGTTATGGAGAAAAAGAAGAGGTAGAAGAAGACAGAAGAAAAAGAAAAAGAAAAGCAACAGGAACAGTATCAGAATCTCACATTCGTAGCGGAACAACATATAATAGATAAATGAATAATCTTTAAATCAAAGAACTATATCATTTTATACATTACATCATCAGAGTGTACAAAAACAATATACAACACAATACATCAATGGACAGTTATACAAACTTGTCCTCATACAGAATACACAGCGGAATAAATAATATCATATACAAGTAATACGTTTCACCATCCAGCTCGCCATTGAGCTCCAAGCATCTCCTGAATCCAGAATGACCTGATAACCTGACTCTAGACTGCCTGTATGGAAATTGGTGGGCACCCAGAGTTTAGGAAGGAAACAATAAACTCCAGGTCAGTCATGGTGACTGGTGTGAGAACTAAAACATTTATTTATCTTTTAAACAACAACAACAAAGGAAGTGGAAAATATCCGCAATGCTTTCGGAAAATGAAACTACCATTATACCTCCCGCCACACACACAATGCAAACGCAGAATTGGAGGAGATTTCTTCTTATGATAGTCAAACATGCTTACTACGCAAAATCATTCGATACTATTATTATTAATGCATAGTGCAGAAAACATTTTGAAAGTATAATATTAATCTTAGCCAGCATAGACATTCCGAACTATGCCTACTATAGCTACCATCTAAACAGTGGTGACCACCATAAGTAAATGGCAGGTTCTACAACTAATACCGTACAAGGTTCGTATTGGAAATTGGATTTCCAACAAATGGTCAGGCTAAGGAACTTCCTATGCTACGTAGGAACGCCTCTGGCGGGACGCCCCGAGAGACAACCTGCTCTTTGCCAACACAAGGCCGGTTACCCCCTTCCCGGGTAGTAAACCTGAGATATGCCACCCCCGGTCCTTTGGGACCTATATCCGAGCGCTCGTCACCAACACATCACACAGTAGTAAATATAGTGTGTCCACATGAGTAAGTATCTGGGCTCCATACCATGATACTACTCTTTTCCAGAAGGAATGGTCATACCCTAGGGAAGTTACCCCTGAAACCTTACCGCATCATTCCTGTTTCGACCATTTCCGGGTTGTGAGGTCCGAAGTGGTCTCGTTCACAAAGCCACGCTTTGATCACAAATGATCAATAAATAATCATTACACAGCAACACTCAGCATGCCACACTACCAAATTGGGAGTATATCACTGATAAATTTCAACTACATAACCTCTGAGCTCGTACGTCTCAAAGAAGGGTGTTAAGCTAAGAGAATAAATTCTCCGCCACCAACAGAAATGTATTTGAAAGAAATCAGCTTTATATCACAAAATGTAATGTCAGACATGTAACCATACAAGTCTGTTCCGGGTTCAAACAGAACCGAAGGCACTTCGAAAGAAGCCCTTGCAAATCCGGGTATTCACAATCCCGATAAAACTTCCCATCACAAAGGAAATCTCTATAACGTAGCTAACGGTGCACAGACAATCGATAGGTCATCCTATCATTTTCACAAATACCAGGTCTTCAAATGCTATCCATATCGTCGTATCACTAATTCAGAATGGGTTATATGACACAAAGGTCTTTTTCCGGCTAACCCGAATAGTGAGCACAATAATTAAAACATATGGATATAGGGATTTCAATTAAGTCACAACTTATTACCCAAATCCTTTCCTTTAAATGGTTTAAACAAATTACCATTTTAAATCTTTAAACAAAAAGATTTACTTCACAAAGTTTACCCAGTTTCACAAAGATTCATTCACAGATTTCCAAAGCAATTTCTATTTCAATTGGATTAACCCATTAAATCTTTTAATTAAGATTTAATTTATAGCTTTCAAAACTATTCACAATTCAAGTCTTTTATAATATAAAAGATATACCTTTTAAAATCTTCTTTGATTTCAAAATAAAGCTTAATCGTCTTCACAAAGGTTAATTCATAGTTTTCCAAACTATTTACAATTTGACAATTTAATTTCAATTTGAAATGTTTCAATACAAATTGGAAATCTTTTCACTTTATGAAAGCTATTATTATTTGAAAATAGATAGTTTTCGTTTTGGGAAAAACTGGTTACAATTACATAGGTTAAAGCCATTCAAGTATAAAACTTGAATTTAAATTTAAATTTCCAAACCATATTTTTAAATGGTTAAAAACCCATATAAACACTTTTTATACTTATAAAATCTTTTAAACCAAAATTCCCAAATCATTGAATTCAATTTCAAAATATTGAATTCAAACTTAAATCAAATGATTTAAATTCCAATTCTATTAAGTTATTTAAAATAACTTTTATTTCTGAAACTCATTTCAAAAACTTTCAATTCCAATTCCAAAACCATTTTGGATTAAAAAAAAACTCAATTTTCCAAAATTGATAAAAATCTGTGACTTAACCGATTTCCACGTGAAATCCACATTTGTGTGTGTATTGTGTAGTCCACGGGTTTAACACAATAGTGCAACAACATCCAACCATCACAGATCAAATATAACAATATAATTTGATAAGCGGTATAAACGATAACGCTTATCTTTCATTCACAGATCACAGATAAACAAATTACAAATCACACACAAAACATGATATATCACAAAGCATCACATATCAGAGATATCAAACAATTCGACATCCAATATAATCCAAACATCCATAAGTAGGATTAATTTAATTATCTGATTAATTTAAATCAGATGAACTTCTATAAATAAATTTTACTAGTTATGGTAAATTAATAATCAATTAATTTCAAATTGATTTTCAAATTTATTTCAAAACACCAAATAAATTTCCAAACATTTTCAAAAGATTTATTTTCAATCACCAAAAATCAATTACCAAATGGATTTCTAAATTTATTCCCTTTTTAAAATAAATTCCTTTTTAAGAAGATAAATTCCTTTATTTTCCAAACTATTTACAATTTCCAAATTTTAATAAATTCTCAACTTATAAATAATATTTTCGAAATCCATTTATTAAGCCTTTTTTCCAAAATTTGAAATTAAATTCAACATAGCTCAAAATAAGACTTTTATCTTTTAACTCCTTTTAAATTTATCCAATTATCAAAAATACAATTTCCGATAAATTTTCAACTTAAATTTCAAAAATCCAATTTTTATTTATTTTCAGTATCCAACGATACCAAAAATATATTCGGCTAAATTATAGCCTTCAACGATTTCAAACACAATATAATCACACACAGATTATAAATAAATCAACACACAATATTGAAACAAATTCAATTGTTTGAGGAATCCAGTTGGATCCCTCCAACCTGTTTCCCTGCATCCACAGATGTTAGCACAATACCAATTCCACTTCGAGGTGGAATATCGTGGTATATGGGATTTACAAAATACTATCCGCTATTATGCGGCGCAATAGTGTCCCATCCGCTATATAATGCAGGAAATCAACTCCAAATACATATATAATACCAATTCCACTTCATGGTGAAATTATCGCGGTATATGTTTTTAATAAATAACCTCCTCTTAATATACGGCATATAGGGTCTATTCAATGCAACATATAGCAATTATAAATCAATTCACACAATCAAGCAATTTTAAATCTAACTATTTAAAATTTAAATCGAAACAATTCGATTGAGTGAGGAGTTCTCACCTTGACTTCGTCGAACGTTTAAATTTTAAATTAAACCGAACCGTTCAATTTATTCATAAATTCTCGCTTGCCCGGAATAATCCTAGAATATCTCCACTACGTAATTCTCGTCGCTGCGATTCCAGCGCTTCTGGTTCCGTCAAATTCTGATCACGCATGCAAAAGATATGTTTTTTCAAAGTTTATACGATTTATTATATATTAATTTACAATTTTATCTATATTTTTAAAACCCTCACTCTCATCAGCCGTTCATCTCCTCACATCAGATCGTGGCCGCACGCAAGTGCTTCTTCCCCATCCAGTATTTTCGTACGCGAGAACCCAATATTGCCGCCGCTCATCATCGAATTATCGCGACCCCCACTCACGTTTTGACGACGATCAGGCTCCGCCATTCGAAAGCTCGTGCTCCGCTCTACACTCGGCCTCAACCACGTCCAGCTCGATCGCATCTCCCTCTCATAAAATGTGAATGAACATGCGTCAGTCATCGTCGCTTTGCCATTGATCCGTTGCTCCATTTCTGATCACCACAGTTGAAAACGTAGTACTCGATTCCCTTAACAAATTCCCAGTTGGAAGTTTCTTGAAATAAGTCGTTGATTGGAAGAAAATTGGAAGAGAAGGTCGTTGTTTCTCGGCCATTAAACTGAAAACTGGCGGCTAGGGTTAGGGTTTTTCTTTTGTTTGCAAAATAGAAAATGTTGTGGCCTTATATAGAAAATTCTACGAAACACTATCCATCCAAAATTTTCCGAACTTCAAACGGAGCATGCCGGCTGATGTTTCTAGGGTTTTACCCGCGTTCCGGACACAATGGAACGTGTTTCGGGAGCTAATTCGGTCATATGTGCGAGTTACGGAAATAAACGATCAAATTTAAATTAAATCGATTAAACCGATTTCGATGCATTTTGGCTTGCCCCGGACAAACCGTAAATCCGATTGACACAAAATTTGAAATCTTATAATAATTTCACATTACGGATTCGATGAAACTAGTTTCGTCGAAATCCAAGACTGTTTGAAAAATGACTATTTTCACTAGTCAATTAAATATTAAAATATTCAATTTTCACAAATTAACTTTTAATTCAATTTCAAAAGTTTACAAACATCATTCTAACTCCAATATGATTTAATATAACTTTATAAATCATTTTTATACACATTTAATTCAGATTTCAATTACTTCTGCAATTTCAAATATTAAATTATCGATTTAATTATACAATTAAATCACTATATTCGAATTTAAATTTATTCGACTTAAAAATCTCACTCGTTAATATTTAAAATCAATTAAATATCTGAATTTCAAATGATAGAAATTCTGGATCGTTACGATCTTCCCCCCTTAAAAGAATTTCATCCTCGAAATTGCCAAGTAAGAAAAAGTCACAAAATCCATTAACTTTTCTAAACCATTCGTTCAAATTAGATTTCAAAACCACGTAAGTGTACAACTTCCCCAAAATCCAATAGTTAAACTCTTTCAAAAACTTTACTAAGTTTTCAAATCCATACTTAGTTATACTTTTCAAAACAAACTATATCGTTTAACTTTTAACTCCAAATCCAAAATTTAGTTTTCACAAATTTTCCAAAATTTCCCGAAAATTTTCTAACGCCTTAAATTTTCAGAAAAATTCGCCATAGTATCCTTTGCGTGGTTCAATCGTAGTAGGATCACAACAGACATAAATATAAATACATCGACTCACCCGGGCGGAAAAGCAGAAAAACAGTTCATATTTCCTATTTTTATTACGTAGGCGTACCTTTTTAGCATTTTTAAGCAAAGCAGTTATTAATTTAGCATTTTAGCGCAACCCAATCAGCCAAACGGTAGCCCTGGTACCTGTACTTACTCAATTTAAATATGTAAGTGAGAAATATAGGAAATTCATTTACATTTCATTAATTTTCAATAACAAATACAAAGTTTCCATAAGCAATGCAATCAAATAATTCCCATAAGCAATTTATAAGGTTTCGATACAAATTTTAATTGCTTACTACCAATTCACATTAATTCACTTTCAATTCAAATTCAATTACATAGGTTTCAATTTTATCAATTCAATTTCATTAACACATAATGAATTATACTCTATACAATCAACCAACAATCATATAACAACCAATGTCATTCAACACAACCAAATTTATTCAATTTACTTTACTTCACATTCAATTTGGTTCAACATTTTTAATTCCAATTGGTTTAATATTAAATTGACTTCCATTCAATCATTCAATTTCCAATTTATTAGCTTTTAATGAATTAACACTTACATCCATTATTCCATATCAATTTATTTACATTAGATTGATTAACATTCAATCCATTAGTTTAATTCAATTGCTAATTCATTTTACAAATAAGGTTGAATCTCATTTTATATAACTCAAGTTCATATTCATCACTTCATTTCATTAATTCACTTTATTAATTTACTTTGATATCAAAATCAAATTCATTTAACATCACTTAAGTTATATTCCATTTCAAATTTCCACTTATAAATCCAATCTAGATTTTGTTTTTCCTTAACAAAATTGTTTAACCATTTTAACAATTGGTGTTGCTTACATTTTCTCATTTTATAAGTTACACAACTTATTTATTTAAACTTCCAAATTCATATTACAATCACTTATCTAATCCAATTCAATTTATTTAACCTTCCTTTAGTTAAATTTCAAATCACATATTTTCTCATGCTAACTCAATTTCTTTAACTTTACCAAAGCTAAAATCTTTATCATTTCCTATTTTAAGTTCAAAACTCATTTCTACTTATATTCATTAATTACCACTTGAATTTTAAATTCCAATTTTGTTTATCACAACAAAACTTCAATTTTCAATTTACTATGGTAGCAAATCCATCACACAGAAACTCGAAAATGATACTAATGATGCTGCAGTCATCACCCTTATTATTTCCCATTAACAGCAGTGGATTTAGTGCTTTAAATTCTTTCAAAATTTCCTTTTATTTATAAATCACATTTCTAAATCTTTTTCTTATATAATTTCACTATTTAATTTTACTTATACAAGATTATTTCACAATTGCAAATCATTTTAATTATAATTCTATACTTAATAACTCATTTGCTTATATACTTCATTCTTTTACAATTGTTGTTTTTATTTAATTATTCAAACAACTTTTATTAACTCTTATATATTCTTACATTTTCAACAACCAACAATCAATTATATACACTTCAATAATTCTGAAAAATTATTTCTTTTATATGTAAAATAATTCCAAGGTAAAATTTATTTAAATTACCCAATTTAAATGATACCATGTCGACTTGCCTCATTTAGGTGTTTAGAAACCCCTATCGATAATATGGCGTCCCACGTACCGACCAGAATTCATAAACAGCTCAACGGATAAGCAAACACAATATAAAACAATTTCATATTCACTAACAAATACGCGTTCATATCTATTATTACACTCACACTCATTCTAGAGTACTACTGACTCTATCTCTAATGAGTAATTCCCAACAGATCCAAAGTTATCGCTTAACCATATGCTCTGATACCAAATGTAACATTTCAAAATTTTCGACTTTCGAAAATCGACATTAATACGTCCACTGTATTAACTGTCGAGCAATCGAATGCCGGAAAACCGAATTGTTATGGAGAAAAAGAAGAGGTAGAAGAAGACAGAAGAAAAAGAAAAAGAAAAGCAACAGGAACAATATCAGAATCTCATATTTGCAACGGAACAACATATAATAGATAAATGAATAATCTTTAAATCAAAGAACTATATCATTTTATACATTACATCATCAGAGTGTACAACATCAATATACAACACAATACATCAATGGACAGTTATACAAACTTGTCCTCATACAGAATACACAGCGGAATAAATAATATCATATACAAGTAATACGTCTCGCCATCCAGCTCGCCACTGAGCTCCACAGCATCTCCTGAATCCAGAATGACTTGATAACCTGACTCTAGACTGCCCGTGTGGAAATTGGTGGGCACCCAGAGTTTAGGAAGGAAACAATAAACTCCAGGTCAGTCATGGTGACTGGTGTGAGAACTAAAACAGTTATTTATCTTTAAAACAACAACAACAAAGGAAGTGGAAAATATCCGCAATGCTTTTGGAAAATGAAACTACCATAAGACCTCCCGCCACACACACAATGCAAACGCAGAATTGGAGGAGATTTCTTCTTATGATATTCAAACATGCTTACTAAGCAAAATCATTCGATATTATTATTATTAGTGCATAGTGCGGAAAACATTTCGAAAGTATAATATTAATCTTAGCCAGCATAGACATTCTGAACTATGCCTACTATAGCTACCATCTAAACAGTGGTGACCACCATAAGTAAATGGCAGGTTCTACAACTAATACCGTACAAGGTTC
Organism: Allium fistulosum; assembly: GCA_030737815.1. Classification (NCBI taxonomy): domain Eukaryota; kingdom Viridiplantae; phylum Streptophyta; class Magnoliopsida; order Asparagales; family Amaryllidaceae; genus Allium; species Allium fistulosum. The sequence goes on along the minus strand of CM060905.1, from coordinate 682,120,456 downwards.
GTATTGGAAATTGGATTTCCAACAAATGGTCAGGCTAAGGAACTTCCTATGCTACGTAGGAACGCCTCTGGCGGGACGCCCCGAGAGACAACCTGCTCTCTGCCAACACAAGGCCGGTTACCCCCTTCCCGGGTAGTAAACTTGAGATATGCCACGCCACCCCCGGTCCTTTGGGACCTTTATTCGAGCGCTCTTCACCAACACATCAAACAGTAGTAAATATAATGTGTCCACATGAGTAAGTATCTAGGCTCCATACCATGATACTACTCTTTTCCAGAAGGAATGGTCATACCCTAGGGAAGCTACCCCTGAAACCTTGCCACATCATTCCTATTTCGACCATTTCTGGGTTGTGAGGTCCGAAGAGGTCTTGTCCACAAAGCTACGCTTTTTCACAAAGCCATGCTTTGATCACAAATGATCAATAAATAATCATCACACAGCAACACTCAGCATGCCACACTACCAAATTGAGAGTATATCACTGATAAATTTCAACTACATAAACTTTGAGCTCGTACGTCTCAGAGAAGGGTGTTAAGCTAAGAGAATAAATTCTCCGCCACCAACAGAAATGTATTTGAAAGAAATCGGCTTTATATCTCAAAATGTAATGTCAAACATGTAACCATACAAGTCTGTTCCGGGTTCGAACAGAACCGAAGGCACTTCCGAAGAAGCCCTTGCAAATCCGGGTATTCACAATCCCCATAAAACTTCCCATCACAGAGGAAATATCTATACTGTAACTAACGGTGCAGAGACAATCGATAGGTCATCCTATCGTTTTAACAAATACCCGGTCTTCACCACCGGTCTTCAAATGCTATCCATATCGTCGTATCACTAATTCGGAATGGGTTATATGACACAAAGGTCTTTTCCCGGCTAACCCGAATAGTGAGCACAATATTTAAAACATATGGATATAGGGATTTCAATTAAGTCACAACTTATTACCCAAATCCTTTCCTTTAAATGGTTAACAAATTACCATTTTAAATCTTTAAACAAAAAGATTTACTTCACAAAGTTTACCCAGTTTCACAAAGATTCATTCACAGATTTCCAAAGCAATTTCTATTTCAATTGGATTAACCCATTAAATCTTTAAATTAAGATTTAATTTATAGCTTTCAAAACTATTCACAATTCAAGTCTTTTATAATATAAAAGATATACCTTTTAAAATCTTCTTTGATTTCAAAATAAAGCTTAATCGTCTTCACAAAGATTAATTCATAGTTTTCCAAACTATTTACAATTTCACAATTTCACAATTTCATTTCAATTTGAAATGTTTCAATACAAATTGGAAATCTTTTCACTTTATGAAAGCTATTATTATTTGAAAACAGATAGTTTTCGTTTTGGGAAAAACTGGTTACAATTACATAGGTTAAAACCATTCAAGTATAAAACTTGAATTTAAATTTAAATTTCCAAAACCATATTTTTAAATGGTTAAAAACCAATATAAACACTTTTTATACTTAAAAAATCTTTTAAACCAAAATTCCCAAATCATTAAATTCAATTTCAAAATATTGAATTCAAACTTAAATCAAATGATTTAAATTCCAATTCTATTAAGTTATTTAAAATAACTTTTATTTCTGAAACTCATTTCAAAAACTTTCAAATTCCAATTCCAAAACCATTTTGGATTAAAAAAAACTCAATTTTCCAAAATTGATAAAAATCTGTGACTTAACCGATTTCCACGTGAAATCCACATTTGTATGTGTATTGTGTAGTCCACGGGTTTAACTCAATAGTGCAACAACATCCAACCATCACAGATCAAATATAACAATATAATTTGATAAGCGGTATAAACGATAACGCTTATCTTTCATTCACAGATCACAGATATATATATCATAGATAAACAAATTACAGATCACACACAAAACAGGATATATCACAAAGCATCACATATCAGAGATATCAAACAATTCGACATCCAATATAATCCAAACATCCATAAGTAGGATTAATTTAATTATCTGATTAATTTAAATCAGATAAACTTCTATAAATAAATTTTACCAGTTATGGTAAATTAATAATCAGTTAATTTCAAATTGATTTTCAAATTTATTTCAAAACACCAAATAAATTTCCAAACATTTTCAAAAGATTTATTTTCAATCACCAAAAATCAATTACCAAATGGATTTCTAAATTTATTCCCTTTTTAAAATAAATTCCTTTTTAAGAAGATAAATTCCTTTATTTTCCAAACTATCTACAATTTCCAAATTTTAATAAATTCTCAACTTATAAATAATATTTTCGAAATTCATTTATTAAGCCTTTTTTCCCAAATTTGAAATTAAATTCAACATAGCTCAAAATAAGACTTTTATCTTTTAACTCCTTTTAAATTTATCCAATTATCAAAAATAAATTTTCCGATAAATTTTCAACTTAAATTTCGAAAATCCAATTTTTATTTATTTTCGGTATCCAACGATACCAAAAATATATCCGGCTAAATTATAGCCTTCAACGATTTCAAACACAATATAATCACACACAGATTATAAATAAATCAACACACAATATTGAAACAAATTCAATTATTTGAGCAATCCAGTTGGATCCCTCCAACCTGTTTCCCTGCATCCACAGATGTTAGCACAATACCAATTCCACTTCGAGGTGGAATATCGCGATATATGGGATTTACAAAATACTATCCGCTATTATGCGGAGCAATAGTGTCTCATCCGCTATATAATGCGGGAAATCAACTCCAAATACATATATAATACCAATTCCACTTCACGGTGTAATTATCGCGGTATATGTTTTTAATAAATAACCTCCGCTTAATATACGACGTATAGGGTCTATTCAATGCAACAGATAGCAATTATCAATTAATTCACACACTCAAGAAATTTTAAATCTAACTATTTAAAATTTAAATCGAAACAATTCGATTGAGTGAGGAGTTCTCACCTTGAGTTCGTCGAACGTTTAAATTTTAAATTAAACCGAACCGTTCGATTTAATCAAAAATTCTCGCTTGCTCGGAATAATCCTAGAATATCTCCACTGCGTAATACTCATCGCTGCGATTCCAGCGCTTCTGGTTTCGTCAAATTCTGATCACGCATGCAAAAGATATGTTTTTTCAAAGTTTATACGATTTATTATATATTAATTTACAATTTTATCTATATTTTTAAAACCCTCACTCTCATCAGCCATTCATCTCCTCACATCAGATCGTGGCCGAACGCAAGTGCTTCTTCCCCATCCAGTATTTTCATACGCGAGAACCCAATATTGCCGCCGCTCATCATCGAATTATCGCGACCCCCACTCACGTTTTGACGACGATCAGGCTCCGCCATTCGAAAGCTCGTGCTCCGCTCTACACTCGGCCTCAACCACGTCCAGCTCGGTCGCATCTCCCTCTCGTATAACGTGAACGAACACGCGACGTTCATCGTCGCTTTGCCATTGATCCGTTGCTCCATTTCCGATCACCACCGTTGAAAACGTAGTACTCGATGCCCTCAACAAATTCCCAGTTGGAAGTTTCTTGAAATAAGGCGTGGATTGGAAGAAAATTGGAAGAGAAGGTCGTTGTTTCTCGGCCATTAAACTGAAAATTGGCGGCTAGGGTTAGGGTTTTGCTTTTTTTTGCAAAATAGAAAATGTTGTGGCCTTATATAGAAAATTCTACGAAACACCATTCATCCAAAATTTTCTGAACTCCAAACGGGGCGTGCCGGTTGGCGTTTCTAGGGTTTTACTCGCGTTCCGGACACAATGGAACATGTTTCAGGAGCTAATTCGGTCATATGTGCGAGTTACGGAAATAAATGATCAAATTTAAATTAAATCGATTAAACCGATTTCGATGCATTTTGGTTTGCCCCGGACAAACCGTAAATCCGATTGACACGAAATTTGAAATCTTACAATAATTTCACATTACGGATCCGATGAAACTAGTTTCATCGAAATCCAAGACTGTTTGAAAAATGACTATTTTCACTAGTCAATTAAATATTAAAATATTCAATTTTCACAAATTAACTTTTAATTCAATTTTAAAAGTTTACAAACATTATTTTAACTCCAATATGATTTAATATAACTTTATAAATCATTTTTATACACATTTAATTCAGATTTCAATTACTTCTGCAATTTCAAATATTAAATTATCGATTTAATTATATAATTAAATCACTATATTCGAATTTAAATTTATTCGACTTACAAATCTCACTCATTAATATTTAAAATCAATTAAATATCTGAATTTCAAATGACAGAAATTCTAGGTCGTTACACTCTTTCTATCACAATTGATTTGATAAATAGATTTGGAAATTACAAACGAATCATTTCCATTTCCGTTGTTCGAAAGAAATAGTAGCATAAAATTTAAAAGTTACTAATATGACTTAAAAAATGATATGGTCTCCTTTAATATATGAATGTCATACTTATTAAATATTTATATATGAAACTTATGATTTGATTTGAGTAAGTATGGGTACAAGAAGACGTTGTGCGATGTATTGGAAGCATGCTCACTTATATGCACATAAAAGCTAAGCAAAAAATGCTAAAACAAAGGTACACTTTTTGATTAAAATACAAAAGTGTTAGAAATATTAATATATATTGTGTTTTCGACCATGTGGTTGATGTATATTGTATATATTATATTTGTGAAATTGCAAACGGCTCTCCGTACAAAGGAGACTACTGAAATTTTCCAAAATCTCTAACACTTAGAATTTTTTTAATAATTTTCCATATGCGAAGAAATAAAGGTTAACAAATGAGTCTATTTAAGTTTTTAACTTACGATAAGTTTGATTTCAACATTAACCAAATTGAGAATTAAACGATTTTCAACTTGATTTTACAATAAGAGAAGAGTTACTGTTTGAGTTTAGTGCGACATCTCCCTATAAGAAATTGCGAGGACGCAATTTTCATAATGGGGTAGGTTTGCAACAAACTTATTTTCAAAACCATAATATTGGACAAATTCAATTATAATAAAAGAATTCGAATTCTATTTTGATAATTAGTATTTTGGAAATAAGATTTATATTTAACTGAAGTCTATTTAATAATAGATTTTTGTTTTAACAAATTGAATTAATTAATAAAATAATTTTCAGAAGATATATAAATCGGATAAAGTGATATTATTAAACACAAAATGTTTGTAAAGTCAAGTAATATTTGTATCATTGAAATAGTCGAAAATAAATTTATTTTGCATTGATACGATAAAAATGAAATAAAGATGGGTAAGTATCGAATTAAAAGGGATTGTGACATTTGAGAATATATCTTGTCGAATGAAGTGTAACCCACTTTAGATTAGATCGAAAAATATTTATAAATATACAACAGTGATAAATATTTAAACTTTAAATGCAAAGGAAGATAATTGAAACTAAAATTTAATTCAAACCTTGGCCATTTAAGCAAGTGTAGCCCATTTTAAATCAACCTATTTCCCAAGTCCTAGGATCCAAACTGTTGACTGCATCCTCAAAATCCCCAAGTCTTTCTACCTAAAAAATTGGATTTAAAAGAAAACAAACAACATGAATGCACGCGAGCACTCGAAGGCGACTTGGCTTCGTCGATCGTAGGTGGAAGGAGGAGTACATGTACGAGTTCTAGCCTGAGATAGAAGTCGATGAACACGCACAACCTGGGCTCAAAGCTAGAGCTCGACGATGGCTCAAGAACGCATATCGATAAACGATGATTGGAGATGGATGGTCGAGGCATGGATATGGTGGCTGCTGGCGACAGTATTGACGGAGGCAGGGGCTTTGGGAAGTTGAGACTTAGGGGTTGGAGCAAGCTGAAATCGATAAGAAGCTTAGGCGAGCAATTATTCGAGGTGAGATTTTTATTTCACAGAACTATATTTATGATTATTATCTTGGAGATGAAGTGATCATTTAAACTAATTAGTAAAATCTAAAATTCTAAAATTTGCACTATCAATTTCTATTCGAGCTCAAATAAACACCATATGTATTTATATCAATATTGATTTTAGTGGAAGGGTCAACAATATCTCATAGTGTTTATAGTTTGGTTATCAACTTGCCAGAATCAATGAAACTATATCATCAGGCTAAAATCGACGATCACTTGGGCAATTTGTACCCAGGAAATCACGTCGACTGGTCATCTATCATCGGCCGACTATTGGGGCTTTTTTCTAGGTATTTAACCTAGTTTCGAATGCAATTTGTTTATATTCAATTATCTTGTTTATGCGAATTATGAGCTTTTTTTGGTAACGATATTTTCTGATTTTGAATAGCAAATGGTTATGAAAATTTGCAAATACTTTTAACATCTATTTGAAAGAATATATATATATATATATATTATATAAAAGGTAAGGGTTTTATTTTAAAAAGAATAAACAAACAAAGTTTTAAAGTTTTCAAGATTTTACGGAAAGTAATTATATATATATGTAGATTTTAAAATAAAGAAACTTTTTATTTATGGAAAAATTATTGGTTTGATTTCTAATTTTAGAAATTCTATTTTGAATTAGAAATCTTTTAACCCTAACCTTTTGGAATATAAGTGAACAAACTTGATTTGAGTTTCCATTGAATATTGTGATTTTCTATGAAATAAAGAGTTTTAATAAACGATTGAATTTTCTGATTGGTATGAGACAGTTCGTTCATTTCTTTCGCTTATTATTATAATTTGTTAAATAGCGTTTGAGTAGAATTTACTAGGTTTTAGTAAATACTAGAGTTTCACTTTCTGGTATGGGATAGTTAGTTAGATTCTAGTGATTACCAAAGTGAAAGTGAGCTACACTTAGAGTTGTATTATTTTAGGGTGTTTGGATTTTAGGCTGATAGATCCCTAAGAGACGATAACTCATTTTTCATCGACCTGACAGTCGATACATTCTTAGATTTGGGTAGGTAGACCTATTTTTGGGAGTCAGGTTTGTTATGGTGTAACACTACGACCTTTCGTCCCTTGGACAGGTGTTATATGAAGACCTATCAGCTTATTACATAGTTGGACAATGTTTACCTATTTATTTTCACTAGGTAAATTCGCATAATTTTGTCATAAACAGGTCTATTTGTTTGGTGTCGAGGTTTATACCTGGTAGCCTGTTTATTTTCGTTAGACTACTTTGCTATGTGGCGGGGTGTATTTATTTTAGTTAGGCCTCGTGTTGCACTGTATCAAACTGATAGTTGAGTACCATGATTATTTCATTAGTGACGATTACTTCTTTATAGATTTTGGGATGATTTTGGCACTATAGAATTTTGAATTGTTATCACCATATTTTTTATGATAGCCCTTTTGAGACTTGACATAGATTTATGAAATGGTGATTTGGTTTTGATATCCTTATTATAGTTAATTGGTTTTGGGCATATTCTAAGATGACTTATTTTGTGGTTAAATCATAAATGGATTTATGGAGAGGTGATTTTAATTGATATGCCTTATTATGATCATTTGTTCTGGCATATTTTTATTATGACTTATTCATTTTTAAGTCATATATTATGATATCAGTATCTCACCTTTTTATTTAGACATAGTCTGACCTGTTTATTTTTGTAATACTCAGGTCAGACCATGACTGTATTGGTACCGGGACTGGTTGACCTCTGTATTTTGAGCTAGCATTGAAGTAGACTATTTTGACCATTTCAGTGTACTTGTAGATATAGACATGTTGGAGTTTTTGTCATCTATATTATCTAGTAGTCATTGTGTACCTGATACAGTATTTTGGATGTGATGTATATATTATATGGGTCTAATACTGATATTTTGTAGAGTCATATTTTATTCTGTATATGATGTATATTATTCCGCTATGATCTATGACTCTGATTCTGATCTATCTATATTATATATATTTTTGAATATTTTTAATTGGTGTGTTTACTAAATTGTATTAATACTGTACATGTAAAAAATTTCAATTCAGATCCTTAAAAGATAATAAAGACGTGTTAGTGTTAGTATAAAGATATATTCATATTCGATCGCCCTTAACCAGCCGTATTCTCTATATTATTAGACGAAGTTACTTGTAATGTTCTTTAATAATTTAGGTATAGTGGTGGGGTTGTTATATCAACCCATAAAAAGGGATAGTGGATTTTCGTACTCATACTTAGAGGTAATGTCAGGGTCATTCACCCTCCGAAGAGAGGGAATTTAGTGTCCATTCAAATTTGGAACTTCCTGCTACAAGTATTCCAGCTTCAATTTCAGATATCGCCACCTCGATTCCGAACATCCCGCCAACTCCTAAAGTTTAACTGCTCAAAGTATGGTTTTCCAACAAAGACATGTCAGCAATCTACGCCCACCAAATAAATGATGCGGATGGATGACATATGACATGATCTAATAATGGAAACTAAAGCAGCAGAAAAAGAGTGATTATGACAATTGGTTGTACATCTTCTACACTATAAATATCATATAGTCTGGAATGGAGTGGGGATCCTTTTTTTTGGGAAAAATCAAGAGAATTGTATCTTCTATTTTCTCTCTCATTCTTGTAAAATTGTAATAAGGAGGAAATATATATCAAAGATTTGACTCATGGACATTGGATTCCGAAAGAATCCAAACTATGTAAAATATATGTGTCTTTTATTTTTATGCATTATTACTTAATTATTTTACTTAAACTCCATATGACTTTGAGTTGTTAGTAGAATACAAATCTAATTTGACATTTTAACAAATAGTTAGAGTGCAATTACTTGATTGTGTAAGCTTCCTGCAAAACATAATTACTACTCAAAGGAAAATTTAACATCACTTAAATTTTCCGATTCTAAAGTTATGGAAGTAATTGAAATCTTCAATTACTCCACGATCTTCTGAGGTGTCGTGAGACGAAAAATTTCACTAACATTTTTGGCATTAGAAGTAGGGCCTAAACCTCCGTTCCTAGTTTCCTATTTTCGACTGGTCTACCTACATCTCCCTGGTAAACCATGAATCCCACCGATCCATTTGTTCCACTCATTCAAAACACGATCACTTATGGCTTTCGAAGCCCAAATAGAAGCAAAAGCTTCAGTTGGAACCCTCATGAGTCCCATCCTAATCACGATCCTGACCTTCTCTTACTAGCAAGGCCAATATATGAAAAGGATAATGGATACAGTGACTCAAGGTACTGCTATACGACCAACAACACTACCACCATCTATAGCCCACCGCCATCACTCACCAAGCGTGCTGACTATGCAGCGGGTGAGTGATAACGACTCTCTCAGAAATGAGAACGGTGAGGTTGGCCTATGAATCAAAACTAAGTCATCCATTATCAACCCACTACTACTTGATAGACGAGCTCAATTTAAGGTGTTTCATGGAACCAAGTTGAAGGGCTACCACTAATAGATTATAACCCTCATTTATCAATCAATAACTGTAGTCTAAACTGGAGCATATAGGTATTTTTTGATTTGGATAGTGATTCTGATTATTGAACGAAAACTAGAGCTAGAATCCAAGAATCCCCACTACTATGCCTAAAGGATTTGAGAAAAATTCTCCCACTACGGTCATGTTGCTAAGGATGTTTTCACATTCTGCTTGAAACCCGTTAGATTCAACTACCATGCCCTTCAATGCTGGCCAACATCCGGGCCAAATAGCAAGCTGAAGTGACTGAGATGCACACCGATTTGGAAGATTGGTTACCATCCACAATTGAAATCGAATCCTGCTGATAGTGCCGAGATTTTTTATGCTTCTATAGTTAACTAGAAGAAACACCCATATCAGAGAAGTGGCCAAAATCAGAGGCATGATGGATTCAAAATCTGTTGGAGGAACTAAAGTTAAGGCATTAACTATAGCTACGAAAGACTAGCATTCAATACCACGGTAGTTATCTCGAGCCTTATTCCAAACGATCTACATCACTTCTGTAATAAACATAGTAATTATTATGAAAAATAGCAAGATAATGTACTAGACGTAGGGATGATAGTGGTCCAAACTTTTATAAATGCGACGACCCGCAATTCTGTACTCTTTGTGCCGACAATAAACCACACATGTCCGATCCAAATTGCACGGAATTGTGGATTATCAAGGATAATAAAGAAAAATAGACAGAACAGAATCTCACACGAATGGAATAACATATAATATTGAACAAATATCATTACAGTGGAAAACTTTTTAAAATACATATATCAGAGTCTGACCTAAATTCAGCTTGGACAATCATAAACATCTGTCCTTACAATTGCTGACAACATCAAACAAAAACAAACAACAGCGGGGAACATAATACGTCCATACGTAGATGAATGTCTTCAGCTCTCCTTTAGACACTTCAATCGTATTCAACTAAATCCGAAACTACTCGGATCTGACCCGAATATTGAAAATACCCGGATCAGGCTTGATAAACTAGCGTGAGAAAAACTCAATAATAAATGACAGTGTCATATATCAGCCTTTTAAATGAAACCTTTTGAAAAGAAAGAGTATCTCAAAAGACTACGTCCACATATAAACATGGACGGGTTTTTTACCTTATGATAACTAAAACACTTTTATATATAAAACATTTGATTTTATTTTTAATGACATTCTTTGAAAACATTTGCAAATAAACTTATTAATCTTAGCCGAAATGGTTATCCATATAGCATTTCGGGGCTATTCATTACGCCAATACAAACAAAACCGCAGGTTCTTATTAGAGAATGTATTTCCATACAAATGACCAAGTGAAGGGACTACCTTCCGATGGGTATACCTCTAGATGGACGTCCCGAGGAACCCTTACAAAGCTCCTCTACCAACACAAAACCGACCTACCTCTATAACTAGATAGTACCAAATATGTCATCCCCCGGTTGTTACCGACCTTTAACCGGGAGCTCGAGCATATAGACCACATTAATTTACACCCCGAACGTCATTGCGGGAAGAAATATATCTAGAAAGGGATGATCATACCCTGATGGGAATGACCCACTTAGCCTTGCCTCATCTTACCCTGTTTCGGTTATTTCCGGTTGATGAGGCTTGAGGCAACGATTACCTTTTCACATAGCACATCTTCTTTCCCTTTGAATGCCACATTGCCATTCCACATTCACATGACTAATTTCTATAAACATATAACTTCCTGAGCTCGTATGTCTCGGGAAAAGGCGTTAAGCTAAGAGAAGGTGTCTTCTTCGCCACCAACTGATATGCATTTATAGAGATCACTCATTGTGATTTAGAATGCAAGGTCAGACACTCATCTATACAAGTTCATTTTGGGATTGAGCGAAACTGAAGGTACTTTCCTCGGCCATTACTAGGGAGAAGTCCTTGTGGTCTTGAGATTTTTCATAACAATGAGACCACTACTATAATATAGTGAATCAGGAGTTTATCTCCAATTAATCAACAAGTAGTCCTTCGTTATTACTCGTCTCAATATCTCCGTCTTCAAAAATCTTCATTCTTCGAACATGTAAACTGGTTTGAAGTTGTTTTCGGATAGGAATCACCCAAATCCGACCCCAGTTCCTTCGAAATCCAATCATCGATAAAAAGTGAATATGAGTATATAGGATTTATTAAGTCTCTTTTCACTTTAATTCTTTTCGGATTATTTCAAAATCTCTTTCTTTTGTCTTAGAGTAATTCTAAGTAATTAATCCTTTTACTTTGCATAATATTTCAACCTCACTTAACTTTCGATCAAATTCCTTAACTTTTAGGTGGGTCAAAAACAATGTTATTTAAGACATCGCTTACGGTAAACCCTAAAATCAATCTTAGAAAACATTATTGAGTAAATAGAATCATAGAAATCAACTTAATTTTACTCAACATTAATTTCCGAATTCAACAAGTGCTATGGGTGGAAAAATGGTGAGATCGCCTTTTAAATTCCACGAATAGGACGAGTTCCCTCTTCGGATATTAATACCAAATATAAGAAGATTTTCTCTATGCAATCCAAGTTGTAGTTTATTCATTTTGGAGATTGCTTAAATTTTGGATAATACTAATCTTCTTAAATTTTTGGAAAACTTAATATAATCTTTTTAGAGCATCCTGGATTTCCATTCGATCTATTCCACCCCTCGCATAAGAAGAGAAAACAGAGGCTAGGTAAGTTCAGGGCACCGGTTGCTCCATCCCTAAAATTAGTTAAACACCTTGTTCAATCTTCCCAGATCTCACGGGTGGGATAAATGTACTAGTTGTGACGCTCCACCTCTATACTCACACTAGCTAAGAACACTACGGGGTAATGCCGTTGACTAGCATGAAGAATAAGGCAGTTAAGGAGCGACTATCTATGTAATTGATTTGTGCGAGTACCGATATGCCAGATAGAAGGTCATGCATTTCATTTCAAGAGGAAATCTGACATATCAAATACAAACTCAAAGCTACTACATACTGGCTATGTGGCCTTCGAAAACAAATATAAAATAAGCATAACACAAAATCAGTCACAGATATTCACATCACTAAGGCGGAAACAGATATGAATATAACACATAGAAGTGAACATCAAAGTAGTGGTCATACAAGATCCACTACATCACAAAAGAATAGGTACAAGTACTAGACCAAAGAATAAGTATACATCAAGGAGTCTCTATCTCAAATGTATAAAAACAAAAACTACCGAGCTAAAGTAGTTAGCCGAAAGTCAGAAGCTAGTCCCTACTAAGAAGTCAAGTGGAAGTACCTGAAACACCTCGGTCTGACCCGAGTATTATTTAAGAAGAAAAATAATATATGGATCAGTCTAGCTATAAACATCATACAAGATGAGATAGGATAAGAGATATGACAAAAATATATAATAACAATAATGTCATACTGTGACATGTATATATTTGATAACAATGAAAATCCTATAATATCTCAAATCTCCTCAAATATCCAAAAAGAATATCATATTCTTTAGCTTATTCACCAAACCTCAAATATTGACAAAACATATCAATGCAAATCGTAAAAAATGGTGAAACACAAATTCCAAAAATCAATAATTAGAAATCCAGAAAACACAAAGGAGGAGCCTATCACAAATGGAAGCATGAAAACTCACTAACACGTGTATCACAAACGGAACGCTATTCCATGGTCGCTAACCCATCAAATTTGAGTCGAAGCTCCACAAACGGCTCGAAGACCATGGGACGCTACCCCACCAATTTGAGCCGAAGCTCCATCGAAATGGGGTTTAATCCCCCCACACGGACAAAGAGACATCACACATCGCTAGTCTAAATCACAAAATGATCATCATTTATCGATAAGTGTACAATACACTAGGCTAGTAAATAAATGAGTTTAGCTTCATGTCCCATAACCACTAGCTTAACTTAAATATTTACGAACGGATTGTAAATTTCCACTCGAAAATTGTCACTAGAGTTCAATCGAACAAGTCGAAGAATTAACCGACGAAGTAAACGCAAGCGTTTCATACCACTTATTTTGCTAAGTCGTTTAATTGGATTTCTCATACGAATGAGGTAAAGGTTTGTATATACTAATAGATTGGAAAATGGATTTAAAAACGAGCTTTGTATTAAAAGTAATGTTGTAATCATTTTTGTGAAAGAGTTTGAGTATTTACTACTAGTATAAAAACCTTTGTATTTTAAAGTGACAAGTTACAGAAATGATTGTAAAAATAATCCATCACCAAAAATCCACATTCGACGATGTGAATTAAAACCATGAAAATCGATATCAAATCCATCAAATGGATATTCCCAAAAATCCAGAAAAGAAATCATCAAAGTCGATAATGAATGACAATAACTAATCGGATTATCATAAATTGATAGAAAAATGGAAATCCACTCAAAAATAGGCAAATAGGCAAAATTTCACAGGACCAGACGTTTGTTTGGTCTGGCCAGACGTCTGACCCGGAGTTCTAAAAATTTTACATTTTTTGTTCCTTTTTCGTTTTATTTTCTGAAGCCTCCGAGACGTCTGGAAATTTCAACCAGACGTCTGGTTCTGGGCTCTGGAATTTTCTTATTTCGTTTATATTTTTTCCTTAGAAGCCCATACCAGACGTCTGGAAATTTCAACCAGACGTTTGGTTGCCTGAGCTGGGCAGAAATTTTCCTTGGCCATTGATGGCCAAATCAATTCGGATGCGACCGGACGAGCGATGGAGGCTAGGGATTTATGGAAAACGACAACCCAGCCCTATAGGCTCTTCGATACACCCCAAATAACATGTCCAAACATCCAAGATAGGATCTTTAAGATTTTGACTTCAAAATACAAAAATTGGAAAATTTCACCAAACCAATTCAAATCAATTGAACATGAAATAGATGTTAAGAATTCATACCTAACAACAATGAAAGCTATAGACATAGATGTGAGTTCAGGAACTCACCTTTAAACTCAAAAACAACAAATGAGAAGCTCTAAAACAAGCTAAGACCAATTCCTCTTCACTACACCTCTAGAATCTTCAATCTATAATCAAATGCAAAGTTTTTCGTAAGTTAGGTTATAGGAAAAAATCAAGAATTGAAGAGGGATTGAGATGGAGAAGATGAAGAGGATGCTTACCTAAGCTTCTCTTTGATTTTAAAACTAGAACTTGAATTCCTAAGAGAAGCTAGGGCTTAGGAATTTTTAGTTTCCGCTTCCGACCATTTTTCCTTGGGCTTGAGTGTTAGGAATTTAGAAAATGGAATGAATGAATGAAGAGGAGTGGAGTGGGAGTTATTAGGTAGAAGAAATTGGGTCTCTTATTGGACTAATGGGCTAGAACCCAACCCAAAGCTCAATTGAAAATACCAAAATCCTAATCAACTCCAAACATATCGATGTTTATACTTAAACAAGTTGTAAACATCATTTTAAACTCAATGGAAGTGGTCTCGACTCCGGATTTGACTGTATACAAAAAGTCACATTTCAGACTTTAATTCAACTAACGATGCTATATTTAAATAAACATTTAAATATATAATCGTAAAATTGCGGGTTGTTACACTAGTCGTTTCCGCATACTCAGTTACTAGCTTTATTCTGGAATTGATTATAAAGTTTCCAAATTGTCTTATAAACGCTTAATTTTCCTTTTTAAAAACATTAATAATAGATTCTACGAAAAATCATTACGTTTAAACTCATGATAGATTCATCCACTCTGAGGAGGATGCACATAGGATTGGCCCAGATTCAGGCTCCGTAGGAGGAGCACGAGCATGAGCAGCAGCCATCGCCACAGCCCTCACCACATTGGCAAGCACCCTAGTATTTTCATGAGCATCAGCACTTTCCCGCGCCACCGTTTGGAGGTGATGTAGGACATACTGAGTCGCCATGGCCCGCTTGGCCATCAAATCCCACGATGCAGAGTACGTGGGGATATGGACATGGATATGGATCTTGGGGAGAGGGAGCACGACCCTCTTAGCCCCCTCCACCGATGAGCTACGAGGATCAGTTTAGGACCCTTGTCGAGTGGCAGGAGCGGCTCTCTAGGGAGCACGCAAAGATTTTTCAGGGGCAGCAAGAGATGATTAGGAGGCAGGATGAGTTAGCTAGGTCTCAGCGTGAGGTTGAGGCGAGCACTAGGTGGCAGGAGGAGCGCCTTAGCTGCTTAGATTCCTTTTTGAGAACTTTCTTGTGTCAGGGCGGACAGGGGCATAGGCTCCCTTGCCCAAGATGATAGCTACGTTAGCCTACATATGTCATCTATTTAGTATAGTATTGTAGTAGGGTTTATTTTCTCTTTATTTAAAATTCTATAGTAGTATAACAGTATCGATGCTTTTTCTCTTTATTTTTGTGATATTCACAAGTGGAAAATAAGGACATAAGAACGTTATAAGAATAACAAAAAGGAAAACATCAAATTAAAGAGGCGACGGAAACATCAATTAAAGATTTAAAAAGCTATTTTCTTATGTAAACCATGCTTGGGAAAAATTAAAAAGAGGTTTTTATAGGATAACAATTTCAAGTACGGGGAAAGATGTATGAAAAAAGAAAATCGAAGAAAAATGAAGTTTCTTCGTTTTCTGTCTTCTTTCTAACATAAGAACTCGAATTCAGAAAATTAGATTTTCCTGAAATTCGAATATTAAAAGTTGTGTGTTAGGATTTGGACGAAAAATTGGTTGGACTACACCCTTATTTGATAGGAGTGTGGGAAAAATTGGGCGAACAATATTTTAATTTTTCAAAAAGTTTCATTCATATAGAAATTGCAAGTATATTTAGGTTGTGTGCATCATGTTTTAAAAGTAATCTTTTAAAATAAAAAGCATTCATATAGGAGGTACAACTTAGAGATTTATGTACATGCATATACTTTGTCTTAAAAAACACTTTTGCACGAAAGCACGGATGGATGCAAAAATTGGATGAACACAAAATGGTTGCAATTAATGCTAGAGATTACATAATTTTTTTTACCCTCGTCAAATTTCGGGGAAAAAATTTCCTAAGGGTGGGAGAATGTAACACCCTGCATTTTTATATAGTTAAAATGTAACGTATGACGATAAATAATGAAAATAAATAATTTTGGAATTATCGGAATATGGCTTCGGAACTTGTACCATTGCGTTCAGGACAATTTTCTGATCAGTTTCCATATATAACTTGTCTAAAACCGAACTAATATGAAGGAGTTAAGAACGAAACAAAATAAGCAATCGAACAGGAAAAATAATAATAATAAATAACACGGATATGGACCGACCAAAAGGTCGACCCAATGGACGCAACGGTCGACCGCTTGCTAAGGGCGGTTAACCGCCCAGTCGACCAGCGTGCAATCGGGACGAAATTCGTCCAGATTTATACCGTGATGTGTTTTCTCCTTTTTGTGCGATCTGAGCCATACGTTCTTCAATCCTATGGCTCCAAACAAACCTGTGATGTGGTGGCTCCAGGTTCAATCCAAGAATCCGATGGTCTGAGATCCCCAAGCTCCAATATAAATTGGACCCTAGGCCTAACTATCTTCTCACAATTAGATTTTCCCCCATAGGTTCATTGCCTAAGGCTGAACCCTAAATAGAAAATAATTTCTAGGGAGAAGATCTTCTGAAATAAAATACTATACGCATTGGAAGAAGGGGATCCAGAAGGACTGGGGAACCAAGCGGAGCACAAGCAAAGTTAAGGACGACATGTGAGTGGATTTATTTATATATCTTTTAAGTTTAAGATATATTATCGATAGACTCCCGTTTAGAAAATTTTATTCGGTAATTAATCATATTTATTAAATTAGGATAAACTATAAGAAAACTTGTAGTTTATTTACAGTATTTAAACATTAATTTCTATGCCTTATTTACATCTTTTGTTCTACGTTTTGGATTTTTATGCAAGTGACAGTTTTCTTCCGTCCCTTCTTTTCTTTCTTTGCGTATGGATTAGAATAGGTAAAACATAAATATGGATTATATAAATAAGAAAACTGGAAAGAAAGTAAATAGATGTAAAATAATAAAAGTTGAGAGATAAAATTTTTGTAATAAATTGCATTGAAATGGGAAAAGTTAATTTGAGGGTAGTTATTAGATTAATTGGTTGGTTAGAAGATGGGATACATTTTCATAATTTAATAGCTTAAAGATAACAATAAACGCAAGTGCCAGAATAAAAGGGGAAAATTAGTGTAAAGTAGAGAAACCATTGTATTTTGCACTACCCCAAAATTGTAAAAGAGACACCTTGCATTTGCGGATTATTGTTTAAAGTATTATTCAACATTAAAATATGGAAATGGATTATATAGCCTTCATAACCAACCGAATAAAATAGAATTACTTCCTAAAACATCGGACGATAAATTAAAGTATGATTTGGAACAAGAAAATGATTAGTGGATCATGTAATATTAGGGAATTAAAGAAAATTCTATATCGTAATAAAAGAACGCCGACTAGGCAAGAAACGCTTGTAATTGTATAACGGATTATAAAAGAAGAAAAAGTAACAATTGCAAGTAGAGTTATAACATATGTTATAATTATGAAATAAGAATGGAAAAGCTTATCGTGAAACTTAAAACAAATTGGTAAGCGATGATTGAAGAGAATAATGATGAAGCTTATTTAAACAGCTTGTATTGAGTTAATAAGCAAATAAAACAGAAATAATAAAAGAGGCTTATTTTAAGGAAATTAAGAATTAATATATTAAGTTAAATAAGAAAGATAGTAAATGTGGCTCATACTAACAGCATTCCCTATTAGACAGGGGCAAGAATATGTTAATTAAATTAAAATAGGTAGCCAATAGAATAAGAAAGCAAACTAAACACAATTTAAAAGATTTGACTTAGGGTCTTATAAAAGAATCGGAATGCGTTTGGAGCAGCCCAAAGGATGAAGCACCCAACGAAGCAGTTCATCACGGATTTCAAAAATGGAGGAGCACGTCCAACTTATTGATTTTGGGCTAGAGGGAAGTGTGAGACTTCAACGGGACGTGTGGATACTCTTGGATGGCCCTCTGGGTAGGCCTAATGAAGCTGCATCCCCGGAGGAAAGTCTGTAGGTGTTCCATCAAAAGAGTATGCCTTGACTGCATTTGCATTGTAGGCCTAACGAAGCGGATCCTTTGTAGGCAGTCAGAAGGGCTTGGTGTTCGGAGTAGGGTATTCATATGTCTAGTACTTGAAGTAGGGTTAAGGATAGTCACATTCGGATATCGGCCAGCATCAAGACTAAGAGCGAGTTCGGCAAAGACTAGAGTTAAACCGACAGTCCAATGATACTTTCACTATCGAGACATTGGATGGAGGGGCACCGCCAATTGGATGTTAGATTGTTTGTAGTAGGGCACGACCACTTAACTCTTTAGAAGTCTTTCGATTAGTTGAGGGGTGGCTGCGTGGGGCCATAGCCACGAAGATAAAGGGACAGACCAACTAGAATATCTGTATTATAAGCCTAATGAAGCAATCCTTTACAGATATAGAAAATCCCCGACTGAGTTCCGTACAGGATAGACCTTGTAGGCGGAACTCAAATAGTAGACAGAACGATCACGTTGTTCTTAACGTACACATTGGGTGGTACATTGTGGATATCCGAGCACTTGTATAGACGAGTGTGGATGCAATTTACGTTTTCATAGTAAGTAGAGGAGCATCTGTATTGTAGGTCTTACGAAGTGGTCCTTTACAGATGTAGTTACAGAACGCTCTCGAAGCTAGACGATGGAGTCCTTTTCGAGGAGGATACGGAAGGTACCATGAGTGGTACCTAGGACCAATATGGTCATTGGGTATATAGCTACATATATGTATATATTAGTTATTAGGTTTCTATCTAATATGGAGTAGATGGGCACGGTTTACGAGAGTATTGTAACCTAATGTATTTAATTTAAGAATAAATGGAAATAAAATGGTATATGTATAATTAAGCCTAGAAGTATATAATTTATTCATTCACGAGAACTTTGTTCTGACCCTCTCCTCATAACATCCTACAGGTTAGGTAGATAGCAAAGACTTCTTAGCTTTATGACACTTGCTTAGAAAGTGTTATTATTTGGGTGAGTATTTACTTACTATTATATTTTAACCAATTCTGATGTGAGATAATTGATTGAGCTCTGATATATTTATCTTAGCCTATTTGCAGGATACCAGATACCCAACTCGGGCTCCAGTGGCTTGGGTTTTAGCATTCCTGCGAAAAATCCAGACCGCTGGAATTCGGGTTGCTACATAAGCCTTTATTTATTTTTAACAAAACTTAACTTTTGCGGATTTGTGATAAAATCCAAATCTATACTTTTTAATTAGTATTTATATAAATAATTCCTCTATTATTATTTATTATATGTAACTTATTTATTTAAGTTTTTAAACCTTTCTAAATTTTAAAATAAACAAAAACTCTCATTTTCTAAGTAGCGAAATTACGGGTCGTTACAATAAAAATCTCTCTGCGTTAATTTCTTTGACATGGCTACTGGACATAGGGATATTAGATAGTCCGAACCAGTATAAAAAAATTTCCATATTGATTTTGTTGCAATAGTCACGCTGGACATAGGCATATTGGACGGCCTAAACTAGCTATTAAAATGTAGTTGCATAAAATTAAGCCAGGTTTTCTACACCAAACTAGTCGTAGGGATTATAGATGCCCGAACCAGCATAAAACCCCTTTATATTAATACTGTTAACATAACCATACTAGACGTAAGGATATTAGGTAGCCTGAACTAGTTATAAAAACCATGCGCACGATTTGAAAAGGTTGTAAACACACGACCCGACTTTACTGTCAAATATCCATGTACCGCCAAATGGTGGGGCAGACCATGCTTAGCGCATAAACGTGAACCTAACCCCGAATACGAGAGAAGATACACCCAACATGTAGCAGAATACTCATGTCAAAAGCTCAATTCAGCATTCATGACCTGTACAAGAAGTTAATTCAGAAAATGGCAAGGAAAGACGATATATGGAATGTACTACAGCCTATAGATCAAGTACAATTCTAGAAGCTACTCAGAGCTTGCCAAGTAAATATCAAAAACAAGGATTTTCTTAAATCTATTTAAGTCCTACTAATAGACACTAAATACTATGCTCATACGTACGCAACCTGTACTTCTACAAATGCTTTAAAAAAGTGCAAAACAACTAAACGGAACAACATTACGAGTCTGACTGAGACTCAAAGGAAAAACTAGTGATAGTCCCTCTTCCACGGTATAATCTACGGGAAGGAGGAGTGGAACATTAAGGAGAGTTGCCTTCAAGTTGAAGGATAGGAGGTGGGTCATTAAGTTCGGTAATAACAACCGATGAACGACTGGGGGAAGAACGGTTGTACGCAGAATAGGGATCGTAATTAGCGTTGGCCTAATGGTCGCCATAGTCCAGCGGGTCAAAACCATAATCCGCCTGATTGTATAGGAAGGTTAGATCGAACCCTAACTAGAAGTGAGTGAAAACGTCAATTTCACATTTCACACCAATCTTTACCTTAACTTTTCCTACCTTTGTATCGTGAATCTTTTCCAATAAGGAATCCCTATTTAACCCTACTCGAGAGAGTGCGATGGAATCTAGATGACACTCACATTCTAGCATGAATATTTTATTCTCAAAGGCATTAACACGTTCGATCGTGACCCTCTTAGTTCGTTCGATCTCACAGAAAAGTTGATCCCTGGATTTTTCGTTGGTCCTAGAAAAGGACCAAAGAGCTCTTGCGCAGAAGTAAGGTAATGTAAGATGCACGTTCCAGAGGTTACCATTTCCTTCTTATAATGATTCTCTAACTCATTAAACTTAATCTCATATTCAAATCATTCTTCCATTTAAGAACATTTTTTGGATCAGCATAGGAAGGAGGTGTGGGGGCAGTACTAGATCTAGAAGTAGCGCCTACGTTCAGACTTGCAGAGGGTGCAACACTAATCTGCTGTGCATCTACCTATCTAATTCTTTAACTTCATGTTTCAGAGCATTAATTTCATCTGTGTATATGACCTCATACACACTTTCGGCATCCTTCAATAAACCTTCCAATTCTGCAACCCTAGCCAAAGCAGAACTAAGCTTCTTTTCAATGATTGCCTCCTCCGGGTCTTAATCGAAAGAAGTGGGCTAAAAGTAAAATGAGCCCACACAAAGTGGAATTAAAAAGGAATAAGTATGTAAAATAAGAACAAGAAACTCGCAAGCTTTGCAAGGAAATCTGAATTCACATAGCATATACAATGACCAATACTGAAAAGTTGTAAAGTCATTTTGTAATATGAGCACCAACAATACTACCCTAAGACACCTAAGACAAACTGGCCAAAGGCAGGGCTGAACAGATGGGAAATGTCCTTTGGGGGTCATAGCAAGCCCTAACCCAATGGTCCATGGGTCCTTTTGCAGATAATTCAAAACCCGCGATATTGCACAAGCAATTTTGGTCAAGCGAAGGGTAGAAATATTTGAAGACATCCCTGGAACTTTGCAAGAAAACTTTCACCTTCTTGCTCTCAATTTTTTCCCATATAAGTTATTCTTTCCTTTCCTGAGCTGCAATCAAAGAATCCTCAAGGTCATATATCCTGAGCACAGCTTCCTTCCATGAGATTTATAAGGTATTAATCAGCCGAGCCTTAGTTTTCTTAGTATTCCTGGCAAAGCTGCCGAAGTATCAAAGGGCATCAGTCTTCCATCCTTCCCTCCTCCTCTTTTGCTCATTAGCCAAAGAAGGAGTTGTGCTTAATGGAGAAGCAGGAACCAAATCCGGACTAGGCTCACTTGTTTTCCTTTTTTGGCGTCTCCCTCTTCTTCAATATGGTAGGCAATTTGTGCAGATAGGTCTTCTATACTTCTACTCAATTTCTCTGTCTCTGCCTCATAAACAATCCCGCAAAGTTTCTCCCCATCTTTTATTGACTGCCGCATCTTACCCAACTCCAACTCAATGGCATCGAGCCCAATATGCAACTTTCTGTTGAGTTGATGTTGACGATTAAGCGTATCTTTCGCCTCCTTGAGCTTTATATCAACCTCCTTTAAACACTTCTCGAAACTTCCATTAGCAATTATAAGATGAACATTCTCCTCTTCTATAACTATAAAAGAAGCCTTCACCTTAGCCTCAAACTCAAGCACCCCTGTATCATTAAGGCCATGAATTATAGGGGCAGAAGGGATGTTGGATTCAATAATGTCATTGAACTCGGGTGAAGACCCATGAGGACCGACCTAGTAAGTAATAGTCAAAAGACTGACTCAAGGAAAACCAAAATGCATCATGCCAAAGTCAAATTGGGAGCATGAATTATTAACCACCTCGTCATATAATAAATTCAACTAACCCATGAATAGAGGAAACATACATGTAATAACAAAGGGAAGAAAGATTCAAACCTTATATAAATTTCTAAGCCTAAGCCTAAACCACTCCAAGTTGGGGCTATCAGGCGGGAAAGAGCCACTTTCTAAGGTATATCGCCATTGGCGCAGCATAAAGTCATAGAGGGCTTCTTTCTCTTGAACTACTTTGTCAATTCTACAGAGTAAACCTTGGGTCTCATCTCTAAGTTTTGTAAAAGACTCATCTAATTCTTTCTCGTGCATGCGGATGGCCACAGCACTAAGACCAAAGCGGTATAAAGTTTGGGTTTTGTGTCTATCCTCGCTTTACTTTATAAGTTTAGTAAAAAAAATTCTTTAGAATACTAAAACAAAAACAACAATGATGAAATAGTCACTCTTAAGACAACAACAAAATAAGGTAAAAAAGGAAATTTTTCATAACAAAGCAAGGACAACAAACTAACTTTCACCGCATATTAATCTCGAAATACACATGCAAAGAAGTTTTAAGTAATTACATAAGGATAAAAGTGAGCCTAGACTCCTTTGCCATGTCAGTATCCTTAAGCAGCTCGCTATCCGAGGCTCATCACCCTTAGTTTGCTACACGAAGGTAGAAGAAGAAGCGTTCTCTGCAGCGAACTCTTCTTTCCATTGGGCCCATATATAAGCATCATTAATCATGTCCGAATCCCTAAAAAATTCAAGCTTGATCTCCTCCTTAAATTGGAATAGAGACGAGGCATACATATTTTAGGTTACAGTGGAAATGCTCTCTTTAAGTTCTTCCTACGCCATTTTCAGCTCTCCCTACGCCACTGCCGGCACTTTCTCCTTCTCCTTCAACTCATGATATTTCAAGGCTAGGGCATCTACAGCAGATTCAAAATCCTTTTCAACCTCTTCTCGAAATACTTTAAAAACTTCCTCAATCTTGGCCTTTTCAGAAGCAATGTCGGTCTTCTCAGAAGTAGCAGAAGTGGGATCCACTTCAAATTTGGCAACCCGAGCAAGGATAATGACCGTTCATGGTCCCACTTCCGTACCTCCGTCGTTGAAGCGATAAGCTAAAAAAAATAAAAATAAACAGCAGGTAAGAGGAAATTAGATAAGCAACTAACCAAAAATAAGAAAATAAAAAAATAAAACCCACATAGGACTAGGATGTTTGCATCTTAGATGCAAGCACAGAAGGAGAAAGTTCTAGAAATTGAAGGGGAAGGAGAGAAGGGGAAGATGAAGCAACACAAGATAATATATCTAGTGTAGTCTTCCCCACCTTCTCTACTAAGTTAGATATAACACCCTCAGGCAGAGGCAAGTGTCGAATGCTAGGATCAGGAAGACGCTATAACGGAGAAATAGGAAGAGCTACTAAAGAAGAAGCATGGGGAGCCATCAAAGGAGGAGGAGTGGAAGTGGCTAGTTTCTTAGGACTCTGGTCAGAACCAGTATTAGAGTCAGGCTTCCTCTTTTGGGTATGCCCCTTCGATGGTTTATTATGGAGCGCTTTCAAGGCCTAAGTATCCATTTCACCTATATAAAAAAGGGCAGGCTTCAAGATTATAAGAATCTCCCTACGAAGGTCCGAATCATAAAAATAATGAACTTAAAATTTATTATTACCAAATAATATGCTCCAACTCAGCCCGAACTTGGGAAGGCTTAAAAATATCGCGAGAAAATATGTGATGTGGGCATAGAAAATCATGCTTCTTTAACTCCTATCCTATAAAAAATATTTGAGTTTTTCTCACACCCAGCCCCAATACTAGAATTTGATCTCTATGACATTCATACGACCTAGTGGCATAATCAGAGAAAAGGGCCGAAAAGGATGAGGGTGGAAGGAAGAAGGGAAATTGCTAGAGTTTGAAATATAGAAATATAAATCACTCCACTTTTGAGTTTTTCAAGGGACATCTGCAAGGATCGCCTTCTTGGCTTGGACGTAATAAAAGGCAGCATCGCCCTATGTAGGACTCTTATTATATCAAATAAAAATTACAGCTCTTCGCAAGTAAGGGTGTAACTATTCTACGATAATGGATAAAGGTGACAATCACAAGAGAATACGAAAGGGGAGCAAGCTGGATAGGAACGACATCAATGGCCGTCAACTATTGATAGAGGACCGAGTTTAAGGGAAAATAAAGCATACATCAAATGTGTATAGGGGTTTAAAGGGGTAAACCCATCTGGAGGAGTGTAAATGCGCTCGTGAGGTTCAGGAATCCTAACCTCGTAACCTACGAACTCAAATTGATCTAAAATGCCTTTAGCGTCACTGAGATGAGTTATTTTGGAAGGAGGACACACGGAAGAAGATGAAGAAACCATTTCAAAATCATAAAGTTAATTGTAGAAGACAAAGTTTTACATAAAAAAACACAAGATCCTCACTTCGATTTAAAAGGAAATCTGAATTTAGGAATGAAATCGATTTAGTAGATAAATATCTTCTCCTTTCTTTCTTTTTTCTCTCTTAAGACAAAAGCGTAAGAAGAATAAGGAAAAAGAAAATGTACACATACCTTAATTCAAATGTTTTCCATATAATTAGAATGATTAAAAAGCTCGCAAAACGTCAATCAATTAAACAGCTATGATAAGAAGTGCAAAAATCAAGACATATTTGCCTAGAGAAATGAAAGGATGGATTTAACAATCTAGAAAGTGACCCAATGAGGGAATGACAAGTGTATAGGGGAATTAAATGCAAAGGAAACTAGTAAGACTTTTTCATTAATGAAAGGAAAGGGAGGAATTAGCGGAAGTGATGGGCGCACAACCTAATTATGAATAATGACAAATCAATATCGATCTACGATCGCTGCAGACTTGGGGGGTAAGTGTTACACCTATATTTCCTGAACCCAATTAAAGGCAAAGAGACATAACACCAAGATCAGAATGTGATGTCCTCACAATAAAAGTTAGACTGCAAAGAGGAAAAGCAGTGAATATAGTAAAGTCAAAAGAATACTGTGCTCAGAAAAATGTAGGATGACGACAAAAGTTCAAACTACGTCGATCCTTAATTTTGTTATCACATTATGATACTGGGCCAAAAACTAGATACAGCTACATGTTGCAATAAACAGTCCATAATCATGATACGCGGAACTGCAGCGTAACCAAAATCCCAAAATAATAATAAAACGTTACATACTGCATTGCGGCACAAGTAGTTATATAAGGGGGCATAAAACATAACACGCCTCATTTAAAAAAGACACATGCCATCAACAACATACTACACTCACAAGCCAATATAAACGGGTAGTAGAAATGTGCTAATAATCTTGCAGTAAAGGAAAATAGGGATGCGTTGTCCCCGCTTTCTTTTAACACTAGGAAAGAGTGAAGTGATGCAACGTTTGGGCATGAGCATAGAGAGAGGACTGCACAACACTCAAAGGTGCTGAATAGATCCATATATCATTCCTAAACTTGTGCATTGCTATTACCTCCAAGAACAGATATGCACTGCACTCACTGGGGACTACCTAAGCAGTACCACATGGAGTCAAAAGCAATCCAAGGGAGTTGCACACGGCCACTCAACCTGTGCACCAACACATATCCACGCTCATAAATAAGTGGCAAAACTATAAGTCTCCCTTATCGATAACCCACACAGTCCATCACTCAGAGCAGCTTGCCATGAAATCACGTAAAGCGATTGCCTTCACAAATGGCGGCCCGATCACCCTAACCAATCTCGTAGGTATCACCGATGCTCAAGGCAGACTAAAGGAGAAAACATCCTTTGAGGCTAAAGTAATGAGAGTGGCACAGTTCAACTCAAAAAAAGGTCAACGACTTGCCATACTCACACTCAATGGTAACGTCTGGATCATTCACTCTCTAAAGAGTGGGAACTCAGAGCCCATTCAAATTTGGAACCTCCTGCTACAAATTCAGGTATTCCTGCTTCAACTTCAGATGTTCCTGCCTCGATTTCAAATTTCCCACCAACTCCTAGAATTTAACCGCTCAAAGTATGGTTCATCGCCAAATACATGTTAGCAATCTACACCCACCAAACAAACGTTGCAGACAGATGACGCCCGATATGATCCATTGGTGGAAACTAAAGTAGTGGAAGAAAGGTGATTGCGGGAATTGGTGTACGTCTCATACACGATAAATAGAAGACTGTCTGGAATGGAATGGAGATCCTTTCTTTGGGGGAAAAATCAAAAGAATTGTATTTTCTATTTTTACTCTCATTCTGGAAAAATTGTATTAAGTAGGAAATATACAATCAAAGATTTATCCCGTGGACATAGGATTTCGAAAGAATTCGAACCATGTAAAATTTCTGTATCTTTTATTTTTATGCATTATCACTTAATTATTTTACTAAAAATCCCATCGAACTTCAAATCGTTAGTAGAATACAAATCTGATTTGACAATTTAACAAGCAGTTAGATTGCAACTACTTGGTTGTGTAAGCTTCTAACAACACAATTAATACTCAAAGGAAAATTTAAGGTCACTTAAATTTGCTAATTCTAAAGTTTTGTAAGTAATTGAAAGCTTCGGTTACCTTACGATCATCTAAGGTGTTGTGAGACAAATTTTTTTACCAACAACATATGTTACCATATATATATATATATGTATATGTATATACAAATTACAACTGATGTCTTACATTTAAAATAGTTTATTTATATGTAAACATTTGTAATTTAATATACACACACACATATCTGTGTGTGTATGTTTGTGTGTATGTGTTGGAATTTAAAGTTAACTATTT
The DNA here is from genome assembly GCA_030737815.1 of Allium fistulosum. Classification (NCBI taxonomy): domain Eukaryota; kingdom Viridiplantae; phylum Streptophyta; class Magnoliopsida; order Asparagales; family Amaryllidaceae; genus Allium; species Allium fistulosum. Next base: position 682,092,792 of record CM060905.1, on the reverse strand, counting down.
AAATCAAACTTTTAGTTCAGAAAAGAAACTAAAGTTTATGATTTTATACAAAACTTTAAAGATAGAAAAGAGACAAAAGATTTTGAATTTATGCAAAAGTCCATTCCTGAATTCTAGACTAAAAGAAATTTTTAGTAAGCAATATTTAGAACATTCATATTCAAGATATTAATCATATAACAAAAGAAATTTATTTTCAAGGTGAAAGTTAATTAATTAACATGAATAGTTTTTTACATTTATGTATGTAAATATTATAAATTATAAAATAGATCTAAATCAAAAATTTAGTTTTTCTCATTAACAAAATTTCCAATACAATAGAAAAAGAATTAGACAAATTAGGCATATGTTAATTTGTGATAAAAACATTCAAAACGGAATAACACTAAGAACAACAACAATTAACAAAAGGGAAAGAGGGTCCAAATCATATTAATAAAAATGAACATATTTTGACAAGAGATGAAGATAAAAAGTAGATGTGAATTAAATCAATATAATTGTCATACTTCCAATAAAGATGGACATGGAAGGGTTTTAATTACTTGTTGCATGATGAACCATTAAAACACCAGATAAATCATATGGGATCCAAACCTATGAATCACATAAATAAATTAAATCAAAGAAAAACCTTAAGATGTTGCCAAAAAATCACACCTTGAAATAATAAATTGATGCTCTTAGACCTTGTTGAATCGATCTCTGGACTTTGTAGGAATCAAGAGATAAGAACCACATTTTGTTTTTAATTATATTTGATTTTTGATTTTGAATAATTTTATCTCTAGGCCACCATTAAAATTCATCTGGAACAAAATAGGAAGAAGAGAGAAATTACGGAATGAGAAATCTCATAAAGGAGACAATATACGATTATTAAAGAGGGGGTGATTTTCCTTCTCTTAATTATCTCTTAGCCTCTCAATTTTAGAAACTCTTCTCTCCATTTTGTTGGCCGGCCATAGCATGAAGGGAATGAGCCTCAATATAATACAAAACCCAATAAGTATTTATTCTATTTAAATCCAATTTAAATGTTCTACCGATATGTTGTATTGATACGTGAATGCACAACTTTTTATATATACGCATTTTTTAAATAATAATGGTATTCAAACATCAAATAGAATTTAATAATTAATATTTCATAAATATCAATTAATTTAATTAATTTACAATGATTATAACTTAATTAAGTCATGTGGTTTACTCGGAGTATTCATCATTTCGATTGTGTGACTCAAAGGTGTAAGTTAAGTCAACGATTAATATCAAACAATTCGAAGATTAACATTGACACATCACCTTCGCTAGTGGTGTGACATTTTGGCAAAATTCATGGCTTATACATTATTTCGATAAATTCCAATTTTAATTATCATAAGTGATACCCGGTACTAACGATTATTTACACCAATTCTCTTCATCAACACTATATCACATTAGGACTTGCGGAATTGGTTTTGGCAAAATTCAAATATCACCCACATTCATAATAAAGTCCTTGGTTCAATAATAACACTTATTATTAATCATACTACTCCAACCAAAGATTTCATCTTTGATTTGATTATAGTTCACCGTGATACTAACCCCATACAACTAAGGAGAGAAATTCTCGATTGAATAGTGTTTCACTTCTAATGCTTTAACTCATACCTAACTGTAACCATTTAGTTTACACTATGCCATGATTTAACTATAATCAAAGTGGGGCGTCCATATTGAAGTTCAACGGTATTCTCAAGTCGATAGAACTATGTAATATCGTCACTTTAAGATTCTTCTTTTGACCTTAGTTATATTTAACATCATCACTTCGAGATTCTATATTTGACCTTAGCTATATTAGACAACAGAGAACTCTCAAGTGAGTCATTACCATAGTTATCCAATAATTATCAATATGTAACCCTTGGTGCCTCTAGTAGCTATGAGTAATGCACTACCCAACATTTGAAGAGCGTTACACACTCTAGTCTCAACGGATGTATCGATATCCCATCTCAAAACATCTTGGCTAGGAATATTTAAAATAATATGTTATCTTTATATAATTAATTTCTCGTGATTACACCACATTATAATTACTATCACATAACATATCTGTTAAGGATTTTCTATTTAGTATACTTTGAATTAGTTACTTTATTAATTATATCATTATATAACAAGTATATAATAGAAAGAAACCACCTTTTATTTTTGAACAAGATTGTTTATCGAGTTTGCTGTCTGTAGCAAATTACATAATTGCCCGTAGCGTACCTCTAACTCCATTAACTATATATATTTTTAGTTAATACGAGAAATAGTTATTATTTCACATAATATTTGGTATATTTATAAAAGTACTCTTTCGTAAGTTGATGCATCCATTAATAAGAGTCATATGGTACGCTCCCACTATTTCTGTTATCACTATAACAACACATGAAATAATATGAAGCTCCATTCAAGCACTTATTATGGCTATTTATTTCATCTGTTGTAACTAGTTTATAGACAAGAATTGCAGATCAAATATCTTGAACTCAAAAAATAACTCTTATAGAAAATAATTTTCTATTAAAATACGCTTGGAATAAAAAGAGATTTCTTATCCATATTAAGTGTATACTAGTATTTGTACAATTTTTTAAGGATATTTCTCCATGAAACGACATTGATCATTCACACTCTTTATCCTAGCAATGTCTCTGTTACATCCACTCTCAGACTTTTTTTCACTTTTGAATGGTCGAATTATTTAAAAGGAAACCATTATTATAAGACTGCATCGAATTCTTTAAAAAGCGCATTTAGACATACATTTGAAGGATATTGAATAGGTTGCACTTGAGAAAACTAATTGAAACTGAAAACTCAGTGATGGAATTCCAAGCTCAGTATCTAGTCTTTGGTCTTCCATTGTTTTCAACACAACAAGATTCTCATTATATCCAATCGTTTTGAACACATGATCTTACATGATGGCTTACTTGCTTTCGAATGAACTAATTTCATCTAGATTTCATGTATTAGGACTCAACTATTCACAATAAAACTTTTGTACATGGTAAACACTTAAGTGTCCGAGGTATTAATGCAGTTAGTAGTCGTATAATTTTGCTCTTGCATGGGTCTTTAAGCGACAAAATGCCAAAAAATTTATTGGTAAATATTCTTTATATTTCTTTATCAATCTTAATTTAGTTCACTAGTATATTTCAATTGTTAAACAATTTCATCTATTAGATAAGTTGCAAAAATTTATTGAAGGAGATGGTTTTAATTTTTGCACCATATGTTTTTGTAATATTAGAAAAGTTATATGTTATCATTTCATTTTTCTAATAAAGCTCCCACTATATTTTTATATTTCTCAAAAACCCCAAGAGAAATAAAAAAATCTTTCAAATTCTCTAGTGAGTGTTAGGACTCGCTTTCCTTAAGATTGCAACGTTAAATTTTCTCCACAATCATAGGCCCACAAATAATGGATAACTCTTTATCAGTTATATCATATACAACTCCTAATAGTGGTCTTTGGCATAACGTTGACCTTACCTTGTGTTTGCTTAACAAATCAAGGGAGACTGTTCATTTTAACTTACCTTTTCTTGATGACCTAAGTATAATGCATGTATCTTGAGTTTGCTCAACAAACATATGCATGTACTTACCTTGTATAGGCGGTATATTAATAGTCCTACACATAACAGCTCTAGCTTGAGTTTGCTCAACAACTAGTGCTTATGCAAGTAGCCTACCAATAAATAAATGATAAAGGGAAATAATATTAAAGATCCATTAACTTTAATATATTTTGAGTGATATCAATATAGAGAATAATGTTTTTCTTATGAAATACCATCATGATTCAACTGTTCGTCATATGAAATCATGGTATACTTGCTAAACATACACATTTATTTCTAAAATCTATTTTTGATTTATTTCAGTTCCACTTAAATTTTAATTATAAAAATTATTATAAAAGTTTAATGTTTAATTTATTTATAACTATCATAATCTAACTAACTTATAAATATTTATATGTATCCTATTAATTAAATCATATTTTATTAATTTTAATTCTTAATTTAATTAAATAATTTAACTAAATTTTATTCAAAAATTTTGAAATTTTATTTATTCATTTCATATTATTTAAGAAGAATATTGAACTATAACCTTTAGAGTTATATATATATATATATATATATCTATGTGTGTGTGTGCGTGCGCGTGCAAGTTTGTATGTATATCAATACATATATATATACATATAAATTAACATTTAATAAATTATTTGTCAAATAAATTATTTACTTAATTAAAAAATTTAATCAATTTTGAAAACTTTATTTAATTTTCCTTAAAAAAATTTAAGATTAATTTTCGACTATAACCATTGTAGCGATATACATATATCAATATATACAAATATACTTTTTAATTAATTATATATTTAATTAATAAAATTAATTAAATATTTATGAATTCTTTGAATAATATTAAATTAATTTCTCAAAATAGTTTTGAAATTTTTGAAATTTATTTTTTAGCATTAATAAAATTTTCTTTTATATTTTAAACTAAACATTTAAATTTGATATATATTTAAATTTTCATATCTTAATTTGATAATTAGTCCAAGCCCCAAAATAATCTAGTCCTTATATCTAGGCCAACCTTTTGAACTTAGGCCACCCAATGGGTTAGACCAGTAAACAAGGAGGGGAGAATTCATTTTATCCAACCTCGTGCCTAAACACAACTATTATGGACCTCCATTAGATCGAAAAGTTTATTAGTTAACCTTATATGCTGGATAATTAAATTACATAGAGCATAGGAGCTTTGATACAATAGTTGGGTCTAGCCAATGTTAGCAGTAGATAAAATGGTTAAATTTAAAAAAAATCCCTATTTGGATCATAACACCCTACATAATCTATTAATGTAACGACCCAGAATTTTACTGCTTGAATTTATGAATATTTAATTAATTTTTAATATTCAAATAATAGATTTTATAATTACACTAAAAATCTTTTAAACAATAAATAATGGTTGTGAAATAGTTTTCAAAATTTATTTACAAAAATATTTAGTTCGAAGAAAAATTGAAAATGTGACCGGAATTCATTTTCTGAATTTTCGACTTCTCATAGGTTAAAAGTTGTCCGAACTATCGTGAACTCTATAATATGAAAATATACATGAATTTACGAATTAGTTAGGATATATTATGGTTTATATATATATACACTTAAGCATATATTAAGTTGATTTGACTGTTATGTCAAATTTTAAATAAAAAAATTAAAAACCTAAAATGACACTTTAAGAAACCTAATTACACATATGTATCTAATGCATGTTGGCATGAAGAGAAGGGGGGAACATGTGGGTGGCGTGAGTACATGGGGTGGAGGGGGACATGATGAGGTGGCAAAGAGAGAGTGGAAAGCAAGGACAATGGCGTTTTGGTAATTTGTTAAATAAGTTTTGTATAAAACAAAATTCCTAATTTTTCCCATTCTTATACTCATTCTTTTCCTATATTTCATAACTTCCATCTTCTTCCTAAACATGTCCATGGCTCCTTTGCTTTTCAATATGTTAAATATCATTCTTCTCTACCTTTGATACTTGAAAAAATAATACTCAATACAACCCTCTTTCCCTCCTACATCTCTCATTCTTCCAAAATAAAGCTCATCCCTCCTTAAACCAAGTATGGTCGAACCCTACATGCCCTAGGCCGAACTACCCTAGTCCCTTAAGGCCTTCAAACGCAATTTTTCCATAAGAAAATGTATTGATCTAGGTTAGATCCAAATGTTAGTTAGGTTCGAAGTGATTTGGAAAGCTTTAGGTGAGAAAGTTCTCACCTTTTTAACTAAGTTTCTAACATACAACTATTGTTTGATTCGATGATAAATATGATGCTTGATTGGTGGGAAAAAATATTTATTTGTATGTATGTATAAGTGCTTGTGTGTGCTGATGTATAGATTTGGATTTAAAATTTAAAAATCAAGTTAGACTGCAAGTTGTAATCCTTGCTTGTATGTATTAATTATGGCATGTATATTATGTTTGTGATCTTGCTTTTGTTGTGGTAAACTAAAAAGAAAGTTAAAACTTGAATTTGTTAGGTAGCGACATAAAAATTCTTTGTTTTGAAAACTAGTTTTACTTAAGAATTTGTTTTGAAAGGTTATGAGTTTTTAAACTTTGATTTAGTTTCCAAAACCTTACTTTTGTTTTCAAAATCCTATATTAAGTTATAAAAAAATGTCTAGTATATGAAAGCTAAGAAATCTTAAAGTCATTTGATATATTAAAATAAGTTTTAAAATTATGGGTCCTATAACGATAGTCGTTATAAACGCAGTTTGCGAAAACAAACTCTTTCCGCTAATTTAAAATTGTTTTTACTAAAGAATATTTTTGAAAAGTGTTTTCAAATCTTATATTAAGTATTCAAAAATAATGATTATTTATTTATTATTAAATTATTTATTTAATGACTATTTTATTAACTAATTAAGGTAATTAGCACTTCATCATTTGTTAATAAAGGCAATTTGTACTTAAATGTAATCAAGTAAGTTAATTATAATTAGTTAAATAATTTAAAAGGTTAATTATTGTTTAATTAATTATTTAAGAATAATTATTATTTTAATAAATTATTAAAGATTAATTACTAATTATTTATTTATTTATAAAAGGTATAATTATTAATTTATTACTAATCAAGTTAAATTCAAGTTAAGATTTAATTAAAACTAAATTATGATTTAATTGTTTTAAATAAAGGTTTAGTTTATTATTTAAGTTTTAATTAAGGATTATTTAATTAATTTATTGATATTCAATAATATTTAATTATTATTTTAAATTATCATTTAATAATTAATTAAAGATTAATTATGGTTTAATTATTTATTTAAAGGTTTGCTATTATTTAATTATTTATTTAAGAATAATTATTATTTAATTATTTATTTATAGGATAATTATTCTTTAATTAGTAATTCAAGGTTAATTTTTATTAAATAAAGAGTTTAAATAGTATTCAATTATTAAATAAAATTTAAAACTTTTATACCACTTTATTTCTAAAGATCAGATTTGTTTTTAAAAGCAACTCTCTTTTAAAAGAAGATTTTAATCCAAGGGATTTCTTTGTCGACTATCCTTAGGTAACTTCAAATGGATATGAAATCCAATGACATCTGTTTAGCTGAATAAATCACCATTATGCTAATTGAGTTGTATTTGACATCTATTTGGCTGAATAAATCACAGTTCTACTATAATTCACTAAGTAGATTTTGTTGACATATGTTGAAGCAGAATAAAAAGCCAGTGCTGCTATTTGGTAACTTGGACTTTTGCCTATATGATGGTTGACAATTATTGGCTAATTTTGTTTACATATATGCTTGTTATGTAAATACCCATGTTATAAGTGGAAAATCAAATTGAGTTAAATGTGAACCATTGCGGTAACTAAGCATCTTTCTGATTTTGTGAAATCAATCAATTTTAAATATATTTTTAATAAAGGTTTTTAAGTAAAGTTATTATGTAACATCCCGCCTTTTTGTACGCTTTAAGCAGACACACATGATGATGCAGTGCAACCCATAATTATCAAAGGCCTAAGTCGTCCACGACATAACAAAGCTGAAGCTTTAGGTCGTCCACGACCTAACAAGGCAAGAGATAAAGGGTTACGACCTAATAATGCAACCCAGGCTACGAATTCTATGAAGAAGTTAAGTTGTTGCAAAGGCTTAAGTCGTCTACGACCTAAGGAAAGTGAAGGCTTAAGACGTCTACGACCTAAGGAAAGTGAAGGCTTAAGTCGTCTACGACCTAAGGAAAGTGAAGGCTTAAGTCGTCTACGACCTAACGAAAGTGAAGACTTAAGTCGTCTACGACCTAATGAGTATGCTGAAGAAGGAAACTCACGACCTAAGATAAGTCGCGTACGACCTACGACCTAGTTAGTTCGCGTGACGTGATGCAGAAGTTTTTCTCTTGAGTCGCTGAATTTTAGGTCGTGACAATAATAAGTCGTTTGTTGATGAGTCGCGGCACCTGTTAACTCGTGAGCATTGATAAGTCGTATGGTTTAAGTCGTATGTCGTGGGTGTTTTGCTGGACTTTGTTGTATGAATACGTTGAGTCGTTTGTACTTAAGTTGTATGTCATGATACTATGTGTTGTAATGTGTTTTGTACTATGTCGCATTTGTTAAGTCGGCTGAGGCGGTTGTGTTGTAATCTGTTAAGTCGTGAACGACTTATAGTAAGTCGTCTGTTTTGAGTCGTCTACTTTAGGTCGTGGGGTGATAAGTCGGAAACGACCTAAGTGTTGTGCATTTTTGTATTGCGTGAGTTGTAACTTCTATAAATAGGTCGGTGGTGCCATTTGTAATAGTTTAGTTGATTTGGATAAAATTTCGTTTTTGTTAGCTTTGTGCTTTCATCCAAATTGGTAGTCGAGTGTAATCTCCTATCTCCACCTTCGACATTCGAGTGCGCTCGAATCTTCGATCATTGAAGCCAATTCGCAGAATCAAGTGCGCTTGATCAACGCTCGAAGAATTTTAGATCTCTCCTCACGGTATCGTGCGCGATCAACGTGTCACAGATAGCTAGAATTCGGTATCTTCGGATCAATGAATTTGGGCATTCCAGTATTCATCAATCCACCAATTGCTACTTTCATCGATCTACCTTGTTTTTGTTTAATCCGCTGCGTCAGTTTGGTATCAGAGCTTGTTTTAGCCAATCATAGCTAAATCGAGTCTTGGAGCCGATTTATTTGAAGAGTTAGAAAGGCCGAGCTACATCAAGCAAAGCCGAGTTGAAATCGAAGTGTTGGAGATTGAAATTTGCATCATTTTGAGAAGTTGCGTTCATCGTGTTCATCATAAATTGCAACAAGGTTAGATATTTTGATCCATATCATTTTAGATCGAAAGTTGGAAAAGTGTTTGAATTTGGCCGTGGTTGTTTGCACGCCAAAAGAGGAGTTGAAATTTTGAAGTGGACGAGTTAGAGCAAGTCGGAGCCGAGCTAAGGAAGTTAGGCCATACATCATTTGGTATCTTTTGCTTTGTCCAAGCCGAACATTGAAGTATTTGTGAAGTTTCAAATCATGCCGCCAAGGAGAGCTAATCGACATCAAAACGTTGAAGCATTGTATCAAAGAGAAGAAGCTGATGAGATGGAGCAAAGAATTAATGAAAACTTTAGTGAGAAACTTAATGAAGGAATTGGATGATTAGAGAAGATGATGTTAGAGATGAATCAAAACCGGAGAAGGGTTTCACCTGAATCTAACCATGAGGGAAGTAGAGTCTCACCACATTCCAATCGGGAGAGAAGTGTTGATAATGATCATAGAAGTGCGAGTCGAGATTGTTATAAAAATGATGATGATCGAAGACGTGATAGGAATGTGAATGATCGAGAACGGAGGAATGTAGATAGAAGGGATGTTGGTGGAAGACGTGATGGTAGTAGAGATGTTGGTGGTCAGGATCGACATCGATATACATATGATTTTGAAGAGGAGTTCGAAGGTGGTAGTGTTCATGGACGTGGACAAGGAAGAAATCAGTCGGAGTATGATCACAAGTGGGAATCTGGGATGAAGACTGAAATTCCAGAATTCAAAGGTGGTATGCAAGCTGAGGAGTTTTTGGATTGGTTGTCTAATGTGGAAGAGATTTTTGATTTCAAGGAAGTTCCAGAACATCGTAGAGTGAAGTTGGTTGCTACAAGGTTGAGGGGTAGAGCTTTGGCGTGGTGGCAACAAACCAAACTTACACGTGAACGGATGGGGAAGTCAAAGATTGAATCCTGGGAGAAGATGAGGAAATTGATGAAAGCCACATTCTTACCTTATAACTACCAGTCGCTTATGTATCAGAGGTTGCAAAACTTGAGACAAGGAACAAAATCTGTGAATGACTATGCTGATGAATTTTATCAACTGATTGCAAGGAATGCTATTATGGAGACAGAGGAACAATTGACAGCTAGGTTTGTTGGTGGGTTGCGAATGCAGATTCAAGATATGGTTAACATGTTTGATCCCAGATCTGTAGCGAAAACACACCAGAAGGCGTTGGCTTGGGAGAAACAGGGAAGACGAGGAGGTGGTGTGTTTACAAATTCCAACAATCCAGTGAAGGGTGTTAGTGGAAGTTCTAATGTTTCAAAAGCTGTTGCAAAACCAGTTGTGAATGAGGTTGGGAAGATGAAAGTCAATAATGGTTTCAAGTGTTATAATTGTCAAGAAATGGGCCACAAAAGTAATGAATGTCCAAAGCCGAAGAAGAGAGCTATGATAGCGGAGGTTGAGGATGAGGACGAGGAAGCTGAATGTTCCAATTCACCACCTGATGAGGAGGAAGAAGAAGTGTCGGGAGACGAAGGTTGTAATCTGATGATGAGAAGGTCTTGTTTGACACCAAAGAAAGAGGAGGATTGCAGTTGGTTGAGGAGCAATATTTTTCAGTCGACATGTACTATTTTGGGGAAAGTTTGCAAGTTTGTTATTGATGCTGGAAGCTGTGATAATATAATTTCTTCAGAAGCTATGAGGAAGTTGGGATTGAAGACTGAGAAACATCCGAAACCGTACAAGTTGGCTTGGTTGAGAAAAGGCGGGGAGTTGAAGGTTGGACGAAGGGCTTGTGTGAAATTTTCAATTGGAATAAAATACAAGGATGAAATCTGGCGCGATGTGGTAGATATGGATGTCTGTCATTTGTTGCTGGGGAGACCATGGCAATATGATAGGGCGGTGCAACATGATGGGCGTACCAACAGTTACAGTTTCATGTTTGAAGGCACGAAGATTACTCTAGTTCCAAAGAAGCGACAACAGGAATAAAACAAACTGGAGGAGATTGAAGAGCTGAAAACTTTATTATCCTTGAAGGAGTTTGTTAAGGAGGTTGAAGAGGAGCCTGAAGTGTTTTTGTTAATTGGGCGTGAGAGCAGTGAAGTGGTTGAGATACCTGATGAAGTAAAACCAGTACTAGAAGAATTTGATGATGTATTTCCTGAAGAGCTACCAGCGGAATTACCACCGTTGAGGGATATACAACACCAGATAGATCTTGTTCCAGGTGCTGTGTTGCCACATAAACCACACTATAGAATGAGTCCGAAAGAACATGAAGAGTTGCGTAGGCAGGTAGAGGAATTGCTTGAACAGGGGCGTATACAGGAGAGTTTAAGTCTGTGTGCTGTACCAGCATTACTCGTACCGAAGAAGGATGGTTCATGGAGAATGTGTACGGATAGCAGGGCACTGAATAAGATAACTGTCAGATACAGATTTCCGATGCCGAGGCTTGATGATCTGTTAGATCAAATCAGTGGGTCTGTGATCTTTTCGAAGATTGATCTTAAAAGTGGTTATCATCAGATACGAATTAGACCAGGGGACGAATGGAAGACAACATTCAGGACGAGGGAAGGATTGTATGAATGGCTGGTGATGCCGTTTGGTCTATCGAATGCACCAAGTACGTTTATGAGAGTGATGAACCAAATTTTTAGGCCATACATTAGGAAATTTGTGGTGGTTTACTTTGATGATATTCTGATCTACAGTGCTAGTACAGAGGAACATGTTCAGCATTTGAGGAAAGTGTTAATTATCCTTCGTGAAGAACAATTCTATGCTGCTACGAAGAAGTGTGTTTTCATGGCGAGGAGTGTTTTATTTCTGGGGTATGTTGTATCGAAAGAAGGAATACAGGTGGACCAAAGTAAAGTTGAAGCTATCAGAGATTGGCCGCAACCCAAGACGGTAATGGAGGTTCGGAGTTTTCACGGGTTGGCTTCATTTTATCGAAGGTTTATTCCACACTTTAGTAGTGTGATGACACCTGTGACTGATTGTATGAAGGGTAAACAGTTTGCATGGACGGAGGGAGTAGGGACTGCTTTTGAGCGAATTAAAGAACTCTTGACATCAGCACCAATTCTAGTATTACCAGATTTTCAGTTGGTATTTGAACTACATACTGATGCATCCAAGGTTGGAATTGGAGGGGTGTTGAGTCAGAGGGGGCGTCCTATTGCATATTTTAGTGAAAAGCTATCGGGAGCGAAGATGAGATATAGTACTTATGATGTGGAATTTTATGTTGTCGTACAAGCTATTAAACACTGGAGACACTATCTATTTCAGAAAGAGTTTGTTCTTTACACTGATCATGAGGCGTTGAAGCATTTACAAGGGCAAGACAAGATTTCAGCGAGACATGCATCGTTGATTGCGTACCTACAACAGTTTACGTTTGTGGTGAAGCATAAATCTGGAGTTACAAACCGTGTGGCAAATGTGGGTGAGCCGAAGGAATCATTTATTGACTACAATGAAAGTTGAGGTGACAGGGTTTAATGTGTGGCCAGAATTATTTGTCGATGATCCTTACTTTGCAAAGTTTGTTGATAAAGTCAAGGAGGGAGAGACGGATGAGTTTATGATGGTAGATGGTTTTCTGTTTAAGGGAAATCGATTATGTATTCCCAAGAGCAGTTTGAGAATGAAGATTATCAAGGAGCTACAAGAAGAAGGCCACGTGGGGAGAGACCGTACATTACAGTTGATTTTACAATCTTATTTTTGGCCATCGATGAGAAAGGAGGTTGAGAGATTTGTGGAACGATGTCATATCTGTCAGGTTTCGAAAGGAACTACGACAAATGCTGGATTATATATGCCGTTACCTGTACCAACTAAGCCTTGGGTTGATGTGAGTATGGATTTTGTTTTGGGGTTACCGCGAACTCAAAGGGGGAACGATTCCATTTATGTGGTGGTTGACCGATTTTCGAAAATGGCACATTTTATTGCTTGTAAGAAGACGGCGGATACTGTTCATGTTGCTCAGTTATTTTTCAAAGAAATATATCGACTTCATGGATTGCCAGAATCTATTGTGTCGGATAGGGATACTAGATTTTTTAGTCATTTTTGGCTAAGTTTGTGGAAGATGGTGGGAACGAAGTTGAACTTTAGCAGCGCTTATCATCCGCAGACGGATGGACAGACCGAGGTCGTGAACAGATCGTTGGGGAATTTGTTGAGATGTCTTGTGAAGGACAATCTGAAGAGTTGGGACATGAAGTTACGCCAAGCGGAGTTTGCACATAATCATGTAGTGAATCGTAGTACGGGTTTCAGTCCATTCCAGATTGTATATTCAAGTTTGCCAAGGGGACCGTTGGACTTAACGGTAGTACCACAACCGAAGGGGACGGTAAAACGAGCTGTAGATTTTGTTGATGGATTGACTGAATGTCATAAAATCATTCAGGAACGATTGGAGAAGGCAAATGAGAAGTATAAACGATCAGCAGATCTGAAGCGAAGAAATGTTGAGTTTAATGAAGGAGATTTGGTATATGCTGTGTTAACAAAGGACCGTTTTCCAGTGAGCGCTTATAACAAGTTGAAAGCCAGAAAAATTGGTCCTGTATAAGTCGTGAAAAGGATTAATGAAAATGCTTATAAGTTGAAGCTGCCGGAGGATGTGTACACGTCTAACGTATTCAAGCATCTCGTACCTTATCATGGGGAAGAGCTTACAAATTCGAGGACGAATTTTTCTCAACCTGGGGAGGATGATGCAGCGCAACCCATAATTGTCAAAGGCCTAAGTCGTCCACGACATAACGAAGCTGAAGCTTTAGGTCGTCCACGACCTAACAAGGCAAGAGATAAAGGGTTACGACCTAATAATGCAACCCAGGCTACGAATTCTGTGAAGAAGTTAAGTTGTTGCAAAGGCTTAAGTCGTCTACGACCTAAGGAAAGTGAAGGCTTAAGACGTCTACGACCTAAGGAAAGTGAAGGCTTAAGTCGTCTACGACCTAAGGAAAGTGAAGGCTTAAGTCGTCTACGACCTAAGGAAAGTGAAGACTTAAGTCGTCTACGACCTAACGAGTATGCTGAAGAAGGAAACTCACGACCTAAGATAAGTCGCGTACGACCTACGACCTAGTTAGGTCGCGTGACGTGATGCAGTAGTTTTTCTCTTGAGTCGCTGAATTTTAGGTCGTGACAATGATAAGTCGTTTGTTGATGAGTCGCGGCACCTGTTAACTCGTGAGCATTGATAAGTCGTAGGGTTTAAGTCGTATGTCGTGGGTGTTTTGCTGGACTTTGTTGTATGAATACGTTGAGTCGTTTGTACTTAAGTCGTATGTCATGATACTATGTGTTGTAATGTGTTTTGTACTATGTCGCATTTGTTAAGTCGGCTGAGGCGGTTGTGTTGTAATCTGTTAAGTCGTGAACGACTTATAGTAAGTCGTCTGTTTTGAGTCGTCTACTTTAGGTCGTGGGGTGATAAGTCGGAAACGACCTAAGTGTTGTGCATTTTTGTATTGCGTGAGTAGTAACTTCTATAAATAGGCCGGTGGTGCCATTTGTAATATTTTAGTTGATTTGAATAAAATTTCGTTTTTGTTAGCTTTGTGCTTTCATCCAAATTGGTAGTCGAGTGTAATCTCCTATCTCCACCTTCGACATTCGAGTGCGCTCGAATCTTCGATCGTTGAAGCCAATTCGCGGAATCAAGTGCGCTTGATCAACGCTCGAAGAATTGTAGATCTCTCCTCACGGTATCGTGCGCGATCAACGTGTCAGAGATAGCTAGAATTCGGTATCTTCGGATCAACGAATTTGGGCATTCCAGTATTCATCAATCCACCGATTGCTACTTTCATCGATCTACCTTGTTTTTGTTTAATCCGCTGCGTCACATGCCGACTCAAACCATACAGAAGGGCGAATTGTTATTTGGGGTAAATAAGAAAAAGCAGTGAAAGAAAAAAAAAAGAAAACAAAATCTCGCAAAGGAATGACAAAATATAATAATCAAATAACAGTTCATGAAGCTGTTTACAAAACATTTGATTATACTTATACAATACAAAATCAGAGTTACACATATCAAAGATTAATAAATATTACAGCGGAACAGTATGAATGCAGTGGAATAAATATAGTAAATAATAGCAGTACAAATCTTCGTCCTCCAGAAATAAGGTCTTCAAATCTTGAAATGCTCAAGCTGACCCGAGCGAATTGAAAAGACAAAACACTCGAGTCATAACTAAAAGATCTTATGTGAGTCAAATCAATGGTAAATAAATATGAGTGTAAACGGCGTCGGAGATGTTTACGGGTTTTGACATCTCCTATCAGTGTCTAACGTGAGTGCAGTAACTTAAGAGATGTTCGGGATTCACATCTCCTAAGGATCCGTTAAACTATCTACTATGTAGTACAATACACTATTATAATATGTTTACAGTAATATAAACTATTAAAATAGCGTTAAGGCGTTACCCATATCCCCCTTAACACATTTTATAGGTATGCCAATAGTCTATACAGTACCGTAACTCCCCGTAAACTGGAGCCACCAGAGGATACCATGTAGGTACGACATAAAACAAACTCATAGAAGGCGCGCTAGGGTAGGTGACACGGCACAACTAGGCAATGCCAGGGTAGATATACCAATTACGCATCCGGACTGTTGGTAACGCATAGCCGCAACTACCGCCCAACTCGAAACACACTCCCGAGTAAAAATCGAAGGGTGCCAACCAAATAAATCGCAAGTCAGAATATTGTATCGATGGAATGTGTCCGATCAGAGGAGCTACCTCATTGGCCCAGAATCGCTCCTGTTTTAGTCACCTTATGCTAACTCACGGGAGTTAGGTCCATGTAAATATACCTTTAGGATCGACGCCACCATCCTACTTCGTTCTGGAATCTCCACCACGTACACAGTTGTCAAAGTGGTTTTCGGTATTGGCAGAGAGTATGACAATATCCGATCATGGTCTCTTTAACAACCAATCGCTTATTAGATACCGGATGGTTCATTTACATTTCCAAAATCGTTTCATAATTGATATCAAAATATCATATTCAATTCAAACCATATCACTTTCGAAATCATTACTCATATTTACCTTTGAAATCATATCACATTTGAAATCATAGTTCGATAATTTTATTTCCTTTCAAAAGTCAAATTCACAATTTATATCAAAAATATCGTATTCTCAAAACTATATCACTTTCCTTAGTTTGGAAATTTAGAAATAGTTTAAATAATTATATATAGTTAAAATACTCCAAAATAGTTTAGTTATAGGTAAAGTACTTTTAAATTGATTTAAGATAGTTAAATAGATTTGATTTAGATTAAATATAATTAAAATAGATTAAATAGCTTAAAATAGATTAATTAGATTTAGAATAAATTAAAATGGTTTAATTCGTTTAAAATAAATTAAATTGGTTTAAAATAGTCAAATGATTTATATAGTTAATATTAGTTAAATAGTTTAATAAATTTGAAAAATCTTAATAATTATAAATATATTTTTAAAACTGTTTATATTAAAATATGGGTTTGGAATTTATATCAATTTAAAACTATTCGTTTCAATTCAAATATTTGGGCCATTTCAAATTTCCAAATCGACAAACCAAATTTCAATAAACTATCGAATTTCATATCGTTTAAAATCCATGTTCAAAATATCAATACGGATTACTCCAACTTCAAAATATTTCAAAGTTATTCTCAACAAATTCAATAACTCAATTTCGATAGAATTTCATTTATACTTAAAGGTTTAACTTGAAACTTCCAATTTAATTTTCTTAAAGCAATTCCTTTTTAAAACAATTCACATTTCATCACAAAACTTGATTTTTCCAAAAATACTTCAATTTATATAAATCAAATTTCATTTCAAAATATCATTTAATTAAATTCGAAAATTAAGGATTTTAAAATCATTTAATTTAACCAATCCGGTGTCCGTATATAATTCTCTATCCTAGGGTCAAGTGATACAGATATTTATCATTTTAATCCGCAATTTAAAAATTTACGGTTATATATCATTTCAAACCGCAATCCCGAATTAATAATATAATCCATAACGAACTTGCAGTTTATCACGATATAAAATACAACATCCATTCAACCAACATCAACAATCACATCCATCTTAATCATTATCCAAAACAATCAATAAATATCAATATAGAACTGATAGTCGATAACAGGTGTTTACTGGCAGTTTATATTCAATAATAAATTAAATAATGATTTAATTCAAATAAATTCAAATTAACTGAGATGATGATTAAAATATAACAAGCAGTCATAAATAAATTCCTAATCACATCATAAATTTAATTTAACAAACATAAGAAATTTTAGAAGTTTTGAGTAGGTTAAAACAGTCAACTTTGAATTTAAATCGAATTTAAATTCAAAATGGGGCCCAAATTTGAACAGTCTCGGAATCAATCCAAACAAGCGTTTGAATGTCAGGAATTTCGATACGATCACATAGGAACAAACCGCGCGTGAAACGGACCTCGTATGTAAAAGTTATGCAAGTTAGAACACTTGGAAATCAAATTTAAATTAAAACAGAATAAATAAATTCACAAGTTTACCTCCATGTCATCTCACTTTTACTGTTCGAAACCCTAGCCTAGAACTGTTTATCGCATTCGAAACTTCGTCAGCCGCCACAAACTCGCGCATGATTCAAGCGATCGCGAGCACCTAGCGCCGCCGCCACGTAGGCCGATCGCGGCCGCGACCTCGCCTAAGCCTCTCGACGTCCCCCTGGCCATTCGCGCACGCGCGTAAAACAGCAACCACCGCCAATTTTGACGAACCCTAGCTTGAATTTTGCCGACGATCTAACCAATGGTTCGACGAACGGTTAGCACAGATGAACTACGTACGACCATCTCCACCCATCCATACCGACGATTCGACGATCGGTCGAAGTTGATCGGATGGTGATGAACAGTCGAGAATAATTCATCGAATTTCGGGCACATAGACACCTAGATTGAAAAACGAATCACAGAATTGACTTGCGCTCGTCGAGAGCTTCAAATCGATATATAATTCGAAATATAATTTGATATAGTTTGAGGAGTTTGAATTTTTGATTTGGTTTTGAAATTGAATTTGAGATTTGGAAATGAGGTTTTGCCTGCCATTGGAATGAGGAGCAAATGGAATTGTACGTACTAAAATCAGAATTAAGAGATGACCTAGGGTTTATAACGATATATATATATATATAGGTAGAACAAACTAGAAGGGAATGGGCTCGATTGGTTTGGAATGTTGAACGATACACGACCTGAAAAGCCCGTTTCGACTCCGGAACGAAAATAGGTCAACCCATATATCAAAATAGATGTTTTTGATAATTTTAAAATCAATGGAACAGGTTTCAAGTACAAATTTCATCGTATGAAGAAGTTACGTTAAAATCAGCTTATTTCAAATTGATTTCAATTGAATTGATTTCTAGGCGTTTCAAGTTCGTAAGATCAAAGGACAAGTCCGATCGTTATGAAACTTGAAATCCTACAATAATTCACCGTTACAGATCTGATGAAACTGGTTTCGTTGAAATCCGAGTCAGTGGCCAAAATGGCTATTTTCACGTTAATTAAATAAATTAATAATTAATTAAATCACTTTTCAGTTTAAATTTTAATAATTTACAATTTCTATCATTTTTGACATCTTAATCATTTACAATAATTTAAACAAATTTAGATGTCAATTTAACGTTGATTAATTCATCAATTTCAGTGTTTAATTTCAATTTCATTAAATTCAGGAATTATAAATTAAAATTCCAAAATCCATTTATTAAATTTTAAACCTTGTTATTCAAGTCTTTTATTACAATAAAGATATAACTAACATTGGTTTATATCTTAGTACATTAATATTCTCCAATTTTGTCTTAATTTCATATAACGTAATATTTAATTTCATTTTAATCACAATTAATCTCCAGTTTAATTTAATGGACTACATACATAGGTAAATTATAATAATTGTCACTATTCACTTTTAATTTCATTTATAAGTTTATTACTTACAACAAATGTTACCATTAGTTTCATAACACAAATCTCGTTCAATTTCTATTAATCAATGTATTATTTTCTTGGTTAATTCAATATTTACTTTTATTTTCTTATATTAAATTTATAACCAAGCATAGCATTTAAATTACAATGAATTGGAATTTCATATACATTGTTAATAATCAATTTACATTAACATTGTTACAATTAATTTTAGTGTTCATTTCATTATTAAATTATAGATTTTTATTTCTTCAATATTAAATTACCAAATCTTATTAATTTAACAAATTTAATTATCGAAAATTACGGGTCGTTACATGTTACTTATTTATAATGGTTAAAGTTTATTATCATTTTAAATATGATATTTAAAGGATGATTAAGCAATTATTTTATTAAAGATTTTTTGGAATAATTTTAATCCTTTTTAAAAGATTGTTTAAAAATCATCATTTTGTTAATGTGATTTAAAGATAATTTAATAAAGAATGTTTAAATAATTACTTGTTTATTTAAAGATGTTTTAAATAATTGATTATTTATTAAAGGAACTTTATTGATTAAAGTTTATTAAAGGAGTTTTTTTTAGATAAAGAAAGTTTATAGATGAAGTTTTATAAATGATTTTGGATATTTATAAAAGAGTTTTATAAATAAACTTGTAGATTTAAAAAGCGTTTTATAAATGGATTTCGAGTTAAAATAAAAGAGATTTATAAAAAATATTTTCAGAAGTAAATTATAAAAGAATTTGGATGGGATTTTCTTCAACAGTCCTTCTTAATTATGGTGGTGTAGACATTTGTTCCATGCTTAATACCGAAGGAATGGTGTTTGTGGTTATGCTTACCTCTAGTTTAAATAATCTTTGTTTGATCCTTTTAGTATGATTTTGGAACAAGAAATCTTTCACAAATATTTTGTGAATATACTTATGCTAATGGGATAAGTATATGAATATTTCAATAAATATTTTGGAAAGAGATTTAAAATAAATGAAAGATTTATTCTGAGGCTTAGTGGTTGCTATGGGTAATTAAATCTTTGAATTGTTATTGTTTGATTATTTAATAATTAAATAACTAACTATTAAATCTTAAACTATTTTGACTCAGGAAGTATGATTGTATATTCGAGTTCCTCGGTGAGGACTCGAATACTTTTTGCATACTTCCAAAGAACCGGAATTGAGTTAACCAGAAATTACAGCTTAGTTTGAAGAAAGAGGTTTTTCGGATTTATCCAAACCACTCCAAACTAATAACATTTGTGATGGATCATTATGAAGTATTCTATGGAGCTATACTATTCTTCCTGAGGGTGATTCCAAAATGGAAGATGGTAAATATTGAATGTTTGTTCGATCCCGAAACAACTTATATGGATGAATGCTGGCATTGCATCTTTGCCTGGAGGACAGTGCTAGCATTTCCAGACGGTTTTCTAGTAGAAAAGGTAAAAGCATAGCCTCACAACTCGGAAAAATGGCTAAAACAGGGTAAGCAGAAGAGCTATGTGGTTAACTACCATTAGGAGCCATCATTCCATTCTAGATTGTTCCTTTAAAGTTGTTTCACGCGCAGGCATCGAGGGGAAATGTTTGCAGCCTCGGTGTTAAGGGATGAGGTAATCCGGCTTGTCATTTTAAAGAGCCGGCTCTATGTAGCAAAGGCGCAGATGTGTCTGTAGCCCTCAGGTACATTTTCTAGAGGTGTACCATTGGAAGGTGGTCCCTTACCTAGTCATAGTTGGAATCCGTTTTTCAATATAAGCCTTCAGAGTTGATTGTATATCTATTATGCTAGAATTTAATTAATGTAACAATTTCAACTATGATTCAATATTTATTTTAACCCTAGATAGTATTATAATATCACTAGATCTTCTATAGAAAATGTTTTGGTTATCGTAAGGTAAAAACATGTCCGTGTTTATGTGCGACGTGGTCTTATGAGATATCTTTGATTTTAAAGGGTTTTACAAGTTAAATAAATAAAATTCCTTGGGATTTGAGTTTCTCATGCTGGTTTTACCAGACTAACACTTGTTTTCCTACAATGCTTGGGTCAGCCCAAGCATATTTTCTAGATTTAGCTGGACATTTTGGAGCTTTCAGGAGATGAGCTAGATTCTTCAAGACGTATTCACGTATCTTCTATCTTCCGATGTTCTTGTTTGTTTTGTTTTTGTATGTATTTATCAGTAATTGTAAGGACAGGCTATTATAACCGTCCAGGCTGAAAATAGGTTTGTGTACTCTGATGTTGTGTATGTAATAAAGATGCTTTTCTTTTGTAAAATCTTGTGTATATTATATGTTTCTCGTCACGATGTGAGATTCTATTCTTCCTTTTTCTTTCTTCACCCTAAATGACATGTCTTTTGGACATTTAAATGATTGACACATGAATCCCGAGGATGTATTAAGTGTCGTATTTAGGTGTAAGAAAGACATATCGTTACAACTAACTAGCATTAGATCCAATCTATTGATTAATAAAATATTATTTTATTTTAAAGTATTTCATGGTTATTTAGTTAACTATATTAAATAAATTTATTTAATAACTATTTTGAATATATCTTATATATACATTAAAATAACAGTATAATAATAAATGGATATTTGTATAACTATACTTATACCTATATATATATATGTATGTATGTATATATATAAGTGTGTGTATTAGGAATTATATCTGTTGTATATACATATATATTATACTTACATTTGAATATCAAGAACAAATGCCTAAGTATATAAATATGTTTGAATACACTATAATATACATGATTTGTATGCATATATTAATAGTATTGTATATAGTTTAGACATAAACATATATCTATTACGTATTGCAATATATATATATATATAATTTAAAAAAATTATAATAAATAAATTAAAATCTTTAAATATATGTGGAAGATTGGCGTTTATAAAGGAAGTAGACATATGATTGAATAATTCCACCTTCCTATTTTACAAACTTTGGACTAATCTATATCTAATCTCTAGATAAAAGTGTGTATATAATTCCATATTTATTACCTTCAACTTGAAAAAACTCCTAATTAATCATAGTCAAAATTGATTTTGAAACATATATACATATACAATTAATACTAGTTTTGGTTTAATAAATGATTTGACAAATACATGTATACGTTCATACGTACGTACATACGTATGTACATAACATGCATATATCCAATAATTCATAGTTTTTGAACTATTTATATGTATGTACTAAACATATAAAATTTCACTTTTCCAACAATTCATAGAATACAAATTTATCCAACAATCCAGTATATAAATACACATAAAGATACACACACACACACATATATATATATATAAGTGTGTGTGTGTGTGTGTGTGTTGGGAAGCTAATTTTAAATGAAATAAATTTAAATCTAGACTTATATAAAATGTTATGGCCAAATTCAAGCATTGTTTGTCTAAAGATATTTTTTCATCTGTAATTGCAATGGTTTATGATTTCAAACAAAACAAAAGCTTGCATTCAAATTTCAATTGTCGAATGAAATTCATATAACCATGTGTTACCCGGTACCTTGGCCCGGCTACACAGAGGTGATTACAGAGACCAGACTAGACTATTGATGGGAAAGATGGCCACAAAACGACAATAATATGATCAAAGTTTGATATTCGGACAGTTGTATCCAGCCCCGGGTAAATAAGGTCGACAAATAGATGATACAAGACGTCAGAATTATGAAGGTTAGTTTGGTGGAATAGGGGTCGGCATAGACGTTTCGCAAGTTGAAGGGTGTATGAATGGGTCGGCATACTAGTGGCATATTGATCGGGTCGGCATAGTATTGGGTCGGCATATTAGAGGGGTCTGCATAGCAATGGTAGTAATCAAGCCGGTAGGGTGTCGGGTCAGCATGGTATCGGTCAGCATGATGAGTTCCCAAATATCGGATCGACATAGAATGTGGAGATAATGGGGTCAGCATGTTGGAAATGAGGAGATGGGCATGGTATGGCTTGGGTCGGCATGATGTGTTCATGAGTATACGATTGGCATGACATGTGGAAATGAGTAGATCGGCATGGTATGGCCCGGGTCGGCATGATGTGTTCAAGAGTATACGATCGGCATAACATGTGGAAATGAGGAGGTCGACATGGTATGGTTCGGGTCGGCATCCTGATATGGATCGGCAGAGTGATTTGGGCTTATCCTTTCCTGTGGTGGGCCCAAATGGTCAAGGTGGTCCAGGTCTCGGGATGTCAGTAAGGTTAGAGGATCCCTTCTTCTATATATACAGAGGCAGGGGGCCATTTTTGGAAACTTCTCTTCTTGGGGGCTAACAAGTGAAACTCTGCCATTTTTGTAATCAGTTTCCTTTTGTTCTAACTTGTTCTCAAGCTATTCCTGGTTGATTGTAACTGTAATCAATTGATTTGCAAAGCAATAAAGAAAGTATTCAGAGTGGACGTAGGCAATCAACGCCGAACCACTATAAATCTTATTGTTTTTGCTTTTTGTAATATTTTCCTTAATATCTAGTGTTATTCCCCAGTTTTCATTTACTTTCTTCATTTATTCCACTACTGAAATCTATTCTCGGGTGTTTGTGACCAATTTGGTTGCAAACATTTTGGTGCTTTCACTGAGAAACTTGATTCTCGGGCTATAGGATCACCTTTGTTGCTATTGGATTGCAGAAATCCCCCAAAGCAGATCCAGGTTCACTTTTAGAAGCTTGGAGATACTATTCAGATTGTTCAAGATCTAAGCAAAGAAATTCAAGATGGTATGGCGCACCAGATCTACTTCCCACAATTTTGATGCCAACGAAACTGCTAGTGTCCAACAAGGGGGCCCTATCAACCAGCCTGCTAATGCGAATGTGGAGCCTACTGCAGCCAGAACCTTGCAGATTCTATTACTAGAGCTGAATTTAATGACTTGATGAGGGAGCTGATGGAGATCCGTAGGAAGCTAAATGAGCAAATCCAGGCTAATGCTAACCTGATGAACCAGATTGCTCAACAACAACACTAAAGCACCAGAGGAGGTCTCGCTTCGTACTCGGCATCAGATAGCTCAACCTCATCAGACGAGCACCACAGGCGAAGGCGCCGCAGGATTGAAACAACACGAGCTAGGGGGATGGAACAACGTTTGGTAGACCATCATGGCCTGCCAAATCGGGTCAGTGCTGATCCCTCCCTAGGGGTCGGTACCGATCCCTCAACCAAGGGCACGGCTCCTCAACTGCAATTGGGGGTCATACTTAGCTTGAAACCATGAACTTAGACACTGGAGCACGCATGGATGCTGGTCAACAACCTCTCCAGAATGATAATGAGGCGAATCCTCAGGATACGCATCTGGAGGACAATAGGCCAAGAAGGCATGAGATGCCCCCGTGACACCGGCCAGAACATTCATATGGGATGGAGCCTGACCTGGCGCCACCTATCCACACTCTGGACTTATCCGCAATGGTCAGGCAGCTGATGAGGGAGGACCAAGGCTTGACAAACAATGATTGGGGAGTCTCAAGGTGTCATACTCCGTTTATCGACAACATTTTATAGGCATAGTATCCCAGGAGGTTTAACATCCCTACGATGCTTGCTTATGAAGGGAAGACTGACCCCCGACAGCACGTCATGAGGTACGAATGGTTGATGGACTCGGCAAGAGCGAATGATGCAACCAAATATAGATGCTTCCTTATAACTCTATCCGGGATTGATAAAATGTGGTACACGAGGTTACCGCCATGATTGATCTCAAGATTTGAAGAGCTGGCTACGAGATTCATGGAGCAGTTCTGGATTCATGCCACACACCCCAAAGATGTCATGTCGCTATCTAGTGTAATCCAGGCTCCGAAGGAATCACTGAAGGATTACTTGCAAAGGTTTCATGTTGCTGC
This sequence comes from Allium fistulosum, assembly GCA_030737815.1. Lineage (NCBI taxonomy): Eukaryota > Viridiplantae > Streptophyta > Magnoliopsida > Asparagales > Amaryllidaceae > Allium > Allium fistulosum. Next base: position 682,067,850 of record CM060905.1, on the reverse strand, counting down.
CAGTGAAGTTAGTAACCCGAATGACCACGACATACTTATGGCTGTAACAAGGGGGGTTGACCCAGAATTCGAGTTCGGTGATTGGCTAGCTGGAAAACCGCCGGTCACGCTGGAGCATTTCTATACGAAGGCAAACAAGTTTATGAGAAAGGACCATGCCATATTGTGTAGAAGAAGCAATGCTGCAAGGCCAAGCGAAGAAGTAGTACAAAGCAACATTGTAGTGAAGCAATCTGGCGAAAGCTCTGGAAAGGTTCAGGTTAACGTTCAAAACAAGCCGGGTCAACAGAAAAGGAGCGGAGTGGAAAATCCCAATTAGAAAAGGGAGCCCGAAAAGTGGAAGTCAAGGATTCCTACGTATAACGACTATCTACGGGCATCTCTAGAGAACATCTATTTGTCGACCTGTAACACTTTCCAGTATAGGAAGCCACGTCCGAAAGAATCGACTGAGGAACAAAAGCAAACCGGGAAGTACTATCGATTTCACGAATTCTACGGGCACAATACTGACTAATGTAGGCACCTTCACGATGCCGTTGAGAAATTGATTTGCCAGAAAAAGTTGCAGCAGTTTTTCAATAATCCACAGGAGGGCGGACAGGGAACGTCTGATCCCAATCGAGGGCAAGCTCCGTGTCGAGCTGAGGAGCCCGTTCAGACCGGTGGGAGGTTGTGATAAACATGATAGTTGGTGGACCACACCCTGTGACCGGAGTTGGTAGGAAATGGAGCATTATGCTAGTTCAATGAAACATGTGGACTTTGAATGTTTTTCAAATACGGAGGATGGAACTCTGGCTAAGCAACAGCGGACGATGACGGATGATATAGTATTCAAAAGTAGAGATGCCGATAGAGTGGAGACTCATACTATTGATTTGATAGTTATCTCTGCCATAATTAGCCCCGCTCTGGTGAGAAGAATTTTGATTGATTGTGGAAGTTCTGTAAACATCATCTTTAAGAATGCTTATGATCAAATGAGGATGGAGTCTAAGGATTTGAAATCATCTAAAGCTCGTATACACGGTTTCAACGGTGTGGCTACTGAGGCGGTGGGGTATGTCGAGTTACCGGTTGAGCTGGGAGAAGGTGAACATAGGAGGGTGCAGCTCCTACCATTCACCGTCTTTGATGTTGATTCACCGTACAATATTTTTTTGGGCCGTCCGGCCCTGGCTGAATTTCGGGCAGCCCTTGCCCCGTGGTGTTTGACGTTGAAATTTCCGACAGATAATGGAGTGGGTGTTGTGCATGGTGATCAGGCAACTAGCCATGCCTGTTATGTTGCGGAGTTAAGAGAGGCTCAACGAGAAGAGAAGGGAAAGGGTTTGGACAAGTCTGTCCGCATCCAGGTTACTAAAGATTGACAAATAGCGCCTAGGCCTTGGCTTGGGCACCACAGTCGATTCTATAGAGACATAGATTCGAGGGATGATGAGGAGGTACCAAAAGAGGCCAAGGCAGTGCCGGCTGAACTGATGATTGATACCTCAGTCAGCAAGACGACCTATCGTGGGTGTTGAAGATTGGATCACAACTTAGCCCTTCGATGATGAGAGAACTTACTGATTTCCTCCAAGTGAATTTGGATGTATTCGCTTGGACTTATTGTGACATGCATGGGATCTCACCTGCCATTGCGAGCCATGCATTGAATATTGATCCGAAGTATGTCCCTGTGAAGTAGAAGAGAGGAGGTATGGATCCGTATAGATCCATGGCTCTTAAAGAGGAGGTGGATAAGCTTAAAGCCAATGGGTTTATTCGCAACGCCCTCTACCCCGAATGGATATCTAACCCCATGTTGATGAAGAAGGCCAATGGGAAGTGGAGAACGTGTATTGATTATTCGGACCTGAACAAGGCGTGCCCTAAGGATAGTTTTCCCCTGCCTAGAATTGGCCAGCTAGTTGATTCAACTGCAGGGAATGAAGTGTTGTCATTTATGGATGCGTACTCGGTGTACAACCAAATCCCAATGCACGTCCTAGATTAGGAGCATACCAGTTTTGTCATGGATGTTGGATTATATTGTTATGTAGTAATGCCGTTTGGATAAAAGAACGTAGGAGCAACCTATCAGCGTCTGGTTAACCACATGTTCAAAAATTAGATCGGTAGGACGATGGAAGTCTATGTGGATGATATGATCATGAAGTCGCGGCAATCAAATGACCACATTCGAGACTTATTAGAGATGTTCAATATCCTCTGATTTAATAACATGAAAATTAAACCTTTGAAGTGCTCATTCGGCGTTGCATCAGGGAAGTTCCTGGGCTTTATTGTCAATGCGTGAGGAATCGAAGTGAATCCAAAGAAGATTCAAGCCATTCCGAATATACAAGCACCCAAAATTATTAAGCTAGTGTAGAGCCTGAATGGGAAGGTCGCTGTCCTAAGTCATTTCATCTCCAGGGCTACCGATAAATGCATTCCTTTCTTCAATTTGATAAGGCAGGGGAAAAGGAATTTCGAATGGATGCAAGATTATGAGGGCGTGTTCCAGGTTTTGCCGAGTTATTTGGAGTGACCCCCTGTTTTGTCAAAGCTGGTAGATCATGAGTAATTGTACATTTACTTAGCAGTATCACCACATGCCATAAGTGCCGCATTGATTCGTGAGGATAACCGGGTCTAGAGACTGGTGTACTATGTTTGTAAACGATTAACGGGGGCAGAAAGAAACTACCCGAAGATAGAGAAACTGGCGTATTTCTTGGTGATCACGTCGCGCAAACTTCACCCGTACTTCGAGGCACATCTAATCAACGTCTACACCGATCAACCTTTGCAACAGGTCCAACAATGACCCGAGACGTCGAGGAGGCTGCTTAAGTGGAACATCGAGCTCAGTAAGTTTGACATCACATATCTGCCTCGAAGAGCTATCTAGGGACAAGCACTGGCCGACTTCATAGCGGGGTTTACCATGTAAGATGAGCCCCTAAAGGGCAGTGTAATCCCTACTGTACGATGGAAGCTATATACCAATGGAGCATCCAATGCTCATTGTTCTGGCGTAGGCATCGTTCTTACAACCCCTGAGAACCGGTCAATTTGCTATGCTCTAAAGCTCAATTTCCCTGCTACAAACAATGAAGCCGAGTATAAGGCATTAATTGCCGGACTTAAGCTTGCTAGAGAGCTCAGGGTGAAATCTATCAAGATCTTTTGTGACTCGCAGCTGGTAGTATACCAAGTTAGAGAGGGCTAACAGGCAAAGGGACAACAACTTGCCCCATATCTTACCCAATTTCAGGAGTTGCTGGCAGATATTGAATACTATGACATTTCTCATATCCCACGTGAGTAGAATGGAGAAGCCGACTCGTTGGCAAAGTTTGCAAGCACTGGCAATGCGCAACAGATGGGCTTGGTTCCAGTCGAGACACTACATACCCCAAGTATAAATGTGATGGAGGTCGATCATGTACCGGAAATGGAACCTGAAAAGGAATCATGGATGTTTCCATTTAAAGTATACTTGTTGCATGGAATTTTGCCTGAGAAAAGGAATGAAAAGCGACAAGTCCTTCGTAGAGCCTCATGGTATATTACGGAAGGAGGAACTATGTACCAAAAGGGATTCTCTGTTCCCTTGCTTTGGTGTATCGCACATGATGAGATAAAGCATGTCTTGAAAGAAGTCCATGAGGGAGAGTGTGGCGATCACACTGGAGGGAAAATGTTAGCTAAAAGATACTACGTTATGGGTACTACTGGCCGACCATGAATCGAGACGCCGCAGATCATGTGAGACGATGTGACAAATGTGCGATATATGCAAAAGTCCCAAGAGCACCGCCGACATAGATCACACAAATGGTTAGTCCATGACCTTTTGCTGTACAGGGGAACGATATTATCGACTCTTTGCTGATTTCCAAAGGTGGTGTGAGATATGCGATTGTCGCAGTTGACTACTTCACCAAATAGGCCAAAGCGGAACCATTGGCAACGATCACAACCAAGAAGGTCATTAATTTTGTTGTTCGAAACATTGTGTGTCATTTCGGTCTTCCGCGAACTATCGTAACTAATAACAGAACTCAATTTGATAGTGCTAAGTTCAAGGAGTTTTGTCGAAGGTATCGTTTTGAGAAGAGGTTTGCGGCGGTCGCTCATCCTCAAGCGAATGGACAAGTCGAAGCTGTAAACAAGATTATAAAGTCCATCTTAAAAAAGCGTTTGGAAAAGGCAAAAGGCAAATGGGTGGATGAACTTCTTACGGCACTCTAGGCCTACAGGACCAATCATAAGTCTACAACTGGCTACACTCCATTTGCTCTTGCTTACGAAGCCAAAGCAGTCATTCCTGTAGAACTCAAAGTCCTTTCTCATCGGGTAATGTATTACGATCTCAGAACAAACCAAAACTTCTTACTGGAATCATTGGACTTTATTGATGAGAAGCGTGAGGAGGCCGATTTGAGAGCGGCTGCACATCGACACCGAGTCGGCCGGTACTATAATACTAAAGTCCGATTGAGAACATTCGAAGTGGGCGACCTTGTCCTGGAACGAATCTTTCCAGTCCCATCGCATATGAACCCGACATAGGAAGGGCTATACATCATTGAACAGAGGCTTGGAGAAGGAACTTTCAAGCTAGCGACTGCTGATGGCGTAACGTTTCCAAGAGCGTGGAATAGCGAGCATTTACGATGCTATTTCACCTAGACTATTTCTTTCATATTTCAGTAGAATTTGTTTTCAATATTTGCTTTGGTATTTGATTTTTTGATATGTAATAAGGCAAGTTATTCTGTCCTCATTTCTATGATGAATAAAAGCTTGAAGTTCCCTTTGTGTAAATTACCGTTATTGCATGTTATGTTATGTGTGTGTTGAAACTAATTGATATCGACATATGCAATGTATGAACAAATGTGTAAGGAGAAAAATCTCTAAGTCGCCTTGAAGTGGACTCGAGTATAAACGACTTCACAACAATCTCTAAGTCCCTGAAGCAGATTAAAATGTAAACGATTCGATGGAAAGTCTTGAATCACTGGCTGTAGACTGAAAAATTCCAAGTCCCCAAACCACAGGCTAATTCAAAGACCCAATGGATTGACAGGTGAGCATTCAATCATTCGCTATCCCACGAATTCTGGTCTAAGATCGACAGAAGATGCTCAAGCTGGTAGCGGCGGAATACAACTATTGGCTATGGTTCCGGCTTGGCATCGCTTGTGACCTAAGGTGTTGCCTACAGAGAAGCTCCGAGACCAAGATACTGAATTATCATCAAAACTTGTGAAAATTATAGCAAGTACTTGAAATGAGAAGAAATTATTCTACTATTGAAGTAATAATTCACTTAGTGATTAACCAAGGAACAAAAACTTTTATTTGGAATCTCAAAATTTCCTTACAAACCATTTGGGATCCACGCTTGTACATGTGCTACTAAAAAGAAAAAAAGGGAAAACAACGCATGTCTAATTTATTTGGACTAAGTACAATAACACAAGACCCTGACTATTTCTTTGACTTCATCTCCTTCTTCGGTTTTTCGAAGGTCGAATCGGTTGAGCGCCATCTTCAAGACCCTTTACTGCCTTGAGTGGAAGTACTTGAAGAAGGAGGAGGAACCACAATAGGGGTTGACCCGATGGGAAGGATGAATTGTAAAGGCCTATGGAGAGGATCTTCAACCACCACCACATCGGGTTCACCCTTGACTTTGATCTTTGATTTCTTCTCCTCTTCAACCTGTTCCTTCAAGCTAAACTTAGTAGTGTGCTCAGAAGCACCCATAATACAACGTCATCATGTTCCTTGGTAAGTGATGGGTCATTAGGCTTGTCTTCATCAAGCGCCCCACTCACCTGGGCATCGGGCCTTGGAATATTTGCGGCAGTCGAAGCCTTGGCTACTTTTCACTCCTGCTCTGTGGCGACATCGCTCCTAGGAGTTGACTCAGGACCGGGATGACCTATAAAGTTTTGTAAAAAGAAAGTGTTAGACTATGGCCATTATTTATCGAGAACAACAACTTTTTAGATTAAAAAGGGCTCAATGTGGTACTAGCATCCTGTTGACTCTCGGTAGCCATCGGGGTACTCCCTTCGATGATAGGAGATAACTTGTGTATGCCAAGTCCGGGCTTGTCCGGGTCGTAACCGATGTGTTGCTCGATGGGTTGAGAAGATAAAGTCCCAGTCGGTTGAACGGGAGGAGGACCCTGGGGCTCAGTGCCAGAAGACGCAATGATATCTTCTTTTTCCTTAGGCAGCATAGGGGCTCTTCCTTAAAGTTTTGCGGCAGCCAAGTCAGAGAGGTCGTTTCCTCAGAGCACTTCTTGCACGAATGCCCCTTCATCAAGCTCTGCCACCCCCAACTCCTCTTTCTTGATCTTGGTGATGATATCCCAAGCATCGGCAAGCGATTCAAGATAGCCTTCGCCTAGGAAAGTATAGTCGCAGTGAAGGAGGACCTTTGCATTATACTCGGCGATGAGTGGATCGAATAAGGTCTTGATTTCTTCCCTACCAGACTCAGGCGCTGCCTCGACTCGGGAGTTGGCTTTCGCACGCACCTCTCTCTTGCCCTCTTCATGAGCGGCTACTTTCAAGGCTTCGATTTGGGAGATTTGGTCATCAAGTATCGTTTTTAAATTTCTGGTTTCAACAATCTCCTCGCAATATTTTTGCGACTCTTCTTGTGCCTGAACTTTCTCCTCCTTTTCCTTGAACAGTAATTTTTCTAACTCCTCTATGTGGCGGGCTATCACATCTTTCTTCTTCTGTAAGGAGTCTTTCTCTAGAGCTAGGGTGCCACTGCGTTGGACTGCGGTGTCCAGTTCCATCTTATGTGAAGTCTCTAATCGACTCACTGCCTCAGCTGTTTCTTCTACATTTTCTTCGCTTCGACAAGTTGAGCCTTAACATCGAGCAATTCAGCATCATGATATTTGATAATATCTTTATCATGAATGGCCTTTAGCTTAAGGCGATCAATCTCGTGCTGGCGCTCTATAGAAACTTCTGAGACTTTTTCGGCTAAGTGGATGAACGCTTCATGCTGAACGTACACATCATTCATACATGCTAATGAACTCTCTTTGGCAGTTCTAGGGATGATGTGTATGGATAGGAGGAATTTGAGCCCATCGAAGCAAATTTTTGAAAAGGTAGCCTTAAGTTCAGCTAGTTTCTCCGCCGTGGTCGGATCATGGGTAGGAACTGGAGGAATCTGTTCATACGTAACCGAAAGTTGTTTATGGTGCTCACGAGATTGCCTGGTACTTGATGATCCAGAGTGTTGGTCACGTGGAGTGGCAGATTGAGAACCCCGGTACGCTGACTTGTCTCCGCTGCGAACATGAGGGTTAGATGGGTCGTTTTGACACGAAACATGTGCTAGATACTTCCTTTTGGATGATGAAGAAGATTCTCGAGAATGATAGTCTCTTTCCCGTCCTTCATCTCTGCCTCGGCGTCTTCCGAATTCTGAATCCCAACTTGAACGGTGGAAGGTGGAAGAGCCACGAGACGATCGAAAGCATGTGAATAAGACATTGCACCTGTAAAAGAACCAAACGGGAGCACATTAGGAGTTGTTATGTCAAGAGTTAATCACAAGTGGATGGTGAAGTTCAAGTTCTTGTGTGTGTCCTAGTGATTCCCCCCGATGGACCAACAACGTTTGCTTTACTCATCCTAATTCTTTCCCCTTTGTTGGAGGGTTGCACGCCTTCGCTGCTTCTCGCAGGTGAATTAAGCCCTTCGATGTCGAGGTTGGCAAGTTGTAGTTTAATAGATCATTCGGGATCGAAATGTCTAAAAGTCACTTCAACACGCTCTCCATATGTTGAGAAGACGATCTTTTTTCGACTGGAGGTACGACTAATTTAGGGGTTGCTCCGGTCTTCTTCTTTTGAATCTTGTACGCCAAACGTTTTCCCCTTCTTAGAGGAGGTTGCGATTAACTATTATGTGGCACTTCAATTGCCAATGTTTTTCTGAGGCCTGCGTCTTCAATTCTTGGCCCTACGTCCTCTGTTTCCTTTATTTCTCCCTCTTCAATGCCTTCTTGGATTTCCTCAACAGGGGGCACTATGGGATCGTTTGTCTCTTCCTAGCTCCTGACAACAACCTTCAGAATCACTCTGCTTCCTGGGTGGCCAATCCTACGGCCGTCCTCTAACAGTCTGAATAAAGAAAGCAACTCATCGGTGACGAGGAGTTTGATGTCCTGGTCCTCCACTGGAGTAGCTCGGATGTCCGCGATGGCCCTGGAATATCTAACGCGTTTAGGACGAGGGAAAACCCCTGAAAGAATTGAAGGAATTAGTACGGTTGAGAAAGAAACCGTAATTTGAATCTTCGGGTTAAAGGTAAAAGCCGAAGTAGTACTTACGTCGTTCCAAACACCTTCTTGCGAAGCCGGGAGGACACCGTACGTAGAACCATTCTTGTTTGAACAAGGAGAGTTTATTCCATGCGCCCATTAAGACTTAACATTTGGGTATGGGCTCGAGGAAGACGTACAAAGGACTATCCGCTCGTCGTTTGAAGTTGTAAATGTACCGGATGTCTTCGGGAGTTGGCGAACGAAATAGGACATTCATAAAGAAAAGGAAAGTACCATGGATAAAAGCATACCTGTTGCGGTGCAGCTGTGTGGGAGCGGTTCCAATGTACCTCAACATTTCACGAATAAAAGAGTTGAACGGTGGCACACATCTGGTCCAGCACATGAACTTATTGCATGTGGTATATCCAACTGGGGGAAAGTGAGGTCTCTCTTGCCTTGATGGAAACAAAACATCTTCAAAAGGAATCCCGTGGATAGAACACAATCGACGAAGAGTAGCTTCGCCTATTTTGGAAGCCTATGAGTCAGCCGGATTATTTAAGACGATGGCATCCTCCGTAGCATCGGGAGCTGGGCCTATAATTTAGGTAGAAAGAATTGGGATATCGAAAAAAACGATTTGCTTATGGATCAGATGTCTCTACTTTTTCTCTTTGTTGGCATGGTATGCTTGTCAAACAAGGTAGCAGAGCTTGATTTCATATCCGATCTAGAAGATATTGTGGTTGAACGCTTCGTATAACTCGGGATCTCTGTCGGTATACTTAGTAGACAATAAATATTAGAAATAATAACCTACACCCCTTCCCCGTGATTTTTGTGAACTAGTGCAATGCAATGTGAAATGAATGTGAACAATTTAAAATTAGAAAAGCAAAAGTAAAATGTCGAAGCTTAGAGGTTTCGTCCAGAGAGACTGTCATCACTGACCGTCTTAAAAGACGTAAAAGGTGATTGGTGACAAAAGCTTTCGGATCGGATGTTGACATTTTGTATTGTGAAGTACGTTGTTCGAGTATGTTGGGCCAATTCTATACTTGGTTCATATTGAGTAGATTGGGAATTTGTTCGTTCAAATTTAAGTTCATTAATCCGTATATGCTAGTTGTGTCATTATCAGTCACTTTATGGTTGGGTGAGGCAGTGTACACTCATGTGTTCGAATAACTCGAGTCAAGATGGTTTTTAATGACCAACACCGATCCATGCTATGTATGCCGATCCCTACGCCTTAAACCTATCTCCGACCCCTCTGCCTTACTCTTATAGCCGGTCCCTACATTTAGACATACTTGACCAGACCGACCCCTTATGATTGACTTAGATATCGAACCCTATGTTTCAGCCTTCATTGTCGATCTCTACGCTAAACTCTTTAAGACGACCCCTCCTTTTCAACATCTATACCGATCCCTATAAGTGAACCTCTATACCAATCCCTCTAAACATCCTTACGTATACCGACCCCTTCCCATTCCAAACGCCAAACCTCCCACTGACTACCACTCACTGATACCTCGCTTGCTGCCGAACCCTCTTTCTTCACCCTCCTTTTTCTCTCCTCCTTCTTCTCCTTCTTTTTCTTCCTTCTCTTACCCCTTCGCCTTTTCTTCTTCTATTGCATAGCCTAATCTACTCCACTTTATAACACGCCTAGCCGATACTTAAACGCATCTAAGCTTGAAGGCTCGCGACCCAACCACACAAACAAAGAAGAAGCTATACCTATTCGATTTAGATTGCAAGCTCGAAGCTTGAATTAGAAGTGAATTGATGTTAATGGAGGTTGAAAGCGGGATATTGTGGTCGAATTTGAATTAGGGAAGGGAGATTTCTAGTCTTGCTTTGGAGCGTTCGGCTGGGAAGGGAGAAGTGGATAAAGTTTGTAAGTGTTGAGAAGTTAAAGTAACATAAAAAGAAGGAGGAAAAGTGAGCTTTTATATATGCAGTAGAGGGGGGAATACGAAGCGGTCTTGACCAGGAGACCAGGTCACGATGCTAGAAGGGCTCGACCTTAAGGTATGCCAATCCCTATCCATACAGATCCACCAAAGGGTCGGCATACCAAATGCTAACCCCTCTTTAAAAAATAAAAATAAAAATAAAGTGATAATGATATATAATAAGTAATGGAAGAAGAGGGGTGATGTGCATGAGATAAGAAGAAGAATAGAAGGCAATAGCGAATGTTTGGAAAACCCAAATGGCAACCGATGTCGTGAAAGTTAGGGTACAACATAAACATGAGTATGGATGGGCTCAAGAGGAATTTGCGAATTCAACCTTTTAAAAGGTTAAGCCAAGAGGAAACCAGAGGACTTCATATGACAAAATTTATGTATTCAAATGGAATGAGACGTTAGACCTGTTTCATCGAAGAATAATAAAGAACTACGATCAGCCAACGACTTGGGTAGGCCTGTCCCCGGGAACCTGGATTTTTCTCCAAATCAAAGCATGTCGTTTTATTCACAAGATGTACTTTGGGGAGCAAGTGTTACCCAGTACCTTGGCTCGGCTACACAAAGGTGATTACAGAGACCAGACTTGACTATTGATGGGAAAGATGGCCACGAGACGACATTGATATGGCCGGAGTATGATATCCGAATAGTTATATCCAGCCCCGGGTAAATAAGGTCGATAAATAGATGATACATGACGTTAGAAGTATGATGGTTACTTGGTGGAATAGGGGTCGGCATAGACGTTTGGAAAGTTGAAGGGTGTATGAATGGGTCGTCATATTAGTGGAATATTGATCGGGTCGGCATAGTATTGGGTCGGCATATTGGAGGGGTCGGCATGGCAATGGTAGTAATCAGGCCAGAATGGTGTCGGGTCGGCATGGTATCAGGTTAGCATGGTATGTTCCCAAATATCGGATTGGCATAGAATGTGGAGATAATGGGTTCGGCATAATGGAAATGAAGAGATCGACATGGTATGGCCCGGGTCGTCATGATGTGTTCATGAGTATATGATCGACATAACATGTGGAAATAAGGAGATCGACATGGTATGCCCTGGGTCGGCATTATGTGTTCATGAGTATACGATCGTCATAACATATGGAAATGAGGAGGTCGACATGGTATGGTTTGGGTCGACATCCTGATATGGATCGGCATAGTGAATTTGGCTTAGCCTTTCATGTGGTGGGCCCAAATGGCCAAGGAGGTCCAGGTCTCAGGATGTCAGTCAGGTTGGAGGCTCCCTTCATCTATAAATACAGGGGCATGGGGCCATTTTTAGGGACTTCTCTTCTTAGGGGCTAACAAGTGAAACTCTGCCATTTTTGTAATTAGTTTCCTTTTGTTCTTACTTGTTCTCAAGCTATTCCTGGTTGATTGTAACTGTTATCAATTGAGTTGTGAAGCAATAAAGAAAGTATTCAGAGTGGACGTAGGCAACCATCGTCGAACCACTATAAATCTTGTTGTTTTTGCTTTCCATAATATTTTCCTTAATATATAGTGTTATTCCACAGTTTCACTTAATTTCTTCATTTATTCCACTACTAAAATCTATTCTTGGACATTTGTGACCCATCTGGTTGCAGACCCCATGTATATGAGAATACAAATATAAATATCAGGATTAACAAACATATGTAAAAATAGGATATTAGATTATACTTCAAAGATCCAGCCAAATTATGACACTTCGATCTATGGATTGCCTTCTAAATTCGTTAAATCGCTACTCATTATTGCAAAGATCGAAATGAACTACTTTATTTTTATTTTTTGATGTTCTTTTGGGGTGAATAATTAATTTCTACCATGGAAGGAAGGAAGGTGGAGTTGGCCATGAAGGAAGGAGCATGAAGAAAGAAATTTAAAAATGAATTAATGAGGAGGATTTGTTTTTATGGAGAGAATGAAAAACTTTCCAGTTCCTCTCTTTAAAATCATTCCTTTAATTCTCTATTAAGTCTAATCAAATATTTAGACCATATATTTCATCTATGTGGATGGACCATGCTTGTGTCATATATAGACCAAAAATCCCATAGCGTAAGTATGTTTTACGCATGCTTATATATATATCGTATATCAATACTTGCATATTTAACTTATATATACACATCGAAATAATTAATAATAGTATGCATAACTGATAACCCACAAACATCAGATACATTAATAATTAAGATTTCTTAAATATTAATTAATTCAAATAATTTATTACACATTATAAATCGATTAAATCATGTACTTTTCGTAGAATACACAAATACAGCTGTGAGACTTAGATTTGTGAATTTAGTCTTAATATTGGTGAATTCAAATATTAATGTTCACATGACACCTTTTGTAATGGTGTTACAGCTTGGCTTAACTCATCGCTTATAGATCTTTTCGATAAACTCTTTTTTTATATCACTTTAAGCACTGCCACTAGTGATAATTACTTGCACATGTTCTCTTAGCCAACACTATATCACTTTAGGATATATAAAGTCTGGTATTTGTCAAAACTAAAACTTTATCCACATTCAACATGATCAGTCCATAAACAAAGTCCTTAGTTCAATAAAGATATTTACTATAAAAATTCTACTATAGCCGGAGATTTTACTTCGAGTTGACTACAATTGACCGTGATACTAACCTCGTATAGCTTAGGAGACAAATTCTTGGGGGAATAATACTTCCCTCCCAATCCATCAACTCAGACCCAACTAATGTCGTTCAATGGATACCACACCATGATTTAACTATAATCATAATGGATCCACTCCAAAGTTCAATGGTTTTCTCAAGTTAAAGGAACTGTGTAACATTGTCACACCGAGATTTCCTATTCAACTTAGTTGTTATCAACCAATATGAAACTCTCAAATGAGTTATTCCATTGTTATCCAATAACAACGAGTATGTAACCCCATGATGCCTCCAAAAACCATGAGTTATTCACTATCTAACATTTGGAGTGTGTTAAGCAATTTGGTCTCGATAGATTAATCGATATTCTTCCTTGAAACATGTTGACCGAGAATATTTAAAATAAAATGTTATTTTATATTATTAATGGTTACTCACTATTGAAAATATTTGCAGATAAAATAATATAATATTTTATTTAATGATTTTCTCAGTAATATACTTTAATTTAATTACTTAGTTGATTATAACAAAATATACAAAGTATATATAAAAATTTGACTCCTTTAGTACGAACAAGACTGATTACAGAGTTAGATATATGTAACAAATTATATAATTACCCCTAGGGTATTCTACGAACTTTTTTATTACCAACTTTTGGTAAATAACCCCTACATTATTTAGCCCAAAGTGCATTACGTTACAGCAATGTGTTCCTCAATCGGTCATTAAACTTGTATGTTCTTCATTAGGTTTAAACATGGGGATTTTATTATATCCTGAATATGTATCCATAAAGGATAGGAGTTTATGACCACTAGTTGCATCCACCAACTGGTCAATTCTTGGAAGATGATACTAATCTTTTAAACATGCTTTATTTAAATCTTTATAATCAACTTAGGTCCTCCATTTTCCACTGGATATTTTTAACTAATATTGGATTTGCTAACAATTTAGGGTAATAGACTTCTTGAATGAGCCTATTTTCCAACAATCTTCTTTACTTTTTCTTTTAGCGCAGTTGTCAAAGATTTATCAAAATGTCTTATTCTTTTGCCCGATAGGAGTAAAATTTAGGTCTATGTTAAGAATATGGTACATTATTGCGGTGTCAATTTTAACCATATCTACATGGGTTTAGGTCTATGTTAAGCAAAGACATCCGTACTTAACCAAGGGAATAAGACAATTTTTTTCCTTGTATCAACGTCCAACTTCTTTTTATCTTCACCTCTTTATTTAAATCATTGGGATATATACTAATTTATTCCAATTCTTCTTCAGACTTTACTTCCCTTCATTGCCTCTAGAGCCAATTTTAGGAATGACACCTCTAGCTTTTGTTCTTGATTTGTTTCTAGATTCGCCTTATCCATCTCAACATATTTTCTCTTCTTCTCAAGTTGTATAGAATTTTTGCATAGACCCTTTTGCTTAATAATTACAAAGTATCATTTTTCTGCCTTGGACATCAGTTCTTGATGATTGATGACAAAGGGCTTTGATTTTTTTATATGGGACCAAAAAACGATTCACTATCTTTATCAGTTGCTCAAGGGTAGAAAAATACATCTCCCTAGAGCTAAATTGTTCCCCCTTACAACCCTCGAGCCTGCTTTGAAGGAAAACTTCATAATTGGAGGTTTAGGTGATATAAACACATTCATTTCATCCAAAGCTAGCCTTCCAAAGAATGTGTTTTAATTAGATGGTTGATCTTGGAACATAAATAAGGTTTCAAACGTTTTTGAGAAAAGTGGAATTCCACTTGAACATATAGCTAGATTTTGCCTAGTAGAGTAGAACCTTTGTTCCTAAACCCAAAGATAGGTTCTTGACTTGGCTCAAGATTTCTTTAAGGATGTTTATCTAGTCAAAGGTAAGATTAAAGGTTACATTTATAGAACTTTCGGTATCCTCTAAGATTTTGGAAACCAATGACAGTCTGGTCTATGTTGTAATCATTAAAGGATTTTTGTGGGGGTGCATTACTCCTCTCAAATCTTTAGGAGTTATTACCCAGCCTGGTATAGGCATAGCGCTCTTATAAGCCTTAGCCTATGTTTCCTCCCCTATGGAACATATCCCTTTTTTGCTTCCCAGATGTATTGTTTCTTGATACTTTGGTGGCCTCCACAATATGCGGTCCATCGTGGATTACATCAATACATTTTATCGGTAATAGGAACTCTCTTTGGGGTTTATTCTCCAGCACTTTAGGATTGTCTGCCAGTGGATTTTCATTGTTCTTCGATATCGGGAATTTCTGACCCTCCTTGACAAACTCCTTCATCGCTCCTCTCCTAACCATGTTTTGAACTATCTTTGCCATAACACAACATTTATCAGTCTTATAACCATTGGCTTTGTGGAAAACGTAATAGTCACCCCTTTTTTATGCTCTATATTAGTATTAGCATCTACTGGAGTAGGGTATTTCATTTTATCTTTGGTTACAACATAAATATAAGACATTAGTTGGTTTAAGGAGTCATTAGTTGGGTTAAGGAGTTATAATTCACCTTTGGAATATTTCCCACATTCCCCTCTTCTTTGGAACACAGAATCCAATCCTTTCACCCTCTCTTCTTTTTTGCAGTAATTTCCTCTTTTGGAAAATTTCATCCATGCGGATGAATTGTTCAGCTTGAAAGTGGAAGCCTTGGAGATTCTTATGGCTATGGATATATAACTCCTTCCATAATGGAGTATTTTCAATTAATTTAGACTTTATGGCCATAAGTTTAACCTTTTAGCCAAGAAACACACATCTATAGTTAGCTCCTTCGAAGTATAAAAATGAGCTAAAAACTCATAAGAAAACTGGCAACATAAGTAAATCATTTTCTCTCAATATCGCATATACCTTTTGCTTGAAGTTCCTAAGAAAGTTGTTGGAAACAGTCTACAGCTCACCGCTCCTAGTGCATCATATATGTCTATTTGGCTTTCAAAAGCCAAACGATGATCATCTAGGTTAGTTGAACCATCATACTTAATAGAAGAAATTTTAATATATGAAGGTAATGAAACTTCTTTTATCTCATCCTTGAGTAGAGATCCTTTGAAGTTATTAACTCGTAGATCCAGAGTTCTCTTTCGCTTTAGATCCATCGTATCTTTGACAATATTGTAGGCCAAACCCCTTAAGTAGGTTTCTTCATCCTTATAATTCTTCTTACTTGGTTTGTATTCTATTTAAAAAAAATGAACTTGCATATTATATGTTCGGAGATCTAAGAAAATTATTTGGTTCTTTAATCATCTTATGAGTTGATTGGTCATATGTCTCAATCCCCATTTTCAAATTTTGATAATGTTTTTTAGGAATCCTCATTGGTCTAACATCTTCTCCCATCTCTTCTCCTTTAGGCTCCAAGGTGCTCTTTGCAAGATTCTTTGCTTCCAAATTGACGTCTTATAACACCCTGGAAATTATGGTAATAAGTTAAAATATAAAATAAGGATAAAAAACATAATTTTAGATTCAAGGATAAAATATAAGTTTTTTCAAACATTGTAGTTAGGCCTCGAGATCTTTCCATTCCGTCTTAAATGTCATTACAGTTAGGAAACATATATAATTTGTTGAATTTTATAAAAACAGGTCGAATATAGCGGAAAATATGACCAGTGGCATTTTTGTATATATGTATTTTGGGCTTAAGTTAGAAATTCTAATTTTTAGCTATAAATTAGACCCTAGCTTCCATTATTTCCTTTTCCAAACCCTTGTCGTCACCTGCACGTACATTTCTCTCTCTCTCTCTCTCTTTCAAAAATTCCTTATTTTAAACAAACTCTTCTATCTCTTCAAAAATTTCTATACCAAAATAAAAATAAAATAAAGGAAAATCAAACTAAAGAGATAATTAAGACTAGAAGAAGAAGAGAAAGTAAGGGCAATTCAAATCAAGCTAGGAGGAAGATGGCTTTAAAAAGGTGAGTGAATTGATTATAATGTTTATGTTGATTACAAGTAATTGAATTCCTTTATAATTCTATATGATTTGAAAATATAGATATTGGATTTGAATGATAATTCCAACTTTTTTTTGAATTACAACTTTATCTATGAATTAAAATGAATGGTGATGATGGAAAACCCAAGTTGATAAATTAATGGAATAATTATTGAAAAAGGGAAAAGATTATATTAGTGAAATTCATATCAAATTCTACGAAGATAATTCTGCATTGATAATGTTTGGGTTAATTGGACAAATGAAGAAATCAAATACCCTTTATTTCACCTTGAATTAATTTTGTAATTTGAAATATACGAAGAATCTTCATTGGAAACACGTAGGTAGTTTTAAATAAAATGGTGTAATATACGTATATAATCAGGAGATTAACTAGTTAAATTCGGGTAAGCAAAGGTATGAACTATACAAAAAATCTGGTCGAAAATGGGTTCTTAAACCTATATTCGAAATCACGAAGAAGATTAATGAAAATGACTAAAAAAAACTTTAAAATCTAGAAAACATCAACCGGACGTCTAAAAACCTAGATCGAACGTCTGAAAATTCAGATCAGACATTTGAATTAGGAGTTAGATGTCTGGATTTCAGGAAATTCTAACCCAAGAGCAACTAGTTCGAATTTGACTTGATTCAGATATTTGAATCCTTTTTTTGGTTTTTGAAATCGACGTTAGACGTTTGGGAACGAGGGTCAAACGTCTAATACCCTAGAGAACTATTATTTTTAAAGGGTAGGTCAGACGTTTGATATAGTCGATTATACGTTTGAATTATTTCAGCAAGCAAAGGTTGAACCTAGACTTGGTGCAGGCAAAGTAGGGCGAATATGGGGACTCATATCCCACTTTCTTGACTTTTAGTAGTTCATGTAGATGTAAGGAGTAGGTGCAACGAGGAGGACACTTCGTGGAGAGATTAGTATTGAACTCGATAGAGCCTATGCTCGCAGCACAATTAAGAGTTGTTATGTTATTGAGGCATGCCTGGTCACATGCTAAACATGTAGGAACTGGGGAAGGAGGATAGAGGCATCCATATGGTAAGGCAACACGGTTGGGCAGCGACTGGACCTATTGGGGAATCACTATAGTGATTTCTTTACGCTTTAGGTTTAATGATAAATAGTATAGGACATGGTTACCTTTGAGAATTTGACACAAATGCTTAGGTAGGCCATAAATCGTCGAGGTAGTATACTCGGCATGAGCCCTTGTGTAACGACGTGGAAATTCGAACACTTCATCTTCGAATATCTTAACTTTTGGAAAATGGTTAAATATTAAAAATATGATTTTATAACCTTGTTAAACACTTTTTAATTAATAAATAATGATAGAAAACTTCTTTTTGAAATATGTTTATAAAAATATATTCTTTGAATAAATATTGAAAATGCGACTGAAAAAGGTTTTGTTAAAAATCAACTTTTTATTCAATAAAAGTTGTCCAATGTCTTTGGGCTTAAGTGACAAACATATGAAAAAATAAAAAAGTGCTTAAACCTTCTTATTACTAATGGAAATTAATTAAGCTAAAAGCTTCTAGAAAGAAGAACTAAAGGACCGTTGATGTAAGGAGGAAAACGTGGACTGATTCATGGAAAGCATGGTGTGTAAATGGTATGGATGCATGTAACTTCATGGTTGGCCTAGGAGGGTATTGGTGGTTTTTTGCCACTAATTCCTAAGCTTATAAATGTTGAGGGCTCTCTTCATTCTTACAAATTCACAAACTCTAAAATCTCTACATTTCCATTCTCTTTCTCTACACAATTTTCTTAAATCAAAGAAACCCTAAACAATTCCTAACTCCTCCATACTCAAGCTATCATCCTAATATAGATTTTAACATCATTCTATCAGTTAAAAACTACAGAATTGGAGCCATCCTTTCTAAATACTCCAAGGTCGTACCCAATCTTGGGTGGTAGGAGCTTGGCCTTGCACTTCTTGTCCCCCCTTCTCTTTTTCGTACTTGTTCTAGCTTGGTTCTTGTGCTCATGTGTTATTGCTTGGTAGTAGTAGCTTTATTCTTAGATTAAAAGTGAGTTTTCTCACTCACTAAATAAAACAATAAACTTGATACTTTGTTAAAACAAAACTTGATGATTTTGCTTGTTATAAACTGTGATAATATACCCTAACTACTTAAAGTTATAACCCTTAATTATATGCTCTACAAAGCATGTGATTTGTTTAAATATTACAATTGTATTGTTAAAATAAGTACATGTAATTGGAAATTTGAACATTGAATTTGGACATGTTATTTAGTACATATGTCATTACATGCTTCCTAGTGATATGACTCGAGTTTAGGAATCATACATGCTTATATAAGTTAATGATATCAAATATCTAATTGAATACAGAATTGTCTGTATAGCGACAGTCACTATAAACGCAGTTTAAAATCCCTTCCTCTATCTCATTTTTTAAGCTCCATATTTTGTTTATTTTCAAATAAAATGTTTTCTATACTTATATAAGTATAGATGATCTATTTTTTTTATAAAACAAAGTTAGTAGAGTTATGGTCTATATAGCGATAGACGCTATAGATGCACTTTAGAAAAACAAGTTTTTGTGAAGTTGAAAATGTTATTACTTTGGATATTTTTATGGAATCTTTTCAAAGGAGTTGTATAAAAGATATACAATCATTTTAAAAGAAGTTTGAAGTTAAAATAGATATTAAAAGAATTTATTTTGAAGATTTAAAGTAAAGGTAATTCCTATTTTACATAAACAAAACTTGTTTATTTTGTTAAAATAGTAAAGAAATTCAAATCAATATTAAGTAACTATTTTTAAGATGATAATCCATATAACTATTTATATCATATTTATAAGTAATTTAAAGGTAATATATTTATATATAAGTTTATTAAACTATTTTTATCGCTTTTATTAAAATAAGAAATTTTATACACTTTCCTTCCTTAACTTATTCTAAATTCCATTTCCTTATTAAATAAAACTATTTTGCATATTTATATCATTTTAAAAGAGTTTCTAACATATTTTACAAGTAATTTGAAAAGACTATTATTTTAGAAGAAGAAATGGAAAATAACACTTATGTAATGACCTTAGTTTAATTGTTTATGGAATGTTAGTATTACTATGCTTAACACTAAAAGCCGAATGAGGTAGGCTTCCCTATTTGCGAGAGTCAAGATTGATGTTCGACTAGGGAAAGAACAATAGAGCTCTAACCTACCAACTTCCCTCTTGGACGAGGAATAGTTAAGCTGGAAGATCGAAAATGTGTTAAGTATATGAACCTTGATTTCTGTAAACAAGGGCTTAATACTCAATAGTCGATTGGTCGACCACCGATCTTTACCAAAGTTAACTTAAGAAGTATACGAAAGGCGTTCTGGATTTATACCAATGAGAATCCTTAGGGAGGAGCATTGGTATGAAACACCTCTAGATTTCGTTTACTTCTATATTCATCGATTAGTTCAGAAGAGTCCAGGATCGTTAAGTTTTACTTACCGAATACCACTTCAAAACTATTATATGATTCAGTGCTGGAATAACTCATTAAAGTGGATTCTGTCCAAGTAGGAAGACTTGCGTAAAAGAGGCCAAACGTAGCCTCGACATCAGAAAAAGAACTAAAGACTGGGTAGGGTGCACGATCCTGGGGTTTAGCTGACCCATGGGGGGTACAATAACTCCATATCTAGAGTATGCTTATAAATGCAACTAGCGATAGTTGTTGATACTTGGTTCACATTGTTCACGAGAGTGTTCAGAAGGTAGTTTCTAATCCTTGTCATAGGTTATCGGTCTCAGTTTACTAAGGAGGTCTCCATGAAAAATCCATTTACACGAACATGCCTTAGCGGTTTTTAATGTACTCTTAAATGTTGTGGTGTGACCAATGTATGCATCACCGCTAATTTCATATATATATATATATATATGTTACACACATTAGACATTATCTATAATAACACCTAATGTAAATATCAACTGGTTTGGGCTCTTTCGAGAGGAAACCAATCTGATGATTCGGTGGGTCTCGGAAATAATGTTATGTGTTTATATGCATTTCTGAGTTTCTCATACTAGACTTATGTCTGACACATGGTGTGTTTTTTCCAAAACTCCTCATGTACTCCTTCGAGTAGATTTAGTAAAGCATGATTTATGGTTCGATGTTTTAAGTTTATGGAGACAAGCTGGATGCTCCCACCAATCCACCTACCTATTTTCATTTCCGTTTACTATTATGTTTGTATTCAGCATTATGAGGACAAACAATTATAACTGTCCAGGCTGATTGTAGTACTTAGTCATTTTGTAACTCCAATGTTAACAAGAAAACTTGTCAATACCTTAATTTGGAGTTTGAAGTATAAGTGATTCCTTTGAAACCTCCTTTCGAATGGACAAAAAAAGCTGATGTTGGTTGATTCTTTTAAGCTTTCCTTTTGAATATGATGTAGTAGACGAAACTTCTTCTTTTATGACCTTTCGACGTGGTCGAAACATTCAAATCTCTTTTATAATGCCTTTCGAGCTTATTCAAATGGTTTGAGTCCACCGGATCCAACTTTCGAAGTGATCAAGGTGGCTTAAGGCTAAGATCTAATAGTTTTGGGAAAACAGGTTGAATAGAGTGGGTTTCGACTTGGTCGAAAGGGTGAGCTCTGACTATCTTGCAGTTTTGAGCTAGAACACAAAGGATACGTGAATACTAGGTGTTTCGACTTAATCAAAAGGGAACCTTTCATCCATGTCGACTTCAGATGTTCATAATCGTGTGTAGATAGAATCCCAATGCAGTTGTATAATCAAATGTGCTATAATCTTTCTTTTTATTGATCAAAGTTATACAAACAGGTTAAATTCCCAATTCGATATTGACATTAGGGTTTACCAACTTCTGGAAAATACAAGTCAGAAGTGAAAGAAATCGGATCCCTTAAAACAGACCCCTAGGGTCTTATTTATAGGTGTTGGTCAGCACCTTTCGACCCCTTGCTTTTGACATGGTCGAAGGTTTGCTTCCCCTCTTTTGTGCGCCTCACTTGAATCATAGCTTTCGACTTGGTCGAAAGGACTATGTGGCTGACCTTCTGCTGCCACTGAAGACTGGGCTTCCTTCTATCTCGCTTCATTCATTTCGACTTCGTCGGAAAGTATATTGTTTGGTCGCTTTTGACTTTATCGGAAGGTATTGCTTGATTACTTTCGACTTCGTCGAAAGGTGTATAGGTGCGCTCCTCTCTTAGCTGAAATTTGCCGTATAGATTGAAAAGTGTGTGGGCTTTCGTTGCTGTAGGAATAGTGCTTTGTGAGTTTCGAATGAGTCGAAACACTGTTAAGAAATTAGCTGCAGATGACATCATTTGAAAGCACTCTATCAGACTTGTGTGGAACCTTACGTTTTAGTATGCTGGAGGACGTTATGTTGAACTCATATAATTCTTTCTTCATAGGTAAGGATGGCCTTAACTAATTCGAAAGGTCAATATATGCTTACGAAAGGGTTGTTTTGGCCATAAGTTCCTCTGATGACAAAACCAATCGTTTCGAATGGCTCAGTGCTTATGTGGAAATCATACTATTCATTGCCTTCGAAAGGTACCTTCCAACATCTTCGGAAGCTAAAAACCTGTTATCCATTGTCTTCGAGAGGTACCTTTCGACAAGCTCTATTTAATATTTTCGAAGACCACTTCAATGCCTTCTCACCCTAACCAATGATCTTGCTCCTAATTTCATACTTTCACTCTTGAGAATATTTTATGGATAACAGTTAGCCACCTAGTATGAAAGAAACTTTTGTTCTTTAGGACAAAAACTCCAAAGAATTTCTTTCTTTGTCTCCTGCAAAATAGACAATAACTCCTATTTGGGTTATAACCTTATTATGAGACGTTGATGGGTAACATTATAATTCAAGATATTATCTAGTAATTCTATAGGGTAGAGCATTCGAATAATTTCATGACCAAACTTTTTCAATACTAATAATAAAAATATGAAACGATATCACTTGGTCTGCCGTCATTAATTTTTAGTAAATAAACCTTCCCAAAAGGCCATCACATACTCCAAATCATCTACTCTTGGGTTATGTTTTCTTTAGCCATTGGGGATTAATTCCTCACTCTTGGTAGTTTTACCCAGCTTCCTTGTTATGATTTTATTTTCATCCCTACACTATATTCATTAACAAATTGGCAAATAATTAAACATTGATGTTGTATGAAAATTAGAGAGCTCTCATTTCCTTTTACCACCATCTTCTAACAAAAAGGAATAAAGTCTGCTTGGCAAGAAACTCTTTTCCGGAATTCCTATCTTATATTGGTGTTGAAACATTAAATTTTCAAATAAACTTGGAAACAAAATCTCAAAACTTATCCAAAAAATTTATAAATTCGAAAATTCAATAGGAAATCCTAACTCATCATGAGAACTCAATAAAGAAATCAAGAATTCATAAAAAAAGAGATCAATAAGACATCATCACGAAAATCTAATGGGGAAACCAAGTACATGAAATTCATAAATCATTATAAAAGTCAATGAAGAAATTTTAGAATTCATGAAACCAGAAATTTAATAAGAGATCATCGCAAAATTGAATTAAGAAGCCAAAAAATATGGAATTCACCAATCATCATAAAAATCAATAAGAAAATTTAGGATTCACAAAATTGAAAGTCCAATAAGGGATCATTGCTAAAATCTCATGAAGAAATCAAGAATATGAAATTCATAAATCATTATAAGAATCAATAAAGAAATTTAAGATTCACAAAACTAGAAATTCATTAGGAAATCATTATTAGAAGAAAACGAGAATTCATGAATTTAGGAATGTAATTAGAAATTTAATGGGATCTCATTTGTCTAACAATCTGCTCAAAACTTTTTCTAATACAAGTACAAAGTCAGAAATTCAAAGAGAAATCTACAGATCATCATGGAAATTCAATAAAGAAAAAAAAAGACTTCAAGAACTCATAGAAAATCAATCAAGAAATCATTAAGAAAATAACGAAATTCAAAATCTATCAAATCAGGAATACAATCAAAATCTTGTCAGAATCTCATCTGACGAATACACTACTCAAAATTTCATTCAAATAAGTACAAAGTCAAAGAACTATCTGGTAATGATAGACTTAGTAGACTTTAGCAAATGATCCCTACGCCTATCTAGCCTTAATTCTAAAGTCATTCCTAAAATACTACGCCAAAGATTTATTTAAAACTTAAACCCTGAATAGTGATGAGGATTCTCGTTTTTCAAAGGATGGTATCCTACTAGTTAATGTGTAATTCCTAAAGTGCCTATAAGTTAGTAGTATTATTGTTATATTGGAGCCGTGTAGTTCCATAATGCCATGCAGTCATTCGGAATAGTAGTTCTGTAGTACCAGTCAGCCATTCGGAGTAGTAGTTCCGTTGGACCAGTCAACGTTCAGTAGATAGTTACATTTAGTTGTTCAGCTTTTCAGCCGTCCAACCGTTCAGCAGGTAGTTCCATTCAATTGACTGGTCGTTCAGCAATGCAAGCTCCGTTTGACTAGTCAGTTGTTCAACAGTGCAAGTTCCATCCTACTGCTTGGTCATTCAGCAGTGCAATCGTCCAAATAACATATTATATACAGACTCTTCTACCCTAAAGGGTCTCCCTACTTCTAAGGATTTGGAAGTGGTTTACCTAATCTATTCTTCAGATGAAGTCACTTTTATCTTTGTAGCCAAAGATTTGTTATCTATTCCATTCCTTAAGCTTTTGTATAGACCTTTGCCTTCCATCTCATGTTACGAATTTTTTTGCCCATTTTCTTTTTTTTGGGAGCCACTTTTCAGGTTCCGATGTACAAAAGATTACCAGTTAGTACTTTGTCCTTTAATTATGATCCTGGACACTTTGTTTGTTCTTGTATATACAGTTAGACATCTTCGTTCCTTTTCTTTTGTTTGTATTTATTTCTCCGTCTTCATCCTTGTTTTGGATGGTGGATAGATTTCTTTCATTGACCCTTCGTTTTTTGGGACTTGATTTTTATTTTGATTTGCAAACATCTTTGTCTTGCTTCATTTGTTTGGTGCCCCATCTGGGCTTCCCTTGACTCTTAGGGATGTAGTGTATGTTAGTTTGACCCTCTTCTGAAAGGTTGTTGGTGGGTGTTTAACTTGACCCTTCCCCTAAGAGGTGAATTAAATGTTTGGGATTTTGACCGTTCCTCTAGGAGGTTCTATGGAAGATCGTCATAGGATTTTGTCCCTCCCTCTAGGAGGTGGTACGGAAGAACGTCGTAGGCTTTTGTCCCTCCCTCTAGGAGGTGCTATGGAATAGCATCGTAGGCTTTAATATTTATATGTGAAAATCATTTTTGGCCAGTTAAAATGTTTGCAAATATCTTTTTTAACGTCAGTTTCTTTTGAAAGAAAGAAGTTTTGTAATCGAACCCTTCTAATATATCGACGGGTTACTTTTTTGACAAAGAGTTTGGATATATGAATCTTTCTGATAAAAGGATCTTTTCTTAATGTTGCATTTTGCAAGGGTTCTCTTGCTACTCTCATAGTAGAGAGAAAAAACTCAAATAGGAGACTGGAAGGTCTTGATTCATGAACCAATAGTCTTTTGGTCGAGAATAGGATTCTCTAATCTGATTTTATTTTTTGTCAATAAACTTTTGATAACTTTAAAACTTTTCTTGAAAAAGTATGAATAGGCTTCTCCTCGCTAAAGGTTTTAGAAAACTTTGAAATATCTTGATTGCTTAATTAAAAATTCTTTATGTGCATCCACTAGTGCTATATAATCTCTTTGGAAGATTGCACAAATTAGTTCTTGAAATATACAGACATTTGTCTTCTCCGGGTTTAGGTGTAACTGAAAATAGTCCTTTTGTGAAAATATGTTTGAGAAATTTCTTTTAAAACAATTTGCCAAAAATAGAGTTGGTGTATATGGTTTTTCTCATACATTGGTGAAGGATTAATAGCTGCCTGAGATTTCATGGAATTAAGCCTTTGTTTTGCGTTGATTGAAATATTGATAGTCATCTTGTATCAGGCATTTGAGTTGTCTTTCCCAGGTAGCTAGAAATTTGTTGTGATCCAAGAATATGTTGAATGCTATGGACTGGTTTTGTTTTACTTGTAATGACACTCAAATTTTGATTCAGTACATGACTAATTTCTAGCACAAATCTAAATACAAATCAAATTAAAAAGTTATGAAAGGAGAGTGTTCATAGTTGAACTAATGCTGCGAGACTTCATGATTTGATACAGGTCCGCATTTTGAGGTTTCTAAGCTGCTTTTTTCTTAGCTTGAACGAGAAGTTTCTTTAAGTTTCTTTGATGAACTCTTTTAGGAATCCTGACCTAATCATGCCTTGAATGGCTTTTGCTAAATTGCGGCATTTATCAGTTTAATGTCCGTTTTCTTTATGGTAATCACAGTAACTACCTCCTTTATTTGGTTTAGGAAAGTTCCGGATCTTATAAGGAATAGGAAAATTTTCATTATCCTTTACCATGGTGAATATGTGAGAGAGGGACTTGTTTAGAACTACATAATTGGATTCAGAAATCTCTTTTCGACTTCCCTTTTGGTTACCACAGTTCCTTGGCCTCTTGTCGAGATGCTTAAAGTCAAATTTTTCTTTTCCATATTCTCGATGAAAATTTCTCATAGCATGATGTGTTTCATCGATTTGCATAAACTTTTCAGCTCGGAATAGAAATGTTGTAAATCTTTACATCCATTAATGTAAAGGTCTTTCCAGAAGGGTGTTGTTCGATCAATCCTGATCGAACTGCCATATGCTTTTCTCTATCGGTTATACTTTCTGCCTTTAATGCCTCTGTACTGAATCTGTTCAAGTTTTTGCCAAGCAATTCTCGTGGTTAAAAGTTTGCAGTGAATTGGCCCATGAGCATTATATAAGTTCATCCAATTTTCAAAAGCTGCAAGGTGATCATCTGGATCTGTAGTTCAATAATATTTTAGTGGAGTAATTTGAAAAGGAGGAAGACTAACTGCCATTATTTCTTTCGAAAAAAGATTCTTTTGCAGGATAACATATTTCTCTTGATCACGAATTTCTTTTTCCTTACGCATATCTATTTGGTGTAAGATGTCTTCTCGGTTGGCTTCATTTTCTTTGCAACCTTTACTGTTCCTTTGGATTGGACTATTTGATTGCTCGGGGGATCCTTTAGCCTGACTTTCTTGGTTTAACTCTTTATTTTTAACCTCATTTGGAGACTGCGCTTCATCTTCTCCTTCCATAATCCTTAACGATTCTTGAGATGGAGCTCTTTCAAGAAGTTCTTGCAATACTATCATTTGTTGTTATAGATTCTGGAATTTGATCTCATTGTTTTCTAATCTCATTAGGGTTGAAGGTTGCCCAATTTCTATATTCTCTATGTTAAAGATTGGGACTGTGTTATCTTCCAAAGTTGATTGTGATGCAGCTTCCTTGTTTGGATTGTCATTGTTATTCCTTGCTCTTACCATTTTCTTCTTTTGAACGAAGAACTCTATGCAATTAATCTTGTGGTGAAAGTGATTAGGTAGCGGAGGTTTGAGCTCTCCTTCTAGCGCCAAAAATGTTAACAAGAAAACTTGTCAACACCTCAATGTGGAGTTTGAAGTATAAGTGATTCCTTCGAAACCTCCTTTCAAATACATAGAAAAAGCCGATGTCTGTTGATTCTTTTAAGTTTTCCTTTTGAATATGATGTAATAGACGAAACTTCTTCTTTTATGACCTTTCGACGTGGTCGAAACATTCAACTCTCTTTTATAATGCCTTTCAAGCTTATTCAAATGGTTTTGGACTCCCCTGGATCTACCTTCCGAAGTGATCAAGGTGGCTTAAGGTTGAGATCTAATAGTTTTGGGAAAACAGGTTGAATGGAGTGGGTTTCGACTTGGTCGAAAGGGTGAGCTCTGACTATCTTGCAGCTTTGAGCTAGAACACAAAGGATACGTGAATACTAGGGGTTTTGACTTAATCAAAAAGGAACCTTTCATACAAGTGGACTTCAGGTATTCATAATCATGTGCAGATAGAATCCCAATGCAGCTGTATAATCGAATGTGCTATAATCGTTCTTTTTATTGATCAAAGATATACAAACAGGTTAAATCCCCAATTCGATATTATTGACATTAGGGTTTACCAACTTCTAGAAAATACAAGTCAGAAGTTAAAGAAATCAGATCCCTTAAAACAAACCCCTAGAATCTTATTTATAGGTGCGGGTCGGCACCTTTCGACCCCTTGTTTTCGACATTGTCGAAGGTTTGCTACCCCTCTTTTGTGCACCTCACTTGAATCATAGCTTTCGACATGGTCGAAAGGACTATGTGGCTGACCTTCTGCTACCGCTGAAGACTGGGCTTCCCTCTATCTTGCTTCATTCCTTTCGACTTCGTCAAAAAGTATATTGTTTGGTCGCTTTTGACTTCATTAGAAGGTATTGCTTGATTACTTTCGACTTCGTCGAAAGGTGTATAGGTGCGCTCCTCTCTTAGCTGAAATTTGCCGTATAGATTGAAAAGGGTGTGGGCTTTCGTTGCTGTTGAAACATGTGCTTTGTGAGTTTCGAATGAGTTGAAACACTGTTAAGAAATTAGCTGTAGATGACATCATTTGAAAGCGCTCTATCTAACTAGTGCGGAACCTTATGTTTTAGTATGCTGGAGGACATTATGTTGAACTCATATAATTCTTTCTTTATAAGCGAGGATGGCTTTAACCAATTCGAAAGGCTAATATATGCTTACATAAGGGTTGTTTTGGCTATATGTTCCTCTAATGAAGGTAGATGAAGACGTAACCAATCGTTTCGAATGGCTCTTTGCTTTTGTGGAAATCATACTATTGATTGCCTTAGAAAGGTACCTTCCAACCTCTTCGGAAGCTGAAAACCTGTTATCCATTGTCTTCGAGACTTACCTTTCGACCTCTTTGAAAGTTCTATTTAATGTTTTCGGAGACCGCTTCAATGCCTTATGACCCTCACCAATGCTCTTGCTCCTTCTTTCATACTTTCACTCTTGAGAATATTTTATGGATAACATTCGAGATTCATGTATGTTGGAGTAACTCTTTGTACTACACTTTTGGTATATTATATATTATCGTTCTACATATGAGATTCTAATACTATGTTCTTCTTTCATATTTTATTTGCTTTTCTTTTCTTTTATGCTAACCTTTTGTTTTTTCGGCACTTGGGTGCTCAGCACATGAATACCATGGATGTATTTAGTGTCGACATTCGAGGAACAGAATGACGATTGTTACACTAGGCATTGCACTGATCACTCAATGTGTAAGTGCAATATACGTAGTTCGTCATTGATAATGTTAACTTAATGTTGGTTACGAAATTATTTAATCGGGACCATATACTAGGAATTAACATAGAATTGTTGGAAGTTGGTTGTTTAACCCTCGATTGGAAACCTTTGTAAGTTGTTTATGGGTATAGGTGAAAGTAGAATTATAACCTTGATTTGTAAAGTATCTAGTCCTTTAGATGTGATACATGAACACATGTAGACACCCTATGTTGTATAGATTATAAATGAAGGTAATTACTGGTGAATACCATATACTAGTAATAGAATTCATTCAACATACTTTGTCTGACCCACTGCTTTTCATCCCCTCTTATAGCCACTACAAAAGGACTGGCTAACAAGTGATTTTGCCCGGACACAGTGCGCCGAGGAGGAAACTAGTTGCCTGGAGTTATATTATTTACAGTTACTCTCTATGTACTATTTGTTTTGTTATATTATTAGTCAGAAACCATATTGAATTTGGGAACTTTAGTATGCCGGTTGTTGTATGGACTACGTATTGCTGAGACTATTATCCAATTTGGCTATTTTCAGTATTTTTATTTTATTTCCTTCCGCTATGAGAACTTAAAGTGTAGAAAGCTTTAAAATTTATATTAGTCTCTGATCATGTTATGTTCTAAAACCTAGATGACTCGTACTTCTTGGCACAATGTAAGTTTGAAAGTCATTTTCGGCTTTGAATCGTTTTGTCCGTAGGTGCGTGTTATCACATGTCCATACAGGATTACTACCTATTTATATACATCATTTGACCTTTGACACATTATAAGTATCAACCTTGAGCGACTGAGATCTTACTTTTTCATTGCTGATATGACACTGTTAATTTAACATGTTCATATTATATAACTTTTAATTATTTTATAACTTTTACAATTTAATTAACTTATATAATAGTCTTTTGTACAATATTATATTAATTAAATATTATTTAATTAATTTAATTAATTAACATTCTAACTAATTTTATAATATAAAAATAAACATTTTGTAGTGTATTTGTATACTATAACATTTATAGTTATACACATATATCTTTATATATATGTTTATTATTATCTATTAACTAACTTTTAATTAATTTATTTAATTCAAAAATTTTAATTAGATACTTTAGAATTTTAAATTCTTGTTTTACACACACATACTTTATCTTAATCAATTCAAGTCAATGTAACATATATCTTATATATATTTAATTAATTAACTATTTAATTAGTTTACTTATTTTATTAATCTTATTAATATTAAATTTTTTGAAATATGTTCATTATATTTTCAAAAAACATTTGAAAACTATACTATAACATTTGTAATATAAATATTATTTTAAATTTAACTTTTAAATTAAATTCTATTTTAGTTTCAATTTTAAAAAAAAAATTAGCGTAATGCCCAATTAAAATTAGGCTTTTTTTATTAGGGGCAACCATTGGGCTTACTTTACCTTTCGAGCTATGCCGACAACCAGGTGGGGAAAGGTGCTTAATTACCCAAACCCAGCCTAGACACTACATTTCTAGACACCCTAGTAAGCATAATTAGTTAATCCTAACATGACTAATTTGTACCACATAGACTATTAGGTTCCGATCCATCGTTGGATCTAGGCTAGCACGTAGTGGATTAAATGTGTGAATTTCAAAAAGTTCATTCCATTTTAGATCTTATTGGGAACATGAATTCTAAATTTATTTGGATGTAATCTAAATTAATTTTAAATAAATCGATATTTTATTTGAGTTGTTATGAAGTTTTATATTAGAATTATATTTATATTATATTTAGTAGAACATGTGTATTGTTACCACCAATGTTAATTCTGATGGTATGTGGCATAAGAACGTTACTATAATCCTGCATCAGCAAGCAATGTTGAAACTATGAAGAAAAACCAATGTCAGAAGAATCCTATGCCGCCCCTCATCAATAAAGAATAATAGGGAATGTCGTAGATCATCAATGAAGCCAGCAATACCAAATGCCATCAATACCACAAACCGCTTATAAAGTTGAATGATTAATATCGTACCAAAGAAATTGGAAACAATGTCGCATGTTAATAAGGGAATGATAACACTGGAAAGCTCTATACCGAAAGATATCAATGTTGTAACGACATGATATACCATTAATGCCGAATCACGTTAATGTCGCATTCCATTAATGAAGCACTTCTTCCATGTAACTAGAAGAATTAATGCTGCTCCGGGTTAATATTGGATCTCTCCAATGCTGCCTTCTTCTAATGTCATGCTTCGAAGTAATGTCTCATCTAATCAATGTCGCTTCACCATCGATGCTGTCTCCTATCAATGCTGCTCATTACTAATGTCATCTCTTATTAATGTCACTAATCATCAATGCTGCCTTTTGTCAATGTCTCTTATAATTAATGCCACCAATTGTCAATGCCGTCTGTTATCAATGTCGCTTGTTATCAATGCTGCTTGTTATCAAATGTCTTTTGCTATTGATGTCGCTTGTTATCAATGACGCTTGTTGTCATGCCCTTTACTGTCATTGCCGCCTGTTATCAATGCTGATCATTGCCAATATCTCCACTTATCAATATCACCGCTTATTGATGCCATATCATAGTAATGCCGCACTTCATCAACCTTCATAGGAGGCCGTATATCCTCAATACAATGCTGCTATTGAATGTCATCAATGAAAGCTATCAAGGAAAAATTGATGCTAAACACTGAAGATCACCATTGTGCAAGAGGATGCTGAAGTATAGCATCATTCGCTATCAATATGGTTAATGCCAAAAGTCAAGCATGCTGCATAGACACGTGGCAGCCATTCTACATCCCTCAACCCCTATAATGGTTGATCTAGAGGCATGAAGAAGGGGCGAATGATTATTTTCTTCTCTCTTACATTTTAAACTTTGTAACCCAAAATTAATTTCGGAATTTTAGTGCCGATTGTACTTTTGCACGTATGACCTTGTACATTCAACAGTTACATAACATACAAACAAAGAAGACTTGAATTATGACTTGATTTCGAGTTCCAAAGCACTTGCTATTCTTCAACATAACTTGCTTCGAATTCCAAAAGCACTCATAAACTTGATTTGTGCTTGCATAAGGTTGCTCCACATAGATTGACATTGCTTCGACAAGGACATGCTTATGACGTCATCATGGACTTAATCAAGCCAAGCCTAATTACGAAAACCCTTTTTCAACCAAGTGTTTCTTTTGCCAACACTTGTTGAGGTTTACAAGGGACATCTGATTCTCCTTACAACCACATTCCTCTTTCCTTACGCTTTTTGGGGTTAACGGAGAAATTCGTTAGCATTTTGATGCTAGAAGGAGGGCCCGAACCTACGACTATGTTCAACCCATATAAGTGGAACTACCTTGA
The DNA here is from genome assembly GCA_030737815.1 of Allium fistulosum. Classification (NCBI taxonomy): domain Eukaryota; kingdom Viridiplantae; phylum Streptophyta; class Magnoliopsida; order Asparagales; family Amaryllidaceae; genus Allium; species Allium fistulosum. Next base: position 682,035,143 of record CM060905.1, on the reverse strand, counting down.
CCTGCATACGTAGGGCTTAGAGGATTATCTCTACCAAGAATATCCGCTTAAGGCATCTTTCCAAACCGGTGTACTCTTAATTCTTAACACTATTTAATCACATCAAGTAAGCTTTGCATAGTCATGTCAATTAAACGTGTTAAAATCTCCGAGCAAGGGTCTTTCGAAACTCAAATGACTAGACGAACCTACCAAATCATTGGTGATCCTCGGGTTCATGAGGAGCAAGTTTAAGGATCATGGCATTACAAGTCATGGATGATAAAAAAGACAAGTGGCTTGTTATAATCCAAAAAGTAGAGTCTGAACCCATTCCACATGGGGCCAACATCGATCTTTGCCCTTGGAAGACAATATAAAAGAGATAGTTTCTTCATGAAAATGAGAAAGGAAATCCAGCTCAAAGAAAATGGAACTATCTTTGAAAAGAAGATATAAATAGATTTTGATCGGTTAGTAGAAAGTGGAGGAGTGTACTTGATCAATCTTACAAAACGAATGAAGCACAAAACTCCCATAAAAGGAAGTTGGTCATTGAAGATGAAGAGTCCGTCATAAGCAACAAAAGAGTTAAATGCCAATCGAAAGGGTCATCCACCAAAACATTACGACTTTCTAAAAACTACTTTCTTACCACCTCTTATGAAAATATCTACCTCTTGACCAAAGACAAGCTTAACTATTGGCCTTCACAAAAAAAGCGATCGAAGAATGTAAGGAATCTTCGAGGACTATATTGTCATTATCATCGTTCTAATAGTCATGAGACCAATCGGTGCCGAAGTTTTGAATAAATAATCAACCACTTATTAGGACAGGGGAAGCTCAAGGAATTTGTATATAGATATTAAACAAGTTGATAATAAAGAAAGATGTTCCGAGTAAAATAAGTGTATCTACATGATTCAGGAGTAAGATTCTCCTAAAATAAGAGGAAAAGCCTAAACCACTACCTCAGATGGTAGTAAGGGGCGAAATGCTTTGTCCCTGCGAAGATGGCCTGGTCAAAGCAGCTCCTAGAGGGAGGTCAAAATAAGACGTTGGTCCCATCTGAAAAGGCCTGACTAAAGCATCTGCAAGCCTTTAGCTCCTGCCTATGCATTCTAGATGGTAGGGGTGGGCATTTAACCGACTTAACTGACCTAACCGACGTCGACCGGACCGCTTTAACTGGTTATATTGGTTAACTGAACTTTCGGTTAACCGATCGACCTTTACCGATCAAATTCGGGTCGGTTAACGGTTAAAACACTTGTTACCCGCGGGTTGTCATTAACCGAACAAGATTTGAAGCGAAAACATCTGATTCACATTATTTTCAATACCCTAACCAACCCACCACGTTTCCTGCCCAAAACCCTAAAGTAAAACATGTCGCCACTTTCTTTCATTTCATATCCCTACTTGTTCAATTAAAAAACCCATAGATCTGCAAAATCAAAAGCTAAACTTCGATTTTGATCAATACATTTCCCACCGATTTTGGTTAATACATATCCACTATCAATTTCGACTTCAATTTCGATCAATACATAGCGAATACATCCACAATCGATTTAACCAAATCAATATTTGTGCTGCAAGCTTGTGATTCCCATCGATTTGTCATTTGAGGCTTTGAGTTTGAGATATGGTGAATACTAGATGAAAGAGGAAGAATGCGAGTTTTTTTAACTTTCACCTATTTTATTTAATTATCTGTTCAATAATTAGATTAAACGATTAATAGGTTAAAATTTGTTATTAAACTGTTTAAGTATCTGTTTAATTATTACAAAATTAAAATATAAATTAAAACATATATTATAGTTATAGGATTGTGTTATAGGATTTACAGTTTGAATATGTGGTAGGGTTAATTACAGTTTATTTCATATTTTGAATTGTGTTATAGGATTCGCAGTTATAGAATTTGCAGTTTCAATTAATTTACAAAATATCTCTATTTTGAAGATCGTTAACTTGAACTGCATAATGTGCATATATACTTATTCATCCATAGCTGTAATGGTCACTGCTATATAATATAATCTCATATATACTTGTTCTAATTTATAGTTTGAATTAATTTATGGGATTATGCTATAAGATGAAGTAATATTAACCATTACAGTTCTAATTTATAGTTTAATTTATAGTTTGAACTACATAATTAATTTGTAGCAGTAATGGCTAGTGCTATATAATATAATCTCATATATACTTGTTCTAATTTACAGTTTGAATTAATTTATGGGATTATGCTATAGGATGAAGTAGCAATAACTATTTTTAGTTTTAATTTATAATATGTAGTTTTAATTTATTGTTTGAATTGCATTATAGTTTGACTGCATAATTTATAGGATTATGTTATAGGATGAAGTAGCAATGACCAATAAAATGGGTTTAAATGTTGTTATAGTTAGCTGTGAAGTGTGAACAATAAAACCCAGCAATGAACAGACTATTTTAAATGTTGTTATATAATGAAAATGGGCTTTATTGTGAACATCCACGGATATAGTAATGATATATATGATATTGTAACATTCAATGTTGTTTGATTTTTATTTATTCACTAACTGGATTGTTTGATTTCAGGTGATAAGTGGATGTTATATCAATAATGACCTATAATTCAGAATTATTGTTATTTCAGGTATGAGAAATTAAATAGTCCGTGCATCCATAGTTTTAATTTACTTGATCATCATATGTACTTGTTTAAGCCTGTTTATAGTTTAATTTCATGTATAATATAATCCCATATGAATTGAAATATATATTAATAATTTATCTTTCTAAATCTATTGCAATGGAGAAATGATTTTGACACACTTCCATCATGATTAACTGTTAATTTTCACTGGTTAGCCGTTCAAACTGAATATACACAGTCATATATTAATTCAATCCGTAAGTACTCAATTCATTGTGATAACTAGATTTTAACACTATAAATATGCAGACCATCATATAGCAGTGACCATCATGATTTTAATACTATAAATTAAACAAGATTTGAACAATGTAAATACATAGTCCATCATGATAACTATAAATACACAGTCATAAACTATAAATAGCAGTGGCCATTTATCAAACGTGATGTTGTGACCCTAACTCTTAAGGGTGGTCACCGTTGTATAATATAATCTCATGTCCTAGATTTCAAAATGCACATTCATACACACTATAACCAGATTTCCAAATAACTAGATTTGCAGTTCAAATGGTATTTCAGATGATATGTGAATGTATAGTATTTCAAATGGTATTTCATATTTCAAAATTGTTATATATCGGGTGCTATGAAGAAACCTAAATATAAGATTGAATAAACGAAACACATCTTCTGTTATATTTTCAAACAAAAAAAGTTTAAAAAAATGTTATAATTTGGTTATTTAAAAAGAAACAATAAATGAACTAAAAACATTATGCTTAGTGAGTCAGTTTGTTTAGTGTCTGTCAAATGATCTATTGTATATTGATTGAAAGAATGTTTAGTTAAACTTATGCTCAATCTAAAATATTGTTAATACTGCTTATTTGCTTGTAGTATATTGTGCATACAACAGATCGTTTTCAGTTGATTCTTTATAGTAAAATCTAAAAAATTATTTGTATTGTTTGCATAATATTATGGATATAATAGTTTGCTTGCAGTAGTCTACTATGTACACAGTAGATTGTTTACAATTGATTCAAATAATACTATCTATTACTGCAAATGATTATGCTCATTTTGAAATATTGTTTGTAGTAATACCATCTATTACTACTAAAAATGACATGCTTGCTTATAATATACCAAAGAAGATATCTATCTGAACTCAACTTTAATAAAATGATGCCTCCTACAGTTAGCTACCACTAATAAGACCACACCTTAAAACTTTTTGCAAAACTATGAAAATTATATTGTGTGAATCTTTTATAGAACTGAACCAATGTATCGTATGAATCTTTTGTTTAGTTCACGTTTATACAATAGTTATGCTTCAGTATGACATTAACCAGATTATACATGCTTCAGTGACCAATTTCCAAATGAAGTTATATTATATATATGTTAATTGCTCAGTTATATTGTATATTTTGATCTTATTACTCAATTATATATATTAATTGCTTACTTATATATGTTTATCTTTGCACAGACTTGGAGAATGGAAACTGGAGTTAAGTCACAACTTATAATTTCTTTGGACCTGGCACTCTGCAGCAATTCAGTATATTCATTACTATTGTTTGTTTAAGACTTTATGTTATTTGGACTTTGTTGTTGTATTAAACATTATTGTATTTTTATTTATGTTTAGACTTTCAAGGTTAAAACTTTGAATTGCTAGTGTATTGTTTTTAATGTATTATGTGAAAGAGCTATGAAATAATGGTTATGGATGAATGTTTATGTTTGTTAGCGTAGCATTTATCTAATGTGTTATGCATATTGTCTCAGCTTGATAGGTTAAATGATATAAAAATGGTTAACCGAGCTAGTATAAAGGATTAACCGGTCAACGGTTAACCGTTCAAATAACGGTTAACCGGTTACATATAATGGTTAACCGCGGTTATATTTAACCGGTTCGGTATGTTCAGACCAATATTAACCGAATATCGATTAACCGAACCGAAACTATTATACGATTAATCGAAATATTAACCGATCGAGTCGTTTAACCGACCGTGCCCACCCCTACTAGATGGAGCACCTCCTAGAGGGAGGACGGAGTAAGACTTTATTCCCATCTAAGATGGCCTGAACAAAGCATAGAACAAGCCTTTATTACCATCTCTAAGGTCTTACTAAAGCGCCTCTTAAAGAGAGGTCAGGTAAATCTTTGGTTCTGCTTAAGATTGCTAACTAAATGCACCGAACAACAGACCTAAATCATCATCTAAGATAGTGGTATGGGGTTTGATCCAAGTTGAGATCATCATCTAAGATGGTGACAAAGAAAAGGGATAAAGACGTCCAAAGCCCAAAAGAGAGACGCAAAGAAAAAGGACTAAGATGTCCAAAGCCCAAAGAGAGATGCAAAGAAAAAGGACTAAGACGTCTTAAGCCCGATGAGAGGTAAAAGAACAAAATCAAAAATTATCCTTTGCACTCGGAAGAAAAAACAAATAATCTTTTAGAGGTAGATCAATCAAATATAAGCTGTTGTGCATCAAAGTAAAGAATGCGGGGTTTTTCCATAAAAGAAAGCATTATTGCCAAATGGATATTTTGGTCTTTGTCTATTGTTTAGGAATTATTATTACCAGATGGATTTTCTGGTCTTTATATTGTCAAATGGATTTTTTGGTCTTTATTTATTATTGCTAGAGGGATTCTTTGGTCTTCTACTATAGCTAGATAGGTTTTCTGGTCCTCTATCATTATTGCCAGATGGTTTTATGGATTTCTATTATTATGACCAAGTGGTTATCTAGCCTTCTATTTAAATGGATTCCATTATTGCCAGTTAGTTTTTTGGTCTACTATCAGAAGATTTATTAAAACGAGGAAAACAATTGATGCTAAAAGAACTATTTTAGTTCAAGGACAAAAACAATACCTCATTAAATGGCTTTCGATCTATTAAGTTCAGATTGGACCTCAACTTTTCTAAAATAACTAGAATCTCCGTTACTAGATTGAGAGGTAGACTCTTACATCAAAATCAAAATTTATGGTCTTCATACCAAGTGAAATGACGAATACTCAATTAGTAAGGTTCCTGGTTCTCTTAACATGCAAATTATTGGCTTATATGGTAAAAGCACAAAATTCTAGAAAGTTGATATACGTTTCAAATAATTCAACACATTTAAAAGTACATATGGTGCATTCAAGATAACATTTATTTGAATTCAAATTCTTTTATTGTCTAGTATATTGTGTACAAAAGTCACAGGTACATAAATTAAACTCCAAAAAGGGGTCTATTTAAAAATCTACAAGTAATTCTTTACTAAAGTTCAAGGTTCTGTGCTATCCTATCTAGATCTTCAGCGACCGACGAAGAATTGGTAATGTGGTGAATGACCACATCCAAAAGTTCTTTGAGTTTCTTCTCTTTCCTTCGAATAGTGTCTGCATCATCAACTGAGTCAATTTGAGTCGTCAATGCATGCTTAAAAGTCTAGTTGGCTCCTTTTAAGATTTGACCATGCTTTTTAATTATTTAATCTCCTACCCAAGAGTGTGCTTTTCATGCTCAAAATTTTCAACCTGACTTTCATAATCATTAAGACATTGAAAGACTTTTTCATTCCATTTCTTATTAAAGAATTGCATGCATTCGAAATTAACTTGTCTACCCCATTGAGAGATCACTTCTCTACTTTGACCCGAAGGTGGGTTTAATAATTTAAAAAATTCTTAGCTAGCTAAATATTGAGATCTTCTCATCCTCTCCGAAGTAGGAGTAGAAAAGCTAGAATTTCCTCCACCCGCAATGAGTTCCAAAGATTGGTAGGGTACTTCACTCTTCATTAAATTCACTTCAAGATCATTTATTTGTTGATGTTATTTAGCCATTTCTATATTAATATCGACTGAAGATCAAGACCCTAGGACCATGTCAATCTTCTTTTTGAACTCTTGAAATTCTTTATCCTTCTCTTTAATTTGATCCTCTAAGCTAGAGGTCACTTCTTTATAGTTTCTAAATGTTGAACTTCATTGATAATATTTCCTGTGCCACTCTTGTGCATTTGGATTGTCTAGAAACTATAAAGCTGAAGTGTCTTGAGAAAACCACCTCTTTTCAATATTGGCTATCAGTTTACCTTTGATAACGTTCAGTCCAGATAGAGTATCTGTAGGACCAAGTGCAAGCGCTAACCTACTTTTCTATTCAGAATAAGTAAAGAAGAAATTAATGCCTGAAAAATAAGTTATTCCATTAATAACAGCAAAGTTTATAATCAATAAGGAAATTCAAATTACATCATAATTCCATTTTTGAACATTTAAACAAATCTTGAAGTTTTGAAACGCCAATTTTGGCCTTGTCAAATGACCCGACCGACAAAGTAAGGGTAAATCTAAAAGAACTTTAATCTCTTCTGGGGTATTAATTGGGGGCAATTGATGATCATTTTCTGGCTAGGGCTAGTATGACCATACAGTAATTTGGCATGATAAATTCAGATTTCACTAAGTAGATTACCCTTCTCATCACCAAAGAAATCAAAACGAAAGTGAGGGAATCATGCATATATTTCTTGTAGATCTCTTAGAAAGCAGTGCCTTGCTAATTGGGATGTTCTGATGGTTAAAGACTTCTCGTTAAAATCTCTCTTTAACTTGGTAAATTTACTCAAAAGTTCCAAAGGAAAAGGACTATTGGACAGTTCCTTAATCTATATAATATGTGAAAATTAGTGAGCCAAAAGCGATAAAGTTTAAAAGCTACTTGAATTACATATTACAATTATTCAATTATTCGGGTTTATACAATATTAATCTCTTATAAAATTCAGAAATAAATCTCCTCTTATTATGCTTAATATTTTCAAAAGGAAGAGTATTAGAAGAAAGGGGAACACTAGCAACCCTAGGAAAGTTCCAACAAGCCGTAGGATGAGGATCACTTCCATAATCATCTAGATATCTTTTATGGAGGCATTTATGCAAACCCCAACTATTTTCACCCAAGTAAGAGAATGCACCAACCCAGAATTTAATCATTATTTAAATGAATATTTAATTATATTTTTAAATAACTAATAAATGTATTTTTATTAACAAATAAACCTATTTTTAATAATAACTAATGATGATAAAATTGTTTTCAAATAATGTTTACCAATTTATATTGTTCATTGAAAAATAGAAAATGTGACCGGAACTCGTTTTTTGAAATTTTGATTTTTCATTGGTTAAAAGTTATCTAAAATGTTAAAATACTATTGTAAAAACATATATACACATTACAAACTATTTAAGCATGATGGATATATGTATATATGCATGTATATATTTTCTTATAAAGTGTGTATATATATAAGGTAGAAGAAAACCTTTTAATAAAAAATGTATATATTTTATTATATAAAAATGCTTTATTCAACAAAAAGTACATTAGATCATGGCTTGAGTAGTTGCATGAGAGGAGGGGGAGTACATGAAGGTGGAGGATCATGGGGGAGGAGTATAGTGATGCATGCATATGTATATATTAAATTATAACCACTTTATGTTTTTAAAATATTTTCCTAAGCCTATAAATACACCTTCCATTTCATAATTTCCACTTTACAACTTCTCTTCTTCATATCAAATTTCCTAAAGCTTAAGAAAGTTTTCATGGCATCCTACATATTTTCTATGTTATAAAAATCTCACATTTTCCGCTTTAAATTCCTTCTATAACTTGTTAAAACCCTTCTTCATCCATTTCTTTACTTCATATTCAAATACGAGCACCAGCATCCACCTGAACCTACATGGCCGAGCCCCTATAATGTATGGCAGAGCCCAAAGTGTCTAAGGCCGGGCCCATTTTGGGTGCGTAGGCATCCAAAGTCTTCAATTTTGGAAGATCCTAGGTTGTTTCAAAGTTTTAGCAAAAGTTGGTTTGAAATTAGTAAGCTTCGGTGAGTAAAACTCTCATCTTTGGAAAAGCTATTGACTTGATTATATTGATCTATATTTTGTAAAAATATAGTGCTTGTTGTGTTGAAATATCATGTTGTTTTGATGGCATATGGTTACAAATTTGTGATTGAGCTTGGATTTGTGATTTGGATGTTAAATGATATGTTTTGATATAGATATGTAAAGGGTTGGTTATGATATGACGGTTGGGTGTTTATGAAACCATAACCGAGTGTATGTGATGAAATTGTTGTGAAGTTAGCACCTTTAAATGTTGCAAAGGACTTGTGATCTGATTTGAAAACAACGGCTTGTTTCTAGTTTTGGATTTAGAAAATGTTTTCCAAGTTTTCACTTTTGTTTAAGTTTGAAAAACTCTTCCATTTATGTTTTCAAATGTGTAGTAGCTAGAATTAAAGTGAGGTTTTCACCGAGAAATCAATTCTAGCGAACTACATTCATAGTGATAGTCGCTATGGATGCAGTTTGGAAAATTTAATGATTTCAAGTTTTAAAGTGTTTCCTATTGGATTGTTCTTGAAAACTCATTTCAAACTAATTAAGTAAGTAAAAAGTTTAAGTTTTTAATTATTTGATAATTTATTTATTTAATTTATTAATGAGGGTAATTATTACTTAATTAGTAATTAAGTAATTATGTTAAGTAATTAGAGTTTAAGAAATTATTAACCAAGTTAATTATTTTTATTAAGGAAGTTTCAAATAATGATTAATTAAGATAAAAGAAAATTAATTTTTATTTAATCAGGTTTATTTACTTCATTAATTATTTAAATTAGAGCTAATTATTTAATTAATTACTATTTAATTAAAGTTTAATTATTCACTTAATTATTATTTAATTAGGGTTTAATTATAAATGAAGATTTAATTAAGTTTTAACTTATGATTTAATCGAGGTTTATTCATTTTAAAAGTTCCTTAAAACTCTATCAGTTATTTATTTTAAACCAATTTTCTTATCTAAGTGAGTTGTTTTCAAACCGAATGATCTCTTGTCTAAGCTTTAAGTAACCCTTTATGACTGGGAAACCAAATGACATCTATTGGCAAAACAAAACACCATTCTGCTTTTATAAATACTAGGACATTTACCCGTATAATGGATTGACTGATTGTGATTGAATGATCCCGTTTACTTACTGCTTGCTCATGCAAATATCCATGTTAACTTGTTTAGTAAAACCAAATCAAAAGATCCCTTGTGTTCTCTAAGCCTTCGTTGGATTTTGTGAATTTAAATGTTATCATTTTCCTTTTGATGTGAGACATTTTAAGGATGATTTGGCAACGGTTTTAGTTAAGATATTTGAATAATGGATGGGTTTATCAAAAGGAACGTATTAGATAAGGTTTCATTAAAGAAGTTGTTTAAATATGAAAGGTTTATAAAAGAAATTTATGAATGATTTTGGGGTATTTATAAAAGAAGTTTTAGAAAATGATTTGGATATTCATAAAGGTAATTTATAAAAAGGTTTGGATATTTATAAGAAATTTACATAAAACGTTTGGATATTTATAAAGGGATTTCTATAAATGGTTTTGAATATTTATAAAAGGGTTTTATAAATGAATCTGTAAGTTTTGGAAAGTATTTTGAAATGGTTTTGATTTCAAAAATAAAATGAGATTTCATGAGTGAAATAGATTTGTATAAAATGGATTTATCGAAAGAAATACAAAAGAAAGAATTTGAGATCTAGGTTTCTATAAACTGACCTTTTAAAAATGGTGGTATGGAACATCCGTTCCACACTTAACACCGATGGAATAGAGTTTAGGGTTGTCCTTATCTCCAGTTTAAACAACATTATTTAAACCTTTTAACATGATTTGGAAATAAGAAGTTATTTTCAAGTGTTTTGTGAATATACTTATGTTAGAGAGATAAGTACATGAATGTTCTAGACAATCGTTTTTGAAAAGGATTTATTAAAAAAAGATTTGTTTTGAGACTTAGTGGTTGCTATGGATAAATAAACCTCAAATTGAATTGGTCGTTGTTTGTTTATTTGATAGTTAAATAACCGACTATCAAACCTGGACCTATTTTGACTCGGGAGTTATGTCGGGTATGTTAGAGTTCGTCGATGAGGACTCAACTGCTTAATGCATACTTCCAAAAGAACTGTAATTGAGTTAGCCGGAAATTATCGCTTAGTTTTAGAGACACGGGTCCCCGTATTTATCCGAACCGCTCCAAACTAATAACGAGTGATGTTAAACCATATTGATGTATGATGTGGAGTTATACCATTCTTCCTGAGGGTGATTCCAAAATGAAAGATATTAATGTGGAATGTTTGTTCGATCCCAGAACGACTTGCATGGATGAATGCTGGCATTGTATTTCTGCCTGGAGGGTAGTGTTACCATTCCAAGATGGTCTGCTAAGAGGAAGAAGGTAAAGTCGTGACCTCACGTGCATCACAAATCGGGAAATGGAAAAAAACTAGGTATGTTGCAGAGCTATGTGGTCAACTACCATTAGGAACCGCCAGCCCATTCTAGATTGTCCATATTCGAGTTGTTTTGTGCACAAACCCCATGGTAGTATAAGGCCTCGGTGTCAAAAGGGGATGAGGTAATCCGGTTCGCTATGTTAATGGGGCAGCCGGCTCTATGTAGCAGGGGTATAGGAAGTTGTTTTCAAACTCTGGTGCATTTTCTAGGGGTGTACCATCAGAAGGTAGTCCCTTACCTTGCCATAGTATGGAATTCATCTCCAATACGTGCCTTTACGGTTTTGATTTTAGAGCCTAGTATGACAGAATTTAATATGGTAACAATTTTAGCTATTTTGATATGTAGTTGGATCATTAAGCATTATTATAATATCTCAGGATTTTGTATACAAACGTTTTGGTTATCATAAGGTAAAAACCCATCCGTGCTTATGTGCGGCGTGGTCTTACGAGATACCTTTGGTTTCAAAGAGTTTTAAAGTAATAATTAAGTTGTTTAAGTTTACTCAAACCAGACCCATGTCTGACCCGGAGTTTATTTTCTTTTCCTAAACTCTTGGTTGCTCAAATTTGAAATGGCATCCAAGTAGTCTACGTTTTCCCCAGATTTACTATAAGGAGCTTGAAGTAGGTTGCTTCATCGATAGCCAGTTAATTTTCTTGTTTTCCTATGTATTATATGTATATTTTATTCAGTTAGGTAAGGACAGATTGTTAGAACTGTCCTATGGTACAATTTGTATTAGTATGACTCTGATGTAATATTTTTGAAATGGCTTTGTAATATATTATATTGAGCAATATATATTGTTCCGTGGCATTGTAAGATTCTGTGTTGTTTAGTTTGTTCTCTTTTATCTTTTCTCTCTTTCAACACTAATGATCGGTTTTTTGGCACTTGAGTGCTCGACACGCAATACAGTGGATATATTAGTATCGATTTTCGAGGGTCGAAAATCCGTTTATTACATTTTTGGTATCTGAGCCATGTTAAGCGAACACCTAGGATTTTGTGGGGAAACTCATTAAGAGATAAGGTAATGGAATGCCTTATAATGAGTTTGAGTGTATTATATATATGAGTGTGTATTTGTTAGTGATATAAAAATAATTTATATTGTGTTGATTTATCGGTTGAGTGGCTTAAAAACTCTGGTCGAGACGTGGGATGCCATGGTGGCGATAAGGGTTTCCTAAACACTTAAAGAAGGAAAACTGACACAATGTTGTTTTAAAATGGTAAATGAAATAATTTTACATGGGGTTATATTTTATATGTAAAAGAAGGTTTTTAAAGTTGATAGAATTATTGGGTGTAATGGATGATAAGGAATGATAATATCTATTTATCATCATTTGGGAACGATACCTTTCCCGATATGAACATGATCTGGAAGTGAATTTTGAAGGTATATTACTATAATTATGTAGTAAGAATGGGTAGGAAAGGAAGGAGAAGACAGGGAAAAAGATTGAAGAAGTTAATCATAAAGGATGGAAAGACTGATAGACAAGCCGCCGATGCAGTTGTAGTTCCTAACGAAGATGTAGTTGAAGTTTAGAAAAAGCCGACAACTTCAAAAAAGAACGGTAGCATCAATAAACGCAAAAAGAGGAAATTTATGCCGCGTTGGAAGAGGCCTTGGAAGGACAAATCAGAAGAGAGTGGTCCACAAAGGAAATTCTTCAAAAAGGGAAAGGAAATTAGTTGCTACTTATGTCATAAGACAGTACATTTTATGGACTTTTGTATAAAAGGAAAGGAGGGACCAGTAGCTCCTAAAGTTTAGGAAAAACATTGCTTCTTTTGCTAACAACTTGGATACATTAAGAAAAGTTGCCCTATCATTCAAAGAGCACTACAAGACGGAGGAATTATTAAGAAGAAACCAACCACCTCGAAAGAGATAATTAAGGGGATGTGTATACAAAAAGAGGAGGAGAATAGTAGACGGGGATAAGTATCTTGAGTATGAACTCATAAATATGATGGTGGTTTGGGAAGTTATGGATAATATGTATCCTTGGAGATGTTTTGATTGCTATGCAATTATTGTTGTTTGCTTTTAAAATCATTCTTTAAACTTAGGAAATGACTAATAAGGTTTGAAATTAAATGTTTTAATATGAATCCAAATAACCAAGAATTGTGAATCCTAGATTTTTTGGAACTAAGGGGTATGTTGTTGCAGAAGGGCCGCAAGATCAAACTTCAATGGAATTTTCTTCGTTATGCCGTGATTTTGAGATTTTAAGTCAAAGGATGTTCTTGGGTTTGGAATCGATCATGGAAGTTAAGAATTGGCTAGGTTGGTGCGACAAGCTACGTAATGACAAGATGAAGAATATCCAGGGATCATTCGAGAAGATGATAAGTAATGCTTTACAGTTTGAAGATTTCACTCCACAACTGCCTACTACTGCACCAACTGAAGATAAGAAGCGCAAGTTCTGGACAAAGTTGCCCAAATATGGTTGCTTCAGACATGGGGAGAAAGATCACTTGGTCCAGAAAAGTAGTTTGGGTAAGAAAAAGAGAAAGGAGAAAGCAAAGGCTAAGAGAAAAAGCTTAAGAGGTAGAATGCACCAAAGAATTGTTACTACTGCCACGAGGAGGGTCATTTTGTCCAAAATTGTCCTTAGGTCAAGGAAAGGAGGCAGCTTAAACCCTTTGTTATCATCACAGAACCATCTGCTTTAGCAGTAGCAAAGAGAAAAGGAGCTGTGGAAGGATCCGTTTAGCACTAGCAAGATAGAGACTAGTATTAGGAATAGTATCCTAAGTTATGCCTTGTTAGTATCTTTTGTTGTACGTATTCTTTGAAGTGTACTTCCCATTTATGATGGAATCACTTGGCATGTATCTAGGATGGTATGTTATCTTAAATGATCATTTATATCTATGTATCATTTCTTCTATTGTTCTTGATAGATATTAGTCCCTATCATAGTTTTATCTCTCCTAACCTTATAGATAGGCTAGGGCTAGAGACAATAAGATCCGTAGCTTTATGTTATGACAACTCAGTAGGTAAAGTTTGACCCAATCATAAGGTATTTTGGCTAGAGGATAGATTAATAAATGAAGTTAAATTTGAATTATACAAATAAGAAGACTTAAATAAACGCGGTTTACTAAACAATACTTAATTTTGGGTTAGGATTGTGACAAATTTTGGGATGAAATTCTTTTAAGGGGGAAAGGGTATAACGACCCAGAATTTAATCACTATTTAAATAAATATTTAATTATATTTTTAAATAATTAATAAATATATTTTTGTTAATAAATAAAACTTATTTTTAATAATAACTAATGATGATAAAATCATTTTTAAATTATGTTTACTAGTTTATATAGTTCATTGAAAAATAGAAAATGTGACCGAAACTCGTTTTTCGAAATTTTGATTTTTTTTGGCAAAACCAACCAGCTTCATAGTGGGCCGTGCCACTGTATATAAATAAGGAAAAAGTGTTCTGCACATGCACAGAACAACTAAATATGGTTTTATAGTGGCCATACCACTTAAGCTACAAAACAGGAGAGAAGCAAAAATGCCTTTGCAATAATAAGAAATAAAGCAATGAAATACATGAGTTAGACATACTTGTCTAAACTGCTAATGTTAGGACTATAAATCTGTCCGATCAGGACTGACATTGCCAATAGAGCCAGAGCCAAGAGCACTAGAAAACACCAATGCAAGCGAAGGATCAAAGGACCTCGAACGCGAAGAATACAGATATTTCATGTCCCAAGTAACATCCAAAAAAAGAAATAGCAAATTATGATAACCTACAGAACCAGAATATGACAATGTAAGCCCTTCCCCCTCAACCTGGTAGTAAAGAGCCCTACTCTCACCTCCTTCACCAACATACACATAGTATTATTTGAAAACTTGATTATACCTCATTTTTGTCTCAGAGTGTACCCATGCCAGCTCAACATCGTCCTAGTACATACCTTCTTTATCCGAGAAAGAATCATCTTCACTCACGATATCAGTATAACTAGCTCTCACTTCAGGAATAACAAGGGGAATTAAGGTATCCAAAGTAGAGGGAACACGTCCTTTAGGCACCCAACGTAAAACCGGTTTAGGAAGGGGAACCTTAGCAGAAGGGGATGATAGGAGAACGACCAAGCAGGATTCCGTAGAATGGCCAAACGATTGACAAGATACGCAAATTTCAGGTTTCCATTTATATTGAACATCTACTACCACTTCATTGCCCTCATCTTGTCTTACTTTCAGCTTTGAAGGCAAAGCTCGAGATGGGGATATCTCAATCAAAGCTCTGGCGTACGTTAAGCTCCTACGGCTTCAGTTTTAGAATCAAAACATTTTAGACCTCCAATAAGACTAGCTAGCCAGTTAATACCTATCAAAGGTTGAAGGACATAAGGGATGTGCCTGAATGATGCCTAAATAGGAATAGATAAGACTTGCTCTCTCGCTTTATCAACACCAAGAATACAAGGGGTGACAATAAAAGGTTTCCCTTCAATTACTAATGGGCTTGTTTCTAGAGCTCTCAATTTATCTTTCATATTTCCAAATTTGAAATAAAACATAGAATTGAATTGTTGTACCTGAAGACTACCTCTCATATTCCAAACTCGTTTACAAGAGTCGCGAACAACTTTGTATAGAGCAACTGAGTCTAGAAAGAAACCAACCAAATACTCAGACCAAATTTTAACACACTCTTGAACCACTTCACACGGAGGGATGAAGACACCGTCAATCACCTCTAACTTGAATGATATAGGAGAATAAGTTCCAGCGTTCTTGGGAAGGGATTTGAACAAGGAAGACCATTGTAACTGGGATGGCTCGGTAGTAAAAGGCAGATTAACACCCTGCTGCCTTAATCTGTCACATTCCTGCATCTTGTTAAAATTTGCATCAGGAGCCGTAACAGTATGAGCCTCCAAATTTCTTACACCAATATAGTGCTTATCATTATGCTTAGATGAATAAGCATCAGCAGAGGTAGCATTATTCATACCATCCAATACAGTTGAAGGCACAATTGTAAAATCTGTAAACAATTTACCATCACTAGGATTTGAAATATCAACTCGGTCATAAGGAGGTTCAACAGCACCATTGACAGGGGGGATATTTTGAACAAGAGCACAATCTTCTTTAATTACATCAACTCCAGATTATACAGATTTAGCTATAGGAGATTCGACACAGATTGATTCCAACGTGGAGCTTATAGCATGCTTACTAGTAGCCAGAGGCCTATCGACCGGGGTTGAAGCATTCGTAGATGGTATATCGTGAAACGATGATGATACTGGGCAAACAGCAATAGGACTGGCCCTTGAAACTGAAAAGAGAGCAAGCGGTGGCTTGTGGTGCATCGGATATGAACAGGCAACTTTTGTGCCATCTCCACATTCGTGACCATCTGAAGGAGGATGCACGGAATTGAAAAGACGACCATATCTGGTTTTAGATGGAGTATAATTATGATCAAATGAAGCACTAAGGCGAGGTTTATCTTTCATGTTCTTGGCCATGAGGGAATGCGAAGGAAGATGAGAAATCAGGCAATGAAATTGAAAGAGGGAAAACGAAATCGCCAGGACACCATTTTCAATGATGAAAAATGATTACAGGATCGAAATTTCGATTTTTCATTGGTTAAAAGTTATATAAAATGTTAAAATACTATTGTAACACATATATACACATTACAAACTATTTTAGCATGATGGATACATGTATATATTTTCTTATTTAAGTGTGTATATACATAAGATAAAAGAATACCTTTTTATAAAAAAAATGTATATATTTTATTATATAAGAATGCTTCTTTCAACACATAGTACATAGGATCATGGCCTGAATAGTTGCATGAGAAGGGGGGAGTACATGAAGGGGGCGGATCATAGGGGAGGAGTATGGTGATGCATGCATATGTATATATTAAATTATAATCACTTTATGTTTTTAAAATATTTCCCTAAGCCTATAAATATGCCTTCCATTTCATAATTTCCACTTTACAACTTCTCTTCTTCATATCAAATTTCCTAAAGCTTAAGAAAGTTTTCATGGCTTCCTACATATTTTCTATGTTATAAAAATCTCACATTTTCCGCTTTAAATTCCTTATATAACTTTTTAAAACCCTTCTTCATCCATTTCTTTACTTCATATTCAAAAATGAGCACCAGCATCCACCTAAACCTACATGGCCAAGCCCAAAGTGTCCAAGGCCGAGCCCATTTTGGTTGTGTAGGCATCCAAAGTCTTCAATTTTGGAAGATCCTAGGTTGTTTCAAAGTTTTAGCAAAAGTTGGTTTGAAATTAGTAAGCTTTGGTGAGTAAAACTCTCATTTTTGGAAAAGCTATTGACTTGATTATATTGATCTATATTTTGTAAAAATATAGTGCTTGTTATATTGAAATATCATGTTGTTTTGATGGCATATGGTTACAAATTTGTGGTTGAGCTTGGATTTGTGATTTGGATGTTAAATGATATGTTTTGATATAGATATGTAAAGGGTTGGTTATGATATGATGGTTGGGTGTTTATAAAACCAAAACCTAGTGTATGTGATGAAATTTTTGTGAAGTTAGAACCTTTAAATGTCGCAAAGGACTTGAGATCCGATAAGAAAACAAAAGCTTGTTTCTAGTTTTGGATTTAGAAAATGTTTTCCAAGTTTTCACTTTTGTTTAAGTTTGAAAAACTCTTCCATTTATGTTTTCAAATGTGTAGTAGCTAGAATTAAAGTGAGGTTTTCATCTAGAAATCAATTCTAGCGAGCTGCGTTCATAGCGATAGTCGCTATAGATGTAGTTCGGAAAATTTCACGATCTCAAGTTTTAAATTGTTTTCTTTTGGATTGTTTTTGAAAACTTATTTCAAACTAATTAAGTAAATCAAAAGTTAAAGTTTTAATTATTTGATAATTTATTTAATTTATTAATGAGGGTAAGTATTACTTAATTAGTTAATTAAGTAATTAGGTTAAGTAATTAGAGTTTACAAGTTAATTATTTTTAATTAAGGAAGTTTTAAATAATGATTAATTAATATAAAAGAAAATTAATTTTTATTTAATCAAGTTTATTTACTTCAATTAATTATATAATTAATTACTATTAATTAAAGGCTAATTATTCGTGTAATTATTATTTAATTAGGGTTTAATTATAAATGAAGGTTTAATTAAGTTTTAACTTATGATTTAATTGAGGTTTATTCATTTTAAAAGTTCTTTAAAATCCTAAAAATTATTTATTTTAAACCATTTTTCTTATCTAAGTGAATTATTTTCAAATCGAAGGATCACTTATTTAAGCCTTAAGTAACCCTTTATGACTAGGAAACCAAATGATATCTATTGGCCGAACAAAACACCATTCTGCTATTATAAATACTGGGATATTTACCCGTATAATGGATTGATTGATTATGATTGAATGATCCCCTTTACTTACTACTTGCTCATGCAAATATCCATGTTAACTTGTTAAGTAGATCCAAATTAAAAGATCCCTTGTGGTCTCAAAGCCTCCATTGGATTTTGTGAAGCTAAATCTTTTCATTTTCCTTTTGATATGATTTCAAAGTTATTCCATGTTGGGATAAGACATTTCAAGGATGATTTGGCAACGATTTTAGTTAAGATATTTAAATAATGGATGGGTTTATCAAAAGGAACATTTTGGGTAAGGTTTTATTAAATGGGAGGTGGGTGAATTTCTTCTTATCTATTCTTGTATTTTTCTTTTGTATTCATTTTTTTCTTACTTTTGAAGTTTTTTAAATGTAAAAGGTTTATAAAGGAATTTTATAAATGATTTTGGGTATTTATAAAAGAAGTTTTAGAAAAGGATTTGTATATTCATAAAGGGAGTTTATAAAAAGGTTTGGATATTTATAGGAAATTTGTATATAAAGTTTGGATATTATAAAGGAATTTCTATAAATGGTTTTGAATATTTATAAAAGGGTTTTATGTATGAATTTGGAAGTTTTGAAAAGAACTTTGAAATGGTTTTGATTTAAAAAATAAAAGGAGATTTCATGAATGAAATAGATTTGTTTAAAAAGGATTTGTCGAAAGAAATATAAAAGAAAAATTTGAGATCTGTTCCACACTTAACACCTTTAAAAAATGGTGGTATGGAACATCCGTTCCACACTTAACACTGAGGGAATAGTGTTTAGGGTTGTCCTTATCTCTAGTTTAAACAACATTGTTTAAATCTTTTACATGATTTGGAATTAGAAGTTATTCGCAAGTGTTTTGTGAATATACTTATATCAGATAGATAAGTATATGAACGTTCTAGACAAATGTTTTTAAAAAGGGTTTATTAAAAAAAGATTTGTTTTTAGGCTTAGTAGTGCTATGGATAAATAAATCTCAAATTGAATTGGTTATTGTTTGTTTATTTGATAGTTAAATAACCAACTATCAAATTTGGACCTGTTTTGACTCAGGAGTTATGTCGGGTATATTTGAGTTCCCCGGTAAGGACTTGATTGCTTAATGCATACTTCCAAAAGAACTGGAATTGAGTTAGCTAGAAATTACAGCTTAGGTTTGGAGACACTAGTCCCCAGATTTATCCAAACCACTCTAAACTAATCACGAACGATGCTAAATCATATTGAAGTACGATGTGGAGTTATACCATTCTTCATGAGGGTGATTCCAAAATTGAAGACAGTAATGTGGAATGTTTGTTCGACCATGGAACAACTTGCATGGATGAATGTTGGCATTGTATCTCTGCCTGGGGGGCAGTGTTAGCATTCCAAGATGGTATGCTAAGAGAAAAAAGGTAAAGATGTGACCTCACGAGCCTCACAAATCGGGAAATAACAAAAATAGGGTATGCAGCAGAGCTATGTGGTCAGCTACCATTAGGAGCCGCCATCCCATTCTAGATTGTCCATATTCTAGTTGATTTGCACGCAAACACAGTGGTAGAATAAGGCCTCGATCTCAAAAGGGGATGAGGTAATCCGGTTCACCGTGTTAAAAGGGCAGCCGGCTTTGTGTAGTATGGGTGCAATAAGTTCTTGTCAAACTCCGATGCATTTTCTAAGGGTGTACCATCAAAAGGTAGTCCATTATCTTGCTATAGTATGGAATCCATCTCCAATACGTGCTTTTACAGTTTTGATTTAGAGCCTAGTATGCTGGAATTTAATATGGTACCGATTTCAGCTATTTTGATATGTATTTGAATCCTTAGACGTTATTATAATGTAACTGGATTTTATACACAAACGTTTTGGTTATTGTAAGGTAAAAACCCACCTGTTTTTATATGCGGCGTTGTCTTATGAGATATCTCTGATTTCAAAGAATTTTAAAGTAATTATTAAGTTGTTTGAGTTTACTCACACTAGACTCATATCTGACCCGAAGTTTATTTTCTTTTTCTAAACTCTTGGGTGCTTAAATTTAAATGGGCAGCCAAGTAGTCTAGGTTTTTCTGCAGATTTACTAGAAGGAGCTTGGAGCAGTTGGCTTCATCGGTAGCTAGTTAATTTTCTTATTTTCCACTGTATTATATGTATATTGTATTCAGTTAGGTAGGGATAGACTATTATATCTATCCTAAGGTATAATTTGTATCAGTATAACTCTGATGTAGCATTTTTGAAATGACTTTGGATTATGTTGAGCAATATATATTGTTCCGTTACGTTGTGAGATCCTATGTTATTTAGATTCTTCTCTACTATCTTTTCTTTCTTTCTACCCTAATGATCGGTTTTCCGGCACTTGAATGTTCAGCATGCAATACTGTAGACGTATTAATGTCGATTTTCGAGGGTCGGAAATCCGGTTATTACAGAGAAATCCACAAATTGACCTCTAGAATAGACTTTATAGAGGAACTCTACCAAAACGTTTCTATCATCAATTAGCATCCAAAAGAGAGCTGTTAATTCGGTATTCTCTCTCACAATCCTTTCTCGGTATAGACGAGCTCTTTTTAAGCAAGGGGTGGCTTGCTTTTCCATAAAAAATTGTAACCGTGTGATATCTCCAGATAAGCATTTATATTTTTCAGATAGGGCATTGTATTCTTTGACTAACTTTTCAAGTTCCCAATTCAACCAATTCTCCATATTCACATTCTTTTCATAAAGAGTCTCGTAATAGCATTTGTCCTTTTTCCTTAACTAAAATAGTAAGCTTATCAATTAAGCGCTAAATAGATAGTCTTAAACATCTAAAATGAAGAAGTCCATACCTGTGAAGCCGAAACTTGAGTATTTGTTTTCTCCTTCAGCTGACGGTTGGAGGGAGTGCTATCTTTTGAAGTAGTATCTTTCTTTGTAGTATCCTGAAGATCAGGGAATTCAGTAATGCCTGCATCATGAGTAGACGAATCTAAATTAGGGTCATGACCTAATCCATCTCCCCTATCTTTTGTTCCTTCGGACCCATTTCATCACCATCACCGTCGTTGTCATCATCATCGTTATCATCATCATCTTCTTCTTCTCCTTCAAATTCTATTTCTTCATCGATTGGAGGATCATCAAAGGTTGGCCACTTTTCGGCGTCGACCTTTTCTTCAACGGGAAACTATTTCCGAAAGGCCTTCTTATCTCTCTTTAGTTTAAGACTAAACTTTCTTCTAAAATTTTCATTCCAATCTGGGAGGGATAGAAAATGTAAGTCTGGGCACTTTTGAATATTATTAGCATATTCCACAAACAAGGCTTCTTCATAACATCTCTCAACAATCTTAGGAAGGCCATCATTGAGGAAAGAGGTGACTTTCTTTTTAGCGTCACAAATAATACTATTCAATTAGGCTAAGATGCTAGTTTTCCTCTATGGCTTGTCCTCTAAGGATTGGTTCTTATTAGATAGCTCATTTTTTTTCTTTATTAGCCCTCTCAAGATCCGCTTTTAACATTTGCACTTCCTTCTCATCTAGCTCAATTTTCTCCTTATTGACCTTCTCGAGGTCTACATTTAATGCCTCCACCTCCTTTTCTAGTAGCTACTTGGCATTTTTCTCTCCATTAAGTGAGAATTCTAGATTCTCTTTCTCAGTATTAGCTTCATCTCTTGCTGATGCAATATCAATTATGTTGTGGTTAAGAGAACAGATTTTTCTTTTAAGCTCAACTATTTTATTAAAATGCCCTCGAGAAGCCACTTGAAGAAGAAACATATTCTTTTCCACCTGAAATGTATCACAAGTATAAGTCAGGACAAGATCTATAGAGCTAAAAATTAACCAAACAAGAAGGAACACGTACCGATAAAAGTTGCTTATGAATGATGAAAAGATGATCCTTGGAATAAATTAAGAGATGCGAAGACCCAAAAGAGGTAATAGAGGGAGAATAGATAGCCAATCGAATGAGATCATCAAAAATGGCCATAGAAGACTGGGCCTGGGTCTCCGAAGGAAGAGAATCTTGTGGGAAGGGAGACAACCCAAGATCGGCATACAAATGACTAAGAGCTATCAGAGAAGTAGGAAAATAAATCTTGAGGAGGGGATTCGAAGAGCAAGCCGCCCCGGTGGATTCTAAAATTTTATGCCCAAGACAGTCCTGTTTGGCAACCTCATGGCTCGAATAAATGGTCACATATTCCTCCTCCCCTACAACAATATGGGTAAAGTCACCCACAAGCTTGGGCCTTTTGTTTGGTGAAGAAGATGGAATATCAACTGGAATCTTGTTGTCTGCCTCGTTTTCTAGTGTTTCGATAGCTTTGGCAATAGATTCCTCAATGGAAGCAGGTTTGCTCAATCGAGATGAGGTAGGAATTTCATCTTTACTTTTCCTCTTTTTGGAAGCACCATCTTTAACTCATTTCTCTTTAGACATGACAACAAGAGTAGGCGAGCCTAAAACGAAGAAAATAACTCATTAGAATAACGACATGAGGGATTCCGCACTAGTTATACTGAAAACTACTAATGGGCTCAAGTTGACGTAGAGAAGAAGAAGAGAAAGCATTACAGTTATTGATGACCAACGACCGTTTCCCATCGGCATTTCCTTTCATCTTTTGGGGTTCCTTATGTATTATATAATGATCTAAAATCAGTGAGTAGTGATGAATATTTGCTTCCATCGGAAGTATGAGCCCCATGCTCTTAGATGCCAAAGTCATGGATTTGACAATCTCGCTATCAGAGGAGCTTAGCTTCTTAGGAGCCGAACCTAAAGGAAATCATTCATTGTGAGAAAAATGACAAATATAATATAAGTACCGGAAACATAAACTTACCTATAGTAGAGAAAGTTCCTCTAATCCTAGAATAGCATCTGATATAGAAAAATTGGTTTTCCCATCCCCTGGTCTTGTTTACTGTATTGATGATCAAGCTCTTTGGAAGGGGACGAATTCGATACAGAGGGTTACCCTGCTGCTGACCTGTCTTCATAGGACTTGCTATGGTGTGAAGAATTTCAGCACTGAGAGAGGAAAGCTTGGCCTCCCTGGCCAGAACTTCAAAATAAGTCAGATAGGTGTATGAATTTCGAGTTAACTGAATTGGAGCAATGTTTAGCTGCTCCAAGGATCTCAGGAGAAATTCTAGGAAAGGAAGATATCCCGAGTGCCATATATGCATTGGGGTAAAGGCGATAAACCCTTTCGGGAAATTGTCAATTATGCTAGAAGGACCGACATTAATAGCTTCTATCCCTGTAATTCCAAACTACTTAAGAATGAAGTCGACTTTTTTGTGAGTGGTAATATACGATAGATTAAGAAGATGATCTTCTTTCTTAGTAGACACGGAAGCTTTTGGACCCTTACTAGTCTTCTTGATTCCTTTTTGGGTTGTGTTCTTGCCTTTAGTTTATCTGCTAGGTGATATTATTCCAAATTAGAGAAGTGTTAATTAAAATGCTCATGATATAAAATGGGATATTATATTCTAAAATAAGGAATAGCTAATTAATTGCCTAAATTATTGCACCAAAATGTGGAAAGTCTATAGTCCTATATAATATTTACAACAAGTAAATGACCATTGCATAATCAATGTCAAACTTATGGAAAACTTAAACTTTTAAGTCGATTAAGAGTGTGTAAATAAATGTTGGACTTCTAGTAAGAAAGTAAACCTATGGGAATTTGTAAGAACTTAAAGTAAGAATTATCATAAGAGTAACCAAAGAGTGATGTTGCATCACTAAATCTATAACGAATAGATGAGTAAATAACGAATGTCACATTCGTTACGTTATAAAATTATGATATAATACCGTTACCTTGGTTAATGTTGAAATCATAAAAATAACCGGCATCAATGACCAATGTCAACATAGGTCGATAATATTTTTATAAGTGAACCATAATATTACTACCGTAGCTATGTCATAAAATAACAATGTCGTATAATGTCCATATAAGAATGTTGGAAATGATTGCCAAAGAAAAATGATAACATACAGTGAGATTATAATTGTTGTATAACAACCCTATAAATCAATATCGAATCTAAACAGCGATGATTTTAATCAATGTCAGACATCATAATGATGCGTAAGGCACCAATGCAGAAATATATTATAGAAATATTAGGTTTTGGGTCTAATAGAATGTTCGTTTCTTCATTAAACTAGAAACGCCTAGGTTCCCAAATCATTATCGTTCAACTTTAATTAATCCGATAAATCATCTAAACGACATAAAAATTCTTTACTAATTCAATCTACAAGCATAGCTAATCATCGAGTTAACCAAAAATATGAAGATTAGCCACCCAGGTAAAAAGCAAAAGAAGGAGAAGATTTGATTATTTATAGCAGAAAAGAAGACATAATGCTACCATTGGATTAATTTTAAATGTACGATTGGATCTGCAAAAAAGACCAATAGGCAATAAAAAACCTATGACGAAGGTATTGACTTGAAAAGTCAATGCTTCCTTCATACCGGGGGCAAATGTTACCACCGATGTTAATTACGAAGTTATGTGGCATAACAATGATATCGTAGTTCTGCATCAGCAAGCAATGTCAAAATTATGAAGGAAAACCAATGCTAGAAGCATACAATGTTGTCCCTCGTCAATAAAGAATAATAGGCAATGTCGTAGGTCATCAATGAAGCCAGCAACACCGAAAGCCATCAATACCGCCTACCGCTTATAAAGTTGAATAAGTAATATCATGCCAAAGAAATTGGAAGTAATGTCGCACGTTAGTAAGGGATGACAACATTGAAAAGATCTATGCCGAAAGCCATCAATGTTGTAACGACATGGTATAGCATTGATGCTGCATCATGTTAATTATGCATTCCATCAATGAAGCACTTCTTCCATGTAACCAAAAGAATTGTTGCTGCTCTAGATTAACATAGCATCTCTCCAATGCCACCTTATTCTAATGTCACCTTTCGAAGTAATGTCACATCTCATAATGATGCTTCACCAAATATGTGTTTCCTATCAATGCTGTTCATCAGCAATGTCGTTTCTTATTAATGCCACTTATCATCAACGCTGCTTATGTCAATACCGCTTGTTATTAATGCAGTTTGCAATCGATGCCGCTTGTTATCAATGCTGTTTGCTATCGATGCTGCCTATTATCAATGCCGCTTGCTATTGATGCCATATGCAATCGATGCCGCCTATTATCGATGTCGTATGTTATCAATGTCCATTATTGCCAATATCGCCACTTATCAATATCACCACTTATTGATGTCGTGCCATAGTAATGCCGCACTTCATCAACCTTCAATGGAGGTCGCATATCCTCAATACAATGCTGGTATTGAATGTCATCAATGAAAGCTATCAAGATGGGATGGATGTCAAGCGCTGAAATTCACCATTGTGCAAGTGGATGCAGAAGTATAGTGTCATGTGCTATTAATATGGTTAATGCCAAAAGTTAAGCATGTCGCATGGATATGTGGCAGCCATGCTACATCCCTCAACCCCTATAAATACGGACCTAAGGGCATGAAGAAAGTGGCAAATCATTCTTTTCTGGTCTCTTACATTTTAAACTTTGTAATCCCAAATTAATTTAGAGATTTACTACCGATTGAACTTTGCACATAGGACCTTGAACATTCAACAATTACATAACATACGAATAAAGAAGGCTTGAATTATGAATTAATTTCGAGTTCCAAAGCAATTGTGATTCTTAATCATAACTTGCTTCGAATTCCGAAAGCACTTATAATCATGATTTGTGCTTGCATAAGGTTGCTCTATATAGATTGACATTGCTTCGACACAGACATGCTTATGACATCATCATGGACTTGAACAAGCCAAGCCTAATTACCCAAGCACTTTCTCAACCAAGTGTGACTTTTTCCAATACTCATTGAGGTTAAAAAGGGACATCTGGTCCTTTTTACAACCACCACATTCCTCTTTCCTTACACTAATGATGAAATTCATTAACACGTATCATATACATATGTATATGTACATGCACATGCAGCATATACAATGTACATGGTTTAACATAAAGGTATATAAATGTTTGGATTTACACTACAACAGACATATTAGCGCCTTTATACACATATGTGATGTCTAATATATGCACACACAAACATATGCACACACACACACACACACACATAAACAAGTACATACATGCATATATATATTTATTACATAGTTTTAATAAAATATAAAATGATATTTTTAAAATATAATTATATATATATATATATATATATATATATATATATATATGTTTGACACTATAATATAAAATAATTGTAAAAATTAATATTTATATTTTGAATATAAATTCAAATCTAAATTTTCAAATCTGAATGCGCATAATAAATATCTACTAATTTCAAACTCAAATTAATATATTAATTTTCTATACATACATACATATATATATATATATAATATTTCAAAAATAAAAAATTTATTTTTTGAAAATTATACACACACATATACACACACGTACTTTTGCATACATATTAAATTTATATTTAAAATTCAACATAACATAACTATATATATAAAACATGTTTTAACATAAATAAATAATTAAATATATATACATGCATACATATATATATATATATATAAATTTATATTCGTCCATAATTATATTTAACAAAAGAATTTTTTTTATATGTACATTTTGTAACACACACACATATATATTATAAAAGTAGTATATCATATTTATTATATACAGTTAATTTAAATATTTATATATAATAAAAAAATTATTTTCCAAAAACTTATCATGTATATAGACTAACAAAATATATTTATATTGATTATGTGTACTAATATATTTACATATACACACATTTTAAATATCAATTTTGTTTAAAAGCCTTTTGAATTATTAATTAATTTTTTAAAATTAAAATATTTTTGAAGTTACTAGCCTAATAGTATATAACCATAGATGTATATTTTTTATATTACATACATACACGCAGATTTATATGTTTTAATTATGTATGTATGTTCATCTAATGAAGACAACACAGTCATATGTAGGTTCTTCATATTTCATATAATATATAAAGCACATAAATGACATAATGAACATTTATATATATATATATATATGTGTGTGTGTGTGTGTGTGTGTGTGTGTGTGTGTATGTATGTAAGTATGGATGCATGTATATGTATATGTGTGTGCGTGTGTATTTATGTATGTGTAAGTGTGGATAAAAGATTTACCTTGACTAAAGCCCAGTTTTAACACATTGAAACTTTGACTTAATGAACTCATTGAATTTGTATCAAAAACTTCCAGAATGAGCTACCAGACTGAAAGCACTAACAATCGATCTACTATTTAAATTTAAATTTGTTTTAGTTTGCTTAAAACTATGGAGTAGGTTAAGAGGGGAGGCTGGCAAAAAATGATAAAGATGGAGGGTTAAACTAGAAGTGGAAAAAGTGAGGTTTAAGGTGTCTAAATAATGGAGATATAGAGGAGCACAAAGTGGATCTAGATCCACACATTCCACTTACCATTTCACACCTTTTGAATCAATATTCAACCCCATTTAAACCCCCGAACGGCCTGCCATCATAGCCCATATTTAGGCCTCCAAAGTGCTTCAAGCCTGATCAAATAAATACACACTTAAATCCAATTCTAATGCATGTCGATATCGTATATAGATAAGTGTGTATAAAACTTTTATATACGCATTATTTTAATACTGATCAACATAAATCAAATAAAAAAAATTTCAATTAGTATTTCATAAGTATTAATTAATTTATAGCAATTACAATTAATTAATCAGGTGGTAGTTAGAGTATTCAACATTTTGGTTGTGTGATTCTTAGGTGTAAATTCGATCAGCAATTAATATCGAACAATTCGAATGTTAATGTTCGCACGTTACCTTAGCTAGTGATTTGACATTATGGCCAAATTTATCACTTACATTGCTTTGACAACCAATTTTACTTATTTTAAGCATTACCCTATAGCAACAATTATTTACACCAGTTTTCTTTGTCAAAACTATATCACGTCAGGACTTATGAAATTTGGTAATGGTCAAAATTCCAATATTGTCCATAGTCAACTGTATAGTCCAAACGCAAACTCCTTGGTACAATAATAACAATTATTACTAAATAGAATTACTCTAGCTAGAGATTTTGACATTCAGTTGACTTCAATTGACCGTGATACTAAGCTTACATAACCGAGGAGACGAGTCCTCTATTGAATATTGTTTCACTTCCAATGCTTCCACTTGACCCAACTATGGTCATTTAATGGACACCAGGCCATGATTTATCTATAATTAAAGCATGGTTTCCACATTGATGCTCAAAAGTATTCTCAAGTCAAGAAAATTGTGTAATATTATCACATTGATATTTACTATTTGACCATAGTTATATAACCAACATAAAACTATCAAGTGGGTCATTCCATAGTTGTTGTAACAACCTGGAAATTTGTCGTTTTATTTTGAATACTTAATTAATTTTAAATATTGAAATAGGCGGTTTTTAAAGTTTTAAAAATTTGAATTCAAATATAGGGATTATTTGAATTGCGAATTTAATATCTAGATAATGATTTAAATATATGGATTTTGAATTAAATATAAATTAAATGGGTTTGTTGGTCTTATTTAACTTCTTTTAATTAATAAATAATAATGGTGAATTCATTTTGTAAATTTATTTGCAATATTAAATAATAAGAAATTTTAAAATTAATGTAACAACTCGATTTTATTGACGTATTTTAAATAATTTATTTTATTTTTCCATAATTTTTAATTTGGAAAATATTTAAATTATAATTTAACGATTTTTCAAAAAACGACGATATTTTTGTGATTATACAGAATCAGTTAACCAACATATATTATTATTATTTTGAGGTTGAGTCGCTGTCACGGCCCGCCCTTCTCGGCTCTCGAAATTCAACACAAAATTCACCATAGTATAATATGCCGACGATCGAGTGCCGGAAAAGACAGATTGTTGAGGAAAAAGAAAGAAGAAAGAAGAAAGAAGGAACTAAACAACATCAGAATCTCACAATCGCAGCGGAACAAAATATAATAAATAATAACAAATCTTTACACAAAATGAAACCATATCTGTTATATACAATACATCATCACAGTATATCACCAGTAAAGAACAATTACCAGCCTAGCAGTTATATCAGCCTGCCTCACAACTTGCTGGCAATTTCAAACAACCATAGCAGCAGAATAAACAAGTACGAATAATATGTCTCGGACTCCAGCTCCACACCTGAGCTCCACAGCATCCTATCTTGTAATCTATAATACTCGGTCTGACCCGAGCATTATAATAAAATAACACCCGAGTCAGTCTGGAATACCAGCGTGAGAGAAATACATCCAAACTGATTATTAAAGTTTCAAAAATCCTTTGGAAATCAAAAGCGCCTCGTAAGACCACGCCACAAATAAACATGTCGGGTTTTTACCTTACGATAGCCAAAACACTTTTTATCAAAATCCTCTGATATTATATTAGTGTCTATATACAAATACTTATTCAAATAGCTGAAATTGTTACATGATTAAATTCCAGCATACTAGCCACAAAGTGGGTTCTACAAACAAAAACCGCAAAAGGCATGTAGGGAGAATGGATTTCCAACTAATGACTAGGCACTGGGGTACCACCTATCACAGTACTTGGTCAAGATCAGCGTACCGAGGACCACGCCCGATCCCCTGCAACACAAGGCCGGAACTATCCCTTACTGGATAATTCCGAGTAAGATCACCCTACGGTTGGGATCAGCAACCACACCACTAAGCCGAAATAAAAGGGACATCTAGACATGGATGACCTCACCCAAATGGGCGCGACCCACATAGCCTTGCTGCATAACCCCTGATTTTCAGTCATTCCCGGTTGATGAAGCTCGAGGCTAAGCGTTACCTTTATAGAACATATCCCTTAGAATGCCCATCGTCCACCTGACGATGTTCCGAAAGCATTAATCCAGACAAGTCTGTTCCGGGTCCGAATGGAACCGAAGGCACTACTCCTACTACATCCATTTTGGAATCACCCTCAGGATTAGTAGCGACTAGCCCTTGCACTTCACTGCTCCATCTTCGACTCCGAACTCGTTTTCCACGAAAACGTACAAACCGGATCGAAGTGGTTTTCGAGAAATAAATCCCGATCCCGATCTCTTCGAAACGATCAGCGCATTGTCCAATATTGATAGTCGGTTATTTAACTATCAATTAACATTCACAAACATCCATCAAACATAAATAATTCCTCAAATTTATGTTTTCCTCAAAATATCTTCGCGAGATATATTTTCATTTTTCAACCCTTTGAAAACAGTTCAAACCAACTTCCTTTTTACGGAATAGATTCCCAAACATTTTCTATTCCCACTGGAAATAACCAAGTCCAAACATTTTAGATTTTAAAACAATTAAATCACTTTATTCTAAAATATACCTTAAAATATTTAAATTAAACTACTTAAACACTTTATTCAAAATATATTTTAAGAATATTTAAGGTAAAACTATTTTATAAAATATAAAACTAATTTTAAAATAAAAGTTAAGTCAAACTAAATTTTAAAATAAGAGTTACAAACTTCTATATAAGTTTCAAAAAAAACTTTAACCAAACTATCTCTAGATAAATCCATTTTATAGATATAAATAAAAATAATATTCTTTTTAAACAAATTTAAAACTTTTAACTTTTACTTAAAAAAAATCTCCGTTAAAACGTACTTGGCTTCTCAAGGAAATACATTTCCATTTCAGAATAAACCAAAGAATTCTCCTTATAAATCCTGCTTGATTTATCTCAATTCAAATTTACGTTTGAATCCCGTAAATTTCTTCCAACACTTTAAAAATAAAACTCCCCTTTTATTTTTAAGCACACTTCCCATTTCCTGGAAATCACTTCCAAAATATATGCCTTAATTATCTAAAATAAGTTTCCAAATTCTTTATTCAAAATAAAATTTTGAAAATCTATAAAAGTTTCCTGCATGACTTAAAAAAAATTTCTTTTATCATAAAGTTATTATATCAAATACTTATAATAAAACTTCCTTTAGAAAACATAATACCAATTTTTCTTTAAAATAAGCAAATGCCATAATTAGTTAATAAATACTTATTTTTCACTTAATAGAAATTAAAGATAATAATTTTTCAAAAATATTCTAAAAGCACATTTTTAAACTTTCCAGTTTATACTTTGAAAGTCCTCTTTCGAAACATACTTCATTTCCTAGTAGAAATACACTTTCCATTCTTTTTAAAAATAATCTCACTATTATTTTTAAAACAATTTGCCCCTCTTATAGAAATTCCCACTGGAAATCTATACTTCAAATTTATCCCCAATAAATATTCCATTTCATTTATAAGCCCAGTTTATACATTTCCATTCCTCATTCCCTTTTAAATCACAATTTCAAAAACACTTCAAATTCCAAACCAATTTCCTGAATTTAATTTCCTTAAATTCATATCTCAAAAATCCTTTTCATTTCCCTTTTACATCCCCATTTCATTTTATTGATATTTTAAAATACAAAATTATATTTTCCAACCATAACACAGCATATCAAAAATTCCAAATCAATTTATCACAGGATATCAGTGAATTATACCACAGATTATGAATATAATTTCTATATTGTGAGGAATCCAGTTGGATCCCTCCAACCTGTTTCCCTGCATCCACAGATGTTAGCACAACAGCAAATATCAATCCAGACTGATATTAATACTCATATCCAACAAATCACACAATTATTTAAATATTAACTATTTAAATTAAATGGCATCCAGATGTGAGTGAGATTAACTCATCTTGAATTCATCGAGCGTTTCAATTTTAAATTAAATCGACCGCCTTCGATTTAATCTAAAATCTTCACGAACTCTAATCGATCTCAGATCTAAACTGCAGCGTAGAGCTCCTCGCTGCTTTTCCGGCGCCGCTAATTTCAATGAAATCTGATACCGAATGCACGAGTTATAGATTTATAAAGTTTGTATATAATTTAAAACAAATATTTTTCAGAAATGGATCTCTGCCGTACATTCAAACGAAATCAGGCCGCAAAACTCATCTTCCACGCGCGCATCTCCTACCAGGGTTAACAAACCCATTTGCCGCCGTCTAGGGTTAGATATCGCGGCCACTTCGACACTCTTACGTTCGATCAGGAACCATCACTTCGAAGCTCATCACGTCCACTTCCTTCGGCTGAAACCTTGATGAACTCAACGATTCCCAGGCTTGGCAAAACTCGAACAAACCGAGCATGAACAGGCTCAATTTCGCAACCATCCACCTCACTATACACCATCTCAGCCGTTGGATGCGTAGATCTCTCCGTGCTCTATAATTTTGCAGTAGAAGATTGATGCTAAAAGTTGAGGATAAGGAGAAATTCGAAAGAGATCGAAGTTGCTTTTCGGCCATTCATTCCTAATAGTGGCGGCCTGTAGAGATAGCTAGGGCTTCTCATCTTAACGTATATATATACGTTTATACTTATTATTTTAATATTAAATGCATTTTATAACAACTTTTTCAAACGATCTCCAAACAACGCATGCCGACAGGCATTTATAATGTTTTACCTGCATTCTGAACACAATGGAATGTGTTTCGGAAGCTAATTCGATCATATGTGCGAGTTACGGAAATAAACGATCAATTTTAAATTAAATCGATTAAAATAATTTCTATGCGTTTTGAGCTTCCACGGTCAAACGTCAACTCTGATTGCTATGAAAATTGAAATCCGATAATAACTAACTATTACGGATCCAATGGAACTGGTGTCGTCGAATTATGAGACTGTGCCATGGAAGGCTATTTAACTCGTCAATTAGTTCGAGCGATTTTTCAAAATCGTCGAAATCTTTTAAAATTCCACTTTTAAAATTTTACTAACTTTATTATAAATCAAATAGAACTTATATTCACATTAGAAATCATTCTGATCAATCTCGAATCGAAATCTGATTATTTACATTATTATATTATTAAATCCTAATTTAATTTAATATAAAATTCCAAATTTTTAAACTTATCGACTTTTGATTCCATCCAAAAGTCCAATATTAAAATTAAAATCAAACTAGACTTAAAATAAACCTTAGAAACCATTTCCCTAACCATTTACATCCAGATTCACAAATTATCCCAATTCCAAATATTTAATTATTATTATTCAAATCCAATTGAACTGCCATATTTGAAATTTATAACTAATTTCAATAATTTAACCAAAATCTTCTTATTTCAAAATCAATTCAAAATCTATATTTAACATTTAAAATGAATTAAATGTTCAAAATGTAACGATACGATCTTTCGACGCTCGAAAGTCGACATCAATACGTCCACTGTATCAACTACCGAACTATCGAATGCCGGAAAACCGAATCATTAGGGTTAAAAAAGAAGAGGTAGAAGTAGAAGAAGAAAGAAAGAACAGAAAAACAGAAACAGAAACAATATCAGAATCTCACATTCGCAGCGGAACAATATAAAATAGATAATCACTAGTCTTTTAAACAATGAACTATATCAGTTTATACAATAAAACAATGAGAGTCAATATACAACTCAATACAACAATGGACAGTTATATAACTTGTCCTCATACAGAATACACAGCGGAATAAATAAACAAGTACAGGAGTACGTCTCGCCATCCAGCTCGTCTCCAAAGCTCTAGAATATTCAGAATATCCTGATAACATAACTCTAGGCTGCCCGTGTGGAAAATTATGGGCACCCAGAGTTTAGAAAGGGAACAATAAACTCCGAGTCAGTCATGGTGACTGGTGTGAGATCGTAAAACAGTTATTTTCACAAAGAAAATAAAAGAAATTCCGCAATGCTTTTAGAAAATGAAACTACCATAAGGCCTCCCACCACCACACACAATGCAAACGCAGAATTGGAGGAGATTTCTCCTTATGATAGTCAAATATGCTTACTACGAAAAATTAGTTGATATTATTATTAATGTCTAGAGTGGAAAACATTTCGAAAGTATAATATTAATCTTAGCCAGCATAGGCATTCCGCACTTATGCCTACTATAGCTACTATGTTCAATAGCAGGTTACCACCACATCCCATAGCAGGTTATACAACTAAAACCGTACAAGGTTCGTATTGTTTCTTTGGATTTCCAACAAATGGTCAGGCTAAGGAACTTCCTACTGCCACATGGGAACGCTTCTAGCGGAACGTCCCGAGAACTAACTAGCTCTCTGCCAACACAAGGCCGGGTTACCTCTGTAACTAGGTAACTACTACACGAATATGCCACCCCTCGGTCCTTTGGGACCTTTATCCGAGGCGCCTCGATCACAAAGCAACAATCACACAGTAAATAAGATTGATGCCACCACACATGTATAGCATCTGGGCTCCATACCATGATACTACCTTTTTCCAGAAGGAAATGACATACCCTAAAGGGCGCGACCCTCATAACCTTGCCGCATCTTTCCTGTTTCGACCATTTCCGTGGTGCGAGGTCCGATGAGGTCTCGTCCACAAAGCTACGCTTTTTCACAAAGCCATGCTTTGATCACAAATGATCAACAAATGATCATCAAAACACAGCAACACTCAGCATGCCACACTACCAAATTAGGAGTATATCACTGATAACCTTCAACTACATAACCTCTGAGCTCGTACGTCTCAGAGAAGGGTGTTAAGCTAAGAGAATAAATTCTCCGCCACCAACAGAAATGTATTTGAAAGAAATCAGCTTTATATCTCAAAGTGTAGTGTCGGACATACAACCATACAAGTCTGTTCTGGGTTCGAACAGAACCGAAGGCACTTCCAAAGAAGCCCTTGCAATCTGGGTATTCACAATCCCGATCGGACTTCCCATCACATATGGAATCTCTATACTGGAGCAACTCAATGCAGAGACAATCGATAGGTCATCCTATCATTCTCGCAAACACCCGGTCTTCAACACCGGTCTTCAAATGATGTCCATTTACGTCGTATCATTATTCGAAATGGGTTATATGAAACAAAGTCCTCTCCCGGCTAAACCGAATAATGAGCGCTTGTTTTAGAAAACAAATTCAAATGCCATTTCAAAGGCAAATATTGATAGTCGGTTATTTAACTATCAAACAACATTCACAACAATCAACCAATTTAAATAATTTTTCCTAATTATTAAATTTCAAAATATCTTTGCAAGATATATATTTTCCACACTTCATCACTTTGAAAACAAATTTCAAATCAAATTCCCTGCACAGAATATATTTCCAAATATTTATTCATTTCCACTGGAAATCTGCCGAGTTCAAACACTTTATCTCCAAAATATTCCTTAAAATCCAATTTCAGAATTTCTTCATTTATAATTTAAAACTACTTTGGAAATATATTCGGCTTTTCAAGGAAATTACACTTCCATTTCAAAATGGTCCATTTAAACCAATTAAATAAATCCTTATTGATTTATTTCAAATTTACGTCCCAAATCTGTAAATTTATTTCCACACTTTAAAAATAAAGCAGTGTTTATTTTTAAAACAAATTTCCCTTTCCTATATAAATTCCATTTTGAATTTACATTCCCAAATATTCACTTTTTATATGATTTTCAAATCGATTTCTCAAATATTCACTTTCAACGCCAAATCAAATTTCAAATTGATTTCAAATTCATTTCAAATCCCAAATTAATTTTCCAAACATTTATTTCAAACACCTAATCGATTTCAGAATGGATTTCCCAGGATTTATTTTTAAATACCAAATCATTTTTTTTCCGGTTTCCCGAAGATTTATTTCCAAACACCGAATCAAATTCCAAATTGATTTCTGAATTTATCTTCCTTTAAAATCAATGCCTTTGTTTCTTTTAATTATTAAAATTTGTATTTCAAATAAATTCTTCAACCTTTGAATAGTATTACCCGAATTCCATTTATTAAAATCTTTTCACCATATTTTGGAATTAATTTGATAAGTTTCGAAATCAACTTTATACTTTTAAATTCCTCCTTTTAAATTCACCCAATTCTTTAAAAAAATATTTACAAAAAATTCCAACTTTAATTTCAAAAATCCAATTTTATTTATTTCTGGTATCCAACGATACCAAAAATACATTCGGCTAAATTATAGCATTCAACAAATTTAATCATCGATATAATCATTCACAGATTATAAATAAATCAACACACAACATATGAAACAAATTCATACAACATATGAAACAAATTCATACAATTTGAGGAATCCAGTTGGATCCCTCCAACCTGTTTCCTTGCATCCACAGATGTTAGCACAATACCAATTCCACTTCGAGGTGGAATATCGCGGTATATGGGATTTATAAAATATCATTCGCTATTATGCGGCGCATATGGTCTCATCCGCTATATAATGCGGGAAATCAATCACCAAATATATATATACTACTATATATACTATCACATCCAAACAGTCAATCAATAACTGCAATTCCAATTTAATTTGAGTGAGAAGATCTAACCTTTATTTTATTAGTATCCATTTCCAACTCCTTTCCATTTCTGGCTTGTTTCTCGATTTTTTTAAACCTTGTATAAAACAATTTTATACAATTTATTAATATCTGAAATAATCGAACAATTTATTCCGTTTTAACAATTTAATCAACTATTGATTTTATTTCAACTAATACCTTTAACTTTAAACCAATTTCTTTTTAATAAATTGATTTAACTAAAATTAAATTTAAAACTAAATTTCCTTTAATAATTTATTTTCTGCAACTAAAACAATAAATAAGTTTTATTAACAAGTTAATCACCTTAGCGTAATTATTAAGTATTCTTTCCAGTTTCAAACAGATTGACATTAAATTCAAATTTCAAACCTTAGAGATAATATTTTTTTCTTTTATATTTCTGTACGTATTGAATGATAAAATAAAATTCTATAAATTACTGTCGACTCGAAAACGCCAAGCCCAGATCGATGAACACAGCCGGCACGAAACCCTAGCTTCCCTAAGACGCAGTCGCGACCTTCACCCATTCGACTGCCGCCATAGCCCACGCGAACAACCACTCCAACAGTAAGCCTCAACACGCTCTCGTGCTCGAACTCGATCGAAGCCCAACTTTCTCGCGCCACTAACCCTACGCGCGCGATCAGGTCGCTGCTCTAACTTGCTCGAACTCGAGCTCCTTGTCACGAAGTCGAACTCCCCCCCAAATTTTAATGAATGCCGATAAAATTTCGAACGCGATTTCGATTCGTTCTTGAATGCATTGGAGGGAATTTGATTTAAAGCAAAGGAATTTGTTCGTTTTTTTCTCTGATTTTTGAATTGTTTTGAACGAGAAAGGGGAATGAAAGCTCGGCCCAGGATTAAATCTTTGTTGAACGATTTAAATTCTTGTTCGAATTTGAAAAGGAAATAGGAACGATGAAATTGAATTGTAGACGAACACTCGATTGTTCGTTCGCCATTTTTTTCTTTGAGAAAAAAAAAGTAGAAGAGGGATTTCGTTTTGAACAGGAGGAAATGAAGGCTCGATGTATAATAATTTTTTTCCTTTTTCGTGAAGCAGATGAGCTGTAGTGATTGCAGAGGAGACAAAAGCTGCTGAGGAGAAAAAGTTATGATGGAGAAAGGAAGCAGGCTGATGGAAGAGAATATCAGCTGGGTTGACTAAGTATATAAATAAATTATTTAATTTAAATTTTAAATTCAAATTGTCTCAAAAATGTAACTCAAAATTTCGATATCCTATCGAGGCGTGCCTCCAGGCGTTTATAAGGTTATACGCCTATTCCGAACGCAATGGAAAAGGTTCCGAATCCAAATTCGATCGTATGGAGAAGATAACTTTTTGGACCAGTTATTAAATTAAATTTTCGATTTAATTTCAGCGCATTTGCTTATCGTACGGCCAAACGATCACTCCAAACATTACGAAAATTGAAATCCAATAATAATACAATATTACGGATCCAATGGAACTGGTTTCGTCGAATTCCTAGACTGTGCCTCGGGAGGCTGTTTTCAAATATCGATTTAAACGATAAAATTTCAAACTGAACAAATCAGTTTCAAATTCAATTCTGAAGCTTTTATTATCTTCAGTATGGTTAACATAAATTTTCTAATCCTTCAAATTATTTTTAACAAGTTCAAAACTGAAGATACAATATTTTACCCAGTTTCAATCATGGTTTTAAATCTCCTATATATCGCCCGAGATCTCCTCCGAGATCTCCTTTTCACACTTAAACGAGACGAGACATCAAATCTCCTTCATATCTCCCTCGACACTCATCTCGTCCGAGATATTCAAATCTCACCCGATATATGGATCAAAATCTCAATCCGAGATCTCATCCGAAATTATACATTTTTCTTATTTTCCATAATATTTTTTATTTTCATATTGATTCAAAAGAAACTACTCAATTCAATTATAATTTACCAACTTCTTGAACATATTCTTTACTTTTTATCTTAATGAGTCATAGCGAAAGGTTTCACTTCTTTATTATGTTCAAATAAAAGAATATTATTCAATCATTACCAAATCAATTAAGCTAATCAAGCTACTACTCTTCTAAAAATATTCCTTTTTCCATGTAAATCAAGTATGTTACCATTTTTATTTTTACTAAGAAAGTTATAACGGTTAAATAAATTTTAGACACATCAATTTTAGACACATAAGTACATCCGAGATATTCCCGAGATGCATTATAAGACCCGAGATGTCAATCCGAGATGTACACCCGATATGTACTCACCTCGTCCGAGATCTCCCCGATACGAGATAACTTGTGTAAAAATTCCGAGACGAAACGTGACCGAAATCCGATATTTAAAAC
This sequence comes from Allium fistulosum, assembly GCA_030737815.1. Classification (NCBI taxonomy): domain Eukaryota; kingdom Viridiplantae; phylum Streptophyta; class Magnoliopsida; order Asparagales; family Amaryllidaceae; genus Allium; species Allium fistulosum. Next base: position 681,995,679 of record CM060905.1, on the reverse strand, counting down.
CTTGGTTTCAATAATTAAATTCAATAATTGAACTGCCAAATTCATTCTGATATTTGAATTTCAAATTAAACCAACTTCCAGATATTTAAAATCAATTAAATATTCTGATTTCAAATGTCAAAAATTCAGGGTCGTTACAATCTCCCCCCCTTAAAAGAATTTCGTCCCGAAATTACAAGTTAAGAAGAATGTTCCAATACCCGTTAACTATTTTCTCAAATCCAAATAGTTTTAAACAACTTTCCAGAATAATCTTTTATTAAGACACACTCATCTTTTTCTAACTTTCCAAACTTATTCATAAGTTCAAACAACTTTATTTTACTTCACAATTCAAATTCAAATTTAAATATGAATTTTAAATTATCCAATATTTCCTTAAAAATTTCTAACTCTCTGAATTTCCGAAAAATTTCGCCAACGTCTCATTTGCGCGGCTAACTCGGTACGACTACAAAATGTCCCTACGGACTCTCAAATTCCAATAGAAAACAAAATGCCAAGTGGCAAAATCAGAATCCCATCAAATTTCATACTGAAATTTAAATACATACCTTATTGTCGAACAAATTCAAATTTACCTTCGAAATCAAACTCCAATTCCATCTTCCTATAGCCTTTATAATCCCTGTATACTTTACTGAACAACAATGTCCAAATTTATTTGGTATATTCCCAATACCAATTTTTCTTAAGAATTTTCTCCATTCATTTCTTAAGTTCAATATAAGTATTTACATACTTATTTTTACTACTTCACTACTAAAGTTTATATCCAAATTGAATTCCACTTCCATATAAAATCAATTTGCTTCAATTTACTAATTCATTTCAAATCTCAATACTTTTATTTCCAAATTTTCATTCAGATTTTCATTTCAAATTTTACTTGAATTTGATTCATCTTTAACTTCGAAGATTGAATCTTATTTACCTTTTCTAGTTCAATTCCTACGTTCCCATTACAATTTGAAAATCAATTTTCCGTTAACAAAAATTTTCCAATTTTTTTTCAAAATTTTTCTAACTCCCAAAATTTTCAGAAAATTTTGACGGAGTCTCCTTTGTACGGAGGAGCTTTTGCAATTTGACAAAAGATATAAATATATATACATCGACCCACACAGTCGGAAAACCAAAAACAGTTCATATTTCCTATTTTTATTGCGTAAGCGCACCTTTATTAGCATTTTAAGCAAAGAGGCTTATTTATTTAGCTATTTGCGCGGCCAAATGCAGCCAAACGGCTTCCAAAAACTTGTAATTACTCAACTTAAACACGTAAGTAACATATATAGGAAATATATTAACATTTCACTCAATTTCAATAGCAAATACATAGTTTTCATAAGAAATTCACTCAAAAATAATTCCCATAAGCAATTTATATGGTTTCAATATAATTTAGTTGCTTACAATTAAATCACACATCATTTCCATTCAATTTCAATGGTTTACAACACACTTTCTTTCACTCAATTCATTTTTAAGTGAAACGAACTCATATCTATTTCAATTGATTCAAAAATCAATTTTTTTATTTTCTTTTAATAACTAATAGAATTTTATATACAAATTCAAACCATTTTTTTATTCATTCGTTCATTCCTTTATTCACAATTTCCAGTTGATTAGCCATTTGAATTACAGTCATTGAAAAGTCTATGAAGCAGAGTGTTCACGTGCACCAAGCTAACTGCATGCATATCATCGTTGATGTTTATATTATGTGGTTAACCAACTCCACGGGTACATGAGGATAATTCACTTTTTATATTAGATCCTAACCCACTCCATACAATTTATACTTAATACCTATTTCACAGATTGACTAAGAACAGCGTTAATATGCATTTAATTGTACTAATATTTTGATCCTGGTATTTTTTTTGTATGAGATATGAGCACATCATATGGTTTGATAGGCGTATCCAAGTTGTCTTAAATAGTTGAATGAGACAAATGCACAACTGGATTGAGCTCGCCTTGAATTGTATTTTAATACTATTGTTATTATATCCCCAAGTGCAGGTCTGGTATATCTGTATATCACAATACATATTTTAGGCAATATTTTCAAGATGAAAAAAGTCTCTTGAACTTCAAGATGAAATTATACTTATGTATCTGGAAACTTTTTACATGTTCAGCATTATTCATTAAGTACTGATCGTGCAGTCATCATATTCCTCTTTAAATATCTAATGTATTGTTAAAAACTGAACAATGGAACAACTAAAGTTCTGGTATTCCCAGATAAACATTAGCACTCACTTGTATCATTTAAACATTTTACTTTGTAGAATAGTTAAACAGTTGTAAATTTGTTTAACTTTTGGTATTAATCTTCCTGGAATTCTATTTCAAATTATAAATCACATTTACGATTTACATTTACAGATCTCATTCGTATATGAATTCATTTCCTTATATTTTCAATTCATATTTATAAATTTCATTCATTAAATGAATTTATCTCCAAATTTTTGGTTGTACCATTATTTCTTATTCAATTTCCATATAACAATGATAATATTCAATATTATCACTCCCTAATAACCAAGCAACCATATACAATAATAATTTATGGAAAATGATTTCTTTTCTATAAAAAAATAGTTTTGGGAAAAATTATTTCATTTACCCTATTTTAAAACAAAACTGTGTCAGTTTGTCTTGTTTAAGGGTTTAGAAACCCCTGTCGATTACAGTTGGCCAAACTGAACTGACTAGAATCTATAAACAATCAACCGATAAGTCAACACAATACAAAACAGATTTTTGTATTCACTAACAAATACGCGCTCATAACTATTATTACACTCACACTCATTCTAGAGTACTACTAACTCTATCTCTAATGAGTAACACCCAACAGAGCCAGGGTTATCGCTTAACCAATTGCTCTGATACCACTTGTAACGATACGATCTTTCGACGCTCGAAAGTCGACATCAATACGTCCACTGTATCAACTGCTGAACTATTGAATGCCGGAAAACCAAATCATTAGGGTTAAAAAAGAAGAGGTAGAAGTAGAAGAAGAAAGAAAGAACAGAAAAACAGAAACAATATCAGAATCTCACATTCACAGCGGAACAATATATAATAGATAATCACTAGTCTTTTAAACAAAGAACTATATCAGTTTATACAATACAACAATGAGAGTCAATATACAATTCAATACAACAGTGGACAGTTATATAACTTGTCCTCATACAGAATACACAGCGGAATAAATAAACAAGTACGGGAGTATGTCTCGCCATCCAGCTCGTCTCCAAAGCTCCAGAATATCCTGATAACAAAACTCTAGGCTGCTCGTGTGGAAAATTATGGGCACCCAGAGTTTAGAAAGGGAACAATAAACTCCGAGTCAGTCATGGTGACTGGTGTGAGATCGTAAAACAGTTATTTTCACAAAGAAAATAAAAGAAATTCCGCAATGCTTTTAGAAAATGAAACTACCATAAGGCCTCCCGCCACACACACAATGCAAACGCAGAATTGGAGGAGATTTCTCCTTATGATAGTCAAATATGCTTACTACGAAAAATCAGTTGATATTATTATTAATGTCTAGTGTGAAAAACATTTCGAAAGTACAATATTAATCATAGCCAGCATAGGCATTCCGCACTTATGCCTACTATAGCTACTATGTTCAATAGCAGGTTACCGCCACATCCCATAGCAGGTTATACAACTAAAACCGTACAAGGTTCGTATTGTTTCTTTGGATTTTCCAACAATTGGTCAGGCTAAGGAACTTCCTACTGCCACATGGGAACGCCTTTGGCAGGACGTCCCGAGAACTAACTAGCTCTCTGCCAACACAAGGCCGGGTTACCTCTGTAACTAGGTAACTACTACACGAATATGCCACCCCCCGGTCCTTTGGGACCTTTATCCGAGGAGCCTCGATCACAAAGCAACAATCACACAGTAAATAAGATTGATGCCACCACACAGGTATAGCATCTGGGCTCCATACCATGATACTACCTTTTTCCAGAAGGAAATGACATACCCTAAAGGGCGCGACCCTCATAACCTTGCCGCATCTTTCCTGTTTCGACCATTTCCGGTGTGTGATGTCCAATGAGGTCTCGTCCACAAAGCTACGCTTTTTCACAAAGCCATGCTTTGATCACAAATGATCAACAAATGATCATCAACACACAACAACACTCAGCATGCCACACTACCAAATTGGGAGTATATCACTGATAACCTTCAACTACATAACCTCTAAGCTCGTACGTCTCAGAGAAGGGTGTTAAGCTAAGAGAATAAATTCTCCGCCACCAACAGAAATGTATTTGAAAGAAATCAACTTTATATCTCAAAGTGTAGTGTCGGACATACAACCATACAAGTCTGTTCCGGGTTCGAACAGAACCGAAGGCACTTCCAAAGAAGCCCTTGCAATCCGGGTATTCACAATCCCGATCGGACTTCCCATCACATAGGGAATCTCTATACTGGAGCAACTCAGTGTAGAGACAATCGATAGGTCATCCTATCGTTCTCGCAAACACCCGGTCTTCAACACCGGTCTACAAATGATGTCCATTTACGTCGTATCATTATTCAGAATGGGTTATATGACACAAAGTCCTCTCCCGGCTAAACCGAATAATGAGCGCTTGTTTTAGAAAACAAATTCAAATGCCATTTCAAAGGCAAATATTGATAGTCGGTTATTTAACTATCAAACAACATTCACAACAATCAACCAATTTAAATAATTTTTCCCAATTATTAAATTTCAAAATATCTTTGCAAGATATATATTTTCCACACTTCATCACTTTGAAAACAAATTTCAAATCAATTTCCCTACGTGGAATATATTTCCAAATATTTCTTCATTTCCACTGGAAACCTGCCGAGTTCAAACACTTTATCTCCAAATATTCCTTAAAATCCAATTTCAGAATTTCTTCATTTATAATTTAAAACTACTTTGGAAATATATTCGGCTTTTCAAGGAAATTACACTTCCATTTCAAAATGGTCCATTTAAACCAATTAAATAAATCCTTATTGATTTATTTCAAATTTACGTCCCAAATCTGTAAATTTATTTCCACACTTTAAAAATAAATCAGTGTTTATTTTTAAAACAAATTTCCCTTTCCTATATTAATTCCATTTTGAATTTACATTCCCAAATATTCACTTTTTATATGATTTTCAAATCGATTTCTCAAATATTCACTTTCAACACCGAATCAAATTTCAAATTGATTTCAAATTCATTTCAAATCCCAAATTAATTTTCCAAACATTTATTTAAAAACACCTAATTGATTTCAAATTCATTTCAAATCCCAAATTAATTTTCCAAACATTTATTTAAAAACACCTAATCGATTTCAGAATGGATTTCCCAGGATTTATTTTTAAATACCAAATCAAATTTATTTTTTTCGGTTTCCCGAAGATTTATTTCCAAACACCGAATCAAATTCCAAATTAATTTCTAAATTTATCTTCCTTTAAAATCAATGCCTTTGTTTCTTTTAATTATTAAATTTGTATTTCAAATAAATTCTACAACCTTTGAATAGTATTACCCGAAATCCATTTATTAAAATCTTTTCACCATATTTTGGAATTAATTCGATAAGATTTCGAAATCAACTTTATACTTTTAAATTCCTTCTTCTAAATTCACCTAATTCTTTAAAACAAATTTACAAAAAATTCCAACTTTAATATCAAAAATCCAATTTTATTTATTTCTGGTATCCAACGATACCAAAAATACATTCGGCTAAATTATAGCGTTCAACAAATTTAATCAACGATATAATCATTCACAGATTATAAATAAATCAACACACAACATATGAAACAAATTCATACAACATATAAAAAAAATTCATACAATTTGAGGAATCCAATTGGATCCCTCCAACTTGGTTCCCTGCATCCAAAGATGTTAGCACAATACCAATTCCACTTCGAGGTGGAATATCGTGGTATATGGGATTTATAAAATATCATCCGCTATTATGCGGCGCATAGGGTCTCATCCGCTATATAATGCGGGAAATCAATCACCAAATATATATATACTACTATATATTATCACATCCAAACAGTGAATCAATAACTGCAATTCCAATTTAATTTGAGTGAGAAGATCTCACCTTTATTTTATTAGCATCCATTTCCAACTCCTTTCCATTTCCGGCTTGTTTCTCGATTATTTTAAACCTTGTATAAAACAATTTTATACAATTTATTAATATCTGAAATAATCGAACAATTTATTCCGTTTTAACAATTTAATCAACTATTGATTTTATTTCAACTAATACCTTTAACTTTAAACCAATTTTTTTAATAAATTGATTTAACTAAAATTAAATTTAAAACTAAATTTCCTTTAATAATTTATTTTCAGCAACTAAAACAATAAATAAGTTTTATTAACAAGTTAATCACCTTAACGTAATTATTAAGTATTCTTTCCAGTTTCAAACAGATTGACATTAAATTCAAATTTCAAACCTCAGAGATAATATTTTTTTTCTTTTATATTTCTGTACGTATTGAATGATAAAATAAAATTCTATACCTTACTGTCGACTCGAAAACGCCGAGCCCAGATCGATGAACACAGCTGGCACAAAACCCTAGCTTCCCTGAGTCGCAGTTGCGACCTTCGCCCATTCGACTGCCGCCATAGCCCACGCGAACAACCCCTCCAACAGCAAGCCTCAACACGCTCTCGTGCTCGAGCTCAATCTAAGCCCAACTTCCTCGCGCCTCCAACCCTACGCGCGTGATCAGGTCGCAGCTCTGACTTGCTCGAACTCGAGCTCCTTGTCACGAAGTCGAACTCCCCCCCAAATTTTAATGAATGCCGATAAAATTTCGAACGCGATTTCGATTCGTTCTTGAATGCATTGGAGGGAATTTGATTTAAAGCAAAGGAATTTGTTCGTTTTTTTCTCTGATTTTTGAATTGTTTTGAACGAGAAAGGGGAATGAAAGCTCGGCCCAGGATTAAATCTTTGTTGAACGATTTAAATTCTTGTTCGAATTTGAAAAGGAAATAGGAACGATGAAATTGAATTGTAGACGAACACTCGATTGTTCGTTCGCCATTTTTTCTTTGAGAAAAAAAAAGTAGAAGAGGGATTTCGTTTTGAACAGGAGGAAATGAAGGCTCGATGTATAATAATTTTTTTCCTTTTTCGTGAAGCAGATGAGCTGTAGTGATTGCAGAGGAGACAAAAGCTGCTGAGGAGAAAAACTTATGATGGAGAAAGGAAGCAGGCTGATGGAAGAGAATCTCAGCTGGGTTGACCAAGTATATAAATATATTATTTAATTTAAATTTTAAATTCAAATTGTCTCAAAAATGTAACTCAAAATTTTGATATCCTATCGAGGCGTGCCGCCAGGCATTTATAAGGTTATACGCCTATTCCGAACGCAATGGAAAATGTTCCGAGTCCAAATTCGATCGTATGGAGAAGATAGCTTTTTGGACCAGTTATTAAATTAAATATTCGATTTAATTTCAGCGCGTTTGCTTATCGTACGGTCAAATGATCACTCCAAACATTACGAAAATTGAAATCCGATAATAATACAATATTACGGATCCAATGGAATTGGTTTCGTCGAATTCCGAGATTGTGCCTCGGGAAGCTATTTTCAAATATCGATTTAAACGATAAAATTTCAAACTGAACAAATCAGTTTCAAATTCAATTATGAAGCTTTTATTATCTTCAGTATGGTTAACATAAATTTTCTAAGCCTTCAAATTATTTTTAACAAGTTCAAAACCGAAGATACAATATTTTACCCAGTTTCAATAATTAAATTCAATAATGAATTGCCAAATTCATTCTGATATTTGAATTTCAAATTAAACCAACTTCTAGATATTTAAAATCAATTAAATATTTTGATTTCAAATGTCAAAAATTCAGGGTCGTTACACAAAATCTAACGACCAAAATTCCGGGTCGTTACAGTCGTTGTTTGGATTGCCGTCGTATTTTTATTTTGTCGTTCGTGGTTTGTACGTGACCAAAATTCCGTGCAGCGAGGTGCTAAAAAATTCAAAATAAAACTAACTCAACAATTAGCTTAGAAAACACACTTACTCTCTCTTCCCTCATTTTCATCGTTCCATCAAAATCATTCCAGTAAGTTAAAAAATCAAAAACAAGAAAATAGCAAAAACTTCAAAAATTAATAATTCAAAATCTGCACAACGAATTTTTTTAAAACAAGTATCTTTGGATCCGTATCGTAGAGATCTACGAATTGATATGGGTTTGGTAGTGTTCGATAAGGATTTGGTGAGTGCGGTTGTTGAACAGTGGATGTCGTGTGGCAAATAGAGCTAGGGTTTTATATTTAGCTTGATTTGTAGGGTTAGAGGGCAAGGTGAATTTGGACTGGAGTTCGGCATGCAAAATAGCAACTTGTGACCGAAGTTCATGTGGTGCAATTGTGTAAAGGAGGTTGCGACCTTTTGGGTCCACGCATGAAGCCTGTAGGATGTGATTAAGGGGAGTGAGATGCAATGGGAGAGGAGGTGACGGAGGTAAAGCTCACATGGAGTGGAGTTTAACACTGAAATGGTGCTTTTTTTCGTCGAGGGGATGTGGAGAATATGGTGGTTGAAGGTTGGCCATGGCTGTGCAGGTGGTATCTGCGTGCACGTCTATTTGGGAAGAAATGGGTATGGAGGGAATTTGTTAAACACAGGGTAATTCAAATTTAAATGAATTAGTGCAAGTTAATTATTTAAAATAATACAATAAATTATAAATTGAATATCTTTTCCGTGCGATGTCCAATCGAGGTGAGATCATTTTTGTTGCACTCGCAATGACCATCGCTTCGCGTTCGAATTGGTTAGATTGAATTTGGAGCAAGTGAAAATTTGGACTAAAAGTTCATACCGGAATGCTTAAGTGTCCATTGGAATTTCGATGAGTTAAACTCACCTTTTTGGATAATCAATATAATATATAGTAGATAAAATTTACTTTTTGTGTTTGGATGAATTATTGTTTGATTTGGATAAAATCTACTTTTGAAAATAGCACCTTGTGGTCGAAGTTTGTGTGTTGCGATCTTTTTGGGTCCACGCGTGAAGCCTGTAGGATGCAATTAGGAGGTGTCAGCCATGACGAGAGAGGAGGAGAAGCTTGTGCGGATTAGAGGTGAACCATGAAATCGGTGATTGGTTTCATCGAGGAGATATGGAGAATTTGGTGGCTGAAGGTTGGCCATGGCTATGCAGGTGGTATCCGCATGTTCGTCTATTTTGGCAAAAAGAGGATTGGAGGAATTTGTTAAATATATTGCAATTCAAATTTTAATGAATTTGTGTAAGTTAATTATTTAAAATAATTCAATAACTTATAAATTGTACAACTTTTCCATACGAGGTCCAATCGAGGTAGATCTTTTTTTTGGGCTTGTAATGATGATAGCTTCGCGGTGGAATTTGTTTGGTTGAATTTGAAGGAAGTGAAAATTTGGGTTAAAATCGAACGACGTTTGATTTTAGTTTAAACTAAAACGCCTAAGCGTCCATTGGAATTTCGGTGAGTTAAACTCACCTTTTTGATTAATCAGTATGATATATAGTAAATAAAATTTACTGTTTGTATTTGCCACACGACATATGTGAATATATAGACAATATTTTTTTAAAGGGGAAATATTATCATATGGAAAAAATGGAGTGATAAATCATAGTTGTGAATATATTGTAATATATGGAATGATCAGTTTTGGAAAATATATGAGTTTTGTAATTAAATTTGGCGTTTTTATAAAAAGAGTAGCAAATAAATTTGGGATTTATAAAATGAGTTTTTATAAACGACTATTTTTTAAAGGTAGATTTATAAAAGGGTTTTATGAAGGTTATAAAGTATGTTTATAAATGGGCTTATTAAATAAATTCGGAGATTTATAATAGGAGGTTTATATTTATATTAAGGTATTTAGAAAGGGAATTTTGTATGTTACAAATAATATTTTATAAAAGAATGAGACTCAATTTCCATAAATGATCGTTTTAACTTATGGTGGTATAGGAAGTTTTCTTTCTATGCTTAACACCAAATTTCCAAAATATGGAAACCCGTCTCTATCTTGAGAAATAAGAATGTGTATCGAGACAAGGATTGTTTTTCTGACTTGTCCGATCTCATTGTTAATCGAGAAATAAAACTGTTTGAAATCGGGAAGTGGTGGTATGTATATTTGGTCTAATTTGTATATGATCTATTTACTTACACCAATAGTGTTTTGGGTTTATTATTGTCAATACTTTTAAATGATATTTGTTTTAGCCCAATTAGTTATGGTTTTGGATGTGAAATCTTTCTTAAGATTTGTGGATATACTTATATTGTTGAGATAAGTATATGAGTACATTTTCTAAGTATTGGAAATGTAGTGTTTTGTGAATATTCTTATATTGTTAATATAAGTATATGGAAAAAATTTCTAAGCTTCGAAAGTAAAATGTTTTGTGAGTATACTTATACAGTCGAGATAAGTACATCAATATTTTTAAAATATTGGAAAGAGTATAGGAGACTTGTGAATATATCTTTGTAAAAGTATTTTGATACAAGTATTTATGAAGTGGTTTTAATTAATGAAAGATTAATTAAAGAGGCTTAAGTGTTGCTTTGGGCTTAACCATGCTTGGATAAATCTCTAGTTGAATTGTTTCTTATTTGATGGTTAAATAACCGACTATCCAATCTTGGCCGATTTTAAAAATTTTGTAATCAGTTCAATGAGAGACCGAGATCAGATATATTATCCGAAAAGCACTTCGAACCGGCATAAGCGTTTCAAATTAGGACATCTTAAAGATGATTAAAGACAGGGATCTTTGATGTGCAAGGGCTACTTGCTACTAATCTTGAGGGTGATTCCAAAATGGATGCAGTAGATTAGTTCCTACGGTTCGTTCATGTCCTGAACAACTTGTATGGATGAATGCTGGCATCACATTGTTGCCTGGAGGGCGGTGTTAGCATTCCAAGTGGGATTTTCTAAAAAGGTAAAACGTACCCTCTATCCTCATCAACCGAGAATGACTAAAATAGGGGATATGCCGCAAGGCTATGTGGATCGCACCTATTAAGGTATTGTCATCACACTTTCTAGATTATTATTTATGAATTTGATTATGCATGAGAACTCTCGGGATAAGGTTGCAAAGCAACCGGGGTGATGAAATATCGGTACAATCTAGTAAGGGGTTGGCCGGTCTTACCATGCAGGGGTCGAAAGTTTTTCGACCTCGGTACATTTTATCTAAAGGTGTACTATGATAGGCGGTACCATTATGCCTTGTCATTGATGGAATCCATCCTCTAATAAGTGCCTTTCAGACTTAGTTGTATACGTATTATGCTTGAATTTAATTAATGTAACAATATCGGCTATGATTCAGTATTTACTTTAAACCCAGACATTATCAAAATATCAGAAGATTTCTTATGAAATAGTTTGGTAATCATAATGTAAAGACCCGTTCGTGTTTATGTACGGCGTGGTTGTAACGACCCATAATTTTTTCACTTTGAAAATGGGATATTTAATTATTTTAAATATTCAAATGTAAAATTTTCAAACTTAAAAAATCAAGTTTTACATGATAAATAAGAATGACAAACTTATTTTTGATATTGAATATAGATTTTGGATTTCCATTGTAAAATTGACAAAAGTCGGATTCCAATAAAGTAGGATAAATATTCGAGAAATTTGTTTAAAAGATAAATAATTCCATTTAAATATATATATAATTAATATCAAACTCATTTTATAATAATAGTAATTTAATTTATAATGGTTTGATAAATATATATAACTCGTTCTATAAAAAGTGACAAATTTCATCGTACATCGATAAATCGATGTCGTATTTTTATAAATAGATTCAGATATTGATTTATATTATTTTATAAGTCAAATATGCTTGTTTTAATTATTCAAAGATGATTTTAAAAGAATAATTAAGTAATTTAAAGATGATTTGAAAGTTTTAATAATAGTTTGAATAAACGGTTAAAAGGAATTGTTTATAACACTTAAACAATAATTGAAGAATATTGAATATAATAACAAATTGGGTATGCGGAAACGACTAGTACATTTGTCCTGTCTGTGAGAACTAAACGGTAAAACAAGGTGTGTAACTAAGGTTAGGAATGGAACAACCAGTGCCCTGAACTTACCTGGCCTTTGCTTTATCATTTAGACGAGGGGTGCAATAGATCGAAAGGAAAGCCCGGATGCTCTAAAAGATCATATTAAAAGTTTTTTCCAAGATAAAAGAAAAGATCTTCATGATGTATGATTACTTGCCACTAGTCCCTAAAGGTGAAATTTACCATAATTAAGGTGGCAGTGGTGCTTTGTTATAAAAATCTTCAATTTGAAAGAATATGATTTGAAGTTAAGAAAGAAATCTTTGATTTAGATTTAATGAATGATTTGGGAATATCGTCCCTAAGTTAAAAGTTATAACTTGAATATAAGAAATCTTTGATTAAGATTTAATGAATGATTTGGGAATGTTTTCCTAACTAAAAGATGAATTGATTTGAAATTATTCAAAGATAAAAAGAAAGGTAAATAAACCAAATAATTTGATAAATGAGGCTTAATGATTCCATATACTCATTGAAAATAAAATGGAATAAATTGAAAAGAAAATGGAATAAATTGAAAAGAACATATCTAAGAAAGATATTTGATTAAATGGAAAAATAAAGTAATTGATTGATGATTGATAATCGTATATGAAATAAACATTTTTTAATCGATAATTGGAATCGAAGGAACCGGGTATCGGATTTGCTTGATTATGTTCAGCATGATAGGGGGTTCTAACTTTGTGAACAGTGACAAAGCTTAGACTCTTACCCTTACATGTCCCTAGAGTGAAAGGGCCGGTTGATAGTCGAGAGGCTTGCCGTAAAAGAAGATTCGAGGTACCACTTGTGGTCACCTCCATGTTGAAAAGTAGGAGTACCACCATGTTGAAAAGCAGAAGGGTAGCGAGATGGTTGAAAAGCCTACCGGGGCGGGTACGAAATTGCCCGTTCGTTACATTTGGTATCAGAGCGGAAGGTTAAGCGAGAACCTTGGCTTTGGTAGGGTAAAGACTCATCAGAGATAGGGTTAGTAATACCCTAGGATGAGTAACTCAATATAGATCGGGTTAGTAACACCCTAGAATGAGATGGGAGTATTATATACGAGCGCGTATTTGTTAATGTTATATATATAAAGGTTTTGTTTTAAAAAAATTGGTAAACGAAATAATTTTACCTAGGATTATATTTTTATTACGAAGTATATATTTTGAAAAGTTATATAGTTAGAAATCAAGATTAGTGAAAATTAAATATGAACATCTTGTGATTAGAATTTCACAGTTCGACCGTAAGATGTTTTAAGATAATTAAGATCCTTAGTATCTATTCCAAAATAAATTAAGAAATGATAATACTAAAGTTACTATCATAAATTGATCAATTGTTTGATTTAAAAGTTTAAGTACATATACCTTGTGAATTATATTTCACGATTTGACTATAAGGTGTTTGACAATAAGATTTATTTAAGGAATGGACATATAAGATAAAAATGATATAAGATAAATAATAGAAAATGATTGTGTAAAAGGTAGATATAAAAGGAATGAAGATTTAAATTCGAGTAATGTAACAACCTGGAGATTTACAACAATTATTAATCAGCAAATGACGATTAAATCGTTGTTAATTGCAAATGCAGATTTAAATTGAGTTGAAAAAAAAAGAATTCTTTTAATAATTTTATAAAGGGTTGTGGGCTTTAAAAATTTGCTGGGTCCAATTGTTTGATGGAGTGACAATACTCAATATCGTTTCCTTTTCTTTTGGTATTCAATCGCAACCCGTTCCCCTCTCTCATTTTTATCAGAGAACCCTAATCAACATACGAAAGAAAAAGAATGGCGGCTCTTGCTCGTGCGATCCTCTTCCTTCGACAATTAGGGCTTTAGATTCGAAGTCGCTGCTGGTCGTAGCTCCACCTTCTCGCGTCGATCGGTATCGCATCTCCTTCCGAGTGGCCGTGCTCGTCTTCGTTCGAATGCTAGGGTTTTAGCTTCACTGCCTCGTCGAAAATGGTGAGTGCCCCACTCACATTTAATTCCTTCTCGTGTTATTAGTGTCGAATCCCTTGAGTTTTGTTCGTATTCGATTGTTAGTTTCGTGGTTGTTGAGCTTTGAATTTCTGAAGGCTTCGGTTATACTCGGTGAATTTCTCTGACTTGATAAATTTCGAATGATAAAATTTTGATGCTCACGGCCTTGAAATGTGTCTTGGTCATTTTGGCTTTACTTTGGCTAAGACCACCTTTGCGTTCCTCTCTGAGTATTTTCGATTTGCTGTTGTATTGAGTAAATTATACTACTCACATCTAATTCAAGCATATATCTGCGAGTTGTGATTTGCACTGCTTTTAATTCTTGGGTTTTGTTCGTATACGAACGTTTGGGTTCGTTTTGATTTATCGAGGCCATTCTATTTGTTTGAATTTGGTTAGATGGCGGTGATGTTGATGATCACTGCCTCGGCCTTGGATTTATTCGAACTTGGTTGATTTTGTTAAAATTCGACTTGAACTATGTTATTGGGTATCTGTGTCTTCGGCACCGTCTGTTCGACCTTGTTTTTCATGGAAAGTTGGTTTTGATGTTAATACTGGCACCATGGTTGTATTGGAACTTGCATATGCATTTGTTGAGTTGCTCACTGATGCAATACTTGTCGCCATTTACCAAATAGCAGTTGCAGTCCTTTGATTCATTTCATGTATGTATGTTAATGCATTGTAAATTGTTGAGTTACTTGCAGCTGTTTGGGCATTGTCTCCAGGTAATTTATGTAGTTTCAGTGCATTCATTTTTGTCGTATCGGCTTCACTCAATAAATTTCACTTGAGTCAATTTGAGTTGTAGATTGCTGAACTGATCTAAGTCTTAAATCTGTTGTGCACTTCAGACTGTGTAGCCACTTGGTCATATAAGATAAGGCTGCTGTTTTCTTCTGTTGGGGTCTTGTTCTTGTACATTGTCATCACATTTGGTTAAGGCTTGGTCATCATGTATCATTGCATACTGCATGTCGCCATTCCGGCTGTTGCAGTCCCATCTGATCATTTTGCATTGAGTTGCATCTTTATTTGTCGTACCAGAGTCATTGCATTGCATTGATGCTTTGTATCCATTTGAGTTGCATTATATTCGAGCTGCTGTATATATGAAGGCTTGCATCTGAATTGCATAACTGGTTTTGTATCACTTTTTGAGACAGTGCATGCCTTGTACCACTTATGCCTGCACCTTGCTAACCTGTCTTATGTAGTTGCATTTCGGGTCTTGCATGCATTATTTATTTCTCTGTTGCATGTATGTTGACCTTAAGTTGAAATATTTCGAGCTCTGTAGCTTGCATACTTCTTGTGTTGGCTGCAGTTTTGTTGCAGTTTGCCCCTTATATTCAGTTGTGACTGCAGTTGGTTTTATATACAGTTTTGTCCTTGTTGTTTTGCATTGCATTAATGCATTTGGGTCTGTTTTCAAATTCACTTGAGTTGAACCCGATTTCGGGGTTTGACCTTGCGATCATTGTGACTTCCATTGAGCTTTTGTGTATCCCCCGCGATAGTGGCGAGGCAGTACACGCGTGCGTGTACTGCAGCCCTATCAGACTTGACAGTTTTAAATTGATGTTTCGATTTGTTGAATTGTTTCGCTGGTTAATTTCAATGTGTTGGAGTTGTATTCTGATTTGGATTGCTGATTGTTGTTTAACACTATTTAGTGTTATATTTGCCGTTATCCAATTCTCGTATCGAGAGTTGGATATACGAGATTCTGTGTCTGTCGCCTAATTGATATCTGATTATTATTGCTTCTGTACACTAATAACTGAGTTTGAATTAGACTGACCCGTGTATTATTTTCTTATGAATGTAATACTCGGGTCAGACCCGAGTTATTTCAGGTTGTAGATTTTCTTCTTTGAGTTGCTGTTCGGGATTTGAAGACTTTTCATATCTTCTGAAGTTGTCAGTGTCATTTTGTAGTAGTCGTGTCATTGTATAGAACGATATGTATTCATGTATATTAGTTGATAATGTACTTGTATATATAACTTCTAGAGTCGACAGTTGTAGTTGTATCATACGTATTGTGTCAACTATGTAGTAACTGACATCAGTTATATATATAAATGAGACTTTTGTTTTTATCTGTGTTCCGCATTTATATTATCTGTGTTATTGTTAAATCTAATGTCCTAAACTATTATGAACTATCGTAGTTTGTTTTATACTGATAATTGGATATGTCGATGGGAGTAAATAAATAATAGATGAAAAATAAAAAGTATATACCACTCCTACCGAGATAACCATTATTAGTGTAAGGCCAATTACGGATGGTCGCTCCTATCCAGCCTTATTCTTCGTAATAATAGACAGTATTTCTTTTAATACTCTTTGTTATTATGAGCATAGAGGTGGGGCGTCACAGTTGGTATCAGAGCTTGGGGTTTATGGACATAATATAAAACTTAACTCGGATGGAACATATGTTACAACTATTGGTCGATGTTTTAATTGTGTTTGAGTCAAAACTAAAGTTTTGAAATTTGGATGAAATTTTTAAATATCTTTATTTAAAAATAATAGTGAAATTGTGTTCTGATGATTTGATTGATTTGTGTTCTGTTTATCAGAGTGCGCAGCGGAAACAGTGAAACTGTCTTCGCTGAGTACAACTGATAATCTTTTTGATTTAAAAATCAAAATACGAAATTGATATGAATTTCATTTGTTGTTTACATAGCTGTAATTATTTTGTTTCTTTGAGAATTTCGAATCCGAATTGAGGATTCGAAGAAATTGCAGATATGTGATTTTTGTTGAAATTTTCGCTGGCTTTCTTTTGTACTAATCATCTATTGATTAGGTTTTTGCTGTTTTAAATTATCTTCATTGAAGATACCTTTGAATGATTCTTTGTTCATTCTGTAGTACATGCAAAATTTAAATTGCACGTTATTGCATTTATTTTACGTTGAACCGATGCTTGGTTATGAAACGTATTTTGTTGCCGTTATTTTTACAACGGGATTTTACACCAATGCTATATTTTGAAGCACGGTGTTTTGTGGCATTTTGATGAATGAAAATTCACTGATATTACATTTTGATGTAAATTATTTTGATGTGATTTTGACGTTTTAAAATTACTGTCGCTTTGGCTTCAGTAACCGTCAAATTTTAAAAGTGGATTTTCAAGCGGTTATTCCGCAATATTGATTTGTGACCGTTTTTACGGTATTTTGAGAAGTACAATTTCCTTATCGAAATTGTTACTAATATTGCTGCTTTAATCACGTGATTGGAAACTCGTTTTAAAAAATGAAAATTGTTTTATAAATTTTTAACGGTTTGCGTTTTCAAAAGGATGAGAAAGCGACTTAAACGATTCAGCAAAATCGAGGATTATGACCCCTTTCTTTTACTGATTCGCTTAACTCCGGACTTGTCCAGTTGAGAAGGTGAATTGTTATTTTTACAAAATAAATAACAATTGTTTTCAAAAATTTAACAGTTTACGCTTTCAAAAGAATGAGGAAGCGATTTAAACGTTTCAGCAAAATCGAGGACTATGACCCCTTTCTTTTACTGATTCGCTTAATTCCGGACTTGTCCGTTTGAGAATGTAAAGTGTATTTTTATAAAATACACAATTTTGCACTTTCAAGGAAACGATGAAGAGATTTAAACGATTTAGCAAAAGTGCGGAGTATGGAACCACACTTTTACTTTTTCGGTTAATTCCGGACTCGTTAATTGAAACATTTTGATGCTTTCGTGTGCTTTCGAGCCACTATGAGGAGCTTCGGGTCATTTGTTGGGCTTTCGGGCCACTCTGCGGACCTTCGGGTCATTTGTTGGGCTTTCGGGCCACTCTGCGGACCTTCGGGTCAAATACCAGTACTAGACCTTCGGGTCACTCTGCGGACCTTCGGGTCAATCTGATGGGCGCCAAAAATTATGTTGAGTACTTGGTAGGCTTCGGCCACTCTGAGATGCACGTGCGGCGAATTAAAAACTCGCCATCTGATGGGATCGATCCAAGCTTTTATGTTGATTTTCTAGTCTTCTTAATTGATTTCTAGATATTTGTTGCTTCCAATTATCTACAGGTAATTGGATATTTGTTGATATGAGTTCTGATTATCGTTTTTGATAATCAGATAATTGTTGTTTCTAATTATCGCTTGTGATAATTAGATATTTGTTGATATGAGTTCTGATTATCGTTTTTGATAATCAGATATTTGTTGTTTCTAATTATCGCTTGTGATAATTAGATATTTGTTGATATGAGTTCTGATTAACGTTTTTGGTAATCGGATATTTGTTGTTTTTAATTATCGCTCTTGATAATTAAATAATTGCTGTTTTGAGATTTAATTATCACTTCAGATAATTAAATATTTGTTGATTTTAGATTTAATTATCGCTTGAGATAATTAAATATTTGTTGATTTGAGATTTAATTATCGCTTCAGATAATTAAATATTTGTTGATTTTAGATTTAATTATCGCTTGAGATAATTAAATATTTGTTGATTTGAGATTTAATTATCGCTTCAGATAATTAAATATTTGTTGATTTTAGATTTAATTATCGCTTGAGATAATTAAATATTTGTTGATTTGAGATTTAATTATCGCTTCAGATAATTAAATATTTGTTGATTTTAGATTTAATTATCGCTTGAGATAATTAAATATTTGTTGATTTTAGATTTAATTATCGCTTGAGATAATTAAATATTTGTTGATTTGAGATTTAATTATCGCTTGAGATAATTAAATATTTGTTGATTTGAGATTTAATTATCGCTTCAGATAATTAAATATTTGTTGATTTGAGATTTAATTATCGCTTCAGATAATTAAATATTTGTTGATTTTAGATTTAATTATCGCTTGAGATAATTAAATATTTGTTGATTTTAGATTTAATTATCGCTTGAGATAATTAAATATTTGTTGATTTGAGATTTAATTATCGCTTCAGATAATTAAATATTTGTTGATTTTAGATTTAATTATCGCTTGAGATAATTAAATATTTGTTGATTTGAGATTTAATTATCGCTTCAGATAATTAAATATTTGTTGATTTTAGATTTAATTATCGCTTGAGATAATTAAATATTTGTTGATTTGAGATTTAATTATCGCTTCAGATAATTAAATATTTGTTGATTTGAGATTTAATTATCGCTTGAGATAATTAAATATTTGTTGATTTTAGGTTTAATTATCGCTTGAGATAATTAAATATTTGCTGATTTGAGATTTAATTATCGCTTGAGATAATTAAATATTTGCTGATTTGAAATTCAATTATCGTTTTTTTTTATAATTGAATATTTGTTGAATTTGAAATTTGATTATCGTCCTTGATAATTGAATATTTGTTGATTTGTTTTCTGACTGTCATTTGGATAATTAGATGTTTGCTGATTTTATTGATATGAGATTTTCTAGTCTCCAATTGATTCTAGAATATGCAGATTGGATTGAATCGTCGTTTCTATCTATTTCTGTGAATAATTAGAGTTTGTTGATTATGGGATTTGTGGTTTCTAGTTAATTATTGAATAACTAGATATTTGCAGTTGCGATTTGTCATTTGTGTTTCATAATTATCCTTGTTGATAATTATATTTTGTTGTTCTCTAATTATCGTATCGGTAATTAGATATTGCAGTTTTGAGATTTTCTGTATTTTAATTATCTAGTTGATAATTGAAGATTGCTGATAATTGTATTTATCGAATTTTGCTGTCTCTGATTATCTATTGATAATTAGGCTTTATTGAGAATTTGTAAATTTCTTTTATCAAAAATCGAAAGATTTCTTTGGTATTTGTGTTTTGACTTTTATTTTCTAGCTTAACCAGTTAGGTTAGAAAATTTATTGTTATGGACAACTTTAATTATGAAAATTTCGGGGACGCAATTTTTATAAGGAGGGGAGTCTGTAACAACCTGGAGATTTACAACAATTATTAATCGGCAAATGACGATTAAATCGTTGTTAATTGCAAATGCAGATTTAAATTGAGTTGAAAAAAAAAGAATTCTTTTAATAATTTTATAAAGGGTTGTGGGCTTTAAAAATTTGCTGGGTCCAATTGTTTGATGGAGTGACAATACTCAATATCGTTTCCTTTTCTTTTGGTATTCAATCGCAACCCGTTCCCCTCTCTCATTTTTATCAGAGAACCCTAATCAACATACGAAAGAAAAAGAATGGCGGCTCTTGCTCGTGCGATCCTCTTCCTTCGACAATTAGGGCTTTAGATTCGAAGTCGCTGCTGGTCGTAGCTCCACCTTCTCGCGTCGATCGGTATCGCATCTCCTTCCGAGTGGCCGTGCTCGTCTTCATTCGAATGCTAGGGTTTTAGCTTCACTGCCTCGTCGAAAATGGTGAGTGCCCCACTCACATTTAATTCCTTCTCGTGTTATTAGTGTCGAATCCCTTGAGTTTTGTTCGTATTCGATTGTTAGTTTCGTGGTTGTTGAGCTTTGAATTTCTGAAGGCTTCGGTTATACTCGGTGAATTTCTCTGACTTGATAAATTTCGAATGATAAAATTTTGATGCTCACGGCCTTGAAATGTGTCTTGGTCATTTTGGCTTTACTTTGGCTAAGACCACCTTTGCGTTCCTCTCTGAGTATTTTCGATTTGCTGTTGTATTGAGTAAATTATACTACTCACATCTAATTCAAGCATATATCTACGAGTTGTGATTTGCACTGCTTTTAATTCTTGGGTTTTGTTCGTATACGAACGTTTGGGTTCGTTTTGATTTATCGAGGCCATTCTATTTGTTTGAATTTGGTTAGATGGCGGTGATGTTGATGATCACTGCCTCGGCCTTGGATTTATTCGAACTTGGTTGATTTTGTTAAAATTCGACTTGAACTATGTTATTGGGTATCTGTGTCTTCGGCACCGTCTGTTCAACCTTGTTTTTCATGGAAAGTTGGTTTTGATGTTAGTACTGGCACCATGGTTGTATTGGAACTTGCATATGCATTTGTTGAGTTGCTATGATGCAATACTTGTCGCCATTTACCAAATAGCAGTTGCATTCCTTTGATTCATTTCATGTATGTATGTTAATGCATTGTAAATTGTTGAGTTACTTGCAGCTGTTTGGGCATTGTCTCCAGGTAATTTATGTAGTTTCAGTGCATTCATTTTTGTCGTATCGGCTTCACTCAATAAATTTCACTTGAGTCAATTTGAGTTGTAGATTGCTGAACTGATCTAAGTCTTAAATCTGTTGTGCACTTCAGACTGTGTAGCCACTTGGTCATATAAGATAAGGCTGCTGTTTTCTTCTGTTGGGGTCTTGTTCTTGTACATTGTCATCACATTTGGTTAAGGCTTGGTCATCATGTATCATTGCATACTGCATGTCGCCATTCCGGCTGTTGCAGTCCCATCTGATCATTTTGCATTGAGTTGCATCTTTATTTGTCGTACCAGAGTCATTGCATTGCATTGATGCTTTGTATCCATTTGAGATGCATTATATTCGAGCTGCTGTATATATGAAGGCTTGCATCTGAATTGCATAACTGGTTTTGTATCACTTTTTGAGACAGTGCATGCCTTGTACCACTTATGCCTGCACCTTGCTAACCTGTCTTATGTAGTTGCATTTCGGGTCTTGCATGCATTATTTATTTCTCTGTTGCATGTATGTTGACCTTAAGTTGAAATATTTCGAGCTCTGTAGCTTGCATACTTCTTGTGTTGGCTGCAGTTTTGTTGCAGTTTGCCCCTTATATTCAGTTGTGACTGCAGTTGGTTTTATATACAGTTTTGTCCTTGTTGTTTTGCATTGCATTAATGCATTTGGGTCTGTTTTCAAATTCACTTGAGTTGAACCCGATTTCGGGGTTTGACCTTGCGATCATTGTGACTTCCATTGAGCTTTTGTGTATCCCCCGCGATAGTGGCGAGGCAGTACACGCATGCGTGTACTGCAGCCCTATCAGACTTGACAGTTTTAAATTGATGTTTCGATTTGTTGAATTATTTCGCTGGTTAATTTCAATGTGTTGGAGTTGTATTCTGATTTGGATTGCTGATTGTTGTTTAACACTATTTAGTGTTATATTTGCCGTTATCCAATTCTCGTATCGAGAGTTGGATATACGAGATTCTGTGTC
This sequence comes from Allium fistulosum, assembly GCA_030737815.1. Taxonomy (NCBI): domain Eukaryota; kingdom Viridiplantae; phylum Streptophyta; class Magnoliopsida; order Asparagales; family Amaryllidaceae; genus Allium; species Allium fistulosum. Next base: position 681,973,312 of record CM060905.1, on the reverse strand, counting down.
TGTCGCCTAATTGGTATCTGATTATTATTGCTTCTGTACACTAATAACTGAGTTTGAATTAGACTGACCCGTGTATTATTTTCTTATGAATGTAATACTCGGGTCAGACCCGAGTTATTTCAGGCTGTAGATTTTCTTCTTTGAGTTGCTGTTCGGGATTTGAAGACTTTTCATATCTTCTGAAGTTGTCAGTGTCATTTTGTAGTAGTCGTGTCATTGTATAGAACGATATGTATTCATGTATATTAGTTGATAATGTACTTGTATATATAACTTCTAGAGTCGACAGTTGTAGTTGTATCATACGTATTGTGTCAACTATGTAGTAACTAACATCAGTTATATATATATGAGACTTTTGTTTTTATCTGTGTTCCGCATTTATATTATCTGTGTTATTGTTAAATCTAATGTCCTAAACTATTATGAACTATCGTAGTTTGTTTTATACTGATAATTGGATATGTCGATGGGAGTAAATAAATAATAGATGAAAAATAAAAAGTATATACCACTCCTACCGAGATAACCATTATTAGTGTAAGGCCAATTACGGATGGTCGCTCCTATCCAGCCTTATTCTTCGTAATAATAGACAGTATTTCTTTTAATACTCTTTGTTATTATGAGCATAGAGGTGGGGCGTCACAAGTAATTTAAAAGTATTATGGTAATCTAAATGAAGTTAATTAATATAAAAGAATTTATAAAATAGGTTTTATAAACAAAAGTAATCTCTAAAGGATTTTAAAAAAAGAGATATTTTATGATAACTAGTTCGAATGGCTCGAAAATAAACTAAAATTGGGCAAGAGATGTGTTCGGATGGTAAAGACTTCTCTTAAGTATTACTCTTCTTGTTAAGAGAATATATAATACTATTGGTAGTACCCAATTCCTTGGTATGATTTAGGAGTTACTCGATCTATATAATTTTCTTAAGTTAAAGAGATAATGTGAGTCATAAATTGATTAGTAATATTTATAAAAGTGTTTAAACCAAAGATAAATTTGGGATAGCTAATTGATAATATAAAGCAGGATTCTCGACGATTTTGGATAGTCGAAAATTTCTGAATCACACCAAAATCAAAGCTAAGGAATTTGTGAAAATTTTTGGTAAATGATAAACAATCATGAAATATTTTGAGTATTTTAAATTGGATAAGTATAATTTATAAATGTGATTATAAATAAAAGGATTTAAAAGTGGAGAAATTTATAATAGCATTAAATCGGAAATAAATTTTGTAATTATGAATTTGAAATGATAGCAACCGACAACAATCTGTAATTCACCCGGATATAAAACCGATCAGGAATTTAGGATGTGTATATATATTATTAGGATGTAAAAGGGTATTATACAAAAATAGATTTAAGTCATTAACTATTTATACACTTAAGTAAAATAACGACTCTTTAAAAATGTAATTATAACCTGGAAACAGTTTTATTAATGAATTTTACCATTAACTAAGGATTTGGACTTAAGTTTTTAAAAGTGATCGATTTACATAGTTGTGTTCATAAGATATAATAAACTTAAGTAATAGCTTACAAAATAATTCATAAACAATATTAGTATTAAAGAAAATATACTAAAAAAATGAATGTGAAAAATAAAGGATGTGAATAAAGAGCATTTGTTATAACTAAGAAAAACCAATAGGAATAAATATGTAATTTGTACGTAAATCATTTCATCACACAAATTTTGATCTAATATCCGAGTACGGAACTTTGAGGTGCTTACACCGATCTGGAAAAGAATTTATCACTCGGTCTCTTGATGGCGAGCATTGATGATGTTTTGTGGTTAGTTACTCGAGTTTTCTATCATAGTTGAGAGCTATGCAAGGAAAGCAAGTTTATCTGATCTAGAAGCTTGATCAGAGTCCGCACTAGAGGATCGGGGAATCGATACTAGTTTGGAAATAAAGTTGTGAATTCGAATAGAAGATCAAATCAGATGTTTTATACGGATGATTTGAGTACATCTTATGGGTTTAAGTTTGTGAAATAATGGTTAGGTAAAAAAATTGTGGGTTTAGGTTCCGGATAATTTCAGGGACAAAATTCTTTTAAGTAGGGGAGAATGTAACGACCCATAATTTTTCCACTTTGAAAATGAGGTATTTAATTATTTTAAATATTCAGATGCAGAATTTTCAAACTTAAACAATCAAGTTTTATATGATAAATAAGAATGACAAACTTATTTTTGATATTAAATAAAGATTTTGGATTCTGTTATAAAATTGACAAAAGTCGGATTCTAATAAAGTAGGAAATATTCGAGAATTTTATTTAAAGGATAAATAATTCCTTTTAAATATATATATAATCGATATCAAACTCATTTTATAATAATAGTAATTTAATTTATAATGGTTTGATAAATATATAAAACCCGTTCTATAAAAGTTGACAAATTTCATCGTATACCGATAAATCGATGTCATATTTTTATAAATAGATTTGGATGTTGTTTTATATTATTTTAAAAGTCAAATATGCTTGTTTTAATTATTTAAAGATAATAACAAATAAATTTTGAAGTTTGGTTTACATGAATAAATAGTTTATCAAAAACATCAAAATGTGACTGGAAAATGTTTTGTCGATTAAAAGTTGCCGCAACATTGTCGCACCTTTGTTAACATGTTTTAACATATATATTACACATTTTAATAACTACACATGTTTACTTTTACTAATTATGATTAGGAAACTTCTAGAACATCATTAAGAAAAGTAAGTAAGTTTAAGAAAAGTCAAAAATAAATATCAAATCCAAATCACATCAAAATCCAACAAAATAATTAATTTTTTTACATAATCTTTAAGTGACTAAGACATAAAGTAAGGATGTGAAAGATGATGTTAAGTATTGAAAAAGTGGAGATTGCTTTAGGTTGATGTAAGGTTAGTTGGTAATTTGGTAAGAGGTTATTTTGGTAAATTTACCACTTCTTTCTTTTTCTATAAATACCCACCTCCTTCTTCACTTTCATTCACACTTCATCTTCTTCTTTTCTCAAGATTCTTCACCTTCTTCCTCTTCTCTTTAATGGCTTCTAAGCCATAGAAAAAAATTAGAAAGAAATAATGTCAAAATATTTACAAAATATTCAAAAGAAATCAATGTTCATTCTCTTCAAATCAAACTCATCTTTTTTCTATATTTTACATCTTCTTCTCTCGGTCATAACTTCTTCAAAAGAGAATCAAAATTCAAAATTCTTTTTTTAAAATCTTGTATTTTTCGAATGGTTACAACTTTCATGTTGACCATTTTATCTGTTTATAAAAGTAACTATATCAAAAATCCACTTCTTTCCAGTGCATTCTCTGGTCCGGTTTTTAAGACAGAGAATAGCTCATTTTGTTTTGATCATAACTTGATCATAACAGATCCAACTAAAGAAATTATATTTTTCAAATCATATGAAATTTCAGTGGCTATAACTTTTATGTTGATCACTTTTATTTATTTTGAGGGTTGCTATACCTGAATCTCAATTATTTGAAGTGCATTTTCGGACTTCATTTTTGTCAATCCGACAATACCTCTTCTTCATTCTCTCATATCTCACTCAAAACTACTTGGATTCAAACGATTCATTTTTTTTAACTTCAAGATAAAAGATTTTTCAACAACTTTTTAGTTAAAAACTTTTCTATATTTTGAGATTTAGAGGGTCTAAAAACAAATACAAGATAACCTATTTTTCGGATCTAAATCTTGAGAAATCTAATTCAAAGCTCTACCGCTTCTTCTCTATACTTTCGGCCAACCTCCATCTCAAGCCTTGACCAAGCTATTGGAAGAAAGAGGATGTTGTTTGCTAGTGTTTAAATGGAGTATGAATTAATTAGTGAAGTGTTGGTTGATTAGAATGTTGGTAGGAAGTTAATTGCTTTGGTTTATGGTGAGAAACTCTATTTAACATCTCTATTTATATATATACATGTTTGATGATGTGTTATGATTGTTATGGATGCTTATATATGCTTTGATCATCAAGTATTGATTGTTTGATATGATTGTTAAATTGTTTTACCAATTCACGTTAATATATGTCGATAAGGACAAAGGAAATCACTTTCCTTTTGAAAACGAAGTGGTGTATATGGAATGCTTAAACTTTTTGGAAATAGTTTTAAAATGAATTAGTGATGTTTTATAAACATTTATATCTATTTAAAGAAATAAAGAAAGGAAATCAAGATTTCATCTTGTATATTTTAAAATATGTCCAAAATAATTTTCTAAAAACATCGTGGTTTTGCAGTTCGGAATCTAGAAAAGGATTTCTTTTAAAATGATATTTTGAAATGTTTTTAAAATATATGAAATATAGTCTAAAAATCTTTTAAAATGTCTTAAAAGAGATTTAAGTTGAAAAGATGGATTTCTAAATGATATAAAAGTCGTTTGAAGATTATAGCATTTAAAATATATTTGCAACACTTTTCGCAACGCTTTTCGCAGTAGTTTTTAATAACTTTTGAAACGTAGTTTTAAACTTAACAATTCAGTCCTAAACCTTTTGTGAATGATTTTAAAAGAATAATTAAGTAATTTAAAGACGATTTGAAAGTTTTAATAATAGTTTGAATAAATGGTTAAAAGGAATTGTGATAACCCGGATTTTTGGACATTTGTTAATTAGATAATTAACTGGTTTTTACTATTAAGATACCGATTTTATTTGGTTGAACAAATAAATTCTGATAATTAGAAATATCTAGATATGTATAAGTGGATTTGAAACTATAAAAAATGTTGAATTAAATATCTGGAAATGATGAATTAGTAAATATATAAATAGATATGTGCAAACTTTATAATGCTAAAAATTTTAAGTGTGTTCATATACAAGTATAAAAGTTTGTATTTAAAATATGTTTTGTGAATGGAAAGCAATGATTTGAATCCAATGAATTAAATTTTCAAAGGATATTTAAAGTTAAAATTCTAAATTTTCAAACATCATAGATAGTATCTATACATATATATTTATTTTTTGTATTATGGCTTAAGTTTAAAACATTATACTTTCTTTTATACTTGGAATAAAGATGGTTTGTATGAATTTAAAATATAAACATAAATCAATAAAGACATAACATATGAATATATTAAACATATAACATAAAAAAAAATTGATATAAACATGGATTAATAAAAGTATATATAAAAACATAAGAAATATTAAATAAAGATTTAAAAACATTTGTAAGCTTTGTAATACATGCAATAAACATTTGTAGCTTGAGATAACATGCAATTTACAAGTGTCAACTTATTTATTTTCTTTTTATTTTTATTTTTTTAAATAAAGGCTGTACATTTTTATTTGTTCATCTCTACTTCTACTCTCCCATTTTTTTCTTTCATCTAAAACCAGAAAGAAAACAAAGTTTAAAACTTTCAAACTGAAACTAAAACCTGGAAAGAAATTAAAAGAAAATTCAAAACAACAACTTCAACTGGAGCTGGCAAAGCAAATTCAAGAGCAATTCAACATAAAGAAGATCAACATCAAGTCCAGATCAAAAATAAGCATGTTGTTTCAATAACTAGAGCAGCTTTCAACTTTAAACCATTCTCTGTTTTCGAAATATACAGGTGAGTAAACTTTAACCTTCCCAAGTTTTAATCATCTATATAGATGGTGCATGCTGCCATTGATGCAGTAATAACTTAAATATGATTCACAAGGATTAAAAGAATATTGTCTAGGCATATGGGTTGAACTACTGTATGCATGACTGAGTGTATATATGAATATCTTTGTTTATTTCAACAGACCAAAAAACTCTATCAAAATTTGATTCCTCTTTAAATAAACAATTATAGAATAAGATGTTTAAGGAAATTATGTTTGAATTTACTAAAACTTATTTTTAAAAATGTTTAAAAAGTATAGTTAGCAAGAGGTTGATCTGGGAAGAAGAGTTTACAGTAGAAAATCATATTAAGTCAGGAAATTTATTGTTTTAATCTTGAGTTGTACTTATACTATCAGATCTGATTTGAAACAATGAATTTTAATAAAAATTTCAAGATTTGTAGGTGGGTATTTGGGGAGGAATTTTGAGGTGAACGAGAATTGCATTTTTGTCAAATTCAGGCGAATGAGAAGCTCGGTGAGGTCGGGGTTCATGTCAGAGGTAGCTCGTGGGTCGAGGATGGTAGGAAAAATTTCGACGATTTTCTGGATCACCGTGGTGGCACGACGAGACTGATCTAGGGTTTAAACTGTGGTTTAGGTCGTGGTTGGTTTTGAGGCCAATATGGCATCGACATCGCGTCGAGTTGGATCGGAGTTATCGGGAAAGGAACGTGGGGCACAGGCGGAGGTCCAGGCACAAGGCCGTGGTCTCCAGTGGACGGAGATGGGAGAATTTGAGGTGTTTGATGATCGGGTTTCAGCCTGATGGGTTCAAATTCATTCGATTTTGATTTCACGAGGTGGTTCGGGATTCTGGGTGGTCGGTTGAGTTGAGATGGTCGTCGATGACTTATCTGAGGTCGTAACGTCGATCGGAGCAGCGGCGAGGCGATGTGCATGTGCATGGGTGTTCCAGCGTATCAGACGGTTGTTGTGTCGTTTGGCATCGGGGAAGAAGAAGGATATTGCTTGGGTTTTGCTCGAGATCGATCGCGAGTTTCTTCGAGTAAGGAAGGGACGGGAATTTGATCGGGTTTTTGCTCGAGGATTTCGAGTTTTAGCTCGGGTTTGTTTCTTTGGTTATCCAAGTTTTTAAATTGTAGAAATGATTTGATAAGTATTAAAGCAAAAGAACTCATACAAGCTTTAACAAATTTTCAAGGTATTAATCAAGTTTCAATATAAATTGTAAATTCAAATGATTTTGAAATTTAAATTGTTTTGATTTAATACAATTTTATAAAGGTTAATTATCTAAATATATTCTTAAGTGTTTCAAATGAAATTTAATAATGGTAATTAAGTAGTTAATTAAGATAATGTTTTATCTTAAATTAATTAAGGTCTTGATTAATTAATGAATAATTAATCAATGTGATTAATTAAAAGTTATTAATTAATATAAGTAATTAAGGGTTAATTAATTAACGTAAGGTAATTAATTAAAGGATAATTACTTGATTTAAAGGATAATTAATTAAGGTAATTAATTAAAGGATAATTAATTTATGTAAGCAATTAAAGGTTAATTAATTAATGTGAATAATTAAAGGATGATTAATTAATTAATTAAAATAATAATAAATGAATTATAATTAATTAATGTTATTTAAGCAGGATCTAAAGGTAATTAATTCAATTTATTTGGTGATTAAACTTACTTAATTAAGAATGGTGATAAATTGATCTTGTTTATAGATGATTGAATTGTATTGGATGATTAGATAAATATCTAGTCTGATAACTTGTAACGTACTATGATGATATGTTTGGGTTGAACTGGGATAAAGTGTGTTATCTACTGATGATGAATTGCTGTGCAAATATGATACCCTGTATTTAAAATTGAATCGTATTCACTTAAACAACTTGGATTAAAGATGACATTGAATTCGAAGAGACCGGGGTCGGGTATCAGCAAATACCTGAAACCACTTCGATTAGAAATCTACAATAAATCTTTATAGTTTTGGTTTTAGAATTAAATAGGCTGGAATAGAATAAATTAAGTAACATGGCATTTAAACCTAGTAATGGTACTTATATATTGACTTATGAAATAAGTGATTGACCTTAACAAGTTAAGAACTCGTAGAAAGGTATGAGTTACCCTGGTTTGCAAATTAGTCTTATAACTTAGTATTTCAAATTATTTGAGTTTACTCACGCTGGTTTCCAGCCTGACCAGGGTGTTACTTTATTGTAATGTTCGGGTTAGACCGAGTTTTACAGATTTTCAGGTTAGACGTTCTGGAGCTCAGGTGACGAGCTGGATGGCGGGAACGTATGTAGTATATTCCGCTGTGTATTAGAGAAATATTTTGTTGTTGACTGGGACAAGTTAATTTTAACTGTCCATTTTATATGTGATTGGTTGTATCTCAGATGTATTGATGTAAATTAATTGATACAGCTTTTATTGTATAAATGCTATTATTTGATATTATATTTAATCCGCTGCAAATGTGAGATTCTGTATTTTTTTTCTGTTTCTTCTTCTACCTCTTTTCTTCTTAACCCTAACAATCTAGAATTTTCGACGTCGAGAATTTTGGGTCGTTACAGGAATTGTTTATAACACTTAAACAATAATTAAAGAATATTGAATATAATAACAAATTGGGTATGCAGAAAGGACTAGTACATTTTTCTCGCCTGTGAGAACTAAATGGTAAAACAAGATGTGTAACTAAGGTTAGGAATGGAGCAACCAATGCCCTGAACTTACCTGGCCTTTGCTTTATCTTTTAAACGAGGGGTGCAATAGATCGAAAGGAAAGCCCGGATGCCCTAAAAGATCTTATTTAAAGTTTTTTCCAAGATAAAAGAAAAGATCTTCATGATGTATGATTACTTGCCACTAGTCCCTAGAAGTGAAATTTACCATAATTAAGGTGGCAGTAGTGCTCTGTTATGAAAATCTTCGATTTGAAAGAATATGATTTGAGTTAAGAAAGAAATCTTTGATTTAGATTTAATGAATGATTTGGGAATATCGACCCTAAGTTAAAAGTTATAACTTGAATATAAGAAATCTTTGACTAAGATTTAATGAATGATTTGAGAATGTTTTCCTAGGTAAAAGATGAAATGATTTGAAATTATTCAAAGATAAAAAGAAAGGTAAATAAACCAAATAATTTGATAAATGAGGCTTAATGATTCCATATACTCATTGAAAAGAAAATGGAATAAATTGAAAAGAACGTATCTAGGAATGATATTTGATTAAATGGAAAAATAAAGTAATTGATTGTTGATTGATAATCGTATATGAAATTAAATTTTTTTAATCGATAATTGGATTCAAAGGAACCGGGTAACAGATTTGCTTGATTATGTTCAGCATGATAGGGCGTTCTCGCTTTATGAACAGTGACGAAGCTTAGACTCTTACCCCTACATGTCCTTAGAGTGAAAGGGCTGGTTGATAGTCGAGAGGCTTGCCGTAAAAGAAGATTCGTGGTACCACTAGTGGTCACCTCCATGTTGAAAAGTAGAAGTACCCCCATGTTGAAAAGCAAAAGGGTAGCGGGATGGTTGAAAAGCCTACCGGGGCGGGAACGAAATTGCCCGTTCGTTACATTTGGTATCAGAGGTGAAGGTTAAGCGAGAACCTTGACTTTGGTAGGGAAGACTCATCAGAGATAGGGTTAGTAATACCCTAGGATGAGTAACTCATTATAGGTCGGGTTAGTAACACCCTAGAATGAGTTGAGAGTATTATATACGAGCGCGCATTTGGTAATGTTATATATAAAGGTTTTGTTTTAAAAAAATCGGTAAATGAAATAATTTTACCTAGGATTATATTTAGATTACAAAGTATATGTTTTGAAAAGTTATATAGTTAGAAATCAAGATTAGTGAAAATTAAATATGAACATCTTGTGATTAGAATTTCATAGTTTGACTGTAAGATGTTTTAAGATAATTAAGATCCTTAGTATCTATTCCAAAATAAATTAAGAAATGATAATACTAAAGTTACTATCATAAATTGATCAATTGTTTGATTTAAAAGTTTAAGTACAAATACCTTGTGAATTAAGTTTCACGATTTGACTATACGGTGTTTGATAATAAGATTTATTTAAGGAATGGACATATAAGAAAAATATGATATAAGATAAATAATAGAAAATGATTATGTAAAAGGTAGATATAAAAGGAATGAAGATTTAAATTCGAGTAATTTAAAAGAATTATGGTAATCTAAATGAAGTTAATTAATATAAAAGAATTTATAAAATAGGTTTTATAAACAAAAGTAATATCTAAAGGATTTTAAAAAAAGAGATATTTTATGATAACTAGTTCGAATGGCTCAAAAATAAACTAAAAATGGACAGGAGATGTGTTCGGATGGTAAAGACTTCTCTTAAGTATTACTCTTCTTGTTAAGAGAATATATAATACTATTGGTAGTACCCAGTTCCTTGGTATTATTTAGGAGTTACTCGATCTATATAATTTTCTTAAGTTAAAGAGATAATGTGAATCATTAATTGATAAATTGATTAGAAATATTTATAAAAGTGTTTAAACCAAAGATAAATTTGGAATCGCTAATTGATAATATAAAGCAGGATTTTTGACGATTTTGGACAGTCGAAAATTTCTGAATCACACCAAACTCAAAGCTAAGGAATTTATGAAAATTTTTGGTAAATGATAAAAAGTCCTGAAAGATTTTGAGTATTTGAAATTGGATAAGTATAATTTATAAATGTGATTATAAATAAATGGATTTAAAAGTGGAGAAATTTATAATAGCATTAAATCGGAAATAAATTTTGTAATTATGAATTTGAAATGATAGCAACCTACAACAATCTGTAATTCACCCGGATATAAAACCGATCGGGTATTTGGGATGTGTATATATATTATTAGGATTTAAAAGGGTATTATACAAAAATAGATTTAAGTCATTAACTATTTATACACTTAAGTAAAATAACGACTCTTTAAAAATGTAATTATAACCTGGAAAAAGTTTTATTAATGAATTTTACCATTAATTAAGGATTTGGACTTAAGTTTTTAAAAGTGATGGATTTACATAGTTGTATTCATAAGATATAATAAACTTAAGTAATATCTTACGAAATAATTCATAAACAATATTAGTATTAAAGAAAATATACTGAAAAAAATGAATGTGAAAAATAAGGGACGTGAATAAAGAGCATTTGTAACTAAGAAAAACCAATAGGAATAAATATGTAATTTATACGTAAATCATTTCGTCACACAAATTTTGATCTAATATCCGAGTACGGAACTTTGAGGTATTTACACCGATCCGGAAAAGAATTTATCACTCGGTTTCTTGATGGCGAGCATTGATGATGTTTTCTGGTTAGTTACTCGAGTTTTCTATCATAGTTGAGAGCTATGCAAGGAAAGCAAGTGTATCTGATCTAGAAGATTAATCAGAGTCCGCACTAGAGGATCGGGGGATCGATACTAGTTTGGAAATAAAGTTGTGAATTCGAATAGAAGATCAAATCAGATGTTTTATATGGATGATTTGAGTACATATTATGGGTTTAATTTTGTGAAATAATGATTTAGGTAAAAAAAATTGTGGGTTTAGTTCAGGATAATTTCGGGGACAAAATTCATTTAAGTAGGGGAGAATGTAACGACCCGTAATTTTTCCACTTTGAAAATGCGGTATTTAATTATTTTAAATATTCAGTTGCAGAATTTTCAAACTTAAACAATCAAGTTTTATATGATAAATAAGAATGACAAACTTATTTTTGATATTGAATAAAGATTTTGGATTTCTATTGTAAAATTGACAAAAATCGGATTCCAATAAAGTAGGAAATATTCGAGAAATTTTTTTAAAGGATAAATAATTCCCTTTAAATATATATATAATCTATATCAAACTCATTTTATAATAATAGTAATATAATTTATAATGGTTTGATAAATATATAAAACCCGTTCTATAAAAGTTGACTAATTTCATCGTATATCGATAAATCGATGTCGTATTTTTATAAATAGATTTGGATATTGTTTTATATTATTTTAAAAGTCAAATATGCTTGTTTTTATTATTTAAAGATAATAATAAATCAATTTTGAAGTTTGGTTTACATGAATAAATAGTTTAACAAAAACGTCAAAATGTGACCGGAAAACGTTTTGTCAATTAAAAGTTGCCACAACATTGTCGCACCTTTGTTAACATGTTTTAACATATATATTACACATTTTAATAACTAAACTTGTTTACTTTTACTAATTATGATTAGGAAACTTCTAGAACATCATTAAGAAAAGTATGTAAGTTTAAGAAAAGTCAAAAGTAAACACCAAATCCAAATCACATCAAAATCCAACAAAATAATTAATTTTTTTACTTAATCTTTAAGTAACTAAGACATATAGTAAGTATGTGAAAGACGATGTTAAGTATTGAAAAAGTGGAGATTGCTTTAGGTTGAAGTAAGGTTAGTTTGGTAATTTGGTAAGAAGTTATTTTGGTAAATTTGCCACTTCTTTCTTTTTCTATAAATACCCACCTCTTTCTTCACTTTCATTCACACTTCATGTTCTTCTTTTCTCAAGCTTCTTCACCTTCTCCCTCTTCCCTTTAATGGCTTCTAAGCCATAGAAAAAAATTAGAAAGAAATAGTGTCAAAATATTTACAAAATATTCAAAAGAAATCAATGTTCATTCTCTTCAAATCAAACTGATCTTTTTTCCCTATTTTACATCTTCTTCTCTCGGTCATAACTTCTTCAAATTAGAATGAAAATGGAATTTTTTTTTAAATCTTGTATTTTTCCAGTGGCTACAACTTTCATGTTGACCATTTTGTCTGATTCTAAAACTAACTATATCAAAAATCCACTTCTTTCAAGTGCATTCTCTGGTCCAGTTTTTAAGGCAGAGAATAACCCTTTTTTTTATCATAAATTGATCATAACAGATCCAAATAAATAAATTATAGTTTTCAAATCATTTGAAATTTCAGTGGCTATAACTTTTATGTTGATCACTTTTTTTATTCTGAGGTTTGCTATACCTGAATCTCAATTATTTGAAGTGCATTTTCGGGCTTCATTTTTGTCAATCCGACAATACCTCTTCTTCATTCTCTCATATCTCACTCAAAACTACTTGGATTCAAATGATTCATTTTTTTTAACTTCAAGATAAAAGATTTTTCAACAACTTTTTAGTTAAAAACTTTTCTATATTTTGAGATTTAAAGGGTCTAAAAACAAATACAAGATAACCTATTTTTCGGATCTAAATCTTGAGAAATCTAATTCAAAGCTCTACCGCTTCTTCTCTATACTTTCGGCCAACCTCCATCTCAAGCCATGACCAAGCTATTGGAAGGAAGAGGATGTTGTTTGCTAGAGTTTAAATGGAGTATGGATTAATCAGTGAAGTGTTGGATGACATGAATGTTGGTAAGAAGTTAATCGCTTTGGTTTATGGTGAGAAACTCTATTTAACATCTCTATTTAACATCTCTATTTATATATACATGTTTGATGATGTGTTATGATTGTTATACATGCTTATATATGCTTTGATGACCAAGTATTGATTGTTTGATATGATTGTTAAATTGTTTTACCAAGTCATGTTAATACACGTCGATAAGCACAAAGGAAATCACTTTCGTTTTGAAAATTAAATGGTGTATTTGGAATGCTTAAACCATTTGGAAATAGTTTTAAAATGAGTTAGAGATGTTTTATAAACATTTAAATAAGTTTAAAGAAATAAAGAAAGGATATCAAGATTTCATCTTGTATATTTTAAAATATGTCCAAAATAATTTTCTAAAAACATCGTGGTTTTGCAGTTCGGAATCTAGAAAAGGATTTCTTTTAAAATGATATTTTTAAATGTTTTAAAAAAATATGAAATAAATTCTAAAAATCTTTTAAAATGTCTTAAAAGTGAAGTTGAAAAGATGGATTTCTAAATGATATAAAAGATGTTTTGAAGATTATAGCTTTTAAAATATATTTGTAACACTTTTCGCAACGCTTTTCGCAGCAGTTTTTAATAACTTTTGAAACATAGTTTTAAACTTAATAATTCTCTCCTAAATCTTTTGTGAATGATTTTAAAAGAATAATTAAGTAATTTAAAGATGATTTGAAAGTTTTAATAATAGTTTGAATAAATGGTTAAAAGGAATTGTTTATAACACTTAAACAATAATTGAAGAATATTGAATATAATAACAAATTGGGTATGCGGAAATGACTAGTACATTTGCCCCGCCTTTGAGAACTAAACGGTAAAACAAGGTGTGTAACTAAGGTTAGGAATGGAGCAACCAGTGCCCTGAACTTACTTGGCCTTTGCTTATCTTTTAGACGAGGGGTGGAACAGATCAAAAGGAAAGCCCGGATGTTCTAAAAGATCGTATTTAAAGTTTTTTCCTAGATAAAAGAAAAGATCTTCATGACGTAGGATTTCTTTCCACTAGTCCCTAGAGGTGAAATTTACCATAATTAAGGTTGCAGTGGTGCTCTGTTATAAAAATCTTCAATTTGAAAGAATATGATTTGAAGTTAAGAAAGAAATCTTTGATTTAGATTTAATGAATGATTTGGGAATATCATCCCTAAGTTAAAAGTTATAACTTGAATATAAGAAATCTTTGATTAAGATTTAATGAATGATTTGAGAATGTTCTCCTATGTAAAAGATGAAATGATTTGAAATTATTCAAAGATAAAAAGAAAAGTAAATAAACCAAATAATTTGATAAATGAGGCTTAATGATTCCATATACTCATTGAAAAGAAAATGGAATAAATTGAAAAGAACATATCTAAGAAAGATATTTGATTAAATGGAAAAATAAAGTAATTGATTGATGATTGATAATCGTATATGAAATTAACATTTTTAATCGATAATTGGATTCGAAGGAACCGGGGTCGGATTTGGATAATTCCTATCCGAAAACCACTTCGAACCAATCTACGTTCGAAGTAAAACGTGTTTGTAGACAAATGATTTTGAAGATGGTGATCTTCATGATGTAGGGCTGTTTGCCACTAGTCCCTCGATGTGAAAATTACCATATCATATGGTGGTAGCAGTGCTTTGTAATGAAAATCTCTAATGCAAGGACTTCTCGCTACTAATGAAGTATGAGAGTACCTTCGGTTTGTCCTGTTCCTGGACAACTTGTATGGACGAATGTTTGACATTGCATTTCTAAGATCATAATGTTAACCTTTACAAATGTACATCTTCTTGGTGGAGGAAAAGGCAACTTCTCTTAGCTTAACACCCTTCTCTAAGACGTACGAGCTCAGAGGTTGTATGTTCGTGAAAGTCAATAGTGTTATCAGAGGAATGACAATGTGGCATTCAAAGTGAAGAAGATGTGTTATGTGAAAAGGTAATCGTTTACCTCAGGCCTCATCACCCGGAAATGACAAAAACAAGGTAGAAGCAGCAAGGCTAAGTGGGTCGCTCCCAATTAGGAGATGTCATCATCCTTCTAGATTTACTCTACACATGTCTAAGTATGTGGTGAATGTATGACTCGGGTACCCGTTAATGGTAGGTAACGACCGGGGTGATGACATATTCGGTACTATCCAGCGTGAGGGGTAGGCCGGTCTTGTGTTGGTTTAAGCGCCCAGTATATGGACCCTAGGTGCATCCCTCTAGAGGTGTACTGTCAGAAGGTAGTCCCTTACCTTGTCATTTGTATGGAAATCCATTCCCTAATAAGTGCCTTCGGATTTGTTTGTAGAGCCTAGTATCCGGAATTTAATAATGGTAACAATTTCGGCTAAGATTAATAAGTTTATTTGCAAATGTTTTCTAAGATATGTCATTAGAAATAATATCAAATGTTTCGATATATAAAAGCGATTTAGTTATCATGAGGTAAAAACACATCCATGTTTATGTGTGGGCATGGTCTTATGAGATATTTTTCTTTTCAAAGGATTTTATTCAAAGGCTGATATACGACACTGTCATTTATATTTGAGTTTCTCATGCTGGTTTTTCAAGCCTGATCTGGGTATTTTCAATACTCGGGTCAGATCCGAGTAGTTTCAGGTCTAGTGAAGACGGTTGGAGTTTCCAGAGGAGAGCTGGAGATATTCATTTATGTATGGACGTATTCTATTATCCACTGCAGTTGTTTGTTGTTTGTCAGCAAATTGTAGGGACGGATGTTTATAACTGTCCAAGCTGGATTTAGGTAAGACTCTAATATATGTATTTTAAAAGTTTTCCACTGTAAAGATAATTTGTTCAATATTATATATTATTCCATTCGTGCGAGATTCTGTACCGTCTTTATTTTCTTTTTCACCCCTTAAAGATCCGCGTATTCATGCAATTTGAGTTGGACATGTGTGGTTTATTGTCGGCTCAAAGGGTACAAAAATTCAGGCCTTTACAGTGGTCTTACAAGATACCTTTATTTTAAAAGGTTTTATAACATTAAAAATCCATTTGAGGTATGTTTCTCATGTTGGTTTAGCAGACTGATCCGTATGTTATTTTCCTATATTGCTTGGGTCAGATCGAGCATATTTACAGATCTAGTTTGGATGCTTTGGAGCATCAGGATACGTGCTGGATGCCTTCAAGATGTACTCATGTATATTCTATTTTCGCTGCATTAGTTGTTTATATTTACCGACATTTGTGAGGACAAGTTGTTATAACTGTCCAGGTTGATGATTGGTTGGTTGACTCTGATTGAAATATGTATATTACAGTTTTACTTTTGTAAAGATCTATTTATATATTATATATTACTCGTCACGATGTGAGATTCTATTCTGTCTTTTCTTTCTTTTCCCCCAACAATCCGTCTTTTTCGGCACTTGGATGCTCGGTACGTGGATACCGTGGATGTATTAGTGTCGACTTTTGAGGGTTAAAAAGGTAGGTCATTGCAGTTACCTAATAACTATTAGTACATAACACTTTGGTGCCCTCAACGGTCATTATTAATACATTGTCCAACCTTTTGAGAGCTTTATGTACTTTAATCTCGATGGATGCATCGATATCCAGTCTCAAAATATCCTGGCTAGGAATATTTAAAATGATGTGTTTAATATACCATGATAAAATACTCTTGATTATAATAATAATAATTACTTATCACAGTACACACAAATTATGGATTTTCTGTTAAATATACTTAAATTAAATAAATAAATAATTATAATATATTACAATAAGTATATAACAAAAAGAAAAACACCTTTTGTTTCGAACGAGATTTTATTACTAAGTTAATAATTTACAATAAATTATAGATTTGCCCAAGGCATACCCCTAACTATATCACTTCCATGATGACATGGCAACGTTGGACTATTAACAAGTTGACATATGTCAGTTTTGGATAGTTTCATGATTATTTTGGACACGCGATATCACTTTTATGGTTATGTAATAGCTCTTTAGAACTTAGACATGCATTGTCTCTTTGGCGTTAGTCATGCGATATCCCCTTTACTATAGATATGTGATAGCCCTTCCACTTTAAAAGTGTGATAGCCCGCCTTTTTTCTAGTGATTGTTCTTTTCTTATACTTACGATAACCTTTCTTTATACCTATGATAGCTCTGTCTTTACACATGAGATAGCTCCATCTTTACACTTGTGATAGCTCTTTTCTTATACTTACGATAGCTCTTTTTTATACTTGCGATAGCTCTATCTTTATAAATCTGACAACTCTGTCTTTATACTTAAAATAGCTTTATCCTTATACTTGCGATAGCTTTATCTATATACTTGCAATAGTTCTTTCTTTACACTTATGATAGCTCCCTCTTTATACTTACGATCACTCCATCTTTATACCTATGGCGTCTCTTTGTTTATAATTGTGACAACTGTATATTTCTACATATGATGGATTCATCTTTATACTTACGATAGCTTCATCCTTATACTTGCAATAGCTTTATCTTTATTTGCAATAGTTCTATCTTTATACTTGCGAAAGCTCTATCTTTATGCATGCGATAGCTCCATCTTTATAATTACGATAGCATAATCCTTTACTTGCAAAAACACTTCTTTATACTTATGATAGCTATATCATTATAGTTACGATAACCTTACTTTATACTTGTGATATCTCTATCATTATACATGCGATTGTTTGATCTTTATACTTATTGTAGTCCTTTTCACTAAACGTGCTACTTAATTTGGATTATTATTTTTTGCATATAACATTTGTATCCCTAGCTCCTATTGCTACTTCCTCATATCCATATCGATGTCACAGCATAAGCACAACTCTCCCTTCTTCCTCTGCTAGTTCCTTATCTTCTACTTCAGCTACCTCGTCTAAGCAGGTTCACTCTTTGAATTTTGAGCTCACAAGTTTGAAAATCACAATCTATAAGAGATCTTGATTACCTAGTTAAAAATGCTCAAAATGCAAATTGTTATTTTGAATGCCAAATATGAAACTTTCAAAGAGTTTGCCAAGTATATTAGCCGGCCGAATACCATGAACCAGAAACTTGTAGAAGAGAAAGAAAATGTAATGGAGAAAGGCCAATAACTAGTAGCCTCTCTGGATAAAGACGTAGCTAAATTGGAAAATAATCTAAATGAGAGTGAAAAGGTTCGGGATAAAGATTGATTTGATCCAAAATAAATGACCATATATTGTAAAGTTTAGATGGAGGTGATGGAAGGCAAAATTAAACAAACACATATATAGGTCGATGACTTGGAAGAAGAACTAGAACATCTAAAAGCCAGCACCGCCCAAACTGAAGCCAAGCATGTCATTTTGTAAAGGTAAATGGCTAACATAGAATCAAAATTAACAAATCAAAATCAGAGACCTAGAGTGTTCCTGAGCAGGAGTCCAAAAATATGCTAAAGGCCACCATCGTCGAACTTAAGAATAAGCATGCTCAGGCCCAAGTTGAGAAAGAGACTACTACCGCAGAGATCGACTCCACCATCTTCCAATTGTATAAGTGGATTTTCAAAAACAAAAGCTTGAGAAGGTTGGAGAAAGAGTACCTTTAGGTCTAGTAGAGAACGAGATGGCAAGGGCTGAATGGAATTTTGTTCATTTATTAAAGTAGACATTCTTATTGAATTTTTTACCATGAGGTCTCATTTACCTAGAGAGGGTCGTTAACAATGCATCGTTGAGGAAGCGCAATTTTTAGTTGATGAGGTTCCCACTGATCTTCACTCTAAGGATTTATTTGAATCCTTGATTACTTATATAAAGAAATTCTCTCAGCCACCTCTTTTGTAACACCCTATAAATTTAACGAAAACAAATTAAAATGAAATAACTTAATAATTAGTAACAATGAAAATATAGTTTTAAAAAAGTTAGAGTTTAGCCATAAAACTTTCAACGTTGGGTTCGTGGCGATTTTCTGATCAATTTACATATATAAAGTTTTCCGAATAAAGTTGAAACAAAAAAGTTGTTAACGTCTAAATATTTCAAGTTAGAAATAATTATATATGTAATTAAGGAAATAAATATAATTAAATAACGTTAATGTTAGAGTTAACTGATAGTTAACGTTTACTTAACCTATAAGAATAATTATGTTCGGGTAAATTGGTAAAATAATATAGAGAATAATGTATAAAAGGAATTTAATCAATGTAACAAAACGACATGAGTTAATTAACCAAAATACACCAATCGATCGACCTTTTAATTAGGACCGATCGACTGCTAGAGGTCAATTAATGGTACCATAGCGGTAGACTGATGGATGATGGTGGCTGTGAAATTGACCTAAGCTGAACGACCCATATTTTAAATAAAAGAATCTAACGGTTGACATTGATTCGAACCCTTATAAATACGGCCTAACCCCCCACTTTTCTTCTCATATTTTTTAAAGCAGCGGCAAAGCTCTACCTTTTCCTCTTCTTCACAGATCCTTAAATCTAAATAAATATATAGTTTATATATGCATATATAAGTGCATAATAGCAGAAGATAACAGAGAAGAAGAATAGGGTTTAATCGAATCACCAAAGCCAAGGAAATTATAAATCCAGATCCAATCTAAATTAAATCCCAATCTCTTCTCAGACCTTTATTTCTAATAGATACACGTATGCTTGCGGTATATGTATTCTGTATGGAGTAAAAGGGGAGTCAAATTGGAATGACAAGGATTAGATCTAGATATTTGAAAAGCTAAAAGGTGAGTGAGAAATTATATATTTTTATATAATATTAGGTTTATATTATTGTAAATATGTTCCTTGTATGCCTAAATATAGTTATTAGGAGTTGAAGAATTAATTATATGCATGTAATAAAATTGAAACACATGCCCACATATTCTGTGAACTGCTAGCTTGAATCTAGAAAGTAAGAGTGTAAGTTGTGTTCCCTAAATTAACAAGATTTTATGGATATTCCGGATTTTTAGATCTACATGGCATTTGTTAGTTAATATGAATAGAGGTTATTATAAACTGAATTAGATTTAAGTAGTTTTTTAATTCATTAGAATGAAGTGTGTTACAATGTAAATTTCCATAACCGATCTAGTTTCATAAATATAAACAAATGTGTAATTTTTTGAAATAATAAGGAATATGCCTAAAAGAAAATGATATAAAAAATATGGACGTTTACCATATTTTGTACTATCTATTTCAATAAGAAAAAGGTAATTTCATGTAATTCCAAATGTAACACAAACCCCTTTTTGTGTAAGTTTGAGAAGTTTACAGTGTTAACAATTTCTTTTGGGGAAGATGTAATTCCAACGCATTAAAATACAAAAATCCCAAGAATAAAGTAAAGAATTACAAGCGGTGATAATAATGACAGTCTAAATGTAAAACTAATATATGCAATAAAAGACAAGTTAGAAATTAAACAATAAGTGACGAAATGTAGGTAAATTAATGAAATGAGTAAGTAATGAAGTTAGTAAACAAAGAAGATGTATGAGATAAAAGGAACAGTAAATAGATCTAGTAATAAAAAGAAAAAATGAATGGTAGAGGATATCTACATCTTTTATGATAAAAATAAGTAGTAAATGATAATAAATTGGCATTAATGAAATGAAAAACAAACACATGTAAAGGTAAAGGAATATTATTAAAAAATAAACATTGGAGGCATAATAAATAAATAAGTACGAATATATATGTACCTTCAAGTATGCGTTTATGATGGGTGTGAATTATTAAAGTTAGTCAATAGATTGGATTAAAAAAGAAATGACTGAGTCATTAAAATGGGTTAGAATGCGAGGTTAGTAGTGTTACACAATAGAAGTCTGCCCACTGCAAGGGGCTACCAGCAGTTGTGTATACATTATACTGATGTGGGACATATCCGACTGTAGGACCTATGAAACCATACGTTCATATATAGGTGAAGGGAATACTCAGAAGGACGGTTCGCCTCGGTCGAACTGTCAAAATACAAGTAGAGTCTGCTTCAACCTTTTAGGGGGTATTAGGTAACAAGTGGGTACTAGATTGTGTTAGGTAATCTAAACGGGACAGTGAGCAGGGCTTGGCGTTAAGACAGTGAGATTGGTACCATGTTTGGGAGTAGGAGCTGATTTATAGGTCGAGAACGTCATCGGTCCTAACCAGTCAGCGGAAAGACGAGGGTTACACCTAAATGGGCTACACCTTCTTCTATTGTAGATCATGTTTAGGTCATGCAGCGGCATAGTTGTTTGTTTGTTTGTTAGGAAGCAAGGCTAGATAATCCTTAATGGAGGTCTTTAAAAAATGAATAGAATACGGTCAAACTATTATGACGCTGTTATTAGGCACTATTGGAGTTCCTTGGTATGCACGACGATGAGAACATCATACTACATTAATGATGGATCCTGATGAGGTGTTGAGTTATGGATACTAGCGGGGAAAGTATCTTGGTCCAAAAGGGACTGTAGTACTTGTATGTACGATTACGTAGTTATTGTCTACCTATTATGACGACCTGCGTTTTTGTCCCTCAAAAGTCGACACTAATACATCGACGGTATTCACATGTCGAGCATCTGAGTGCCGAATAGACAGACTTTTAGGGTGAAAGAAAAGAAAATATGGAACAGAATCTCACATCATGATGAGTAACATATAATATCCAAATGCTCTTTACAAAAGAAAACTTTAATATACATGCAACAATAAGAGTAATTAACCTACCTTCTGTAATAACCCATATTTTGGGTCTTCAAATTCGAATATTTCATTTGTTTTAATATTCGGATTTGAATTAAATTATAATAAAAATCTATGTTTCAAATTTGGACCTGATTTTCTATGACGCGTTTTAAATTTAAGTTTTAGAATTTTTTCATAATTTTTAAATTGAAAAATAAATAAATTTTCGTTTGACATATTTTACGGCAAATGTTGCATTTTGAAGCTTCACAGAATTTAATAACTTGTCTATTTTATTAGTGTTTTTTGATCACGTTTAAATTATATACGCAATCGTAATTCATTTTCTGTCGATCGCGGCTCATAATTGGACGCGATCCGGTGTGGCAGGGTATCAGAATTTAATTTAAAATCAAACATAGGTATGCACAGTACACTGCCTTTTTCCCTCTCAGCCACCATCTTGTTTCCTTGCCTTGCCTTCCAGTGTCCTCTTTGTCTTCCCGTCCACCCTACTAGCAACCTTTGTCCACTATGATTTAACTTTGATTTTGACTTTTGGTCTGAAAAACATCACTTACCCTGCCTATAAATTCAAATACTCAGAGAAGGGATGGGTTTCTTAGTTTTCCTTCAATTTGTTTCCTATAACCAAAAACGTTACTACTCTTTCCCATTCAAAAACCAACCTCTCGCAAACCATTGAGTTTTAGCTCGAGTAATCTAATCGAAAGTTGTTCATATCAATCCATGCTATTTTTAAAAATTAACGGCACTTGATTTCATTGAATGTTTATCGAGAAATCATCTAATATCAGAAAAGGGGAAATTTTGGTTCAAAACTTTAAAATTCAATTCGTTTCGATCCGTGAAGAATTGATCGACGTCGTTGGCGTCGTTGGATTCATAGTGAGTTGTGGTATTTTTGGAGAGTTTCGACGACATTTCGCGACCGTCGACAACGGAGGTGGAGAGCTAGGGTTAAGGTTTGCTGGAAATTTAGGCTAGGATTCGCGAATTGGAGAATGACATTGTGTTCGTGGAGGAGAGAAGCTCGAGCGGTGGAATTTTGGTGGATTTTCGTTAGGATAATTGTCACGAGTTTTGGACTTAGGGACGCATTTTTGATAGTCGTTTTGGTCAGGGGGACCAGAGGTGATGGGAGGTGGTGCGTCGTGACAGGCGCATGGACTAGAGTTTGATGATGGCTTCGGAGTAGTGGAATGGTGTGCACCATGCACGCGCGTGCACATTGAAGACAATAGCAAGCAGTGGAAAAAAAGGAAGAAGAGGAAGAAGAAGCACTGTCCAAATTGGGTGCGGTTATATGGAGATGGGCTTGGGCCGTTCATTTGGGGTGAGTAACAATTAAAGTTAATTACTTTAAATTTTGATAAATATTTATGGAATTTGTAAATGCAATATCTCGTTTGTTTTAAAACTGGTTAACTCATGGATTTTTGCGTTGTACTCGTATGGACAAGTAAAACATTTTAGTTTAACCTGTTGGTAGGTTTGGGATGTTTAAAAATTATGACATATTTAAACAGACTGGGTTAAAATCATATTATTTTAAATAATAAAGTCGTTTAAATTTATATACCTTAATTATCAATGTTTATTTGACCAAATAAATTATTGTTGAGTTAAATTGG
This sequence comes from Allium fistulosum, assembly GCA_030737815.1. NCBI lineage: Eukaryota > Viridiplantae > Streptophyta > Magnoliopsida > Asparagales > Amaryllidaceae > Allium > Allium fistulosum. Next base: position 681,949,819 of record CM060905.1, on the reverse strand, counting down.
ATTGAATATGGTAATTGGATACCTGTTTAGCGGAATAAAACACCGTTCTGTTAATTAAATTAATTTGACATTTAATTAGCAGAATAAATCCCTGTTTTGCTATTTTATAGATTTGAACATTTGATTATATATCGTTAATAATATCCTGCTTTGAATAAGTGTTATTTTAACCAATGATGGTTAAGTGTTGGATTTATTCACATAGTCGTGGATTATGTAAATATCTGTTATTAACTTAAAAGGTTAAATTGAATAATATGGTAGCTTATTTAAGTACCATGGTGATCATTAAGCCTCCTTCGAATTTGAAAAGCTAATTATTGATTTGTAGTTATTTAAAGAATAATTATTTTATTTATAAGGTTTACAAATAATTATTATTTAGCAATAAGATTTATAAAGGTAATAACTTATTAGTAATAATATTTTAAGAATAATTTATAATATTTTTAACAATGATTTAAAGTTAATTATTTTATTAATATGATTCTTAAAAGTTATTTCTTAAATGTTATTTAAGAAGTTTAATTATAACTTTAAAGATATTTAATCATTGTTTTAAAATGTTTAATTTCATTATTTATTTAAAATGATTTAACTATACTTTAATTTTTAATTAAAGTTATTAATTATATTGATTTAAGTTATTTAAATTTTATTTATAGGTTCGTTAGTTTTCATGTTTATATTATTTAAGAGTTAATTGATTATTATATTTATAACGTTTTAAAGATAATTAATTATTATATTAGTTTTGTTTTGAAGTTAACTTATTAATACAATAATAGTGGTCAAAATTAATTTAATACATTATTAATGAGATTTTAAAGTTATTATTTTAAATGAGATTTAATTTAAATGAAATAGAAGGATGTTTAGATAATAACTTATTATTTAAAAGTTATTCAAAGTACTTAGGGCACCTCCATGGAGATCCTACACAATTATAGAACGTGCCTTATCGATTTTCGATTATATACTTAGTATTGTTGTGATGTACACTAACGAGCATCATAGCTACTTGGTTATTATTATTTTCACCCTTAGACATTATTATAATATCATTGGGTTCATGATATAAAAGGCTTTGGTTATCGTAAAGTAAATCCCGTCCGTGTTTATGTGTGACGTGATCTTACGAAATACCTTTGCTTTGAAAAGTTTTATTCAAACTTTAAGAATCCATTTGATTTTGGTTCTCACGTTGGTTTTACCAGACTGACCCGAGCATTTTTTCCTCTAATGCACGGGTCAGACCGAGCATATTTATAGGTTTAGTTGGATGTTTTGGAGCTTCAAGAGGCGAACTGGAGGCTTAGAGACGTATTCACGTACATGGTTATTTTTCCATTGCATCCATTGTTGTATTTATCAGCAATTGTGAGGATTGGTTGTTATAATTGTCCGGGCTAAAATAGGTTAGTATACTCTGCTTGACATATGTATATACATATATTACAGTTTTGTTTTTGTGTAAAGATTTGTCATATATTATAGATTATTCGTTTCGCTGTGAGATTCTGCGTTGTTTAGTTTCTTCTTATCTTCTTTCTTATTTCTTTTCCCTAACTATCCGCATTTCAGTTCAATTTGGATTAGACATGTGTGGTTTACTGTTAGCTTAAATTGTACGGAAATGTGGGTCGTTACAGTTGGTATCGGAGCTTAGGTTGAGCGAACACCTAGGCTTTGGCGGGGTTGACTCATTTGAGATAGGGTAAGCGAGAACGTAGGATGAGTTTGAGGGTATATATAAAAGTGCGTGTATTTGTTATTTTCATAAAAATATTTTATATTGTGTTGTTTGATCTGTTGAGTGGCTTAAGAATTCTGATCAACGTGTTTTGCCAACGTTATCGATAGTGATTTCCTTAACACTCGAACAAGACCAACCGACGTAATATTATTTTAAAATGGGTAAGTGAAATAATTTTACATAGAAATATATTTTATAAATATAAAATAATAATTTTTCAAAAAAAAATTAATATAGTTCTTCTTGGTTGTGCTTGGCTGTTAGGAATGATAGTATTCCACCATTATCATCTAGGATTTGATCGATCATGCTCGCTCATTTTTTAGCATTGACTATTATCAATTAATCTATCTAGAATCTTCCTTTTGAAATTTGGATTGGGTAGATAGAAATTTGGGAACATTAAAACGAATACCCTGTGAATTAAGTTTCACAATTTGGATATAAGGCATTCGTTGATAATGTTGAGTTGAAATTTGATTTCTAAGGGTGTTTATTTCAAAGAAAATTTGAATATTTTGAAACTAATATTTAGAAAAAAATTTATATAAAGGTTGATTTAAGTTTTAATAAATATTGTTTTATTAAAGAAAAAAGGAAATTGGAATATTTTGAAATAAATATTTTGGAAATGGTTAAATATAAAAGTTGGTTGTAATTAATTGGGGTTTTATAAAAGAAGTTTATTAAAAGAAACTTAAATATTTCTGAAATAATACTTAAAAAATGATTTATATAAGGAAGCTAGAATATTTTCGGAATAAATATTTGAGGAATGATTTCTTTAAAAGGATATATTTCATAAATTTGATTTATAAAAATGTGTGTAGTAAAGAAAGGAATTTGAGTATTTAAATCATGGCATTTATGGAAAATAGTTGTGACGCCCTACCTCTATGCTCACAATAACAAAGAGTATTAAAAGAAATACTGTTTGTTATTACGAAGGATAAGGCTGGATAGGAGCGACCATCCTTAGTTGGCCTTACACTAGTATTGGTTATCTCGATAGGAGTGGTATATATTTTTCATTTTTCGCCTCTTATCTATTTACTCCCATCGACATCCCCAATTCTAGTATAAAACGAACTACGACGGTTCATAATAGTTTAGGACAATGTATATAATAATAACACAGATAATAAAATGCGGAACACAGATAACAAAAGATCTCATATATATATAACTGATGTCAATTACAATACATTTGACACAATACATATGATACAACTACGACTGTCGACTCTGGAAGTAATATATACAAATACATTATCAACTAATGTACATGAATACATATCAACCTATACTATGAGACGACTACTCCAAAAGATATGAAAAGTCTTCACAGCTCAATCAGCAACTCAAAGTAGGAAATCTACAACCTGAAATAACTCAGGTCTGACCCAAGTATTACATTCAAAAGAAAATAATACACGGGTCAGTCTAATTTAAACTCAGTTATTAATGCACAAAAGCAATAATAATCAATATCAAATAGACGACAGTCACAGAAATCTCGTATATTCGACTCGTGTATAAGAGAATCGGATAACGACAGATATAACACGAAATAGTGTTAAACAACAAATCAGCTAATCCAAATCACCAACAAAGATAGATAAAAGATTACCAATGCAGATAATTCAGAAAACAACAGAATTGTCTAAACGACAATTAACACAAAATCCAATTATTAAATAATAATTAGAAACTCAGAATCTAATTATCGAATAGATAATTAGACACAACAAAATGATCAATCGAACTGAATCAAATACAATTCCCAAATATTGAATTGAACACAAAACAATTCAAATAATTGAAATATCAATTAAAACGTCAATACTGTGTCGCTGCAGTACACGCACGCATGCGGTACTCAAAACATCGAAACTGCAGAGGTCAAGTTTCGATATAAAGCAACAGCAAACTCAAAACAACACAAAAGTCCTCAAATTCTACACGACAGTAAGCATCAGTACACAAGGGCAATGACCCGTACGTATACATGAACCAGCAGAAGCAATTGAAGTGCTACAGTGGAACAACAAAGCACAGAGGCTACAAGTACGAACTGAACAAAGCAAGGCTACAGAGCTCGAGCTTATGCATAGTCAACATCATCGTAAAAATACAACGAGCGAGCAAAGTCAGAGTCTTGGAAATCAAAGAAATCAGCAAATTCACAAAACCCCAGTTTCACCAAAGTCGAACAAGTTAGAAATCAAAGCCGAAGACAACGCAAGCCAAATAAAATAGCCGAGAATACTCAAGGAAAATACAACATGAATGTACAGATTCAAGTTGAATCAAAAGACAAGCACATGTCAACAGCACTGAAGGCAACCTGACCAAAAGACCAGAACATCAAAATACAGGTCTTAATATCAATGCTACTGCTTCAGCAGTCAAAATATCAAATAAACATGAATCAAGCCAGTGAACTGAAGGCAATGCAACAATAAAAAGAAACAACATCAGCAGATGCAAGACCGGAGAACTGCACAAGTGTAGCCTTGAACCAAAACAAAGTAAAACTGCTCATATACACGAACCAGTGCCAACAGACTTGAGAGCTACCAGATGACAATGAAGCATGAATGCTACTGGTGTGAAGTAGATCAAAGTGTGCAAGCTAGTCTACAATTACAAGATATGGCAACTACACAATGCAAAGACCAGTGATGCAACTCAATGCATAAATCAGTGACTCAATCCAAATGCACAAATTACTTACAACATGAGTGACCAGTTTCAACCAAGTAAATATCCATCATGTATACAATGACCACACTGAACAAAAGATCAGAGACCAGTTGATGCTCAAGTAAAGTTAAGGTCGGACCAACTACAACTAAATGCCAACAAGTGATCTAGCCGAGCTAAACAATAAACAGAGAGCATATGCAAGGGTCAAGCAAGTGATATATGCAAACAAACAAGTGGATGCAACAGATATATATGGTCATGCACAAATCCAAAGACTCAGCAATGCTCAGCATACAAGTGTCACAGCAGCAATAAAAACAAAGAACAAACCATACATGTGAACAACACATTGAATCAACTCGAGCGAATGCAACACATATATACATACATAGGTGTATGTATACGCATGGCAGTCAAAGACATAATGACAGAAGTTTCGAATCAAAAATGAGGCCGTAAGTGTTTTCAGACCAGATCGGTGATGAAGACATAGAGAAGACCAGAAATTCAAAAAGGCATTTTAAGTAATCAAAATGGGCCGAAGTAAAAACGTTCAAGGTCATGACCGAAGTCATAAGAGAAATAAAGTTGAATTTACAAATTCAAAACTAGATGACCAAGTCAGAAATAAATCACGGGATTCGATCAAAATCAAACGGCCGAGCAAATTAAACGACAATTCAATTGGACGAAATCAAACAGTAGCAAGTTCGACCGCGAAAGTCAAAACATCGCAAGTCGAAGTTAAATGAACGATTTCACAAAAATAAATCTGTAGCTTTCTAACCAAAGACAGTGTCGAAAACAACAAAACAAACGAAATCAACACCAGAAAAATCAAGGCAAACCGAGTAAATAACAAAAACCCAAATTCACAAACGGTAAAGTTTGAATTAGATGTGAGTGACAATTAAAATCACTCACCTTATCGAAGTCGAACGCCATCAAATAGAAGCAGCTGAAGTGAGCAACGAGAACGATCGATCAAAGCTTCTCAGATTATCCATGCGATTAATCAACTAAAATCAGGCGCTTCAAAAAGCCCTAATTACATATCGAAGGAGAACGAAAAGGAACGGCCGCCATTTATTTTTTTGTATGTTGATTAGGGTTTTCGTTTGAAAAATGAGATGGGAATGGGTTGCGAACGAATATGAAAGGGGAATGAATACAACCATTTTATCAATCAAAAGGAAACGGGCTGAATTAATAAAGAAAAGCCTATATAACTCTTTAATAAATTTTTCAAATGAATTTACAACTGATTAAAACATTCCAACAGCAATTTGCCAACAATTTTAATCGTCATTTGACGATAATAAATCTATGCAAAACCCTGGGTTGTTACAATAGTTTTCAAATTTTTAAGAAGGTAATAATAATATTATTGAGAATATTTTCGGAATAAAAAATAGTTCTAAAGATTTTTCTAGAGGATATAAGCACTAAATTCGCTTCAGTAGCTGAAAAATAATTCCGACGATGATTACCACATTGTCGATGTTCATTTTTGAGTTTCTAAGTGGGCAATTGCTACCATTAGGATCTCGCTATATAATTGTTTTGATAAAACAAATTTTGATCTGATTCCAAAAGTATGATTGATTTACCATACAGTAAATATGTATATAATCATTTTAAATGATTTGTGGAGAAAGAAATAATAATTTTAATTTAGATGTTTTGGAGTATGAACGATGTTGGAAATGGTAATAATAATATATTAAAATATGTTTTAAGTATAATTCTTTTAGAAAAGAGAATTTAAAAGAAATGTGTTTTCTTTGAATTGGTTTAGGGAATAAGTCCTGATTTGTTTTGTGGTGATCAGAATAATCTTCTAACTGGCGATCAGATGTTTGCTTGGGTGAATGACATTGAGCACTTTGTAAATTATTCTTTTTATCATTGTACGGTTGGACGGGTTCGAATCCGGATGAATCCAAAGTAAGTTGGAAACCGGTAGTTTGATGAAAACTATTTATTTGGACATATATTTGGTATTCTTGAGTATTACCCTACTAGTAAGGAGTATATGATACTGCTGGTAATACCCAGTTCCTTGGTATAATTTTGGGATTACTCGAGCTATATGTATATTATTTTTTTCTGTGAATTAAATATATGGTATCGTTTCAAAAAGTGTTTTGAATAAAAACCAGGGTGTTTAAAAATCTGAAGTAAATTCAAAATAAAGTTTGAATTATAGTTTTGTATACCATGAGGATATGATTGGAGGTTATGCAAGTTTGTAAACTTAAGCTATGTTTTATGAAAATGTTTTCATAAATAAGTTAGTGGTAATAGAATGAGTATTAGGAATAACCAATTAAATAAGTATATAGGATGGATGTAGATAATTTCTCTTTCCATATAGTTTGATCCAAGATTCGAGCACATGACTTGAGGTGTTATACACCATTCTAAATAAGGATTTATCATTCGATTTTTGACGGTGAACACTTGGTGAGGGTTCATGATATGGAACTAAGGTTTTCTTTCATAGTATATAGCTATGTAAGGAGAACAGAGGTTCCAAACTAAGGAGCTTGATCCGAGTTTGCACTAGAAAATCAGGTGAGCAATACTGGTTTGGAAGTGGAGTCATGTATTCGAGTAGTGATTGAATCAGATTCTTTGTATGAATGATCTATGCATATTATGCGGGCTTATGAATAATATTGAGGATTCTTGTAATGAAATTTCGGTGATGGAATTCTTTTTAAGGGAGGGGAGTGTAACAACCCATATTCTGAGTCATCAAATTTGAATATTTAATTTGTTTAATATTCGGATTTGAATTAAATTATAATAAAAACCAATGTTTCAAATTTAGACCTAATTTTTTATGATGCATTTTAAATTTAATTTTTAGAATTTTACCATAATTTTTAAATTGAAAAATAAATAAATTTTCGTTTGACGTATTTTACGGCAAACGCTGCCATTTTGAAACTTAACAAAATTTAATAACTTGTCTATTTTATTGTTGTTTCGTGATCGCATTCAAATTATATACGCGACCGTAATTCATTTTCTGTTGATCGCGACTCATAATCGAATGTGTTTCGGTGTGGCGGGGTACCAGATTTTAATTTGAAATCAAACACAAGTATACACAATACACTGCCTTTTTCCCTCTCAGCCACCATTTTGTTTCCTTGCCTTGCCTTCCATTGTCATCTTTGTCTTCCCATCCACCATACCAGCCACCTTTGTCCACCATGATTTAACTTTGATTATGACTTTTGGTCTGAAAACCATCACTTACACTGCCTATAGATTCAAATAGTCAGAGAAGGGATGGGTTTCTTAGTTTTCCTTTAATTTGATTTCCTGTAACAAAAAAAGTTACCACTCATTCACATTCAAAAATCAACCGCTCGCAAACCATTGATTTTTAGCTCGAGTAATATAAACGAATGTTATTCGTATCGATCCATGCTATTTTTAGAAATTGACGGCACTTGATTTCGTCAAATGTCGATCGAGAAATCGTCTTCTATCAGAAAAGGTGAAAATTTGGTTCAAAACATTAAGACTCAATTCCTTTCGATCCGGGAAGAATTGATCAATGTCGTTCATGTCGTTGAATTTGTGGAGAGCCGTAATATTTTAAGGAGAATTTCGGTGGCATTTCGTGACTGTCGACAATGGATGTGACGACCCATAATTTTTGGATATTTGAAATTGGAATATTTAATTGATTTTGAATAATTAAAAGTTAATTTTTAATTTGAATTTCAAATATCACTATTTATTGGGTAATTTAATTTTTAAATTAAATAATTTGAAGTTGGGTAAAATGTTGAATTTGGAGTTGTAAGCTTGTTAAAAATAATTTGAAGGCTTGAAAAATTTACATTGATAGTTCTCAAGATAATAGAACTTTTAAAATTGAATTTAAAGGTGTTTTGGTTTAGTTTTGAAATTTTATAGGTTAAATTGAATTTAAAAATAGCCTTCCGAGGCATAGTCTCGGAATTTGACGAAACCAGTTCCATTGGATCCGTAATATTGAATTATTATCGGATTTCAATTTCCGTAGCTTTTGGAGTTGTTGTGTGAGTATACGATATAGAAACACGTTGAAATTTATATAGAAAATTCAATTTAAATAATGTATATAAATAAGTTGACTGGTCAAGCATTTCACATCAGTTGTTTCTTTATCACCTTTAGTCAACATCTTAGCCGACCTCCTTGTACCCAAACCCTCTCTCTCACGTTAAGTTGCATCCCTCTTTCAACCTCAAGGAATAAAAGAAATAATAAATGGCCGAGCTTTTCAAAAACATCAGCGGAAGAAAATATCGAGGCGATCTTTCATTTTTTTTAATCAAAGAACCATAGCTCATTCTAATTGAAATCTTGCTCTTCTTTTTTTTCCAACCCCACGAAATTAAATGGCAGCCGATTTCAATCCTCTAGTTCATTTCAAATCGAGTTTGCGTTGTAGATTCTGGCATGGCCTAAAGTATGAGGCTCGCGATCGACTCCTGATTTATGTAGAGGGAAAGCGCGCGCATGCGGTGACTGGAAGTGGCGATCGGTGGAGGTTGGTTCGTTGGCGGCAGGCCGAAGCTCGCGGTTGCGATATAGGGTTCGCATACCCTGTTGGATGAAGACGATGGCTGGGTCAATCGTTTTTGCAGCTGTCGTGTATCTCGAGCTAGGGTATTATCTTTATTCCAGTAAATTTTGTTAATAATTAACTAAATGTTTATGTTTGGGTTTAATAAAAAGAGGAATTTTAAATATAGTGAAAAATATATATATGACATATGGGATTGGGGAAAAATATTTTGAATTTATAAACTGTTATTAGGAAAGAAACTGATTACAGTAAGAAGTTAAGCAGTTTTGGTTTTTTATTTAATCTGATATATATATATATATATATTCATAGAAAAAGAAGGAAAAAAGTATTACAGAAAATATGTATATAGATAAGCAGAAAAATAAATTGATTTCAGTTAGTATAAACCATTTTTCTGTTTAATATGTAAGCTAGGTTGGTTTAACTATCATTTAAAGTCAGTTAATTAAATGTATTTAGAAGGTAATTGATTTTCGATTAGTTCATATGTTAATAAAATGTATAATGTTTGTTACAAGGTCTAGAACCCTGAAGAAATGGTCGAAATGGAAATGGATTGCAAATTAAAAAGCAAAGGTGAGTTAATCTCACTCTTTTGGATTTTTATTTAAATTTAAATGGTTAAATTTAAATAATTGGTTGAATGATTGAATTGGTTTGATGTGCTATAATATATATAGTAGTATATATAGTATATATTGGAGTTGTTGATATTCCCGCATTTATATAGCGGATGAGACCCTATGCGCCGCATAATAGCGGATGATAATATTTAAACCCATATACCGCGATATTCCACCTCGAAGTGGAATTGGTATTGTGCTAACATCTGTGGATGTAGGGAAACAGGTTGGAGGGATCCAACTGGATTCCTCAAAATTATTTAGATTGTTTTATATTCTATGCTATGAATTTGGATATTCTGTGGTGAATTATATTGATAATTGGAATATTGAATGTTATGGTTTGCTTGAATATTCGGTACCCTAAATTACCAAAATATATAGAATTGGAATTTGAAAGTAAAATAAAGGAATGGATTTTCTAGTACACTAATTTTAAAGAATTTGAATAAATTTAAGAACCAATTTGGAAAAGAATAAAGGTGATTTCAAAATTCAAATAAATATAGAAAAAGGGGATTTTTGAATAAGCAGAGAAATAATGAATATTAAGCTTAAGCAATATTATTTAACAATGATAAAATATTTATTGGTTTGGTTGCTTCCAGTTTTAATGGCTTCCAGATCTAGATCTGGAGATTAGGGTTTCTTCCCTTTTCTCCTTCTTCTTTCGATTTTTCCAAGTTTTCGTGTTTCCCTCTGATTTTTCTCTTTTTTCTGTCTTCACTTCTATCTCCTCAAACTGGACGTTTAAACCATGGGATCTTTGCGAGATGATGAAGGATGGGAGGAGGTGAGAAGGAAAAGGGGCAAGGCTCCAGCGTCTTTGGGTCCTGAACAAAGGCTTAACCTAGGAGGGCAAAGACCAAGCAGATCTGGACCTTTCCCATATCATAACAAGGGGAAGAAGGTGCAGGTGACCTCGTAGGGCGGACTTTGAAATCAACGAAGCAGAAAGGTTTGCTGCCTGGTAGCAACCCGAAAATCAAATTCAGTGTCTTAGAGAACGCTAAAAAGTTTTCGTACAGTGAGGCAGTGAAAGCAGGAGCGGTAGGAGATTTAGGTAATCTAGATCTTGAGTTTATTGAGCCTAAAGTAGCGAATGGTAAAAGGATTGGTTCCCTTTCCTCTGATGCTATCAAAGAAGCGGAGGGAGGCTGGGAGTTATGCATATTATTGTATGTGGTAGGGTATAAACCATGGCTGAGAACTTTTGAGGGATATGCCAATAGGGTTTGGGCTACAAAGAAAACGTTTTCTGTTCATTCAAGGAATAATGGATTCTTTGTAGTGAGATTTGGCTCTTAGGAGGATTGCAACAAGATTTTGAAATCAGGTCCTTGGTTCATGGACCGAAACTTGATCATTATGAAGCGATTGTCTCCAAACATGAGAACTGATAGAGATCTACTTACATCCTTGCCTATGTGGGTCAGACTTCTGGGTTTAAGTTTTAAACTATGGGGCAATAAGGCTATTAGCGCTTTAACAAGCACCATTGGAATTCCTATTAAGATGGATGAGGCCACGAAAAATAAATCTAGATTAGCCTACGCCAGAGTCCTGGTTGAGGTTAATGCTACTTACGGTATGCCCAACATTATAGAAGGTATGGATGATAATGGGAGGAGCTTCACTCAGGAAGTGGAATACGAGAATCCACCTCCCATTTGTGGTAAGTGCTTGTGATTTGGTCATGTAACTGATGAATGCCCAATGACCAAGTCTTGGGTTCCCAAACTGTCTCAAGATACCAACTCCGATAAGGTTAGCCCTGTGGTACAGAGTTTGGATGGTTGTGTGGAAGCTGTAAGGGAGGAGGGCGGAACTGAGAATTCTATTGACCTTGAAAAGCAGTTGAATGGTGGATGCCCCACTGATTCTCTTAATGAAATCAGTAGGAATTCTGTGGAGGTGGTATCTAATGGGGAGGGCTTGACTGAAACTTTATAGTCAGAAGTTTTTAAAGAAAACCAAAATCTAATTGTTGAATGTCCACCTAAGGATGGGTCTCGGGATAGGCAACAGATAGCTTCTAATGGGACGGAGACAGAAATTAGAGGAAAGTCCTTTTCTGAACAAAACCAAACAGAAGTAATTACCTCGGATCAGGACTTAGTAGGAGCTGCATCCTCAGAAGAGCGCGGTGAGGGGGCAACTTCAGAAGTTCCAGAGTCAGAACCTGCTACTCGTACCGAGGTAGGAGTCAGTGAAGATTGCTACATTGTTCCGCTAGCCAGGTCGGAAGCTCCTCCTGATCAAGGAACCTTTGAGCCATTCTTTCCTGCGTCTCCAACTACCTCGGGAGCCAAAGATCCGAGTTCTTCTTCTCCGAAGTCACCTTCGACCCACATAACTATTCTCAAACGCCCTTCGTCATCATCGGAGTCTCCCTCTGTTCCTAAATCTTTATTTTCTAATGATATATTTATTGATGATTGTATTATTAATAATGTTAATTGTAGACGAGGCACTGAAACTTGTATTGATTTACAGGTGCAGAATAATCTGGTTCAGGATACAGGAACGGCAGAGAGGGTAGAGGAACATAATACTTATGATAATGCAGACCCAATTCAGGAGGTTCCTGTGGAGCATCCTATTCCTAATCATCAAGGTATAGAGTTTGAGAACATTCAGAAGGATAAGCTTGTTCGTAAGAATCCCAAGTGGGTTCAGATGCTAGGTATTCTTACGGAAGACAAGGGGGAATCCTCCAGTAGTAGGTCGTTGAGGACCCGCAATAACAAGGTTTTATAATGTCTATAGCTTGTTGGAATGTAAGAGGGTTTCATAACCCCAACATAATGGGAGAAGTGAGAAAACTTATTGATAAGCATAAAATTAGTTGTTTCGGTGTTTTGGAAAATAAGATGTTGTTGCCAGATATTTTGAAGTTGGAAAAAGCATTGGATGACAGATGGAAAATAATTAGCAATGTCTCTTGTTACTTTAAGTGCAGGATTATGGTCCTCATTGACGGAGATTCTTGGGATTTCAATTATATTAGCATGAGTGATCAACACATTTCCATTCAATGGATTAATTCCTCGAAATTCAAATGTAATCTCACTTTTGTCTACGCTCATAATTTTGTTGCATTAAGAAGTAGATTATGGAAGAATTTACAGGAGGATGCTATCAATATTTATAGACCATGGCTTGTTCTTGGGGACTTTAATTGTATTCGCAGTCCCTCAAATAGAAAGGGAGGTAACCCAGTTAATTTTGATAACCTGTTTAAACTAGATGAAATGTCTAATCTTACTGGTCTTAATGAGATTAATATTAAAGGTTACGAATTTTCTTGGTGGTCTGGTCCGAGTCGAAACATATTTTCTAAAATTGACAGGGTTTTTGCAAACCTAGACTGGATCAACCTATTCACAGACTTATCGGCTGAATTTTTGCCTCCTTCTATGAGTGATCATAATGCAGTCCTAGTCTCGCTTTCTGCTAAGCCAAGGGTCAAGAATAGACCGTTCAGATTCATGAACCATTGGTCTTTATGTGATCAATACTTTCCTATGATTGAGAAACATTGGGTTTCTAATCATGTAGATAGATCTTTGTATCAAATCATTAGTATTCTTAAGAATATCAAGAGAGAGCTTAAGAGTTGGAGCGCTAAATCTCGTGACACCAAACAAGAGGTTATTGTGCAGAGAGAGAATTGTTCAAGACTTCAGAAACTTCTGGAAAAATCATATGATCACTTTGTAGCTACGGAATTTCAAAATGCCAAGATAAACCTGGAAATAGCACTCAAGAAAGAATTCCTGGATACCAAACAAAAGGCTAAATGTGAATGGTTGATGTTGGGTGATGAGGCTTCTTCTTTTTTCTATGCTAAAATGTCTAGTAAAAGAAGTAGAAAGCGGATGGCCAACATTGGTGTCGATGGAAAGGTGATTTCGGAAGATAAGTTTGTAGAATCGGCTATTGATTTCTACAAACGAATTTTTAACCTTCCATTATGTGATCAGTTTCCAGAGGTTATCTGTAAATCGATTATTTCTGATTACGGAGCTAATTATTTGAACGATGGTATTTCTTCGGAAGAAATTAGATTTGCTTTGTGGGATATTAAAGACTCTACCTCTCCTGGTCCGGACGGTTTTAACTCGCTGTTTTTTAAAACTCACTGGAATCTTTCGAAAGACTTAATTTTCAAAGCTTTGAATGATATTTTTCAAAAGGGTCTTATTATCAATGAGTGGAACCATACGTTCATACACTTGATCCCAAAAAAAGACCATTCCACGTGTATCCAAGATTTTAGACCCATTGCCTGTTATAATACTTTATATAAGGTTTTCACCAAAATCCTATGTAACAGGCTGGGTGTTTTTTTAGATAAGTTGGTGTCCCCGAATCAGATGGCTTTTATTAAAGGTAGATCAATAGGGGATGGTATTTTGTTTGCTCATGAAATTATCAGAGGACTTGGTAGAAAGGACAATAAATATATGTGTATTAAAGTTGATTTAAAGAAAGCATATGATTCGATAAATCGATCTTTTGTCATACATATGCTAATAAGCTTGGGTTTCTGTGACGACCGCCCATGACCCCCGCACTGAATCTAGAGATAGTGCGCTGTAAAGCGTGCCAGGCAGCCATGGACGATTGTCAGGGTAAATTAAAACAGCAGAATCTATCGTATAACTCACAGTGCATGGATAAAATACAATAGAACATATATATAGTGAAGCTTCACAGAATAGAATCTCATCATATAAACTTCATAATAGTTGAATACAAACATCTGAATAGTCAATACATCAAGCCTCACTACATATCACTCAGAGAATTATACAACCAGCGGAACATCCGGTACATATAGTAAGAAAATAATATGCAAGCCTCCAGCTCGTCTTCGTCATTAGCATCATCGGAAACTAAGAACAGCACATGTCACCTGCTACCTAGTCTGCCCGTCCCAAAATGAACGAACAGCCCAAGGCAATAAGAGTTAAAACATAAATCCTTGAGTCAGACAACAGTCTTAGTAAGCGGTAAATTAACTAACAACATACCAAAAGAGCATAAAGGAAAAAGGAATAGGAATCCAACCCTCCCACTCCACCTCTTTCTACAGTAATAGCCCCCGGACACACACTAAGAAGAAACAAACATAGCAAAGTAAACATTTAATGTAAAGCAATTATCACTCGAGTCAAGGGCGATGTTTTCCAAGTACAAACTCCCAAGGCCTAAACCAAGATCAGATAAGCACCCAGAAAAATACCGCTCTTAAGACCGAATGACGATACAACCAAACATCCATGACTCTGGCTATCACTGTTATCATTGCTTCGATATCACCATTAATTGAATGACCGGCACATTCTTTCAGCCGTCCGTCAAGGGCTAATGGAAACCCTGGTTCTAGACATAACTCCGCACGTCGTCGAAACCCGTGCCTAGGACTATCGAATCTGCCCAGAGTACTTGACTACCAATCAGTAGTCTTTAGGGACTATCGAATCTGCCCAGCGTACTCTTGCTTTGAGCATGCTAGAACCTTCAACAACGATGAAATCTCAACCTCCTAGTCATCCTCCTCGACGACTATTTCCAAACTAGCTCAAGCGCCTCTCGAGCAAACCATTATCCTCAACTCGAACCATTTCACCGAGTTATCAACATGCTTGGAATGATCCCATTTGGATTAAACCAAGGCTATCTCATACCATGCCTCGCTTCATCTCATCATAGCAAAGCCTCATCTCAACATCTACATCATCAAATCTATCCATATGAGCTTCATCATCCGCCACATATGCCACAAGCAGCTTTTCCAATTCAAGAGCCTTTCCCTTAGCTTTTGAATCATCTTCGACTAACTTGTCCAAATCAAATCATCAATCAACTAATTTACAACAATCAATCAAGTCAAACATTAATCCAAGTAATCAAGCATTCAAACATGATCAAATAAACAATTTTAACAATAACGGCAATCTTGTAATTAAAGAGACTAAATTAACAAGCATGAATCACGAGCAATATCTTTACAACTTGATGAATGAACTTGCATAGGTTAACATATAGTAAAATGGATGTCAAATCATCATGAACAATAGATCTACACTTAAGTTTATGAAAATGCATGGAAATCACTATTTTAACACCAATTAAAGCCAATAATCCGATATACTCCTTTGGATCCGTGTGAGAGATAATCACCACTCACCAAATCACCTAAACTCCTCAAAAGCAACACACTTCAGATCTGGACAGTGAAGAATCTAACTCGATCTATCACAAATCCGCTTCAAACGATGAAATCTCTCTTTGATGGATGTAGATCTACAATCTAAGCTCTTGAATCTTCAATTCGATCTTCGATTTGGATGGAAGGAAGCATAAGATTAAAGTGGAGAAAAGAAGTGAAGAAGTGTAGAACTCGAGCTCTCAAAATGGCAGCACTTCGTCGCTTCAAAATCCGGATCCCAAAAATGAAGAAATGGATGTGTATTTATAGGCAGTTTTCCTAGGTCGTCCGCCTCCTTAGGTCGTCCACGACCTAACAGATCTGCGCATCCACTACCTACGACCTAACGGCTTAGCAGATCTTCCGACCTAGCGACTTAACGCATATGCGCATCCACGCGACCTATGACCTAACAAAGATGCTGCTTAGCGACCTAACACAGATCGCGACCTAACACACCTGCGACCTAACACACACGCGACCTAACTGCTATACAGAAGCTCACGACCTAACTAACTTAGGTCGCTTACGACCTAACTCAACACAGAAGCTCACGACCTAACTAACTTAGCTAGGATATGACTTAACATCCACGCGACCTAACGACTCAACCCACCTATCTCCTTAACTCGCTAACCCTTAGGTCGCTAACTACTAGGTCGTTGCCGCTAACTTCTTAGGTCGCTAACTACTATAGGTCGCTCCAACAGGTAGGTTGCTAACTCTTAAGTCGTCCACTACCTTAGGTCGCCAACTTCCTATAGGTCGCTCCAATCGACCTAACCTACCCCACGACCTAAGCTACCATACGACTTATCTCCTATACGACCTATCCCAAAATCCTTAGGTCGCCAACTTCCTTAGGTCGCTCCACTTTCTTAGGTCGTCTACTCCGACCTAACTACTATACGACCTAGGACTTAGACTATGGACGACTTATCAAAAATGCGACCTAATGATAACTGTTTTACAATGTTTCGATCCGTAAAAATACGGGTCGTTACATTCTCTCCCCCTTAGGAATTTCGCCCCCGAAATTCCAAACAAACAAGAGCAAACAAAGACTATTCTGCATGCCTACCATCCATAGCAATCAACAAACCATGCATCCAATTACTAACCTAGCATGCAGAATTCTAAGACTAGAATAAGTTACAATGTCGTTAGATGACACGACACCTTAGGGCCATACCTTGAAGAGTTCAGGATGAGCTGCCTTCATCCTCTCTTCCACCTCCCATGTACAGTCGTTATCATCATCACTCCATTGTACCTTGAGCAACCTAACCACCTTCCTCCTAAGCTGTTCCGTGTCGGTTTCCACAACACGAAGCTGCTTACGAGGTCTCTTATCGACTGGATCAACTTCGAAATCTTCACAGCTATCAGCAGAAACCACTGTATTCGAGTCGTGCACATACTTCCGTAGATATGATACATGAAAAACATTGTGCACAACCGACATCTTATCTGGTAACTCCAATCTGTAGGCGAGCTTTCCAATTCGCTCGATGATCGGGAATGGTCTGACAAATCTCGGAGTCAATTTTCCTTTCTTCCCGAATCGAATAACATTCTTTAGTGGAGAAATCTTCACAAAAACCATATCACCTATGTCAAATTCCAAATCCTTACGACGCTTATCGGCATAACTTTTCTGACAGTCTTGGGCTGCCTTCATTCATTGCCGAATAATCTCTATACAATCCGAAGTCTGTCAAATCATCTCTAGCCCAAGTATCAACTTCTCTCCTGTTTCTAACCAACATGTCGGAGAGTTACACGGTCTTCCATACAATGCCTCATATGGTGCCATACCAATGCTTGACTGGTAACTGTTATTATACGAAAATTCTACCAAATGAAGGTGATCTTCCCATGATCCTTCGAAATCTAAAACACAAGCTCTAAGGAGATCTTCCAAAACTCGGTTGACTCTCTCGGTCTGACCATCTGTTTGGGGGTGATAAGCTGTACTTAAACACAACTTGGTTCCCAAAACCTCCTGGAAGCTCTTCCAAAATCCACTAGTGAACAATGGATCTTGATCGCTCACTATACTCTTCGGAATACCATGGAATCGAACTATCCACTTAACATACAACTCAGCCAACTTTGATGAAGTCCTAGTCGATCGAACAGGAATGAATCTTGCACTCTTAGTCAGACGATCTACAATGACCCAAATTCCTTCATTTCCCGTTCTTGTTCTAGGTAGTCCATCAATAAAATCCATCGATATTTGCTCCCACTTCCATGTAGGAACTTCTAATGGCTGAAGCAATCCACTTGGCTTCTTCTGCTCGGCTTTTACCAACTGGCAGTTCATACACTTGGAAATAAAATTTCCAACATCCTTCTTCATACCTTCCCAGTAATAGGTTCTCTTCATATCCTGATACATCTTGTTTCCACCTGGATGAATTGTCAACTTCGAGTGATGACTTTCCTTCAGAACTTCATTTCTCAATTCATCTATATCGGGAACAACTAGTCGTCCTTGCTTCCAAAGCCAACCCTCTCGATCGACCTCGAATCCTTTATTCTTTTTTGGATCCAATCCAGATTCCAAATCACGGATAATCTTGACAAGCTTATCGTCTCGCTTTTGGCTCTCGCCAATTCTTTCCACAAGAGTCGGTCTTATCGATAAGTTTGCCAACATCTCAGGTTCCAATTCACATCTGGGCCTGAAGTCAAATCCAGCTAAATACTCGAGGCTCTTCCATTCTGAAAACATGGCTCCCAATCCTGCATGTCTTCGACTTAACGCGTCTGCCACTGCGTTACCCTTTCCCGGAGTATAGGCTATACCAAAGTCATATGATGCCAAAAACTCTAGCCATCGTTGCTGCCGAAGATTCAAATCCTTTTGGGAGAAAAGATACTTCAATGACTTATGATCTGTAAACAATTCGAATCGAACTCCCAATAGATAATGTCTCCACACCTTCAGAGCAAAAACAACTGCTGCCAACTCCAAATCATGAGTTGGATAATTCCTTTCATGCGGCTTCAGTTGTCGACTTGCATACGCAACCACTTTATCCTTCTGCATCAGCACTGCTCCAAGTCCAATACCACATGCGTCGGTGTAAACCACCATCTCTTCATTTCCACTTGGAATAGTCAAAACAGGAGCACCCGTCAATCGCTCTTTCAGTATTCCGAAAGCTTGCTCACACTTAGAATCCCATCTGAATACTTGGTTCTTTTTCGTCAATCCTATCAATAGTGCAGCCACCTTGGAGAAGTCTTTGATAAATCGACGATAATATCCTGCTAATCCAAGAAAACTTCTCACATCCGATGCATTCTTAGGTCTAACCCAATCCTGGATTATTGCCACCTTAGCGGAATCAACCGCTATTCCATTTCCAGAAATAATAGGGCCTAAGAACCTCACTTCACTCTTCCAGAAGTGACACTTCGAAAACTTAGCCTTCAGCTGATGTTTCCGTAAGATTTCCAAAACAATACGCAAGTGCGTCTTGTGCTCTTCTTCAGTTCTGGAATAAATCAGAATATCATCCACGAACACTAGCACGAACTTGCTCAACTGATCTCTGAACACTCTATTCATAAGATCCACAAAATATGCTGGCGCATTAGTCAATCCAAACGGCATTACCAGCCACTCAAAGAGACCGGATGGTGTCCGAAAAGCAGTCTTCGGCACACTATCCTTAGCCACTCTCAACTGGTGAAATCCCGTTGCCAAATCCATCTGAGAAAACACCTTAGCTTCGTGAAGCTGATCAAACAAGTCATCAATTCTCGGCAATGGATACTTGTTCTTCTTAGTCACCTTATTCAGCTCACGTTAATCCACACACAACCTCAATGATCCATCTGCTTTGGTTGCAAACACAACTGGTGCACCCCATTCGGACACACTACGCCGAATGAATCCTTTCTGTAAAAGGTCATCAACCTGCACCTTTAACTCCTGCTGTTCCCTAGGCGCCATCCGCCTAAGAGGCATCACAACAGGTTTGGCTCCTTCAACTAGATCTATACGAAACTCGATCTCTCTATGCGGTGGTAACCCTTTGACCTCGTCAAAGACATCCTCAAATCCATTAGCGATTGGCACAGATGACAGTCCATCCCGTGGAACAACCAGCGAATACATGAAGCTCATGAAGATGCCTTCTTCATGCTTACATCGTATCACAATATTTCGCCCCTCCACATTCTCGACTGTCACCTCCAACCTATCATAATCAACCTTTGCCGCATACTTCCTAAGCCAGTCCATACCCAAAATAATTCCGAACCCCGCAAAGTTCAGAACAAAACAATCACAAACAAAAGAGCAATCATGACTCGATACAATCAGACCACGGCATAACATACACAAACAAGACGAACCCCCAACTGGATTAGTCACAACCAATGGCCTATCAACGATATCCGGTTCTAAACCCAACCGGCCTACAAGTTCACTACAAACAAAAGAATGCGACGCCCCAGTATCAAATAGAACTCTAACTGGAACACCACATATGGAAAGAGTACCTTGAACCACCACACTCTTTCCTTTCTCTTCAACGGTAGAGGCTTTCGAAGATGATGGAACAGCTCCCAAAGCATAAGCTTGCACAATCTGCTTGTCCTTCCGCGGTTCTGGACAATTCCTCTTAACATGCCCCAGCTTGTCACAGTTGTGGCATATCACCGGCACCTTTGGATTCTTGCAATCCCTAGAGAAATGGCCCTTCTGCTGACAATTGTAGCAGGTCACTTCGCCCTTTGGCTTCTTCTGGCCATCCTTGCCCTTTTGTTGCTGCTGCTTCCTCTTCTTGTTTCCACCCTGCTGTGGTTTAGATTCTTCCTTGATCACAGCAACAACAGATCTTTCCTTAGGAAACAGATTCTCGTGCCTGAGAGCTTTCTCTACTAGCTTCTCAAATGGATCGTCCAAATGATCCACCAACTGCCTCCCAAGATAACTGTCCAAGGTTGTCACAAACTTCTCATTCTTCTGATACGAAGATTCAATATACGACCGGGCATACTTGGACAAAGCTTCAAACTCAGAAACATACTCAAGAACTGGTCTTCCACCTTGCTTGAGCTCCACAAACTTCTTAAACAGAACAGACTTCTGAGCCGTAGAAATGAACTTAGCTTCAAATCTGTCTTGGAATTGCTCCCAAGTAATTTCTTCCTCTGGAGTATCAATGGTGATAGAATTCCACCAATCAGAACCTCTTCCTTGAAGCTGTCTTGATGCTAACTTCCTCTTAGTCGCATCCTCAATTCCCAAATCACTAAAGATCCTTCTACAAGCATCTATCCACCTCTGGACTTCAATGGTTGACTCCGTTCCCAAGAAAACCTTTCCTCCAAGAGCAGTATAATCTTTACACGGCTTAGCAAAATCCACTGGTTTTGGAGTTTGGACTTGAACTCCAACATCTACTGACGGCCCCGGAGCTGGCATCCTTCTCATGATCGAAGTCATCATAGCTTCGAACATAGCAACATAATCAGCAGCCCCCTCAACAGCACGGCCTTCCCTAGCAGCTGGTCTCCCTCTTCGACTCATTCTTAATATCTATAAAAAGGAATGATTAATACACCTTGAGAAACAACTGCATAAGGGATTCAAATCCTTCTAAGCTACTATATTATATATAGTAATCATCCATCAAAATACAACTACGTCTCTCATACATAATTACGTCAGCGAGCGTTGGGTAAAATCGATTAACCAAAGCTCTGATACCAAATGTGACGACCGCCCATGACCCCCGCACTGAATCTAGAGATAGTGCGCTGTAAAGCGTGCCAGGCAGCCATGGACGATTGTCAAGGTAAATTAAAACAGCAGAATCTATCGTATAACTCACAGCGCCTGGATAAAATACAATAGAACATATATATAGTGAAGCTTCACAGAATAGAATGTCATCATATAAACTTCATAATAGCTGAATACAAACATCTGAATAGTCAATACATCAAGCCTCACTACATATCACTCAGAGAATTATACAAGCAGCGGAACATCCAGTACATATAGTAAGAAAATAATATGCAAGCCTCCAGCTCGTCTTCGTCATCAGCATCGTCGGAAACTAAGAACAGCACCTGCTACCTAGTCTGCCCGTCCCAAAATGGACGAACAGCCCAAGGCAATAAGAGTTAAAACATAAAGCCTTGAGTCAGACAACAGTCTTAGTGAGCGGTAAATTAACTAACAACATACCAAAAGAGCATAAAGGAAAAAGGAATAGTTATCCAACCCTCCCACTCCACCTCTTTCTACAGTAATAGCCCCCGGACACACACTAAGAAGAAACAAACATAGCAAAGCAAACATTTAAAGTAAAGCAATTATCACTCGAGTCAA
This sequence comes from Allium fistulosum, assembly GCA_030737815.1. Lineage (NCBI taxonomy): Eukaryota > Viridiplantae > Streptophyta > Magnoliopsida > Asparagales > Amaryllidaceae > Allium > Allium fistulosum. Next base: position 681,927,550 of record CM060905.1, on the reverse strand, counting down.
GGGCGATGTTTTCCAAGTACAAACTCCCAAGGCCTAAACCAAGATCAGATAAGCACCCAGAAAAATACCGCTCTTAAGACCGAATGACGATACAACCAAACATCCATGACTCTGGCTATCACTGTTATCATTGCTTCGATATCACCGTTAATTGAATGACCGGCACATTCTTTCAGTCATCCGTCAAGGGCTAATGGAAACCCCGGTTCTAGACATAACTCCGCACGTCGTCGAAACCTGTGCCTAGGACTATCGAATCTGCCCAGAGTACTTGACTACCAATCAGTAGTCTTTAGGGACTATCGAATCTGCCCAGCGTACTCTTGCTTTGAGCATGCTAGAACCTTCAACAACGATGAAATCTCAGCCTCCTAGTCATCCTCCTCGACGAATATTTCCAAACTAGCTCAAGCGCCTCTCGAGCAAACCATTATCCTCAACTCGAACCATTTCACCGAGTTATCAACATGCTTGGAATGATCCCATTTGGATTAAACCAAGGCTATCTCATACCATGCCTCGCTTCATCTCATTATAGCAAAGCCTCATCTCAACATCAACATCATCAAATCTATCCATATGAGCTTCATCATCCGCAACATATGCCACGAGCAGCTTTTCTAATTCAAGAGCCTTTCCCTTAGCTTTTGAATCATCTTCGACTAACTTGTCCAAATCAAATCATCAATCAACTAATTTACAACAATCAATCAAGTCAAACATTAATCCAAGTAATCAAGCATTCAAACATGATCAAATAAACAATTTTAACAATAATGGCAATCTTGTAATTAAAGAGACTAAATCTAACAAGCATGAATCACGAGCAATATCTTTACAACTTGATGAATGAACTTGCATAGGTTAACATATAGTAAAATGGATGTCAAATCATCATGAACAATAGATCTACACTTAAGTTTATGAAAATGCATGGAAATCACTATTTTAACACCAATTCAAGCCAATAATCCGATATACTCCTTTGGATCCGTGTGAGAGATAATCACCACTCACCAAATCACCTAAACACCTCAAAAGCAACACACTTCAGATCTGGACAGCGAAGAATCTAACTCGATCTATCACAAATCCGCTTCAAACGATGAAATCTCTCTTTGATGGATGTAGATCTACAATCTATGCTCTTAAATCTTCAATTCGATCTTCGATTTGGATGGAAGGAAGCACAAGATTAAAGTGGAGAAAAGAAGTGAAGAACTGTAGAACTCGAGCTCTCAAAATGGCAGCACTTCATCGCTTCAAAATCCGGATCCCAAAAATGAAGAAATGGACGTGTATTTATAGGCAGTTTTCCTAGGTCGTCCGCCTCCTTAGGTCGTCCATGACCTAACAACCCCAACCTACGACCTAACAGATCTGCGCATCCACGACCTACGACCTAACGGCTTAGCAGATCTTCCGACCTAGCGACTTAACGCATATGCGCATCCACGCGACCTATGACCTAACAAAGATGCTGCTTAGCGACCTAACACAGATCGCGACCTAACACACCTACGACCTAACACACACGCGACCTAACTGCTATACAGAAGCTCACGACCTAACTAACTTAGGTCGCTTACGACCTAACTCAACACAGAAGCTCATGACCTAACTAACTTAGCTAGGATACGACTTAACATCCACGCGACCTAACGACTCAACCCACCTATCTCCTTAACTCGCTAACCCTTAGGTCGCTAACTACTAGGTCGTTGCCGCTAACTTCTTAGGTTGCTAACTACTATAGGTCGCTCCAACCTGTAGGTTGCTAACTCTTAAGTCGTCCACTACCTTAGGTCGCCAACTTCCTATAGGTCGCTCCAATCGACCTAACCTACCCCACGACCTAAGCTACCATACGACTTATCTCCTATACGACCTATCCCAAAATCCTTAGGTCGCCAACTTCCTTAGGTCGCTCCACTTTCTTAGGTCGTCTACTCCGACCTAACTACTATACGACCTAGGACTTAGACTATGGACGACTTATCAAAAATGCGACCTAATGATAACTGTTTTACGATGTTTCGATCCTTAAAAATACGGGTCGTTACAGTTTCCCAGATAAATGGGTGAGAATTATCGAAAATTTAATTAAGACTCCCGTGTTTTCTATTATTGCTAATGGAAAAGCGCACGGTTATTTCAAGAGTTCTAACGGGCTTAGACAAGGTGACCCGCTTTCCCCTATATTGTTTACCCTGGTTATGGAATATTTTACTCTACTGATGGATGAAAAAGTCAGGGCTGGTCTTATTTCTCCAATTACAGACTTTGACAATAAATTGACTCACCTTATTTACGCTGACGACATTATTGTTTTTACTAAAGACAATGCTTAGAATGCTATTGCTATTAGTGATGTTTTTAAGACCATGAAGAGGGTTACTGGCTTGGAGCTAAGCTATGAGAAATCAAACGTTTTCTTTGGGAAAGGGGTGGACTGCTGTAACGATATTAGTATGATCCTCAATATACAGCAATCGGATCTCCCAATAAGGTATCTGGGTATCCCTCTATCCAGTGCTAACCTGAGGGATAAGGATTGTTCTCCTTTAATAGAGAAGATCAAGGTTAGGATCGATAGATGGGAAACAAGAATGTTGAGCTTAGCTGGGAGACTTGAACTTATTAAATCTACCATTTACCCCATCATTCAATTCTGGATGTAATGCTTTTGCCTCCCAGTTTCTACAGTTCAAAAAATTAAACATTTGATTCTGAACTTTCTTTGGAAAAGTCGTAGCAGCAAGATTCCTTGGGAGGTTTTGTGTAGGCAAAAAGAAGAAGGAGGAATGGGATTGAGAAATCTAGAAGAGATGAACAAAGCTCTATATATCAAACTAATATGGAAAGTAATCAATTTAGAAGGCATTTGGGTGGAACTAATACATTGTAAATATATTGGTCTTAAAAGTTTTTGGGAAATTAACCAGCGATCGGACGATTCGGGAGTGTGGAAATTCATTTTAAAAAACAGACACGAAGCTTTGAATTGCCTTTCTCTTAACATTGCAGATGGTAAAACTACTTCTCTTTGGTTTGACCCATGGTTAAATGGAAGTTCTATTATGGAACATATTGGGAGAGACACAGCTTTCAGAACTGGTACGGAAAATTTATCTCTCAGTAAGATCTTAAGTAATGGTAAGTGGAAGTGGGATTCGTATAGTTTCTTATTCCAAATTCATGCAGAAATTGAAGGTGTCAAGATTCACAAGAACAGGGAGAGGGATTTCTGGTCTTGGAAGTGTTCTAAGGATGGTTTGTATCAGTTTAAAAAAGTTTGGAATTCGGTTCGATCTAGTTTTGAAATTAAGGACTGGGCGTCTTTGGTCTGGAACAATATTCACGTTCCTAAGATGGCGGTATGCCTTTTCAAAGCCATTAATGACTATCTTTTAACAAAAGAAAGATTACTACAGAAAAAGATAGTCGTGGACCTAAACTGCGTCTTTTGTAATAATTACATTGAAAATATAGACCATCTATTTTTTCAATGTAATTTTACAAAAAGTGTTTGGCTTTGGAGCTGTAAGAAAATTTTCAAATCGCCGAAAAGTTTTTTTTTCTTTTTCTTTGAAAGATGATTTACAGAAAATTGTTTCTTTATCTAGCTCAAAAAGTCTCTATTCAGACTTGTTTCAACTATCTCTTTCTGTCTGTGTTTGGCATATTTGGAAAGAAAGGAACGACAGGATTTTTCAGAATCGTTTTACGGATTGGTCGCAGATTTGTATCAATATTTTCCAGACTATGAATATTAGAATGGCTAAATCTAAACATTTCAAGAACATCACTGACTTGAATGGAACAATAGCACTGAAATGGGGATATACCTCCCAACGCTGAATTGGGGCTTTCTCTGCTTTATCATAAGTATTATTCCTCCGCCTCCTTTCTGTTTCAATGATCCTTAGCTCCAGGTTTCGTGTACCTGTATTATTTACAATGTTTCTCTTCTCCTCTCACTTAATTACATTAAAATTTACAAATAACAATAAATATTGAATTAGTTTTTAAGGATGCAGATTTGTATGTTGATCCGAGTGTTGTAGTCTCGTCCGGGACTCTTAAGAATATTTAGCTTGAGTCTTGAGTATCTCAGTCTTGATGCTTCGAGATATCTGGAAGAAGATTCATAGAATTAACTCATATAAAGTGAAAAGAAGCATCTTTTTGGTTATTAGTGACTTATCTTGTTAATTTCTTCACTGTTCTTCTTGAGGAAGTGCTGGTTGCATCTTAGATCTGGAAGTTGAAGACGAGTTTCCAAGCAATTGCAGGCTGTTCCGAGTTCTCGTATTCTTGACCTGGTCATGAAAGAAGTTTAGTACGAAGCTTTGAGTTTTTTTCTTAGATAGTTTTGTCAGATCTAATACCTACCTTGTTCCATTCTGGTTGGATCGAAGATTTTGCTGGCTAATGTCTTTCGAGTTGTTGTTGATGTTCATCTCCTTGGTTTCTAAGGAAGAAGCTACGATTTGGAAGTAGCTGAGAATTCTCTTTCTCGCTCACCGCCATTGTTGTTCCTTCTTTTTTATTTTCTTCGAGATGAGATAGGAAGTAAATGAAGTAGTAGAAGTGTCGGTTTGCCTTATTTGCTTTGAGATTTGTCTCGAAGCTTCTGGCACTTGGTTTTAGATTAGTGGGCTTTGGGCTGGTAGCTTTGTTTGTTTAGCTCGGGCCTGTCTTGTTAGTTTGAGAGTTGGCTTTTCCTTGTTTTGGTCTTGTATTGTGACTTATGTATATACTTTGCTTATAGTAATAGAAAGCTTGAACCAAAATTCAAAAAAAAATTAATTAAAAAGAGAAAAGGGAAGAGATTTGGCAAATCTGAAATTGGTATCCTCAGTTTAAAGGCATTTTTAAATCAAAATAAAGAAAATGAAATTTAAAGTTAAAGGATTTTGAATTAAATGGAGTAAGTAAAGAAATTTATTAAAAGTGAAGTAAATTGGAAATCAATTTTGGGAATTGATTTAAGTGTATAAATGGGATTTTTAAAAGAGAAGTGAGACTTTGGATTTATAAACTAGGTTTATAAAAGTGAAGAAATATAACAGTGGATATTTGGAAGAATAAATTCACGGTGGGAATTTATTATAGAAATGGGTAAATTTGTTTAAAAATAAATAGTGATTTATTTTGAAAGATGTGAAAGAAAAGTGTATTTCCCTGAATAGCCAAGTACGTTTCCAAAGTAAACTTTTAAGTATAAGCTAAAGGTTTAAAAGTTGATTTAAAGTATGTTTTGGAAAATCTATTATTTTTAAATGTTTAAACTTTAAAGTAAGTATTTTTCAAATCTATTTTAATAGTAATTATTTAAAGATGGTTTAGTATTATGTTTTAAATGATAAAAGAATCTAGTTTTATATTTTATTAAGTAGCTTTATTTTAAATATTCTTAAAGTATATATCTTCGAATAAAGTATTAAAGTAGTTTTAATTTAAATGTTTTAAAGTATATTTTATAATAAAGTGTTTCTAAATTATTTTAAAAATCTAATGTTTTTGGTACTTGGTGATTTCAGTGGAAATAGGAATATTTGGAAAATTTATTCCATGAGAGAAGGACGGTTTGAAATTGTTTTCAAAGGATTGAAAATGGAAATATATCTTGTGAAGATATTTTAAGGTTAATAAATAATTTGGAAAATTATTTATTGTTTGATGGATGTTTGTGAATGTTATTGGATAGTTAAATAACCGACTATCAATATTGGCCAATGCGCTGATCGTTTCGAAGAAATCGAGATCGGGATTTATTTTCCGAAAACCACTTCGATTCGGTTTGTACGTTTTCGTAGGGGGAAACGAGTTTGGAATCGAAGTTGGAGCAGTGAAGTGCAAGGGCTAGTCGCTACTAATCCTGAGGATATTTCCAAAATGGATGTAGTAGGAGTAGTGCCTTCGGTTCCGTTCGGACCCGGGACGGACTTGTATGGATGAATGCTTTCAGAACATCATTAGGTGGACGATGGGCATTCTTAGGGATATGTTCTAAAGGTAACGCTTAGCCTCAAGCCTCATCAACCAGTAATGAATGAAAATCAGGGGTTATGCAGCAAGGCTTCATGGGTAGCCCCCACTTGAGAGTAAGGTCATCCCTGTCTTGATGTCCCTTTTTATATTCGGCTTAGTGGTGCGGTTGCAGATCCCAACCGTGGGGTGATTTTATTCGGAATTATCCAGTAAGGGGTAGTTCCGGCCTTGTGTTGCAGGGGAGCGGGCGTACTCCTCGGTACACTGATCCAGACCAGGTACTGTGACAGGTGGTACCCCAGTGCCTAGTCATTGCATGGAATCCAATCTCCAATAAGCGCCTGTACGGTTTTGATTGTGCCCAACTATTGCTGAAACGTGAGATGCAAGCATTTCAGCTAGATTCTATTTTACTTTCAATAGAACACTAATATAATATCAGAGGATTTTGATAAAATGTGTTTTGGCTATCGTAAGGTAAAAACCCGACATGTTTATTTGTGGCGTGGTCTTACGAGATGCTTTTGATTTCAAAGGGTTTGGAAAACTTATTAATCCAATTGAGTGTGTTTTCTCACGCTTGTTTTCCAGACTGACTCGGGTGTTATTTTATTATAATGCTCGGGTCAGACCGAGTATTATAGGATACAGGTTATGATGTTGTAGAGCTCAGGAGACGAGCTGGATGGCGAGACGTATCACACGTATATGATGTATATTCCGTTGTGTTGTGTATGCTGTGTATTTTGTATGTGGGATAAGTTATTATAACTGTCCTAAATTGTGATGTTGATTATATTGTACTCTGATGTTGTATTCTGATGATGTATGTATAAACAGATATAATTTCTTTTCTTTAAAGATCAGTTATTATCTATTATATATTGTTCCGCTGCGATTGTGAGATTCTGATGTTGATTTTTTCTATTTTCTTCTTCTACCTCTTCCTCTTCAACCCAAATGGTTCGTATTTCCGTTCTTTTTGAGTTGATCTAATGGAGATTAGTGTCAACTTAAGGGGTATGGATTTGCGGGCTGTTATAGTGGTATCAGAGCTTAGGTTGGTGATAACCTTGGCTCTGGTGGGAATTACTCATTGAAATAGAGTCCATAGAACTCTAAAATGAGTTTGAGAGTATTAATAGATATGAGCGCATATTTGTTAGTGAATATAAAATGATTTTATATTGTGTTGGTTGGTTTATTGAGTGGTTTATGGATTCTGGTCAATACGAGTAATTAACGTTATTGATAGGGATCTCTAAACACTTGAATAGAACAATTCGACATAGTATTGTTTTAAATTAGGGTAAATGAAATAATTTTACCCAAATTATTTTTGTGTATAAAAGAACTAATTTTCCGTAAATTATTATAATTATATATGGATGCTTGGTTGTTAGGAAGTGATAATATTAAATCATTATCATTTAAGTGTAAAATTGAATAAGGAATTGAAATCATAACTAACAGCTAAGAAATAAATTCATATACAAATGAGATATGTAAATGTAAACTATAAATGTGATATATAATTGAAATTGAGATGAAATCTCATAGTAATGTTTGAATATGAATTGGATGGGTTTGGAATTTGGAATTTATGGAAAAAGTCTAAATTCTTTTGGGTTTGAAAATGGATTTCAAAGCTTTGGAGGAATAATAGTGATATTATTTTGGAAATATTTTGAATTGGATTTGAAATCTAGAGAGATTTGAAGTTAAAAATATTTGAAATTGTTTTAAAGAGATAAAAGCATTTAACTCTCTTTCGGTCACTGGAAAATAACTTCAGTGATGACTGCAGCATCATCGATGTTCATTTATGAGTTTCCAGAAGAGAAATTGCAGCCAAATTGTTTTAAATCGGAATTGTTTGCAAAACTGGGTCTGATTTTTAAATTCAAAGAGATAATTGAATTTACCAAAGAATTTCGGATAAAATTGATTTCAAATGATTTTTGAAATACTTAAGTGATTATTGGAGACCCTGGAATTGGTTTAAAAATGTTATGGATTATAAACAGGTTTGGAAATTTATAAAGTTTAAAAATTTCCTGGAATGAAATTAACTTGTAAAAAGTTAATAAAGTTAGGAAGACAAACCAATTAAATAAAGTAAACTAAAGAAGGTTAGTAAGGTGGAATTGAAAAATATAGTTTGAGTGGATTAAAAGAATAAAGTTCTAAGAATTAAAAATTTATTGGAATTTAGAATAAATTAGTAAATGTAACTAATTTAAAATAAGTCGAATTAAATGAACTTAAGCCAAGTTTAATAATATTTTGATTAGATTTGAATTAGGGTTGGAATATAATTGAACTAGAAATGTATCATGTGATGGATACATTAAATAAAATTTAGCTCTTACTTAATAAAATTTGAATAAGTAAACTTCGATGGCTTATCAATAGAATTTGAATGCTTGAAATAAAGTATACTTGGCTTAATAAAGGTAAAATCTTGAATTAAAAATGAAAGATGAATACGATTGAGTGTAAATGGATGTAAGTGTGAAAAATAAATGAGTGTGTGACTTATAAAATTAAAAAGTGGACTAAATAAGACAAAATAAAATTGTTTTGTATTTTAGAAATGAAATAGAAATCCAACCTTGAATTACAAAATGGAATTTGACTTAAGAAATGTAATGAAGTGATTTTTGTAATAAAAATCAAATATTGACTTGAAAGTGGAAGTAAACTAATTTGGAATTGTTTGTTTGAATGGATGTCGTCGAATTGAATAAATTGGTCGTTCAACGTAAATGGAAGTAAATAAAAATTCTATGGATTGATAGAAGTAAACAAAATTGATTTTTGAACAAATTGACATGAATATGAGTTGTTTGGATTACAAATGAATTGAATGTAGTGGAAATCATTCCGATCTGGGTAGGATGATATAAAAATCGAGTAAAAGCAATTGAATTAATATGGAAACCTTACTAATTGCTTATGAAATGCACGTGTTTGCTATTGAAAGTAAGTGAAATGTTAATTAATTGCATATATTTGTCACTTACATATTTGAATTGAGTAAGTACAGGTTCAGGGGCCGTTGGCTGGATTTGGTCGTGCTAAAATGCTAATAATAAATCGCTTTGCTTAAAAATGCTAATAAAGGTACGCCTACGCAATAAAAAAATAGGAAATATGAATTGTTTTTGTTTTTCCGACCGTGTGGGTCGATGTATATATATTTATATCTCTTGTCAAATTGCAAAAGCTCCTCCGTAAAAAGGAGACTCTGCCAAAAAATTTCGAAAATTTTGGGAGTTAGAAAATTTTTGGAATTTTTGGAAGTTTTCTCTAACGACAAATGATTTAAAATTAGAATTTGAGATAAAGGTAAATAAAAATTCAATATTCAGAGTTTGAAGGCAAATTGAATTCAAGTAGAATTGAAATGAAAATTTAAATGGAAATTGGGAAAAGTATTTATATTTGAAATGAATTAGTAAATTGAAGCAAATTGGAATTCATATGGAATTGGAATTCAATTTGAATATAAACTTCAGTAGTGCAGTAGTGAAAATAAATATAAGAAATATTTATATTGAACTTAAGAAATGAAGAATGAAATTCTTAAGTAAATGGGTATTGGGAATATACTAAGTGAATAATTGAATGAAGATTAAAACTGAAAGTTGTGAAATGGGATAATTGTGGATAAGTGAATAGAAATCAAAATGAATATGAATAAAGAGAGAATTGATATAAGTAATGATCAATTGGAATAAATACATAGGATGTACGTATATTATTTATTCGCATAGCGATATGATCCAGAATTCGAGCACAGAATTTCGAGGTAATTATACCGATCCGAGTTGGGATTTTTCACTCGATTTTCGACGGCGAACCCTGGATATGGGATTTTGATTGATTCTGGATATTCTCTATCATAGTTTATGGCTATGCAAGGAGGATGACGGTTTCTAATCAAGAAATCAGATCTGAGTCCGCACTAGGGAGTCGGGTGAACGATACTAGTTCGGAAGTGAAATTGTGTGATCGAGTGAGCGATAGAATTTGGTATTGCGTACGTATGATATATGTGCATCGTACGGCTTAAGTGAAGCAAATGTTGTAAATTTTGTAAAAGAAATGAACAAAATGATTTTGATGATGTGAATGGATATTATGGCTAAGCAGGATACAGATATTTAAAAGAAAGGATATATGAATGTTTTTTATTTCAGAAGATAAATTTAAATGGCCGACAAAAAGGTATGTATTTCAAATTGTCATATGAAATTTGATGGTTTTCTTGTCTAGCCACTTGGCCTTTTGTTTTCTTTTGAAATTTGGGGGACCGTAGAGGCATTTTGTAGTTGTACCGAGCTAGCCGCGCAAAGGAGACGTTGGCAAAAATTTTCGAAAATTTAAGGAGTTAGAAAAGTTTTTGAGGAAATTTTGATAATTTAAAATTTGAATTTAAATTTAAATTTGAATTGATAAGTAAGTGATTTTGTTTGGGACTTATGGATAAGTTTGAAAGGTTAGAAGAGGGTTAGTGTGTCTGTGATAAAAAGATTTGTTTTGGCAAGTTGTTGGAAACTATTTGGATTAAAGAAATAGCTGATAGGTTATGGATCATTCTTCCTAACTAGTAATTTCGGGGACGAAATTCTTTTAAGGGGGGAGGAATGTGACGACCCGTAATTTTTGGATATTTGAAATTGGAATATTTAATTGATTTTGAATAATTAAAAGTTAATTTTTAATTTGAATTTCAAATATCACTATTTATTGGGTAATTTAATTTTTAAATTAAATAATTTGAAGTTGGGTAAAATGTTGAATCTGGAGTTTTAAGCCTGTTAAAAATAATTTGAAGGCTTGAAAAATTTACATTGATAGTTCTGAAGATAATAGAACTTTTAAAATTGAATTTAAAGGTGTTTTGGTTCAGTTTTGAAATTTTATAGGTTAAATTGAATTTAAAAATAGCCTTCCGAGGCACAGTCTCGAAATTTGATGAAACCAGTTCCATTGGATCCGTAATATTGAATTATTATCGAATTTCAATTTCCATAGCTTTTGGAGTTGTTGTGTGAGCGTACGATATAGAAACGCGTTGAAATTTATATAGAAAATTCAATTTAAATAATGTATATAAATAAATTGACTAGTCAAGCATTTCACATCAGTTGTTTCTTTATCACCTTTAGTCAACATCTTAGCCGACCTCCTTGTACCCAAACCCTCTCTCTCACGTTAAGTTGCATCACTCTTTCAACCTCAAGGAATAAAAGAAATAATAAATGGCCGAGCTTTTCAAAAACATCAGAGGAAGAAAATATCGAGGCGATCTTTCGTTTTTTTAATCAAAGAACCGTAGCTCATTCTAATTGAAATCTTGCTCTTCTTTTTTTCCAACCCCACGAAATTAAATGGCAGCCGATTTCAATCCTCTAGTTCATTTCAAATCGAGTTTCCGTTGTAGATTATGGCATGGCCTAAATTATGAGGCTCGCGATCGACTCGTGATTTAAGTAGAGAGAAAGCGCGTGTGTGCGATGACTGGAAGTGGCGATCGGTGGAGGTTGGTTCGTTGGCGGTAGGCCGAAGCTCGCGGTTGTGATATAGGGTTCGCATACCCTGTTGGATGAAGACGATGGCTGGGTCAATCGTTTTTGCAGCTGCTGTGAATCTCGAGCTAGGGTATTATCTTTATTCCAGTAAATTTTGGTAATAATTAACTAAATGTTTATGTTTGGGTTTAATAAAAAGAGGAATTTTAAATATAGTGACAAATATATATATGACATATGGGATTAGGGAAAAATATTTTGAATTTATAAACTGTTATTAGGAAAGAAGCTGATTATAGTAAGAAGTTAAGCAATTTTGTTTTTTTATTTAATCTGATATATATATATATATATTCATAGAAAAAGAAGGAAAAAAGTATTACAGAAAATATGTATACAGATAAGCAGAAAAATAAATTGATTTCAGTTAGTATAAACCATTTTTCTGTTTAATATGTAAGCTAGGTTGGTTTAACTATCATTTAAAGTCAGTTAATTAAATGTATTTAGAAGGTAATTGATTTTCGATTAGTTCATATGTTAATAAAACGTATAATGTTTGTTACAAGGTCTAGAACCCTGGAGAAATGGTCGAAATGGAAATGGATTGCAAATTAAAAAGCAAAGGTGAGTTAATCTCACTCATCTGGATTTTTATTTAAATTTAAATGGTTAAATTTAAATAATTGGTTAAATGATTGAATTGGTTTGATGTGTTATATTATATATAGTAGTATATATAGTATATATTGGAGTTGTTGATATTCCCGCATTTATATAGCGGATGAGACCCTATGCGCCGCATAATAGCGAATGATAATATTTAAACCCATATACCGCGATATTCCACCTCGAAGTGGAATTGGTATTGTGCTAACATCTGTGGATGTAGGGAAACAGGTTGGAGGGATCCAACTGGATTCCTCAAAATTATTTAGATTGTTTTATATTCTATGCTATGAATATTGGATATTCTGTGGTGAATTATATTAATAATTGGAATATTGAATGTTATGGTTTGCTTGAATATTCGGTACCCTAAATTACCAAAATATATAGAATTGGAATTTGAAAGGAAAATAAAGGAATGGATTTTCAAGTAAACCAATTTTAAAGAAGTTGAATAAATTTAAGAACAAATTTGGAAAAGAATAAAGGTGATTTCAAAATTCAAATAAATATAGAAAAATGGGATTTTTGAATAAGCAGAGAAATAATGAATATTAAGCTTAAGCAATATTATTTAAAAGAATAAAGAATTTATTTTAATTCAAGGTTAAAATTTAACTAAAAAGAGAAAAGGGAAGAGATTTGGGAAATCTGAAATTGGTATCCTCAGTTTAAAGGGATTTTTAAATCAAAATAAAGAAAATGAAATTTAAAGTGAAAGGATTTTGAATTAAATGGAGTAAGTAAAGAAATTTATTAAAAGTGAAGTAAATTGGAAATCAATTTTGGGAATTGATTTAAGTGTATAAACGGGATTTTTAAAAGAGAAGTGAGACTTTGGATTTATAAACTGGGTTTATAAAAGTGAAGAAATATATCAGTGGATATTTGGAAGAATAAATTCACGGTGGGAATTTATTATAGAAATGGGTAAATTTGTTTAAAAATAAATAGTGATTTATTTTGAAAGATGTGAAAGAAAAGTGTATTTCCCTGAATAGCCAAGTACGTTTCCAAAGTAAACTTTTAAGTATAAGCTAAAGGTTTAAAAGTTGATTTAAAGTATGTTTTGGAAAATCTATTATTTTTAAATGTTTAAACTTTAAAGTAAGTATTTTTCAAATCTATTTTAATAGTAATTATTTAAAGATGGTTTGGTATTATGTTTTAAATGATAAAAGAATCTAGTTTTATATTTTATTAAGTAGCTTTATTTTAAATATTCTTAAAGTATATATCTTCGAATAAAGTATTAAAGTAGTTTTAATTTAAATGTTTTAAAGTATATTTTATAATAAAGCGTTTCTAAATTATTTTAAAAATCTAATGTTTTTGGTACTTGGTGATTTCAGTGGAAATAGGAATATTTGGAAAATTTATTCCATGAGAGAAGAACGGTTTGAAATTGTTTTCAAAGGATTGAAAATGGAAATATATCTTGCGAAGATATTTTTAGGTTAATAAATAATTTGGAAAATTATTTATTATTTGATGGATGTTTGTGAATGTTATTGGATAGTTAAATAACCGACTATCAATATTGGCCAATGCGCTGATCGTTTCGAAGAGACCGGGATCGGGATTTATTTTCCGAAAACCACTTCGATTCGGTTTGTACGTTTTCGTGGGGGAAACGAGTTTGGAATCGAAGTTGGAGCAGTGAAGTGCAAGGGCTAGTCGCTACTAATCCTGAGGATATTTCCAAAATGGATGTAGTAGGAGTAGTGCCTTCGGTTCCATTCGGACCCGGGACGGACTCGTATGGATGAATGCTTTCGAAACATCGTTAGGTGGACGATGGGCATTCTAAGGGATATGTTCTAAAGGTAACGCTTAGCCTCAAGCCTCATCAACCGGGAATGACTGAAAATCAGGGGTTATGCAGCAAGGCTTCGTGGGTAGCCCCCACTTGAGAGTAAGGTCATCCATGTCTTGATGTCCCTTTTTATATTCGGCTTAGTGGTGCGGTTGCTGATCCCAACCATGGGGTGATTTTATTCGGAATTATCCAGTAAGGGGTAGTTCCGGCCTTGTGTTGCAGGGGTGCAGGCGTACTCCTCGGTACACTGATCTAGACCAGGTACTGTGACAGGTGGTACCCCAGTGCCTAGTAATTGTATGGAATCCAATCTCCAATAAGCGCCTGTACGGTTTTGATTGTGCCCAACTATTGCTGAAACGTGAGATGCAAGCATTTCAGCTAGATCCTATTTTACTTTCAATAGAACACTAATATAATATCAGAGGATTTTGATAAAATGTGTTTTGGCTATCGTAAGGTAAAAACCCGACATGTTTATTTGTGGCGTGGTCTTACGAGATGCTTTTGATTTCAAAGGGTTTGGAAAACTTAATAATCCAATTGAGTGTGTTTTCTCACGCTGGTTTTCCAGACTGACTCGGGTGTTATTTTATTATAATGCTCGAGTCAGACCGAGTATTATAGGATACAGGTTATGATGCTGTAGAGCTCAGGAGACGAGCTGGATGGCGAGACGTATCACACGTATATGATGTATATTCCGCTGTGTTGTGTATGCTGTGTATTTTGTATGTGGGACAAGTTATTATAACTGTCCTAAATTGTGATGTTGATTATATTGTACTCTGATGTTGTATTCTGATGATGTATGTATAAACAGATATAATTTCTTTTCTTTAAAGATCAGTTATTATCTATTATATATTGTTCCGCCGCGTTGTGAGATTCTGATGTTGATTTTTTCTATTTTCTTCTTCAACCTCTTCCTCTTCAACCCAAATGGTTCGTATTTCCGTTCCTTTTGAGTTGATCTAATGGAGATTAGTGTCAACTTAAGGGGTACGGATTTGCGGGCTGTTACAATGGAGGTGGAGAGCTAGGGTTAATGTTTGCTGGAGATTTTGGCTAGGATTCGCGAATCAGAGCATATCGTGGTGTTCCTGGAGGAGAGGGGGCTTGAGCGGTGGAATTTTGGTGGATTTTCGTAAGGACAACTGTCCCAACTTTTGGACTTGGGGACGCGTTTTTGGTGGTCAGGTTTTGGTTAGGGGGACCGGAGGTGATGGGAGGCGGCGCGTCGTAATGGGCGCATGGACTAGAGTTTGTCGGTGGCTTCAGATTAGTGGAATGGTGGAGGGAATGGTGTGCACCATGCACGCGCGTGCACGTTGAAGACATTAGCAGGCAGTGGAAAAAAAGGAAGAAGGGGAAGAAGAAGCACTGTTCAAATTGGGTGCAGTTATATAGAGATGGGCTTGGGCCGTTCATTTAGGGTGAGTAATAATTAAAGTAATTACTTTAAATTTTAATAAATTTTTATGGAATTTGTAAATGCAATATCTCATTCGTTTTAAAACTAATTAACTCATAGATTTTTGTGTAGTACTCGTATGGACGAGTATAACATTTAAGTGTAACCTGTTGGTAGGTTTGGGATGTTTAAAAATTATGACATATTTAAATGGACTGGGTTTAAATCATGTTATTTTAAATAATAAAGTCGTTTAAATTTAAATACCTTAATTATCAATTTTTATTTGACGAAATAAATTATGTTGAGTTAAATTGGATTGAATATGGTAATTGGATGCATGTTTAGTGGAAAAAAACACTATTCTGCTAATTAAATAAATTTGCCATTTAATTAGTAGGATAAATCTCCGTTCTGCTATTTTATAGATTTGGACATTTGATTATATGTCGTTAATTGATATCCCGCTTTTAATAAGTGATATTTTAACCAATGATGGTTAAGTGTTGGATTTATTTACATAGTCGTGGATTATGTAAATATTTGTTATTAACTTGAAAAGTTAAATTGAATAATATGGTAGCGTATTTAAGTACCATAGTGATCGTTAAGTCTCCTTAGAATTTGAAAAGCTAATTATTGATTTGAAAGTTATTTTAAGAATAATTATTTTATTTATAAGGTTTAAATATAATTATTATTTAGCAATAAGATTTAAAAAGATAATGACCTATTAGTAATAATACTTTAAGAATAATTTATAATTGTTTTAATAATGATTTAAAGTTAATTATTTTATTAATATGATTCTTAAAAGTTATTTCTTAAATGTTATTTAAGAATGTTTAATTATTATTTTAAAAATATTTAATTATTGTTTTAAATTTTTTAATTTAATTATTTATTTAAAATGATTTAAATATACTTTAATTTTTAATTAAAGTTATTTAATTATATTGATTTAAGCTATTTAAATTTTATTTATAGGTTAATTAATTTTCATGTTAAAATTATTTAAAAGTTAACTGATTATTGTATTGGTAACGTTTCAAAGTTAATTAATTATTATATTAATTTTGTTTTGAAGTTGACTTATTAATACAAGAATAGTGTTTAAAA
Organism: Allium fistulosum; assembly: GCA_030737815.1. Taxonomy (NCBI): domain Eukaryota; kingdom Viridiplantae; phylum Streptophyta; class Magnoliopsida; order Asparagales; family Amaryllidaceae; genus Allium; species Allium fistulosum. The sequence goes on along the minus strand of CM060905.1, from coordinate 681,910,992 downwards.
TTAATTTAACACATTATTAATGAGATTTTAAAGTTATTATTTTAAATGAGATTTAATTTAAATGAAATAGAAGGATGTTTAGATAATAACCTAATATTTAAAAGTTATTCAAAGTTATTTTAAATAATTTATGGTCTATCAAAGGAACCTTACTGACTTAGAGAGTTTATTTAATAAGGTTGCTTAAAAACGGGAGAGCTTTATAAATGGTTTCGAATATTTATAAAAGGATTATAAATGAATTTTAATGATCTGAAAGGAGAAGTTTTATAAATGGAGTTTTGAGATTTATAAAAACTGTTTTATAAATAGATTGAAGATTTATAAAGAAGCTTTATAAATAGATTTGAAGATATTTATTAGATAAAGAAATTTAGAAAGAGATGGTTGATATTCATGGCGTAATTCGAGGGGCATGGATTGCCTACAATTTACTTTAGATTCGCTGAGATAGCGACATAACGACTGTGTAAACTGCGATCCATGATTGATACTGAACGATACTTTCAAAATTCTATTTTTAAGAGTTTTCATGTTTCTAAGTTTTGAATGTTAAATGGTTTGTTAATATACTTATACCATTGAGATAAGTATATGGTTATATTTTCTAAGTACAAAAAATATAGTGGTTTGTGAATATACTTATTCCGTTGAGATAAGTATATGGAAGTGATTTCCAAGTATCTGAAATGTGAATTTAAATTGATAAAAGATTCATTTAAAAAGGCTTGGTGATTTCCATGGGAAATGTGATCTTGTCTTGAATGCTTGTTTATTTGATATTTAAATAACCGACTATCAAATTTTGACCTAAATATGTAATCCTTCTTAATTTTGGTGGTACAAAAATATTCCCTACTTAACACCAAATGATTTTAACTTCGGAAATATCTAAGGGAAACACGGGGATTAGTACAGTTACCATTGGGGGTGCTATAATGTACGTATAAACTCGTTTCGTTCTTCTAGGACAAATGATAAGGAGATCCGTCCACTTAAACGGTTAGGGGGTGATCCTCGCTCTTATGTATTGTCTAATTATTTCCTGAAGAACCGGTATTGAGCATCCCAAAAATCGGCGTTGGTTTGTGGAGCACCCAATAAGCGAAAGAGTGTACTCGTAAGAGATGACTTGAACCCATGACCACTCCGAAAACCATATACAGTTCTAGGGAGGATTTTCATTAATATATTGAGATGTTGGAATCCATGTGCGGATCCAAAACCCATTGGGGTATGGGAATATGTGCATGATTCCAAGGTCTATTTGAGATTTGGGAATCTATGTGTGATTCCGAGACCCGTTGGGGTATTGGAATCCATGTGGGATTTCGTAATCTATTTTGATGGTGGTGCATGAGTGTAATGCCCCAAAATTTTGAGGAAAATTATTTTAATAAAGTAATTCAGTTCTAAAAATATTTAGATAAAATGTTGAAGAATTTCTTGATGAAATGATGTGCAAGAGTATGTGTGCACGTGCACACTGGAAATGGCACAAGGGGAAAAAGGTTTAAGATCTCTGGAAAAATAAAAATAAATAATATAATAATAAAATAGATAAACAAAGAAAGGAAGCATTTCAAATATGATTTTGAAATATGTATTATTAAACCAATTAAAATATATTTTTCTGTGAACATTAAAATTAAATACTCTTTATAAAATTGGATATGCATACATGCTGAAATTAAAAATATATTAGTATGTTGGAAAAAAAAACATATGAATTTTTTTTATATACAGGAAGTAAGGAAAAATCAAATAAAAATACATAGATGTTTATACCCGGATACATTTTCTTTGAAGCTGGAATATATTGGAACTGAGCAAGAAAAGCAACATTAAAATGGTAGGAGATATAATAATAAGTAAGTAAGTATGTATAGGTAAAAATAGTAAAGAGGATTTTCAAAAATAAATAAAATATAAAATATAGTGAAGTCACACATTTAACATGACTTAAGCAAGTATTCAAAAATAGCAATTTTCTAGAAAAGCAAAAGGAAGAAAGTACTGACCTTAATTAACAAGTATGGCCGGGGTATTAAGGATGGAAATGTGGGTACAAAATGCATGATACTGGCCAGGACAGAAATGGAATTTTATCTTGATAAAAACCCTAGTGAAAATGCTTATAAATAGGTAGTTATACACAGAAAATCATTTTTACCCGAGTTGCTTAAAATAAAATAAAAAAAAAGAAGAAAAGAAGAGGGAAAAACATATTGGGATTTTTGAGCAAAGGCAGGAAGAATTTAGGTGAGTAATCTCACTAGATTCATGGCATTAAGACCTGATATGAGGCAGCCAAACTCTTATGTTGCTATTTGATACTTTTTGGTTTTTATTAAACTCAGTTTTATTAACATTCTTTGAATGGTTTTGATTTGATGTAATGCTTTGTTATGGATGCTCTTTGGATGGCCTTGATCTGATAAGATGTTTTATTATGGATGTGCAAGCTACTGTTTAATTTTTGTAAAAGCTAAGACATCAGATCTTGGAATCAGGGGAAGAATACTTATATCTGACATAGAATCATGGCAAGTAAATTTCAACAAAGAAAAATAAAAATAAGCTGCAATATACATTGTATAAGTGCTGGGGCTTTAGAAAAGATATTAGGGATGCAATAGAAATTTCTATGTGCTGAATCCCTGATCAAATAGTAAAAATCTACAAGACAAAAATTATGATTCAGCTAGATCTTGAATCTGGTTTAATCATAGTTATTTGTAGATCATAAAAATTCATTATGCCATGTTCTTATTCTCAGTATAAATATCCTTGTACTTAATTCAAAGATCTGGCCATATGTTAGCAGTATCCTTGAAAATAATTATTTGTTTGGAAAATATGCTTGCAGTATTACAGAGGTGTTTCCATGAACACAGTGACATGTTCACTCATCTATCTGATGATAGGATTAAATAAATACAAACAAGTAAAATGAATAAGGAACTGTAAGCCAAGAAGGCTGCTGGAGTGCTTGTCATATTTGAAGTATGCAAGTTTGGCACATGGTTTGTTTAAGCCCTGAGATCTTTGTGCAATGATGTGAATTAGTTCATTGCAATGTGCCCCTATGATTCCTTAATAGTAGATGAGGCTAGGATTAAAATGGTATATTGTAAAGGCTATGCAAAATTTATGAAATAAGAAAATGAATATTTCTTAGATTGTTGATTTGGAGCCATGAGTGTTCCAAGGCATCTGATTGCAGCAGATTGTTGTGAATGCTTGCATAATCATGCTTGTGCTAATGGTTAATTTATGAAGTCCTTGCATTTGCATAACAGTTTACCTGAAATATAGTAACATAGTTGATATAAGAAATTGTTTAAGCCACTGGTTAGTGCATATGTTTTATCTGCTTAATATCATGAATATACTGATGTGCTCATACCAGATCATAGATCTGACCCTTATTTGCTCATGGCATATGGGGGTTTCTCAATACAAACTAAGGCAGCCACTAATGCTTTTTCAGGGGATGCAAGACATAAGTAGGAATGGAGAATTGGCTAATGAGAAAAATGGAAAAGCATGCTTCTTAGTTTTAATAAGAGCATAGGATGGATTATCTGCATGTATTTCATGGAAATAGAGTTTTTAAAATTTCTTGTTATGTAATGAATTTGCTATGTTGGTCTGAACTGGATGTTTTCTATTATATTTTGTTATGTGTTAAGGTTTGAGAATTTAGAGATTATTTGAGTTATGAACAAGAGAACAAGTTTAGAGTATTATCTACCAGAATCTGAAAGAAAATATATATATATACTTGAGCAATTAACCAATACATTCTATACTATGCATTGAACAATCTGATGTTGTTTAAAGGTATAAAGTTTAGGATAAGATATGATCTATCCCGGAGTAATCTTCCAAGTATTTAGTTACCTTTTCATTGGAAAATTTTGTAAAAGAATTCAAGCCCATTGTGAGCTGTTTTGAGAAATGTATATATATCTTAAATAAGGCATCAAGTAGTTTACATATGAATAACATTTTAAGAGACATGGTTGATATTTTTTCTGGTTGATCATATTGGTCTGCATTTCAGTGGTGAAATGCATTACAAAACCTCTTGTCAATTTAACAAGTGCATAAACCAGAACTTCTTTTCAAATGCTACACACATATGCATTTTTGAACTGGTTTGCACTATCAAACCAGAGAACACTCTGCAATCAAACCTGGCTCACCAAAAATCCAGGGATTGCACCATTTACAAATACTTTCAGAAAAATTTAGAAACCAATATGCATGAGAACCAAGCATGGGATTGATTTACGGGATAAGTTAAAAACAGATAAATCTCAAAGAAAAGATTATGAGCCAAAATGATAGAGGTATATATCATTTTCTGGTCTTAATCAGATATCAAACATCTGAACTGTACAAAGATAATAATATAATCTCAAACATTCAGAGATTATCTTGTCAAGATAAATTATTGATAAATCTTAATTTTGAATAATTAAAAGTCATCAAAATAAATAGATATGAGCAGGATCTGCTCATATATTATAAGTATCAAAGACATGAAAATTAATAATGAAATGAGAAATTCAAATTCAAATCAAACAGAATATGCTCTTGTTTACAAAATTTAAATATATGTATACTCTGATTTAAACAAGAGGGACATATACATCATCACATGTATATGTATATTTCTATGATTAAATTAATATACTTATATTAATAGGAATTTTAAATCCTGGACAATTTGTTTGAAAAAGAAAATGACTCTGAGAATATTAATTATAGGGAAAGAAAAAAAAATTCAAAAAAAAAACCAAGGCAAATCTGGAGGGTCATTTCAGTTGGTATCAGAGCAAATGGTTGCATTGATTGTTGAATACTTAGAAATGTATTATATTTGTTTGCTTTGGATGAAATAATTTAAATAGGAAAATATTAACCATAGAAAATACTCACAGTACACTAATACTAATTGCCCATAATTTGGTTAGCAAACCATGGTAGGAAGGGGATCACATCATGCAGGAACAAGTGCACCACAAATGCTTGATATGCAAGAATTTGTAAGGGTTTTAAGAGATGGAATTGGGCATAGGCCTGAGAACCCACATGAAGAGCTTTCAAAACTACTGAAGACTTACACCAATTTGGGAGGCAGAAGTTTTGAAGGGACTGAGAATGTGATGGAAATTCAAGCATGGTTGAGAACACTGGATAGAATTTTCAATGACATGCAGCTAGATGATCAGAGGAAGAGGCAAGTAGCTTCAAGACAACTGAAAGGAGTAGCTTTAAGCTGGTAGGAGGTGATCATAGCTGGAAGAAATGAAAATAAAATCACTTGGAATCAGTTCAAGGAGATATTGGTGGCAAGATTTGTACCAGCATCAGCCAAGACCACTTTGCTTGAAGAATTTATCAGACTTAGGCAGGGAACTTTGAATGTCACTGAGTACACTCAAAAGTTTGAGGGGCTATCTAATTATGGAGCAATGCTAGTGGCAGATGAAGCATCCAAAAATGATAGGTATATAAAGGGTCTGAACCCAGGGCTTAGCAGAGCTATGCTACCATATGCAGATAGAACTTTTGATCAAGTAATTGATCTGGCATTGAAACTGGAACAACATGACAAGGAAGAGAGAAGTATAGGAATTTTAAGAGCAACAACAACAAGAAGGATAAGGGAAGATATAACCCTTATGATAAAAAGAAGGAGGAGGCAGACAATAAGAAGGACAAAGACACAAAAGCCAATGATGCTAAGAAGAAATTAGTTTTCCATCATTGTGGTAAAGAAGGACACATCAAACCAAGGTGCCCAGAGTTAAAAGGAGGAGCCTTCAAATGCTACCTATGTGGGAAAGAGGGGCATATGAAGAGGAACTGCCCTGAGTATAAACAACAAGGGAAATTGGCAACTTTGGAAGGCAAAGACAAATCTGCAGTGAAAATTGATGCTGAAAATCATGGCCAAGTGGAAGGTACATTACTCATTTGTGCCATACCCATAGCAGTAGTATATGATACTGGAGCAACTCACTCTTTGATTTCTTATGAAATAGTTAAAATGTTAAAAATTAAACTGCATATTGGTTGAAACCCCATTACTTGTACAAAGTCCACTAGGGAGTTCTAGTGTTTTGAACATGAATTGTGTGGATGTGGAGTTAAACATAGGAGGAAATATTTTTATTTCCAATTTATATGTTTTAAATTACCCAAATATAGGAGTTATATTGGGGGTAGACTGGTTAAGGCAATTTAAAGCCATAATTAATTTAGACTCATCCACCATATCATTACAAAATTCTAGAGGCCAGAGGATCACAGTTTTATGTGAAGTAGCTAAGGAAGGGAAATTATATCATTTTGTTAACTCAGAAAAAGATTTCAGTGAACTAACCATTGAAGAAATTCCCATAGTCAATGAATACTTGGATGTGTTTAGGGAAGTTAAGGGTGTTCCACACCACAGACCAGTTTAGTTTCAAATTAATCTCATTCCAGGAGCAAGTCCAATAATCAAGAAACCTTATAGAATGGGGCCAAGTGAACTGAAAGAATTGAAAAATCAGTTATAAGAATTAGAAGGCAAAGGATTTATAAGGCCAAGTAATTCATGCTGGGGTGCTCCAGTAGTGTTTGTAAGAAACCATGATGGTACTTTGAGAATGTGCATAGATTATAGAGAACTAAATAAAGTAACCATCAAGAACAAATACCCACTGCCTAGAATAGATGATCTCTTTGACCAACTCAGTGAAGCTAAAATATTTTCTAGACTAGACTTAGCATCAGGATTCCATCAAATGAAGGTTGAAGACTCAAGTGTTAAGTATACTGCATTTAACACTAGATATGGCTTATATGAATTTATGGTTATGCCATTTGGCTTGACAAATGCTCCTTCATATTTTGTTGATTTAATGAATAGAATATTTAGAGATTATTTAGACAAGTTTGTACTGAATTTTATTGATGACATTTTGATTTATTCCAAAGCAGTGGAAGAGCATAAAAATCATTTGCATTTAGTTTTATCAAGATTACGAGAGAATGATTTAAAGGCAAAAATTTTAAAATGTGCATTTTGGAAAGAAGAAGTACATTTTCTTGGGCATGTTATCTCTGCCAAAGGAATATCATTAAACCCCAATAAGGTAGTAGCTATCCAAGCATGGAAAAGGCCTAGCACAATCAGTGAGATTAGATCATTTATGGGGATGGTAGGATATTATAGGAGATTTATAAAAGATTTCTCAAAAATATCATCACCACTTGCCAATTTAACTAGAATGAACCAAGCCTTTGTATGGACAGAAAAATGTGAGCAAGCTTTTATCAAAATAAAAGAAGCTCTGATTAATGCACCAGTATTGAGGGTGCCAGAGGGAAATGAAAACTTAATTGTGTACACTGATGCAAGTGGCTCTGGGCTAGGGGCTATATTGATGCAACAAGACCAGGTGGTAGCCTATGCATCTAGACAATTAAAGCCACATGAAACAAGATATGAAACCCATGATCTTGAACTAGCAACAGTTGTGTATGCTTTGAAACTTTGGAGACATTATTTGTTAGGTGCAAAGTTTATTTTGTACACTGATCATAAGGCACTGAAATATTTATTTTCACAAAAAGATTTGAATATGAGGCAACATAGATGGGTGGAGTTCCTAGCTGCCTATGATCTAGATATACTTTATACACCAGGAAAGGCAAATAAAGTTGCAGATGCCTTAAGTAGACAACATGCTAAGTTAGCTATGATGATGATAGAAGAGTTTAAGGACTTGTCTTTACTTACTGAATTAGAAATTGGGGAGAATGGCTGTGTGCACATGGATGTGCATGTGCATGGTGCACAGGAAAATAGAGGGAAGTTGAGTTTGATGACACTTCAATCTGAATTAATTTTGAAGGTAAGTGAAATGCAAGCCCAAGACTCTAATATAGTTGAGAAGAAAACTCTCATATCAAAGGGGGAAGAAGTGACAAATTATTACATTGATAAAAATGGTTATTTGAGAAACAAGAATAGGATATGTGTTCCAGAAAACACAGAATTCAAGAAGGAAATTTTAAATGAATATCACAGGAGTAAGTACTCCATACACCCAGGCAGTACAAAAATATATCAAAATTTGAAAAGAAATTTTTGGTGGAAGGGAATGAAATCAGATGTGTCCAAGCATGTTGCAAAATGTATGACTTGCCAACAAGTTAAAGCAGAAACACAAAGACCATCAGGGTTGTTGCAACCTCTAAGCATACCACAGTGGAAATGGGAGGATATATCTATGGATTTCATAGATGGCCTGCCTAGATCTAAAAGTGGAAACACAAGCATTTGGGTAATAGTGGATAGGCTAACTAAAGTAGCACATTTTATCCCAGTGAAATCAGAAAGAAATGCACCAAAACTGGCTCAGATATTCATGAAAGAGGTGGTAAGAATACATGGCATTCCCAAAACCATTGTGAGTGATAGAGATACCATCTTCACATCAAGATTCTGGAAAAGTTTTCAAGAGGCCATGGGGGTGAGTTATGCTTAAGCACTGCCTACCACCCACAATCAGATGGACAAACTGAGGTGGTGAAAAAAATTCTAGAAGACTTATTGAGAGCATGTGCATTGGATTTTGGAGGCAACTGGGAGGATCATCTCCATCTAGCAGAGTTTACTTACAATAATAGTTATCAAAGCACCATAGGGATGGCTCCATTCGAAGCCTTATATGGCAAGCCATGTTTATCACCTGTATGTTGGGTAGAGAAAGGAGAGAGGACTGTTTTAGGGCCTGAATATGTAAAAGAAACTACAGAGAATATTGGGCTAATAAGAAGAAGGATGGCTGCAGCTCAAGATGGGCAAAAGAAGTTTGCAGACATGAAGAGAAAGCAAGTGGAATATGGAGTGGGAGACTTTTTTTTCATTAAGGTTTCACCCATGAAGAAGGTCCTGAGGTTTGGCAAGCAGGGAAAACTCACACCAAGGTATGTTGGACCCTATAAGATTCTGGAAAGAATAGGCTCTTTAGCATACAAATTAGAACTGCCAGAGGAAATGAAAGTAATGCACAATGTGTTTCATGTGTCACAACTTAGAAGGTGGGTACATGATAAAGAAGAAATTCTGGAAAAGCCTACCCAAATTCAAATAAATCCTGATTTGGTTTATGAGAAAGAACCAGTGGGGATTTTAGCTAAAGAAGAAAAGAAATTAAGAAGCAAAACTTTGAAACTGGTGAAGATCCAGTGGAGTCTTGATCCAAATGACTGCACATGCGAGTTAGAGGACAAGATTAGGATAGATTATCCTAAGCTTTTTGCAGATTAAAGGTATTTTTTTTAAAAATATTTCTGGAAAATCTAATACATATGGTTGTTATGATTTAATTTGTTTGCTTATGCATATGTTTGATGGATTCCTTAGAATCAATAAATGCTTGTTATAAGTATTAGAGAAATTGTGATGACACAATTCCTAAAAGGAGGGGTGAATGTAATGCCCCAAAATTTTGAGGAAAATTATTTTAATAAAGTAATTCAGTTCTAAAAATATTTAGATAAAATGTTGAAGAATTTCTTGATGAAATGATGTGCAAGAGTATGTGTGCACGTGCACACTGGAAATGGCACAAGGGGAAAAAGTTTTAAGATCTCTGGAAAAATAAAAATAAATAATATAATAATAAAATAGATAAACAAAGAAAGGAAGCATTTCAAATATGATTTTGAAATATGTATTATTAAACCAATTAAAATATATTTTTCTGTGAACATTAAAATTAAATACTCTTTATAAAATTGGATATGCATACATGCTGAAATTAAAAATATATTAGTATGTTGGAAAAAAAAACATATGAATATTTTTTTATATACAGGAAGTAAGGAAAAATCAAATAAAAATACATAGATGTTTATACCCGGATACATTTTCTTTGAAGCTGGAATATATTTGAACTGAGCAAGAAAAGCAACATTAAAATGGTAGGAGATATAATAATAAGTAAGTAAGTATGTATAGGTAAAAATAGTAAAGAGGATTTTCAGAAATAAATAAAATATAAAATATAGTGAAGTCACACATTTAACATGACTAGAGCAAGTATTCAAAAATAGCAATTTTCTGGAAAAGCAAAAGGAAGAAAGTACTGACCTTAATTAACAAGTATGGCCGGGGTATTAAGGATGGAAATGTGGGTACAAAATGCATGATACTGGCCAGGACAGAAATGGAATTTTATCTTGATAAAAACCCTAGTGAAAATGCTTATAAATAGGTAGTTATAGCCAGAAAATCATTTTTACCCGAGTTGCTTAAAATAAAATAAAAAAAAAGAAGAAAAGAAGAGGGAAAAACATATTGGGATTTTTGAGCAAAGGCAGGAAGAATTTAGGTGAGTAATCTCACTAGATTCATGGCATTAAGACCTGATATGAGGCAGCCAAACTCTTATGTTGCTATTTGATACTTTTTGGTTTTTATTAAACTCAGTTTTATTAACATTCTTTGAATGGTTTTGATTTGATGTAATGCTTTGTTATGGATGCTCTATGGATGGCCTTGATCTGATAAGATGTTTTATTATGGATGTGCAAGCTACTGTTTAATTTTTGTAAAAGCTAAGACATTAGATCTTGGAATCAGGGGAAGAATACTTATATCTGGCATAGAATCATGACAAGTAAATTTCAACAAAGAAAAATAAAAATAAGCTGCAATATACATTGTATAAGTGCTGGGGCTTTAGAAAAGATATTAGGGATGCAATAGAAATTTCTATGTGCTGAATCCCTGATCAAATAGTAAAAATCTACAAGACAAAAATTATGATTCAGCTAGATCTTGAATCTGGTTTAATCATAGTTATTTGTAGATCATAAAAATTCATTATGCCATGTTCTTATTCTCAGTATAAATATCCTTGTACTTAATTCAAAGATCTGGCCATATGTTAGCAGTATCCTTGAAAATAATTATTTGTTTGGAAAATATGCTTGCAGTATTACAGAGGTGTTTCCATGAACACAGTGACATGTTCACTCATCTATCTGATGATAGGATTAAATAAATACAAACTAGTAAAATGAATAAGGAACTGTAAGCCAAGAAGGCTGCTGGAGTGCTTGTCATATTTGAAGTATGCAAGTTTGGCACATGGTTTGTTTAAGCCCTGAGATCGTTGTGCAATGATGTGAATTAGTTCATTGCAATGTGCCCCTATGATTCCTTAATAGCAGATGAGGCTAGGATTAAAATAGTATATTGTAAAGGCTATGCAAAAGTTATGAAATAAGAAAATGAATATTTCTTAGATTGTTGATTTGGAACCATGAGTGTTCCAAGGCATCTGATTACAGTAGATTGTTGTGAATGCTTGCATAATCATGCTTGTGCTAATGGTTAATTTATGAAGTCCTTGCATTTGCATAACAGTTTACCTGAAATATAGTAACATAGTTGATATAAGAAATTGTTTAAGCCACTGGTTAGTGCATATGTTTTATCTGCTTAATATCATGAATATACTGATGTGCTCATACCAGATCATAGATCTGACCCTTATTTGCTCATGGCATATGGGGGTGTCTCAATTCAAACTGAGGCAGCCACTAATGCTTTTTCAGGGGATGCAAGACATAAGTAGGAAAGGAGAATTGGCTAATGAGAAAAATGGAAAAGCATGCTTGTTAGTTTTAATAAGAGCATAGGATGGATTATCTGCATGTATTTCATGGAAATAGAGTTTTTAAAATTTCTTGTTATGTAATGAATTTGCTATGTTGGTCTGAACTGGATGTTTTCTGTTATATTTTGTTATGTGTTAAGGTTTGAGAATTTAGAGATTATTTGAGTTATGAACAAGAGAACAAGTTTAGAGTATTATCTACCAGAATCTGAAAGAAAATATATATATACTTGAGCAATTAACCAACTCATTCTATACTATGCATTGAACAATCTGATGTTGTTTAAAGGTATAAAGTTTAGGATAAGATATGATCTATCCCGGAGTAATCTTCCAAGTATTTAGTTACCTTTTCATTGGAAAATTTTGTAAAAGAATTCAAGCCCATTGTGAGCTGTTTTGAGAAATGTATATATATCTTAAATAAGGCATCAAGTAGTTTACATATGAATAACATTTTAAGAGACATGGTTGATATTTTTTCTGGTTGATCATATTGGTCTGCATTTCAGTGGTGAAATGCATTACAAAACCTCTTGTCAATTTAACAAGTGCATAAACCAGAACTTCTTTTCAAATGCTACACACATATGCATTTTTGAACTGGTTTGCACTATCAAACCAGAGAACACTCTGCAATCAAACCTGGCTCACCAAAAATCCAGGGATTGCACCATTTACAAATACTTTCAGAAAAATTTAGAAACCAATATGCATGAGAACCAAGCATGGGATTGATTTACGGGATAAGTTAAAAACAGATAAATCTCAAAGAAAAGATTATGAGCCAAAATGATAGAGGTATATATCATTTTCTGGTCTTAATCAGATATCAAACATCTGAACTGTACAAAGATAATAATATAATCTCAAACATTCAGAGATTATCTTGTCAAGATAAATTATTGATAAATCTTAATTTTGAATAATTAAAAGTCATCAAAATAAATAGATATGAGCAGGATCTGCTCATATATTATAAGTATCAAAGACATGAAAATTAATAATGAAATGAGAAATTCAAATTCAAATCAAACAGAATATGCTCTTGTTTACAAAATTTAAATATATGTATACTCTGATTTAAACAAGAGGGACATATACATCATCACATGTATATGTATATTTCTATGATTAAATTAATATACTTATATTAATAGGAATTTTAAATCCTGGACAATTTGTTTGAAAAAGAAAATGACTCTGAGAATATTAATTATAGGAAAAGAAAAAAAATTCAAAAAAAAACCATGGCAAATCTGGAGGGTCATTTCAATAAGCTGGAACACAAGACATAGCCTCATCAGTGAGAATGACTAAACCATAGATATGAGGCATGGCCAGTAGGGTTGGTAAACCCATAGGGTGTAGTCGGCTCCTCCTAGATTTTACCTACAGTTGTTGTGCATGCATGGAGCGATGCACTCAGTCTTAACGAGACCAACCATGTTTTTCCTATGGTACATCACTAGGGATGTATGCTGCTTTGGAACGGTATCTCTGATTCTTGTGTAGGAGGACCGTTCTCGAAATACTGAGGGCACCTCCATGGAAATCCTACACAATTGGCGAACGTGCCTTATCGATTTTCAATTATATACTAAGTATTGTTGTGATGTACACTCATGAGCATCACAGCTACTTGATTTTTATTATTTTCACTCTTAGACATTATTATAATATCACTGCATTTATGATATAAAAGGCTTTGGTTATCATAAGGTAAAACCGGTCTGTGTTTATGTGCAGCGTGGTCTTACGAAATACCTTTGCTTCGAAAAGGATTATTTAAATTTTAAGAATCCATTTTATTGTGGTTCTCATGCTAGTTTTACCAGACTGACCCGAGCGTTGTTTTCTTATATTGCTCAGGTCAGACCGAGCATATTTCCAAGTTTAGTTGGATGTTTTGGAGCTTTAGAAGATGAACTGGAGGCTCAGAGATGTATTCACGTACATGGTTATTTTTCCATTGCATTCATTGTTGTATTTATCAGCAATTGTGAGGACAAGTTCTGTACGGGCTGAAATAAGTTAGTATACTCTGATTGACATACATATATTACAGTTTTGTTTTTGTGTAAATATTTGTCATGTATTATAGATTATTCGTTCCACTATGAGATTCTGTGTTGTTTAGTTTCTTCTTGTCTTCTTGTCTTCTTTATTTTTCATAACTATCCGCCTTTCCATTCAATTTGTGTTGGATATATATGGTTAATTGTCAGCTTAAACTGTACGGAAAAGTGGGTCGTTACACCTTCAACCTGAATAATCATAATAGCTTGTCCTTACAATGATAAATACAAAACAAGAAATACAATGGAAAATAAAATATGTTAGGCTTAGAGGCATCCAGCTCATCTCTTGAAGCTCTAAGCATCCATAACTAGATCTAGAAATATACTTAGGTTTGAGCTGAGTATTATAAAAAATTAACATCCGGATCAGCCTAGCAAACTAGCCTGAGAAACTAAAATCATATGGATTTTTATATTTATAAAACCCTTCAAAAATAAAGGTATCTCGTAAGACCATGCTGCAGATAAACATGGATGTGTTTTTACCTTAAGATGACTAAACCATTTTTATCAGAAATCCTGTGATATTATAATAATGTCCATGGTTTAAAATAAATATATAACATAGCTGAGATGCTTGCATCTCACATTCCTGCATATTTGGTATAGAACTAAGTCTATAAGGTACGTATTGGAAAATGGATTCCATCAATTACTAGGCCACTAGGGTATTGCTATCACAGTACACCTTTAGAGAAATTGTACCAATGGCCTCACCAGACCCCTTGCATGGCAAGGCCGACCTTACACTTCCTGGATAGTACCGAATATGTCATCACCTCAGTTGTAGCTTACAACCATATCAGGCCCTTAGCATACATAAATCCATTAATACCGATCTAGATCGAGTAATGACCATGCCCTAACGGTAGCGAACAACATAGCCTTGCAGTATATACCTGGTTTTAGTCATTACCAAGGGTGAGGCTTGAGGCTATGTTTTACCTTTTTAGCAAATCCAACTTGGAATGGTAACATTACCTTTTAGGAAACAATGCAATGCCAGCATTCATCCATAAAAGTTGTTCAGGATATGCACAAATTGAAGGTACTACTTTTGGTACATTCGTTTTGGAATCACCCTCAGGATTAGTAGCAAGTAGCCCTTGCACTTCAAAGAACTCCATCTTCGATTCCATCATCTTCATGAGGTCCCTAATTCGAATACCTATGCTGGTTCGAAGTGGTTTTTTGATAACTCATGCTTATTCGATCCTGGTCTCTCATGGTTTCAAAATTGACCGAGATTTGATTGATTTAACTATTAAATAAGCAAACAAATAATTATAAATTTTAATTTCATATGAAATCCAAGCATAATTAAGCACATAAGCAACCACTAAGCCTTGTTAATTAATCCTTTCATTAAATAACACCACCTTGTAAATATTTGGACAAATATCCATATACTTACCTCATCGGTATAAGTATATTCACAGACACTACACTTTCAATACTTAGAATATGTATCCATATACTTATCTCAATGGTATAAGTATATTCATAAAGCACTATGAAAGATTTCATATTTAAAAGCATACTTAATTGGGTTGAAAAAATGTCATTTAAAACATTAATAATAATAAACCCAAAACACTTTTGTTATAAGTAAATGGATCATATAGAAATTATACAGAATATACTTTCCACCACTTTTTGACTTCAAATTTGTACCGTCCCTCGATTAACAACGTAGTCGGACAAGTTAGCGTACTATCCTTGCGTCGACAAACATTCTTAAACTCTTACAGATAGAGACGGGTTTTCCTACCTCGGAATTTGGTGTTAAGTATGAAAAGAATACTTTCCATACCACCATAAGTTTCAAAATGATTATTTGCTGAAATCAAATCTCCTACACTTGTCATGTTTTAGACATTTCGACTTACACTATCCCTCACCCAGAAACGAAGCCAGGTAAGTTAGGGAACTGATTGCTCCTATCCTTACTTTAGTTAAAATACTCCAATTCTGGATCTCACAGATAGAGGATTAATCTACTCATCGACTTTTAGTGCCAAGCATTAGACTACTTAATTTCTATTAGTAACCGAATTTGTATACAGAAATAATACTTCATGTACTAAACATCAATCTTCGATTTCAAACTTAAACTATTCTTTGGTTAACAATGAAGCTATTCAAGTTGGGGTATTATTACCCCTCAAACGATGACTCGATGACATTCTTTTCTTTTAGGATAGGTAGAGGTTTTCCTAACTTAAAGCTTAATATCAAGCATAAAACTTCATAAATTTGTATACTATTTTTATATAAAGTATTATAACCAAACTCTCTTTTCATCTTTCGAAAAAAACATATACTATAACAACATATGTTAAATTCCATGTTTCTCACATTTCCAGAAAACATTTATTACAAGAATAGTGTTGAAATCAATGCCCTCTTCCATTTTAAAAACATCTTTTAAACACTTTTGAAACATAATTTAAAATTTCATTTAAAAACAACCCTTCCAAATATTGTTCGCTTTAAAAGATAACTTTGACTTTAAAATATAAAGGCATTTCCTTTATAAAAATTTAAACTTTAAAATCCGAATAAATCCTTTTAAAAAAATATTTAAATCTCAAACCACCTTTAAATATTTCTAGACAAAATATAACCAAAAGTTTGAAAGAAAATAGTTAAGTTTTTAAAACACTTTCTAAATGCTTTTCAAACAAAAACACAAAACGATAACTTTTCACAAATTATTGTAAAAATTTGGAATCGCTTTAAAACTCATTCTCAAAATTAATTCTTTCCAAAACCATGTGTTTCCATAAAGGAAAAATCAAAACCTAAGAAAATATCTTTTCCAATTTTTTTTGGAAAAGAGACTTAGTCAATTACCATAGTACGAATTTAGGTACTACTACTACTTTGATATTAAACTTCAAACATATCAAGTTTACACATCACATAGCCAAGCTACCAAGATTTACATAAATTTATTTCATAAATAATACAAAATAAAAATAAAATCAACGGTTACGAGGAACCCTGTTGGACCCCTCCATAAAAATCAAATCTCTCGACGTGTTCATGGCGCGACCTATTCGCTCCATAACACTTTAACACTTTTCCACAAGTGCCTGTGCAGTCCTATGTGTCATTTGAGTTTATACACTCAAGTGTATAACAAAGCCATTCAAGTTCCCTGCAAATAGATATTATATATGTCATCCGCTACTAAGCGGAAACCAAATACAACCAATAACATACACACTTACATATACAATATATAAAATCACTATTCATACAAAAATATCAACAACAAAAGCAAGCAATTATATTTAAAACATAAAGCTTATTCTAGGGTCACTTTAAAGTTGAGTAACTCACATTTTGACTAAGCGAAAACCAAGTTAAGCCACCACCTTTTTGCAAAACTAGATCGGAAAATAGGTCGACTTCTTACTAGTCTTTGACAAGATTTCTTTACGAATTTGAAAAAGTGGTCTGAATGAAAGTTCTTCCTTATTCAATTCTCTTTGATTTCCTGAAATGAATCATTTAATTTGGTGTTTTTTTGAGCAAGTTATGGCTTGGGGATGAGGAGATATTTTTGATGTTATAAAACTAGGACAAAATGACTTGGGTAAAATTATGGAATTTAGACATAGCTAATCTCAAATTTTGAAAAAGTGATCAACATGAAAGTTCTTTCTTATTGGATTTTTGTGGTTTAAAAAAAGAATCGTTCAATTTGGAGTTTCTTTGAGGAAGTTATGGCTTAGGGAAGAAGGGGAAAGAAGAGAGGCCATTCTTTTTCAAGAAATGAGTAACACAAATTTGTGAAGCCTTAGGTGCATATTTATTAACATAGATTTGGTATGCCTTAGCTTAAATCTACCTCGCCATCATGATTATTTTTTCCATCAAAAGTCACCCCCACATGCTTTACTAAGACCCTTAAGAACTACAATATTAAAAACAAAAAGAAGAAAAAGTCACGTCCCTTAATACTCCGCTTAAGTGCATCTACAATTCTCTTAGTTATACATTAGATAAAACAGTCAATTGAAGGAAAAGTTATATAAAGAAAAGTAATTTAAATAAGAGCAGTTTAAGTAGAAGAAAGCTAAATACTAGTAACATCGTGAATTATAAACAGGAAAAATTTAGAAATTTATGTAAAATAATGTTAGTTATAAGAAACAATGTAGGAAATTAAAAGAAAGAAAAATGGATAATTTCCCTAAATTTGTGTAGTAATTGCTTATAACTTTTTGGAAGTCCCCTTTATTGCTATTAGAACCTCCAGTAAGGTTGAAAGTGGAAGTAGCATGGGTATTAGGAAAATAATAGGATGGAAGTTGTCCTTGTCTAGTTAAGTTTTTAGTAAAAGTTACAAAATATGTTTTATAAACACTGTAAAGTGCATTTTTAATGAAAACAGTTTGGTATAAAAATTGATTTTTTGGAATATCGATAACTTTTCATAAAACCCCACTTTTTGGAAGTAAAATCTTCGTTATTAAAAGGTTTTAAAGGAAAATTTGATTTGATCAAACATTTATGTAATAAATTTTGACCCTAATTTAAAGTAGGAAAGAATTGGAAAAGAATTAATTGCTACCATTTCCTTTTAGTCTTATAAGTAAACTTGATTATTTAATTCTAAATTACAATTTTAAAGTTAAGATGCCTACAATTAGCATTAGTTAAAATAAGAAGATTTTCACGGTTCCTTTTTAAACCCAAACTATTGAAGGATTTAAATAAAAAGTTTCCAATTGTTGGGATTATGTACTTTATAATTGTGAAGTTTTAACTTTAGAAAAAGCAGCAAAAACAAAACCAATATTTTAACATGGACAAAATATAGATGATTGCCTAGGTAAGACATGGTAAATGTTAATGCTATGAATAAAATAGCGATGAATGCTCGTAGAGTAGCAATAGTGTACTTCCATAGAATATAGGGAATATTGGTATGAGCTTATGAATTTTTCACTAAATATGTGTGAAGAACATAATGTAGAACCTATAAGTTAACGAGAAATGGTATCAAAGTACATTTATGCTAGTTCTAGAGTATACCCGCATGAAAGATTAAAAATAAAGAAAGCGTATACTAAGATTTAAGAATACTATCAAAAGATTTGGATTAGAAAGAAGATATAATATAAATTGGTTATGACAATGGAAGTAAAGGATGGACCTTATTTGTCAGTAGCCGAAAAGAAAAGTTAAGATATGTAGGTTACAGTAGAATGACATGTTAGAAAGATCCATTTAATTTAAGTAAAAAGTGATAGTGCCACAACATCATTAATATCAATTAACGTTGAGGGGCAACTTCCAGCAATTCTTTTCTTTAGGTTAGTTGGGTTGTAAGCATTAGTTGTTTCTATTGTATAAAAGGCATACGATGTTATGAGAAATGTTCTTTTTTATTGTTTTCTGGATTGACCGCTATATTTATTGAAAAACAGTATAAATAAGAAAATCTCATAAAGGATGCTTAATTAATGCAATATATATAAATAAAAGACTGAGAGTTCATAATATAAGTTAGAAAATTTATGAGCCGCTAAAAAATGTAAATTTAGGTCCCAAAAAGTGTTAAATTTTTAGGACGTAAATTTTGGGAAGTGTAGGACATAGAATGGTTGTTGTGAAACCAAAGGTCATTGTCCCTACACCTTAAAAGCAAAAATTTATAAATAAACTTGTATTTCGGTTGTTAGTTTAAAATAAAAGAAAATGTTTGTGAGAATTGAAATTTTACCATGTAATAGAAATGAGAAAATCATGGGTATTAACTCATTAACTAAATTTTGATCATGTAGGATGCGACTTAGTTTTTTTTGAAAAGATTAAAACAAATACTTTTGAAAAACAATTGTTCAAAAATCTTTAATTTTTAATAGAAAATGATTTTGTCAATGTTTTGAAAAAAAAAAGTATGTTTTTTTTCAAATTTTCTAATAATTTCTAAAATTTGATTGAAAATGATTTTGAACGAAAAAGAGGGAATTTTTTTAGTTTTGAAATGCCACATGCTTAACATAGGGAAAAGTTGACGAGTTAGCAAGTATGAACTTTACCATGTGGCAGAAGTGAAAGTAGAGTAAAAGGAGTTAGTGATAAAGGAAAAGGTTGTTGTAACCTTGAGATATCTTTTTTCATACCTTGTCGATAGGTAAACCAAACTTGCTTTTAAATATCTCTGTTTTAAAATTTTAAAAGTAAATTTTCTTATGTGGACCGTACTTGGAAAAGTTGAAAAGAATTGGGGCAAAAGAGAAGGTTCTAAGGTATAATGGAAAAGTGGTACATAAGAGAAGGATGGAAATATGAGATTCTCCATCTATATACTTATTCCGGCATAAGAATATAGGTTTAGAACACTTGATTTTTCTAAATTTGGAATGTTAAAAATGATGAAAAAATTGGTTGAACTATATTTTTAGTCATAGAAGTATGAGAGAATTTGGATGTAAAAATAAAGATTTTGATTCAAAATTCGCATACATATAGAACTGCTAGTATATATAGGTTGTTTACACCATATTAATCAAAATTATTTTAAAAGAATGCGTTCATATAGGAGAGCCCGATTTAGAATTATTCTGCATACATATCATATATGTTGTGATACACTATGCACCTGTACACTATTTGTTGCAAAATTGGTTGCACAATAATTTATTGGATTGCTTAGACTAGTTGCACGCTATGTTACATAATTCAGTTTTTTAGAAATTTTAGGGGTGAAATTTTTCTAAGTGGGGGAGAATGTAATACCCTGTAAATTTAACAAAAATAAACTAAAAAATAATAATTAATAATAAGTAACACCCAAAATAGAATTTTTAAAAATTTCAGAATTTGGCCACGAAACTTGCACCTTTAGATTCGTGGCGATTTCCTGATCAATTTACATGTATAAAGTTTTCCGATCAGAGTTCAAATGAAAAAATTATTAACGTTTGAATATTTTAAGTCGGAAACAATTATATATGCAATTTAGGAATTAAATATAATTGACTAACGTTAAGATTTAACTGATAGTTAACGTTTACTTAACTTGTAATAATAATTAGCGTTAGTGTAAATCGGTTAAAACAAAGAGAATAATGTTTAAAAGGAATTTAATCAACATAATGAAACAATAGGAGTTAATTAACCAAAATGCACCAACTAGTTGGTCGCTCAATTGGGACCATTCGATCGCTAGCGGTCGACCGGTGGCACCATAGCAGTCGACCGATGGATGATAGTGGCTATGAATTTGACCTAGACCGAACGGTCCTGTTTTAAAATAAAAGAATCTAATAGTTAACATTGATTCGAACCCCCATAAATATGGGCCTAAACCCTCACTTTCCTTCTCATAATTTCTAAAGCAACGGCAAGCTCTACCATTTTCTCTTCTCCGCAAATTCTTAAATCTAAACAAATCTGTATATACAAGTGGAGAATAGTAGAGGATAATAGAAAAGAAGAATAGGGTCAAATCGAATCACCAAAGCCAAGTAAATTATAAATCCATATCCAAATCTAAATTAAATACAAATCTCTTTTCAGATCTAGATTCCTAATAGATATACGTATGCTTGTTATAAAAGTATTCCGATAGGGAGGAAAAGGGGAGTCAAACTGAAATGAGAGGGATTAGCTCTGGAGATTTGTAAAATAAAAAGGTGAGTAGGAAATCATATATTTTTATATAATATTGGATTTGTATCATTCTAGATATGTTCCTTGTATTACTGAATATAATTATTTGGAGTTGTAGGCTTAATTATATGTGTGTAATGAAATTGAAACCCATGTCTATATATTCTATGAACTGTTAACTTTCAATTGGAAAATCAAAGTGTAAGTTATAGTCCCTAAATTAACTAGATTTTATAGATATTCAAGATTTGTAGATTTAAATGGCATGTGTTAGTTAATATGAAATAGAGGTTATTATAAATTGAATTAGTATTTAAGTAGTATTTTAATTCATTGAGATAAAGTGCGTTGCAATGTAAATTTCCATAAATTATCTTGTTTTATAAATATAAATAAATGTTAATATTTGGAATAATAAGGAATATGCCTAAAAGAGAGAGATGTACAAAATAGGGATGTGTATCGTATTTGGTACTGTCTATTTTAATAAAAAGGATAATTCCTTATAATTCTAAAAGTAATACAAATCCCCATTTGGGTAAGTTATAGAAGTTTACCGTGTTAACAATTCCTTTTAGGGAAGATATAATTCCAACACATTAAATTGCCTAAATCCCTAAGTAAAAACTAAAGAGTTATATGTGGTGATAATAATAACAGTCTAAATGTAAAACAAATATATGCAATAAAAGACAAGTTAAAATTTAAACAATAGGTGAGAAATGTAGGTAAGTTATTGAAATGAGTAAGTAATGAAGTTAGTAACCAAAGGAAGATAGTATGAGATAAAAAGGAACAATAAGTAGATCTAATAATAAAAAGGAAAAAATAAATGGTAGAGGATATTTAAATCTTTTAAGTTAAAAGTAAGCGGTAAATGACACTAAACTGACATTAATGAAATGAGGAGTAAACGCATGTAAAAGTAAAGGAATATTTTTAATAGTTAAACTTTGGAAGCGTAACAAATAAATAAGTACGAATATATACTACCCTCAAGTATACGTTTATGACGAGTGTTAATTATTAAAGTTAGTTAATAGCATGGACTAAATAAGAAATGACTTAGTCCTTAAAATGGATTGGAATGCGAGGCCAGTAGTGTTACGCAATAGAAGTCTACCTACCGGAAGGGGCTACTAGTAGTTATGCATACATTATACTGATGTAGGACATATCCAACTGTAAGACCCATGGAATCATACATTTGCATATAGATGAAGGGAATACCTAGTAGGATGGTTCGCCTCGATCAATGTGTCAAAGGACAAGTAGAGTCTCCTTCAACCTTATAGAGAGTATTAAGTAACAAGTGGGTAGTTCTTAGACTGTAGTAGGCAATCTAAATGGAACAGCGAGCAAGCCTCGACGGTATGACGGTGAGATTAGAACCATATATAGGAGTAGGAGCTATTTCATTGGTTGAGAACGTCATCGGTCCTGAGCGGCTGTGCAGTTAATGCCCCGCTATTCCCCCATTATAACTCTGCTATATCTCATAGCGGATTTCTACCGCTATGATTTTTCCATATAACCCCAAATATAGCCTTTCCGCTTTAAGCCCCGCTATTTACGCTATATCCCGTTATTCCCGCTATATTCCGCTATTTCTGCTATATCTTCTTTAAAAGAAATGTATTGAAAAATGACAGTTATACATTATAAAAATTATGAAATTAATTTATTTAATTGAATTTTTAATATATTTTCAGAAATGAATATACTTTTATATTCTACTAAATTCAATTATGTTACAACATTTTTTCGTTTATTTGTAGTATATTCGGTCATGTTTTTATTTAATATTCTTTATGTATTAATTATAATTCAATTGAATGTTAATTTTTCATTTAATTACCATTTATATATTTGTAAAAAGATTAAGTATGAGTTTTATATGCTATTTTAGAGTCATCCGCTATATCCCGCTATATCCTCGCTGTGTCCCCACTATGACTTTTTGCACCTCTACCTCATTGAATCTGCCGAACGCTTTAACTGCACAGCTGAGCGGTCAGCGGAATGATGAGGTTTCGCCTAAATGGGATACACCTCTTACTAGTGTAGATCACGTTTTGCTTAGAAGGCAAGACTAGATAACCCTTAATGGTGGTCTTTCAATAACGAATTGAATATGGCCAAACTATTATGACGCCATTATTAAGCACTACATGAGTTCCTTGGTATGCACGACGACGAGGATTTGATACTGAATTGATGATGGATCCTAATGAGGTGTTGGGTTACAGATACTAGTGAGGGAAGTATCTTGGTCCAAAAGGGGACTGTGTTACTTATATATATATATATATATATATATATAGTTATTGTCTACCTAGGGTAGATGAGGCATATCATACACGTACGTGGAGTCGAGACGACTAAGTAACATAAAAGACATAACATGTAATGGAAGGAAATCAGTATAAAATAGTGTTATGTATAAAGCATGTAGTTTATTAGTCATCAGAACATTGTTTTGACTCCCTCTCATTACAACCCACAAGATAGATTTAAAGGGATAAGTACTGATGCAAGGCGGGAGTGGTAGAAGGACATATTTCCTTATGCATGCTCGATGCTAACAAGTGCATTAGATATCAGATGCGTCAACCTTGGTCAGTAGCTATATGTTTTATTATACTTTACTATTTCGCTATGAGTTTATGTCGATGGTGCTTTGATATGCGTTTGTTTATTTTACAGGATACTACAGCCAACAATCCATACTTTGGTGGACTTGGATTTTCGATTCAGTGAAAGTTTGGGCCTATTAGGATTTAGGTTGTCACATCCATAGTTCTAGCAACTGTCTCTACAGTTGTTGATGTTTCATCACTGCCTCCTCAGCTTTTAAAGGCCTTCTCTATACAAGTCAAAAAATAAGTGCCTCCAACTTCCCAACTTTCTCCAATTTTGTAGGAGGGGTAGTTTCCATCTTTAAAAGTCCTATATCTGGGATAGTCTTCACTTGCAAGTTAGAACGTGCCCTCAGCAAAAGGTATTCCACTTTAGTCTCCATTTCTTTAAAAGCTTCAACTATCTCTAGTTGAAGTTTTTGACTTATAACAATCTGTTTTCAATGTTTTAGGATGTTATGCTTTGCTTTCACTCATGATTCACCTTTTAGCAAGCCATTTTGTCAAGCCCATCAATACTAACACCACCATCGCGACTACAACCGTGTTCAGTCTTGGCCCGGATTCATAATAGATTAGAGCATGCATCAAGGGTGATGCACTGAATGTTGACTTGGATAAGGAAGAGGATATCACCATTACTTATACCACCAGTGTACAGTCTAGCTCGGCTGATATCACTGAAGGCCAAAAGGTCACTCTCAAGCGGGTGAAGCTAGAGAAACTGAATAATTTCTATGTCCAGCAATCTATTGTTCCTACTTTGGATGATCCTATACTAGCCTCAACAATTGTTGTTCATGTTGCCTTTAAGGCATCAAAGTAGAAGAAAAGGAAATCCTATATCATTTCTACCAGTGAATCACCCATATCCGACGAAGCACCAAACCGGAAGGCAACAACACTCTAAAGAAACAATATGTGAAGAAGACCAAAGTTCGACGTAATCTGAAGAAATGATGATGCACCTGGTTGTTTTCTTCTCATTTTGCTTATTGTTTCCTTTTGTTCCATTATTGTTACTAGCAAATATCCTTTCGACCTTGTTGAAACCTTATTGAGTAGAAGACAAAATATAACAAGAGAAAGTGGCCCCAGCAAGACCTTTTGAAGGAGTCGAAGGGATGCACAGCCAAAGACTAGAAATATCATAACCTTTCGAAGGGGTCGAAAGGGTCGAAAGCACCCTTTCGCTTCAAGAGATCCCCTTTCGAAGCAGGTGCTTCCGCATGCATGAATACCTTTCGATTGATTTAAAGCAACACCTTTCGAAGACAAGGAATGACAACCCTACATATGCACGTCAAACCTTTTGAAACCAAAGGTTTCGCCATCATTCAAACCATTTAGAAACATGCCTTGGTCAGAACAACCCTTTCGAAAGCATAAGAAAGCCTTTCGGACTGGTCGAAGCCTTTAACATCCAAGGAAGGTTCCGCATCAGTTAGCAAGCATACATTTGGAAGTTACTAACAGCGTCGAAACCCTCAGCATTTCAACACCTTCAAAACACTAGGAAACTGCCCATCGACAGATTCGAAAGCTCCTACCTTTATTCTTTGTGACAACAAAGCAACATAAAGAAGAAAAGGGGCAACCACCCTTTTCGACGAAGACGGAGGCATTCGAACCCATTCGAAAGCATTGCAGAGGGGTACGAAAGTGTCGAAGGAGTCGGAAGGTGCCAACCCGCATCTATAAATAAGACCCAAGGGGTCTGTTTTAGGGGATCTGAATTCATTCATTCCAGACTTGTATTTTCTTTAATTTTGCAAAGTTGTAAACCTTGATTTGAAAATCAAATTGGGGAAAGTTATCCAGCTTAATCATTATTGAATTAATAAAGGGGAGATTTCAATATTCCTGATTATATAGTTGTTTTAAAGGCTTTTAATTGGATTTAACTGTATTTTATAGGTGTCGACCTCATCGAAAGGCACCTTCCGAGTGAGTTGTAATCCCTGCTTTCTCAAGTAACCCAAATCCTTAACTAGAAATCACCATTCATCAAACATTCATCTCTAGTGCGTTGAAATCTTTATCCAAGTTTGTTTTACCTTAGATTCCAGAACCAATCCTAAGTCACTAATTAACTAAGCTTTCGACAAGGTCGAAACCGACCTAGTCAAACCTTACCCTTATATACATAAAACCATACTTTTGTGTTCCACAACTGTTTCGAAAGGAAGGTTTTGAAGGGGTAATCAAACTACTCCAGTTGGCTCGAAAGATCATGAAGAAGGGAATTTAAGTGTTTCGACTGGGTCGAAAGGTCAGTAAAGGAAGGTTTTCGTAATAGAAAACTTGTCGAAAGGGTGTATTGAAGGGAATATCCACATCCTTTCATCCTCTACTTAACCAAGAGTGATTTAAAGGTCTAAAATTTTCCTTAAAACAAACTTTGGAGTGTGGACAAGTTTTATTATTAACATTTCAGCGCTAGAAGGAGGGCTCGAACCTCTAACTCTGTTGAATATCCAACATTGCTTACCTATAACCCAATCCTATTCCAAACTTGCCCACTCTAGGCCTTACTTCATCATGGCTAGCAGAATCAAAAGATCCGAGCAAGGATCCTTAGAACCACACTAGATAGGATTCTCCCCAAGAACAACTCAAGTTTCCAAACTATACGAGGAAACAATTCTAAGATTGGAAGCTCTAAGGATTATAAAGAAGAAAGAGCAGAATCATATGATCCAGAAAAATGGAGCTTAAATCCTTTCCATATTGGCCCTACCCCTATCTTTTCATTAGGAGAAAAGACAAATGGAAACGGCAACCAGTTTGACCAAATGAAAAAAAACGATTCAACACTATACCAAGGGCACAATCTTCGAAAAAGGAATAATGGTAGATTACAACGCCTTTGCTCACAAATGGTAACAAGCTACAACTGAAACACTTCTAGCACATGAACTCCTAAGGCTGTTAAAAAGGAAAACAACCGATGAGGGTAAAACTATAAATCCAAGTAACAAAAGACCTAGAAGCCAATCTTAAGAAACAAGCTTCAAGTCAGGACTTCCTAAAGAATGCAATCTAACAACATCTATTGAGAATGTCTACTTGCTAACAAATGATAAGCTCAACTATTGGCCATCACAAAAGAAGAAACCAAAATATGAAAGGAATCTGGGAGGATCCTACTGCCATTACCATATGATGAATGGTCATGAAACTAACCAATGCAGAGCCTTGGAAGGGATGATAATCAACTGTTTCTGTAAAGGCAAAATCAATGAGTTTGTAAAGAAACACTGAATGAGGTCAACAAAGAATTACTTTACTAAGAGAATCTATATGGTTGGGAGTGAAATTCTCCTTCCAATTGGATATTACCTTAAACGGTCAAAGCCTATGTCCGTGCCGAGTTAGCCAGGGTAGAGCACCTCCTAGAGGGAGGAGTGTATGCCTTTATCCACGCCACGCTATGGCCAGGATAAAGCATCAACAAGCCCCTGTCAGTGCCATGCTATGGCCAAGGCAGGGTACCTCCTGAAGGGAGGAGTGTAAGCCTTTATCCACGCCACGCTATTGCCAGATTAAAGCATCGACAAGCCCCAGTCTGTGCCACGCTATGGCCAAGGCAGAGTAACTCCTGAAGGTAGGAGTGTAAACCTTTATCCGCGCCACGCTATGGCCAGGTTAAAGCATCGGCAAGCCTTTTGCCACGCCACGCTATGGCCAGGTCAAGGCGCCTCCTGGAGAGAGGTTGGGTAAGTCCTTGGTTCCAACTTGAGGATAAGCTAACCAAGAGCACCAGACAACAACGGACTAAGACGTCCAGGCCCAAGAAGAGGCATATCAACAACGGACTAAGATGTCCAAGCCCAAAAAAGGCATATCAACAACGAACTAAGACGTCCAAGCCCAAGAAGCAGCATATCAACAATGGACTAAGATGTCCCAGCCCAAGAAGTGGAACACCAAACATCGGACTAAGATGTCCAAGCCCGAGAAGAGGCATAACAAATGGTTGACTAAGATGTTCAAGCTCAAGAAGTAGCCAATCATACCGCCATTACATACAAAACCTAAAGGGTTTACATTTGTCAAAGAAGACATAACCTAAGGAGTAGAACGAACTCCACTTATTAATACCCGAATCTGGGTTTCGAGTCTCTTATTTCTAAACTTCATTTGTTAATACTCGAATATGGGTTTTGAAATTATTACCGGACTTCACTTAATAATGCCATAATCTAGGCTTGAGATTTCTATTATGAAGATAATCATTATGGATTTCTGATTATCTACCAATAACACCTGAATCTGGGTTTTGAGATTATTACTCAACTTCATATTAGTCTAGGATTTGAGGCTATTACTTAACTTCAGTCATTAATGCCTGAATCTGGGCCCAAGGCTTCAATTAAGAAGATTATCATGGATTTTTGGTTATTATCCGTTAAAACCCTAATCTAGGTTCCAAAACTTCCTTACTTTTGGATTTCATTTATTAATGTTCGAATCTGGGTCAATGGATTTCTATTACAAGTGTTCGGACAGTGATCTCTGAACATTTATTACATGGTCATTATTATTTTGTTAGCTATCTCCAGAGGATGATTTTCTAAAACATTTATATTCGTGGTTGAGACAAGGGTTTTCTACCATCAGACTTTAGATATTTTAGCAATATGTTTAAAGTTGATTTCTCGGATATCTCTTATCATTACCAAAGATGAAATTCAAAACGTTTCATCAAAAGCAATTACTTTTCATTTATTGTCAAATCATGATATAATGATTTATTAATATTCGCAAATGATATGGATAAGCTCCTACACAGGTTACAAGCTAGCGATAACAAATACTGCTTATTTTGTGCTTTTCAGGTAAAGCAAAACAGTAAAAAGGATTGAAAGGTCCGCCAAATAAAGAAATTATGGTACAAGCTATCGAACAGATGTATCGGAAATAACACTACAGGAAAGGACCACAATCCAGGTGATATTTACAAAATTTTCGTAATTTACATAATATATGACATTATTTACAAGTGTACAGATCAAAATTATACATTTCATAAATCGTTCATAAATCTTGAGCAGGTTTATTCAAATTTTCAACAATTAGGGGGTCCATGATGTGATGGATAGCAATGCGAAGGACCTCTTTTATTTTCTTCTCTTTCTTTCTCATTTTGTCTTCATCATCAATAGTCTTGATGTTGGTCTTCAAAGAACGATTAAAAACCTTGTTCGCAACTTTAGGTATTTTATTTACCCTTTCTAAATCAGCGATGTGCTTTAAAAGAAGGTACTTATCGTGTTCTTGCTTTTCAATCTTAGCCGCATATTCATTTATGCGTTGAGAGTATATTATTTTTGCTGCTCATCAAAATACTTCATTATTTAAAATTTAACTTTTCTACACCATTCTTCCACTACCTTTTCATCTAAGCCCGGTGGAGGATTTGTCATAGTGGGAAACTTCTACGTAGCAAGGCAAGTGACCAAGTAGATTTTGTGACAGAAGAAATAGCAGGAGAAATTGGAAAATCAATGCTTGAGATGTTATTCCTCATAATGAACTCTTAAGATTCACATTGAGTCTGACTGTCCTTTAATTTCATCTCCAAATCGATTATCTATTGGAAGAGTTCTAACATTTTATGGTCAAAGTCGATTGATGGATTTGACTTGACTTGACGCTTCAATGATAAAATCGCTTCACTTTTGCTCTTAACATCTGCTTCTAAGTTGGCAATTTGACCATTGAGATTTCTGATAATTGTTTTCTGAAGTAAAAATCTTCTATACCATTTTGAGGCTTCCATGTTATCTTGAAAACGAACATATAAGGTATCGTCGAGAAGTCTTTTCTTTTCAAGATCTGCTAACAACCTATCTTTGATATTGATAACGCGTGATGCCAAATCTAATGAGATAGGTGTTGCAGATAATTGTAACTCCTATTTAATCAAAAAGAAAGAGAAGATAAGGTCAAGACTTAAGCAATCAATCTCTTTATTAAAAGCGATAAAAGATTACAACTCAAGTAACAATGAAACTAAAAAGTACAATTAAACATATGCTTTACATCTAAAGTTGAGAAACTTCATTTCTAACTTTATTCAATAAATTAGCAGAAAGAGTAACTGTCGAGTCAAAAGGAACATTAAGTCCTTCCGGAGTAATAACCGGAGGATATTTACTGTAGTCCCATTCCCCGGCAGGAGGACTATCATGACCACATATTAGTTTTGTATGATATGTCCGGATCTCTTTGAGTAGCTTTTTCCTTTTCGTCGCCAAGAAAATCGAAGCGAAGGCGAGGATGCTCCATATAAAGTTTTTGTAAATCTCTATGGAAACAATATCTGACAAGTTTTTAAGATTTCAAAATTGATGCATTTTGATATAATCTCTTTTTAATTTAACATGCTGGCTTAGATAATCTCTAGAGACAAAATTACCTTAGAGACATTCACTCTGTGATCACATAATAAAATGCAGCTAAATACAAAAAAAAACTAAAACAAACATTCACAAATCAATATTATTACATAATTACGACTATTCATCTATTTCATAAAATATTGACTTTGAAAATAATTCTAAAATAATCTTGTCCTTATAGTATTTAAGTTTACCAGATGGCAAGTCTTGGGGAATTAATCTGGCTCACGGCAAGTTCCAACATGCTCCAGGGTGCGGGTCAGATCCAAATTTGTCCAAGTACCTTTTGTGTAGACGCCTAAGAAGACCCCCACTAAAATCAAATAAGTATGAGAAGTCAATAGTTCGGTGTCTACAATAGGCTTTAGATAGAAAATCCATAGGAATATTTCTTTCCTCGATCAACATCCAAAAAAGTTTGATCAATTCTCAATTCTCTTTAAGAAGACCGCCATATCGAAGGCACGCCCTCCTCAACCGTGGGGCAGCTTCTTAATGTTTGAAGGATGCTAGCACTGCCGCACTTCTATTAAGTCTATGATATTTATTGGAGAGAATGTCGTGCTCCTTCAATTGTTTATCTAACTCCCTATATAAAATATTTATTTTCGCTTGTTTTCCTTTAAGCTTGGTTTTATAGGGGTGAACAGATTTGCTTCTTATCTAAAATAAATGATTTA
Organism: Allium fistulosum; assembly: GCA_030737815.1. Lineage (NCBI taxonomy): Eukaryota > Viridiplantae > Streptophyta > Magnoliopsida > Asparagales > Amaryllidaceae > Allium > Allium fistulosum. The sequence goes on along the minus strand of CM060905.1, from coordinate 681,879,851 downwards.
AACTATTACTATATTCGAAGCGAAAGATGTTTAAACAGAGATCTCATACCTGAGAAACAGGAATTGACACTAGAGAAGACTACTTCTTCTCTCTTGATTCTTCAACGTTAATATAAGAAGGCTCCTCCTGAGAGTTTGAAGGAGCGAGGGGTTCAGGCGGGCTTGCTTCATGAGAAGATGGATCAGGATTGCATTTTTCATAAATTCTCATGTTACCATCTCCATCTTTCGCAGGAGCGTCAGATTGACCACCTCTATCACCGACTGAACCTTGACCTCCATTAATGTTATCATCGTCATTATCATCATTATCATCATTATTGTTACCGCCTTCCTCTTCGACAACCTCATCTTTGTCGCCTTCATCTTCGGAGTCGGATTCGACTTCGAAGGAAGGAACTTCAAAGGAAAGAATTTTGGAAGTGTCGACCTCTTCTCTTTCGGCAACTTCGCTCCCCTACTCCATCTTTTTGATTTTGTCCATGACCCTATCGACAACAGCGACGTCAAGCAAAGGGAATCTCAAATCTGGGCATTTCTCGGTGTTATCAGCGTAGGCATGCATCAAAGCGCCCTCGAAAGAATTCATAATAATGTCTTCAAGAGAAGAATCAAGAAATTGTGACACTCGCCGCTTTGCTTCGGAAATTGTGTTGATAGCCAGTTTCAAGGAAGCTTTATTCTTTATCAGCTTTTCCTTTAAGGAGGATTGTTTAGCTGTCATTCATGCCTTTTCTTCTTCAGACTCTTTTAGAGTCATTGTCAATGTTAAGTTCTCATAAGTAAGGAGTTTGCAAGCTTTCCTCTCCTCCAAAATAATAGATTCTGACTGGGCGAGGGAAGAACTCAATCGCTCCAATTCAATCACAGTTTCGTTCTTCTCCGCAGATAAGGAGGAAACCTGATTGTTCAAGTCAGATATTTCCTCTCAAAGCTTAGATGATTAGCGGAGGACTTTGAAGAATTTTCATGCAGCAAAAACCAACTCTTAGAATCTGAAAGAAAGAGAACAACATAAGTCAAAAACTTAAGGAAAAACATAAACAATAATGTTAAGTGATGTAAAACATACCACGAGTTGTCGTTCTAGAAGAGACCGATAGTGATCGGCCAGATCAGAAGCAGAAGACGGTGGCTGAATTGATGCAAATGATGAAGAGTTTAAGATAAATTGAACCATCTTATCAAAGTCGCTCGAAGATGTAGAAGATGTTGGTTTAGGAGGATTCAGCTCTTGATTAGGGGTCGAAGTCCCCATCCTTCAGCATTTGCTCGATTACACTTGGAGAGCTAGAAATGACGATGCGAGAAAGTGGACCCACCTTTATGGGAGTCTCTTTTGGTTGATCACAAGGAGCTTTGATGGTTGGACATTCTAGAGACTTGTTAGTGTCAACAAACCCCCCTTCTTCCAATGGTGGAGAATCAGGAACTTCGACAATTTTGACTCCCTTTGGAGATGGTTCCACTACAGTCGTTTTACTTAATTTTCTTTTTGCGGCCATCTTCGATCTACCAATGGCTTGGGAGAAAGATGGCGCAGGAGAAGTTGAAGAGGGAAGAGACGGATCACTTATGGGTTTTCCAACCTGGGGAGCAGCTGTAGAAAATTCAAACAAATTATAAGTTAGGAAAGAAATTCAAGAAGTAACGCGGGAATAAACAACAAGTACAGCATTTAAACTTACAGGAGTGATCAGGGCATATAGGTGACATTGGGGAGAAGTTTGTCGGATCTCCCAAAGAAAGAAAGCGTTTGCTTCGCGATGTATGCTGGACTAAAGGAGGTTGGTCAAGAATCCTTTGACCCCCAGGAAAGAGAGAGTGCTTTTGTAAGTTTGTGGGATTCAGCAGGGTCAATCTGTTTCCAATCTTAGGAGAAGTGGAGATCAGCAATTATACTATCTTCTGATCTTCTTCATTCAGCTTTTTAGCAGAAGCACTTGACAAAAACCATAGGTCGGCAAGGAAAAATAGATAAATGAGGAGATAAAATCTGGGATTAACTTGTGTGGAGAAGAGAAAGCCCCACTAATGATGGGAAGACATTTAATGTAGAAAAATTGTGTTTCCCAGTCTCTAAACATATTCACTCCCTCAGAAATCATATTTTTGGGAGGATTTTCCTTGAAAATTTGGTTGTTTAGATTTCTCAACTTAACCAACCGAACTAGATAATTCAAGAGCGAAGGAATTCCAGATTCCACTGCCATAAGTTTTAGAGAAAGGAGATATGTGTAAACGTCAGGTGAAGCTGAATAGGAGCAATCCCTATATGGGCCAAGAACTTGGATAAGAAGTTTGGAAAAGGAAGGAATCCTCCGTGCCAAATATGAACTGCTGTGTAGGAAAAGAATCCTTCAAGAGGATTGTGGATTGTATCATTTTAAGAAGGGGGGTGGCTTCTACCCCAGTAATTCCATAGTCATTTTGGATCGCATCTACTTCGTGTAGAGTGGACATCAAGGGATGTTTATAGATGGCCTCAATCTTCTTTGGTGAACTCATGATTCTGTTAGGTAAAATCAATTCAGTTAGAAATTATAGTATGTTATGAAACTAACATTCTTTCAAGGATATTGAAAACCTATCATAACAATTAGAATAGAAAATAAGCAAAACATGAAATTTCATATTCTTGGAGAAATGTTAAGGTTAGAAAAGTAAGATTCTTTGAGCTTTTGATAGAGTCAAAAGGGAAAATAGGAGTCAACTGTTGATTCATGAGTTTTGATTCATGACACAAGCTTCAATATCATACGACGAGAATACTATATGAAAGCGACAAAAAGGAGAATAACCGTATATTGTACACTACAAAGGAGACAAGACTACAATCCAGATATTAGTATGAATATTTTATTTTATTGAGTCTTAGAATATTGTTAAAATCATTCCTCAAGTAGTCACACATACACACAAATTGATTTATACAAAAATAAGTGTGCACTGTGCAATTAACAGCAGGTCGGCCGACCGACCAGAAACTTCGGCCGACCGACTCTGTGTCAAGTGCACAGATATGCACCGTTTTATTCACGTCTGTAAACTCAGCTGACCAGCCCATGTTTCTCGGTCAACCGACCAGAACATAACGGCCAATTTTCTGAAGAGGTGCAATTGTTCATGAAGAGGAATGTCCTTTGATCCAACAGATATGGACACAACTCTTGATTGAAACTCTTCATGAAAGATTATAACTATCCTACAACTATATAAACATGTTCAATTCACTTCTACAATCACCGGTTCTTGTTTATAATTCTGAAATCTATTCTCTATTTATTTCTACAAATAAAAGCATTCATTCTTATTCAATATCACTAGAATCCTTGAATTAATGCATATACTTCGATTCTACGTGATTATCTTCCTTCTAAATCTTCACACACATATATACTCTTGAGGATTTGATTATAGGAAAGCTGTACTATCAAAAGACAATCCGTGTTATTCAGAACACATTCGTCAACAAGTTATTTGTATTAAGTTGAAGTCCTCTTCGGCTGTGGAGGCGGAAAAATTCTTGTTCGGCTGCTCAGGTGTCGTATACCTATTCCTCCGGGTTAAGTGAGGGGTTTAGTTTAAATCCAGAGGGTATTCTGGGACTCGACGTAGAACGGGAAGTTCGAACCAGTATAAAAATTCCTGGTGTGCTTACTTTAATTTTTATTTTACTACTATTATCAGTTTCCGCATTTATATACCATATTACACGATCCTTAGTACTGCACGTACACTTTCATTTGGTATCAGAGCAAGGAAATCCTATAACCGTCACAAAGTTATTTGATATCTATTTCTAGTAATATGGAAACAACACATACTAACGATTTTGACACTAACACTAATACTAGTTTCACAGAGGGTCAATCAACTTCACGACCTCCACTTTTTAATGGTATAAATTACAATTATTGGTCAACTAGAATGAGAATCTATATGCAATCTAGTGGATTTGATATATGGAATATTATACAAAGCGAGTACACAACTCCTACTGGATAATACTCAACTTGGAGTAACACACAAGAACTAGATGCTACATCAAATGCAAAGGCTATGAATATTTTATTTTGTGCATTAGATAGAAATGAATTCAATAGAGTTAGCATGTGCACTTCTGGTTATGAAATTTGGAGAACAGTTAAGATAACACATGAAGGAACGAGCAAAGTTAAATTAAGCAAAATCTCTATGTTGAAAAATCAATTTCAAAATGAGGCCAAATGAATCTATAAATGACATGTACTCTAGATTCCAGGATATTTATCATGCTTTACTATCACTAGAACAAAGGTTTACTGATTTTGATGTTGTTACAAAAATCTTAAATTCTTTAACGGACGAATGGGAAAGAAAAGTCATAGCCATTGAAGAAGCAAGTGATTTGTCAACATTAAAACCAAAGGAATTGATAGGTAATTTAATGTCCTACGAAGTAAATTTGCAGGCAAAAAGAAATGGAGCACAAGAAAATAAAAATGTGGCATTCCAAGCAGAAAAAGATGATTCCGACTCAGATAATGAAGATATGGCAATGATCGCTAAAAATTTCAAGAAGTTTTTGAAATTCAAGGGAAACAAAAATAATTCCAACAACAATTCCAATAGCAGCAAACCATGATCTTCAGCTATGGAGTGTTATGAATGTCATAAGAAAGGACACATGAAGAAGGATTGTCCAGAGCGTAAAAAGAATAATTTCAAGAAGGACAAAACCAAACGAAAAGCTTTTTCTGTCACTTGGGACGACACTGACTCATCATCCTCATCAAAGAGTGAAAGTGATAATGAACAAGCAAATGTGTGCTTCATGGCTTCGTCAGACGATGTAAGTGATCTTACTTTTGAAGATTTAATTGAAATTAATTCTGAATTAGTAAATTTAGCAAAACAACTTAAAAAGAAAAATAAGGAGTTGCAAAGAAAGTTAGATAGAACAGTCTTAGAAGTAGATATGCTGAAAGATGAGAAGAAAAAATTAGAAGAAGAACTAGAAAGTTCTCATCAATCAAACTCTAACTTATCTTCTCAAATTTTGTCAATATCTGAAGAACTAGAAATTCAGAAAAATAAAAATGATGTTTTACTTTTCGAAAATAATAGTTTAAACTCTATGATTAAGGATTTAGAGTTAAAAAATCTAGTCTTAAAATAAAATTTGATGATATTTCTAAAAATGTATCTAATTTCAATAAAGGAAGAGAGAATCTTTCTAGTATACATGAAAATTCTCAATCCTTTAACAATAAATCTGGACTAGGATTTAAGAAACAAAATAATTTTGCTAAAAGTAGGATTAATAATAATATTAAGAAGGATATTAAGAAAACAGTTTACCCAAATACTAAAACCATCAAGATATGGATTCCAAACAAATAATGTTTTGATAAGGAATAAACATATCAAAATATTTATGGAAACTGTTCATAATAACAAGAATTATGTTTATAAAGGGAATTCTGAACCCGTATGGGTTTGGCTTCCTAAGATCTAACTCTTAGGACCCTAAAAAGATTGGGTACCAACTTTTTATAAACTTTTTGCAGGTACCACATAAGAAGAGAGGAAAATGGATTTTAGATAGCGGTTGCTCAAAACACATGACTGGAAACAAAGAAATGTTGTCAAACATTATATACTCAAATGGAGGAGCAGTCACCTTTGGAGATAACTCAAAAGGATATATCTTCGGCAAAGGCGATGTCAATAGCAACGGCACCTCTAATTTACCTCTCATTACTGATGTTTTATTAGTTAAAAATTTGAAACACAATTTATTAAGTATTAGTCAGCTATGCGATAAAGGTTTTAATATAACTTTTTCAGAAAATAAATGTAATATTTTCGATAAAAATCATAACACTATTTTTGAAGGAAAAAGAGATAAAAACATTTATATCTTAAATATGAATGTTAATAATGATTCAAATTTGTGTTTAGTAGCTAAAGAAAACAATTCCTGTCTTTGGCACAAAAGATTTTGTCACATCAATTATAATACTATCAACAAACTTGCTAAAAACAAATTAGTTAAAGGATTACCCAATATAAATTTCAAAACTAATATATTTTGTGATGCATGTAAATTAGGAAAACTAACAAAATCCTCTTTTAAGTCAAAGAAAGTAATATCTACAGAACAACCACTTGAACTTTTACACATGGATCTTTTTGGTCCAACTCAAGTGCAGTCTATTAATCATAATAGATATGTATTTGTTATTGTAGATGATTTTTCTAGATATACTTGGATTTTCTTTTTGAAAAATAAAAGTGATACTTTTGATAATTTTAAAGTTTTTGTTAAAAGAATCCAAAATATTAAAAGTTTGAAAATTAAAAATATAAGAAGTGATCATGGAGGAGAATTTGAAAATGAAGCTTTTGAACAATTTTGTAACAAGAAAGGTATTAACCATAATTTTTCGTTTCCTAGAACACCACAACAAAATGGAGTTGTAGAAAGGAAAAATAGAACGTTACAAGAATGTGCAAGAACTTAATTAAATGAACCACTTTATCGAAACACTTTTGGGCAGAAGTTGTAGCTACTGCTTGTTATGTATTGAATCGTGTTTCTATTCGACCATTAACCAAAAATACTCCATATGAACTACTAAATGGAAGAAAACCAAATATTTCATATCTTAAAGTTTTTGGCTCTAAATGTTTTATTTTGAATACTAAAGATCAACTAGGCAAATTCGATCCAAAATCCGATGAAGGAATATTCGTTGGATATTCAGAACGAAGCAAAGCTTATCGAATCTATAAAAAAGAACTCAAATTATTGAAGAAAGCTTACATGTTTCATTTGACGAAAATTTTAAATATATAAATCCAAATATTACTATTGATTCTGATGATGAAACTACTCATAATGAAAATAGTAATACTAAAGAAAATTTCGTTAATGATCATGATATTACTGAAAATGAGAATATTATTCCTAATATAATAAAATCACCACCTAGAATTTTACGAGATCATCCTGTGCAAAATATAATTGGAGAAGTTAATACGAATGTTAAAACCAGACATCAATTAAATCAAGTTGGTCATGTAGCTTTTCTCTCTAACATAGAACCTAAGAATATAAAAGAAGCCTCAACTGATGACTACTGGATTCTTGCCATGCAAGAAGAACTAAATCAATTCGAACGAAACGAAGTTTGGGAACTCGTTCCTAGACCCAGTGATCAATCAGTCATCGGTACTAAATGGGTTTTCAAAAATAAAGTAGATGAACTAGGAAATATAACCAGGAATAAAGCTAGATTAGTTGCACAAGGATATAATCAAGAAGAAGGAATTGATTACGAAGAAACGTTTGCTCCAGTCGCCCGACTTGAAGCAATACGAATCTTATTAGCTTTCGCGTGTTTTCATAATTTTAAACTTGATCAAATGGATGTTAAAAGTGCTTTTTTAAATGGTTATATAAAAGAAAATGTTTTTGTTGAACAACCACCACTTTTCAATCATGAAAAATATCCAAATCATGTTTATAAACTCAAAAAGGCATTATACGGTTTAAAACAAGCACCACGTGCTTGGTATGATCGTCTTAAAAGCTATTTATTAGAATCTGGTTTTGAAATTGGTAAGGTAGACCAAACGCTTTTTATTAATAAAACTAATAAAGATATTTTAATAATTCAAATATATGTTGATGATATCATTTTTGGTTCGACAAATGAAAAACTATGTCAGGAATTTTCGACTATAATGACAAATGAATTTGAAATGTCTCATATGGGAGAATTGTCATATTTTCTTGGATTACAAATTAAACAAATTGAAAATGGAATTTTTATTAATCAAGAAAAGTATTGTTATAATTTAATTAAACGTTTCGGTCTGGAAAACACTGCTGCCAAACCAACTCCTATGAGCACAACGATTCATCTCGATAGAGATGAGGATGGCAAAAGTGTTGATCAGAAACTATATCGTAGTATGATTGGATCTTTGCTATATTTGATAGCGAGTCGACCCGATATTATGATGAGTGTTTGTTTATGTGCTCGATTTCAAGCAAATCCCAAAGAATCACATATGCGAGCAGTTAAACGTATTATTCGTTATCTAACTAAAACCAAAGATTTCGGGCTATTTTATCCGAAAGAATGTCCTTTCGAATTAGTCTCCTATAGCGATGCTGATTTTGGAGGAAGTCGGACGGATCAAAAAAGTACGAGCGGAACGTGTCATTTCATTGGACATTCCTTAGTCTCTTGGTTTAGTAAGAAACAAAACTGTGTTTCTTTATCGACGTGTGAAGCAGAATATATATCTGCTGCTTTGGCATGTGCACAAGTCGTATACATGCAACAAACACTACACGATTTTAATTGCCATCTTGAAAAATCTATAATTTATTGTGATAATACTAGTGCAATAAATCTTTCTAAAAATCCGGTTAATCACTCACGAACAAAACACATCGATATTCGTCATCACTTTCTTCGTGATTGTTTGGAAAAAGGATTAATAAATTTAGAATTTATTAATACTGAAAATCAAATTGTTGACATTTTTACTAAACCGCTTAATGAAAATATTTTTATAAAACTTATACGTGACTTAGGAATAATGTCTTTAAAAGATTTATAAATAAAAATAGGCAAAAAATATTGAAAAACAAAAATTGTTTTATTTCCGACCAAAGCGGAACTCGAACTCATGACCTCTGACTTGCTTGTTAAATGTTGTGTTATAGCTACTTGAGTTATGGGTGTTTCTTGTCTCAGTTTTCTTTAAAATTTGTTTTATTTGTTTTGTTTTCAGAAAAACTATTTTTAGTTCTAAACTTATAAATCATACATTTACAAACAGTTTTATTGTTAAACTTCTGTGATTATATTTAAAATTAGTTTCTATCCACTAATTTTTCAGCAAACAGATGTTTATATATACTATGCTTATCTTTCAAAACATATACTAAGAAAATTTTAATAACAAAACATGAAAAATGTCTTTAAACAATGACTACTATAATTCCGAAAACTCCCATCTATCATACACATCTCCGGACGATGATGGTTCCGACCACATTCCTGAAAATGGCCCCTATCCTACCTTTCCCATGCCTAAACGTGTCCTTGAATTCTCTTCTCCGGATAAAGACCCCCGACATTGGTGGAAACCATGGGAAGACTCCCATATAGGCTATACACCTGAAAAGAAAAAAGGGAAGAATACGATGGTAATATCTCCAACCACCAAACAAAAAATTGATGAAATACATCACTACCAATGACAACAAATGGATATGCAACGGGAACTCTACTATGAACATAAAGTCACGGCAAGACGTTTAAGTTTTCTAGAGAAGATTGCCATGAAAATTTGTTCATCAAAGAAGTATGATGTTGTTGAACCTTCTTATAGACCCTCATCCTCTTCAAACCCTGTTCAAACTCCAATAACTCCAAGATGGTCACTTATAGAAGATGTTCCGTCCCCAAACTCATGGGAACGTAGATTTTAACGAACGGTGGCTAAAAAATTTTTTATGCATATATATATATATGTTGTTGTTTTTCAATAAAATGTATAAATATAGTGCATTGATAATAAAATATATTTCTTTTTAAAATTGCAAAAAGTGCATTTCTAACAGGGTCAGTCGACCGAAGACCCTGAATCGGTCAATCGAACCCTTCCCTAGAATTTCAAAAATACATTTCCAACAAGGACGGTCGATCGAAGACCCTAATTCGGTCAGCAGAACCCTTCCCGAGAGTTTCAGCAACTTTCAGATTACAAGATCGGTCAGCCGACCCAGACTAGCGGTCGACCGAACGTATAAATCTACTGTTTATATTCCTTTTTAACAACCCATTCATTCACTTTTTCAACCTACCTCTTCACTCTTACTTTCCCAATTATAATTTTTTTTAACCTAGCCCCCATTAAAACTTCTCAAATTTTTATCCTTTCTTCCAAAAACAAATGGCTCCCAAGAAGAAATCAAAGACTACCAGTGGCTCATCTTCATCTACTCCAGTGGATACTCAAATTGCTTCATGGCTAGTCAATGATATAGCTCTTCAAAGATGGATACAACTTCATGATGCAAAAATCTTTGAAGAATCATTTGTAAGCTACCCTGATTTTACTTCTTACGGTATTGAAAATGCCGCTATTGAGAGTGGAATTGATAAATTCCTTGACCATAGAAAAAATAACTTGAAAATCAATCATATTATGGTCAAATTATTTCTAGCAAACCTTAATCTCGTCAATCCACCAAGAAACACTGATAATTGTGTTTGGACATCAGTTTGTGGTACTTCAATTTTCCTCTCCATTGGTCGAATTAACCATATTTTAAATGCCCGACCAGGTGGAATTTCGTTACACGATGTAGGTTGTAATATATCAACTCGGGACCGGATAAGCCATCTATTTTTTGAAGATGACGCTATTGATTTAAGACAAACTTCATCTCTTCGACCTAAAGCCAGACTCTTTCATCGATTCATCATGAAATCTCTAGTTCCTAGAGGTGGTTCATATCACTTAGTATATCCCGAAAACTTCAAAGCATTGTACGCTATTTGCGGAAATATACGAGTAAATTGGTCACAACTTCTTATGGATGAATTTCTCTCTTTCAACCCAGGAAAAATGCTCCATATTTATTATGGAGAATATATAATGAGGTTGATCAATAGCTTCGTCACCCATGCTCCGGAGTCCGAAACATCCAAAGTTCGTTCTTTTCATTCAAGGACCATAAAACTAATGAAGTTGCCCGATGCACCTCCTAGATTCATAACTTTTAACCAATGGCGTACTACTCCTAGCGAACAACTACGTCGTAGCTTCTCCACACCACAACCATCAACTCATGCTACGGAACGTGCAACTCGCCAACATTCAATTCAAAGACCAATTCCCGGTATTAGTACGGAGGCGGCCATTGATATTTTGGCTCGAAATCAACTAGCTTTGGATGCCCGACTACGAAAGATTGATGGTCGTTTCAAGAAAATCAAGGGCTTCTTTGTGAATTTATGGGATGCCTTATCATGTACTTCCGAAGCCGGTGCCTCTTTTGTTGCTCCCGGAAAAAGACCAGTGCCAAATTTCTCTTGGTCTACTTCAAATAACACAAGTTCCAGCACATCGGCAACTCACGTACCTCACACTCAAAGACGCGGTAAGGAACCGGCTCCTTTGGATGAAAATATTCGTCCAGAATTTTGGGATTCCGATGATGATGAAGAGTGATCATATTTTTTTCAATTTAATTTCAAGTATTATTTATGAACAATATATCTATTGTTAAATGTTGTGTAACTATGAAAATATTCCTATCTTGTTTAACTATGTAATATTTAAAACTTGATGTTTTCTTACTTGTGTTACATGTTCCATATTTTTTATAATACATCTAATAAGTATTCCTTTTTGTCGATGACAAAGGGGGAGAAATATATGAAAACTAACAAATTCTTTGCAGAAAAGTCGCCATATATTCAGGGGGAGAATTATAATACTATTTCGTCACATAAGTATTGTCATCAATCAAAAAGGGGGAGAATGTTGATTCATGAGTTTTGATTCATGACACAAGCTTCAATATCATACGACGAGAATACTATATGAAAGCGACAAAAAGGAGAATAACCGTATATTGTACACTACAAAGGAGACAAGACTACAATCCAGATATTAGTATGAATATTTTATTTTATCGAGTCTTAGAATATTTTTAAAATCATTCCTCAAGTAGTCACACATACACACAAACTGATTTATACAAAAATAAGTGTACACTGTGCAATTAACAGCAGGTCGGCCGATCGACCAGAAACTTCGGCCGACCGACTCTGTGTCAAGTGCACAGATATGCACCGTTTTATTCACGTCTGTAAACTCAGCTGACCGGCCCAGCTTTCTCGGTCAACCGACCAGAACATAACGGCTATTTTTCTGAAGAGGTGCAATTGTTCATGAAGAGGAATGTCCTTTAATCCAACAGATATGGACACAACTCTTGATTGAAACTCATCATGAAAGATTGTAACTATTCTACAACTATATAAACATGTTCAATTCACTTCTACAATCACCGATTCTTGTTTATAATTTTGAAATCTATTCTCTATTTATTTCTGCAAATAAAAGCATTCATTCTTATTCAATATCACTAGAATCCTTGAATTAATTCATATACTTCGATTCTACGTGATTATCTTCCTTCTAAATCTTCACACACATATATACTCTTGAGTATTTGATTATAGGAAAGATGTACTATCAAAAGACAATCTGTGTTATTCAGAACACATTCGTCAACAAGTTATTTGTATTAAGTTGAAGTCTTCTTCGGCTGTTGAGGCGGAAAAATTCATGTTCGGCTGCTCAGGTGTCGTATACCTATTCCTCCGGGTTAAGTGAGGGGTTTAGTTTAAATCCAAAGGGTACTCTGGGATTAGACGTAGAACGGGAAGTTCGAACCAGTATAAAAATTCCTAGTGTGCTTACTTTAATTTTTATTTTACTGCTATTATCAGTTTCCACATTTATATACCATATTACGCGATCCTTAGTATTGCACGTACACTTTCATCAACACCCTTTAACAATGTCGAAAGCCGAATGATAAAGTCTGTTGAGCTTTCGACGGAGTCGAAAGAGAGGATGAAAGTACACATCCAATAAACACACTTCAACAATGTCGAAAACTCAATAGAAGTTTTATTATCAAAAGAAAGTAGTTAAAACCAACACAACAAATTTTAATAAAATACATGCTGCAAACATTCAATAAACAGTTTGAAAGAATATTTTGACACTGTTGAAACCCATGGACTTAGTTTTTCTAAGGCAATGTGAATGCTGTCAAAACCTTATATGCTAACTAAGTCGAAAGGTGTCGAGTTTGAATCATATTGACAAGAAAATAAAAGAACTTGGGATGTTTCGACGATGTTGGTAAAAGATAATGATTAAATCCCAATCAGTTATAAAAGGTTTCGGTAGAGTCGAAAAGTGGTATATGGTTTCGAAAGCATAACAACAATAAAAACTTGAATCAACATAGTAGGTTTAATACAAAAGGTTTCATCTAAGTCGAAGTGTTTGACTTGATTCACAACTTATATAAAGTATCCTTTCTTCAATCTCATTTACAAAATGTATATATCTCTAACTTAAACAAATCGGGAATAAGTATGTGTTAAAGGTTGTGAATCCTATAAAACAAAGTTTATGCTTTCGAAAGAGTGAATTAAGTAATTATCTAGTAAGATATAATAGCCAGCTGCTTCGAAAGGTGTCTGAATACGTTAAAATACAAAATTGCTTTCTAAAAGGTTGACAACATGCTAACTATACTATATAACCTTTCGACGGGGTCAGTCAAATGAAGCGCTATGTTACCTTTAGACCCCATCAAAAGAGGCTAAGAATGCAAAACAGAAGTTGCCGCCTTAATCCCTTTCGAAGGGGTATAAAGTAAATTTGTGACACCAATTTTTGGTTCGTACAACTCAAGACTTCTGGGCGAAGTAAACAGGAACTTCTTCTTCCCCAAACTCGATGTCAACCCAAAAATTCAAAAACTAATAAACAAATGAATTTAGACGCGAATCAACCACTTAAAATTTTAAAATCTTTGAGGTGAAAATTTTATGTTCTCTAAAAATAACAATAACAATAAAATATGAACCGGGTAGGATTAAGAGGAAGATTAACAAGAAAAATAAATCGAATCAAACCATGAAACTGAATTAAAGGATGCTTTTAGGCAAATAAAAAACTTAAACAGTTTCAAACAAATCAAAGAAATAATTCAAAATCCGAACTGTGAAAGTTTGAGAAATTGAAATTCACTATAAAATAAAAGGATAGAAGAAAATTCAAAAAAGTGAGGCAATAAAAACTTACTTTAAATCTGAATTTTTGATTGTTGGAAAAGCTTATTTGAGAGTTTGAGAATTTTGATTTTGCTCGAAGTTAATTTTGGTTTTTGGTAAATGAAAGAGAGGAAGAGGTGAACGCAGTTTATAAGAAAAGTCAGTAGAGATAGTAGACCGCCCGATCAAATTTAAATGAACGGCCCAGATTCACGCTGGAATACGAAAAGGCAAAAAACTTTAAGGGTTTCTAGATGATTAACTTGGAAAGTCAAGGGCATCCCATCGCAAGGGAGGGGGAAAATGTTGCTACCAAATATCCATTCGACTTTGTCGAAACCTTATTGAGTAGAAGACAAAGAAGAACAAGAGAAAGTGGCCCCTGCAAGACCTTTCGAAAGAGTTGAAGGTATGCACAGCCAAAGATTAGAAATATTATAACCTTTGGAGGGGGTCGAAAGGGTTAAAAGCACCCATCCGCTTCAAGGGATCCCCTTTCGAAGCAGGTGCTTCCGCATGCATGAAGACCTTTCGATTGAGTTAAAGCAACACCTTTCGAAGACAAGGAATCACAACCCTACATATGTGCACCAAACCTTTTGAAACCAAAGATTTCACCTTCATTCAAACCATTCAGAAACATGCCTTGGTCAGAACAACCCTTTCGAAAGCATAAGCAAGCCTATCAAACCGGTTGAAGCCTTTAACATCCAAGGAAGGCTCCACATCAGTTCGCAAGCGTACATTTGGAAGTTACTAACAACTTCGAAACCATCAACATTTCAACACCTTCAAAACACTAGGAAACTGGCTATCGACAGATTCGAAAGCTCCTACCTTTATTCTTTGTGACAACAAAGCAACATAAAGAAGAAAAGGCACAACCACCCCTTCTGATGAAGATTCAAACCCATTCGAAAGCATTACAGCGAGGTATGCAAGTGTTGAAGGAGTCGGAAGGTATTTGAAGCCACTTCACGACCAGGTCAAAAGCACTGGGTCGAAAGGTGCCAACCCGCATCTATAAGTAAGACCCAAGCGGTCTATTTTAGGGGGATTCGAATTCATTCATTCCAAACTTGTGCTTTCCTTAATTTTGCAAAGTTGTAAACCCTAATTTGTAAATCAAATTGGGGAAAGTTTTGCAGCTCAATCATTATTGAATTAATAAAGGGGAGATTTCAATATTCTTGATTATATAGTTGTTTTGAAGGCTTTTATTTGGATATAACTGTATTTTACAGGTATCAAGCTCATCGAAAGGCACCTTCCGAGTTAGTCAAAACCCCTGCTTTCTAAAGTAATCCAAATCCTTATACACAAATCAACATTCATCGAACATTCACCTCTATTGAGTCGAAACATTTATCCAAGCCGGTTTTACCTTAGATTTCAGAACCAATCCTAAGTCACTAATTAACCAAGCTTTCGGCAAGGTCGAAACCCACCTAGTCAAACCTTACCGTTTTATCCAGAGAACCATCCTTTTGTATTCTGCAACTGTTTCGAAAGGAGGGTTTTTGTAACGACCCGCTATTTTGGACTATTCGCATCTGCAAATGTCGGACTTGAATAATTCAAAATACCGAATTGTTAATTTAAATTTGGCAAAACTGAGCATATACAGTAAATAAATAATCACAAATCACAGACACAGAGTAATAATTGCAGCGGAAACAAAAGATAGTAGTTCATGATGCTACTATATACATATCAGAGTTAAATAAGGTACAACAGATGTCTCAAATACAATAATCAAATACAATATCAGAATACATCACTGGAATCAACTAAATATCTGAAAGTTGGATAGATAGCTGGATCTCCAAGCGAAGCTCCAACTCCAAAGGTGAGTCTCAAATACTGGTACACTCAGTCTTACCCGAGCGTAAAGCAAAACACAAAACACTCGAGTCAGGATTAACATTCTTATATCAATAAATCCAACTCAAGTGAAATAGAAATTGAAATACAAGTAACTCAAAGGATGTTTGGAATAACCATCCTTTAAGGATCCCTTAAACTATCTACTAGGTAGTAGTGTACGATAAGTAGATAATGCCTATCAGTAATATAAAGTATCAAAATAGTGTTAAGGCGTTACCATTATCCCCCTTAACACAGTTTATATAAGCGTTATAGTCTATACAGCACTGTAAACTCCACCGTAAACTAGTGGGCTATCAGGGAGTACTCCATAGGTATAACACAAAACAAATCGTAGTGGTCGCGTATATAGGGATACAAGTATGACAAGGCACATGAGGCAATACCCAAGGTAGTGAAACTACCGTTTGCCTGATCCGGACTGGTGAGAACGCATCGCCGCAACGATCGCAACACCGCGAAACAACACTCCCAAATCAAGGGTGCACCAATCGACAACAAGTAATGAGTAGTTTTCGAAGAAGTGTGTTCGCTCGAGGCAGCTAACCCCATTTGGCCCGGCACGGTTCCTGTTTTAGTCATTTCCAATTTGACACAAGTGTCAAGGCTATCCATTATCGTTCTCTTTCTTCAGTCATCACGTACATCATTCCAACCACTTCATTCTGGATCATACTCCGCGTATAGTTATTAAAGTGGTATTCGGTTTAGACAGTGAGTATGTCCCAAACCGATTCCGGTCTCTTTAATAACCTTTGAAATTATTTCACCGATTGGTCGATTAATATATTTCAAAACCAAATCAATTACAATTTCAATCAGAGTTTGTAAACCAACATTTCATTTGTCTTTCTACATCAATTTCCAAAATTTACGTTTCAAAATTTCCTAATTACCATTTCAAAACTTATAATACAATTTCAATTTCTATTTAAAATAATTCAAATATTGATTCAAGTTCGTAGATAAGTTTCATTCCGAAATCATTTAAATTAATTAAATTTAACATTCAAATCAATTTAAATTCATTAATCGATTTCATTCAATATTCCTTAAGTAAATTTATCATTCAAACAATTTATAGTTAACTTCCAATTCATTAAATCAATTATTTAAGTTCAACTCCATTGTATCAAAACTTACAAATTGCATTAAATTAAATTCATCAAATCAAATTCTTTACATTTCAAGTCTTACATTAATTTCAATAAAACACATTTTATTTCTTGTTAGAGAAATTCAATTTCACTTATTAATTTACTTAGTTACAATTTCAAAACTCAATTAATAAAGAAACTTAATTTCACTTATTCAAGAAGTTCAATCTCACTTATTATATATTTAATTATTAAATAATTCAATCTTATTTAATTATTAAATAATTTCAAAACTTAATTATTAAATAATTTCAAAACTCAATTATTAAATAATTCCAACTTAATTATTAATTAAATTAAAAACAACATTCTTTCATCAATTACTTTGTTAATATTTTGTTTCATGTTATTAAATATGAACTTTTTCCTTTCATAAAATCCAAATTCCAATTTCATTTAAAAACCATATTTTTATTTCAAATAAAACCTTTATTTTATTTTTAAACCAAATTATTAACCAATCGGTTTATTTAATTCTCTATCCTAAGTCAAGTTCATTTGGGTATTTATCATTTCAACCCGATTCCAATTCAATTCAAAAATCAAAGCATAGCAAAGGGAATTTGCAGTGTGATAACTAGGATGGTGTCAAAGTAAATAAACAAGCAATAACAACAATCAATAACCATCCAATAATCAATTCAAATAATCCCGAAATAATCGTATTAATTCACATTGTTGTTTGTGCAAATTAATATAATTATTCCTAGAATCTACACTATCATTTCATGTAGACTAAAGATTATTACACTAATTATTCTATGTAATTCTACATTTGACATCAATTATTCAATTTCATACTTCATCAATTAATACAACATAAATTCAAATGGTTCAAGGGTAATTAACTATTTTTCTATGTCAATTGATTTAACATTTAAAGGGGTCATATTATACAAACTTGTCTAATTAAATTTAACATATATATCAGTTTCAAGTCACTAACAATTCTACGTCAAATTCAATTTCATATTTTTATCACTACCTACATTAACAATTTTAACGTCCAATATCAATATCAAACAATCAATCATCTATCAACAAAACTTGATTATCATCATATAAGTAACAGATAAGGGTGTCAGATGTCACAAGTGAACTGATATAGGTAATAACATATATAACAGTGTAAACAACTAACGGTAGCATATTTCAATTGTCGTTTCAATTGAAATCAAATTTAATAAATAAAAGAACATTAATCGTGAGTGATTGCTCAACTTCCGAGGCTAGAGAGGATAGACAATGAAATTGTGCTACGAAATGCAGGCACGACTTCCAAAGCAAAGTGAGATAGGCACGAATTCGACGGATAGAGATGATATAAATAAGAAATAGACGAAATCAAATCAAAACAGGATCGATGCAGATAGACTCGAAACAAAAGTAAATTATATTATTATTTTCTTAAACCAATATTCAATTTAAATTACATATTATATTTCAAATCATAATACATGTCCAAATCACTTTATATATATTATATTATAAAGTCTAAAAGAAACAAAAAATATATAAACTAATATATTATACAACTAGATAACATACGTAGGTTATATATAAATAAATATATATACTTATAAACAAATACATAAATAGCCTATATAACCATTCTATACAAAATCTTATACTATAACCAAATCTACAATTACTGCTAAAAGAAAATATAAACAACACTAATCGATATATATACTGTAACAAATATAACTATATCTATATTACTACACTATTAATATAACCGACATACTTTATCAATTATATATACACACATATAAATTCAGCAATTGCAACTTTTAAACTTACCCATATATATATATATATAAAACTATGCGCACTGAGCTATATTATAGATTTACTTAATAAATAGGTATGTATACAGTGTACAACCGATCAAATATATATATTCAAAACCAACTTAGGTAACATGATATATAAACTATGTATATTTAACAGCATAAAATTTATCACTAAATCACTTATATAAATTTATATAAATAGCCAACATACTTATAACTAAAAATCGAAACACATATTAATACATATATCTGTACATACTATATATATATATCTAACTAAAGCAGATCCTATATATGAAATAACTAACCCGTAGACAATAGTAGGTTATATATATATATTTACAACAAATTAGGTATAAACTCAATATATATATAACAACAGACTCTTATAAAATTCAAAATCAAACAAAATCCATATACATAAACCCACGGCTCATATGTATACATACAATTCATACGAACATATAAAACCTATACTTTATATAACCTTGTAGACATATATATCTAACATTGCATCTTGAAAATACCATAACCAATATATACATAGTGCTACAACTTTATAAACTAATATATATAAACCGTATATAATTATATATATATAAGAAGAAAAAAGAAATATATATATATATATATGAATGCACTTACGTGATGCAACAGAAGAATGTGCTAAGGCTACAGAGGAAGGATTTGTGGTGAGAGGTGACGTGAGCAGCTGCTCGCGTATGATTGCTCTTGCGTGGAGGAATGGCGGATCTGGGAGAGGAGGCTAAGAAAAAAGGTAGTGGGGATGCGTGAGGGAGAGGGGTGGTGAGCCCGTGTACTGGGCTGGGTGGAGACGAAAGGTGTGGAGGGAGGTTTGCACGCGGCAGGCAGATCATTGATGTCGAGGACAGTTGAAGGCAGTCTAGGTTCGTGGGTGTGTGGCGCGTTTGTAGAGTGGAAGGGAGAGGGGATGAGTGTGCTGCTTGAGTTGAAATATGAAATATGAGGAGGAAGAGACGTGAGGCAAATTTACAAGTAAAATTGAAATCATGCTCTAAAATGAATTCCAAAATGAGCAGAGAGAAAAATAATTTGAGGAAACGAATGGTAACAAGTAGGATTAGAAATAGTCCATATTTAATACATAAGAATATTAAAAGTTAATGGCTGCTTGGTTATACGGTGCAAGGTGAAAAGACAAAAGGAAACAAAAAGGCATGAAACGGATACCCATACGATTAGCGTTTTCACAGATTTCGCTGCGTACCGAACTTCAAAACACAAAATTGAATATACCGCAGAGATCAGCACAACGAAACGATCAAAATGGTATATAGATACCAGTGGTATGATTGAATTATAGAAATTCGAATTTTCTACCAGCGAAAAATGCAGCAAAAACACAGAAAAATAAGATCGACGGAGCTAAAGAAGTCCGAATTTGGAAAAACGAAAAATGACGTCATGCTCAGAAGACGATTTAGAATTTTTCTATGTAAAAATATTTTGATTTCGAAAACATTTTATTTTCATTACATTTTAACTGATTTAAACCGAAATGACGTGACTGAAATTTACTTTCATATTTTCTGACGAAACTTTACAATTTCCTATGTTTAAATAGACGCATTTTAAATATCAAATTTTCGTTGCGAAATTTTATTGTTTATTTTTATTTAACGAAAATTTCATTTAACGCAAAACGCGCGTTTCTTACGTTAAAATTATTATTTTGGTTTCTGTTATTGGTTACAGCTATTTCATATTATTACATTACGTTTTTAATATGTATTACATTATCGGTCTTATTGAAATTGGTCATCTACGAATTTGGTTTTGGATTTGTAACTTATATACAAAGAGATTTCCATTTAATAAATCGTAAAATTTTATTTCTATCGGATTTTTAATTAAAATTTTATTTAATTTAGTATTTTTAAAGTGTTAAAAATACGGGTCATTACAGTTTTGAAGGGGTAATCAAACTACTCCAGTTGGCTCGAACGATCATAAAGAACGAAATTTAAGTGTTTCGATTGGGTCAAAAGATCAGTAAAGGAAGGTTTTCGCAATTAAAACCTAGTCGAAAGGGTGTATTAAAGGGAATATCCACATCCTTTCTTCCTCTATTTACCCAAGAGAGATTTAAAGGTCTAACCTTTTACTCAAAACCAACTTTGGGGTGTTTACAAGTTTTTTTATTAACAATTATACAGTCCATTGTATATATAGGCCTCACTCTCAATTTTTTATTCTAAACGAAAGTAAATAATAAAATTTCATTTTGTGCAATTGTATTATTTATGTTTTGCATTTTACTTTCCTACATTTATATACATTTCCTGCGAATACGTGTATATGTGCCAGTAAAATTTTACCATTAAACTATACGTTCATGTTTATCTATGTAACACATTTAGTTACTGTAGCTCCGTAAATATAAATAAAATTCTACAAACACACAATATTATTCCTTAGGTTTTATTTATTTACTGCTAGTTAAAGTTGTTATATTCAATGATAATAAAACCTATAATGTCTAGATGATTTTTTACATGGCTTTCCGCTTGCGTCCGCACCAGCATCAATGTAATTCACGTTAATTGCACCAACACTAATTTGATTATACATAAACACTCATCTTCGAGTAATGTTGTCCATCAGTGCCTATCAACAGGCATCCATCATTAATATCGCCTATCTTTGGGCGTTTGTCAAGAATTGAATATGCGAGGGAGGACTATCTGACCACCCCCCAATTGAATTCTAGTATGAGGAATCGATCATGATTCGGAGTATTTCGAAGATAACTATATCTAGGTACCTTAACATTTGGTTTTCAAAACACATTATGTTTATGCTACTAATCTTGTAACACAAAGCTCTATTTAATTAATATGGTTCCATTTGTTCATAAAGAAAATTTTATAAAAATATTTATAGAGAATGCTGCTTAATTGCATCGAATTGAATCCAATGAGTATCTAAATGAAAGGAAATTCATAAATACAAAGAACCAAGTGAAATAGAATTTTCAATTTCTCCATATTCCACTTCGTGGAATTGGTTCTCCACCTACTATTGATAGCTTTGTCTTACCACGTAGGGTCCCTCCCAATTCAGGTTAATGGCCCCTATATTTTGAAAATTCCCATTTCAAATCATGTTTGTTAATTTGAACGTACGATCTGGGCCTTGGTGTTTAAATGTTAATTTGAAAATTCCCACTTCAAATCATGTTGTGCTAATCGTTGTTGGTGAGAAGCTATTCTCAAATTTGCTTCTTACTTTTTTTCCTTCACAAAGTCGATGGATTATAGCAATAGATCTTCATTCATAATGCATATGTCTATGAGAAGGGACTTCTTCTTCAATCAATATCATTGTTACAGTTCCATAAGCTAATGCAAATGACATATCTCTAGTTGTGGATTTCTCTGTTATCCGATAAGCCAATAATGCCTGTGGTATTTAAATCAACCTAGTTTCAATTTTGTTCATTTCATCCACTTGTTAGTGATGGATTTGATGATCTTATTCATTGCCTTTACTTGTCTTTTCAACCGTCAGTGTGCTACCATTGAGAAACTCTTTTTAATTCAATACCAAGCATAAAACTAACAAATTTTCACTTTCGAATTGAGTTCCATTGTCAGTGATAATCTTCTGTGGTACTCCAAACCTATACAAAATGTTTTTTTACTACAAATGTAATCACATTTGTCGAAGTGATTGTGGTGAGTGGCTCCACCATAAGACATTTTGTGAAATTGTCCACTGCAATGATTGCGTACTTTGCTCCTTCTCATGCCATCAGTGGCGCTTCAATAATGTCAATTCTCCAAACCGCAAATGAACATGGGCTAACTATTTTCTCAAGCTCATTTTATGCGGTTCTTGGTAACTTCTTGTAAATTTGCCATTTGTCACACTTCTTAGAAGATTTCACCACACCTTGGTAGAGCGTTGGCTTGAAATATCAATAGAAAAGTACCTTCTAATCTAGATTTATTACCTTGGTATGGTCTCCATGCCTTCTGTAACATCCTCTATCTTGAGGCCCAAAGCTAAGCGCTATAGATGTTGCAGTCATCTATAGTATTAACCTCCAATGACAAAACACGGTAATGTTAATGGTATCCATAATATCAGAAGCATATGAATATGAAACATAATCACATATTCAAAAACAACTTTTCTGATTACATTTCACAAAACATGTTTTATATCCAATTGCATAATCCCAATCATTTCCTAGGTTTAGATCAAATATAATTATCACATAAATACGCCAAGAGCGACATATGAAGATGCCCCCTTGGTTGATCAGAGTACTAAATAGTCATAACATACTTAATACAACACATCATAAATAAAACAAAATAACTCCTAAACATAGCTAACGTCAGCCTCATGCTCGTCTCCGGAAGCTATATTCGTCCACCTAATAAAACCTGTAAATCCTAACTTCTCAACATACTCAAATCAATTTTGAGCACCTAACAGTTTAAGAGGAAACATAAACTTCGAGTCAGACATAAAGCCTGGTGTTAATAATACTATACATCTAGGTTTGCTGATATTAAGTGAGACCACGCCGCTTAGCAGAACGGGTTTCCCTCACTAATATCCTTTTAGAAAATTATCTTTTGCAAATCAAAACCTGCAACCAAACTAGTTAAAACAATAATAGCAATATCGTGTATGCATACAAATCAGGTAATAAATGGACTATCTACCCGAGCATTACAGTTTTGTTTGGCTAACTACTAACCTTTGGTTGACTCTGGCCTACCAAACAAAATAAACAAATATTCTAACTTCTGTTAGATACTCCTCTTTTGGACGGTCTGTCCCTAACTTACTTCTCATAGGGTCAACTGGTCCTAATGGTTTTGCGAGCTCACCAATAACCTATCTCTACTCTGTATATTCCTTTCTGTGTGTAACATCGTTTTAGTCTTACCTGTGACAAAGCCCTACACACTGGAATTTTGGACTTATATTAGCTAGGGGCTACTAGGTAAAGTATAGGGTGCGACCCATACCAGTCCCATCTGGTATTCAAATATCTAAGTCATTTTACTTAGGGTCATCTATGCTTAAAAAATTTCTTGAAACATTTCTTTGAAATTGATTTATGCCTATAAATCATACTTAAACAAGGAAAATGTACTCTATTCTTTACTCAATTCACTTTGCCATGTTATATATATTTTACACAAAACATTATCAATGAAAACATTCGAAACCTTTGAAAGTACCACTTTTGAAACCATTGAAAGTACCCCTTTTGATACAAGTAAACTACTTTATATTATAACCTAGGCCGAAGGCCAAAACATACCTTTCGAAACCATTTACATTAAACATTTCGAAAACATTGAAATCATCTTTTTCGAAAGCTTTATAAAACCATAGACATCCTCCTTTCAAAACACTTTAAACATGCCCTTCGAAACCATTGGAAACCTTCCATTTAAAACCTTTCAAAACATTGGGGAACCACCCCTTCGAAACCTTTATCTTAAACCTTTTGAAAGCATTTGGGTTCAAGTAAAACATGTGGAACAACCTTTCGAAACCATAAAATCATTCCTTTCGAAACCTTTGGGTTTAACTTTCAATTGAACAAAGGGTTTTAAAACAACTAAGTCGAAAGCACCCTTTCGAAAGCATTTTCTTAAGTAAAAAAAGTGGATGGTTTCGAAACCAACCCCTTCGAAAGCATTTGAGAAGCATCTTAGATTTTAAAGCAAAAACGCCCTTTCAAAGGCATTGCTTCGAAAGGTTGAAGGCAGCAGCAGGGGGTTTCGACCCCTTCGAAAGCTTCTTTGTAAAATAAAACGCGCAACCACTTTCAAAACCATCCTTTAAAACCATTTAACCATGTCGAAAGCATTCTTTTCGAAAGCAAAGCAGGCGCATTTCCTTTTAAAAGCACAGCAAGGTTTCAACCTCTTTGGATCCCCTTGTCTCAATATATAACTTTCGCCTATGTCCAATCCACTGCATACCAAGTTTTTGATACCATGTGCATTGGTGTCGATGGAGATGGAGGCGGAAGTACCTAGTCCAAAGGCGGGTGCCGAAAGTGGCGAAACAGCAAAAGTATGGTAAAACTGACTTTTAACTTTAAAAAGTAATTCTTTTCAACTAACCTGCTTTGTTTGCAACATATGATTGGTTGCTAATTTCTTTTCCAAAATCTTTTCAAAAAGTGCTGTCGAATTTTCAGAAGTAAATAGTTTAAAATGTTTACAAAATGCCTCTTTTCCTTTTATAACTATATAAAACATTTAAGTCTCATACCTTAAATAATTTTATATTTAATAAACACTTAGAAAATTTTTACAAAAATACCCATAAATTACTTTTAATATGTTTTCTAATATATATTAATTTCTAACCCAAAAACAATATAAATTAGCCATATTTAATTTTAAACCCAATTAACCATTTTCTACACTAGAAAATTAATAATAAATCCACATTAATTCCGAAAATTATGAAATTTGAAATCCATCTCCAAAATATTATTCCTGACCTTATATAAAAATCGCAAGGCATTTGGATGTCATTTAATAGGGTTTTCACATTATCATAAAATCCATATGAAATAGCATAAATCATCAACAAGTATATATATATATATATATATATATATATATATATCCATTTTAACAATAAAAAATGGCAATATACTTTGCAAGAATATTCGGATCTGATCTTGAAACCAAAATCATCAGAAATATGAAATGTATCCTATTATTCACCTTTAGCTTGTGATTAAGGATTTGAGATTTGATCTTGGATTAAGTTGATTAGGCTTCCTTCTTTTGATTCTAGCTTATCTTCTTCTTGCTTTCCCCTAATGGTGGCCGGCCTCACTTATATTTTGTTTTTGTTTTGAACGTGTAAAATGAATGGGCATGAAGGATTTAGGGTATTAGAACATGTCTTATTCCTACTTTGCCCCTTATCTATTTGCCTTACCTATTTCATTTTAGTTTCCCTTAGTTCACTGTTTAAATTGGCACGACTACCTCTATTAACACAAATCTCAATCCCTTAACCATTTCATTATTTCATTTAATTTAAACTAATTAAATGTTCTAAATGCTGTTAACCAAAATTAGGGTCGTTACAGACTCCCCTCCTTAAATAATTTCATCCTCGAAATTACGATAAGGTACACAAAGAATCAATCATAAAGGTAAACCATACCATGAACAAATCAGGATAACTGTCTCTAGTCCTGCTCTAAGTCTCCCAAGTACAGTCTCTCTCATCGTCACTCCATTGGACCTTAACTAATTTGACTGCCTTGTTCCTTACCCTCTTCTCATCTCTCGCGACTATACGAACTGGTTTTCTAACTATGGTCAAGTTCGGTTCCACTACTAAGTCCTCCAACATAGTCGATGCTATAGTAGTCTCCAAATCTCGAACACACTTCCTTAGATGAGAAATATGAAAAACATCGTGGACTCCTGCTAAACTATTCGGTAACTCTACTATATATGCGAGTTTTCCGATCCTTTCTGTTGCCTATCGTTCTATGGATGGTAAGCGGTACTCATCTGGAGCTTGGTTTCCAAAATCTCCTGTAGACTCTTCCAAAAATCACTAGTGAATGAGGAATCTCTATCACTTACAATACTACTAGGAATCCCATGCAGTCTAACTATATTCTTCATAAAGAACTTAGCCAAAACAGGTGACGCCCTAGTTGAGTTAACCGGAATGAAATGGGCACTCTTGGTTAACCTGTCCACCATGACCCATATACTTTCATTTCCTCTATTAGATCTTTCCAACCCGTCTATAAAATCCATATAAATAGAATCCCACTTCCATACCGGAATATCAAAAGGCTGAAGAAACCCACTTAGTTTCTGATTTTCGACCTTCACTTGTTGACAGTTTGCAAACTGCCTAACCACAAGCCAACATCCCTCTTTATACCTTCCCAGAAGTAACTCCTCTTCATATCCTGGTACATCTTAGTTCCTCTCGGATGAATAGTGAACTTCAAACGATGGCATTCCTCAAGAACTTCCTTCCTAATGTCTCCCACATACGGAACACATTACCTTCCTTTTGTTCCTCAACCCCCCATTCTGGTTAAGACTAAAATCTTTCAATTCATCGCTCTTTGTTCCATCCCTTAACTTTATGATCCGTTCAACTAGTAATGGATCTTCCTTATGCTTAGAAGCAATCTTTTTTATCATCACCAGTCGAACTTCTAAACATGACAACATAGCAGTCTACTAAATCTGGTTTCAGATCTCTCCTGTATTCTACATGTCGTCAACGCTTCTAAATCTTTCCACTTAGCTATCATTGCCAATACTGCATTCTGATGTTTTCTGCTAAGTGCATCTGCAACCTTGTTTCCTTTTCCTGGTGTGTACTCAATACTAAAGTCATAAGCGGCTAAAAACTCTAACCATCTCTGCTGTTTCATATTCAACTCCTTCAGAGAGAATAAGTACTTCATCGACTTATGATCCGTAAACAATTCAAATCTCTCTCCCAAAAGGTAATGTCCCCACACCTTCAACGCAAAAATTACCACAGTTAATTCCAAATCATGTGTTGGATATATAATCTCATGTGGTCTAAGCTGTCGAGAAGCATAGGCAATCACTTTACCCCTTTGCCTTAACACGGCTCTTAACCCTATTCCACATGCATCTGTATACACTACTAAATCTTGATTATCTTCTGGAACAACTAACACAGGTGCATTAGTCAATAAGTGTTTCAGCTTCTGGAATACCTCCTCACGCTTATCGGTTCAAACGAACTTCACATCCTTTCGCGTTAGCTTGGTCATCGGTGCCGCTATCCATGAAAAATCCTTTATGAACCTCCAGTCATACCCAGCTAATCCAAGAAAACTCTTTATCTCATTCACTGTCTTGGGTCTCTTCCGATTATTCACCGCTTCGATCTTAGCCGGATCTACAAACACCTCATTCTCTAAGACTACATGACCAAGAAACTTCACTTCCTTCTTCTAGAAATGACATTTCGAAAACTTCGCCTTTAGTTGATGCTGCCTCAACATCTTAAGCACCACTCTATGATGAACTTCACGCTCTCCGTCATCTTTAGAGTGTATCAAAATATCATCTATGAAAACCAACGCGAACCTATCCAAGTGCACTCGAAAAACTAGGTTCATCAAATCTACAAAGAATGCTGGCGCATTAGTTAGTCCGAATGGCATTACTAACCATTCATACGATCCATATCTGGTTCTAAACGCCATCAAAGGAATACTATCCTCTACCACTCTATGCTGATAGAACCCTATCACTAAATCCAATTGGGAAAATACTTTTGCTCCACTCAACCGATCGAACAAATTGTCAATTCTAGGTAACGAATATCGATTCTTTATCGCCTTCTCATTCAATTTACGATATTGGATACACAACCATAACGATCCGTCTGGTTTCTTAGCAAACATTGCGGCTGCTCCTCAAGGAGAACCGCTTAGTTTGATAAAATTCTTGCCTTCCAAATCCACTAACTGCACCTTCAACTCCCTCCTCTCGGTAGGTGTCATCTTGCTTGGCGGACTACTCACCGGTTCTGCTCTTGATACCAAATCTATCCAAAACTCAATGGCTCGTTTCGGTGGTAATCCTACTACGGGTTCAAAGACATCGGTGAATTCTCTAACCATAAAAACTCGATTCAACTCGTCTTCTACCTCCACAACACCCAACAAAGCGCTAACCTCACAACTAGGTTTTTCTATAGAGTATATAATCTGATCACTACAATAAGGGTGCCTAAGCGATATTTTCCCATCATGGCAAAATATCTTAGAATCGTATTTACTTAAGCAATCCGTACCCAAAATAATTCTGAACCCTACGAAATCGAATACATGCAAACTGCAAACAAAGGTATGACATTACTAATCAAACTGTTGGTGGTCACATCTCATCCCAAGAGTTGCATAACCTCCTATCGAATTTGCAACCCTTAAGGAAGTAACAAGGTATGAGAGTTCTAGGTTATGCTTACCTACCAAACAATGAGATATAAAATAATCTGATGCATCGGTATCAAATAAAACGCTAACTGACATACCATATATCATAAGCGTACCTCCCAACACATCTTTTTCTTTTTCCTCTGCTGTTGGTCTCGAGGTAGCTAGTTCCAATGCAAACACTTTGTGTAACTAACGGCTACGGATGCTACAGTCATCCATAGTTATTAATCCTCGGTGACCAAATATGGTAATGCTAAATAAATTGATATAACAGAAACACATGGACATGGAAAAAAATTAAATCATAAAAAAACTTTCACATTCCATTTCAAATCATTTCAAATTCATTACATAATCCCAATACGAGAACCACGATCAGAGAAAATATAATTATTACAACATATGCCAAGAGCGACATATGAAGATGCCCCCTTGGATGATCAGAGTATAATATAGGCAATTTAACACCTTTGCCTTTACAACAATAACATAGTGGAATCAAAATAGAAAAGAACCCTAAATAACTATCATGCCTCCTGCATGTCTCCGGAAGCTTATTCATCTAAAGAGGTACCTGAAAACCTCAACTCTCAAACTACTCAAAATCAATTGAGCATCCGAGAGTTTAAAGGGAAAACATAAACTTAAAGTCAGACATAAAGCCTGGTATGAATAATAATCTACCATCTCAAATCATTTAGATATCTAGTGAGACTACGCCGCTTAGCAGAATGGGTTTTCCCCTAACTAGTATCCTAATCAAAACTTTATAAAACCATATACTGTGCTCCTACATCCACAATGGTTAAAACATAGCAATCCAAAAATATTATAATGATATGCAAACAAGTAAATCGATTCTGGATTTCTCATCCCCATTCATTCTGACTATCTATCTTAATTATAGTTTCTAAGGTCACTATTAACCTATTAGTTTTCATGAGCTAGCTAATAATCTATTTAATGTTTATGGACACCCTGTCCGACTTTCATAGTTTTTTGGGATCACTAAGAACCTATTAGCCCTTACCAATATCTTCCTTGTTTTATGGGTTCTCACTGAACCTATTGGTATCACCAATAACTTCCCTCGTATTCTAGTTTCATGGGTTGCTAGGAACCTACTAACTTATGTCAACAACTTAAATTAGATATAGTTTTCATGGGTTCACTACAAACTTATTGACCCCTGCCAATAACTCTTTCTAATCATAGTTTTCATGGGTTCACTACAAACTTATTGACCCCTGCCAATAACTCTTTCTAATCATAGTTTTCATGGGTTTACTATGAACCTATTGGCCCCTTCCAATAACTTTTCCTAAACATAGTTTTCATGGGTTTACTATGAACCTATCTATCTGATAACTTCTTTTAATCAGTATTTAAGCATCATATATTCTGGTCTTCCTGACCTTCTGGATGCAATTCTATTAATTCAGGAGTTAACTCAATTTTTATATTCGCTACTGGGTCAACCTTGCTGGATATTCTGCCCTTTCTCCCCAAAATACAGTTATGGGTCCATATTAAAGTGAATATGTAAACTAGAAGAAGCAAACATACAAACATAATAATCACTAAACTATGTGGTTTAATATCCTTGAAATCATTTTCGTATAAAACATGGTTAATCCCTTTAACCTATTATTTTGTCAAGGAAAGCTTCTTCAAAAACTTCATACTTAAAAGCCATTTCATAACTCCTTTATTATGCCATGGTTTTCCTTTAAAAATGGGATCGGGTTCTTTGTTTTGAAAACTAAGGCTTTCGAAACCATTAACTATTGCTTTCGAAACCATTGGATAACCTCCTTCGAAAACATTCAAATCTTATTTTCAAAACATTAAGCATATGCTTTTCAAAACACTTTAAAACATCTATGTCGAAACCATCAAACTATACCTTTTGAAAGTATTAAAGCATTACTTATTAACTCTTAGAAGTGTAGCTTCGAAACTACTTGAAAGGCCCCTTTCAAAAGCGTTGGATTTATTTTTACAAATATCATTTGGGTCAAAGAGAATATATATGAAAGTACCCCTTTCGAAACCTTTAATCTTCATATAAAACTGTTTGGGGAAAATTGATGGCTTCGGAACCATCCTTTCAAAAGCTCAAAACACTTAAGTAAAACATTTGAAGGATGGCTTTGAAACCCCTTTCGAAGCCATTGCCTTCGAAACCCTTGAATCCTTTCATAAGCTTTAGGAAGTAGCAAGTACAAGTATAAAACAAAGCTACCTTTCGAATTGGTTGATAACTTCAATCCATTCGAAAGGCATAGGGATGGCAGAAGAGATTCGACTTGGTAAAAACTACCCTTTTCAAAAGCATTGATTTTAAACTAATTAACTCATTTAGAAGTTACAATTTAAACAAGAGGCGGCAATCCCTCCAAAAGCAATTTAAAAAGACCCCTTCAAAGGCATTGGTTTCGACTCCTTCGAAAGCTTTTAGTAAAAACAGGCAAGTGCATTTCTTTAGAAAATAAAACAAAAGTTTTCAACCCCATCGAAAGCTATGTTTCAACATCTTGCCTTCTGCCCTTCTCCAATCACTAGGTACCAACATTGTGATACCTTGTGCATTGGTTTCGGCTTAGTTGGTTTCGACCTGGTAGGTTTCGAGTTGGTTAAAAGCGGAAGCATACGGTTGAAAGGTGCTTCTGAAAGAGGAGGAACCCATTTTTCTTGGTGAAGACTGATTTAATGCCATTTAAAGTAGTTACTTTATAACTAAACTACTTTATAACTAAACTGCCTATTTGTAAACATTTAATTGGTTGCAATAAACTTTTCAAATCCTGTACCAAAATAACTACCGCATAATTTCAAATCTAAACAAAGATTAATATTCACAATTAAGCCCTTCCATTAAGCAAAACAATTAAAACAATTAATCCTTCTTCAAAAAAAATTAATTTCCATAGTAAACACTACTAGAAAAGGCTAAAATACCGACAGCAGCTAGCGACAACTTCCGAAGGCCAATTTTCGCCGGCTACGCCCGTCGGAAATTCACGAATTTCAGGCCTCAGCCGAGACCTTTCTTCCTTATTTGCTCAGCATGAAAACAAAAAACCCTAAAACCCAATTTCTTGCTTCCAATCTCCAAATTTAAGTTCTCGGATCCTCCACGGCTGCATAATCACACTTTATTGCTTTCAATCTCAAATATAATCACTTATATTCGCGAAAACCCTAATTTTTACAATAAATCTAGATTTGCATAAGTTGATAAATTAGGGCTAATTAGTGATTCTAATTGTTTCTAATAGCCTAATAATGGTTTATAGTATCCCATGGTATACCTATTCCATTTGTTAGTGTGAAATTGTAAAGAGTAGGTATAATTTGTGATTTTGTGTGTGTGTAAACCATTATGTATGTGTTGTTTCTATCATTGTCTTGTGTTAATTGGAATAAGCCATAGAACTTGAAAACAAGTTACTTATCGAAAAACAAAGATACATTTTACTTCAGTCGAAGTTAGAATCATCCATGTCCATTACTTTTAAACATCTTGACTTGTATAAAAATGAATGCATCAGTCTCAAAAAGAAATTGACTACATTTACTACGCCATAGATGGCCTATTGCAACGAAAATACAAGATGTTGCTAGCTACAATGTAACGATAGCTATGCTGATTTTTGTCTATTACAACATTAGCTTCAGGATGTTAGTATAGATATCAACACTATGTTGCAGTAACTATAGACTTATAAAAATATTATAAAAAATGAGTGCAAGCTGAAAAAAAAGCGGGCTGGATTAATTTTGAATGCGGGAAGCAAAAACAAAGCGGCAAAAGTTAACAAAATATGTACTCCGCCGCTCAACCTCTCAAACACTCAAACACTCTGCGATTTCAATTAGGGCTAAAAGTTCTAAGTTTACAAGCTTAATTGGGGTTCGATTAGGGCAAGTTCGAGTTCAAGTTCAATTAGGGCTTCGGTGTTTCAATTAGGTCTTCAATTGGGGTTCGTTCGGGTTTCGAATTTCAGTTAGGGCTTCGACTTAATCTGCTGCTTAAGGTATCACTCTATGTATATTTCAAGTTTTTCCTGATTTGATTTTTGTGTTTCCTAATTTACTGATTTACTTGTGAGTTCAGGTGTAATCATATTCCCGATTTTATTATTGTGTTTGTCTTTGTATGTTATTTGTGTGTAAATTAGTGATGAATGACGAGGAAAAAATATGGGCAGAACTTCCTAAGTTCAGTGAAGGATATATCAGTGGAGTGAAACGTTTTAGTCAAAATACTTTTTCTAGATTCACAGTAGGTGATGAAATTACATGCCCTTGCAAAAAGTGTCATAATCGCAAGTGGCATCGTCAAGAGGTAGTCTACGAACATCTGATTTGGAATGGTCCATCTGAATTGTACGTGAAATGGATTTGTGAGGTTTCCTGTCTTTTCCAAACTAGTGTCCGTCATGCTCATGCATTTGTACGCATTTGGTCAATATATGTCTACAAGTTAGATGCATATTAAACATTAAATATGAGTCCAATCCATCTCTGTGGAAATTAAGTAATTTGTAAACTATTGGATACACTCTTAACTCTTAAGCATATGGATGTCAAGTTGATGCCTGTCTTTTGTCTGCTGTATGTTGATGGCTTTCCTGCCTTGCTAAGATTAAATCGTTTTAGTATTATATATATGTTCATGGATCATGGGTTAATCATGGGGTAATCTTAGTTTTGCATCAGAATCTAAGATGAATCATGGGATATTTGTTATCTCTGTGCTTACAGTTAATAATCTGAAAGCATAGACATATAGGATATTTACTATGCAAATTTTCCTTAGCTCGGCCTTGAATTTTGCAAAACTGATACATCACTTGATACTATGCTTAAAAAAGCTATAATATTGTTGCTAGATATGTTGTGATTTTATACTTGTTGTTTCTTTATTTTTGCACTTGTAAGCTGCTTGAGAACTTACTGTTGCTCCATTTTTGCATCTGTGAGTTGCTCGAGACTTTTAGCTTGTGTGCACTTGCGGTTTCTGTTCTTCATTTGAACCGAGATTTGTTTTTATGTAAAGGCAATCATATTTACCTTAGTTTTGCTTTGACTTTGAGTATAATTTCCGAATTGATTAGTGATATATGTTCTAGAAAAATTGGTTTGATATCCTTTTGCTATTTAACTTTTTTCATTTAATTTGTATCAGTCCAACGAATCAGATGGAGAACTTTTTGTTAAAACTCGCAAGCGGAAAGAAGGAAAGGTGTACAAGACTGATTCTTCAGTAATGAAGTACAGAATTGTAAGCATTTTATTTTCTCTTCAATCAGATGTCAAAAAAATGCTTTATTTTGCGCATCGACATTTTTGTAGAATTAGATCCTGTTTTGTTGAAACCTATAGCAGGATATTTTCTGAATCCATAACAATTATTGTTTAAGAAACTTGTTTCAGAATTGTTAATTTTATTTAATGTCACATTTTGAAACTGCTTTATTTTACAGGATAAGATTGAAAAAGCAATAGGTGAAGAAGGAAGTATGGAGTTGTTCAAGAAATGATTTCTGATGGAAAGTTGCACAGTCCATCTTGGCTTATAGGACGGCACACAAAGTCTGCAGAAGTTTCAAAATATGCCCCAACAATAAGCACATACATACAGGAGCTGGCAGCGAAGATAAGGGAAAATATAGCTGACGAAGTCGAAGCAAAGGTGAACAAGAAGGTCCAAAATGAATTTGATGCAAAGGTGAACCAAAAAGTTCGGGAGAACTTGACATGGGTGCTTAAGAAATTAGGCGAAGCAAACCCTGACATGCAATTTGATGTTGGGGATCTTTGTGCGACCATCTGCAGTGATGGCACTGGTGGCACTGGAGGCACTAGAGACACCGATGGCACTGGAGGCTCGCAAATATGAATGTACTGTTAATAAGTAGAATTTAGTATGTACCGGCTGTAACTATGAATACACTGGCTATGTTTTTAAGTATGTTTGTTATTCTGTACTTGACTAAGTAAAACTTGTGTTGCTAGTTATTCTGAAATGAAAAGTTCTTTGTTGCAGTGTAATGTTGCCATTAGATATGATATAATGTTGCAGTATAATGTTGCCATAGATATGATATAATGTTGTAGTAGTATAATGTTGCAGTACATTTCCAATTTAAATTGCAAAAGGTGTTGCCATAGATATGATATAATGTTGTAGTATGTGATGTTAATTATGGTAATAAACTGGCAAAGTGTTGCCATTGG
Source organism: Allium fistulosum (assembly GCA_030737815.1). NCBI lineage: Eukaryota > Viridiplantae > Streptophyta > Magnoliopsida > Asparagales > Amaryllidaceae > Allium > Allium fistulosum. The sequence continues at coordinate 681,844,882 of CM060905.1, read as the reverse complement.
ATGGTAAAAGTGTTACCATAGATTAATGAATATGGGCCCCACAACAGGGTTCCGTAAAGGTGGGCCATAGAATTAGTGAGCCCCACAATGTGGGCCCACATGTTGGGGCCCAGATTGTGGGGCCCACTTTTTAGTAAATTTGGTACCTGTGGCAACAACAGAACCGATGTTGCCCTAGGGCCGCAAAGATGTTGCCTTTGACTCTAGGGCAACGTGGCAAAATGCATCACCGAGAAAGTGTTGCCTTTGCCCTTTTTTAGCCTACAACAACATTTTTTAGCACTTCTTGCATCACTTCTTGGGTGTTGCAGTATGCAATCTATGACGTAGTGATTGGAAAATGACAACAATATTGAAGCAACCTTATTCGAGAAAATACGCCGAATAATGTGGTAAATTAATAATTTTTTGAAATATATAAAATTAGTAAATTTTCAACTGTTTACAAACAATAATATATATTACATAATAAATAAGAAGACAAATTATAAACTTCCTCTTTTTGTATAAACTACTTTTTTATTACGTCCCTTAGAGAGTTTTTGTCCCCGTTCGACAAATGTTGTACATAATCGTTATATAAATATTCGTTTTTGTTACAAAACGGACATTTATATTCACCTAGTACAATACTTGATGGATGTGTCCCTGTATTGGACTAGTTATAAACACAGTAAACAATTACATTTCGTACATTATTTCGTTTTAAACGGTTCACAAAATTTCGATGTCACTTTTCTTTTTTGTTTCCTGTGCACACGCATTTGTGTACAATGCAGGAAACAAAGGGAAAGTGTAGTCGAAATTTTGTTGAATCGTTTAAAAATGAAATAATGTACAAAATGTAAGTGTTTACTGTGTTTGTAATGGGAAGTAGGATGATTGACCAGCAAAAAAGAAAACCATAAACCAACATTTCAATATTGTATTCTTAAGTGGGGTAAAATTGATGCGTATAAGTTTATGTGTCAATGCATTGAAAAATAAAATGTCAATTCGTAAAATGACCAATATTTAATTTTGAATTTGTGACATATTTTTTTAAATAGGAAAAATGATCGATTATTTTGTTGAACGGAGGAGATGGATGTATCAAAGAAGTGGATTGAGAGGCTCAATAAAGGAAGATTTTTATAATGTTATAAACATATTTTTTGAATTCGCTTTAAGTAATAACGGAAACAATGTAGAAATTCATTGTCCGTGTTGTAAGTGCAAACATTTGAAGTATTTGTTACCCGATATTGTGAAAGTTCATTTGTGCAAAAACGGTTTCGTGCCAGAGTATTATGTTTGGGATCGTCATGGAGAAGTTGTAGCACATACTTCTGCAGAGTCTGAATTAAAGATTGATGGTAATGAAATTGTTATGACGAACCGTATAGAAAAATATGGTTGAAGATGCAGCATGATCAATGTTCCTTACGGTTGAAGTTGACGACGATAGTGTAAATGTTGAAGAACAAAATATTGAAGAAATTTTTTTATGATTTATTGGATGCTACTAAGAAAACTCTTTGGGATGGTTGTAAAAGCGACACTCAGCTATCAGTAGCCGCAAAATACATCGTGATGAAGTCAAAATATGTAACGACCCGTAATTTCGCTACTTCGAAAATGAGAGATTTCATTCATTTTAAATTTAAAAGGAATTTAAAACTTAAATAAATATGTTATATATTATAAATAATTATCAATTCTTATAATTAATAAATTTAAAAGTATAAATTTGGATTTTAGAAGAAATCAACAAAAGTTAAGTTTTGTTAATAATAAATAAAGGCTTAAATAAATAGGTTTAAATATTTATTTGATAAGTTAAATTTTATTTAAAACACCTAATAAAGATAATAAAAGTATATTAATATATTTGAAAATATGTTAATAATCGTTTTACAAAAATATCCAAATTTTGTCGCATTTTGTCAAATTTACATACACTATAAAATTAAAGATTTTGATATTATTCAAATATGATTTTGAAATAAGAATAGACATGTTTTAATTTATTTAAAGAAGAAAAAAATTCATTTTAAAATTTGGTTTACATCAGTATATAGCTTAACAAAAACGTCAAATTTTGACTGTAAAATTTATCAACAAAAAACACCATTTTCAACCGAAACAAGTTGTCGACAAGTTGTTGCAACTTAACACATTTTCTAACATATAAATACAAGTTTACAAACTTTTAAACACTTTACATTTAGCTTATAAGACAAAACACTTATATTAGGAAAGTTTAAAAATATTTATATAAAAAGTGAAAAGTTATGATTTGACAAATTTAAATTTATTTTAAAAACTTTTTAAACAACATCATTACTTATATCTCATCTCATTTATGAGATGTTATGTGTATGCATAAGAAAGGAGCTAAATTATATGTTTAAATATTTACAAACCACAAGTAACACCTCTTCACCTCTTAACACACTCTTTCATAAACATCATTCCACACATTAAATGCAACTCAAATCAAAGGCTGATCAAATGCAAAAGTAAACAAGGTTATTAATGTCATTTACCACCAAAATCTTCACTTATAAATACAACCTCAAACCGCTTCACTTTCACTTCACCTTCCTTTTACAAAATTTCCAAAATTCTTCTCTACTTCTTCAATTTCCCTTCTACCTTCAAGCTACCACCTCCACATCACCTAAACCACCTTACCCCACTCCAAAATCACCTACCTACCCTCAAACAACCCATGGACGAGCCCTACCCGCCTAAACCCAAGCCCAAACTCCCTCTAAACCACCAACCCGAGCACACCTAGGCCGTACCCCCTCCTAAACACCAAGGCTGAACCCATACTCCACCATACCCAAACCCAAAGCAACATACCCAAGGTCGGACCCTCCTCCCTAGGCCACACCCCCTCCCCTTAACCCCACGGCCAAAATAATAAAAAAAAAGAGAAAAGAAGAAGAATAAAAAAAAGGAAAGGAAAAGAAAGAAAAGGAGAGAAGGAAAGGAAACGACAAAAGTCGAGACGTTTGGAAATAACATGTTAGCTCGAGAGACACGTATCTTATGTAAAAGATTGACGGAGTGGATATGAAGGTGAGAAATTCTCATCTCTTTTGAATTTATATTTTGTTTATGTTAAAACAATCATATGTATATCTGTATGCCATATGAATGTTTATTTGGTTGTTAATATGGATGATTTGATAGTTGGTTAGATAATTGAATTATGATAATATATCCCGTTAGGGTATTAATAGTGAATGTTGGATTTGAAATCATATGTTATGTGATTTGTTGAATGGATGCTATGTTAGTAATGAATATGGATATTGGTTATGTTCATTTTGATTAAGTGATCCTTTGTTAATAAGACCATATTTTAGTGATATGAGATATTTTAGAAAAATAAGTCTCTTTTCAATTAGAAGTGAAATTAAAGTAAAAATAAAAGAGAATTTGAAATTTGAAGTGAATCGGATTTAAAAAGGATAGTTAAATTGAAATTGAGATGAATAGTGAAATTGAAATTGAAATCGATATTGAAAATTGAAGTTTAGTTTGAGATTGAATTGAAGTTTAAATTGAAATTAGATTTGAAATCTAAGTTTTAAATATGTTTAATTTGAAGTTAGAATTGAAATTGAATTGAAATTGGGATTTTAAAATTTAATATTAAAATAATGTGGATATAATAATATTATAATATGGTAATAGTGAAAATATATTTTAAATACTTTAAAAAGTGAAAATATTGATTTATAATGATTTTATAAGTGATAGAAATCAATTTGAATAATTTATTTCAAATATTGAAAAATAAGTTAAAACTAGGTGCGTCGCGCAACGGTAGTTCGCGATTTCGCGCCGAAAAGTTCAAATGAATGTGTAGAGTGGAATATAGCTCGGAATTCTTCGAGATAAGAAAATTCCGGACTATTATATCCATATCTTCTAAACGAAGAAAGAAAATCAAAATTTTGTTGAGTAGATTTTGAATTAAGTCCAAATCAACTTTCTAGAAAAATCGCGCTAGTGCAGTTAATTGACCATAATAGAGAATCTGTTTAAATGAACGTTTTTAATATTGAAAAAATATGAAATAAATTTGATAAATCTATTTAAATGGTTTTAAAGAGATTTGGATTGGAAACTATGAATTATCGAATGTTTAAAAGTTGATTTAATCAAATAAGCTTATATAGCACTTTCCGCAGCACTTTTATGCTGCGAATGGTATAACTTTTTGTAAGTTTAAATGTAACGATTTTTCCCTGAATCAATTGAGAATGTTTTTAAAAGGAAAGTTAAGCGTTTTAAAAGATAATTGGGAATCTTTATGATCAATTCCAAAATAAAGTTGATAACTGAGTATGCGGAAACGACTAGTACATTTGTCCCGCCTTTGAGATCTAGGAAGATAAAACAAGGTGTTTAACTAAGGTTAGGGATGGAGCAACCAGTGCCTTGAACTTACCTGGCCTATGTTTTCTTTTCTTAGGCGAGGGGTGGAACAGATCGAAAGGAAAGCCCGAATGCTCTAGGATAAAAAGATTGTATTAAGTTTTCCAAAATAAAAGAAGATCGGTATTATCCAAAATTTGAGCAATCTTTGATTAGAATGATTTCTATGATCCTTTTTACTCAAAAATGTTTGCTAAGGTTTATTTTAAGGTTTATCGTAAATGATGTCTTAAATAACATTGTTGTTGACCCGCCTAAAAGTTAAGGAATTTGGATCAAGAGTTAATTTCTTAGAATTATTCTAAATCGAAAGTAAGAGATTTCGAAATCATCCGAAAAGAATTCAAGTGAAAAGAGACTTAATAAAGCAAAGTGGATTGATGAGGGGGACAAGAACACTGCCTACTTTCATCGAATCGCTAATGGCCGTCGCTGATCCACGTTCATCTCGGAAATCCTCCATAATGATGCCAGCTTCACCAACCAATCTGACATCCTTCGCCTTTTCACCGAATACTACCGCAACCTCCTTGGTAGAACCTCTCCTCAGCTCCCTCCTATTGACTGGAATCTCCTTTGCCCCAACCCTTCCCACATCCATGTTGATTCCCCCTTCACTGAAGAAGAAATTTGGTCGGCTTTAAATGGCATGGCTGATGATAAAGCTCCTGATGGCTTCGGACTGCTTTTTTCAAACATTTCTGGACAACCATCAAGTCTGACATTATTGATATGAGTGTAGAATTTCAATCCAATCCCTCTCTGATTGCAAGATTGAAATATTCCAACATCATCCTCTTACCCAAATCCCCCGGTTCCACCACCCTTCCTTCCTTTCGCCCAATCAGTCTCCTCAACACAACCTTCAAAATTATCACTGAACTCCTCGCTAATCGTCTGCAAAAGGTCATCGGTTCTCTGGTTGGAGTGTAACAATCGGCGTTCATCCAAGGCCGAAGCATCTTAGACTGTGTTGCAGCTATCCAGGAAGTTATCTCATTCTGTCATCACTCCTCCACCCCAGGAGCCCTCCTTAAATTAGACTTCTCCAAGGCTTTCGATTCTGTTAACTAGAATTTTTTGCTTGACCTTATAAAACACAGAGGCTTCTCAGACACTTGGTGTATCTGGATCAAAAGTATTCTAGACACAAGCTTTTCAGCTATTTCTATCAATGGCTCCTTAGGGGGCACATAAAATCAGCCAGAGGTCTTCGACAAGGCGACCCACTCTCGCCACTTCTTTTTATTCTCATCTCAGATGTCTTCAATCGTATGGTCAAACTCGCAATCTCCAATAACCTCCTAGCCGGCATCAATCTCCCCAACTCAGAGTTGTCTGTCTCCAACCTCGAATTTGCTGACGATGCCATATTATTGATCTCCCCAACGCCAGACCACCTCCACTGTCTCAAGGTCCTATTATATATCTTCGAACTCATCTCTGGTCTATCCATCAACTTTTCTAAGAGTTCCATCATTATGCTCGGCAACGCCCACCACCTCGGCCCCTTTTCTGCCTCTTTGCTTAACTGTAAACTTGACCACTTCCCTATCACCTATCTTGGAATCCCCATTCACCCCACCAAGCTCGCTTGACATGACTGGCTCCCTCTAATCTCCAAGATCGAATCTCGACTGTCAACATGGAAAGCCAATTCTCTATCTGCTGTAGGCTGCCTCGTCCTTGTCAAATCAGTGCTATCCGCCCTCCCCTCATACAGGATGTCGTTCCATGTACTACCGAAATGGGTTATAAATAGAATTGATTCTACTAGACGTTCTTTTCTCTGGAATGGCACTAAAGGGAAATGTTAAATCAATCAGGAGTCTGTCTGTCTACATAGAGATCATGGTGGTTTAGGGCTAGTTAATCTCCGCTCTTTCAACATCGCCCTCTTATCCAAATGGCTTTGGCGTATCATCACTCCAGGCAGTTTCATCTGGATTACCAATCCAACCATCATCTCGTCCTTCACACACCCCGCGTCTGTCACCCTCTCCCTTCTAGACAGGTATTTCAAAATTCATATCCCATGTCAAATCCATATTCCATGTATCAGTAGGAAATGGTCACAATTGCCTTTTCTGGCTTGGTACCTGGCAAGGTCAATTGCCCCTCGCCCGCTCTCTCACCTATTTATTTCCCCATATCTCCCTCCACAACAGTTCTGTTGCTGACCTAACCTCTCTCGGCCCAACCAGCATATGCCCCCCAGCTCTCTTCGACCTCAACACGCTGAACGACCTCAACTCTGCCTTAAACTTACTCCTTTCCATCCAACTCACTGACACACCAGACTGCTATATCTGGGCACGTTCCCCAGAGAAAGGCTTTTCGGTTGCCTCTTGCTATGCATTCCTCAACCATCCAGGTAGGTCCTTCTCTTTTGCAAGACTTTGGAAATGCAGACTCCCTCCTCTCATCCTTTTTTTCCAATGGTGCCTCATTCACGCTCGCATTAACACTAAAGACAGACTCAGACGCTGGAACACTCAGCTTGACCCTCACTATGTCTTCTGTTCCTCGCAGGAAGAATCTATTCTTCATCTTTTTTTCGAATGTGACTTCTCCTACTATATTTTAGCCTCGGCCAGCGCCTACCTTATTGGTTACATCCCTACCATACACTCATTCTTAGACTACTGGCAATATGGCAAACCAGATAAACTCCTTGATTCCTTCATCGCTATATATAGTTGGTGCATCTGGAAAGAAAGAAATGATTATGTATTCAACAAACCCACAAATAGTAATTCTATAATTTGTAACAAAATCTCCTATTTGTTTTCTCTATGGACAGGCTCAGTGCATAATAGCCCCTTCACTTGGCACCTTCCTTCCAGCAGCAATGAATCTTCAGATGATTAGCTCACAATCGAGCCTGACAGGCGGACTGGGCTGTACGTATGGGTCCATCAAAGTTTGTCTGAATACATTATAACTCTTCTTCTACAGTTGTATATAAACCTGACTGCGTTTGTTCTTTTGGGTTTTTACTTTACCTGCGAATTATCATTTTGGCTACCGACCAGGCTTGTTGGTCGACTCAGAATTCTACTACTTATATTATATATGTTCTAATCGGCTATGTAGCAATGCACTACACACCCGTTCCTCTCAAAAAAATAAATCCTATATACTCATATTCACTTTTTTTATCGATGATTGGCTTCGAAGGAACCGGGGTCGGATTTGGGTAATCCCTATCCGAAAACCACTTCGAACCAATGTATACGTTCGAAAGTGAAGGCATGTTGAAGATAATGATTATTGAAGACCGTGGATCTTTATAGCGTGAGGACTGCTTGTTGACTTGCTCTGGGTAGCTCCCGAGTTATATATAGCAGTGGTCTCCTCGTTGTGGACATTTTTCGAATTGCAAGGACTACTCGCTACTAGTGGTAGTAGGAAATTGCCTTCGGTTTGTCCTGTTCCTGGACAAATTTGTATGGACGTTTGTCTGACATTGCATTTCTAATGATTACGAACATTGGTTTTTACAAACGTACATCTATTGGTGGCGGAGAAGGCAACTTCTCTTAGCTTAACACCCTTCCTTGAGACGTACGAGCTCAAGGGTTGTATTTTTGTGGAAGGCAATTAGTAGTCAACGGAAATGGCACATGTGGCATTCAGAGATATGTGCTATGTGAAAAGGTAATCGTTGCCTTAAGCCTCATCAACCCGGAAATGACCGAAACAGGATTAGATGCAGCAAGGCTAAGTGGGTCATTCCCAAGTAGGTTATGATCATCCCCTTCTAGATATATTTCTTTCCGCTATGACGTTCGGGATGTAAATTAATGTGGTGTATGGAAAACGAGCGCTCGGTTAAAGGTCGGTAATGACCGGAGGATGGCATATTCGGTACTATCTAGTTATAGAGGTAGGTCGGTCTTGTGTTGGTAGAGGAGTTTTGTGAATGTTCCTCGGGACATCCATCTAGAGGTGTACCTATTTCGGAAGGTAGATCCTTTACCTGGTCATTTGTATGGAAATCCATTCTCCAATAAGAACCTACGATTTTGTTTGTACTGGCGTAATGAATAGCCTCGAAATGCTATATGGGTAACCATTTCAGATAAGATTAATAAGTTTATTTGCAAATGTTTTCGAAGAGATGTCATTAAAAATAATATCAAATGTTTTGATATAAAAGTGTTTTAGTTATCATAAGGTAAAAACTCGTCCGTGTTTATGTGTGGGCGTGGTCTTATGAGATACTATTGTTTTCAAAGGATTTTATCCAAAGGCTGATATATGACACTATCATTTATTATTGAGTTTTTCTCACGCTGGTTTATCAAGCCTGATCTGGGTGTTTTCAATACTCAGGTCAGATCCAAGTAGTTTTAGGTTTAGTCGAAGACGATTGAAGTTTCCAGAGGAGAGCTGGAGATATTCATCTACGTATGGACATATTCTATTATCCGTTGTACTTAGTTTGTTTTTGTTGATGTTTATCAGTAATTGTAAGGAAAGATGTTTATAACTGTCCAAGTTGAATTTAGGTTAGACTCTGATATATGTATTTAAATGTTTTCCGCTGTAAAGATATTTGTTCAATATTATATGTTATTCCATTCGTGGGAGATTCTGTTCTGTCTATTTTTCTTTATTACCCTTCATGTTCCGTATTTTCGTGCAATTTGAGTTGGACATGGTGGTTTATTGTCGATTCAAAGGGTACGGAAAAACAGGCCGTGATAATATACAACATCACTGAAGCCGGATTTACAGCTGTTGTGCAAGCTGCAAAACGACATATGCCGCCCGATAATTTAATGTGTGAAAATCACTATGAAGTTAAAAAACTTATGTTGGCTTTTGGTTTACCTTATCAGAAAATAGATACATGTTTAAATGGCTGCATGTTGTTTTGGAAAGAGGACATCACTCTTAGGAAGTGTAGCATATGTAACGAGGAAAGGTACAAACCAAGAAAAAAGAAGGAAAAGGAAGTTCCACACAAACGTATGCATTATTTGCCCATCACTCCGAAGCTTCAAAGATTTTATGCATCTTCTGTAACTGCAAGTCATATGAGATGGCATAGTGTGAGAATAGAGGAAGAAGGTACGTTAACACATCCAGTCGATGGAGAAGCATGGAAGCAGTTAGACAAAACTTATCCCAATTTTTTAGTGGAAGTCGTAATGTTAGACTTGGATTCTATACGGATGGTTTTTCACCATTTTCTCGGTTTGGTGCTAAATATTCATCTTGGCCCATTATCATCACACTGATAATTTACCTCCATGGATGTGTATGAAAATGCAATATATGTTTCTTACTGTTGTCGTCCCTAGCCTCGACGATCCGACACAAGGAATCGATGTTTATTTACAACCGTTGATTGAGGAGTTAAAAACACTATGGAATGAAGGAGTAGAAACATACGACGTTTCAAAGAAAAAAAATCGTATGTTTGCTTCTTTGTTGTGGACTAAAAGTGATTTTTCTATCTATGCAATGCTTTCAGGATGGAGTACATCCGGTCATCTAGCTTGTCCTTATTGCATGGAAAAAACACGGGCATTTTCTTTACCGAATGGTAAGAAAATTTCATTGTTTGACTGCCATCGATGTTTTCTCCATGTCAATCACCCCTTCAGAGGATATAGAATAAACTTTTTAGCTAATAAAGTAGAAACCAAACAACCACCAACGATATGGTCAAGCGAAGACATATACGAACTTGTAAGGGACTATCGAAAGATACATGAAACTAGAGTATCTTTCATCAATGGACATAAATTTAACACCAAAACATACGGTGCAAAAAAATAAATTAACAATATAGGTGTATTTTTTAAAGATAGTGATGATCCAGAAAATCACATAAATGATTTTTATAGCGTTTTAACTCAATTTTTGCAACTGACATATTTCTCACGACCCACGGAGGATGTTTTTCTGTTTAGATGCAATTTGTTCAGTAATGTTCCAGGTTCTGGAATTAATGTGCACAAGGATTATATTCTTATTGAAATAAAGCACACATCGCATTATCACAAGTACGATCCTTTTGTACTAGCCAAACAAGCATTGCAAGTTTATTACACTCCTTATCCATCTCTAAAAAGAGATAAAGCAGATTGGTCAGCAATTTTTAAAACAATGGCAAGATTTACGTTTGATGGGAAGAATATTCCAAACGAACAAGCTTATCAGGCAAATCTTGAGCAAAGCAAAGAAATAATAATAACAGACGATCGTACTGATTTTGGACCTCTGAACGAGGAATCAAATGTTTTGGTAAAAGCATCTGAGAGTCGGGAGGAAATTAACGTAGAATGTGAGAACGAATTTGAATCATAAGACGATGAGGATTGATATAAATATTATGTTGAATTCCTATGTATTATGCAGTTTATGTAATTATTGAGATTTATTTTACAAGTTATGTAATTTATGTCATTTATGAAACCGAATCTGCTTATCGTCATTTACATTATTTATGTCATTACCATTCCTGTCATTTCTTTAGAAATTTATGTTAAAAATGCAATGTATTCTGCTTATTGTCGGAATATGAGACCCAATCCGAATGAGGTATATTTTTCACTTTATGTACTTTATGTCATTTATGTCATTTAACTATAAAATATATTTCACTATTATGCTATTATTCTCATTTAGAACGATGTGTCTGTGACCGGTATCATGCCGTCCAGAAGGAGGAGTTCTTCTCATTCATTAGGAGGCGATGGCAGCGGCCCATCGCAGCCGTTACAACGTCCACCTGTGTATATGGTACGTAGAGCAGAGGGGTAAGTATTAAACATTTTTCAGCATCTTAACTATTTTGTGTATGATATAATAATTTGTATCATATTTAATATAGGGTTTTGACCTATAGCGGTCAGCTGTAGTTCTATCAGTTTCGAGAGATTCGTACAAGAGTAGGATGACGACTTATTGGCCCAAGTGAGATAATATCCCTTCCCACATTATGGAGTGTATATGGTTGGATTCCATTATAAGTACAATCTTATGTTTTCCATTCTTAATTTTTTTTGTCGCTTATTTATTATGTAATTATTTGTCGCTTGTTTATCATGAAATGCAGGCCACAATCGACGTACAATCAGATGACCTGCAGCTGGTACGAAACTACTGGATGTAGAAGATGAGGAACAATTACCGGAATTCTATGTCAGCAGCGAAGCATAAAGGGAAGAAGCCGAACTGGATGGGAGCGAGTGTGTGGGAAGGGTGGCTGGTGCATTGGGATAGTGACGAAGTGAAGGTAAGTGTACTAAACTTTTATTAATTATTTGATTGATACGTAAACATCAAAAAATACTTGGTAAGTAAATAATGTATTGTTTATTTAAAAGTACAGGAAGAGTCGCAAAGAAACTCTGCAAATAGGAACAAAAATCTTGTCACTCATCGAGGAGGGTCCAAGTCGTTCCAACAATATCGCCAGGAGTCGGTAAATTTATTAAATGTGAATTGTAAACAGTTATTGTGCTGTATAATTTTGAATATACAATAATAGTACATAATTATCAATTTCAGGAAGCTGAGGCGCAGGGTCCCGTATCGTATATGGATGTATTTATCTGTACTCACGCCGTCGAGCATGTAAATCCAGACGGGACTGTTTCATATACATGGCATGACGATAAATCGCGGGCGAGCCATGTAAGCATATTTTAGTTTATATACTATTAGTAATTGTTTTAATTATTAAAGTATAATGAATTTAGATATCATGCTATTAATTTCAAATGTATTTTTATTTGTTCACACGGGCAAGATTTATTGAACAACGGCAGAAACTCCTGGAGGAAACTGGTCGAGAGCAGCTGACTACGGACGAGGAGGATGTCATTTTTGAGTCAGTCATGGATCCACCTTCACAAAACGGGCGTTACGGCTTTGGCAATCAAGTGGTAATGAATAATATATTATGATATAACAATTTAGTAATCTTTTAGTTCTAAAGAACTTCCCATCGCTTTAGTTTCAATAATAAGTTTATAGATATAACAATTAACATATTATGTTGTAGCTTCGATACTAAGATTATAGTAATTGAACTTTTACTAAATTAAATAAGTATTGCAGGGTAGACAGAGGAGAGCCAACCAAACCAGAGCTCAGATCGATCTAGTAGAGATTGAAGAGTTGAGAGCTAGGGTGGCGCAGCTGGAGGAGCAGAACCGTCGGCAGGCCATTAAGATGACACAACTGCTGGACCAACGTATTGCAAAGTACATGCAGCAGTATGGTGGCTGCTTTCCATCTTCAACTAGTTCCGGAGGTTCTGGAGGTGATTGACAGTGATAGGTATGTTTTTTTGTTTTGCGTCATTGATTAGTAATTTTTGATGATACATTAAGCTGGTGGAGTTGGATACTTTGAAATGGTGTGTATATTATTTGATGATACATTTGGTGATGGTAATTTTGACATTTGGGAGTTGACGATGGGGAGTTGATGTTCCATGGTATATATTTTGTACAATGAGATGTATGTGCATTATGTTAACGTAGTGTTTGTTTGATTTTATGCGAGTTATGCTTGGTTTATTTCTTTATGCGGTTTGATTATTTTTGTATGATTTGATATTATATTGAATATCTGAATTGGATACGTGCTTGTGTGTGAATATATTATGTTTCTGGATTGTGTATGGTAGGAAAGAACGCAGTAGAAAATGCAAAAAACAGTTTCAGTATTTCCAATGGCTTCTAATTGCTGGCGACGACCTGTAGGTCGAAATTTCCAGACGGCTTCCGATGGCTTGCGACGGCCATATTCCGACGGCTAACAACGATTTTTTTGCACTTCCGTCATCGACCACATGTCTTCGACCGCCGTTTGGAGCCGTTGGTCTATCCGTTGGTACCATCGAAAATGTTACGACGGACGTTGTTGGAGGCCATCGGAAAAACAGTGCGGTGATGGGTATAGTTGCGATGGCATTTTGCGTTGGTTTCCGACGGCCGCCAACCATCGAAAACTGTACGTTTTCTTGTTGTGAAATTACTTAAGAAAATTCCCTAAAAATTACTAAAATTTACTTTCAATATGTCATCTAACATATAAATTTCATACCCAAATTCTTCATACAATAACCGAAATTAATTTATAAACCCGATTATTCGTATTTTCCTTTGAAAATTCATAATAAATTTTCTATAGCTTGAAAAATTATAAAAATTAAAATCCATCACCAAAATCATGTTTTACATAACATATAATTTCCTCATGGCATTCGAAATTCAATATTATCAGTTTTACTCTTAAAACCATATAAATAATTATCAAAAAAATTTGTTTGAATCAAATATGTTATAAAATCCAAGCATATCGTCAAAAATCATCATAACGAATTAAACTTAAACCCGAAAATCTAATGATCATAAAACAAAAATAGAGATGGTTTTGATTATTATTCAGCTTGATTAGGATAAGGACTTTGAGATTTTATTCTTGATTAATTTCTCCTAGCTTGAATCCTTAGCTTTAGATTGATTTTCTCCTCCCGACTCTGCTCCTTTTTGTTTATGTTTGTTTGTGTTTTGTAAAATAAACATGAAATGGAAAATGAAACGTGGGTTTTAAGGTATTAAAGAGTTATGGTGCACAATTCCTTATATGCCCTTGTGTTAATTAATATCCTAATTAACATACAAAACCAATTATAAGCCCATTCTTTAATTTATTAATTAAGCTCGGCCTTTATTTAAAATTTTCAAATCTCAATCCCTTTATCACTTTAATTTTTACATTATTCTATTTAATTTATCTAATTAAATCTCCTGAATAATGTTATTAAAAATTAGGGGTGTTACACTTTGCCTTTCCCATCCTTGGCTGGCTCCTTGCACTGGTTCTTATAGTGTCCAATCTTATCATAGTTGAAACATCTCACCTCTATCTTCTCAGCAGCCTTCTTTCCCTTGCCTGTCCGGCACACATGGGCGTGGTGTCCTTTCTTGTCACACTTGTAACAGACCACTTCTGCCTTTCCCTTCTTAGCAGCTCCACCCTTCTGAGCTCCTTTCTTGGTGAAAAACATTCTCTTCTGACTCTACCCTTCTTGAACTTCTTTTGCTTTATTCCTTTCAAGAAAAGCAAGCATCTCTTCATTCTCAAGGTCATCTCAACAACAACATCACATGGATCCCTAATATGCGGTAATGTGGCCTTTACAAGCTTAGGCTTCAACCGCCGAATGAACTTTTCATTCCACTTAATCATGGTATCAACAATAGCATAGACATATCTCGCTAGCTCCTCAAACCTCGCTGCATACTCAAGCACAATCATATCTTTCTGGTCCAACTCAGCGAACTTCCTGAGCAGAGTGGACTTCGAAATCTTCGACATAAACCTCTCCTCAAATATCCTTCTGAATTCAGTCCAAGTCATTGTCTCCTCATTAACTCCAGCAGTAATAGTGTTCTACCTATACAGTGCAGCTCCTTTTAGCTGTCTAGAAGCAAGCCTTCTCTTCTGCTCATTATTGACCTCTAAATCAGCGAAAATCCTCTCACAATGAAGTAACCAGTTCTCTACTTCGATTGCGTCTTTAGTACCACGGCTTTCCTCCCAACCGAGCATAATCCATACTCAAAACATCATAGTTATTCACCACCGGAGCTTCTTGATTTCATCCTCCAACTACTCCAGCAGCAACTCCCGCTTGCATCATGTTTACAAAGAACTGACACATCGCTCTCATATCAACTTGCGGGACTCCAGCACCCACATTTGCAGCTTGTGCCTGACCTTGATTCCTCCTCGTATTTGGTCTGTCATTTCCAATAGTTGTAGTGCTTCCCCCACCTAGGTTAACTCTTCCACTTCTAGCATCCATATCTGCATTCGAGTCTTCGTGAGATACAGAAGAATAGCCTAAGAGAGATGGGAGAATAGAGATATAGCGTATACTTATATATAAAAAAATACACGTACGTTACTATAGTGTTATACCATACCCCAATCTTTTCTCTAATTACTTAGGATTATGTTTTCAAAAATCATTTTAGTTTAAAGTTTTTCATAAACCTATGCTCTGATACCAAGTTGTAACATCCCCTATCTTGAGGCCCAAAGCTAAGCGCTACAGATGCTGTAGTCAACTATAGTATTAACTTCCGGCGATAAAACACGGTAATGTAAATGGTATCCATAATATCAGAAGCACATGAATATGAAACAAAATCACCGATTCAAAAGCAACTTTTCTGTTTACATTTCACAAAACATGTTTCATGTCCAATTACATAATCCTAATCGTTTCCTAGGTTCAGATCAAACTTAATTATTATATAAACATGCCAAGAGCGACATATAAAGATGCCCCTCTGGTTGATCAGAGTACTAAATAGTCATAACAGAGTTAATACAACACAGTGGAAATAAAACAAAATAACTCCTAAACATAGCTAGCATCAGCCTCCTGCTCGTCTCCGGAAGCTTTATTCGTCCACCTACTAAAACCTGTAAATTTTCAACTCTCAACCTACTCAAATCAATTTTGAGCACCTGAGAGTGTAAGGGGAAAACATAAACTTCGAGTCAGACATAAAGCCTGGTGTGAATAATACTATACATCTCGGTTTGCTGATATTAAGTGAGACCACGCCGCTTAGCGGAACGGGTTTCCCTCACTAATATCCTTTTAAAAACTTATCTTTTGCAAATCAAAACCTGCAACCAAACTGGTTAAAACAATAATAGAAATATCGTGTATGCATACAAATCAGGTAATAAATGGACTATCTGCCCGAGCATTACAGTTTTGTTTGACTAACTGCTAACCTTTGGCTGACTCTGGCCTACCAAACAAAATAAACAAATAATCTAACTTCTGTTAGATACTCCTCTTCTGGATGGTCTATCCCTAACTTACTTCTCCTAGGGTCAACTGATCCTAATGGTTTTGCTAGCACACCAATAACCTATCTCTACTCTGTATATTCCTTTCTGTGTGTAACATCGTTTTAGTCTTACCTGTGACAAAGCCTTACACACTGGAATTTTGGACTTATATTAGCTAGGGGCTACTAGCTAAAGTATAGGGCACGACCCCATACCAGTCCCATCTAGTATTTTAATATCTGAGCCATTTTACTTAGGGTTATCTACGCTTAAAAAAATTATTGAAACATTTCTTTTAAATTGATTTAAGCCAATAAATCATACTTAAACAAGGAAAATGTACTCTATTATTTACTCAAATAACTTTGTCATGTTATATATACTTTACTCAAAACATTGTCGATGAAAACATTTGAAACCTTTGAAAGTACCACTTTAGAAACCATTGAAAGTACCCCTTTTGGTACAAGTAAACTACTTTATATTATAACCTAGGCAAAAGGCCAAAACATACCTTTCGAAACCATTTACATTAAACCTTTCGAAAACATTGAAATCAACTTTTTCGAAAGCTTTATAAAACCATAGACATCCTCCTTTCAAAACACTTTAAACATGCCCTTTGAAACCATTGGAAACCTTCCATTTAAAACCTCTCAAAAACATTGGGGAACCACCCCTTCAAAACCTTTATCTTAAACCTTTTGAAAGCATTTGGGTTCAAGTAAAACATGTGGAACAACCTTTCGAAACCATAAAATCATTCCTTTCGAAACCTTTGGGTTTAACTTTCAATAGAATAAAGGGTTTTAAAATAACTAAGTCGAAAGCATTTTATTAAGTAAAGGAAGTGGATGGTGTCGAAACCAATCCCTTCGAAAGCATTGGAGAAGCGACTTAGATTTTAAAGCAAAAATGCCCTTTCGAAGGCATTGCTTCGAAAGGTTGAAGGCAGCAGCAGGGGGTTTCGACCCCTTCGAAAGCTTCTTTATAAAATAAAAGGCGCAACCACTTTTGAAACCATCCTTTAAATCCATTTAACCAAGTCGAAAGCTATCTAAGTCGAAAGCATTCTTTTCGAAAGCAAAGCAGGCGCATTTCCTTTTAAAAGCAAAATAAGGTTTCAACCTCTTCGGAACCCCTTGTTTCGATTATATAACTTTCGCCTATGTCCAATCCACTACATACCAAGTCGATACCATGCACATTGGTTTCGATGGAGATGGAGGCGGAAGTACCTAGTCGAAAGGCTGGTGCCGAAAGTGGCGAAGCAGCAAAAGTATAGTAAAACTGATTTTTAACTTTAAAAGGTAATTCTTTTCAACTAACCCGCTTTGTTTGCCAACATATGATTGGTTGCTAGTTTCTTTTCTGAAATATTTTCAAAAAGTGCTGTCGAATTTTTAGAAGTAAATAATTTAAAATATTTACAAAATTCCCCTTCTCCTTTTATAAATATATAAAACATTTAAGTCTCATACCTTAAATAATTTTATATACTTAATAATAACTTGGGAAAATTTTACAAAAATTCCCATAAATTACTTTTAATATGTTTTCTAATATATATTAATTTCTAACCCAAAAATAATATAAATTAGCCATATTTAATTTTAAACCTAATTAAACATTTTATCCACTAGAAAATTAATAATAAATCCACTTTAATTTCGAAAATTATGAAATTTGAAACCCATCTCCAAAATATTATTCCTGACCTTATATAAAAATCGCAAGGCATTTGGATGTCATTTAATAGGATTTTCACATTATCATAAAATCCATATGAAATAGCATAAATCATCAACAAGTATATATATATATATATCAATTTTAACAATAAAAAAATGGCAATATACTTTGCAAGAATATTCGGATCTGATCTTGAAACCAAAATCATCAAAAATATGAAATGTAACATATTATTCACCTTTAGCTTGTGATTAAGGATTTGAGATTTGATCTTGGATTAAGTTGATTAGGCTTCCTTCTTTTGATTCTAGCTTATCTTCTTCTTGCTTTCCCCTAATGGTGGCCGGCCTCACTTATATTTTGATTTTGTTTTGAATGTGTAAAATGAATGGGCATGAAGGATTTAGGGTATTAGAACATGTCTTATTCCTACTTTGCCCCTTATCTATTTACCTTACCTATTTCATTTTAGTTTCCCTTAGTTCACTGCTTTAAATTGGCATGACTACCTCTACTAAGACAAATCTTAATCCCTTAACCATTTCATTATTTCATTTAATTTAAACTAATTAAATGTCCTAAATATTGTTAACCAAAATTAGGGTCGTTACAGACTCCCCTCCTTAAATAATTTCATCCTCGAAATTACGATAAGGTACACAACGAATCAATCGTAATGGTAAACCATACCATGAAACAAATCAGGATAACCGTCTTTAATCCTACTCTAAGTCTCCCAAGTACAGTCTCTCTCATCGTCGCTCCACTGGACCTTAACTAATCCAACTGTCTTGTTCCTTAGCCTCTTCTCATCTCTCGCGACGATACGAACTAGTTTTCTAACTATGGTCAAGTTCGGTTCCACTACTAAGTCCTCCAACATAGTCGATGCTATAGTAGTCTCCGGATCTCGAATACACTTCCTTAGATGAGAAATATGAAAAACATCGTGGACTCCTGCTAAACTATTCGGTAACTCTACTCTATATGCGAGTTTCCCGATCCTTTTTACAATAGGAAATGGTCCGACAAATCTCGGTGCCAATTTTCCTAATTTCCCGAATCGAATTACACCTTTCATCGGTGATACCTTGATGAAAACATGAACTCCAACCGAGAACTCTAAGTCTTTCCATCTTCTACTAGCATTGCTCTTCGGTCTAGACCGAGCTTCCTTTATTCTAGCTTGAATTAACTCGATCTTCTCTATGGCTTCTCTAACTAAATCCGGACCAAGAACCAACCTATCCCCGGTCTCTAACCAACAAACTTGAGATTTGCATGGCCTTCTATACAAAGCTTCAAATGGTGTCATCCCTATATTAGCCTAATAACTGTTGTTATATGAAAACTTGACTAAGTGTAGATGGTCTTCCCATGATCCTCGAAATCTAGCACACAAGCTCGGAACAAATCTTCTAAAACTTTGTTAACTCTTTCCGTTGCCTATCGTTCTATGGATGGTAAGCGGTGCTCATCTGGAGCTTGGTTTCCAAAATCTCCTGTAGACTGTTCCAAAACTCGCTAGTGAATAAGGAATCTCTATCACTTAGGATACTACTAGAATCCCATGTAATCTAACTACATTCTTCATAAACAACTAAGCCAAAACAGGTGTCATCCTAGTTGACTTAACTGGAATGAAATGGGCACTCTTGGTTAACCTGTCCACCATGACCCATATACTTTCATTTCCACTATTAGATCTTGCCAACCCACTATAAAATCCATATAAATAGAATCCCACTTCCATATCGGAATATCAAAAGGCTGAAGAAACTGACTTGGTTTCTGATTTTTGCCTTCACTTGTTGACAGTTTGCAAACTGTCTAACCACAAGCCGACATCCCTCTTTATACCTTCCCAGAAGTAACTCCTCTTCATTTCCTAGTACATCTTAGTTCCTCTCGGATGAATAGTGAACTTCAAACGATGGCATTCCTTAAGAACTTCCTTCCTAATGTCTCCCACATACGGAACACATAACCTTCCTTTCTTCCTCAACCCCGTATTCTGGTCAAAACTAAAATCTTTCAAGTCATCGCTCTCTGTTCCAACCCTTAACTTTCTGATCCGTTCAACTAGTAATGGATCCGCCTTCTTCTTAAAAGCAATCTTTTCGATCATCGCTAGTCGAACTTCTAAACATGACAACATAGCAGTCTCCTTACTAAATTTGGTTTTAGATCTCTCATGTATTCTACATGTCGTCAACACTTCCAATCTTTCCACTCAACTATCATTGCCAATACTGCATTCCGATGTTTTCTGCTAAGTGCATCCGCAACCTTGTTTCCTTTTCCTGGTGTGTACTCAATACTAAAGTCATAAGCGGCTAAAAATTCTAACCATCTCTGCTGTTTCATATTCAACTCCTTCTGAGAGAATAAGTACTTCAGCGGCTTATGATTTGTATACAATTCAAATCTCTCTCCCAAAGGGTAATGTCTCCAAACCTTCAACGCAAAAATTACTGCAGCTAATTCCAAATCATGCATTGGATATATAATCGCATGTGCTCTAAGCTGTCGAGAAGCATAGGCAATCACTTTACCCTTTTGCATTAACACGGCTCCTAACCCTATTCCATATGCATCTGTATACACTACTAAATCTTGATTACCTTCTGGAACAACTAACAAATGTGCATTAGTCAATAAGTGTTTCAGCTTCTGGAATAACTCCTCACGCTTATCGGTTCATACGAACTTCACATCCTTTCACGTTAGCTTGGTCATCGATGCCGCTATCCATGAAAATACTTTATGAACCTCCAGTAATACCCAACTAATCCAAGAAATCTCGTTATCTCATTCACTGCCTCGGGTCTCTTCCGATTATTCACCACTTCCGTCTTAGTCGGATCTACAGACACCCCTTTCTATAAGACTACATGACCAAGAAACTTCACTTCCTTCTTCCAGAAATGACATTTCGAAAACTTCGCCTTATTTGATGCTGCTTCAGCGTCTCAAGCACCACTCTATGATGAACTTCATGCTCTCTTTCATCTTTAGAGTATATCAAAATATCATCTATGAAAACCAACACGAACCTATCCAAGTGCTCTCAGAAAACTAGGTTCATCAAATCTACAAAGAATGCCGGTGCAATAGTTAGTCCGAATGGCATTACTAACCATTCGTATGATCCATATATGGTTCTAAACACCGTCAAAGGAATACTATCCTCTGCCACTTTATGCTGATAGAACCCTGTCACTACATCCAATTGGGAAAATACTTTTGCTCCACTCAACCGATCGAACAAATTGTCAATTCTAGGTAACGAATATCGATTCTTTATCGTCTTCTCATTTGATTTACGATATTCTATACACAACCATAACAATCCGTCTAGTTTCTAAGAAAACATTGCGGCTGCACCCCAAGGCGAATCGCTTAGTCTGATAAAATTCTTGCCTTCCAAATCCACCAACTGCACCTTCAACTCCCTCCTCTCGGTAGGTGTCCATCTTGCTTGGCGGCCTACTCACTGGTTCTGCTCCTGATACCAAATCTATCCAAAACTCAATGGCTCGTTTCGGTGGCAATCCTACTACGGGTTCAAAGACATCGGTGAATTCTCTAACCACAAAAACTCGATTCAACTCATCTACTACCTCCACAACACCCAACAAAGCTTTAACCTCACAACTAGGGTTTTCTATAGAGTATATAATCCGATCACTACAGTAAGGGTGTCTAAGCGATATTTTCCTATCATGGAAAAATACCCTAGCATCGTATTTACTTAAGCAATCCGTACCCAAAATAATTCTAAACCCTACGAAATCGAATACATGCAAACTGCAAACAAAGGTATGACATTACTAATCAAAATGTTGGTGGTCACATCTCATCCCAAGAGTTGCATTACCTCCTATTGAATTTGCAACCCTTAAGGAAGTAACAAGGTATGAGAGTTCTAGGTTAAGCTTATCTACCAAACAATGAGATATAAAAGAATGTGATGCAGCGGTATCAAATAAAACGCTAACTGACATACCATGTATCATAAGCGTACCTCCCAACACAGCTTTTGCTTTTTCCTCTGCTGTTGGTCTCGAGGTAGCTAGTTCCAATGCAAACACTTTGTGTAACACCCCCACTTGGATTGTCAAAACTAATGGCTACGGATGCTACAGTCATCCATAGTTATTACTCCTCGGCGACCAAATATGGTAATGCTAGATAAATTAATACCACTGGTGATTCACCTTTGCATTCAATGTTTTAGGATGTTATGCTTTGCTTTCACTCGTGATTCACCTTTTAGCAAGCCATTTTGTCAAGTCCATCAATACTAACACCACCATCACGACTACAACCGTGTTCAGTCTTGGCCCGGATTCATAATAGATTAGAGCATGCATCAAGGGTGATGCGCTGAATGTTGACTTGGATAAGGAAGTGGATATCACCATTACTTATACCACTGGTGTAAAGTCTAGATCAACCAATATCACCGAAGGCCAAAAGGTCACTTTGAAGCGGGTAAATCTAGAGAAACTGAATAATTTCTGTATCCAGCAATCTACTGTTCCTACTCCTACTTTGGATGATCCTATACTGGCCTCAACAATTGTTGTTCATGTTGCCTTTAAGGCATCAAAGAAGAGGAAAAGGAAACCCTGTATCATTTCTACCAGTGACTCACCCATATCCGACGAAGCACCCAACCAGAAGGCAACAACACTCTAAAGAAACAATATGTGAAGAAGACCAAAGTTCGACGTAATATGAAGAAATGATGATGCACCTGGTTGTTTTCTTCTCATTTTGCTTATTGTTTCCTTTTGTTCCATTATTGTTACTACCAAATATCCTTTCAACCTTGTTGAAATCTTATTGAGTAGAAGACAAAGAAGAACAAGAGAAAGTGGCCCCAGCAAGACCTTTCGAAGGAGTCGAAGGGATGCACAGCCAAAGACTAGAAATATCATAACCTTTCGAAGGGGTCGAAAGGGTCGAAAGCACCCTTCCGCTTCAAGAGATCCCCTTTCGAAGCAGGTGCTTCCGCATGCATGAATACCTTTCGATTGAGTTAAAGCAACACCTTTCAAAGACAAGGATGACAACCCTACATATGCACGTCAAACCTTTTGAAACCAAAGGTTTTGCCTTCATTCAAACCATTCAGAAACATGCCTTGGTCAGAACAACCCTTTCGAAAGAATAAGAAAGCCTTTCAGAGCGATCGAAGCCTTTAACATCCAAAGAAGGTTCCGCATCAGTTTGCAAGCGTACATTTGGAGGTTACTAACAGCGTCGAAACCCTCAGCATTACAACACCTTCAAAACACTAGGTAACTGCCTATCGACAAATTCGAAAGCTCCTACCTTTATTCTTTATAACAACAAAGCAACATAAAGAAGAAAAGGTGCAACCACCCCTTTCGACGAAGACGGAGGCATTCAAACCCATTCGAAAGCATTGCATAGGGGTACGCAAGTATCGAAGGAGTCGGAAGGTATCTGAAGCCACTTTACGACCAGGTTGAAAGGTGCCAACCCGCATCTAAAAATAAGACCCAAGGGGTCTTTTTTAGGGGATTCGAATTCATTCATTCCAGACTTGTATTTTCTTTAATTTTGCAAAGTTGTAAACCCTAATTTGCAAATCAAATTAGGGAAAGTTGTCCAACTTAATCATTACTGAATTAATAAAGGGGAGATTTCAATATTCCTGATTATATAGTTGTTTTGAAGGCTTTTAATTGGATTTAACTGTATTTTACAGGTGTCGACCTCATCGGAAGGCACCTTCCGAGTGATTCGTAACCCCTGCTTTCTCAAGTAATCCAAATCCTTAAGTACAAATCACCATTCATCAAACATTCATCTCTAGTGTGTTGAAACCTTTATCCAAGTTGTTTTTACCTTAGATTCGACAACCAATCCTAAGTCACTAATTAACTAAGCTTTCGACAAGGTCGAAACCGACCTAGTCAAACCTTACCCTTATATCCATATAACCATACTTTTGTGTTCCATAACTATTTCGAAAGTAAGGTTTTGAAGGGGTAATCAAACTAATCCAGTTGGCTCAAAAGATCATAAAGAAGGGAATTTAAGTGTGACTGGGTCGAAAGGTCAGTAAAGGAAGGTTTTCGTAATAGAAAACTAGTCGAAAGGGTGTATTGAAGGGAATATCCACATCCTTTCGTCCTCTACTTAACCAAGAGAGATTTAAAGGTATAACATTTTCCTTAAAACAAACTTTGGAGTGTTGACAAGTTTTCTTGTTAACATTTCGGCGCTAGAAGGAGGGCTCGAACCTCTAACTCTGTTGAACATCCAACATTACTTACCTTTAACCCAATCCTATTCCAAACTTGCCCACTCTAGGCCTTACTTCATTATGGCTAGCAGAATATCAACAACGGACTAAGACGTCCAAGCCCAAAACATTGAAACATTTCTTTCAAATTGATTTAAGCCTATAAATCATACTTAAACAAGGAAAATATACTATGCTTTACTCAAATCACTTTTCCATGTTATATATACTTTACACAAAACATTGTTGATGAAAACATTCGAAACCTTTGTAAGTACCCCTTTCGAAACCATTGAAAGTAACCCTTTCAAAACCATTGAAATTATCCCTTTCGATACAAGTAGACTACTTTATATTATAACCTAGGCCGAAGGCCAAAACATACCTTTCGAAACCATTTGCATTAAACCTTTCGAAAACATTGAAATCATCTCTTTCGAAAGCATTATAAAACCGTATACATCCTCCTATCAAAACACTTTAAATATGTATTTCGAAACCATTGGAAACCTTCCATTTAAAACCTTTCAAAAACATTAGGGAACCACCCCTCTGAAACATTTATTTTAAACCTTTTGAAAGCATTAAGTTCTTTACATAAATCAAACCTTTCGAAAGCATATGGGTTCAAGTAAAACATGTGGAACAACCATTCAGAACCATTTAAAACTATTCCTTTCGAAACCTTTGGGATTAACTTTCAATAAAACAAAGGGTCTTAAAACAACTAAGTCGAAAGCACTCTTTCGAAAGCAATTTCCTAAGTAAAAGAAGTGATGGTGTCGAAACCAATCCCTTCAAAAGCATTGGAGAAGTAGCTTAAATTTTAAAGCAAAAGCACCCTTTCAAAGGCATTGCTTCGAAAGGTTGAAGGCAACGGTAAGGGGTTTCGACCCCTTTGAAAGCTTCTTTATAAAACAAAATGCGCAACCTCTTTTGAAACCAACCTTTAAAACCATTTAACCAAGTCGAAAGCTATCTAAGTCAAAAGCATTCTTTTCGAAAGCAAAGCAGGCGCATTTCCTTTTAAAAGCAAAGCAAGGTTTCGACCCCTTCAGAACCCCTTATTTCGACTATACACCTTTCTCCTATGTCCAATGCACTACGTACCAAGTCTTTGACACCATGTGCATTGGTTTTGATGGAGATGGAGGCGGAAGTACCTAGTTAAAGGTTGGTGCGAAAGAGGCGAAACAACAAAAGTATGGTAAAACTGAATTTTAACTATAAAAAGTAATTCTTTTCAACTAACCTGCTTTGTTGCCAACATATGATTGGTTCTAAATTTCTTTTCCAAAATATTTTCAAAAAGTGCTGCCGAATTTTTAGAAGTAAATAATTTAAAATATTTACAAAATGCCCCTTCTCTTTTTATAAATATATAAAACATTTAAATGCCATACCTTAAATAATTTTATATACTTATTAAAACACTTAGGAAAACTCTACAAAAATTCCCATAAAACACTTTTAATATGTTTTCTAACACATATTAATTTCTGACCCAAAAACAATATCAATTAGCTGTATTTAATATTAAACCCATTAACTATTTTCTTCACTAGAAAATTAATAATAAATCCACATTAATTAAGACAATTATGATATTTGAACCCCATCTCCAGAATATTATTCTTGACCATATATAAAAATCGCAAGGCATTTGGATGTCATTTAATAGGGTTTTCATATTAAAACTTATCATAAAATCCATATGAAATAGCATAAATCATCAACAAGCATTTATATCCATTTTAACAATAAAAAAACATGGCAACATACTTTGCAAAAATATTCGGATCTGATCTAGAAACCAAAAACATAAAAAATATAAAATATAAAATGTAACCTATTATTCACCTTTAGCTTATGATTAAGGAGTTGAGATTTGATCTTAGTTAAGTTGATTAGGCTTCCTCCTTTTGATTCTAGTTTATCTTCTTCTTGCTTTCCCCTAATGATGGCCGGCGTCACTTTTATTTTGTTTTTTTTTCAACGTGTAAAATTAATAGGCATGATGGGTTTAGGGTATTAGGACATGTCTTATTCCTACTTTGCCCCTTATCTATTTACTTTACCTATTTCATTTTAGTTTCCCTTAGTTCATTGTTTTAAATTAGCACGGCTACATCTATTAACACAAATCTCAATCCCTTAACCATTTCATTATTTCATTTAATTTAACTAATTAAATGTCCTAAATAATGTTAACCAAAATTAGGGTCGTTACACCTTCCTTGATGAACATTGTCAGGCATCGTCCTTATCGACACACCTTCATAAAGGAATGTGAATCCTCTTCGAAATAGCACTCCATCTTGCATAATATAGCGTAGCTTAAGCAAGATTTTCAGCTTCTCATTTTTACTCATTGGAAGAGCTCCTTTCTTTGAACATTCATTAAATGGAGTCACCCACAACTCCTTTTCTTCTACCTCCATAATCTAATTGATATCCATTTCATTAATACATAGGATCCTCAATACTTTTACTAAAATGATTAACAATAGGTTTGCATCTTAAGAGCTCGCTAGTTTGGCTAAAGAATCAACATTCATTATTTTCTCTCTGGGATGTGGGTAGTCATGTAATGTTCAATTCGTCAAGTTGCTCAACACCTTTGACAAGTAAGGGGCAAGTTATGCACCCTTAGCCTGAAATTCTTACTTAACTTGACAAACCACCACTTAGGAGTCATTGAATATTTGTAACGACGTCACTCCCAACTACTTCACTATCGTGAGTTCCGCAATCAATGATTTATATTCCAGTTCATTATTTATAGCAAAAAAATCAAGCTTCGGTGTGTAGCATATCTTCTGACCTTCTAAAGATACTAAGCTACTCCTATTCTAGAATCATGGTCATTGGAGGCACTACCCACGTATAACTTCCATTGAGCAAGCTCAACCATGTATTCTTATGTTTCATCATCCTAGATAGTTAATTCCGCAATGACATCCTTCAATGCTTGTCCACGAATCACCTTCTTAGGATGATAAGTTATCTAGTACAAACTAATCTCAATATTCCACTTCAATAATCATCCCAAAGTCTTGGGGTGATGTAACACTTTCTTGGGAGGTTGGTCTATCAACACACTTAGTGGATGAGCCTAGAAGTATAGTTGTAACTTCCTTGTTGCTATCAATAAAATGTAGGGTAGTTTCTCCAATTTAGGATAATGTTTTCCATGATAATAAACCACTTACTGATACAACATATCGACATTTATCTTTTCCACCAATGCATAACTATTGCGCATAATGCGTGAATTGATAGCCAAATGACATACAAGTCTTGTTCTTCCAAAAGCTTTGATAAAATCAGTGGTTTTCAGAGATGTTACAATAATTACTAAAATGTTGCTTCACACTCTTCTTTCCATTAGAACTTCCCTCTCTTTCTTCCTCGAGGGCATTAGTAATGGTATACACATGTCCGTTGCTTTCGAGATGAACCTATTCAAAGAGGCAATATACAAACCTACCATTTTCGACCCTTTGCTTTTACACCTAAATTGACATTTAGACCACGAAAGCTGAAAACTTTGGTTCAATAATATTATGATATATATAAAAGAAAAATATATTCTAACAATATGATTCAGAATTCATAGGGGAAGGAATAATATACAATATAAAATAACCATGTATTCAAACCAAAGTCTAATAATATATATCCATAACCATAGATTTATACAAGACAACTAATCAAACTGCACTATACCACATTAAATGTCAGATAATTTATATACCGTATACACATAAGTAATTTCTTCGCCATCCGCACTTTCGACATCACTTATATTGGTAAGACTTCATACTTTGTTAACCCATCGATGATATATACAAAGAAATTATAGAGGGGGTTAGATATACATATAAATGACTAAAAATGCCTAGTTTATATATACTACAAAAATACTAGTAAAACATCATTATTGTCTAACACATATGTAAACATACCTTAACCTGCCCAAGTCGCATTCAAAGAGTAATATCAACACCATAATGTTGTTGACAACTCGACTAAGGTCATGTTGCATCTAACTTAATGATATATATTAATGACAAGACAAAACGTATCATATGCCCATTATTCGTTCAACCGATGGACATAGTTGCAATTACAGTTTGCTGAAGGTCGTATAAGCCTGCATATGGACGTCTCCATTCTTTCACGTTCCACGTATTCGAATGTGCAACTCGTGATGCCATCGTAAGTTATAGGAACAACTAAATGTTAATGTGCATTTAATTCAATCAAAGAACATTAATAACTTCATCACGCATCAGATTCCATAAACCAAGCGTCGAAGCATTCAACAGTATAAATGCATCTCATCTTATCATAGTCGCACCTAGACAAGTCGCCTTAGAAGTAGTCCGAAGATTTATGCAAAACATTAGTAAAGAGAATTAATGAGTAATTCCGTCTACTAATGCGGAGAATAGGGCTGGATAAGGGCGACCAACATAGCATACACTAGCTATGAACTAGACATGTCGGATTTGTGTCAGATTTTTTTTTCATTTACCTCTTAGTGGATGACACGTCTAATCCATAACTAATGCACACTACGATGGCTACTAAACTATTTCAGAAATAATGAGATACATATGCGGAATCATAACAATCTATCACAGAACAACAAACTCAGATCAGCACATATATATACATACACATGTCCCATACAAAGTCATACAGATACATCATACACATGAGGTTTATCAGAGTAGCAAAAAGAATATATACAGTCATCCTAAAAGATAAACAACACGAATAACTAGAGACGATCCATAGAAGCTAGACAAAAGATGCATGTGTCCCACAAGAGCAAAAGCTGATCCAAAAGATAAGGTATCCATCTAACCTGCAACTCGGTCTGAACCGAGTGAAAACACACGGGTCAGGCAACTAAAACTTATCAGTAGATAAGGCTCATGTCAATAAGTTTAAGGGGAAAATATTCCATCCGTTGTTCCTAACGGATAAGAATATAAGTGCATCGTGTACATGAAGGTGTCATGTGAATCATCTCAATATCAATGAATATAGTGGATGTTAGGTTATAAGAACAATCATGAGTAAACATCCAAGGAAATCATCAAAACTTCATAAACATCTAAAACATCAAGATATGATTCAAAACATCAGAAATCATCAATAATGTCGCCTTATTCTTACGAAGGCTATGAAATCATCAAACAATACCAAATAGGTAAGAATCATCATCAAAAACAGATTATTACACGTGCTACAACATCTTTACTAGTACTATACTTTTGGTACCGTACATCGTGATGATCGGGATTATATACATCTTAATCGTCTAGAACATCTTAATCTTCTTGACAACTACGTAGTCTATAATTCAGAATCCCAATCGGTGACGTCAAAGACTCGAGTATTGTTAATGATACTTCGTGATTTTGGGGCATAATCATCATCCACGGATCCCCAATATACTCGTGTCTTGTAGTACTAGTCGTCTTCTAGAATGTGTCTCAACATCTCGAGTAGGAACCCAAAAGGGTATAACACACGTCCCAAACCATGTGTTATCTCCTAACGGTTTGCTAATCGTCCATTGGTTCCACATCATGAAAATCAAACATCAATATGAAATTATATCGCCTCATCTCATCGGCGAAAAAAGAAAAATATATATAATTCGTAGCAATTCCGCTACGACAAATCTAACACAAAATCAAACTTGTCTCATTTCATCGACAAGTAAAACACCATCTAAATCAATAAATCGTAATATACCATGAATGGTTACACCTCATCTCATTGGCGAAAGCATCTTCGTCGTGATAGTCTAGCATCGTCTATATATTCCCGTTCGGGAATTATTGGACTACATTCCATACAAGCTCATCATGCTAATATGGAAAAGTATGCTTTAAGTTCATCTTGAGGTACCACGGAGTGGTCTCTAATCGTGGAGGAGATCAAAAGATTCCTCAAAATATTTCGATCATACAAGTTCATACTTAAACGATAAAGTAAACGCGCACGAGTCCCATACCCCGTGGTTTTTACTAAATCGTTTAATGTACTTTCTCGTATGTCCGAATGCTCTAGACAATGATAAAATATTTTTGTATAGGACTAAATATTTTTATAGCGAAAATAGGATTTATAAAACTATTTATAATAAATTCCAGGATTTTTACTAGAGAAAACACTATTTTTAAGGTCATAAAACAATTTATAAAAATCCTTTTAAAAATAATAATAATAGCTTAAAATCCTTTAAATACGCATAAAAAAACATTTATAAGACAAGCCATGATTTTTAGGGAATATACTAAAATGTTTACGGATTTTTTTTTTTAAAAAAAATCCAAGAAAACTACTAATCCTCTTAATATCGATATAAATCGATATATAAAAAAAACAATTTGAATTTAAATAAAATTTAAAATCCAAAAATTCATGCAAACTTGGCTAATCCATTTCTGGATATCATGGCCAAATATTAGCATCAAACTTCATGTAAATTTTGTTTTTTAAAGAATGCAAATGGAATTGCCAAAATCGAACAAACACATGAATATTGTGGCTGTCAATGACAGGCCAGCAGTAAAAATAGCAGTTTTACTCCATATAAACATCAAAATCGTACAAAACTTAAAACACAAAAGTTATAGCTTATTCCTTGGGGATTTCAGAACATCCAAAATTTCAATATTCCGACCAGTAACGTGAAAGTTATGGTCGAAATACTATCATATGAATTTTATGTGCATTAGCTAAAAACAGCAGGCCAGAGATAAACATTCACGATTTCAGTATAGGAAACATCAAAATTTGGCAATGTGATTCAAAGAAAAGTTATAGCTTAGTTTCTTAGATTTCCGGAATGGGCAAAATTATTAAATTCCGATTTGTGATTCAAAAGATATGCCCAAAATACAACTCCAGCAAAAGAGTATTTCTGTGCCAAAAACCATTCGACACAGCAACTTCTAACCCAGTTTTCAAGCATCAAATGAAATCAAAATGCCGTAAAAATTGGCATGAATATACTGCAGACAATAAGCTTCGAAACGAGACCAAAATCACCTCAATCCGATAAGGGATGAGGGAGATACAAGCAAATGAAAATGGGGTATTTTCAGGATTCAGTATGAACAAACCGAAGTAAATTGACGTACAAGAATTAGATTTTTACACAACTTCAGATGATTTAGCTTGCTGTAAGGTAATTCTTACTTATTGCAGCGAAGAGCGAAGAATTGGACAGCAAGGAGAGGTCTTTTAGACTTGCAACGAAGCTCCGGAGGCTGCTACTACAAGAAGAGAGACATGCAAAACAAAAGCAAACCTCAAACATGAATATACAGTAAAATCACAAATGAAATCACAAATCCGAGATTAACATGATGGAGATTACCTTGCTCTCTTTAATTTGGCTAATTACTCTTTTAATTTCAGCTATAATTTGATTTATTAGAGCTTGGATAAGAAGGAGGACATGGATTGCTCTGTGAAGCTACTGGCTAATTTGAGGAAGAAGATAAAATGAAAACGGTGGAAATGTACATACAAGTGTATATTTTTTTTTCCTATCCAGATGTTCTTATGGGCTGACCTGGGTTGGGGGGCTAAACCCATTTAGATTTAGGCTTCTTTTTATTTATTTATCTATTTATTTATGTGTTCATAATTTACACAATATACAAATGTACATAACTTACACATATTTGAACGGATTTTCACGATTTTAGATGCGTTGGATTCGTCTTGCAATCTAGTTTTAAATAAAATTATTAAAACCTATGTTTCAACAAATTTTATTATTTTATATTCATTTATCATCAAATTTAACCAATTTTCTTCTTTTTTTTCACAATAAATTGCAAAATTAACACAATTGGTTAAATTATATTGTTTTACACATCCAATAACAAAACAAATACATGTTTTGTCACTAATAAATTATTTCTCACTAATTTATCCACATTCTTCATGATTATTAATTTATTTATTCATTTCTCCATATTTAAATTAATAAAATGCCAATATTGTTTTAAATAAACACAATATTGAACAAATTATTATTATTCATCCGTCTTTCTACATTCATTAACCCAATACATCTCAAATTCATCATTTATCTAAAATAAAACATATTTCCTTATTTTCTCTTAATTAATTAATCAATTACAATATTAAATTATAATCTCCATTATAATTTAATATTTTCGGCAATCTCCAAAAACCAAGGTTGTTACAGACTCCCCCCCTTAACAAAATTGCATCCACGCAATTTCTAAAGGAAAAATCTATAACAACTCTACAAAGATTTAAACAAAAGAACGGAAATAAGCTTGAGATAATAAATACTCACCATGATCAAACGAAGAGAGAAAATCCGGAAAAGCACGCTCGATAGATTCTTTGGTTTCCCAAGTGCAATCATTGGGATTATCGGACCATTGAACCTTGACTAAAGGAACATTCTTGCTTCGAAGGTGCTTCACCTCTGAACCAAGAACTCGAACCGGATGCTGAACGGTAGTTAAACTCGATGAGATCTCAAGCTCAAGCTGCTCGGAGGAATCAATAATAGAATCAGAATCTCGAAGGCACTTCCTCAACTGAGAGACATGGAATACATCGTGAATGCCAGACAAATGAGGTGGAAGAGAAACTCGATAGGCTACCGGACCAATGCGCTCAATAATCGGAAATGGCCCTATATAGCGAGGAGCCAACTTCCCTGTAGAGCTAAAGCGCATCACTCCCTTCATCGAAGATATACGAATGAAGACATGATCACCAACAACAAATTCAAGAGGCTTCCTACGATTATCCGCATAGGATTTCTGACGGCTCTGAGCCTCTTTCATTCTTTGTCGAACAAGGGAAATCTTCTCCGAAGAATCACGAATCAAATCCGGACCAAGAATAAACTTCTCGCTAGATTCTAACCAACAAGAGGGAGAACGACACGGTCTACCACATAGAGCCTCAAACGGCGCCATGCCAATGCTGGACTGATAGCTATTATTATATGAGAACTCAACCAATGGAATGTGGTCCTCCCATGAACCACCAAAATCAAGGATACAAGCTCGAAGGAGATCCTCAAGAATACGATTCACCCTCTCCGTCTGACCATCAGACTGAGGATGATAAGCAGTTGAAATATTAAGCTTTGTACCAAAAGCTTGCTGAAAACTCGCCCAAAAATGACTAGTAAATAAAGGATCACGGTCACAAACAATAGAAGATGGAACACCATGTAACCGTACGATTTCCTTTATATAGAGCTTAACTAATAAAGGAGCATTCCTATTGGACTTAATAGAAACAAAATGAGCAGACTTCGTAAGGCGATCAACGATAACCCAAACACTAGAATGACCCGACCTCGAACGAGGTAGGCCATCAAACAAAATCCATCGAGACTTGGTCCCACTTCCAAAGCGGAACCTCTAAAGGCTGAAGAAGACCAGATGGCCGCTGATGCTCGGCCTTGACAAGCTGACAGGTAAGGCATTTGCTCACGTGACTAGCAACATCACGTTTCATGCCTTCCCAAAAATAAAGACGACGCATATCCGCATACATCTTACTACTGCCCGGATGAATGGTATACTTAGAGCGATGACAATCATCAAGTATGTCACGCCTAAGTGCTTTATCAGAAGGCACAACGATACGGTTCTTCAGACGAAGACAACCGTGAGAATCAACAGAATAATCCCGCAACTCATCATTACGGGACTCAGAAGAGCAAGACCGAATGAGGCGCATCATATAATCATCATGCCTCTGAGCCTCTAGAATACGATCCAACAGAGATGGACGAGCGTCCATACTAAACAACAAAGCAGGAGAATCAAAAGATGGAACACGATCACGAATATCACAAGAAGATAGAGTCATCAAAACATCCCATTCGGCTAACATCATAGAAACCACAGCCGAATGCTTGCGACTAAGCGCATCAACAACTCGATTACCCTTGCCAGGGGTATACTCAATATCAAAGTCATATGAGGCGAGGAACTCTAACCATCGTTATTGCCTCATATTCAAATCCTTCTGCGAAAAGAGATACTTGAGAGATTTGTGATCGGTATAAAGAACGAAATGCTCTCCCAAAAGATAATGACGCCAAATCTTCAAAGCGAAGACAATGGCCGCAAGCTCAAGGTCGTGGGTAGCATACCAAACTTCGTTCGGACGCAATTGTCTTGAAGCATAAGCAACTACCCGATCTTTCTGCATCAGAACCGCACCAAGACCACTAAGGCTGGCATCGGTATAAACGATAAGATCTTGGTTCCCATGAGGAACCACGAGAATAGGAGCATTAGTGAGAAGCTCTTTCAATCGCTGAAAAGAAGCCTCACACTTATCAGACCAAATGAAACGGACGCCTTTTCTCGTAAGGCTAGTCAAAGGAAGCACAACGCGAGAAAAATACTTAATGAAGCGACGATAATAACCCGCTAAACCAAGAAATGAACGAATCTCGTGAACGTTCTCGGGCCTCTTCCAATTTTGAATAGCTTCGACCTTAGAAGGATCGACTGAGATGCCATTGGAAGATACAACGTGGCCTAGGAATTTCACTTGCTTCTCCCAGAAGTGACACTTAGAAAATTTTGCTTTGAGTTGATGTTGACGAAGAGTACTCAAAACAATTCTAAGATGTCGAGCATGATCGGCTTCGGACTTTGAATAAACAAGAATGTCGTCAATGAAAACAAGCACGAACTTATCGAGATATTCCCGGAATACTCGATTCATAAGATCGACAAAGTAAGCTGGGGCATTCGTCAGACCGAATGGCATGACGAGCCACTCGTAAGAACCATAGCGAGTGCGGAAAGCTGTAAGGGGAACACTATCGTCCGCAACTCGGAGCTGATGAAAACCGGTGGCCAGGTCTAGCTGAGAAAAGACCTTAGCACCACTAAGCTGATCAAACATATCATCAATTCGGGGCAAAGGATAACGATTCTTGATGGTTAATGTAACGACCCGTATTTTCACAGATCGAAACATCGTAAAATAGTTGACCTTTGGTTGCATTGCTGTTAAGTCGTTTCAGATTTTAGCAGAATTTTTCTTAAGTCTTAAGTCGTAGCCGACTTAGGAGGTTTGGACGAGTTAAGAAATAGGTCTGGACGAGTTAATGACTAAGGGGTAGGTCGGCGACGACCTAAGGAAGATAGGGGAGTGGTTTAAGTTGGTTGATAGTTTGGGACGACCTAAGGAATTAACCGGGTTAAGGAAGTTAAGTCATAGGGTGGCTTAGGTCGAGTGACCGACTTAAGGGAGTAGCCTATCTAAGAAGTTGACCGACTTATAGTATTAACCGACTTAAGGATAGTGGTGAGTTAAGTTGTTACCGAGTTAAGGAATCAGCGAGTTAGCGAGTTAAGGTGGTAAGTCGTGGACGACCTAGGGTATGATATAGGTCGTATGCGACTTAGTATGTTTGTCTTTTCGGTCCTATTTGTTTAAGTCCTAGGTCGTAAACGACCTAAGAGATAAGTCGTGACCGACTTATAGGGTAGACGACTTAGAGGCTAGCGACTTAGGAGATAGGCAGGTTTGTGGCCTTATAGTTAGGTCGCATCTGTTGCTGAGTCGTTAGGTCGTTTAGGGGCGCATGTGTTGAGTCGGAGCTATTGTTAGGTCGTAAGTCGTATGGCCTATTAGATCGGAGACTGTTATGTCGCGCAGAGTGAAGTTCTGGTAGGTCGTAAGTGCTAAGTCGTAAGTCGGAGGTAGTTAAGTCGGCAATGACTTATAGGGGCGGACGACTTAGTGAAATTTCAGCTATAAATAGGAAGGTTGTTCTCACTTTTTGGGATCCGGATTTCGAAGCAACGAAGTGCTGCCATTTTGAGAGCTCGACTTCTACACTTCTTCACTTCTTTTCTCCACTCTAATCTAGTGCTTTCTTTCATCCAAATCGAAGATCAAGATTGAAGATTCAAGAGCTTAGATTGAAGATCTTCATCTTTTCAAGAGAGATTCCTTCGTTTGAAGCGGATTAGTGATAGATCAAGCTTGATCCTTCGCTGTCCAGATCTGAAGCGTGTTGATTTGAGGTTGTTTAGGTGATTTGGTGAGTGGTGATTATCTCCCACACGGATCTAAAGGAGTAGATCGGATTGTTGGCTTGATTTGGTGTTAAAATAGTGATTTCTATGCATTTTTGTAAACCTAAGTGTAGATCCATGTAGATCCATTGTTCATGATGATTTGACAACCATTTTTGTATATGATTAACCTATGCAAGTTCATTCATCAAGTTGTAGAGATAATTCTCATGTTTTCATGCTTGTTAGACTTTTAACTCCTTAATTACGAAATTGTCATTATTGTTATAATTGTCCATTTTGCTTATATTTGAATGCTTGGTTACTTGGATTGATGTTTGACATGATTGATTGCTGTGAATTAGATGATTGTTGATTGGTTTTAGACAAGGTGGTCGAAGATGATTCAAAAGCTAAGGGAAAGGCTCTTGAATTGGGAAAGCTGCTTGTGGCATATGTAGTGGGATGATGAAGCTCTTATGCATAGATTTGATGATATAATGTTGAGATGAGGATTTGCGAGGATGTGATGAAGCGAAGCATCATGTGATGAAGACTTGGTCTAATCCAGACGGGATCATTCCAAGCACGTTGGTAACTCGGTGATATGATTCGAGTTAAGGGTAATGGATGCTTGAGAGGCGCTTGAGCTAGTATGGAAATAGTCGTCGAGGAGGATGACTAGGAGGCTTGGATAGCATCGTTGTTGAAGGTTCTAGCAGACTCAAAGCAAGGGTACGTTTGGGCAGTTGCGAAAATCCTAACGACAATGAATTGATGGTCGAGTACCCTGGGTAGTTGCGAAAATCCTTGGCACGGGCTACGACGACGTGCGGAGTTCTGTCTAGAACCGGGGTTTCCATTAGCCCTTGACGGACGGCTGAAAGAATGTGCCGGTCATTCAATTAACGGTGATATCGAAGCAGTGATAACAGTGATAGCCAGAGTCATGGATGTTTGGTTGTATCGTCATTCGGACTCAAGAGCGGTATTTTCTGGGTGCTTATCTGATTTAGGCCTTGGTACTTGGAAAACATCGCCCTTAACTCGAATGATTATTACTTTACTTTAAATTGTATGCTCTGCTATGTTGCTTCTGCTTAGTGTGTGTCTGGGGGCTATCACTGTAGAAAGAGGTGGAGTGGGAGGATTGTATTCCTATTCCTTTTCCTTTATGCTCTTTTGGTATGTTGTTAGTTAATTTACTGCTCACTAAGACTGTTGTCTGACTCAAGGCTTTATGTTTTAATTCTTATTGCCTTGGGCTGTTCATCCATTTTTGGGACGGGCAGACTAGGTAGCAGGTGATAGGTGCTGTTCTCCTCTCACGATGCTGATATCGAAGACGAGCTAGAGGGTTGCATATTATCTTCTTATATGTACTGGATGTTCCGCTGTTTTGTATTCTCTGAGTGTTATGTAGTGAGGCTTGATGTATTGGCTATTTGGATGCTTGTATTCAACTATTATGAAGTTTTATATGATGGCATTTTATTCTGTAAAGCTTCACTATACATATGTTCTATTGTATTTTGTCCATGCGCTGTGAGTAATACGATAGGTTCTGTTGTTTTAATCTACCCTGACAATCGTCCATGGTCGCCTGGCACACTTTACAGCGCACTATCTCTAGATTCGGTGCAGGGGTCATGGGTGGTCGTCACATTTGGTATCAGAGCATTGGTTAATCGATTTTACCCAACGCTCGCTGACGTAACTACGTATGAGAGACGTAATTGTATTTTGATGGATGAATACTATATATAATATAGTAGTTTAGTAGAGTTTAAGTCCTTTATGCAGTTGTTTCTCTAGATGTTCTAATCATTCCTTTTTATAGATATTGAGAATGAGTCGAAGAGGGAGACCAGTTGCTAGGGTAGGCCGTGCTACTGAGGGGACTGCTGATTATGCAGCCATGTTCGAAGCTATGATGACTTCGATCATGAGAAGGATACTAGTTCCGGGGGCAACAGTAGATGTTGGAGTTCAAGTCCAAACTCCGAAACCAGTGGATTTTGCTAAGTTGTGCAAGGATTATACTGCTCTTGGAGGGAAGGTTTTCTTGGGAACGGAATCAACTATTGAGGTCCAGAGGTGGATAGATGCTTGTAGAAGGATCTTTGGTGATTTGGGAATTGATGATGCAACTAAGAGGAAGTTGGCATCAAGGCAGCTTCAGGGGAGAGCTTCTGATTGGTGGAACTCTATTACCATCAATACTCCGGAGGAAGAGATTACTTGGGAGCAATTCCAAGTCAGATTTGAGGCTAAGTTCATTTCTACAGCTCAGAAGTCTGTTCTGTTCAAGAAGTTCGTGGAGCTCAAGCAAGGTGGAAGACCAGTTCTTGAGTATGTTTCTGAGTTTGAAGCTTTGTCCAAGTATGCCCGGTCATTTATTGAATCTGCTTATCAGAAGAATGAGAAGTTTGTGACAGGCTTGGACAGTTATCTTGGGAGACAGTTGGTGGATCATTTAGACGATTCGTTTGAGAAGCTTGTGGAGAAATCTCTCAGGCATGAGAGTCTGTTTCCTAAGGAAGGATCTGTTGTTGCTGTGACCAAGGGAGAGTCTAAACCACAGCAGGGTGGAAACAACAAGAGGAAGCAGCAGCAGCAGAAGGGAAGGGATGGCCAGAAGAAGTCGAAAGGCGAAGTGACTTGCTACAACTGTCAGCAGAAAGGCCATCTCTCCAGGGATTGCAAGAATCCGAAAGCGCCGACGAAGTGCCACAACTGTGACAAGCCGGGGCATTTCAGGAAGAATTGTCCAGAACCGAGGAGGGACAAGCAGATTGTGCAAGCTTATGCTTTGGGAGCTGTTCCGTCGTCTTCGAAAGCTCCTACTGCTGAAGAGAAAGGAAAGAGTGTGGTTGTTCAAGGTACTCTTTTCCTATGTGGTGTTCCAGTTAGAGTTTTGTTTGATACTGGAGCGTCGCATTCGTTTGTTTGTAATGAACTCGTAGGCCGGTTAGATTTGAAGCCGGATATTGTTGATAGGCCATTGGTTGTGACTAATCCAGTTGGGGGTTCGTCTTGTTTGTGTATGTTATGCCGTGGTCTAGTTGTATCGAGTCATGGTTGCTCTTTTGTTTGAGATTGCTTTGTTCTGAACTTTGCGGGGTTCGGAATTATTTTGGGTATGGACTGGCTTAGGAAGTATGCGGCAAAGGTTGATTGCGAGAGGTTGGAAGTGACAGTCGAGAATGTGGAGGGGCGAAAGGTTGTAATACGATGTAAGCATGAGGAAGGCGTCTTCATGAGCTTCATGTATTCGCTGGTTGTTCCACGGGATGGACTGTCATCGGTGCCAATCGCTAATGGATTCGAGGATGTCTTTGACGAAGTCAAAGGGTTGCCGCCGCATAGAGAGATCGAGTTTCGAATAGATCTAGTTGAAGGAGCCAGACCTGTTGTGATGCCTCTTAGGCGGATGGCGCCTAAGGAACAGCAAGAGTTGAGGGTGCAAGTTGATGATCTTTTGCAGAAAGGATTCATTCGGCGTAGTGTGTCCGAATGGGGTGCACCAGTCGTATTCGCAACCAAGGCAGATGGGTCATTGAGATTGTGTGTGGATTATCGTGAGCTGAATAAGGTGACTAAGAAGAACAAGTATCCATTGCCGAGGATAGATGACTTGTTTGATCAGCTTCACGAAGCTAAGGTGTTTTCTCAGATGGATTTGGCAACGGGATTTCACCAGTTGAGAGTAGCTAAGGATAGTGTGCCGAAGACTGCTTTTCGAACACCATCTGGTTTCTTTGAGTGGCTGGTAATGCCGTTTGGGTTGACTAACGCGCCAGCATATTTTGTGGATCTTATGAATAGAGTGTTCAGAGATCAGTTGAACAAGTTCGTACTTGTGTTCGTGGATGATATTCTGATTTATTCCAGAACGGAAGAAGAGCACAAGACGCACTTGCATATTGTTTTGGAAATCTTGCGGAAACATCAGCTGAAGGCTAAGTTTTCGAAGTGTCACTTCTGGAAGAGTGAAGTGAGGTTCTTAGGCCATGTGATTTCTGGAAGTGGAATAGCGGTTGATCCCGCTAAGGTGGCAGCAATCTAGGATTGGGTTAGACCTAAGAATTCATCTGATGTGAGAAGTTTTCTTGGATTAGCAGGATATTATCGACGGTTTATCAAAGACTTCTCCAAGATAGCTGCACCGTTAAAAGGATTGACGAAGAAGAACCAAGTGTTCAGTTGGGATGCTAAGTGTGAGCAAGCTTTCGGAATCCTGAAAGAGAGATTGACGAGTGCTCCTGTTTTGACTATTCCAAGTGGGAATGATGAGATGGTGGTTTACACCGATGCATGTGGTACTGGACTTGGAGCAGTGCTGATGCAGAGGGATAAAGTTGTTGCGTATGCCAGTCGACAACTGAAGCCGCATGAAAGGAATTACCCAACTCATGATTTGGAGTTAGCGGCGATTGTTTTTGCTCTGAAGATGTGGAGACATT
Organism: Allium fistulosum; assembly: GCA_030737815.1. Lineage (NCBI taxonomy): Eukaryota > Viridiplantae > Streptophyta > Magnoliopsida > Asparagales > Amaryllidaceae > Allium > Allium fistulosum. The sequence continues at coordinate 681,804,071 of CM060905.1, read as the reverse complement.
ATCTATTGGGAGTTCGATTTGAGTTGTTTACAAATCATAAGTCGTTGAAGTATCTTTTCTCCCAAAAGGATTTGAATCTTCGGCAGCAACGTTGGCTAGAGTTTTTGGCATCGTATGATTTTGGTATAGCTTATACTCCGGGAAAAGGTAACGCGGTGGCAGATGCGTTAAGTCGAAGACATGCAGGATTAGGAGCCATGTTTTCAGAATGGAAGAGTCTCGAGTATTTAGCTGGATTTGACTTAAGGCCTAGATGGGAATTGGAACCTGAGATGTTGGCAAACTTATCGATAAGACCTTCTCTTGTGGAAAGGATTGGCGAGAGCCAAAAGCGAGACGATAAGCTTGTCAAGATTATCCGTGAATTGGAATCTGGATTGGATCCAGAAAAGGATAAAGGATTCGAGGTCGATCGAGAGGGTTGGCTTCGGAAGCAAGGACGATTAGTTGTTCCCGATATAGATGAATTGAGGAGTGAAGTTCTGAAGGAAAGTCATCACTCGAAGCTGACAATTCATCCAGGTGGAAATAAGATGTATCGGGATATGAAGAGAACCTACTACTGGGAAGGTATGAAGAAGGATGTTGGAAATTTTATTTCCAAGTGTATGAACTGCCAGTTGGTAAAAGCCGAACAGAAGAAGCCTAGTGGATTGCTTCAGCCATTAGAAGTTCCTACATGGAAGTGGGAGCAAGTGTCGATGGATTTTATTGATGGATTGCCTAGAACCAGAACGGGAAATGAAGGGATTTGGGTCATTGTAGATCGCCTGACTAAGAGTGCAAGATTTATTCCTGTTCGATCGACTAGGACTGCATCAAGGTTGGTTGAGTAGTATGTTAAGTGGATAGTTCGATTCCATGGTATCCCGAAGAGTATAGTGAGCGATCGAGATCCATTGTTCACTAGTGGATTTTGGAAGAGCTTCCAGGAAGTTTTGGGAACCGAGTTGTGTTTGAGTACAGCTTATCACCCTCAAACAGATGGTCAGACCGAGAGAGTCAACCGAGTTTTGGAAGATCTTCTTAGAGCATTTGTTTTGGACTTCGGAGGATCATGGGAAGATCACCTTCATTTGGTGGAGTTTGCGTACAACAACAGTTACCAGCCAAGCATTGGTATGGCACCGTATGAGGCATTGTATGGAAGACCGTGTAACTCTCCGACATGTTGGATAGAGACTGGGGAAAAGCCGTTACTTGGGCCAGAGATGATTCGACAGACTTCAGATTGTATAGAAATCATTCGGCAATGAATGAAGGCAGCCCAAGACCGTCAGAAGAGTTATGCTGATAAGCGTCGTAAGGATTTGGAATTCGACGTTGGTGATATGGTTTTTGTGAAGATTTCTCCACTGAAGAATGTTATTCGATTCGGGAAGAAAGGAAAATTGACTCCAAGATTTGTTGGACCATTCCCGATCATCGAGCGAATTGGAAAGCTCGCCTATAGACTGGAGTTACCTGAGAAGATGTCGAGTGTGCACAATGTTTTTCACGTATCATATCTACGGAAGTATGTGCACGACTCGAGTATGGTGGTTTCTGCTGATAGCTGTGAAGACTTAGAAGTTGATCCAGTCAATAGAAGACCTCGTAAACCGCTTCGTGTTGTGGAAACCGACACGAAACAGCTTAGGAGGAAGATAGTTAAGTTGCTCAAGATACAATGGAGTGATGATGATAACGACTGTACGTGGGAGGTGGAAGAGAGGATGAAAGCAGCTCATCCTGAACTCTTCAAGGTATGGCCCTAAGGTGTCGTGTCATCTCACGATATTGTAACTTGTTCTAAGTCTTAGAATTCTGTACGCTAAGCTAGAATTGGATGCATGGTTTGTTGATTGCTATGGATGATAGCCGTGCAGAATAGTCTTTGATTGCTTTGTTTGTTTGGAATTTCAGGGGCGAAATTCCTAAGGGGGAGAGAATGTAACGACCCGTATTTTCACGGATCGAAACATCGTAAAATAGTTGACCTTTGGTTGCATTGCTGTTAAGTCGTTTCAGATTTTAGCAGAATTTTTCTTAAGTCTTAAGTCGTAGCCGACTTAGGAGGTTTGGACGAGTTAAGAAATAGGTCTGGACGAGTTAATGACTAAGGGGTAGGTCGGCGACGACCTAAGGAAGATAGGGGAGTGGTTTAAGTCGGTTGATAGTTTGGGACGACCTAAGGAATTAACCGGGTTAAGGAAGTTAAGTCATAGGGTGGCTTAGGTCGAGTGACCGACTTAAGGGAGTAGCCTATCTAAGAAGTTGACCGACTTATAGTATTAACCGACTTAAGGATAGTGGTGAGTTAAGTTGTTACCGAGTTAAGGAATCGGCGAGTTAGCGAGTTAAGGTGGTAAGTCATGGACGACCTAGGGTATGATATAGGTCGTATGCGACTTAGTATGTTTGTCTTTTCGGTCCTATTTGTTTAAGTCCTAGGTCGTAAACGACCTAAGAGATAAGTCGTGACCGACTTATAGGGTAGACGACTTAGAGGCTAGCGACTTAGGAGATAGGAAGGTTTGTGGCCTTATAGTTAGGTCGCACCTGTTGCTGAGTCGTTAGGTCGTTTAGGGGCGCATGTGTTGAGTCGGAGCTATTGTTAGGTCGTAAGTCGTATGGCCTGTTAGATCGGAGACTGTTATGTCGCGCAGAGTGAAGTTCTGGTAGGTCGTAAGTGCTAAGTCGTAAGTCGGAGGTAGTTAAGTCGGCAACGACTTATAGGGGCGGACGACTTAGTGAAATTTCAGCTATAAATAGGAAGGTTGTTCTCACTTTTTGGGATCCGGATTTCGAAGCAACGAAGTGCTGCCATTTTGAGAGCTCGACTTCTACACTTCTTCACTTCTTTTCTCCACTCTAATCTAGTGCTTTCTTTCATCCAAATCGAAGATCAAGATTGAAGATTCAAGAGCTTAGATTGAAGATCTTCATCTTTTCAAGAGAGATTCCTTCGTTTGAAGCGGATTAGTGATAGATCAAGCTTGATCCTTCGCTGTCCAGATCTGAAGCATGTTGATTTGAGGTTGTTTAGGTGATTTGGTGAGTGGTGATTATCTCTCACACGGATCCAAAGGAGTAGATCGGATTGTTGGCTTGATTTGGTGTTAAAATAGTGATTTCTATGCATTTTTGTAAACCTAAGTGTAGATCCATGTAGATCCATTGTTCATGATGATTTGAAAACCATTTTTGTATATGATTAACCTATGCAAGTTCATTCATCAAGTTGTAGAGATAATTCTCATGTTTTCATGCTTGTTAGACTTTCAACTCCTTAATTACGAAATTGCCATTATTGTTATAATTGTCCATTTTGCTTATATTTGAATGCTTCGTTACTTGGATTGATGTTTGACATGATTGATTGTTGTGAATTAGATGATTGTTGATTGGTTTAAGACAAGGTGGTCGAAGATGATTCAAAAGCTAAGGGAAAGGCTCTTGAATTGGGAAAGCTGCTTGTGGCATATGTAGCGGGATGATGAAGCTCTTATGCATAGATTTGATGATATAATGTTGAGATGAGGCTTTACGAGGATGTGATGAAGCGAAGCATCATGTGATGAAGACTTGGTCTAATCCAGACGGGATCATTCCAAGCACGTTGGTAACTCGGTGATATGATTCGAGTTAAGGGTAATGGATGCTTGAGAGGCGCTTGAGCTAGTATGGAAATAGTCGTCGAGGAGGATGACTAGGAGGCTTGGATAGCATCGTTGTTGAAGGTTCTAGCAGACTCAAAGCAAGGGTACGTTTGGGCAGTTGCGAAAATCCCAACGACAATGAATTGATGGTCGAGTACCCTGGGTAGTTGCGAAAATCCTTGGCACGGGCTGCGACGACGTGCGGAGTTCTGTCTAGAACCGGGGTTTCCATTAGCCCTTGACGGACGGCTGAAAGAATGTGCCGGTCATTCAATTAATGGTGATATCGAAGCAGTGATAACAGTGATAGCCAGAGTCATGGATGTTTGGTTGTATCGTCATTCGGACTCAAGAGCGGTATTTTCTGGGTGCTTATCTGATTTAGGCCTTGGTACTTGGAAAACATCGCCCTTGACTCGAATGATTATTACTTTACTTTAAATTGTATGCTCTGCTATGTTGCTTCTGCTTAGTGTGTGTTTGGGGGCTATCACTGTAGAAAGAGGTGGAGTGGGAGGGTTGTATTCCTATTCCTTTTCCTTTATGCTCTTTTGGTATGTTGTTAGTTAATTTACTGCTCACTAAGACTGTTGTCTGACTCAAGGCTTTATGTTTTAATTCTTATTGCCTTGGGCTGTTCGTCCATTTTTGGGACGGGCAGACTAGGTAGCAGGTGACAGGTGTTGTTCTCCTCTCACGATGCTGATATCGAAGACGAGCTGGAGGGTTGCATATTATCTTCTTATATGTACTGGATGTTCCGCTGTTTTGTATTCTCTGAGTGTTATGTAGTGAGGCTTGATGTATTGGCTATTTGGATGCTTGTATTCAACTATTATGAAGTTTTATATGATGGCATTTTATTCTGTAAAGCTTCACTATACATATGTTCTATTGTATTTTGTCCATGCGCTGTGAGTAATACGATAGATTATGTTGTTTTAATCTACCCTGACAATCGTCCATGGTCGCCTGGCACACTTTACAGCGCACTATCTCTAGATTCGGTGCAGGGGTCATGGGCGGTCGTCACATTTAACTCGTTAAACTTGCGATAATCAACACAAAGCCTAAGAGTACCATCGGATTTCCTCATGAATACCACTGCGGCACCCCACGGTGAAGAGCTAGAACGAATAAAATGCTTGGCTTCAAGATCAAGGAGTTGTTTCTTGAGTTCCTCGTTTTCTCGTGTAGACATCCTCGTGGGAGGACGACTAGAAGGATGAGCACCAGAAATAAGATCAATACGGAACTCAATAGAACGCTTAGGAGGCAATCCAGAAACAGGCTCGAACAAATCAGGGAAATCACAGACAACTGGAATATGAGATACATCGCTATCAATATCATGAGAATCAAGAGCAAATAGAGAAGCTACAGAATCACCATCGGAATCACGAAGAGAAAGAGAAAGCTGATCGGGAGAATCTACGTGATGCAAATAAAGAACACGCTCCAAGCAAAGAATTCTGGCATCGTAACGAACGAGCCAGTCCATACCGAGAATCATATCAAATCCAAGAAAAGGAATCACGTGCAGATTCGCACGGAAAGCAAGACCGCAAATCCAAATCTCAACATCATCACAAATCAAACTAAGAGTAGCGGATCCTCCGATAGGATTGGCAATCCGCAAAGAAGTAAGCAAGCAAGAAACATCCAACTATAAAGCAACAACGAGTTCCTTCGATACGAATGAGTGAGAAGCACCCGTATCGAAGAGCACTCTAATAGAACGATCATGAAATAATATAGAGCCTTCCAAGATAGAAGAGAATGTACCTCCAGGCTGAGGAGCATCGCCCGAGGCAGAAGCAACATTGAGCTGACCCTGACGAGAACCTTTCCCCTTCTTGGGGCAAGAAGCAATGAGATGTCCCTCCTTCTTACAATAGAGACAGCGGCGGGGCTTAGGACAATCTCTCACGGGATGATCAGGGGAGCCACAGTTGAAGCAAGCAAAGGGCTTCGGAGGCTGAGAAGGCTGAGACTGAGAAGAAGATCCACTTTGCTTCTTCTTCTTCTTCGGAGGAAAAGGCTTACGAAAGAACTTCTTCTTCTTATTCGGGTTGGCCCGAATACTAACATCCTCATCACTATCATCTTCCTGCTCGACCGCTTCAAGGCGAAGGGCCGCATCAACTAGCTTCTCGAAAGAGAGCTCAAGACGAAGCATAAGGGATTTCTTCAGATATTTCTTAAGTCCAGAGATGAACTTAAGATTCTTCTTATAAGGAGTCGGGATATGCTCAAGGCCATACTTCGAGAGACCCTCGAAAGAAGCAACATACTCGGATACAAAAAGCTTTCCTTGCTTTAGCTCAAGGAAACGACGAGCTAAGGTAGCTCTCTCTGAATCTGGAATGAACTTGAGCTCGAACCGCTCACGAAACTGATCCCACTCAAGAGTAGCCTCATCAATCTCAGAAATAAGCAGATCATACCAATGAAGAGCTTGTTCTTGCAACATACTAGATGCTACGAGAACGTGATGGCGGCTAGAAATCTCCATACGGCTGAATATACGCTCACAAGAACTGAGCCATGCCTCAATCTCTAGAACAGACTCGGTGCCTCTAAAGGGCTTGCCACCGAGGTGAGTATAATCACTACACATGCGGGCAAAGGCTGAATTGTGAGGAACAGAAGAAGAACTGGTCGTGGGAGGTTGAATGCTCCGCACGAGCTTGAGAATCTGGTCAGTAGACATGTATACGCCCTCAGGACGAGAACCACTGGACGGTTCCGCCCCAGACTGGCGTCCTCTACCACGTCCAAACATAGCTGAAAAGATAAGACAAGAATGGATCAACACGGGATAGATATATTCATAACAATTCGAATGTAAAGGAATACTACGGAATAAAAATGAACATTCCTAGACGTATTCCTTTCTATCTACCCCAAAGGAATCAGAAAGGGACACAATCAAATCATGAACAAGGACAAGGATAAATCAAGGTGAATGGATCGTGATTTGAATTTTTTGTTTTTTGGGATGATACATGTAGATGCATTGTATCCAATGTATGGTATCTCGTGTGCTGTTCTGTTCATATCACATTAATTTCTGAAATAATTTGTTTGTGATCTTCTCTCTTTTGAGAAGAGCATCGTACCTTATCTTGTGTATTGATGATTTTTGGGAGTGGCTCGTGATATCGTAAGATTGACGAACACTCCATCTCCCTCTATTGATTTTGTGAATCGAGTATTCTGAGAATATCCCGATGCATTCTCTTAATGTTCTTTGGTTTGAGTTTTGTAGCTATATATATATATGAGTTTTAAAATAAAAAAGAGATTGGAGTTTTGAGATATTTTAAAAATCAAAGAATGTTTTGAGAATATATTTATATGAGTAGTATTCTTTCATAGAAATAATTTGAGAGTGTTGGGTTATCCATCGAGTAGTTAAGAGTTCTGGTCGATACGCCTGATCAACGTTATCGATAGGAATCTCCTAAATGTTATGATGAGGCAATCAGACACGATGATTTGTGTTTAAAAGATTAAGATTTTGAAAATAATATTTTTAGATTAAATATTAAATTTATTTTTGAATAGTAATTGCAGCCATTGATTTTAGAGATGAGTAATAGAGTGGCGAGGCAGTTTTGATCGTTCGATCGACTCTACAGCCAATGGATATATCTATTTATTAGAGATTCAATGGCGAGGCAATGCCGTTTATTTATTTATTTTGAAATTATAAAGATGAGAATATAAATGAGATTATTTTTGAGTTGTGCTTTATTGAAAGTATATTTTGAGATTTTAGAATCTATATTATATACATTGGATGTTTTAAGGGAAGAGTATAGTAAGAGAATTTGAAGATTATTTTAAAAACTATTTAAGTGGTTTAGTAGAAGAGTAAAGAGAATTTAAACCCTTAATTTATTTTGAGGAATATTATTATGGATTTACAAAATTCTGTGGAAATTAATTTTGAAGTAAGAAAAGTTTGAATTTTAACTTTGAATTTTAAATTACTTATTAAGTAATATAGTAAAGAGTTTGAAAATTTTTCAAATGTTGAAAATTGAGATTTAAAAATTTAAAAGATGTCGAGATTTAAAATTCTAAATATCTTGAATTAAAAGATAATTTGAGCTTATATCCTTGTCTCTTGAGTATATTCTATCCTTGAGTTAATAGCAACGGCGTGCATTTTCACGGTCGTTCGAGTTTGGTGGCCTTAAGAAGCCATTTCGTGACTTATTCATCTTGTCTATTGTGTTTACCCTGTTGTGAAGATGTTCTTTCCGTATATTTATGCGGAAAATCTTATTGATGATCTTCTTTATTGCTTAGAGTTCGGGTTTAAGTGAGTTTGATCCCGACTCTATTCGTAAAGTTTTGTGAAATCAATCATTTTCGATTGATTAATTGTTGAGCATCTTATTGAGTTTTGATTCGAAGATGGGATATCTTTGAAATTCTTTCGAGTTGCTTGGAAAATTCGATAGTTTGCTAATCACTATATTAGCATTTGATGGGCCATTGGAGTAACCAAGTGAATTTTTCCTTGTTTCTCTCTACCATTCTATGTTGAGAGTATGAATGGTTTGAGTTTCGAGCTTGTCTTTTATCCTTTGTCGATTGAATTTTTATGTTGTTTACAACTCTTTTTCTAGAAAATTGCGGGGACGCAATTTTTGTAAAGGGGAGAGTCTGTAACAACCCTGGTTTTAGCAATTACCTGAGAATATTAAATTATAACGGCAGTTATAATTTAATAGTGTGAATTAATAATAAATGGAAAATTTAAATTGTTTACCGGGAATAAACAATATAATTAAGAATAAAATAAGAAAATAAAGTTTTTGAAACTTTATTAAAATGATTTGAGTTAATAAAATGAGGAAAATGTGTTTTATTTAGAGGTAATGCAATAATTTAATTAATTATTGGTATTTACTTCTTTTAATGATTTTTAAAAGGAGTAATTAATTTTAAAATGAGATATATTGAATATAAAATGATGGAATTGAGTTTAAAAATATAATTTGAACATAAAATCATATTTGAAATGAGTTATAGAATTTTATTATACAAAAATGTGATTTTTGTGTAATTTATAATGTTAATTACAATGAGTTTTGTAATGAAAGATGTAAATTTGATATTTTATTCAAAATAGAGAAATATGATAATAAAGTGTTTTAAATATATAAATAATCTTTTATTTTGAGTGTAAAACATTTTATTCATCAAGAGTATGAAGTTTCATAATTTTTAAAGAAGAAAAACTTGTATTATTATGATTTCATTTGTTAACATACATGGCTAAGTGTTTGATAAGTGAATGATTATTATCTTAAGCTAATTTTCTTTTAAATTGGACCTTAGCCTATTGACCTAATCCTAACTTGGCGTGTAATTAAGAAATGAGAAAAAGAAAACCCTGTACGTATCTTTTTCTCACTTCTTCCTCTAGTCTGCAGAAGCTTGCTAATGGCTGAAACCCTCTTGCCTCCTTCTATCTATGCTAAAAACAAATCAAACAAAAAATGAAAACTGGTGTTTAAAATGTTAATTCTAGAGCTAAACTCAGGTAATCTTCAATCTAAAACCAATCTTCCTATCAAAATCTATTTTTACAGTGAGATTTGTTAATTATTGTCTGCATATTTTTACATGTCCATTTCTCAAGCTATTTCAGGTTTCTTTGGTCTATTCTTGAGAGTAATTACAATATTTGGCTCCAAATGGTTGTGCAATCATCTTTGGCAGCAAGGTTAGTATCAAAACTCACATTTTCTAGCTTTGATTGAGATTTCGATGTAAGAAATCTCAATTTTGTTTGTTGCATATTCAATTGTAAACCGCTGTCAGTAAATTAGGTATAACTTTTTCATTTCTTAATCAAATTTGATGATTTTAGATGTTCTGGAAAGCTTAGATTAGGAGCTACAAGTTTTATGTTTTGAGTTTTTTAAAATTTCGATGTTTAATTGCTCAAAATTATGCTTGTTTGTTGTTGTCCCGAGAGAAAATTGACAGCAACAACAATCACAGGGCTGAGAAGTGTTTTAGCAATATGTCACTCGTTTCTAATCCGATTTAGGTCAAATATTTTTTTCTGGAAACTAGATTCAATAGGGAATAATTTCACCTTAGGTTACATTTCGATATTTTCTCATTTGATTGACTAAAATAGATTTGAAAATAGAAGTATAATACTGCCTTTGACAGAATTCCCTGAGTTTGAAACTGATATTATTTGAGCTATATCTTTCACGTTTTTGATCGGAATTTGGTAATTTTGGATGTTTCGGAAAGCCTATATCATGAACTACAACTTTTGTGTTTTGAGTTTACTGTAGTTTTGAGGTTGAAATCTATTTTTTCTCCTGCTAACCCGAGAGCAAAACCAATATTTGCTCTATGTTTGGAACTGAAATGAATTTCATCATAACTTCTTTGTTTCTTAACCGATTTTGATAATTTTTGATGTTCCGGAAAGCATAAATAATGTACTACAATTTTCATGTTTTGAGTTTTCTGTAATTTTGAGGTTAGCTATGCCAAAATCTAATTTTCCTTCTGCTATCCCGAGAGCAAAATTCTATATTTGCTCTGTGTTTGAAGTTGAAACAAAATTAGCCATAACTTCTTCGTTTCTTGACCGAATTTGATAATTTTGGATGTTTCGGAAATCTTAGATAATGTGCTACAAGTCTTATTCTTTGTGTTTTCTATAATTTTAAAGTTTTCTTGGTCAAAATTATGGTTATGTTGCTGTCTTGAGAGCAAGATGACAGCAACAAACAATAATTGAACTTAGAATTGTATTAGCTTATTTTTGCTCTCATTCTTATTCAATTTTGATGTTATTTTGAGATATTTTGAGAGCAATGATGCCTATTAATAGGCTAGCAATATTTAGAGAATCTGAAATTCAAATTTAAATAAAATTTGAATTGATTTTGGGTTAAATTTGAATTGAATTCGTATTTGAACTCAAGTTATCGGTCTTGAGTTATCTTCCTTGCTTTTCATTGTTTTCGAGCACGGTTTTCACTAAACCATTTTTGAAGTGATTTTTGAAATAAATGGAAATTTCAAATTATTATTATATAGTATTTTAAATTTATTTTTCCAATATAAAATCTATTTATTTCCTATAATAAAGGAATTTCAAATATTGGTTTTATTAATCTTCTTGGAAAAAAATTTTAGAAGCTTATTTTCTCTAGTAAACTATTTTATATATAAAACATAAACTTTTACACTATTCGAACGTATGAGAAAGAGAATTAAACGATTTAGTAAAACACGTGGTATGAGACATGTGCGTTTACTATTTCGGTTAATTTCGGACTTGTATGATCGAAGCTATTTGAGATTAATGATTCTGAGATGTTTTGCCATTTTATGGCGTATTTTGAGTTTTATAATTCTTATTTATTGGAATTATTTAAGATGGCCAAGATTTGACAAATATTATGGTTTGAGATCTCCTATATGTAGGAGTATGTTCGATGAGAACCATCACGATGTTTTATTTACTTGCCAATGATATAAGGCAAGTCTTGAGTAAATGATTTCATATTTTAAGATTTATGGTTTATGAAGAACCATCACAATGTATTCACTTGTCGATGAGATGAGACAAGTTACGATGCCATTTAATACTTGTCGATGAGATGAGACGAGTATGGTGTCTCTTTATCACTCGCCAATGAGACGAGGCGAGATATGATTTTCTGAGTTTTATGATGTTCCTAGTGTGGCATCGATTAGCGGTTAGTAAACCGCTAAGTGCGAACGTGTGGTATGGGACACACGTTAACACTTTTCGGGTTCCTGTCCGTGAGTTTGTGAGACATTCATGATGTTTACCTAACAGAACTGCTTTGAGAGGTGTTAGCGACCTTGTCATGAGGATGAACTGCTTTGGGAGGTGTTAGCGACCTTGTTAGGGCTGGCAAAATGGCTTGGAGAGGTGTCAGCGACCTTGTCATGAGGACGAATTGCTTTGGGAGGTGTTAGCGACCTTGTCAGAGGCTTCGGTCGTCTGAGAATGGCACGTGCAGCATCGCTTCGGCATGCAAATGGGATTTGGCCAATCCAGGTTTTCTGAGTTTTCTATTTTATTGTGATTTCACCACTTTAAGATGTTTTATTACATCGATAGCCTAGTGCTATATGAGATGTTATATATATGGTGATTTCATTTATGATGTTTTGAACTCTTATTGAGTTCCTTGAGTTATGAATTTGGATGATTTCATGATTTTATAGGATATTCTGGGTTTTACCATTTTGCGAGTTGAGATTTAGATTTATATACATTCATACCGAGGAGAGGAGGTATGATTGAATTTGGAGATTTTTCTATATTTTAGTTTTGAATCATCCTATTTGAGAATGTTTTATGTTTGCCATTTGGCGAGAGTTTGTATTGTTGTTTCTCCTTTTGAGGGGATATGGTTCATGGAAACCATGTAGACATTTTGGGATGTCGTCGATGATATGAGGCGAATGTTTATATTATTTGAGTATTATTATTGAATTTACCTCTTTTGAGGTCTTTGTATACTTAAGTGACATTAGTTCACTTAAGTCATGGGTTGTATTCTTTATGTTTCCTCTTCTCATTTGAAAAGAATTATCACCTTGTATCTTATGCTTCATATTATCGTCTATCCTCATTAACTGATTATTTTAGCTAGACTGACCCGTGTACTTTGTACTCGGGTCAGACCGAGTTGTTTCACGTACCGTCTATTGGACTTAGCTTGAAGTTGATGCTGGATATCAGCTCTTCTTTCTCTTGAATAATTTCTGTTCTTCCGCATACTCTGTTGTATTTATATTTGATTCAATGCATATGGTGTGGTCGAGTACTACCTTTACTGTATTCATATTGTATTGTACTGAACATGTATCAGTGTATATGTATATATATGATGTTGGTTACTGTTCTGTGATGTGATTTACATTCAGTTATTGTATTTTGTTCTAATAGATCCGTTAGCCATCTATAGTTTTGGATTAAGCATTTACTGGGTATGTCGATCCATTGAGATAGAAAAGAAAAATCATATAGCATATATCGATGTATTTAGTAGATGTTTAAGACAAAGTTATAGATGGTCGCCCTTAACCAGCCCTATTCTCCGCTTTAGTAGACGAAATTACTCATTAATTCTCTTTACTAAGGTGGGTCTCGGGGTGGGGCGTTACAGCTTGGTATCATGTGACGCCTCACCCCGAGACCAACATTAGTAAAGAAAATTAACGAGTAATTCCGTCTACTAATGCGGAGAATAGGGCTGGATAAGGGCGACCAACATAGCATACACTAGCTATGAACTAGACATGTCGGATTTGTGTCAGATATTTTTTTCATTTACCTCTTAGTGGATGACACGTCTAATCCATAACTAATGCACACTACGATGGCTACTAAACTATTTCAGAAATAATGAGATACATATGCGGAATCATAACAATCTATCACAGAAAAACAAACTCAGATCAGCACATATATGACATATATATACATACACATGTCCCATACAAAGTCATACAGATACATCATACACATGAGGTTTATCAGAGTAGCAAAAAGAATATATACAGTCATCCCAAAAGATAAACAACACGAATGACTAGAGACGATCCATAGAAGCTAGACAAAAGATGCATGTGTCCCACAAGAGCAAAAGTTGATCCAAAAGATAAGGTATCCATCTAACCTGCAACTCGGTCTGACCCGAGTGAAAACACACGGGTCAGGCAACTAAAACTTATCAGTAGATAAGGCTCATGTCAATAAGTTTAAGGGGAAAATATTCCATCCGTTGTTCCTAACAGATAAGAATATAAGTGCATCGTGTACATGAAGGTGTCATGTGAATCATCTCAATATCAATCAATATAGTGGATGTTAGGTTATAAGAACAATCATGAGTAAACATCCAAGGAAATCATCAAAACTTCATAAACATCTAAAACATCAAGATATGATTCAAAACATCAGAAATCGTCAATAATGTCGCCTTATTCTTACGAAGGCTATGAAATCATCAAACAATACCAAATAGGTAAGAATCATCATCAAAAATAGATTATTACACGTGCTACAACATCTTTACTAGTACTATACTTTTGGTACCGTACATCGTGATGATCGGGATTATATACATCTTAATCGTCTAGAACATCTTAATCATCTTGACAACTACGTAGTCTATAATTCAGAATCCAAATCGGTGACGTCAAAGACTCGAGTATTGTTAATGATACTTCGTGATTTTGGGGCATAATCATCATCCATGGATCCCCAATATACTCGTGTCTTGTAGTACTAGTCGTCTTCTAGAATGTGTCTCAACATCTTGAGTAGAAACCCAAAAGGGTATAACACATGTCCCATACCATGTGTTATCTCCTAAAGGTTTACTAATCGTCCGTTGGTTCCACATCATGAAAATCAAACATCAATATGAAATTATATCGCCTCATCTCATCGGCGAAAAAAGAAAAATATATATAATTTGTAGCAATTCCGCTACGACAAATCTAACACAAAATCAAACTTGTCTCATTTCATCGACAAGTAAAACACCATCTAAATCAATAAATCGTAATATACCATGAATGGTTACACCTCATCTCATTGGCAAAAGCATCTTCATCGTGATAGTCCAGCATCGTCTATATATTCCCGTTCGGGAATTATTGGACTACATTCCATACAAGCTCATCATGCTAATATGGAAAAGTATGCTTTAAGTTCATCTTGAGGAACCACGGAGTGGTCCCTAATCGTGGAGGAGATCAAAAGATTCCTCAATTCTAGAAAATGATCTCCACTCAGTTAGGCCCTATTGGGTCCAGTTTCAAGCTAGCCTAATAGTGACACATCGGTCTATTGATGGGAGCAACCCCGGCCGACCGATCACATGACCGAAGCACTAGTGGCAGCCAACAGTAGACCTGTAGCGGTCTTTGTGTTGGCATTTCGATGCTTGTGTTCTGAATTTCGTTATATTTATTGATTGTTGTTCTTCAATTCAATTTATACTTTATATATTTCGATTGTTACAGCAATACACGTCCAGTTTTTGGTCACATGATCATTATTTATGGGTTTTACAATTTTGTTTTATCATTAATTTTCAATTATAAATCAATTAAATTTCACCATTCAATATTTTATTCCATTTATTTCTTAATGATTCAATATAATATATAAAATATCAGTAGTCCTACTTTAACTATATCAAAATTAATCTATAAATCAAGCTAATAATCATGTTTAACCATTATAATTATATTATAAACAAGTAGAACCATCCCACTCCCAAAATTGAAGATCAAAACCAAACTTTGATGAAGAACTTATGTTGTACCGAAATATGCACCCTTAAATCATCTTGATTCATCTTGAATCCACTATTTAATTGCATTCCTTGCTCAACCAATCGTTTGATACAATATTTGGTGATTGTCGTTGAGAAGTGTGGGAGATATGAGAGTTTGAAGTTGATGGTGGAAGAGAGTCTAAAGGGAAGAAGAGAAATGAATTTGTAAAGATGATTATACATTGATTATACGATTTAAATAGATGGAGGGAAATGGTAGTTGGGAATTCAACTTCTAATAAATGGACCTAGCTTCGACCCATCTTGAGCCGGTAGTTCGAATCCTTCATATGTCCTTCGTATGTCCTTCGTATGTCTCCGATTATGACAATCTTTAGTTGAAATTGATCAAAAAAATTGATTTATGCAATGAAGCAATTACCATTATCAAATTCCATTGTTTGTAAAAAAGATCATTTTCCCCTCATTAATTAAGAATGGCCTAAATAGCCTTAAAAGTTATTATTGAAATTTTCGGAGTATTAGAGGAAACCTTACCATCCAAGATCTATGTTTCCTTCCTAGTCCTTGAGGATTTAATCTTCCTTGATGCTTCGATTTGCTTCAGATCATCTTCAATGCCCTTTGAGTTTGCATTAAACCCTAAAAATTTGCATTATGCGACTCTGAAAGAACCTTTCAATGGATTGAATCTTTTTTGAAGGAGTGACTATGATGTGGTTTACTTGGCTACCTCTGAGGTCCATATCTTCATTTGATCAACTTGCTAGAAAGTTCATGGAGTAGTTTGGGTTGGATGTTGCTCGCCCAAAGGATGTGATGTCATTATCCAATATTTTTTAGAATTCCAAAGAGTCTTTGAAGGATTTTTTGAGTAGATTTAACATGGACGTGACAGTGGTAAGCAATGCCAAGGAGGATAGTGTTTTGATGGCTATCATTAGAGGAATACATCACGATACGAATTTCAATAAATGGTTGAAGATGAAATATCCATCGACCATAGAAGAATTTTACAGAAAAGCAACTCAATATAAGCGCTTGGAAGAGGCAAATATGATTGCTGGAAAGATCTATGCTAGGAATTTGGTTGAGGTGGTTCAAGTAACGTCGTTGTGAAACAAACCATGAGAATTCCAGAAATATTGCCGTCAACGTGGGAAACTAGAATAACAATCGAAAGAGAGGCAATCAAGGCAATAGAGGTAGGAAACTAGATTTCAAGAAATGTATAAGGTTCCCACAACATGAGGATTACACACCGTTGAATGATGCAATTGATAATATTTAACTTGGGATGTAAGGTAATAAGCACTATAAGAAGCAGGCTCGGGGGTTATCGACTGAAAAGAAAAATGTCTAGGAAGTACTACTGCTTCTACGAGACATGCGGCCATAACACAAATTAATATATATATATATCTGTGAGATATAATCGAGGATTTAATTCGAAAAAAGAAACTATAGCAGCACATGAAAGCCCCATAGGATGGCGGGCAAGGAAATTCTCAACCCCTAGGGCGATCGCTCAACGAGGCCAAGATGGACCTAGCGAAGATGAAGCTATGCAGTTTGGAAAAAGACATATTATTAACACGATAACTAGCGGACCTTATCCAGTTGAGAAGAGATGGAATGAGAAGGAGAGGGATGAGAGCTCATTGAGACATGTTATTTAGCAGAATTGCTTTCCCATTGAAGATGAAGCTCTGTTAAACCAATTGAAGACAATGACTGATGATATTATTTTTAGGAACCATGATGAAAACGAGGTCGAAGCGCCGACGCTTGACCCTTTAGTAATAACAGCCATGATTGGGCCAGCTACTGTGGAGAGGGTTCTCATTGATTATTGGGATTTAGTAAATATCTTGTTTAAGAAAGCTTATAATCAGATGATGAAGGATGGTCAGGACCTAAAGCAATATATGTCCTAGATACAGGGATTTACCGAGAAGGCTGTAGAGCCTATTGGGTGTGTTGACTTACCGGTGGGTTTAGGTTAAGGTAACCACAAGAGAGTGCAGGTTATGACCATCGTTCTGATGGACACATTTTCTACATATAACCCCCTTTTGGGTCGACCAGCCCTTTCCAGTTTCCAGGAGGCCTTTGCCTCATGTTGTCTAACGATGAAATTTCATACGGAGAACAGGGTAAGAGTCATCTAAGGCAACCAAAATGTAGGGCGTGAATGCTACATCACAGATGGGAGAGAAGCGAAGCGACATGAAAAAGGGAAGGACGTAGAGAAGACTCTCTACATAGAGTCGATGGATGCATAGCAACCACAGCTTAAGCAATGGCTCGGTTGGCATAACAGAGCTATAGATCTAAGTAAAGAGGTAGAGGATGTAAGGGCGACCCCAACTTAGTTGACGATCAACATCCTGGTCGATCAGGATGATCCCACTCGAGTCCTAAAGAATGGATCTGAACTTAGTATGAAGATGAAAAAGGAGTTAGTAGGGTTCCTTTGGGAAAACATGGATGTGATTGTGTAGACACACTACGATATATGTGGTATATCATCAGAGATAGCATGCCACAAATTGATTGTGAACCCCAGATGTCCTTTTGTGAAGCAGTTATGGTGCAGCCTGGGTCTAGAATGATATGCAATGCTGAAGGAAGAATTCGATAAGCTAAAAGCCAATGGCTTTATCCGCGATGCTCTATACCCTCAACGGGTATCCAATCCAGTGTTGTTCAAGAAGCCTAACGAAAAATGGAGGACGTGTATCGAATATTCAGACTTGAATAAGGCATGCTTGAAAGACAGCTTCCAGCTACTAAAGATTGACTAACTGGTGGACTTAATAGCCGGCCATGAACTGTTATCGTTCATAGATGCATATTCCAACTACAAACAAGTTCCAATGCATGGCCCAGATCAAGAACATACTAGCTTCATCACTGACCTAGGGTTGTCTTGCTACCTTGTTATGCCGTATGGTCTGAAGAATATAGGAGCAACCTACCAGAGAGTGGTCAATTTAATGTTAAACAATTAGATCGGACGTACAATGGACGTCTATGTAGACGATATGCTAGAGATGTTACAGTAATCTATGAACCACTTGGAAGACCTATCGAAGATGTTTGGCATTGTCACATACCGAAATTTTCGACTTTCGAAAATTCGACATCGATACTCACTTTATCGACTGCCGAGCAATCGAGTGCCGGAAACTCCAATAGTGAGGGTTTTAGAAAGAAAGAAAAGGTAGAAGAAGAAGAGAAGAAGAAGAAAGAGAAGAAAGAAAGAAGAAAGTAGAGAAGAAGAACAACAGAACCACATCAGAACAGAAAACAATATCAGAATCTCACATATCGCAGCGGAACAATATACAATAGATAATTACTAGTCTTTTAAAACAAAGAACTATATCTGTTATTACATTACATCACATCATATCATCAGAGTCAATAAACAACAATGGACAGTTATATAACTTGTCCTCATACAGAATACACAGCGGAATAAATACTATCAGATACAAATACTACGTCTCGTCCTCCAGCTTATCTCCAAAGCTCCAGAATATCCTGATAACATAACTCTAGGCTGCCCGTGTAGAAATTTGTGGGCACCCAGAGTTTAGAAAGGGAAACAATAAACTCCGAGTCAGTCATGGTGACTGGTGTGAGATCGTAAAACAGTTATTCTTTATAACAACAAAATAATTTTTTTTAAGTCAATTCGCAATGCTTTTGGAAAATGAAACTACCATAAGACCTCCCGCCACACACACAATGCAAACGCAGACTTGGAGGAGATTTCTTCTTATGATAGTCAAAGATGCTTACTACGCAAAAATCAAATTCTTTTTGATATTATTATTAGTGCATAGTGTAGAAAACATTTCGAAAGTAGAATATAAATCTTAGCCAGCATACGACCAGTATCGTATGCCTACTATAGCTACCATGTTCAATAGCAGGTTACCGCCACATTCCATGGCAGGTAATACAACTAAAACCGTACACGTCGCGTATTGTTTCTTTGGATTTCCAACAAATGGTCAGGCAAAGGAACTTCCTATCCACGATGGGTACGTCCCTGGAATAGACGACCCGAGAACCTAACCGGATCTCTGCCAACACAAGGCCGGGTTACCTCTGCAAAAATAGGTAACTACTGACACGCGTATGCCATCCCCCGATCGTCACCGATCTTTCCCGAGGATCCCCGATTCGCAACAACCACATAGATAATAATAATGCAGTAACCACAGAGGTTAAGTATCTGGGCTCCATACCATGATACCACCTTTATCCAGAAGGAATGACATACACTAAGGGGCGCTACTCCCTAAAACCTTGCCGCATCCTTCCTGTTTCGACCATTTCCGGGGTGTGAGGCTCGACGAAGTCTCGTCCACAAAGCTACGCTTTCTCAAAAAGCCCTGCTTCGGGTCAAACAAAATGATCAACCTATGATCACAAAGATATAAGATCAAACAAATGATCATATCACAAATGATCAAACACTGATCATTTCACAGCAACACTCAGTATGCCACGTTACCAAATTGGGATATATTGCTGATAAATTTCAACTACATAACCTCTGAGCTCGTACGTCTCAGAGAAGGGTGTTAAGCTAAAAGAATAAATTCTCCGCCACCAACAGAAATGTATTTGAAAGAAATCAGCTTTATATCTCAAATTGTAACGTCAGACACACAATCCATACAAGTCTGTTCCGGGATTGAACAGAACCGAAGGCACTTCTCACGAAGCCCTTGCATTTCCGGATAATTTTCTAATCACGTCCGGACTTCCCGTCACTAAGAGTGATAAAACCTCTAAACCGGAGATCAGCCGATGTAGAGTAACTCGACGGTAATCCTTCCGTTTTCGAAAATATCCGGTCTTCAACACCGGTCTTCGAATGCAATTCATAACGACGTATCACATATTCGGAATGGGTCATACGACCCCATGGTCCTTTCCCGGCTAACCCGAATAGTGAGCGTATATTTAAAAATAAGTGTGGCATTCAAATTCATCCAATTCACAACAAATACCTACTCAAGGTAATTATTGATAGTCGGTTATTTAACTATCAATAAAGATGCGCAACATCATCAGATTCCAAATAATTTTCTAAATTATTTCATCTTCAAAAATATCTTTTACTAGATATAAAATTTCCACACTTCAAAAATAAATCAACGTTTATTTTTTCTAAACAGTTTCCCTTTCCTTTTATAAATTCCATAGTGAATTTATATTTCAAAAATATCTACTGATATACGATTCTCAAATCGATTTCAAATATTCAATTTCAATTTATCTTTAAAAAGATAAAATCTCAAAACGTTCATCTCATATTGGAAAAGCATTTCCCTACTTATTTACTAATAAGTATTTCACAAATCATTTATTTTCAACACTTGGAAAATATTCGATATACTTAAATCAAATTAAGTATATATTTCATTCTTTAAGGAAATCATTTACTATAACAACATTTATTTGAGTCAAAACGAATGTTACGCAAAACATCGTTACGACGACTCAAAATCACTAGTATAGGGATTCGGATTTAGATAGATATATAAATCCCAATACTACATTACAAACATTTCCTTTCGGAAATCATTTACTATAACAACAGTGTTATAGTCCACCATTTCCTTATTTCTCGAAAACGTCTATTTCAACAATGAATGTTGAAATCTATGCTTTCGATTCATAATACATTTTAAAACATCTTTAAAATGTTTAACTTCATTTTTAATGTCACTTCTTCAAAAGTAAATCCATTTTTTTCAATAATATATTCACTGTCCAAAATCGTGAATATACTTCATTTAACCCAATTCCAGTCTTTTCTACACATTTATTTCAAGGATAATTCGCTATCCAAAATCACGAATATATCTTCTTCAAAAATCTTCTATATTAAATTTATCAAACTCAACAGATTTTGAATTTATAAACACGTTTATAAATCCTATTTCTATTTTAATAACAACTTCGACTTATAAATTTTCTTTTATTTACTTCTATAATTTACTTATCAAAATAAGTGATTTCGGATTTATAAACAACGTTTATAAATCGCATAACAATTTCAACTTATAAAATCATTTCATTTAGCAATTTCTATTCATATCTCATCTAAGTGCAAAAGTCAAATTTATAAGTAAATTTCTTATAAATCCTCTATTCTACAATTTCATTCATTTTAACTTCACAATTTATACATCTATAAATTTCATATCAATTTAACTTCAAAATTTATAAATCTATAAAATTCATATCAATTTTCCAAATTCGTTTCAATTTGCCAATTAAATTTCTAATTGGACTTCCCACTTATTTCTTTTTAAATAAATTCCTTTTAAAGAAAATAAATTTCTTTATCTCTTTCAATCTATTTAAAAATCCAAATTTTAAATTAAATTCCTCAATTTAAAATCACTATTATATGAAATTCATTTATTTAATCATTTCCATTTTATTCTGGAATAAATTCGATAATATTATAAAAATCAGCTTTTATACTTTTAAATTCTTTTCTTCGAATTTATTCAATTTTCTAAAAATTTACTTACTTAAAAATTTCTATTTTGATTTCAAAAATTCAATTTCATATATTTTTGGAATCCAATGATATCAAACATCCATTCAGCTAAATTTTAGCTTTCAATCAATTTCCAGACATCGATATGATCAATAACATCAATATAATCATTCACAGATTCATATCACAGTATAAATAAAATCAATCAATGTGAGGGGTCCAGTTGGATCCCTCCAACCTGTTTCCCTGCATCCAAAGACGTCAGCACAATACCAATTCCGCTCCAGTACGGAATTATCGCGGTATATAGGTTTTTATAAATCCGCTTACTAACGGCGCAATAGGGTCTCATCCGCTATACGAGGCGGGAAATCATCAATCCAATATATACATATGCCAATATGTATATATTGCTATATATATAGATATATCCTATCATATCTAATACCACATCCAATAGCAATCAAATCATCAATCAATAAATAACTGAAAATTCCACTTTAAATTTGAGTGAGAAAAATCCCACCTTAGCTTTTTAATTTGCCATCCATTTCCAATTTTCTCCATTTCTTCACGGTATTCGACCTTGTATAAACAATTATACAAATTTATTAATATTCGAGCCAATTAAATAACCAATTTCCGTTTTTAATTGTTAAATTTTGATAGTTCGTTCTAACCCAATTTCTAAATTAATAAATTTCATTTAACCACCATTTAAATTTCTTTAAACCCATTTCCCTTTTATAAATTTATTTAACTAAACTTTAATTTAAACAATTAAACTTTCCTTTTAAATAAATTCAACTAATATGATTTGACTTTAATAAATCCCCTTTTAATAAAAATATCCTTCGGTAACTAAAACAAATAAATAAGTTTTATTAACAATTTTTTTTTGACAAATGAATTCAATTTATCCAATAATTCAATTTTATAAATAACCATCCTTTAAACAAAATAATAATTTTTTTCTCTATATATATATACGCATATATTCATCAATTCAAAACTAATAAATACTTTACTACATATATATGTTTATACTTTTCTCTGTAAAATGTATATTTATTTTTCTATGGATATCAAGATCCAAATTACGGAATAATCTCAGATATTCCTACCTGTTTTACTGTATATATTTTTTTACACATATGTGAATATTAATTTAAAAATACAAATTGTAAATATACCTCTCTGTCAACAAAAACAAAGATGATAACCCCTCTCCATCGTGAAGCCACCCTGGCTCGTTCGAACACAAAACCCATCACCTACTGTACGAACTCGACGAACCCCAATTCCGTTTTCCAGTGACACGAAACTGTTCGACACCGCAATCCCCACGCAGCCTTGACGTCGACCAACCTCCAGTCACTCTTACAACTGCGACCACCTCGCGAACCTGCCTCCCAGAACACTGCCGCGAAGATCCACCTTGAACGCCTCCACGTGACACTCGAGACCCCACATTGCGTACGCGACACTGCTGCCCCAAATCCCATCGCGACCGCCAACACGAGCTGCCGCATTCGCTGACCCCTGACGACGCCTCCTCCACGCACGAAACCCCTAAACTTGCTCGACTAGAACCAACGACAGCCACGAATGACTCGCGACTGCCCCGCGAGCGAAACTTCCTATTCGCGATGCTTGATGGCCACCGCGCCCTCGACTTTCCTTTGCCGCCGCATCTCGCCCTCGTTCGCGATATTTATTTTGGACGAGAGGGAATTTGGTTTTCGTTTATTATATTTTTTTTATAGAGGAGGGAATGGCGATTGATTTATTTCGTTTCGTTCGTTTGAGCTAGGGAGAACAGATAAGGAGGAAGACGAGAATTTTATCATCTGCCATTTTTTCGTTTGATTTCGTTCGATTTTTATGAAGAGGGAGAGGGGAATTTAAAAACGAAAAGGGATGGGTCGCACGATTTTTTTATCGTGATTCTCGGCGTGCTTAAAGGAACAAAAAAACAACTGATGTGACAAAATTCAAATTTAAAATTTCAATCGAATTCGATTTAAATTTTCGACGCGTTTATACGTCGTACGCTCTCATACTAACTCCGAAAAATACGAAATTGGAAATCCAGTAATAATACAATATTACGGACCCAATGGAACTGGTTTCGTCGAATTCCGAGACTGTTTGAAAATTTACTATTTTTAAATATCGATCCGAAAAATTAAATTCAATACTGCACAGAACAGTTTCAAATTCAATCCTGACAGTTCTATTAGCTTCGGTATTATCAATACGAATTTTAAAAGCTTTCGAAATATTTTTCTTCAGCTTAAAATTGAAGATTCAAATTTTTATTCAACTTTCAATCGATTAAATTTTAAAGTTTAATCGCAAATTTCAAAGTTATATCGAGAATTCAAATTAAATTATCATTCAAATATTTAAAATTAATTAAATATTTTCAATTCAATTCGTTCAAAATTCAGGGTCGTTACAGACTTCCCCCCTTAAAAGAATTTCGTCCTCGAAATTACAAGTTAGGAAAAGTGGTCCTTAACTCGTCTACTATTTTTCACAATCTAATAGTTTTATCAATTTATCAAAATAAATCTTCCTACTAAAGATTCGTTATCATTCAACTAAATTTCTAACTTCAATTTTAAGTTTCAAACAACATTGTTTAACTTCTAAATTCAAATTCAAATTCAAATTTAAACTTTCAAAATTTTCACAAAAATTTTCTAACGCCCTAAATTTCTGAAAAAATTCGCCAGCGTCTCCTTTGCGCGGCTAATACGGCACGACTACAAAACGTCCCTACGGACTCTCAGATTTCAAAAAGAAAAATAAAAAGCCAAGCGGCTAGAGAGAAATCATCAAAAACTCATATTAAAACTCAAATACATACCTTTTTCGAGCAATTCAAATTATCTTTGAAATCAAATCCAATTCCTTTATACCTGTATATCCTACTAGCCATAATATCTAGTTACATATTCAAACCATTTTGCAAATTCTATTACAAAATTTTCAATATAAACTGCTTATACATTTTTACTTCACTGTTGAAGTTACATTCGTTTTTTAAACAAAATGAATTCACATCCATTCTAGTTTATAACCAATTCAAATTGATGCAAATTCAATTTATTTTAATTCTACTTCATTTGCAATTGATTCCATTCAATTTAATTCGCATTTCATATTTTCAATTCGGTTTATTCTATTAACCAAACAATTCTCATTCAATTTTTTTTTACATTTCAATTTTCATTTGAATTCAATTTACAATTTCAATTCAATTTGTTACTACTCCAAATTTATTTCCAACTTAATAAATTTATTTTAAGTAATCATTTCACTTCGTCTCCTTAGACATTTCTTCAAATTTACTTTATTCGGATTTATTCACTTATACTTATTTTAATTTAACTCCATTCTTCAAGTTAAATTTATTCTACCAAAATTCAATTGGTATAAGTTATCAACTTAGTAATATTTCATAAATATTTTTACATAGCATTCCAGAGTTTACCAACATTTCAAAACCATTTTGAAAACAATTCAAATTATCCTTTGAATTTCAAAAACAAAACCCAAATTTTCCAAACACTTCCATTAAAAACAATTTGGCAGCAATTCCTCTTTTGGAAACTCGAAAATGAACACCGATGATGCCGCGGTCATCATCGAAGTTATTTTCTAGCGACCGAAAAGAGTTTAGAGCTTTTATCTCTCTAAAATACTTTTCAAACCTTTGAAATTCATTTTCAAACCAAAAAGATTTTAAACTTTTCAAATCTCCAAAATTTACAAACTCCTTTCAAAACATTTCCAAATACTTCTCTGGAATTCCGTTTCAAATTACAATTCACATTTATAATTTACATTCTCAAATTTCATTCGTATGAGAATTTATTTCTTAACTTTGGAGTTACGATTTGAATTTCTTATCCAATTTCAATGATAATAGATTAATATTATCACTTCTAACATCCATGCAACCATATACTATAATAATTCATAGAAAATGATTTCTTTTCTATACAAAAATAGTTTTGGGTAAAATTATTTCATTCACCCTATTTTTAAAACAATACTATGTCGTCTTGCCTCGTTTAAGTGTTTAGAAATCCCTATCGATAATATGGCGTCCCACATACCGACCAAAATTCATAAACATCTCAACGGATAAGCAAACACAATATAAAACATTTTTATATTTACTAACAAATACGCACTCGTATCTATTATTACACTTAACTCATTCTAGAGTACTACTGACTCTATCTCTAATGAGTAACACCCAACAGAGCAGGGTTGTCGCTTAACCATATGCTCTGATACCACGCTGTCACATACCGAAATTTTCGACTTTCGAAAATTCGACATCGATACTCACTTTATCGACTGCCGAGCAATCGAGTGCCGGAAACTCCAATAGTGAGGGTTTTAGAAAGAAAGAAAAGGTAGAAGAAGAAGAGAAGAAGAAGAAAGAGAAGAAAGAAAGAAGAAAGTAGAGAAGAAGAACAACAGAACCACATCAGAACAGAAAACAATATCAGAATCTCACATATCGCAGCGGAACAATATACAATAGATAATTACTAGTCTTTTAAAACAAAGAACTATATCTGTTATTACATTACATCACATCATATCATCAGAGTCAATAAACAACAATGGACAGTTATATAACTTGTCCTCATACAGAATACACAGCGGAATAAATACTATCAGATACAAATACTACGTCTCGTCCTCCAGCTTATCTCCAAAGCTCCAGAATATCCTGATAACATAACTCTAGGCTGCCCGTGTAGAAATTTGTGGGCACCCAGAGTTTAGAAAGGGAAACAATAAACTCCGAGTCAGTCATGGTGACTGGTGTGAGATCGTAAAACAGTTATTCTTTATAACAACAAAATAATTTTTTTTAAGTCAATTCGCAATGCTTTTGGAAAATGAAACTACCATAAGACCTCCCGCCACACACACAATGCAAACGCAGACTTGGAGGAGATTTCTTCTTATGATAGTCAAAGATGCTTACTACGCAAAAATCAAATTCTTTTTGATATTATTATTAGTGCATAGTGTAGAAAACATTTCGAAAGTAGAATATAAATCTTAGCCAGCATACGACCAGTATCGTATGCCTACTATAGCTACCATGTTCAATAGCAGGTTACCGCCACATTCCATGGCAGGTAATACAACTAAAACCGTACACGTCGCGTATTGTTTCTTTGGATTTCCAACAAATGGTCAGGCAAAGGAACTTCCTATCCACGATGGGTACGTCCCTGGAATAGACGACCCGAGAACCTAACCGGATCTCTGCCAACACAAGGCCGGGTTACCTCTGCAAAAATAGGTAACTACTGACACGCGTATGCCATCCCCCGATCGTCACCGATCTTTCCCGAGGATCCCCGATTCGCAACAACCACATAGATAATAATAATGCAGTAACCACAGAGGTTAAGTATCTGGGCTCCATACCATGATACCACCTTTATCCAGAAGGAATGACATACACTAAGGGGCGCTACTCCCTAAAACCTTGCCGCATCCTTCCTGTTTCGACCATTTCCGGGGTGTGAGGCTCGACGAAGTCTCGTCCACAAAGCTACGCTTTCTCAAAAAGCCCTGCTTCGGGTCAAACAAAATGATCAACCTATGATCACAAAGATATAAGATCAAACAAATGATCATATCACAAATGATCAAACACTGATCATTTCACAGCAACACTCAGTATGCCACGTTACCAAATTGGGATATATTGCTGATAAATTTCAACTACATAACCTCTGAGCTCGTACGTCTCAGAGAAGGGTGTTAAGCTAAAAGAATAAATTCTCCGCCACCAACAGAAATGTATTTGAAAGAAATCAGCTTTATATCTCAAATTGTAACGTCAGACACACAATCCATACAAGTCTGTTCCGAGATTGAACAGAACCGAAGGCACTTCTCACGAAGCCCTTGCATTTCCGGATAATTTTCTAATCACGTCCGGACTTCCCGTCACTAAGAGTGATAAAACCTCTAAACCGGAGATCAGCCGATGTAGAGTAACTCGACGGTAATCCTTCCGTTTTCGAAAATATCCGGTCTTCAACACCGGTCTTCGAATGCAATTCATAACGACGTATCACATATTCGGAATGGGTCATACGACCCCATGGTCCTTTCCCGGCTAACCCGAATAGTGAGCGTATATTTAAAAATAAGTGTGGCATTCAAATTCATCCAATTCACAACAAATACCTACTCAAGGTAATTATTGATAGTCGGTTATTTAACTATCAATAAAGATGCGCAACATCATCAGATTCCAAATAATTTTCTAAATTATTTCATCTTCAAAAATATCTTTTACTAGATATAAAATTTCCACACTTCAAAAATAAATCAACGTTTATTTTTTCTAAACAGTTTCCCTTTCCTTTTATAAATTCCATAGTGAATTTATATTTCAAAAATATCTACTGATATACGATTCTCAAATCGATTTCAAATATTCAATTTCAATTTATCTTTAAAAAGATAAAATCTCAAAACGTTCATCTCATATTGGAAAAGCATTTCCCTACTTATTTACTAATAAGTATTTCACAAATCATTTATTTTCAACACTTGGAAAATATTCGATATACTTAAATCAAATTAAGTATATATTTCATTCTTTAAGGAAATCATTTACTATAACAACATTTATTTGAGTCAAAACGAATGTTACGCAAAACATCGTTACGACGACTCAAAATCACTAGTATAGGGATTCGGATTTAGATAGATATATAAATCCCAATACTACATTAAAAACATTTCCTTTCGGAAATCATTTACTATAACAACAGTGTTATAGTCCACCATTTCCTTATTTCTCGAAAACGTCTATTTCAACAATGAATGTTGAAATCTATGCTTTCGATTCATAATACATTTTAAAACATCTTTAAAATGTTTAACTTCATTTTTAATGTCACTTCTTCAAAAGTAAATCCATTTTTTTCAATAATATATTCACTGTCCAAAATCGTGAATATACTTCATTTAACCCAATTCCAGTCTTTTCTACACATTTATTTCAAGGATAATTCGCTATCCAAAATCACGAATATATCTTCTTCAAAAATCTTCTATATTAAATTTATCAAACTCAACAGATTTTGAATTTATAAACACGTTTATAAATCCTATTTCTATTTTAATAACAACTTCGACTTATAAATTTTCTTTTATTTACTTCTATAATTTACTTATCAAAATAAGTGATTTCGGATTTATAAACAACGTTTATAAATCGCATAACAATTTCAACTTATAAAATCATTTCATTTAGCAATTTCTATTCATATCTCATCTAAGTGCAAAAGTCAAATTTATAAGTAAATTTCTTATAAATCCTCTATTCTACAATTTCATTCATTTTAACTTCACAATTTATACATCTATAAATTTCATATCAATTTAACTTTAAAATTTATAAATCTATAAAATTCATATCAATTTTCCAAATTCGTTTCAATTTGCCAATTAAATTTCTAATTGGACTTCCCACTTATTTCTTTTTAAATAAATTCCTTTTAAAGAAAATAAATTTCTTTATCTCTTTCAATCTATTTAAAAATCCAAATTTTAAATTAAATTCCTCAATTTAAAATCACTATTATATGAAATTCATTTATTTAATCATTTCCATTTTATTCTGGAATAAATTCGATAATATTATAAAAATCAGCTTTTATACTTTTAAATTCTTTTCTTCGAATTTATTCAATTTTCTAAAAATTTACTTACTTAAAAATTTCTATTTTGATTTCAAAAATTCAATTTCATATATTTTTGGAATCCAATGATATCAAACATCCATTCAGCTAAATTTTAGCTTTCAATCAATTTCCAGACATCGATATGATCAATAACATCAATATAATCATTCACAGATTCATATCACAGTATAAATAAAATCAATCAATGTGAGGGGTCCAGTTGGATCCCTCCAACCTGTTTCCCTGCATCCAAAGACGTCAGCACAATACCAATTCCGCTCCAGTACGGAATTATCGCGGTATATAGGTTTTTATAAATCCGCTTACTAACGGCGCAATAGGGTCTCATCCGCTATACGAGGCGGGAAATCATCAATCCAATATATACATATGCCAATATGTATATATTGCTATATATATAGATATATCCTATCATATCTAATACCACATCCAATAGCAATCAAATCATCAATCAATAAATAACTGAAAATTCCACTTTAAATTTGAGTGAGAAAAATCTCACCTTAGCTTTTTAATTTGCCATCCATTTCCAATTTTCTCCATTTCTTCACGGTATTCGACCTTGTATAAACAATTATACAAATTTATTAATATTCGAGCCAATTAAATAACCAATTTCCGTTTTTAATTGTTAAATTTTGATAGTTCGTTCTAACCCAATTTCTAAATTAATAAATTTCATTTAACCACCATTTAAATTTCTTTAAACCCATTTCCCTTTTATAAATTTATTTAACTAAACTTTAATTTAAACAATTAAACTTTCCTTTTAAATAAATTCAACTAATATGATTTGACTTTAATAAATCCCCTTTTAATAAAAATATCCTTCGGTAACTAAAACAAATAAATAAGTTTTATTAACAATTTTTTTTTGACAAATGAATTCAATTTATCCAATAATTCAATTTTATAAATAACCATCCTTTAAACAAAATAATAATTTTTTTCTATATATATATATATACGCATATATTCATCAATTCAAAACTAATAAATACTTTACTGCATATATATGTTTATACTTTTCTCTGTAAAATGTATATTTATTTTTCTATGGATATCAAGATCCAAATTAGGGAATAATCTCAGATATTCCTACCTGTTTTACTGTATATATTTTTTTTACACATATGTGAATATTAATTTAAAAATACAAATTGTAAATATACCTCTCTGTCAACAAAAACAAAGATGATAACCCCTCTCCATCGCGAAGCCACCCTGGCTCGTTCGAACACAAAACCCATCACCTGCTGTACGAACTCGACGAACCCCAATTCCGTTTTCCAGTGACACGAAACTGTTCGACACCGCAATCCCCACGCAGCCTTGACGTCGACCAACCTCCAGTCACTCTTACAACTGCGACCACCTCGCGAACCTGCCTCCCAGAACACTGCCGCGAAGATCCACCTTGAATGCCTCCACGTGACACTCGAGACCCCACATTGCGTACGCGACACTGCTGCCCCAAATCCCATCGCGACCGCCAACACGAGCTGCCGCGTTCGCTGACCCCTGACGACGCCTCCTCCACGCACGAAACCCCTAAACTTGCTCGACTAGAACCAACGACAGCCACGAATGACTCGCGACTGCCCCGCGAGCGAAACTTCCTATTCGCGATGCTTGATGGCCACCGCGCCCTCGACTTTCCTTTGCCGCCGCATCTCGCCCTCGTTCGCGATATTTATTTTGGACGAGAGGGAATTTGGTTTTCGTTTATTATATTTTTTTTATAGAGGAGGGAATGGCGATTGATTTATTTCATTTCGTTCGTTTGAGCTGGGGAGAACAGATAAGGAGGAAGACGAGAATTTTATCATCTGCCATTTTTTCGTTTGATTTCGTTCGATTTTTATGAAGAGGGAGAGGGGAATTTAAAAACGAAAAGGGATGGGTCGCACGATTTTTTTATCGTGATTCTCGGCGTGCTTAAAGGAACGAAAAAACAACTGATGTGACAAAATTAAAATTTAAAATTTCAATCGAATTCGATTTAAATTTTCGACGCATTTATACGTCGTACGCTCTCATACTGACTCCGAAAAATACGAAATTGGAAATCCAGTAATAATACAATATTACGGACCCAATGGAACTGGTTTCGTCGAATTCCGAGACTGTTTGAAAATTTACTATTTTTAAATATCGATCCGAAAAATTAAATTCAATACTGCACAGAACAGTTTCAAATTCAATCCTGACAGTTCGATTAGCTTCGGTATTATCAATACGAATTTTAAAAGCTTTCGAAATATTTTTCTTCAGCTTAAAATTGAAGATTCAAATTTTTATTCAACTTTCAATCGATTAAATTTTAAAGTTTAATCGCAAATTTCAAAGTTATATCGAGAATTCAAATTAAATTATCATTCAAATATTTAAAATTAATTAAATATTTTCAATTCAATTCGTTCAAAATTCAGGGTCGTTACAGGCATGCTCCAAAGATACAGGATGAAGCTTCTACATCACCCGACATTGGTAGCCCTGGATCTATCCATATATCATTCATACTTCAACAACTACCGCCTTGGATCAGTAGTTCCGTTATAAGATGGAATTATGGGCATGGTTTATCTTTTGGGGTATTCCTCTCGTAATATCTCCTCGGTGAACGGGATCCTGCTAGGAGAAGAACCCCAATCCAACTTTCTTTTGGACCTTTTAAAAAAGGCCCAAGCCCGTTTTTATTTATTTTAATTTGCAAGACTTTGTGTGTGTCTATGTGTCTATATTGAAAGATTGATCCCCCCTTAAAACAAACACACTTAACTCACCTCACTACACACTAACCACCACTTATGTTCCTTCATTTCTCCTTCTTCTTATACTCTTTTTTTATTAAACAAATCAAAACTCGTTGTCATAACATTTGGTTTTTGGATCGTGAAAGTCACGGCTACGGGTAGAGGCAAGGGAGTTGGGTTTGGATCCAATTTTTTCATGCAGGATTGTCAAATTACAAGCGATGACATTAGGGTTTCGTTGTAGGAATATGTTGTTGTGGATGATATGGTTGAGATTGCGAAGGTTGGGATATGAGGTGGTGGTTATCGGATGTGGGAGTAGATTATCGGGTTGGGGTGCGATTTACTTCTAGGTTATGATGGTGACGTTGATTTATGTTATGCATAAGTGGATTTGGCATAAAAGTAAGGTGTGGTGTGTGTAGGATGTTGGTGTCGGATTCATCCAAAAGGAGAGAATTGGGCTTGGTGAGATGTGGATGTTAAGGAGTGGGAGGTTGTGTGAGTATAGTATGGAAGATGAATGTGGATGGGGAATCAAGGGTCTTGATATTGGTTTGGATTTGTCCAATCAAGTGCCTGAAGTGGATGGTTATCATTTATTCTGGTTTCGAGGTTATGGTGAGGTGGTGAGGTAGGTTGCGCGGTATATCTTAGGACGGTAGTAACAACTTTGGGTAGGGTGAGTTGATGTTGGTTGTGATGGGGTTACATTTGGGTCTGGATATATGTAGGAGATGTTATGTTTTGGTCTAGTGGTGATATTCCAAATGGAGAGTTTTGTAGAAGATGATTATGGTTCTGGGTTGTGTTGCAAGTTGTTTAACTTAGGGGTGTGTGTTAGCTAAGGTTGTGGTAGGGAAAGGCTTGGTTTAGTGAGACGATGGGAGGATGGGAAGGGGAAAAAAGGAAGCAAAAAGTTGTTTTTTTCTTATGCATAGAGGAAAAAATGTTTTTTTTCCAAAAGATTGTAAGTAAAAAAAATTCTTTTCAAATAATAAAAGTAAAATAAGTTTATTGGTTATTATTGTTATTGTTAAACTTATATATATATATATATATTAGAATGGTAGTGTGAAATAGTGATAAAAATAAATACACCGACTGTAGTATTCAAGTTTTTTTCCTAAAAAAACGAAAAGAAACTAACTAATAAAATTCTATTTGGACACAATACACAAAAAATGACATAAGAGATCTTAACTATTAGATCTCCCCTTGAATTCCACCTCCCATGTAAGGACAAAAAGATCCAATGGTTCAGATCTATTGTGTCACAAATTATGTTTAATTTTGTGTCTACATACCAGGCCCCATAAGTTAAGACGACTAAGTAGAAACAATAGAATTAACATGTAATGGAAGGCAATCAACATAAACTAGTGTTATGTATAAAGTGTGTAATTTACCAGTTACCAAAAAGTTGTTCTGATCCCCTCCTCATAACAATCCACGGGATAGCTTTTGAGGAAAATGTTCCGGTACAAGGTGGGAACGATGGAATAACAGATTTACTTATGCAAGCTCGACACTGACAGTGACAATAAAGATTAGAGGTGTCGGTCTTAGTCAGTGATCATATGTTTATTATACTTTACTATTTCGCTGTGAGTTTATATCGATAACGCTCTGATATGCTTTTGTTATTTGTAGGATACCAAATACCAATGATCATTCTTTGGTGGACTTGGGTTATAGGTTTAGTGAAAATTCGGGCCTGTTGAGGTGTGGGTTGTTACGGTATCTCATCATATGATGGTTAGGAAGCCTAATGGAAGTGGCAGAAATGCATCGATTATTCGGACATAAATAAAGCATGCCCTAAGAACTACTTTCTACTTCTGCAAACTGACCGACTTGCCTAAAATGAACTATTACCTTTTATGGATGCTTATTCTAGCAACATTGTATTGCAATGCACAATCCAGATCAAGAGTACATGAGTTTTATTACAGATCTTGGACTATACTGTTACAATGTATTATCAAGGTATTATTACGGATCTTGGTCTATGCTTATTCTAAAAACAATAAAGGAGATGCAAAGCTTGAACGGAAAAGTAGCTATGTTGAGTCGATTTATTTCAAAGGCTATATACAAGTGTATACCGTTCTTCGATGCCCTCAAGAAAGGAAAAAGAAATTTTGCTTGGAAGTAGGAATGTTAGGATTTTTTTAGGCCCTGGTTGATCATCTGGAAAGACTACCCGTCTTATCGAAGCTTTTGGAAGGAGTGGATATATTTGCTTATTTGGCGATATCTATTCACGCTTTAAGTGCTACCCTAGTATGCGAAAAAGCCAGGATCCAAAGGTCTGTATATTACATTGATAAGAGGTTAACGGGAGTAGAAAGGTATTATCTGAAATTAAACAAACTGGCCTACTACTTGTTGATTGCGTCAAGGAAACTCTGTCCCTACTTTCAAGCTCACCCGATTAAAGTACATGACCAGCCTCTGAGAAAGGTATTGCACCGGCCTGAAACTTTGAGAAGGTTGTTGAAGTGGAATAATAAACTAAGTTAGCATGATATATCCTATCATCCAAGGAGAGTGATAAGAGGATAGGCATTTGCTGATTTCATTGCTATGTTCACTACCCAGGATGAAGAAAGAGGAGAAGAGGTGGAACGGAATGCTCAACGGAAGCTTATACGAACGAAGATTCTAACGAACATTGCTCGGAGGCTAGAGTGATTTAAATAATGCCCTAGGAATGATTGATATGTTATGCATTGAATCTTAAGTTCCCTGGAATGAACAACGAGGTCAAGTACAAAGCACTTATTGCAGGGCTCAAGATAGCGAAGGAATTAGGAGTCAAAACATTGCATGTATAGTGGCTCACAATTAGTGGTCTGCCAGGTGAAGAAAGAATTTCTAGCAAATGGAGCAAGGCTAGCCCCTTCTTTGACAAAGTTCTGGAACTACTCAATGACATTGAATATTACACGATAATGCACATCGCCATAGAGGAGAACACAAAGGCCAATTCTCTAGCCAAGCTGGCTAGCTCCGGGGATGCACAACTCATAGGTTTGGTTCCAATGTAATTTTTATCACCTTCGAGCATCAACAAGACAAATGTCGATTGGATCTTCGAGGCTGAAGTTAAAAAGGAATCGTGGATGACTCCGATCAGAGATCGCTTGTAGAAAGGGACTCTCCGAACGGGAGGAACAATTGAAGAAAACTCCTATGCAAAGTACGATTTATTGTTCAGGAATGATTACTACATAAGAGAGGATTCTCAGCTCCCCTACCATGATGTGCCAATGAAGAAGCTAAAAGGATCCTTACGGATGTACATGAGGGAGCCTTAGGTGATCACACTGTAGGGAAAATGTTGGAAAGGAAGATTCTTTGATATGATTATTTTTGGCCAACAATTAACTGGGATGCGCTTGATTACACTAGAAGGTTCAATAGATGCCAGAGATTAGTGAAGGTTCCCAAGGCCTCATCAACGAAAATTAAATAAATGGTTATTTCATGGCCATTCGTAGTATGAGGAATTGACATTATCGGTGTGCTACCGATGTCAAAGGATGGAGCAAAGTACGTCATTATGGTAGTTGACTGTTTTACGAAATGTAAAGTGGAACCACTTTCCAGAATCACCATGAAGCGGAATCCAATTCGATAGTGTTGAATTAAAAAATTTCTATATAACAAGTAAAAGATAAAGAAGAGATTTTTGGCGGTAGCACATCCATAGGTGATTGGACAAATAAAGGCAATGAACAAAATCATCAAGCCCATCCTGAAGAAACAACTAACAGAGGACAAGGGCAGGTGGGTCGATGAATTACCTCTACCACTTTGGGCCTACCGAACAACCCACAAGTCCATGGTCGGCCATACCCCATTCGCCTTGGCCTATAAGTTGAAGCCCATGATTCTAATTGATTTGGAAGTGACTTCTCATCGGAATATCCATTATGATCCTAATAAAAATGAGGAGATCTTACTCGATTCCCTCGATAAGGTTGATGAGAAGCGCGATGAAGCTGATTTGATGGGCGCTGCTCATCAAAAACGAGTAGTTCGACATTATAATGCTAACGTCCGGAGCCGGACCATCAAGATCGGCGATCTCATCCTTAAGAAAATCTTCCCTGGTCTAGTGAATATGGTCCTAGTTAGAAAGGTCTATATGCTATTGAACACAAGTTTGGAGATGGAACATTCTAGCTAGCAACTGTTGAAGAAACCTCACTTCCCACGGTAAGGAATAATGAATATCTACAATCCTATTTCACTTAAATGTGCCCTTATAAATACTTGACTGGGCTCTGATGTAACAAGGTAGAGTTTTCCATTCTTGTGAATATAAAAACGAATTGGCTTTGGGATTGACGGATTTTTTTTCTCCTTAGCCTAACCATGTGCTGTGAATAATAACAAAATAGAATATTCTACGTTTCTGAAGTGTAGGTATATAGGTGCTCAGAGATAGGTACCAATCGAGTTTTGTGATCCATGATTGACTTTAGGAGCATAACCATTCCAGTTATCCAGAGATAGATACCAGCTAACTCCTTCAACCCACGATTCAGGTGTTGGAGCATAAACGCACGGGGTCGATTTAGATGAT
Organism: Allium fistulosum; assembly: GCA_030737815.1. Taxonomy (NCBI): domain Eukaryota; kingdom Viridiplantae; phylum Streptophyta; class Magnoliopsida; order Asparagales; family Amaryllidaceae; genus Allium; species Allium fistulosum. The sequence goes on along the minus strand of CM060905.1, from coordinate 681,767,419 downwards.
ACACCATAAGACATTTGGTCGAAGATAGGCAAGGCCTCAAACCATTGCCCAGAGGCTGGCAAGATCAACTTGGGATGCCTGGAGACAAGCATCTAACTTATTAAGTCATGGAGACAAGAAAGTGAGAGCGATCCTCCTAAATAGATGTGATCAACGCTCTGATTTAGGCAAGATCGCATGCAAACGTCTGAAGATAGACATTCAAACCACCACTCGAGATAGATAATCGTGGTTGGTGCCCAAAGATAGGCAAGACCGAACAGGGATATCCAAAGATAAACATCCATGACACCACTCCTTGACAACAAGGAATGACATAAAAATCCAGATCTATCGCTAATCAAACAGAACCTGATTGGCAATAGGCTTGAATACTACTTACCTAACTAAGCAACAATAAGAATTCTCCCATCCATGTATAATTACGACGGATGGTTAATATGCTTTAATACAAATGCAATCGCCTAGCATAAAAAGCTAAGTAAAACATAGTACATCAACAAATGAGATCGAGGTTTGAAAAAAAACTACTATATTCATTATTAACAAACTTTTCAAATGGCAGTGCGAGATTCACCCATGCAATAATAGCTTATGTGCAAAAGCCAAAAACTACATAAAAGGTGACCTATAGAAATTTGAACTACGGATGTCTCTTCTTCATTTTCTTCTTCTCCCCAAAGGATTGTGTAGTATACCTCTTGTCAAACTTTTCACCTTTTCCACCCTCAGAAAATAGCCTTTGGGGTCAGTATCCCAATCATAGTCACTCCCGGGAGATTCAAGAGCCTTAGTCTAAATACTACCGGAGGCACGGATAGATATGGGAATAAAAATTAGTGGTATAGGTAAGAGGAGGAGGGATCTCATCAAACTTTTCCTTATTAATGCTCTTGAGCATTATAGTATGGAGTTTCTTCTCTTCCTACATCTAATGCCAGAATGTGCTCAGTTGTTCCATTGATAACAATATCTTCTTCCCACTATGTCTCATGAGTTTCTCTATGGCCTCTTCATCTAGAGCATGGATCATTTCAGCATCGAGACCTAGAGTAGGACCCGCCAAAGAGGTTGAAATTGGGATAAGGGAGGACACAATGACTAATTCGGTAAACATAACTTATGTACCCAAGGATTGGCCTCTTTTAGGCAAAGGAACAAGAGCGGGTTAACCTAAAGCTTGAAAAATGGAGAAGTAGAGATGTAACAACTCGCCTTTCATAATACCCAGAAATCAGCACCGAATGACAACATCTGACTTCCGAATACCATAAAAGAAAATTTTTCGAGAATGAAAATTTAAAACAAACATTATACCGAGGCATATCAATAGAATCTCACATTGGAATGATAATATATAATATACTGAATATACATGAATAGAATAGGATTACAATATATATATATAAGAGACTGCACTAGCAGAAGTAACTAAAAAGTAAATATAAATACAGAGAGTCAGAATAGAACATCTGATACAATAAATGTCATATATAAATAACGTATGTCATGTACTACTACAATATCAAGTATATATATATGAAGTATCGACCTCATCTCCATGGAATGCTCCGGTTATCCTAAAAGCATATCCCCAAAAGCACTTGACTCCTATTCTACTCAATCGAGTATCCGAGAGTTGTCATGGCACAAGCAGACAAAGACAAAACGAAGTCAGATATAAAGCCTGGTGTGGGGGGAGCTATCTCAAAGTACTATATATTAAAACTATATACAAATAAATAGGAACAACTAAGGCGCAGCTGGTCCTCTCAACAATCATGGGTCAAGGGTAATCTTAACTGTCCATAAATAAGAAAATTAAACCTATCCAAGAGATAGGATCAACCATAACATGCTTTTTTCCTGTACTTAACGAGTCAGCACATCTAATATAATGTGACTAAAATGTAATGATAAATCGTGATAAAGTTACCCGCAATGCAATTGCAGAGAAAATGCAGATATCACGACACAAACATATCCTAGAATACATGATAATAGTATCAAACAACAAATATAACACACAATATAACTACAAGCGATAAACAAAGAATATAAATTGATATGCATCATTGTTGATGAATAGAGCCCATAGTAGACTCGTGCCCAAGATAAATATAGTCAGTACCTCAGTGTACCATAGACCTTGAGTCGTATCCAATATGGTTGAACTTGTGTAGGTCTCACTGTACCCCTCAATGAACATAGCTGATATATGACCTACTTTATATATCTAAAACTTAAATCTGCTTTGGAAATCGATCGTAAACTAGTGATTTCCATTGAGGGTCCAAAATAAATAGAGTCGGTAGCTCAGTGTACCATAGCCCTGAGGCAGATCCCTAGTGATGAGTCTCGTATAGATCTCACCGTACCCCTTAATGAGCATAAGTGATATATGGTATACTCTATTACTTAAAACCTACGTTGATCCCACCATACCCCTCAGTGAGCATAAGTAATATGATCCACTCATAGATGATCATCATCATCTATCCTTCAACCATCAAGGATTAATAAATTGGCATAACGTCTCTGTAAAAGAGAATGACGGGCACATCCCATATAATATGCCATCTAGATCATAAAGGAACCCCAATGTCATACATACATACTACATACAGATATATATATATACAAATATATATATATATATATCAAATATAATGCCACGTAATAAAATACGTCTATTATAAACGAAGACCAATATCTCGTTTTCATCTATCAATACGAACGACATATACTATAAGACTAATAATAGGCATTGCCACTAATATAAAGCCAATACGATGTATGATCACTAATATAAGATCAATACTATGTACGGTCGCTAATATAATACCGACATAATTTATCAAACTATACGGACCTCGAGTCAAAGCCCAAAGGTATGAATTTACTCCGCTCGATCGTACACGTTCGTCGGACATGATCGTGTGACCAATCGTCGTACCGATCCTGTACCCAATCATTGTTGATCGCATAGGAATCACTTAACACTCACGTCTGGATCTCATGCTTCGCCTTGCATTCCATCTCCCAGAGTAGCCCATAACCTCTCCTAAGTCGTGCCAAGACCCCAAGAAGAACCACAATCGAACGGAGGAAGAAATCCCCCGAAGACATTCCATGCCCAGACATTCAGTTGAACGGGGTATCATTTAGTTGACTGAGCTAGTCGACTAAACCCTATTTCCCCATAGACTAAGCTTATTCGACTAAGTTTGCTTCCCCCGGTCTTCTGTTTGAGGATTCATACTTTGGATTAATTTACATACACGTTCAGTCGATTTAATTTCATCCTCAATCGAGTGAAAGTGACAGGTTCCAGGCAATGAACCGAAGCAAGGAAGAATCTCCCAAACGGTCACTGATTCGTATGTCGTTTCCATCAGCGCTTCGCTTGATGAGCCACCTTGCTTCCCAAGCCTGCCTCTACCCCATCAGAACCCTTTCGAAGTTCATTGGTTGACATTTTGAAAATGGTTCCTTATGTGTTCAAAGACTAATTTCGACACGAAATTCACGCTTTGCATGGATATAGTTCAATAGGTGATTATAGCGAACCAGCTTCCTCTAACAATGCCAAAACGCACTCTTCAGACCATCTAGGCATATGTGATGCTCACATATGCTAACATGTTCATTCGTTCACATTTACACATGCATGCTCAAGCACACTTCTCAATATAAGCCACGTCTCGGACTTCACCGAAACGATTACTCGACCCGGTGTATTCTCATGTAATATAGCACACATGATAGTCGCTATGGCTATGTGAAATACTCGCAACAAACTTGTATTCATTAATATATCTATATAATCAAACAATTGCACACATATAGAAACAAACAAACATACTATAATTCTAACTACAATACACACATCATTTTGATTGTTAGATATCTACAAATACATGTATATATATACCTTCCCATACTCATATACATACACGTATATTTAAATAAGTAATTCATTTATTACTTAATCAATTCTTACTTTTATCTGCAAAATCTTTTCGATAAAAGTCTAATATGGTTTCATGCTATTTTATAAATTTTATAGCTATTTTATAAAATATATTATTAGCTTACAAATCAATTTTAAGCCTTTGAATACTTAATTGACAAGTTAAAATTAAGTATATGTCATATTACTGTTTTATAAAATCTTTTTTCTATTTTATACATCTATACTTCATTTATAAAATCATATAACTATTTTATAAATACCCATTAAGCTTCATTTATACTATTTTATAAAATATAATTTTATAGAATACCACTTTTACTTATAAAATATCATTCCTTTACTTGAATAATATTTATAAGTAAACTATTCGTTAACAAAGATTATTTCTTTATTTTTAAATAATATTCACAAGTGCTAATTAAGCTTCATTAACCCTTTAACCACTTTAATAATAAGCGTAAAGTTCAAAACTCACTTAGTTAGCTTATTAACTTTTTCAAAACCATTTGAATTAGTTTCATTGCTACTTACTAATGATATGCACTTAATTATCACATGTAATTAGCCTCTAATCTATCACTACTTCACATATAATCATTTAATTGACCTAAAATCAAATTCTTAGTTACTAACTATACTCAAAATAGTTATTAAGCTCTTAAACAAATAATAAGTTAACATAAGCATGTATATAATACAAAAATAAGCCCAAATCAACTCAAATAACCTTCAGATCTGCAACGATCCACCTTTCTGACGATTGGATGTTCGGCATTTGAATACCATGGATGTATTCGGTGTCGACTTTCGATGGTCGAAAAGGCGAGTCGTTACAAAATCACTTTATAAAATTTTATAATCATCCATAAATGAAAATATGAAGTATAACATATAAATTAGTAAGGAAAATCATCCCACTACCTTGCCTTACCCCCAAACCAAGCTCTAATCACTAAAAAACAACTTTAGCTTTCTTTATATTTCGAAATGAACACCAAAGCTCATCCAAGCCAATTACTTCATGGGTTTCATAGGGAATTGGAAGAGAGGAATTATGGTGATTGGTATTTGATTTAAGGAAATTTATTTGATGGGCTTAGGGCTTAAGGATTAGAAGTGGATTAAGAGGAGATTAGGAAAAGATTACAGGAAGTGGAGAAGAAGAAACATGAAATGAAAAGTAAATAAAGTGTTTAGCCACATATAAGATAAGTTAGGGTAAGCTCATGGGCTTAGCCCAATTCTCTTCATCCTGAACTATTCATCTTCGAAAATCATCGACTCCAATCACTTCAAGTTTATACTCATTTTACTCACGTCGAAAATTCAAACTCAACTACGGGGTGTACCAAGTCTCAATTCGCTCGTTTGTAAATGTCGAGGATAAGAAGCATTCCATTACTTAACGATTGAATATTTAAATTAATAATTTAAATATTTGATCATTACAATTGCGGGATGTTACAAGAGACATCAACCGATGTCATATCAGCCATCTCGAATACATGTAAGGTTAATGATATACCTCTAGGAGATACAGATGTCATATGAGATAGAGTATGGCAGAGCCTCCTTCCATGATAGGAGACAAGATAAGTAACTTCGAAAGAAATTTGGTAACAATAAAGCCGGGCTCTTCAGGATTATAATGGACGTCTAACGAGGATGCCAAAGCAGCTGAAGTGCCGAAAGTTACCTCGGCAGCAGAAATGACAATAGAGCTAGGAGGAGGAATAATGGCCTCAGTGCTGGTGGCCCTGATGTGAAAGAAGTGGTAACACCAGACATACCCGCTATTGGCATTGAAGTCCCTGTTGTGGATCCTTGGGGAATAGAAGTAGAACTCTCGCCCAAACCTTTTAAACTAAGTTCGGGTTAACCCCGCCAGATACACCAGTTTGGGGGATGACCTCAGAAGGTAGGAGAAGCCTACAAACCTCGAGAGCACTTCCTCCAGGAGGTCAAGCTTTAACTCCTCCTCGTCAATTTTAACTCCACAAAAATTCTCTCGTTCCTGCTTTAGGATTTCTTCCTAAACAGCAGCTAAGGTATAGGGATACCCTCGTCCAACCATCTCAAATTCTCAGATTTGCTGACATTTGCATAGAATTGGATGATGGTAGGCTCAATTTCATATTATTTTTTTGTCCTCATTAGCTTGGACTCGCTCATTGGTTGCTCTTGCCTGGGCCTAGGCATCATCTTGCAACTAACGAGTGCCAAATAATTTGTTGTAGAAATACTAAGTCTGAGTGAGGGCACCATCTTTCTCTTTCTCTACCTCAAGCGCCTCCTGCGATCTCTTTATTTCTTTGGCCTGCTCCTTTATAGCCTTTTGGAGCTTTTCATTTTCCAAGGTAAGAGTATGACTCCTGTAATGCATACCCAAAACTTTTATTTATAGGGTCTAGCATTGTTCTTCGAATGAGTTAGTCTTTTCCACCATCTTTTTCTCGACTTGAGCTATTAAAGCCTTAAGCTCTTCAACTTTCCTGTCGAGAATATCGATGATGCGCTTATAGTCTTTCTTAAGGTGCACCATCTCTTAAAGAGATGCCTTTCACTTATAAGATACTTTGAAAATAGCTTCGGCTATCCTTTTTCGCATGTGATATTGCTTACATACATCACCTACATAAGCCAGAATGTCAGACCCAACTTGTTGAAGAAAATCTTCTAAGTAAGGGATGAATACGACATCATCGAGTAATTTTTTTGGAAACGCACTCTTCATAGCAACCGGATGTGGGTTCGAAACAACTTCGGTCTCTGTTGTAGTAATGGAAGCATGAAGCTTCTCTTTCCTAAGTCTTCGCTTAGAATTGTCAACGGACACCAGCCTAGAAGGCTACTTAGATCGTCATGGTGTATGGGAGGACACTATCGATTGCATTGTAGGTCAGGTTAAAAAAAGAGGGGACGAAGTCAGGCCTCGTCAAGAACTTATCCATACCGTGTAGGAATGGAGAGTGAGATCTGCGTTGAGGAGGTGAAATTCCATCAGATTCGTAATAAAAATCATCATAGGACCTATAGTCTCTATCCTGCTTTCTATAATCACACTTTTAGCATCTACCCGAGTCGGATTCGTTGGATGATTCATGAGGACAATCTAATGAATCAAGCTTCTTGTACTTGCCCCCATGGCTCTTAAGATCATCCATGAGACACTTCCATTCATTGGAATCTAAAAATAAAACACAAAAAAGTTAGAACTACTAAGATGGAAAATATAGAACATGCAGTGTGAGAGTGTAGTGTTATGTAGTGCACATATGTCCTAATGGGCCCCACGGACCGTGGACTTAGAGTTTACTCATAGAGGTTATTTCCCCTACTCCAGTTGCAGGCATATCAGTTGGAAAATGAATGGTAGAATCGATATCACCAATACTAATGTTGCCAAGCCCAAAAGAACCAAATTCATTCGGTATACTCTCAAAGGATCCATAATTATCCCCAGATGGAGGGATGAATGTTTCCTTTACTGCAAAAGCTAGTGGAGGCTGGGAGGATGTATGAGACAAGATGATTTTTATTTGGCTGTCAGGAAATGAGTGGCATGTGAGTATTAAAACCCTCATCACTAGAAGACTCACGGTCAAGGTATATATCCTCATCACCGCCTCCATCATTATCTTTCCCTGTCAATGTCTCATACTTCTTCCCCCATTTTGAAATAGATAACAGGGTCTTGTATCGTGGGCATTTCCTGATTCTCTACTGCATGAACTTCGGCCTCGGGCCTTTGTGTAGGTTCAACATCTTTATGGACTACCAAAACATGGCCTAGACGGTGACCTCCTTCTTAAAGAAGGTATGCCTCATCGATAACGAGAAGACTTATGTTCGTCTTGTCAAATGGAATTTTCTAAAGAGGCAAAAGAGTCCTTGCTAAACTTGCACTGCCAGGTCTCCTAGAATCATCTGGGAAAATGAAAATTAAAAAAATTAACAATCTATATCGATTTAACTTCCTAAGTACAAAGGGTGAAAACAAAACTTACGTCCCGACAACCATTTTTGTACAAAGCTAGGCAGGCAACATACAAAACAGAATTCACCTTTAAAATAGCTCAGCTTGTTCCAAAACTTAACAATAGTACGACAACCTTTGGAAGGCTTCAAAAAGTGAGCGAAGGAGTCCCTTTTTGATGCTTGAAACCATAAAAATAGCGGATCTCTTTTATAGCAGGCACCTCATTTAGTTAGAGGACGAAGATCATGTACATGTTGTTGAGAGAGGCATAACTATTTGGGTATAATTAGGCTGGGGTAGGCTGCATGTATTAAAAAACTAACCAGATGAAGTGATTAAATAGTGGAACGCATCCAGCCATACACATATATTAGTTACATGTTGTGTACCCCTTAGGTAGATCATATCCCCGTTGAAAGCATGCGGGGTCTAATACATCTTCAAAAGTAATTCCATGCCTCTCACATATTCATCTAAGATATGGCTCATCTACTTTCGAAGCTGGAGAATCTTGAGGATCTGTTAAGATAACAGCATCACCAAAGTCGATATTGTGGGAAACCCTTACTGAAGCCATTTTGGCCAACACTAAAAGGAACCATCCCCAAAGACTACTCCATCTGACAACTAGATGGTTAAGGTTGAGAAGGTTGAGAAGTAGATTTCGTGACAGGAAATGTCAGAGAAGTGAATTCTGTATTAGATTCGACATACTTTGATGTCAATGGACCAACTACCATCACGAAGAGACGCGAAGAACATCTACGATCGATAACTGTAAAAAAACTTCATACATAAGGAAGGTTAGGTAAGATTAAAAATTTAACCTTCATGCTAAAATAGAGCCCTCTGTAGCTGATGTGTAAGACCCAGCAAATGTCAGCGTGTATTAACCAATCTGATCTCATACATCGATGTGGTGTAATAATATAAAATTTAAATTATGCAGTGTCTAGTATCTGGGGCACTACGAACATGAAAATTCTTTATAGAAAGCTTGCTCAAGCCCGTAAATGAATATCGTCACATAGTGGAATCGTACGTCGAATTATATATGATATCGTATAATTTATGATAATGAAACTGTTGTCTTGAATGACATGGGATTACTCTTTGCAGAGGCCCCAGATGAAGTGTCTGATTTAAAAGATTAATAAACTACCCATTCGAATGTCAGAGCATGTTCAATGTGACCTTATCTAATACTGTCCCAATGAATCATAATTATCAACCGCTACTCGGCCATAGTCGCTTAACAACTTAATCTCCTCTTCCTCCTTGGTTTGGGAAAGTCTTAGATTATATCACAAATGATCATATCACAAATGATCAAACACTGATCATCACACAGCAACACTCAGCATGCCACATTACCAAATTGGGATATATCGCTGATAACTTCAACTACATAACCTCTGAGCTCGTACGTCTCAGAGAAGGGTGTTAAGCTAAGAGAATAAATTCTCCGCCACCAACAGATATGTATTTGAAAGAAATCAGCTTTATATCTCAAAGTGTAATGTCAAACACACAATCCATACAAGTCTGTTCCGGGATCGAACAGAACCGAAGGCGCTTCTCACGAAGCCCTTGCAAATCCGGATAATTTCCAATCACGTCCGGACTTCCCGTCACTAAGGGTGATAAAACCTCTAAACCGGAGATCAACCGATGTAGAGTAACTCGACGGTAATCCTTCCGTTTTCAAAAATATCCGGTCTTCAACACCGGTCATCAAATGCGATCCATAACGACGTATCACATATTCGGAATGGGTTATACGACCCCATGGTCCTTTCCCGGCTAACCCGAATAGTGAGCGCTTATTCAAAAATAAGTGTGGCATTCAAATTCATCCAATTCACAACAAATACCCATTCAAGGTAATTATTGATAGTCGGTTATTTAACTATCAATAAAGATGCGCAACATCATCAGATTCCAAATAATTTTCCCAAATTATTTATCTTCCAAAAATATCTTTACTAGATATATAATTTCCACACTTAACCATTTGAAAACAATTTCAAATCAATTCATCTTTGAAGATAAAATCTCAAAACAGTTCATTTCATATTGGAAAAGCATTTCCATACTTATTTAAAAATAAGTATTTCACAAATCTATTTATTTTCAACATTTGAAAATATTCGATATACTTAAATCAATACTAAGTATAAATTTCATTCTTTAAGGAAATCATTTGAGTCAAAACGAATGTTACGTAAAACATCGTTACGACGACTCAAAATCACTAGTATAGGGATTCGGATTTTAAGATAGATATATAAATCCCAATACTACATAAAAAAACATTTCCTTTCGGAAATCATTTACTATAACAACAGTGTTATAGTCCACCATTTCCTTATTTCTCGAAAACGTCTATTTCAAAAATGAATGTTGAAATCTATGTATTCGATACTTAACACGTTTTAAAACATCTTTTAAAACAATTAACTTCATTTTATAATATCGCTTTCCCAAACATAACCATTTTATTCAATAATATATTCACTATCCAAAATCGTGAATATACTTCACTAACCAAATTTCAATCTTTTCTACACATTTATTCCAAGAATTTATCCACTATCCAAAATCGTGGAAAAAATTCCCTTAATAACCTTCTATATTCAATTCATCAAATTTGATTGATTTTCGAATTTATAAAACAACGTTTATAAATTCACCTTTTTATATTTCATAACAACTTTGATTTAATAAATCTCCTTTATTAACAAATTCGATCAATATTCCATTTAAAGGCAAAAATCCAATTTATAAGTTAATTTCTTATAAATCCTTTATTCTACAGTTTCATCCATTTTATAACTTCATAATTTATAAATCTATAAATTTCATTTACTTACGAATTCCATAAATATTTCATTTTTCTTCACTTATAAAAACTCGTTTTATAATTCCAATATTTTTTATTTATAAATATCAATTTTTATAAATCTCTTTTTATACAAATCGTTTATAGTTATTCAAAAATCCCAACTTAAACCATTTTATAAATGAATCAACTTTTATTTCAAAAATCACACTTTGGTTATACTTCACCAAAAATCTAAACTTTAAAATTTCAAACTTTATTTATTGAAATAAATCAATTCAAAAATTCAATAAAACGTCTACTTTCAAAAATCACTTTAAAATCTTTTTTAAAGTAAAAGTCGTTATTTTTAAATTTCAAAACTGAATCCGATGATGCAACAGCACCAACTAGTCAATCACAACAACAAACATCATATATCAATATGATAACAGAATATACATCACAATATCTGTAAATAAATAAATACTTGTGAGGAATCCAGTTGGATCCCTCCAACCTGTTTCCCTGCATCCACAGACGTTAGCACAATACCAATTCCACTTCGAGGTGGAATATCGCGGTATATAGGTTTTTATAAAAATCATCTGCTTACTAACGGCGCAATAGGGTCTCATCCGCTATACGAGGCGGGAAATCAATCAATCCAATATATACATATGCCAATATGTATATATTGCTATATATATATAGATATATCCTACTATATCTAATATCACATCCAATAGCAATCAAATCAAATCAATAACTGAAAAATCAAATTTTCCTTCGAGTGAGAAAAATCTCACCTTAGCTTTTTATTTTGCATTCCCTTTCCATTCTTGACTCGATTTCTCTTGTTTTATACCATGTATAAATATTAGATGATTTTATTAATATTCGAAATAAATCGAACAACCAATTTCTATTTTGATAGTTTTAATCATTCAATGATTTTATTTTAACCCAGTTCCTTTTAATAAATTTATCTAACAAAAATTTAAATCAAAACAAATCTTCCTTTAAATAAATATTTCACTTAATAAGCTATATTGGTTTTGATTTTTGTATAACTACTTAACATTTTAAAATTCCTACTTAACTTTCAAAACATTATACTTATCTCTATACATTTATATATATATATATATATTTCAAAATCTTCTTCCTATATATTTTCCCAACATCATCAGCATATAAATATATGTATATCCTTTGTATATATATACATAAATTTACTCAAAAACAAAAACTGCAGATGATATACCTAATAGCCCAAACCCAGACTTCTTTGCCTCCAGAATCACGACACTGCAACCTCCAATTCGTCACCGTGATCGCCACTTCCTGGCATGATCGCGAACACAACCTTCCAACGCAACATCGACATACCCTGGACTCGAGCCTCACCATCGCGAAGTTCACCGTCTCCACTTCATCCCAAAACCGCCGCCGCGTTCGCATCCCCCTCGCAATACCTCCCAGGTCGCGACGAATTCCCCAAATCGAAACCCTAGCCTCGTGCTCCACTTCCTCTGCCGCGCTATCGAGAATCGCAACCCAATCCCCTCCACGCGAGCGCCTCCGTCGTCGAGAACCAAGCGAGCCCCATCGTATGCGAGCCTCCACGAATTTGAGTCGAACGAAATTTTGAAACTATTCTTGAACGAGGCTTCGGCCATTTTTTATTTATTTTGATTTTGTTTTCGTTTGAATCTGAAGAGGGAGCTTTTGAAAAGGAGGAGACTTCGGCCATTGTTTTAATTCGAATGAAAACGAACAGATTTTTGTTTTGAACGAAACGATTTCGTATAAGATTTGTAAAGGGATGGGGAGACAAGAGTACGCGATTAACAGAGAAAGGTTGGCATCGAAGTGAAATGGAGCCAGGAATCTCTGTTGTGATTAAAGGAAGAAAAGTAGCTAAGGTTGACCAAATTTAAATTTAAATTGAATCCGATTAGATTTCAACGCGTTTACGTGTCGTATGCTCACATAATAACTCCGACAAATACGAAAATTGAAATCCGATAATAATTCAATATTATGGACCCAATGGAACTGGTTTCGTCGAATTCCGAGACTGTGCCTCGGACGGCTATTTCTAAATATCGATTCGAACAATAAAATTCAAAACTGAACAGAACAGTTTCAAATTCAATTCTGAAAGTTCTATTACCTTCAGTGTTATCAATATAAATTTTGAAAGCTTTCGAAATAGTTTTCTTCAGCTTAAAATTGAAGATTCAAATTTTTATTCAACTTTCAATCGATTAAATTTTAAAGTTTAATCGCAAATTTTCAAAGTTACATTCGGGATTCAAATTAAATCATCGTTCAAATATTTAAAATTAATTAAATATTTTCAATTTAATTTGTTCAAAATTCTGGGTCGTTACAATCTTCCCCCCTTAAAAGAATTTCGTCCCGAAATTACAAGTTAGGAAGAAAAAGTCCTTAAGTCGTCTACTATTTTTCACAATCCAATAGTTTTATCAATTTTATCAAAACAAATCTTCCTACAAAAGATTCGTTTATCAATTCAACTAACTTTTCCAACTCAAATTATAAGTTCCAACAACATTGTTTACTTAACAATTCAAATTTAAGTTTAAATTCAAATTTTAAACTTTCAAAATTTCTCAAAAATTTTCTAACACTCTAAATTTTCGAAAAATTTCGCCAGCGTCTCCTTTGCGCGGCTAATACGGCACGACTACAAAACGTCCCTACGGACTCTCAGATTTCAAAAAGAAAAGAAAAATGCCAAGCGGCTAGAGAAGAAATCAGCAAAAACTCATATTATAATTCAAATACTTACCTTTTGTCGAGCAATTCAAATTCTCTTCAAAATTAAAATCCCAATTCCTTTACACCTGTATATCCCACTAGCCATAATATCTAGTTATATATTCAAACCATTTTGCACATCTTATTACAAAATTTCTAATATATACTTCTTATATCATCTTTAATTCACTATTGAAGTTATACATCTATTTTCATTCAATTTCACATTTCAAATTCATTTGAATTCAATTCACAATTCTAATTTGGATTCAATTTATCTTCTGAATATTGAATTTCATCAATTATCTTTAGTTCACTTCAAACTAATCTTAAAACTTCATTTTAAATTTCAATTTCCATATTCAATTCATGTCAAATTTCGTTTACTAACAAATTTAAAACAAAGTTCAACATTCAACCCTAATTTCATTTACATACAATTGTAAATTTCATTCATTCGGAATTTATTTCTACTTACTTGAATTTATCTTTAAATTCGAACCATTTCTTTTCATTTAGCTCACCATTCAAGTTTCAATTTAACTAATTCAACTTCCATGTCATGAATTAATTATTTATCAAAGTGATTTATTCGGATTCAATCCATTTTATTTTTTCTCAGGTTTTGAATGTTATTCCACTTGATTCAAGTCTCATTTCATTTTTTTTCAGTTTCAATTCATTGCTTACAACTTCAAAATGAATCTCAACTTTCAATTTCACTTTCATTTATTCAAATTTATTCACTTATACTTCTTTAATTTAACTCTATTTTTTAAGTTAAATTTATTCTATCAGAATTCAAATTGTATAAGTTATCAACTTAATAATATTTCATAAATATTTTTATATAGTATTCCAGAGTTTACCAACATTCCAAAGCCATTTTGAAAACAATTCAAATTCCATTTGAATTTCCAAAACAAAAACCCAAATTTTCCAAACACTTTCCATTTAAAACAATTTGGCAGCAATTCTTCTTTTGGAAACCCGAAAATGAACATCAGTGATGCTGCAGTCATTACCGAAGTTGTTTTCCAGCGAACGAAGAAAAAAAAATTTAGAGCTTTTATCTCTCCAAAATACTTTTCAAACCTTTGAAATTCATTTTCAAATCAAAAAGATTTAAACTTTCCAAATTTCCAAAATTTTCAGATTCTTTTCAAAACATTTCCAAAAACTTCTCTGGAATCCCGTTTCAAATTACAAATCACATTTATAATTTATATTCTTAAATTTCATTTGTATGTGAATTCATTTCCTTATGCTTCAATTCGCATTTATAAATTTCATTTGTTAATTGAATTTATCTCCAAATCTTTGGTTATTATTTTAATTTCTCATTCCATTTCATATAACAATGATAATAATTCAATGTTATTATTTGATAACAACCAAACATCCATATACTATAATAATTTACAGAAAAATCATTTCTTTTATATACAAAAATAGTTTTGGGCAAAAATTATTTCATTTACCCTATTTTAAACAATACTGTGTCAGTTTATCTTGTTTAAGACTTTAGAAACCCCTATCGATTACAGTTAGCTAGACTGCACCGACCAGAATCCATAAACAATCAACCGATAAGTCAACACAATACAAAACAATTTCATATTCACTAACAAATACGCACTCGTATCTATTATTACACTCAAACTCATTCTAGAGTACTACTGACTCTATCTCTAATGAGTAACACCCAACAGAGCAGGGTTGTCGCTTAACCATATGCTCTGATACCACGTTGTAAGGACCCGATTCTTCGACTTCCGAAAATCGACATCGATACGTCCACTGTATCAACTGCCGAGCAAACGAATGCCGGAAAACCGAATTCTTAGGGTTTAAAAAGAAGAGGTAGAAGAAAAGACAGAAGAAAAAGAAAAGAAGAACAACAGAACAACATCAGAACAGAAACAATATCAGAATCTCACATATCGCAGCGGAACAAAATATAATAGATAATCACTAGTCTTTTAAAACAAAGAACTATATCAGTTTATACATACATCAATCAGAGTCAATATACGACTCAATACAACAATGGACAGTTATATAAAACTTGTCCTCATACAGAATACACAGCGGAATAAATACTATCAGATACAAATACTACGTCTCGTCATCCAGCTTATCTCCAAAGCTCCAGAATATCCAGAATATCCTGATAACCTAACTCTAGACTGCCCGTGTGGAAATTGGTGGGCACCCAGAGTTTAGAAGGGAACAATAAACTCCGAGTCAGTCATGGTGACTGGTGTGAGATCGTAAAACAGTTATTTTTCACAAAGAAAATAAATCAGA
Source organism: Allium fistulosum (assembly GCA_030737815.1). Classification (NCBI taxonomy): domain Eukaryota; kingdom Viridiplantae; phylum Streptophyta; class Magnoliopsida; order Asparagales; family Amaryllidaceae; genus Allium; species Allium fistulosum. The sequence goes on along the minus strand of CM060905.1, from coordinate 681,751,543 downwards.
TTCGCAATGCTTTTGGAAAATGAAACTACCATAAGACCTCCCGCCACACACACAATGCAAGCGCAGAATTGGAGGAGATTTCTTCTTATGATAGTCAAAGATGCTTACTACGCCAATCATTGGATTATTATTATTAATGTCTAGTGTAGAAAACATTTTCGAAGGTAGAATATAAATCTTAGCCAGCATAGGTACCATTATACTATGCCTACTATAGCTGCTATATTAGATAGCAGGTTCTACAACTAAAACCGTACAAGTTTCGTATTTGGGAAATGGATTTCCAACAAATGGTCAGGCTAAGGAACTTCCTTTCCTCCTGCCTAATAGGATCGCCTCTTGCTGGACGTCCCGAGAGACAAACTGCTCTCTGCCAAACAAGGTCGGGTTACCCCTGTAACAGGTAACTCACGAATATGTCATCACCCGGTCCTTTGGGACCTTTATCCGAGCGCTCGATATCCAACATCACACATCATAAAGAAAGTGTATCCACATGAGTAAGTACCTGGGCTACATACCATGATACCACCCCTTTCCAGAAGGAAATGACATACCCTAAAGGGCGCGACCCTCATAACCTTGCCGCAACATTCCTGTTTCGACCATTTCCGGGTTGTTGAGGCCCTGACGAAGTCTCGTCCACAAAGCTACGCTTTTTCAAAAAGCCACGCTTTGGGTCAACAGATGATCAACCTATGATCACAAAGATAAATGATCAAACAAATGATCATATCACAAATGATCAAACACTGATCATCACACAGCAACACTCAGCATGCCACATTACCAAATTGGGATATATCGCTGATAACTTCAACTACATAACCTCTGAGCTCGTACGTCTCAGAGAAGGGTGTTAAGCTAAGAGAATAAATTCTCCGCCACCAACAGATATGTATTTGAAAGAAATCAGCTTTATATCTCAAAGTGTAATGTCAGACACACAATCCATACAAGTCTGTTCCGGGATCGAACAGAACCGAAGGCACTTCTCACGAAGCCCTTGCAAATCCGGATAATTTCCAATCACGTCCGGACTTCCCGTCACTAAGGGTGATAAAACCTCTAAACCGGAGATCAACCGATGTAGAGTAACTCGACGGTAATCCTTCCGTTTTCAAAAATATCCGGTCTTCAACACCGGTCATCAAATGCGATCCATAACGACGTATCACATATTCGGAATGGGTTATACGACCCCATGGTCCTTTCCCAGCTAACCCGAATAGTGAGCGCTTATTCAAAAATAAGTGTGGCATTCAAATTCATCCAATTCACAACAAATACCCATTCAAGGTAATTATTGATAGTCGGTTATTTAACTATCAATAAAGATGCGCAACATCATCAGATTCCAAATAATTTTCCCAAATTATTTATCTTCCAAAAATATCTTTACTAGATATATAATTTCCACACTTAACCATTTGAAAACAATTTCAAATCAATTCATCTTTGAAGATAAAATCTCAAAACAGTTCATTTCATATTGGAAAAGCATTTCCATACTTATTTAAAAATAAGTATTTCACAAATCTATTTATTTTCAACATTTGAAAATATTCGATATACTTAAATCAATACTAAGTATAAATTTCATTCTTTAAGGAAATCATTTGAGTCAAAACGAATGTTACGTAAAACATCGTTACGACGACTCAAAATCACTAGTATAGGGATTCGGATTTTAAGATAGATATATAAATCCCAATACTACATAAAAAAACATTTCCTTTCGGAAATCATTTACTATAACAATAGTGTTATAGTCCACCATTTCCTTATTTCTCGAAAACGTCTATTTCAAAAATGAATGTTGAAATCTATGTATTCGATACTTAACACGTTTTAAAACATCTTTTAAAACAATTAACTTCATTTTATAATATCGCTTTCCCAAACATAACCATTTTATTCAATAATATATTCACTGTCCAAAATCGTGAATATACTTCACTAACCAAATTTCAATCTTTTCTACACATTTATTCCAAGAATTTATCCACTATCCAAAATCGTGGAAAAAATTCCCTTAATAACCTTCTATATTCAATTCATCAAATTTGATTGATTTTCGAATTTATAAAACAACGTTTATAAATTCACCTTTTTATATTTCATAACAACTTTGATTTAATAAATCTCCTTTATTAACAAATTCGATCAATATTCCATTTAAAGGCAAAAATCCAATTTATAAGTTAATTTCTTATAAATCCTTTATTCTACAGTTTCATCCATTTTATAACTTCACAATTTATAAATCTATAAATTTCATTTACTTACGAATTCCATAAATATTTCATTTTTCTTCACTTATAAAAACTCGTTTTATAATTCCAATATTTTTTATTTATAAATATCAATTTTTATAAATCTCTTTTTATACAAATCGTTTATAGTTATTCAAAAATCCCAACTTAAACCATTTTATAAATGAATCAACTTTTATTTCAAAAATCACACTTTGGTTATACTTCACCAAAAATCTAAACTTTAAAATTTCAAACTTTATTTATTGAAATAAATCAATTCAAAAATTCAATAAAACGTCTACTTTCAAAAATCACTTTAAAATCTTTTTTAAAGTAAAAGTCGTTATTTTTAAATTTCAAAACTGAATCCGATGATGCAACAGCACCAACTAGTCAATCACAACAACAAACATCATATATCAATATGATAACAGAATATACATCACAATATCTGTAAATAAATAAATACTTGTGAGGAATCCAGTTGGATCCCTCCAACCTGTTTCCCTGCATCCACAGACGTTAGCACAATATCAATTCCACTTCGAGGTGGAATATCGCGGTATATAGGTTTTTATAAAAATCATCCGCTTACTAACGGCGCAATAGGGTCTCATCCGCTATACGAGGCGGGAAATCAATCAATCCAATATATACATATGCCAATATGTATATATTGCTATATATATAGATATATCCTACTATATCTAATATCACATCCAATAGCAATCAAATCAAATCAATAACTGAAAAATCAAATTTTCCTTCGAGTGAGAAAAATCTCACCTTAGCTTTTTATTTTGCATTCCCTTTCCATTCTTGACTCGATTTCTCTTGTTTTATACCTTATATAAATATTAGATGATTTTATTAATATTCGAAATAAATCGAACAACCAATTTCTATTTTGATAGTTTTAATCATTCAATGATTTTATTTTAACCCAGTTCCTTTTAATAAATTTATCTAACAAAAATTTAAATCAAAACAAATCTTCCTTTAAATAAATATTTCACTTAATAAGCTATATTGGTTTTGATTTTTGTATAACTACTTAACATTTTAAAATTCCTACTTAACTTTCAAAACATTATACTTATCTCTATACATTTATATATATATATATATATAAATATATATTTCAAAATCTTCTTCCTATATATTTTCCCAACATCATCAGCATATAAATATATGTATATCCTTTGTATATATATACATAAATTTACTCAAAAACAAAAACTGCAGATTATATACCTAATAGCCCAAACCCAGACTTCTTTGCCTCCAGAATCACGACACTGCAACCTCCAGTTCGTCACCGTGATCGCCACTTCCTGGCATGATCGCGAACACAACCTTCCAACGCAACATCGACATACCCTGGACTCGAGCCTCACTATCGCGAAGTTCACTGTCTCCACTTCATCCCAAAACCGCCGCCACGTTCGCATCCCCCTCGCAATACCTCCCAGGTCGCGACGAATTCCCCAAATCGAAACCCTAGCCTCGTGCTCCACTTCCTCTGCCGCGCTATCGAGAATCGCAACCCAATCCCCTCCACGCGAGCGCCTCCGTCGTCGAGAACCAAGCGAGCCCCATCGTATGCGAGCCTCCACGAATTTGAGTCGAACGAAATTTTGAAACTATTCTTGAACGAGGCTTCGGCCATTTTTTATTTATTTTGATTTTGTTTTCGTTTGAATCTGAAGAGGGAGCTTTTGAAAAGGAGGAGACTTCGGCCATTGTTTTAATTCGAATGAAAACGAACAGATTTTTGTTTTGAACGAAACGATTTCGTATAAGATTTGTAAAGGGATGGGGAGACAAGAGTACGCGATTAACAGAGAAAGGTCAGCATCGAAGTGAAATGGAGCCAGGAATCTCTGCTGTGATTAAAGGAAGAAAAGTATCTAAGGTTGACCAAATTTAAATTTAAATTTAAATTGAATCCGATTAGATTTCAACGCGTTTACGTGTCGTATGCTCACATAATAACTCCGACAAATATGAAAATTGAAATCCGATAATAATTCAATATTATGGACCCAATGGAACTGGTTTCGTCGAATTCCGAGACTGTGCCTCGGACGGCTATTTCTAAATATCGATTCAAACAATAAAATTCAAAACTGAACAGAACAGTTTCAAATTCAATTCTGAAAGTTCTATTACCTTCAGTGTTATCAATATAAATTTTGAAAGCTTTTGAAATAGTTTTCTTCAGCTTAAATTGAAGATTCAAATTTTTATTCAACTTTCAATCGATTAAATTTTAAAGTTTAATCGCAAATTTTCAAAGTTACATTCGGGATTCAAATTAAATCATCGTTCAAATATTTAAAATTAATTAAATATTTTCAATTTAATTTGTTCAAAATTCTGGGTCGTTACAAATGCCACCCACCTATGGCTCAAAGCAACGAAGGTGGGGCCAATAAGATGAAGACATTGAGTTGAGTTTCGAATCAGTTCGAAAAAATGTAGAGAGGATCTGAAGTCAAATTGCTGCTCTCGAGATAGACGGTGAACGATCCAAGGAGGTGTTGAAGGTTAAAGATAATTTGAAGCTTGGCTCCAAGGAGGTGTTGAAGGTTAAAGATAATTTGAAGCTTGGCTCCAAGGAGGTGTTGAAGGTTAAAGATAATTTGAAGCTTGGCAATGGTAGATGAAGGCTTGGAGATGCTTCGGCAAAGAAATGAGCTAGTAGAAAAGGAAAAGTCCTTAAATTTATTTAGGTATAGAATGATCTACAAAAATAGACAAATAAGTGGGGTACATATCCAAGCCTCTCAAATTGGTACCGAACTGAATAAACAAAAAAAGAAAGATGAAATGTTAAAAATAGCGATAGGAAATAGTATGAAGTATGCCGCAAAATTGGAAGAAGTTCTGAACTATGAAATCCTACCTGACCAATTTGAGGAAAAAAAATTTGACGACCTTCTAAATCAGAATAGCAAACTCAGGCAACATGTTTCAACTCTTATACTATCTATTGGGGGTGAATCCAAAACTGTCCAAATTAACATAATGATCTGGAAAAGATATACTGATACGTGAGAGCAATTAAGAAAATAGAAGGCATCTGTTCAGAATGAATTTCAAATCGATAGCTTGTCTTCATCCAAAGCATACCTTATCAACACAAGGTATACTTTTAGGGGGAAAATGTTATCTATCCTATTAGCCAAGCCTTATTTGGATGAGTCAAAATGATCGGATGATCGAGCAAGTGTATGTTGCTTCTTAGTAGACCAAGAAATAGGATGAAAAACAAAGTAAACTATATGAGCACTTGTAGAGGTATAGTCTACTTTTTTTCTAGGTCAATATGCATTAGAGAAAGCTTAAAGAGAATATGGAATTTCCTTATGAAGAAATATCCCATGAGACAATATGCCATTAAGGTGTCATACTAGTCATTTTGTAGCATTCAAATGTTCAGTAGTGGGGCAATGCATGAAGTAAAAGTTTGTTACATGTATATGATATGTTTGGGTAAGTGAGGCAAAGATATTGCAAACTACCAATAATTGTTCTATATTCTATATAGTTGGATACTGTTGTAGTAAAATACAGTTTGAGATTTCCATATGAAACAAGTGATGTAGCAAAAAGATTTAAAATGGAAATTTTTATCGAGAAATAAGTTATGTAATTATTATCTAACTTTTAGCTAAGCCTTATCTGGACAAGTTAGAACAATCAAATAATCGGATTACAAGCAAGAAATCTGGAATGGTAGCTCTAGGATTTAAATTCCAAGTGAAATTAGAAGATATAGCTATAATACCAAATACCTATGAAGATAACCTACATGCCAGAGTAGGGCTGTCAATGGGTCGGGTCGGGTTTGGGTCGGGTCAAGTCGGGTTCGGGTTGATTTTAGATGGGTCGGGTCAACCCGTTTATTAAACGGGTCAGAAAAGCTCAACCCGAACCCGACCCGTTTATAAACGGGTTGACCCGACCCGACCCATGTAACCCGATTATAAACGGGTCAGGTCGGGTCGGGTCGTAAATGGGTTGGGTCAACCCATATAAGATGTAAACGGGTCGTAAACGGGTCGGGTCAACCCGTATAAGGTATAATTGGGTCGTAAACGGGTCAGAACGGGTCGTAAACAGGTCGGGTCAACCCATATAACCCGTATAAGGTACAAACGGGTCATAAACGGGTCGGGTCGGGTCGTAAACGGGTCGGGTCAACCTATATAAGTATAAACGGGCTGTTAACGGGTAAACTTCGGGTTAGCGGGTCAACCCGAAACCCACCCGTTTATAAACGGGTCAAATTCGAGTTGACCCGAAAATGACCCACCAAATTAACGGTTTGGGTTAACCTGCTAATTTTCGTGCGGGTTTCGGGTCGTGTAGGAAATTGACAGCCCTACGCCAGAGTGCTTCAAGTGGCCAACGCCATGATACCAAAATCTAAGATCAAATCTTGGATCAATACCGAACCAAGCCCTAGATCGGTACCGATCCATGCTTCCTTCAACCAATCCATCACATTTTCAAGAATCCAAACACTCGAGTTTGGCAAGCCAACTTATGGTTCATCATCGTACCAAGGCAAACAGCTTGGTACCGAACTAAGTATCCACTTGCAAATTTGTTCACGATCTCTTCAGGCAACCTTCTTCAAAATGAGCAAAATATGGGGAGAACATAGTGGAGACAAATTTGTTGATCTTCATCTATATATACGAGATGAGAGGCACCATTTTGAGATCCATTTTTCTGAATTCTAAATTTATATACTGTCATAATAATTTCTTGGATCATCACCAATCCAAGATTATCGATCCATAAAATCTCACTTGTAAAACTTGGCAGAAAATCATTAACAAAGTTCAAGTAGATGTAGGCTAGAGTTTAGTTGAACCACTATAAACTATTGTGTACTACTTTTACCAGTTTTCCATATAATTTCTTCATTTTACTCTCTTCTCTAAACTACTAGGGTTTTTGTTCCAAATTTTGGTGTAAACAATAATGTATTGCCTTTGAGTAAGTAATAAACCAAATAAGGTGGTTAGGACATCATTGCCATGTAAATTATATAATGCATCAAGATCCTTAATTGAGAATCTTTGTCTCAGTAGACTAATGAGCCATTGAATAATATTATGATTGTCAGCCATGTTAATATTGTTATCTACATAAACAAGTAAATATACGATAATATTACCTAAGTGGAGAATGAATAAAGAGGTGTCTGTATGAGAGTTTATGAACCTAGATTCAATAAGAAAGTGGTGGAGTTCATGAAACCATGTCCACGACACCTAATTTGGTCCATATATAACCTTATTCAATTTGCATGCATATGTCGGATTATCTTTACCAACAAATCTAGGAGGTTGGACTATGTAAACAACTCTAGAAAGATGACATTAAAGAAAAGCATTATTAATATTAGTGAGCCATGTATTATCACCAAACCAATTGGTAATGTGATGAGTGCTCTATTAGTATTAATGTAGAATTTATTTTGCAAACTACCTGATATAGGAGTAATCTCAACACGCACTCGCTCATATGGCATATCATGAACCAAAATCTGGACTTTCATACTGAGTGATGTAGGACATGTGTGGCGGTTAAGCACACACAAATTAAACCTACTCTGATATCATATTAGAGAACCATGTATTATCATAAAGCAAATTGACAATGTGAAGAATGGACTCCTAGTATTTATATAGAATTTATTTTGTAAACTAACTGATGTGGGACTAATCTCAACATTAACATCTAACTATCATATCTCCCAATCTTTACCAACTAATATACTCTAAACAAGGCGAATTGTTATTGTCTTGGCAACTGGACTAAAGGTATCATGATAATCTAATCCAAGCAACTAATGAAAACCTTTTAAACTAATCTAGCTTTGTACCTATCAATAGAACCATAAGATTTTCCCTTAATATGGAAAACCAACCAACACCCAACAAGTTTTTGAAAATAGGTAGATGGAATAAGCATCCAAGCTTCATTTTGAAGAGCACCAAATTCATTATTCATAGTATCTTTCCATTTGGAACCTTTTAAAGCTTAATTAATAGTATAAGGTTCAGTGTCCGATGATTAAGAAAGGGTGACAATGAGGTTCATTCAGATAAAGGTTTATAGATGTTGGTTTTCCACGGGAAAACATAAGATGGTGCTTTTATTGGTAGCTTGGGTTGTCATTAAAGATATATATGGTTTTATGTTTATTTTTTATTAGGGGTGAATTATTGAATATAATTTCTTGTTGGTTAAAAAAACAAGTTTCTTTAAAGGGTTCGGTAGCTGAAGGTTGTTTTTTGAATGATGGTGAGGGGTGGTCAACTGATTGGTCATTTTATAAGGGATGTTGGTTATTGAGAGGACATTTGAAGTAGGTAAAATTCTGACAGGTGGAACACATTTGGAAATTATTTTTGGATTGGAAGGATAAATTAGAATGGTGAGTAATAGAGAGAAAAGAGTTTTCAAGAAATTTGACATAAAGGAAAATATATGTTTTAGTGGTGGATAGATCTTAACAAATATAGGCACATTGTGTTATAGAGTAACCAAGAAAAACACAAGCAATTGCACAAGATCTAGCTTATGTTGAGAATTAGGACAAAGGCATAGATAACAAAAGAAATCAAACACCTAAAGCTTAACATAATTACATTGAGAATCAATGGGTTTTTCAAATGGAGATGAAATATCTAATGTTGGTGTGGTCATAGGATTGATAAGATATACAACAGTAGCAAAGACACAGGTTCAATAAGTTGAAGGCATGCATGTATGAACGAGAAGTGATTGACACATTTCAACTATATGGCAATGCATCATCCTAGAAACTCATTGGTTTTAGAATATAAGGTGGCTTGGTAAGATGAAATATACCATTGATTGTGAGAAATCAATCAAGGGTTTGATATTCGACACCATTATCTAAATTAAGAGTAATGACTCTTTTCTTAAATTGGCTTTCAATTATTGCCTTTAAACCAAAGTATTGAAAACCCAACCGTGGATCAAACCGTGACAGTCCCAGTTGGAGGTTCTAGCGGCCAAATCGGTCGAACCGTCCAAACCGTGTTAGTTTACTTTTTATGTGCCTTAGAGAAAATATAAAATTTTAAAAAAGAAAGGTGAAAAATGGAAAAGGAAGTAACAAACGATGTGAGATATAATTACAAATCTGCTTTTGTCATAGATTATTCATCAACTCCTCCTTGTCCTTCCCTCATTCTTTACTAAACCCAAATCATACTTCCAAATCCTCATAAAAATCATGATAATATTCTGAAATAAATTGATAGAACTGTGGTTTTGTATGGTTTTTGATGTTCAACCGGGGTTGGATGTAAATCGGGGTTTTTTGAATTTTTAAGCCGTCATGGTCAATGGTCGAAGGCATTGATGGTCGGACCAGAGGTTCGGTCCAGTCTTTACACCACTGCTTTTAACGCGCATAGCATTGTATACATCAAAATTTCTATTGATTGGATAATACCTAATATAGTATGTGTAATAATCAACAAAAATAATATAGCACTTAAAACCTTCCATTGAGTAAAGAGGGGAGGCCTAAATATTAGTGAATAGAAGTATAAGTGGATGTCACGAGGTTAAGCTAAAAGAGAAAAATGAAAGTTAATGACTTTTGTAACATGGAATGCAAGAAGGAGGATAATGGATTAGAAAATGATAAAGAGAACCCGAAAATAAAAATTTCATAGTAGGGAATGATGGATGACCCAATATAGGGTACCATTTAAACAAACTAATTTTGATATTAGAAAATGCAAGGAATGGTGAGGAGGTAACAGAAGAGTATGTAGTTGGTCACTCACATATGACATTTCGGGTTTACCTATCAAAAGAATGGTCTAATGTTTAGACCTTTCGCCCAAGAAGAAATGAGGAAAATTTGATAGAAATAAAGTTATATTGGTACAAAATTGATAAGTTGAAATTGAATTCTTTTTCATGAAGGGGACATAAAAAACGAGTTGTAAAGTATGTGTGAGAGTGTAACGCCCCGTAAAATTAATGATAATTAATAAATAATTAATAAGGCTCCAAAACCGGAATTTGAGCAAACATTGAAATTTGGTCACGAAACTTGCACCATTCCGTTCATGATGATTTTCTGAACAACTTTCATATTTGAGGTTTCGCGATTGGAGTTCAAACGAAAAATTCATTAGCGTTTAAAGTTTCGGAAGTGAAAATAATTAGATACGAAAAACAAAATAAATTACAATAAATGTCGGACCCCACTGGTCAACCCCTTCCTTGGGCCAATCGACCGCCTATAGGGGAGCGGTAGACCGATCGTATAGTGTCGCTAGGATTTGAGCCTTAGACAACAGCCCGAATTTAATTTTTTTTAATCTAATGGTTACGATCGATTCGTGCGTCTATAAATAAAGGTCTAACCTCTCACTTCACTTCTCATATTTTCATATTAAAGAAGCGAAGCTCTGGCATTTTCCATTCTTTACTATTTCTAAAAATTATAAAATATTATATACACACGCACATGCACACATACAAATCGGAGAAGGGCAGAAAATAAAAGAGAAGAAGAGAAGAAGCGAACCAATACTGCAAAAAAAGGGTAAATTTCAATATGTATTCCCCTTAACCTCCAATCGCTTCTCAGATCTGTACTTATAATAAGATGTATATACATTATTATACATATTCTTTTGGATTAGAATGGAAAAATGAGTCAAGCAAAGGATTGGATTTAGATTTCGAAGGTTTGGAAAGCTTAAAAGGTGAGTGGGAAATTATATAATTTATTTATAACATTGAAATTTATCTCATTGAATTCTCATTTAGTTATTATACCTAAATAAGATCTGATTAATTATAGGCTTAAAACAAACGTATATGATTATCGCCTATATATTCAATAAAATAGGTAATTGGAATACGAATAGTATGTACAACCTGATCTGTGATTTGAAATCAGTCCAAAATAATTATTTGTAGAATGATAGTAAAGTTGCAAAATTATCCAAATCTGAGAATTGGGTTGTAAACTAGTTTGCCCTGGTTTAATTGGAATATGAATTTTTATGTTTTGGTTTACTTGGAGCGTGTTTTGTGTAATTTCCATAAATTATTCAATTCCAAAATATGTTTAAATGCATGACGTTTGAATTAACAAGGGATATACCAAAAGGAGAAAGAGATGTGTAAGATATCAATATTCTTTTCCCTAGTTTACACTGTCTATTTTAATAAAAGAAAGGAAATAATTGCTTGTAATTTCAAATGAAGCAAAGATATCACTTTTATTTAATTTATGCAAAATTATAACCGTAATCCTTTTTAGAATGATAGCTCTGATAAATTAAGATGTGGAAAGGAATGTTCTAATTTAGAATTAATAATTATATGTGTCTATATATATAAACATATAACCAAGCTTAACGTACAAAAATAGAAATATATAAATAGCGTAATTTTTGACTATATACGTATTAGTTATCAAGAACGTAATAATTAACAGACAATGATATATGGACACTAACTATAAATTTAATGGTCAATAAATTTGTAAGTAATAGAGAGTTAAAAGGTAATTAAATAGGGACTGATTAGGGAAATTAATATGGCATATATGGGAAAATGAATAGGCATAATAGGTTGATTTTGAAACTAGTAAATAAATGCCATTAGAAAATTTAATATGGAAATTATGGGAAAATGATAGTTATAATAAGTAGATTAGAAACGGGTGAATAGATTAAAGTAATTAATGAGGATTAATTAGAGATTGTCCAATTTTTGTATTAATGACTAATTACTACGGGTAGTAGACATTTATAAGACATTGCAAGGAAAAAAAGCCTAAGCGTATAAATTATGAATGATAATGTAACGAATAAGTATGTATTAATATTATTAACTATATGTTGAAAGCGGTATAATTTTCATAATAGGAAATTATATAGCTTAAATTATACGTTTAGGACAAACGTAAATTAGTGGACCTAGCCTAACACTTAGGCTTTGGGTGGTAGGTTTGATTTAGTGTGTTAGTATGTGAGGTCGGTATATTTATACAACAGAAGTCTTCCCTTCACTTAGAGGCTACCAGCAGTTTTGTACACTTACTATTGATGTGGGACATCTCCAACCATAGGACCCGTAGGGAAGGAATATGTTTTGCAATGGGAAGGGAAAAATATACCAAGGGTTCATCTCGGATTTGAAGTATTAATGGCCCAATACCTTTTGGAAATATGGTCTGCTTTATACCCAATAAAAGGTATTAAGTAACCGAAATTGGCATTTTCCTTGACTTACTTAGGTTAGTCTAAACGGGATGTCAGCTGTGGAGGGACGGCGGGCTATGACTGTTTTTGATACCAGTATTTAGTAGTAGGAGTATATAGGCTTTAACGCCCAGCAATCCCAACCGAGCTGTAGCAAAGACTTGGGTTATGCCCTAATGGATTTCACTTCTTACTCATGTAGAATCCGCATAGGAGATGCACATACCTCAAGGTAGATGGTTAGGTGAAAAATTAGTTTAGTGGAGGTGGGCTAGTAAACTCTTAGATAAGTATTTGAGTTGCGTTAGTAGTACGACAATTAAATTATATATTATATTGCAATGCTGTATATAGTGTTCATCAGTCTCTATACCTAGAACCGATTGACTAGCGATGACGTCTCGAAGGCCCTGCTTCGAGGACTTGAGGTAGTAAATGGTCGATGGGTCTGCCTCTTTCCTATTTAAGAAGTATTAAGTAGCCGAGGTTTTTGGTGTGTGTGTGTGTATGTATATATATATATGTTATAGGCATATATATATACATGTTTATAGTAATATACACACACATACACATATGTTTATAGGCATATATATATATAATGATACCTTGGAGAAGGTTAGGTTAGGCATATCGTACACGCATATAGGATCTAATGGATTTCCCGTAAAATATAGACATAACACTTAAATGGAAATCAATCAGCATAAATTAATGGGATATATAAAGTATGTATGTTTCCAATCACCAGAATATTGCTCTGACTCCCTCCTCATAACAAACCATGGGTTAGATTTAGAAGGACAAGATACTAGAGCAAGTTGGGAACGGTAGATGATGAAGTCTTCTCTTTCATCCTTGACACGGAAAAGGCAACTAAAAATTCAAGGAATGATATTCCGAGGTAGTAGCCTTAGTCAATACATATGTTATATTATATTTTTCAATTCCACCGTGAGTTTATATTGATCGCACTCTGATATATCTGTGTTTATTATAGGTTACCAAAACTAATGATCCGCACCCTAATGGACTTAAGTTTAGATTTAGTCGAAATTCAGGCCCATAAAGGTGCAGATTGTTACATTTGGTATCGGTGCTTAGGTTAATCGATCATAGGAATTAGAATATTCTGAGGAAATGTATTTGTACTATTACCTATAATTATATATATATATATATATTATGTAACTAACTCTATAAATTCCTACTATAGAAGTAGTTGTGACCATATTCGAAAGGATAGGCAAAGTGACTATGAGTTGGAAAATAAATATGGTTAAATTTTGCTCCTACCTCGATTACCCAATAGGGCGGAGGTCGTATCGTAAAGAGTGGACCAAGAAGAGTATGATCGTGACATGTAGAAGCACCCTAGAAGTTGGATGGTACTTGACTCCTTTGTTTGACCTAGGCTGCCTTATGATTGTGAATTTCGATGGATTGCCGATTGAAGATAAACATTTCATTCAAACAAATGGGAGTTAAGAACCTATATGTTGCAAGCATCCAGAAGTTAGAAATGATAGGAGTGGAGCATGATATGAAGAAAGAGTGAATCAAGTTCCTGTAAGAAGGTGTGCACTAATCACTATAAGAAGTTAAGCCGGATTTATCGATGGAGATGAGTTAAGGATGAATAGAAAAGAAGTAGAGTCCTGAAGAAATGGCAATTAAATCCATTTCTGAGTCCAACCCCATGTGAAAGAATTTGATAAAAGGATTTTTGGGAATTCCTTGAAATATTTTGAATGAGTTTTCCAATGGATTTAGTAAAAAGTTGTTGTTTTGAAAAAGCATGGAAATTTGGAAATTCATAATTTGAGAATTTTTTGAATCAAAAGTTCTAATTTAAAGTTTTTGGTGAAAAGGTTTTTCATTTTTGAGATTCTTGTTTAAAATTGACTGAGCCAAAACATTTGGATTTAAAGATTTTTGATAAAGGGATATTTAATTTTTGAAATAAAAGTAAAATAGAGCGTAGATTTGGATCAGTGGTTTTTCCTATTTACAATTTTTCCTATCTTTGTAAATTTTGAAGCCTTTTTAAAAAAATATAACGACCCGTATTTTTGATAATTAAAAATATTAAATTTAATAAGATTTTGGAATTTAATATTGTGAGAAATTAAAATTTATGATTTATAAATGGAGAAAAAATTATTAGAATATAATTTAATAATGTTGATTGGATGTAATTGACAACTATTAATGTAATTTCAATTAATGGTAATAATAAAGGTTAATGAGGAATAAAATAAATGTTGTATTAAAAATAGAAATAATATGTTATTTGATTGAAATTGGTTAATATAGATGAAGTCAGTTAATTAGTATGTAAATTTATTAGCTGTTATGTAAACAATAAACTTATAAATGTATTTGGATTACTAATGTATAACAATTGTTTTATTTCTCATTCTATTATTTATTCCGTTTGAAGTTAATCTAAAAATCAATGAAATTCAATGTAATTAAATATTGCAGTTAATAGAAGAAAAAATGTTAACTATAGAAAATGAGTTTAATAAAGTGGAAACTTATGTTAAATAATTTCTTAAGGGAATTGTTGATTTAATAATAAGAATGTAAATCAAAATAAAGGAATTTGATTGAAATTAAAATATAATAAAAGAATTGTTGGAATTTAAATTATAATAAACTAGGATTTATTACTATTGTAATTTGACGTGAAATTGGTGTAATATTTAAATATTGGTTTAAGCATGGAGAACTGTATTGTAAACGATTATTAATTTCTGTGTAACCAAAAATGATGAAAATGGTTAACTATTAGATTAGAATTTAAAAGTGATTAAATCAATTTAACAATAATTTATTTAATTAACATGTAAAATTAGCCTTTTGGCACTATTTTGGATTTCAATAAAACTAGTTTCATCGGATCCATAGCAGTGAATTATTATAGGATTTCAAGTTTCGTAGCGATCGGACTTATCGTTTGACTGTACAAGCTCGAAATGCGTAAAAATCAATTAATGGAATTTAATGAATATAATCTGATTTTAAAATCTAACTTCTATATACAATGGAATTAGGGTTTGAAAGTAGTTCCATTGAGTTTAAAAATATCAAAAACCTATATTTCGATATATTGGATGACTTACTTTCGTTTCGGGAACGAAACAAGCTTTTCGGGTCTTTGTTATTGTTTCGATCCAACTCGATCTGTTCCATCCATTCTTATCCATCTCTGTCTATATATAGACGGTTATAAATCCTAGCAGTCTTTTATTTCATTTTTCTGTACGTATAATTTATATCTCATCTGTTCCTCCTCAATGGAAGACATCTCAAACCCTGATTCCCAATTCTAAATCAAATCGAAAATCCAAACTCCTCAAACCCTATCATATAATATATCGTTGCGAAGCTCTCGACGAACGTAATCTCCATCTGCAGTTCATTTTTGCAATTGAGTCTCGGTTTGGCCAGAATTTGGTGAAGAAGTTTCGGCCGTTCATATTAGGGTTTTGTTTTCAACGGCGGATAGTCGGCCAATCGACGATCGGGAAGCGCCACTGGGTAGAGGCAGATATGTTGAGTCGATCCATGTAGGTCATTCATGTCAGAGGTCGCTGGATTTGCCCTAATCGGTGCTCAATGGGGGCGGCGGCGCTGGCGTCTGTGGCGAGCCGGAGATGGCCGCGTGGGGGGCCGTAGGGGCGGCTTGGCAAGGGGGGAGCAGCGGCGGTCTAGGATCAGGTCGATGATGGCTGGAAGAAGGCGCGATTTGGACATGGTCGTTGGCAGTTATAGCAAGAGTGGGTGCTGGTTTGTGAACGTTATGGTTGGAAAGAAGGGTATTTACGATTCTATCCCTATAATTTATTTAACTTTAATTTTTAAAATTTCTATCTTCTAACATCCATAACTTTTGCATACGAACTCGGATTCACGCGCAGTTTCTTCCGTTGGCATCGTATCGTAATTTCGGACAATATGGGACTTATTTGGTTTAATTTGGAGACTGTTGAAATTTTGGGCTTTGATTGTATTTTAATCGATTGTAAATCAAAGGTGAGTGATTTAACCCATTCTCGTAATACTAAACCTTCTTATGATAGTTGAATTAAATTTATGATGTGATAAGAATTTTATTGATTGTTGTTTGGTAATTTAAATTTAATTTGAATTAAATTGCCATTTAAATTAATATTGAAATTAAATTGATAGTTAAATACCTGATATTGATAACTAGTTAATTGTTGTGATTTATTAGCTGATTTGGATGTTGATTGTGATTGATGTCTATTGTTGACATTTGGATGGTTAGATGTTTATTTATACTTATATATCTCTGTTATCACTCTGTATATTAAGTGACAGCATATAAACTGTTATTTGAATTATGTCAAATAAATTAAGAAATAGGTTGAAATGATATATACCTATGACACTTTGATTTGGATTGAAATGATATATCCATCCCTGAAATTAAAATTGAAATAACTGATCACTTGGCCATAGGGTAGAAAATTATATACGGACACCAGATTGGTTAAATTAAATGGTTTTAAAAATCTTCAAATTTGGATTTTTATTAAATGATATTGTTTTAAAGGAATAAAATTTTGGATTTATACGAATTGAATTATTTTCTAATTCAAGCTTTGAAATGCTGAAACTGAAATTGGTAAAAAAGGAAATTATTTTGAAGAATTGAATTGGAAATGTGAAATTATAATTGATATATGACTTTAATTTTGAAAATTAAATTATTTAAAGATTTGGATCTTAAAATTGAACAATGAGGGTTAAGTTGATTTAACTGTTTTAAATCAATAAAGTGAAATTGGATGTAACAACCCGCATGTTTATCGATTTTTATATTTAAATATTTTATTTAAATATTTTATCGTTAGTCGGATGTTAGTCTGAAAAGCTACATTTTGCATACGGTCAAATTAGGACCCGAGACAACCTCCATTGAGTTCAAAATGATGTTTGCGATCTTTTTTAGTGTAAACTTCGATATGTTTGGAGATAGTGAAATTTTCGTCACTTTTTCCCGCCTTTGACTTTGGTTGGACTGAACCCCTTCTAACTCAGCCCCAACCCACCTCCTCTTCCTCACTTTATCAAACACTTCAAGCTTTGTCAAGAATGGAGGAGGGAATGGGAAATTAAAACTCCAAACTCAAATTCTATTGCAAGTCCAACATTCAACTCCAAATTCAAGTAGAAGATATTGGATTCAAGCTTTGGATTGCTTCTCCTTGCTTTCAAGCTCCATCTTCATCCATTTTAGTGAAAAGGTGAGATTTTTAATCTCACATCTTGCCTATAACTGTCATTGGATTGTTGGGAATGATTCCCCATCACTTTAGCATGTATGTTTGCATTGGATTTGGATTGAATGGGTGAAAATCCCAAATTTTCATGTGTGTTTGCAATTCTGGGCGTTAGGTCGCTCTACCTCGAATAAGAAAGACTGCAGATTTTCGTTCTGGGCTTAGGTCGCATGGAAATAGGTCGCTAGGTCATAGGTCATGGGTCGCCTAGGTCCTAGGTCGCTCGTTCCTGCTTCAGTTACTAGGTCGCGGCTACGTTAGGTCGTAGGTCGCTCGGTTTTGATAACTCCTTAGGTCGCGTGCAATGTTAGGTCGTGCACCCCTTTAGGTCGCGAACCAGTTAGGTCGCGCACCCCTTTAGGTCGCGAACTAGTTAGGTCGCGCACCCTTTTAGGTCGAGTACCTCTTTTAGGTCGCTCGGCCCATTTCTGCACGTAGGTCGCCCACCTCGATAGGTCGCTTGGAATCGATATCGTTAGGTCGCTCGGCCTTGTTAAACCCTTAGGTTGCTCGGCTTTGCCTCTGATAGGTCGCAAGCTTTGTTAGGTCGTTCGGCTTTAATTATTTAGGTCACTCGATCATCTCTATGTTAAGTCGTTCGATCTGTTTGTTCTCTAGGTCGTTAGACCTACTTCTTTTAGGTCGCTTGACCCTATACCCTTTTAGGTCGCTAGGCCTTTTACTTTTAGGTCGCATGACCTCATGACTATGGATCGCAACCTTTAAGTCACTCCTATCTACCTGTTAGGTCGCTTGTCTTCACTAGGTCGTACCGTTTTGGACGGGGCGCTGCCCCCTGGACCCCTGCGACCTGACCGGGCAGGTCGAACCCCGTAGCGGGGTGTTGCCCCCGCACCCCCACCTAGGGGGTTGCCACCCCCCTGGACCCCCCTCCGTAGGGGATCTTATCTGAAAAACGTTCAACAGAACTTCCACTTTGATGCATTTTGAGCTGATTTCCTTGGATTTTGTTCACGTCTTCGAATGTGAATTTTTGTGATAGATTGTTTCTACAATCATTTTTGTGACTTGTCACTCTAAAGATATGAAGGTTCCAATACTAGTAGTAAATATCAAAACTCTTTCACCTAAACGATTTCAACACTATTTTATTATAGAACTCTTTTTCTTAAACCGTTTTTCCATTCTATTAGTATATACAAGCCTTTACTTCACTCGGATGAGAAATCGAATTAAACGACTTAGTAAAACGAGTGGTATGAAACGCTCGCGTTCACTTTGTCGGTTAGCTCTTGGACTTGTTCGATTGAACCCTTTTGTGACAATTTTCTAGTGAAGATCTACAGTTTGTTCGTAAATATTTAAGTTAAGAAAGTGGTTATGGGACATGAAGCTAAACTCATATATTTACTAGCTTGGTGTGATCGACACTTCCTTATGATCATGACGATCATTTTTGTGATTTAGACTAGCGATTGAGCGATGTCTCTTTGTCTGCGAGGGAGACTAGACCCCGCTTTTGTGATGTTTCACCATCACATATATGGGGTAGCACCCCATAGTCTTCGGGCCATTCGTGTGTCAAAGGCCTTCGGGTCATTCGTGTGTTCGAAAAATTAAATGGATAGCTTCCATGAGATAGCTTCTCGTCCGTGTGCTCGGACTTCCCCCTTTTAGTGATTTCTGGATTTCGTGTGTTGATTTCTGGAATTTGTTCTGGATTTCGTGTGTTGATTTCTGGATTTAGTGCTTTACCAATTTTCATGGTTTTCATTGATATGCTTTATCAATTTTTGTGTATTGGTGAATTCGTGTGTCATTACCTTTTTATGTGTTTGGATCTTTGAGAAGATTCTTGTGATATTGATTAATCCCTTGTTGATTATCATTTACATACTTATAGTAGTATGACATCATGGTTATTATATGTTTATGCCATACCCCTTATTCTATATCATGTCATCTGATATTTATAATTAGACTGATCCGTTTATTATTTTCTTATAAATAATACTCGGGTCAGACCGAGATGTTACAGGTGCTTCTGCTTGACTTCTCTTATGGATTATTCTGACTTTTGGCTAACTACTTAGATTAGTAGTTTTTGGTTGTACACATTTGAGATATAGACTCTATATTGTGTATTTATTCTTTTGTATAGCACGTGTTGCTATTCTTTTGTATTATCATGGATCTTTCTGACCACTACTCTGATGTACACTTTCATGTGTTATATATATATTCATATCTTCTTCCGCCTTTGTGATATGGATGTCTGTGACTGGTTTATGTTATGATTATTTCTATGTTTGTTTCCGAAGATTATATATATAGCCACTGTGTGATAGCTTTGAGTTTGTATCGGTATGTCGGATTTCCTCCTTAAATGAAATGCATTCTATTCTATATGACATATCGGTGCTCGCGCAAAGAAGTTACATGGATGGTCGCTCCTCCACAACCTTATTCTCCGTGCTAATTGACAGCACTATATCGTAGTGTTCTTGGTTAGCGTGGGTATAGAGGTGGGGCGTCACATTGGACGTGAGTCCGAATTGTTGAAATGGAAAAGAAACAGTTTGATTTGATATTATTTTCAAAATAAATTATTTTTGATATAAACTGTTTAAAATCTATTATTTTTAATATTGAAATTATTTAGATTTTCCAAAACTATTTCACTATATAAAAAAATTTCAATCCTCAAACCATTTTATTAAACTATTTTAAATCTCTAAACTATTTATAATATTCAAACTATTTTCTAGAATTTCAAACTGTGCAAAGTTGGAATTTTATATTTAAATCGTTGATTTAAATGCGAATGTGGTTAAATGAGGTTATAACATAAATTGGAATTTGAAATTATATTTTCAAGTGGAAATGACATATTTTGAGTAAATACGATTATTTTAAAATGAGGGATATTTTGAAATGAATATGATATTTTGATATCAAATACGAATTGGTTTTGAAATGTAAAAGAACCAACCGGTGTGAAAAATGATGTTTGGTTGTTAAAGAGACCGGGGCCTCTTATTGGCATACTCTCTATCAATATTGGAACACTTTAACAACTGTGTACGCGTGGATGTTATCCAGAATGTAGAGGTTGAATTTGAGGTGTTTGCTGGATTTGAAGAAAGAGAATGATGATGGATAGCCTTGACTTTTGAGTCATAATTAAAATAACTAAAACATGAGACATAACCAGGCCAAGTGAGTTCGCTCCTCCGATCGGAAATACTTCTTCGATACCATATTTCTAACTTTGTGATTGATTTTTGGCCACCCTTGATTACGGGAGTGTTGTTTGAGGTGGGCGGTAGCTGCGGCTATGCATTACCACCAGCCTGGTTCCGCAATCCAGTAGAATCCTACCATGGGTATAGCCTCGTGTGCCTTGTCATATTTATCCTTATAGAGCACACTACGATTTTGGTTTGTGTTGTACCTATGGAGTGCTCCTTGATAGCCCACCAGTTTACGGTGGAGTTTACAATACTGTATAGACTACGATGCCTATAAAATGTGTTAAGGGGGATAAGGGTAACGCCTTAACACTATTTTCAATATTATACTTTACTGATAGACACTGCATATATAGTGTATTTTACTACATATAGATAGTTTAACGGATCCTTAGGAGATGGAAAATCCCGTAACATCTCTTAAGTTATTGCACTCAGGTTATACACTGGATAGGAGATGTAAAATCCTGTAAACATCTCTGAAGCTATTACACTCATATTTATTTGCTGTTGAATTAACTTACATAAGAATTTTTAGTTCTGACTCGAGTGTTTTGTCTTTTCATTACGCTCGGGTCAGCCTGTGCATTTCAGTGTTTGAAGAAATTATTTCTAGAGGACGAAGGCGGAGTTTGGTATATTATATTATTAGTATTTTTTGCTACATAATTTTGGTATGTTGTTAATTGTACTGATTTTATTGTAAATTTGTGTAATCAAATGCATATTGTAAAATAGCTTCATGAACTGTTTATTTAATTATTATATTTTGTCATTCCACTTCGAGATTATGTATTTTGTTTTCCTTTTTTTCTCTTATTTTTCTTATTTAACCCCATTGATAATCAACCTTTTGAATGGTTTTGAGTTAGACATGTGTAGTTTATTATCGATTTAAATCGTCCAAAAAGGTAGGTCATCACAAAAAATCTTTTTATAAGGGGTGGATAAATGGAAATGGTACTTGATTCAAATAAGTACAAAGAATAGAAGGTTAGAATGCCTGGCAATGTAGATAGAAATAGCATTAGGAATTTATCTAAAAAAAATAGGATTGGTGATCTACTTAAAAATAATATAGGTGAAAAACAATAGGAATATGATAGGAGGAATAGATGAATTCCATGGATATGTAGAAATTGGACATACACTTTAGATAGACGCTTAGATAGATGTTGTAATTACTTGTATCTTTTTAGAAGTCCCTCTCTTGTGCTATGAAACTCTCTGTCAAAGGTGGAAGTGAAGATAACACGAGTATAGGAAAATATTAGGATGAAAGTTATCCTTATCTACTCCACTTTTCATTGTTTAAAGTTATAAAAGATGCTTTCTGAAAAAAAAATGGTTTGGTATGATAATTAGGTTTAAACGTGATAAATATTTTGAGTTAAAAAATCCTACTTTAAAGAAGTAAGTCTTTGACGTAGAAAGTCTTTGGAAAGGGAAATTTGACATAGCTTCTTTTTGGAAATCAAGCAACTTTTGAATTTTTGAATTTGATAAAAATGTTTCTAAGTTTATATTTTTAAAGATAAAAGTTTTGGATCAAGTACTTCATGATTGTGAAGTTTGAATTTTATACTGAATGGTGAGAACTAAATAAAGTTTTTAATATGGAGTAGACAGAGATCACCGCCTAAATAAGATGGAGAAAAGGCTTTAGGCTATAAATAGAATAGCTACAAATGCTCGTATGGTAGTAATAAGGAATCCTAATCGAATTTAAGGAATATTAGTATGAACCTTGGAATATTTTATTATAAACATGTGGAAGCCATGAGAAGAACCCTCAAAGGAATGGAGAATGGTACTAAAGTATAATTTTGCAAGTCCCATGGTATACTTGCATGAAGGATCAAATATATAAAGAAAGTAAATACCAAAGTTTGAGGATATTGTCAAGAGATTTTGATTGGGAGAAGATATTGTTATGATTGGAGAAGAAAATAATAAGATGACACAACACCTAACGGATGTTAGTTGACTTAAGGATTGATGAACGCAAGACAGGCAGTAGGAGTTATACCACCAAGTCAATTTTTTGATGAGTTATTCCAATTATGCATAGCTTATATTGCTTATCCACTACGATGTGGGAATGCACTATTTATCCTATAATCGGATATAATAATTGAAGTAATGGATGGACCGCTTTTATTAGAAGCCAAGAAGGTGAGTTAAGGATGATGAGTGATAGTAGAAGGGTATACTAGAAATGTTCATCTTAATTTAGTTAGGAGTATTAGGGCCACAGCATCATTAACCCCGGTTGATGGTGAAATGCAGCTTCCAGCAATTTTTTTGGGGGTTTTTAGGTTGTAATCGCTGGTTGTCTCCTTTCAAATTTAGGAAAAGCATATGATATTAAATGAGATATATTCATATTTTATCACTATGTTGATGTAATGGATGGGAAAAGACTTATATATATATATATATATATATTAAGAAACAATGTTAATACGGAAATCCCATAAAGATACTTAACTACCGATCAAATGTAGGTGGGACCGTGGAACAACCCGCAAATTTATCACTTTGATAAAATATATTTATTTTTAAAATTATTTAAATAAAGGTTGAAAATAGAAATAATATTATTTTGTATAATAATAATAATATTTTTAATAGATATTTACAAAAATATTTTCCTCAAAATTTAAATCGATAAAATGGCCGAAAACCATTTTATCGACAAATAGCTCTATAATCATGAAACGTCGCATATAGAGCTGGATACATATGTTTATTTTATAATTAAACAATAATATGGAATAAAATCAATTGTATTATTTTTGAAATAAAATGTATTTTTGACATTGTT
Organism: Allium fistulosum; assembly: GCA_030737815.1. Classification (NCBI taxonomy): domain Eukaryota; kingdom Viridiplantae; phylum Streptophyta; class Magnoliopsida; order Asparagales; family Amaryllidaceae; genus Allium; species Allium fistulosum. The sequence continues at coordinate 681,727,639 of CM060905.1, read as the reverse complement.
AGTAATGCCCTTAAATATAATAATTGATTTATTAAATTAAATTGTGATTTAACGATTTAATAATTATTATACTTATTCAAATAATGATTTTAAAAAGGATATAATTCATTTTAATAGTTACAAATTGTTAATAAGTCATTTATAATAGTTTTATAGAAACATATAATTGATTTGAAAATATAAGAAAATTCGAATCGCTTTATCGATATAATAACGATTTTTGTAAATAATTATTAATATTAATTTATATGATTTTATAAATGAAATGAGATCATTTTAATTTATTAATAATGGTAAAAATCTTATTTTCAATTTTTTTTTACAAATATATGTATATAAATTAATAAGTGAAAAAATGTGACCGTTAATTGGTTTCTCGGTTTTCAACGATTTAACGAACAAAATTTGTTCGAAGTTGTTTGAAATGTTGTTATCCTCTTGTGCACATACATGTACATGCACATCATAACATATATATGTGTACATGAACACTTAAGTATATACATATTACAAAATATTAAAATAATTTCCTAAAACTTAATACTTAAGTAACCAAAAAGCAAACATCAACTCACCTTACAACACCATCATCAACATCATAACCTTAAACATCACCATCATGGGGGGAAGGGGAGTCGTTCGTGTAGGGGGGGCTAGGAGAGGTGCCGGTCAAGGGCAAAATGGTAATTTTTCCCTTAGATATTTTTTCCAAATTTCGCCCTATAAATACCCATCCATTTTCTCCTATTTTCTCACCATATTCTTATCATCTTCTTCTCCACTTCAAGCTTCTTTTCATAGTTTCTATGCTTAACAATATTATGAAAAAATATTTAGCAAAAGAAAATTAAAATCGTATAATACATATAAGTTATCAATCCACTTCAAAACAAGCCCAATACTCCTTTATTCCTCTTCCTAAACTCATGGCCACCCTCCTTTCTTCCTTTGGCAGAGCTTTCCTCCTCACACCATCAAGGCCATAAGCATTTTTGGGTTGGTCAAGCCCATTCAAGGTCAAAGAGTTCGGTTCCGTAGAGTTTAAAACCATCATAGCAGAGCTATAGCCAATTATAGACTAGCCCGCTGGAAAATGAAGGTGAGAAACTCCTAAACTATAGTATTATATGCTTTTGGATGTTATATTTTTTTATTATGATTGTTGATTATGATTGTTTAATATGAATGTTGAATATATATGCAAGTCACGGAAATACACGTCGATAAGCACAAAGGAAATCACTTTCCTCTATTTATTGAATTGGTGTATGTGAAATGTTAAACCTCTTTAAAAAGGTTTGAAAATGAGTTTTAAATGGTTTATAAACATATGAAAGTGTTTTGGTGAAGTTTGAGAGGTAATTGAAAATTTAGTCAAAAATAGGTGCGTCGCGTAATGGTAGTTCGCGATTTCCCGCCATAAAAGTCAAACTAGTATATAGAATGGAATATAACTCGGAATTCTTCGAGATAAGAATTCTCTAAACTATTATATCCACAGTTTTCAAACAAAAAAAGAAAATTGAGATTTCGATAAATAGATTTTGAAATATGAGTAAAACAAGTTTTTAGAAAAATCGCGGTTTTGCAGTTCGGAATCCATAAAAGGATTTCTTTGAAAATGATATTTTAAAATTGTTTAAAAATATGAAATAAAATTTAAAAATCTTTTAAAATGTTTTAAAAGTGATTTGAGTTATAAAAATGAATTTTCAAATGATAAAAAGTCGCTTTGATCAATATAGCTTAAAAAGCACTTTCCGCGGCACTTTTCTATAACTTTTGAAATATAATTTTAAACGCAATCATTCTTTTCCAAATCTTTTGTAAATATTTTCAAATGATTAATAAAGTATTTTAAAGATGATTTGAAGGGTTTATGAAATAGTGAAATGCTAAATGATTTAGAGTCGATCAAATAACTTGACCGCCTTAGGCTTGAGTTTGGAAAACCAGTTTCCTTCTCTCCCTGGCTATCCGAACTGGCCCAATGGATGGGATAGTAAATTTGAATTATTCGGATCAAAATTTTCCAAAGTATAAAGGATATGATTTTTCAAATATAAATAACCTGCATTTTATGGAGATAATCTTCTTGTACTCGGTGTTAAAGCCCGAAGAGGGAACTCGTACTATTTATGGAATTTAAAAGGTGATCTCATCGTTATTCCACCCATAGTACTTGTTGAATATGGGAATTGATATTGAGTAGAATTAGAAGACTTTTGTAGATTCTGCTCACTTAATATTTACTGGTTTTGGATTAACATCCTAGATAACATGGTTTTAACTTAATAATAATTTTGAGTTTTGAATCAAGAAATTTATGTTAAGGTTTAAAAGAAATGATTTGGAAATATTTTCCTAAGTGAAAAATGTAATGATTTTGGATTATTCCCAGTTTGAAAAGGTTTAAAGTAATCAAAGGATTTAATAAGAGAGGTTTAATGATTCCATATATATCGAAAAGATATGTTTTTAAGTTATATATCTCTAAAAGATGTTTTTGATAAAAGGAATGAATTAATCAAATATTATTCACTATATACTTGACTACTTTTATCGATGATTGGTTCGATGGAACTGGGGTCGGATTTGGGTAATTCCTATCTGAAAACGACTACGAACCAATTTACGTATTCAAAGTGAAGATATGGATAAGATTTGGAAGATGGAACGTAGGGCTGCTTGTCAGTGACGCTCGGGGGAAATTTCCCAAATCATATTATGTGGTAGTGGTATTTCACTTAAGATCTTCGATGCAAGGACTTCTCGCTACTAATCCTAAGGGTAACCCCCGATAGGATGTGGTAGAGAGTGCCTTCGATTTGTCCTGTTCCTGGGCAACTTGTATGGACAAATGTTTGACGTTGCATTTATAGTTACATAAATTGATCTCTATGAACGCATCATTTGTTTGGTGGTGGAGAAGGCCACTTCTGTTAGCTTAACACCCTTTCTTGATACATATGAGCTTAGGAGTTATACGTTGTAGAAATCAGTTGTGTGACTATGGAATGGCAGTGTAGCATTTAAAGTGGAATGTGTTATGTGAAAGGTAATCGATGCCTCATGCCTCATCACCCAGTAATGGCTTAAACAGGGTACGCCACAAGGCAATGCAGTTTGCAACCATTAGGGTATGGTCATCACCTTTCTAGATTACTCTCTATATGTCGAGTATGTGATGTATACTATGGGGCCTCGGATAGGTCGATTAAGACCGAGGTGATGTCATATTCGGTTCTATCCCGGCCATGTATGAGTGCCAAATAGGGATAGGCCGGTCTTGCCAGATGCGGAGGATTGTTTGTGTGTCCTTGGTACATTCTCTAGAGATGTACTGTATGGAAGGTAGTCCCTTACCTTCCATTATACCGAAATCCATTCTCCGAACGAGCCTTGTAAGAGTTTTGTTTGTAGAGCCTAACATATCTAGAATTTAATAATGGTAACAATTTCAGCTAAGATTATTAAGTTTACTTGCAAATTTTTTCAAAGGAATGTCATTAAAAATAATATCAAATGATTTTGCATATCAAATGTTTTGGTTACCATAAGGTAAAAATCTATCTGTATTTATGTGTGGGCATGGTCTTATGAGATACAATTTGTTTTCAAAATGCATATTTTGAGTTTCTCACACTAGTCTCATGACTGACCCGGAGTTTATTTTCCTTTTCCCTTAAACTGTGGGTGCCCTAATTTTCCCCGGGCAGCCTAGTAGTCAGGTTTTGTTCGAAGAAATCTGGATGGGGCTCGAAGCATGGAGCTAGAAGATTTTTCAGAAGATTGTTATCCATTTCCACCACACTTATTTACTATTGTATTCGCATTTGTGGGGACAGATATTTAAAACTTTCCATGTTTAACTCTGATAAATGTATTTGAATTTCCGCTATAAAGATTATATGTTGAAATAATATATGTTATTCCATCCTTGTGAGATTATATTTTGTCTTTATTTTATTTCTTACCCTTGATAATCTACCTCTCCGGCAATTGGATTTGCGGTAGTGTGAATGTCGAGGATGTATTAGTGTCGATTTCCGAGAGCCAAAGAATCGGGTCCTCACATATAAGTATCAAAGCGCAAGGTTAAGCGAGAACCTTGGCTTTGGTGGGGTAGAGTCTCATCAGAGATAGGGTTAGTAATGCCTTAGGATGAGTAACTCATTAAAGATATGGTTAGTAACACCCTAGAATGAGTTTGAGAATATTTTTTATGAATGCGTATTTGTTAATGCTATATACAAATGATTTGGGTTTTGAAAATTTATAAACGAAATAATTTTACTTATGATTATATTATGAATATAAAGAATATATTTTTCAAATAATATAATTTGATTAAGGAAATGATAATACCCAGTTATTATCATTGATTGATTGGATGTTTAATTTAAAAAGTTTAAGTATGAATACCTCATGAATTTAGTTTCAAATTTTGATTATGGGGTATATGATAAATAATAATATTGGTTTAAGATTAACAGAACTTATTTAAGATAAATAAATCTTATGAATATGTTTTATATAAATGATTTTATAAGCTATATTTATAAAACGTGCTTTATAAAGGAATTTTTGATAATTTAAATTCCGGTATTTTAAATGATTTTTGGAAAATTAATAATAATCGTATTATTTCTAAAATAGGATTTTGAAAATAAAAAAATAATCTTATGATTAATTGATCCGAGTGGCTTGAAAGTAACTAAAAATGGGCAGGAAATGTATTCGGATGGTAAACGCTTCTCTTAAGTATTCCCCTTCTTGTTAAGGAAATATGCGATACTATTGGTGATACTCAGTTTCTTAGTATCATTTTTAAGTTAGTCGATCAATATAATTTTCTTAAGTTAAAAATGATAATGTGAATCATCAATTGATAAATTAATTGATGGTTGTCAATTTTTATCAAGGTGTATTATCTTAATTAATAAGCATGGGTATGCTCTGATCTTTAAAATATATGTTTAAAGTTATTAATAAATGGTTTTGGGTTTGTAGTAAACGATGTTTTAGCAACATTTGTTTTTAAACCCTTGAATGACACTTTGGAAGAAATCTTATGGGTATATTTAGATTTTTAATAATGATATTTTAAAAACAATAACAAGTATAGAAGTCTTTTATAAAAAGATAGAAAATATTACAATTAACATGTTATAAAAAGAGAAGTTCATTATAACAATGTTTTGGTAGTAATTGTTTTAATCTCTTTAATTATATTTTAAAGGTAAGGAAAAAACTTGTTAAGTAATTATGAATGTACTTTTAACATTTGAATATGTATATAAATACTTTTTAAGTATTAAAACTGGTATAAGTAAATGGAATATATATAAAGGAAGTTTTAATTAATAAAGGAGTGTTAATTAATAAAGTAAGTTTTAACTCATAAAGAAAGTTTTCACATTTGATATTGGTTAAAGAAAGTTTATGGTAATTTATCAATTTAATGAATTATTTTGAAAATGAGTTTTTTAGAAACCATTAAGATATGTTTAGAGATGTGTTATAATAAAAGGATATTTATCTTTTGAAAAGAAATGTTTCCTTTAAGTAGAAATATTTGGAAATAAAAATGTAAAATAGTTATGTATAAAGAAGTATCTTTATAAAATTTTGAATAGAATGAAAGTTTTATGAAATGTTTTCATAAATTTTTTTGAAAGATTATCAAATTCATATGAAGTATGTGGATTATTTCATCGCACAATTTTATCTAAGGTTCGAGTATGGAACTTTGACGTGTTTGACGCCTATCCGAAAAAGAATTTATCGCTTAATTCTTGCGACGAACATTGATGAGGGTTTGTGGTTGGATACTTGAGTGTTATATCATAGTTGAGAGCTATGCAAAGAACAACTAAGGTTCTGATAAGAAAGCCTGGTCAGAGTCCGTACTAAAGGATTGTGGGATCAATACTAGTTCGGAAGTAAAGTTGTGAATTCGAATAGAAGGTCAAATCAGATATTACATACGGATGATATATATATATATTGTACGGGTGTAAGTTTAAAAATAAATATTTTGGCAAACCTTTGGGTTTCTGCTTTGAGTAATTTCGAGGGCGAAATTCTTTTAAGGGGGTAAGTCTGTAACAACCCGCAAATTTATCACTTTGATAAAATATATTTATTTTTAAAATTATTTAAATAAATGGTTGATAATAGAAATAATATTATTTTGAATAATAGTAATATTATTATGAATAGATATTTACAAAAATATTTTCCTTGAAATTTAAATCGATAAAATGGTCGAAATCCGTTTTATCAATAAACACCTCTATAATCATAAAACATCACATACAAGGCTGGATACATATGCTTATTTTATAATTAAACAAGAATATAGAATAAAATCAATTGTTTTATTTTTGAAATAAACTGTGTTTTTTACATTGTTAGTAATGCCCTTAAATATAATAATTGATTTATTAAATTAAATTGAGATTTAGCGATTTAATAATTATTATAATTATTCAAATATTGGTTTTAAAAAGGTTATAATTCATTTTAATATTTACAAAGTGTTAATAAATCATTTATAATAGTTTTATAAAAATATATAATTGATTTGAAAATATAAGAAAATTTGTATCACTTTATCGATATAATAGCGATTTTTGTAAATAACAGTTAATATTAATTTATATGATTTTATAAATTAAATCTGATCATTTTAATTTATTAATAATGATAAGAAATTTATTTTCAAATTTTTTTTACAAATATATGTATATAAATTAATAAGTGAAAATGTGACTGATAATCGGTTTCCTGGTTTTCAACGATTTAACGAACAAAAGTTGTTCGAAGTCGTTTGAAATGTTGTTATCCCCTTGTGCAGATACATGTACATGCATATACATGTCACATGCACATCATAACATATATGTGTGTACACGAACACTTAAATATATACATTTTACAAAATACTGAAATAATTTCCTAAAACTTAATACTTAAGTAACCAAAAAGAAAACATCAACTCACCTTACAACACCATCATCACCACCATCACCTCAAACATCACCATCACATGGGGGAGCGGAGCCGTGCGTGTGGGGTGGGGGGGTAGGAGGGGTGGGGGTCAAAGGCAAAATGGTAATTTTGCCCATTAGATATATTTTTTCAAATTTTCTCCTAAAAATACCCATCCAGTTTCTCATATTTTTTCACCATATTCTTATTATATTCTTCTCCACTTCAAGCTTATTTTCATGGCTTCTATGCTTAACAAAATTTTGGTAAAATATTTACCAAAAGAAAATTAAAATCGTATAATGCATATAAGTTATCAATCCACTTCAAAACAAGCTCAATACTCCTCCATTCCTCTTCCTAAACTCACGGCCACCCTCCTTTCTTCCTTTGGCCGAGCCTTCCTCCTCACACCATCAAGACCGTGAGCATTGTTGGGTGGGTCAAGCCCATTCAAGGTTCGGTTCCGTAGAATTTAAAGCCATCGTAGCAGAGCTATAGCCGATTTTAGACTAGCCCGTTGGAAAAATGAAGGTGAGAAACTCCTGAACTATAGTATTATATGCTATTGGATGTTATATATGTCCAATTATGATTGTTGATGATGATTGTTTAATACGAACGTTGAAAATATATGCAAGTCACGGAAATACACGTTAATAAGCAAAAAGAAAATCACTTTCCTCTATTTAATGAATTGGTGTATATGGAATGTGAAACCTCTTTAAAAAGGTTTAAAAATGAGTTTGAAATATTTTATAAACATATGAAAGTATTTTGGTGAAGTTTGAAAGGTAACTGAAAATTTAGTCAAAAATAGGTGCGTCGCGTAACGGCAGTTCGCGATTTCGCGGCATAAGTGTCAAACGAGTATATAGAATGGAATATAGCTCGGAGTTCTTCGAGATAAGAATTTTCCAAACCACTATATCCATAGTTTTCAAACAAAGAAATAAAATCAAGATTTTGATAAGTAGATTATGAAATATGAGTAAAATAGGTTTTTAGAAAACTCGCGATTTTGCAGTTCGAAATCCATAAAAGGATTTCTTTGAAAATGATATTTTAAAATTGTTTAAAAATATGAAATAAATTCTAAAAATCTTTTAAAATGTTTTAAAAGTGATTTGAGTTTTAAAAATGAGTTTCGAAGTGATAAAAAGTCATTTTGATCAATATAGCTTAAAAAGCACTTTAGTGGCACTTTTCCATAGCACTTTTCTATAACTTTTGAAATATAGTTTTAAATGCAACCGTTCTTTTCCAAATCTTTTGTAAATATTTTGAAATGATTAATAAAGTATTTTAAAGGTGATTTGAAGGATTTATGAAATGGTCAAATGTTAAATGATTTAGAGTCGATCAAATAACTAGACCGCCTTATGAGTGTCAAAGAGGTAGTGTCTAGGCTTGAGTTTAGAAAACCAGTTTTTTGCTCTCCCTAGCTATTTAGATTGGCCCGACAGATGGGATAGAAATTTTATTTACTTGGATCAAAATTTTCCAAAGTATAAAGGATATGATTTTCCAAATATAAATAACTTGGATTTTATGGAGATAATATTCTTGTACTCAGTGTTAAAGCCCAAAGAAGGAACTCATACTATTCGTGGAATTTAAAAGGTAATCTCACCGTTATTCCTCCCATAGTACTTGTTGAATACGGGAATTGATATTGAGTAGAATTAGAAGATTTCTATAGATTCTGCTCACTTAATATTTATTGGTTTTGGATTAACATCCTAAATAACATGGTTTTAACTTAATCAAAATTTTGAGTTTTGAATTAAGAAATTTATGATAAGATTTAAAAGAAATGATTTGGAAATATTTTCCTAAGTGAAAAATGAAATGATTTCGAATTATTCTCAGTTTAAAAAGGTTTAAAGTAATCAAAGGATTTGATAAGTGAGGTTTAATGATTTCGTATATACCGAAAAGAAATGTTTTTAAGTTATATATCTCCAAAAGATATTTTTGATAAAAGGAATGAATTAATCAAATATTATTCACTTATCTACTTACCTCTTTTAACAATGATTGGTTCGAAGAAACCGGGACGGATTTGGGCAATTTCTATCCGAAAATCACTTCGAACCAATTTACGTATTCGAAGTGAAGATATGGATATGATTTGGAAGATGGAATGTAGGGCTGCTTGTCGCTGACCCTCAAGGGAAATTTCCCTTTTCATATTATGTGGCAGTAGTTATTCATTTAAGATCTTCGATGCAAGGACTTCTCACTACTAATCCTAGGGGTAACTCCCGATAAGATGTGATAGGAGAGTGCCTTCGGTTTGTTCTGTTCCTAGGCAACTTGTATGGACGAATGTCTGACGTTGCATTTCTGGTTACATAAATAGATTTCTATGAATGTATCATATGTTTGGTGGTGAAGAAGACAACTCCTCTTAGCTTAACACCCTTTCTTGAGACGTACGAGCTCAGGAGTTATACGTTTGTAGAAATCTGTTATGTGACTATGGAATGGCAGTGTGACATTCAAAGTGGAATGTGCTATGTGAAAGGTAATCGCTATCTCAGGCCTCATCACCTGGTAATGTCTTAAATAGGGTAAGCCACAAGGCTCTGCGGTTCGCAACCATTAGGGTATGGTCATCACCTTTCTAGATTACTCTCTGTATGTCGAGTATGCGGTGTATGCTATGGGGTCCCGGATAGGTCGGTTACGACCGAGGTGATGTCGTATTCGGTTTTATCCAAGCCATGTATGAGTGCCAATAGGGATATGCCGACCTTGCCAGATGCAGAGGATTGTTTGTGTATCCTCGGTACACTCCTCTAGAGATGTACTTTATGGAAGGTAGTCCCTTACCTGCCATTGTATCGAAATCCATTCTCTGAACGAGCTTTGTAAGAGTTTTGTTTGTAGATCCTAACATATCCAAAATTTAATAAGGGCAACAATTTCAGCTAAGATTAATAAATTTACTTGCAAATGTTTTCAAAGGAATATCATTAAAAATAATATCAAATGATTTTGCGTACCAAATGTTTTGGTGATCATAAGGTAAAAACCCGTCCGTATTTATGTATGGGCGTGGTCTTATGACTACCTTTTGTTTTCAAAATGCATATTTTGAGTTTCTCACACTAGTCCCATGACTGACCCAGAGTTTATTTTCCTTTTCCCTTAAACCGTGGGTGCCCTAATTTTTCCCGGGTAGCCTAGTAGTCAGGTTTTGTTCGAAGAAATCTGGATAGGACTCGAAGGATGGAGCTAGAAGATTTTTCTGAAGATTGTTATCTATTTCCACCACATTTGTAGGGACAGATATCTATAATTGTCCATGTTTAACTCTGATAAATATATTTGAATTTCCACTGTAAAGATTATATGTTGAAATAATATATGTTATTACATCTATGTGAGATTCTGTTCTGTCTTTATTTTCTTTCTTACCCATGATAATCCGCCTCTCTGGCACTTGGATTTGCGGCACGTGAATACCGAGGATGTATTAGTGTCGATTTTCGAGAGCCGTTGAATCGGGTCCTCACTGACTGGAGTTTATAAAATAATTAGGAAATTAAGTTAACAACTAGAAATTAGAAATACTTAGACCCAAAACCATAGAAGTTAGTGAAAAATAAATTTTAACAAGTGGAGGAAAGGGAAAGGTTGTTGCAGAATCACATATCACTATCCCTCTGTCTAAAGAGCTAAAATTTATAAATACGCTTGTAGGTAGTTTGTTGTTTTAGAGTAAAAAGAAAAGGTTCCCTAAATCTAGGATTAACTACACAATACTGAGGTCAATCATATGCATTAACTCATTGACTAAGTCCTAATTTCGTTAAGATGTGGTTTGATTTACTTTTAAAGATAAAGCGGCAAATGTTCGAAAAAATATTTATGTTTAAAAGCTATGAAATTTCTTATTTTAATACTTTTAAAAAGTTAATTTTGAAGTATTTGAAAATTATAAAATGATGGTGGTATATCTGGAAGTGACATGAAATATTTTTAAAAGGGGATTTGGGAATTTAATAATTATTTGACAAATAATTTTGGAAATGTTTTGAAAGTAATTTTAAAAGTGGTGGAACGTTTTAGAAAACAAATTGGTGGATAAATTTTGTATAAAGGAATTTCGAGTAATTTGGGAAAATTAATGAAAGTTTTGAAAAGTTGAGTTCAACTGTTTTTGGAAGATTTTGTTCAAGGGCTTTAAAAAAATGGTGTTTAAATGCTTTTGGGAATTCGATTCTTTAAACTATTTTGCAAGTTGGAAATTCTTTTGGAAATTTTGTTTAAAAGTTTTCTTTTGAAATGAGAAAATTCCTGATTTTCAAATACCACATACCAGCATAAGTAACATCGATGTGTTAGTAAGTATAATTTTTACTATTCGACAAGGGTGACAGTAGACAAAGTTAAAAATAAGGGAAACATGTTGTTTTAGCTTTGGAATTTCTATTCCATACCTTGTTGATAGTAAATAAAAACTTGGGCTTATGATAATTACGCTTTAACATCCAAAAATAAACCTCCTTATGCAAATAGTACTTGGACAAGTTGGAAAAGAATTGGGGGTGGAAGAAAAGCTTCCAAGTTACAACGGAATAGATATCCAAAAGTGGGGTGGAATTGTAAAATTTTCCATCTAAATTCCTTTTTCGAAATAGGTTTATAGATTCAAAAACTGAATTTGCAAAATTTTTGAATGCTAAAAGTTATGTGCTAGGTTTTGAATGGTAAGGATTAGATGCAATGGTTGAACCATACTCCTACCCGTGGAAGTGTGGGAATTATTGCGTGAAAAATGATTTTTGAAAACTTACATACATATAGAACTACCAATACATCTAGGTTGCTTGCATCAGTTTTCAAAATGTTTTTTAAAAAATGCATTCATATGACATCGATTTAGAATCATTCTACATACATGTCTTATATGTTGTGATACACCATGAACTTATACACGTTTGACAGCAAAATTGATTGTGCACTAAATTGTTGGTTAGCTTATATCGGTTGCAAGTTATATTACATGATTCAACCCCAAGGGAATTCCGAGGAGGAAATTCTTTTAGGGGGGAAGAATGTAACACTCCATAAAATTAACAATAATAAATAAATAATTAATAAGGCCCCAAAAATGGAATTTGAGCCAACATTGGAATATGGTCATGAAACATACACCATTCCATACGTGATGATTTCTTGAGCAACTTTTATATTTTGATTTTTGCGATCGGATCTCAAATGAAAAAGTTATTAGCGTTTGAAGTTTCGCGAGCAAAAATAATTAAATACTAAAAAGGAAATAAATTATAAAGACCCCACAGATTAACCCGCTCCTTAGGCTGGCGACCGCCTATAGGGAAGCGGTCGACCGGTCGTATAGTGGCGACAGGGTTTGAACCTTTGCCAATGACTCAGATTTAATTATTTAAATTTAACGGCTATGATTGATTCGTGGGTCTATAAATAAAGGCATAACCCGTCACTTCACTTCCCATATTTTCTGATTCAAGTAGCGAAGCTTTGCCATTTTCCATTCTCTACTATTTCTAAAAATTATAAATTATTATACACACACAAAAATAAAAGAAGGGTGGAAAATAAAAGAGAAGAAGAGAAGAAACAAATCAATACTACGAAAAAATGTAAAGTTCAATCTATATTCCCCTTGACCTCCAATCTCTTCTCAGGTCTGTAATTCTAATAATATATTTATACCTTGGTATACATATTCTTTTGGATTAGAATGGAAATAGGAGTCAAGGATTGGATTCTGATTTGAGAGATTTAGAAAGCTTAAAAGGTGAGTGAGAAATTATATAATTTATTTATAACATTGAAATTTATCTCAGTGAATTCTTATTTGATTATTATGCCTAAATAAGATCTGATGAATTGTAGGCTTAAAACAAATGTATATGATTATCGCCTACATATTCAATAAAATAGGTAATTGGAATATGAATAGTATGTACAACTTGATCTGCAAATTTGAAATCAGTCCCAAATAATTATTTGTAGAATGATAGTAAAGTTGTGAAATTATTCCAGATCTAAAAATTGGGTTGTAAATTAGGTTGCCCTTCGTGAATTGGAATGTGAATTTCTATGTTTTGGTTTATTTAGAGTGGGTTCTATGTAATTTTCATAAATTATCCAATTCCAAAATATGTATAAATGCACGTCCTTTGAATTAACAAGGGATATACCAAAAAGGGAAAGAGATGTGTAAGATATAGATATTCTTTTTTCGTAGTTCATACTTTCTATTTCAGTAATATAAAGGAAATAACTTCTTGAAATTGCAAAAGAAGCAAAGATGTCACTTTTGGTTAATTTATGGAAAATTATAACGGTAAGCCTTTTTAGAAGGATAGGTCTGATAAATTAAGATGTGTAAAGGAATGTTCTAGTTTAGAAATTAATATATATATATATATATAAACGTATAACCACGCTTAACGTTCAAAAATAGAAATATATATAAATAACGTAATTTATGACTATATATGTATTAAGTATTAACAGCGTAACAATTAACGAACTATGATTTATGGACATTAAATACAAATTTAATGGACAATAAATTTATAATTAATAGAGAGTTAAGACAGAATTAAACTGGGATTGATTAGGGAAATTGATATGGCATTTATGGAAAAATGAGTTTCCATAATAGATAGATTTTGAAACAAGTAAATAAATTAAAGGAATTAAATGAAGATTAATTAGATGTTGTCCAATTTTGGCATTAATGACAAATTAGTACAGGTATTAGACATTTATTAGACATTACAATGAAACCAAAGCCTAAGCGCATAAATTAGGAATAATAACGTAGCGAATAAGTAAGTAGTAATATAATTAATTACACGTAAAGCAATATAATTTTCATAGTAGGAAACTATATAGGTTAAACTATACGTTTAGGACAAATATTAATTGGCGGGCCTAGCCTAACACTTAGATTTTGGGTGGTAAGTTTGGTTTGGTGGGTTGGGATGCGAGGTCAGTAGAGTTACACAATAGAAGTATGTCATTCACTTAGAAGCTACCAATAGTTGTATGCACTTACTATTGATGTAGGACATCGCCAGCCATAGGACCTGTGGGGAAGGGATATGCGTTGCGATAATAAGGGGAAAATATACCAAGAGTTTGCCTCGGATTTTACGTATTAAATCGCCCAGTACCTTTTGGGAAATAGGGTCTGCTTCATATCTAATAAGCGATAGTAATTAACCGAAAAGGGTATTTTCCTTGACTTAAATAGGTTAGTCTAAACGGGATGTCAGCTGTGGAGGTTCGGCGGGCTATACTAGTTGTTGGTATCAGTATTTAGTAGTAGGTCTGTCATAAAGGCTTTAACGCCCAGCAATCCCGACGGAGCAATAGCAAAGACTCGAGTTATGCCCTAACGGATTTCGTTTCCTACTAGTATAGAATCCCTATAGAAGATGCACTGATCTCAAGGTAGATGGTTATGTGAAAAATTAGTTCAGTGGAGGAGGCTAGTAAACCCTTGGATGAGTCTTTGAGTTGCGTTAGTAGTACGACAATTAAAATTATATTGCAAAGCAGTATATAGAGGTCATCTGTCTCTGTAGCTAGAACCGATTGATTAGCGTTGACGTTATGAAGGGCCCACTTCGAGGACTTGAGGTAGTAAATGGCCGATCTGTCTTCCTACTCCCTATTTAAGAAATATTAAGTGGTCGGGGTTTTTCGTGTATATATGTGTGTTATGTATGTATGTATGTATGTATGTATGTATATATGCATATATATATATATAATGATACCTTGGAGAAGGTTAGGTTATGTTAGCCATATCGTACGTGCATATAGGATTTAACAGACTAGCCGCAAAATATAGACATGACATTTAAGTGAAAATCAATCGGCATATATTGATGGGATGGGTAAGGTATGTAGTTTTGAAATCACTGGAACGTTATTTTGACCCCCTCCTCATAACAACCTACATGTTAGATTTAGAAGGATTGGATACTGAAGCAAGACATAAAGGGTAGATGATGAAGTTTTCTCTTTCATGCTCGATACGGATAAGGCGACTAAATATCCAAAGAATGATATTCCGAGATAATAGCCTTAGTCAGTACGTATGTTATATTATATTTTTCAATTCCCCCATGAGTTTATATTGATTGCACTTTGATATACTTGTGTTTCTTATAGGTAACCAAAACAACAATCCATACCCTACTGGACTTGGGTTTCGATTCAGTTGAAATTCAAGCCCATTAAGGTAGGGGTTATTACGGAGAGGAAATTGGTATACTGGTAGAACCCGTATGAGTGGTATGAACCGTCATCAATCATGACAACATTAAATCCTTGATATGGCTATGAGTAGGGAGATTATTCAAGTCAAATTTAACATGATGAGATGCTTCGCTGTCCAACAACCAAGTAGGATTAGTGTTATTATTGAAAACATTATGATTTTATTTTGATTGTCAGAGCATGAAGGTGTTACATTCATGGAAGTTTTAAGGATCAGATGCAAAAAAATTGTTGATTATTAACTATACAAACCATTGAACATCTTCTGATGGTGTGTCCTTTAATGTCGCATGCTTGACAGCATCCTAAGTAAACAATTACGATCAGTTGAAGTTTTGTCTCCTTATTTTTTTCAATATATGTTAAATGGAGAGAAGTGCTTTGATTTTGTACAAGAAAGTGATGATTTATTTGGTGTGGCTCGCATTGTATTAGAGTGGGTGTGTATATTGGATTATGATTAGTCCCACATCAAAAAATATTCTAAAAGAGATGAGCATATATATAGGATTGGTAGTATGTAACAACAAGGGATTTTTTTGTTACAATAAATGTTTCCATGAAAATATATGTGCTTCAGGGGATGTAGGGACATACAATCATGAAGTTGGCACCAAATGATCTTCGTTCAGTGGTCTTCCCTCTTCTACACTAAATAAAGTGCGCGCATAGTGGAAGATGTGAGGGGGTGCCGAAAATTTCAATATGGTATCAGAGCTGATGGTTCGAGGGACCATTAAACGATGCGAGAGTGACAGAAGCAAGGACTCCTTGAGGCTTGGAGATATGGAAGCAGCCTAACATCACTGCTAGATACACAGCCTCTACCACTGCCTTGAGAACTGATGCTCCAAGATAGCTTGAGTGTAAAGTACTCACCTTAAGGTGGAGATTTGGTAACGCAGCCTTATCCAACTGCGTAAGAAGTGAGAAAAAAGCAGCTCGATCCCACTGCAGAAGTTCTTCAGTATGCTCCAAATGAAGGTTAGAGGAAATGCTCGTCAAAGTGCAGAATTATTAGGTTTGGCTCGCATTTGAGAATGCGTGGGTCGAACGATAAGTCTCGCATCGCAAGCAATATGGCGCACAACATGGTATATATGTGGGATTGGTGGCATGTAACATTGGCAATGAAATGGATGTTCGATAGGGACGTTGGCACATTGGAAGCTTCATTAAGATGACATCATTTAAGAACAATAAAGCGCGCGTTTATGGGGATGCATTGGAGTGCCAAAACAGAACATGGTATCAGAACCGATGGTTCGAGGGGACCAATATGATGCGTCGTTGATCTAAGTATGCTCCAATATATGGTTTGAGCTCGGGATTCTCATTACGGTGGAGTTATAAGTTAGAACGCAGCCTGCTCGAACCGTGGAAAAGAAAACTCTTTGTAAAAACAGTTTGGCCCAACTGCTGAGAGGTGGTAGCGACCTAATCTAAAACTGCTGGAGGTGTTAGCGACCTTATCCAAGTGTTGAAGACTCTGTATAATTTCAAAGTTGAATTGAGAAAACGCTTGCCAAGGTGGAGACTTGTTAGGTTTGGCTCGCATTGTAACAAGGGATTCCTTTTGTTACAATAAATGTTGCCATGAAAATATCTGTGTTCCAGTGGGATATGGGGACATCCAATCATGACGTTGGCACAAAAAGAGCTTCATTCAATGGTCTTACCTCTTCTACACTGAATTAAATGCACGCATAGCGGAAGATGTGAGGGGGTGCCGAAAATTTCAACATATTTTGATTAGTGAAAGTAGTGTTTTGGGCAATTGAAGATAGGAAGAAAGAAAATAACCATGAGAGAAAATGAATGACTCTGATATTATGTTGACATTAATAGAAGAAGAAATGTTTAAAACAACGATTTGACTATTGTATTTGAGTTACACACATATTTATATACAATTCTTCATAATTTGGAAGTTATAATTACAATCATGATAAATGTTAATGACTCACCAAATTAATTTAGATTGCCATTGATTGTAAAAATTGATGATTAACTATAATTAACACAATTTTTAACCAAATTATTTGTGTTAGTTATGACCGAATACCATTATTGTGAATAAATGAGTATTAATAAGAAATAAATACAAAATTTGAATTTGTAATTCAATTCCTTAATTAATTTAACTCTCTAATGCATTTAATACTTAGATACTAGGAACCTGTTTATTTATTATTATTTTATATATTCTTGTTTTGTTTAGTGATATTTTGAATTATGTTAGGGGCTTTGCACTGTAGGTCCCTATTTTTGATGTTGTTGTAACAAAAGTCCTTATGATAATGAGTATGTAAATTAAGTCCCTGTTTTTTTATCTAAATCAGAAAGTGCAAACTATCTTGCGTTTTTCTTATAAAAAGTGCAAGTTAACTTGCGCTTTTCAAAAATTTAAATTTTTTCAAAAATTTCAAAATTTTAAAAAAAAAATCAAAATCAAAAAGCGCAAACTAGCTTGCGCTTTCATGATAAAAAGTGCAAGTTAACTTGCGCTTTTCAAACATTTTAAAATTTTCGAAAATTTTAAAAATTTCAAAATCAAACAGCGCAAACTAGCTTGCGCTTTCCATCAAGTTAACTTGCATTTTTCAAAAATTTTAAAATTTTCAAAAATTTCAAAAATTTCAAAAAAATTCAAAGTAAAAGCGCAAACTAGCTTGCGCTTTCCCAATAGAAAGCGCAAGTTAACTTGCGCTTTTTAAAATTTTCAAAAAAAAAATTCATAGTCAAAAAGTTGCAAGTTAGCTTGCATTTTCTGTCAGAAAAATGCAAAACACATTGCATTTTCTATTTTTCAAAAAACAGGGACTAAATTTACATATTCTTATCTACGGGGACTTTTCTTATAACAACATCAAAAACAGGGACCTGTGACACTTTTCTTGATTATGTTATCTGATCCTATGCATACTGTATTAAATGCTACAAGTAAAACCGCACATTTTTTTGTTTGAATAAAATATGTTGTATAGTAAAAATATGTAAATCATATAACTATTCTATTTATTTATGTAAATTAGAAGAACTATCGAAAATAAAGAAGAAAAGAGTATTTTGTTCCATTATAATCGAATTTGAAGTACAAAAATCTAACCATCATAATTATTTACATTAATATTTTTTGTATTTTCGTTATTTTTTATCCCTTACTAACTTAACCATTTTGCATTTTTATTATTGTAGAAGTTTGATCCTACGTTTTTACTAGGGCTGTTATGGTAATGGTTACCGTTACCATTTTGTAAATACCGTTACCATACCGTTTTTACTAGTAAACTAAAACTGTTCACCATTACCGTTACAGCTTGACTGATATACCGATGACTGTATATCGATAAACTGGTAATCATTACAATGGTAATGGTAAATTACCGTTTGTCTAGAAAAATAATAAGTTGATATATTTTTACACTGAACGATGTTTCATTATATATCTCATTGGGTCACTTAATAAAGGACATAGAAAATAAGTGTACTTACCATCATTTGAGTTGAATTATTGAAATAAATTGAATTATTTTTTTTGCTTCTAAATGCCTGTAATACAACGTCTTACATGAATATCAATGTATTATGAACGGACTGGTAAATTACCATTACTGTTGGTTTTGAAAAAATATTACCAATGTTTTACCGTAGAAAATGGTAAATTTACTGTTACCATACCGATTATACTGGTATATACCGACTTTATTTTAAAATGGTAACCGATTGATTGGTAATGGTACGGTAATGGTAAATTTACCGTTATCATAACAGCCTTAGTTTTTACCGATCTATATTTGTTTGGTTGAGAAATACATTTTAAAATTTGGATCAACGGAGCTATAACATAATAAGAAAAACTTTGAATTCAAAATTAAAGCATTCAAAAGGTCGTTGAGCAGTAGCTTGATCAAAGATACATAGAAGCATATTGTTAATGTTAATAATAAGGTTTAAGCACCTTGATGGAACATATATTGTACCAAATTTCTTACATTTACTCAAAATTTATGAATTAAACAATTCAAAACACTGGACTTTGCAAGCAGCAATTAAGTCACGTCAGCGTATATACTGATATATATCTGAAACAATGATAAGATATATAATGGAGACATGAAGATAATAAAATGGAACCCACATAAATCCTCCGTACAATAATTGTGGGCTGCAGCATGATTTATGTTTGTGCCCATGCCGAGATATATGGTGCAGCCTGGATTTTTTTTCTTTTCAGGACCTTTTGCAACTTCTTCATTGAATCAGTGCCATACGTTCTTGCCTTTGCATGACAATGACCTTGAAAATATTTACTAATGTAAATATATGCTACCCCACACGTTTGAGAATTCCATTAACTTAGTCCGCAGTCCACAGGTGCAGCGCGGTGGAAAGGAGGTTTGGGTTCTGCTAAAATGACTCAGGTTCCCTATTCTATATAAATTTACCCGGAGGTATGGGGACATGGATCAGCGGACGGCTTTACTATACCTACTCAGGAGTTTACCGACCCGTCGAGTTCTCCTGGATTTTCAAAAAAAAAAAAAAAAGAATTCCATTCACTTGGTTTATTAATCGTAGGTACTTAGGTAGTTAGTTGGAATAAGTCTTGTTACGACAACAAATATTGAACTGCATTGGTATATCGTTTTGACATTGCTAAGCAATTACTAATAAATATTGAGACACGTTATCTTTAATAATAGTTGTAATACCCTTGATGTCACACTTTTTTAGTATCAACGTGAACTACAAAAACGTCCCTCTATACATTGTCAAATCTTAATCACTTACACATAGGATCACATATTAAACTTCTTTTACAAATTCAAACGTCCCTAAAAGTAGGATCTAACAATTAAACATGTTTTACAAATTCAAAATGCTTCTAAAAATATGATATAAAATTAAACTTCCTTTACAAATTCAAAATAATTCTTTACAAATATACAAATCTTAATATCAATTGAAAATAAAAATCATTTTTTTGACTGATTTAAACATATACAATTTATAAGGAAAACAATTTACGCGCGAAGCGCGTGCCGTAACACTCGTATGAATATTATCGGTATACTAGTACAATTGTACAACGGCGGAAACCAACCATTCAATTGTGTAATTTCAAATAAAAAGATTAATTTAGTTTTTTGTTAATTTTAGTAGAATATTAAAATTAATAATACGTTGAAAAAAATTTAAAATTTAAGAGGTTTAAAAGGATATTTGTAGAAAAAACAAAACAAATAACAATAGAGAGATTTGATGAGACATGTTAAAAACATATTACTTATTTTTTTTGCTTCATACAATTTGATTTTCCAAGCCTACAGTATACAAATCCCACTAACGGTCGATTGATCAACGATAAATTAAATAATGTAGAGGTAGAAATATCAAAATCTACGGCAATGATCGTATTAACTTTCTTTTTCACTATTAATTATAAACACGAACACTTTTGAATATATATCAAATTTTAAGAAGATCTTTGTGCTTTTAATTTCGATAGCGTTTATTTTTAATTTTTTCGATTTGAGATTAGCAAAGTAGCTCTTTCACGTTATCAATATTATTGGTACAATGGTCGTAACTTATCGTTATTGTTGGTAATGTAGCGGTAAAAAATATCAAAATCCTTGCTAATAATCGTATTAACTTTGTTTTTCACTACTAATTATAAACATGAACGCTTTTGAAAATATGTCAAATTTTAAGAAGGTATTTGTAGTTTTATTTCGATGAAGTTTCTTTTTAGTTTTCCTACTTCGAAATTCGAGATTAGCAAAGCTATTCTTGCACATTGATTTAAATAATATTGCAACGAGTCATTAAAAATTTCCATATCAATTAAAAATAAGGCAAAATGTCGATACATGCATTAGTAGACTTAGTACTAACAACAAATTTTTTTTTATCATTATCAAAGTCTTGATGCAATAAAAATTTAATGTTATTATAGGTAAATATAATATAAACCAATCAATGAATTATTAGTTTATCGGTATACTAACATCGTATAACTGCTTTATAATAGCTAAGTAGAATATCAGTTTATAATTTGGATTAATGAAGTTATACTTTTCGAATAACATAAATAATTTTGCGATGAGCCATTAAATTTTTCTATATCCTAAAACTAAGGCCAAAAGGTTGATAAGTGCATTAGTGGATTTATATTAACAATCAATGATTTATCTGTTTATCGGTATATCAACGATCATTTTACCAATCCTAACAATGAAGCATCGATAATATTTTTAGTGGAAATTAGGGAGGCATCCCTATCATACTTTCATATTGTAAAGCGGGTCTTTGTCAAAGTTTCATTGTAAATCCGGTTCCTATTTTTTGGAAACAAAGAAAAATTATTGCTGAAATGTCAGCAACTTTTATAAATAAGTGCTGATATTTCAGCAACTTTCCCTATCAAAGTTTCATTGTAAATCCGGTTCATATTTTCTAGAAACAAAAAAAATTATTGCTGAAATGTCAGCAACTTTTATAAATAAATGCTGATATTTCAGCAACTTTCACACGCTGTGTTCACAGTGTACATAAATGTTGCTAAAATGTCAGCAACTTTTATAAATAAGTGCTGATATTTCAGCAACTTTCATACACTATGTTCACAGTGTACAGAAAAGTTGCGGAAATGTCAGCAACTTTTATGAAAAGTTGCATCATGCTCTGCAATAATCGTGAATAAAAAACAGGGACCTAATTTAAACTGAAATCCAGTGAAGGACTTTTCGTGTATTTTGAACCTTAAGACCTGTGCGGCTGTGTCAAAAGTACCCGAAATTTTTAACGTTTTCTGTATTCAACATCACAGAAATAAAATAAGGTATAACTGCTTTGTGTATAATAGAAAAGTAGAATATAGTTCAGATTTTGGCAGGATTACAGTATTAGCTTAACAAACCAAAGCAGGCCTATTTAGCTGTGGTACATCTAAGTAAAGTGAGAATAAGTTAAACATTGACATTCCATTACCTTTAATTTTGCAATCACCAACTTTTGATGGACGGACAACGTTCTAACTTTCTAGTTGGAATTTCAGCTTTTCTCATTTGTAACCGCAGAGAAAGAAAAGTTTACACTGAAATTCAGATAAGAGTTTGGAAACGCAGCACATGGATGCCACAAAAGCTCCTTCTCGCTTCTTAGCTTTTTTTTTTTCTTTTTTATTTATAAAAAAATCCAGGAGAACCCGGCGAGCCGGTATCTTTTGAGGAGGGTATAGTAAAGCCGTCCGCTAATCCAAACCTCCATACCACCGGTGAATTTTTATGTAGAATAGGGAAGCGCACAGTAGAAATCGAACCTGGGTCTTTTTACCAGAACCCAAACCTCCTTTCCACTGCGCCGCACCTGCGGACCGCTTCTTAGCTTTTCCTTATTAGGTTTTAGTAGCTTTGACGTTTTCCTAAGCTTTTTTCCTTGCTTGTGTGGTGCTCACTTCTACTTTCTTTTGGTGCAATTTTTTTTTAATATTTTGACACGAGTAAAGATGTTGGCCTATGCTTTTATATGTTCTTGACAAGTAAGGCTTAAAAGTTCTCTTGCATCATACTATCATGTTGGGTTACAAATGGCAACCTTGTTAAAGGGAAGATCACAATATTATATAGAGTTTTGTATGATATATATAAGATTATTATGATAATGATAAATGAGACAACGATACTGTTGTTAAATCGGAAATGAATACGAATGCTTCATCGTTACCGCTGGTAAATCTTTGTTGGTACACCCGATAAACTGATATACCGTTGATTGGTTATAGTAAATTTACCAATATATAAAGACATTAATTTTATTTTATTTTTGAAATTAAGTAGGGTTTTTAAAAGGAGTCTAACCTCTATATTATTGATAAGAAAGAAAGAAAAACATGCAAAAATACCAGAGGGCAAAACTAAACAAAAAATCAAGCATAAAACAAAGCCAAAACTAAAGATAATTACATACCCATTTCTCGTACATCAACTAGTCTTCCAAAGTTGCTGTCCAAGAATTTTCTTTTTAATCTTCCTACCACATGCCATCAAAATTACAGTGCCCTCCCTCTCTTCTTTTTCAAATATCCATAGATTTCTCTCTCTCCAAATTTCAACGAAGTAAACCTTTAGACAAAGAAAAAAATACAATTTTTTTTATAAAGTTTTAATCTTGTTTATCTTTCAAATTTTCAATATGAAAATACATGTAAATGTCTGTTCTTTAAGTGATTCGAACTTCTAAATTTTTGTTTGCATACAAGGGTGCGGTCGGACCAAAAGACTACGCTTCTATTTCAACTATTAATAAAACTAAAAATAGGACTCGGTTTTGTATGATATATAAGACTATTATAGTAATGATAACCGTTATCGATACAACGAAAGATCACTGTACTGTAATATAGGGCTCTGTTCTGTATGATGTACATAAGAATAACTGTTACCGATACGAAAAAACTGTTACCGCAACGATACTGTTGGTAAATCAAAAATGACCACCGATGCTTCATCGTTACCGCGTGTAAAATCTTCGTTGGTACAACGTTGTAATGGTATAACGTTAATTGGTTATGGTAAATTTATCGAAATCTAAAACATCAACTTTTTGTTAGATGGTAAAATAAATAAATATTTTGTTACTGATTTTATCTCCATTAATGCTTATATAAACATTTGTCTAATTTTAGTTAATGCGGAAAATTTTCTTGATTTATCACAAATCGCTTACAAAAACGTAAAATAATAATTTTGCTAATATAAAACTTTGAATTCAATAAAGTCAAAAAGAAATATTATCATAAATAACACTACATACATATGTTTAAAATACGATAAACTTTCAAAAGTTTTCATGGATAAGATTAATTAAAATAGTAAAAAAAACAAAATTAATATAAATGATTAATTTACTGTTAACACTAGTTTTGATGTTTCATTAACACTACATTTATTGTTAATAATGGTAAATTTACCGTTCTCATACCAATAGAACCGGTATACCGGTGTACCTAATTCACATTGATTATCAATTGTTTGGTATGACTAAGATGTACCAAATTTGCCGCAACAGTTATTATATTCTTAAAAGAGGAAACATTTCAGTTCTCCATCCGATGGGCTAAATGGGTTTACAATAGGCTTGCTACCCATTGGGCTTATATATTGAAAAAATAAAGCGGACTGCACATGGTGACAAACGAATCTTAAATATGGATCAGACCAATTCATATATCATCGTTGATGTGCATTTTGTTTATTGTAAGAATGATAAAATGGGCTAAAATATAATAAATTTTGGGTGAATGCAAAGGCTGTATAATTTAGCTGCAAAAAGAGTTTTAGTAACGGGAACAGGATTGATACATGATCCTATTAGTTCGCAAAAAGAACGATATAGGTTAAAATAACGGTGAACATCTTTAATAATAGTTGTAATACCTTTGGTGTCACACTTTCTTGGTATCAACGTGAATTACCAAAAATGCCCTCTATAAATATTATTAAATATTAATATTACTTAAAAATAGGATCTAATATTTAATTTTTTTACCAATTCAAAACACACTTATCTTAATATCACTTAAAAATAGGATCCAACGAATAAACTTTTTTTTCAAAGTCGTTTTTTACTAATTAATAACAGAAATAAAAATTTTAACCAATAAAAAATTAAATTCATTCTTTAGTAATTAATGATAGAAATAAAAATTCAAACTAACAAAAAAATAGATGGTATAATTTTGAAAAATAAAATAAAACTAACTGCCTATCATTTCAACACAAAAATATGATTAAATATTTGTGCAGATTTTTTTTTCGAATGAGTTAAACATATACAATTTATAAACAAAAACAATTCACGCATGTAGTGCGATCCATCATCACGCGCGAAGCGCATTCCGTAACGCTCGTGATTAAGATGGTGCATTTGCACTAGATACATACATATATGGAAGGAACAACATCCCCATAATCTGTGCTATTAATAAAAGAATTCAATGAATATGGTTTTCATGTTGTCTTTTTAAAATTTCAAAAATATCCTGCGTCCATTAATGAAATCTTACAATCGATTTGCGGCATCCGCCACCATCCCATTTTCGATCAACCATGGACGGAATTTCACTATCAACTTGCAACCGACACCTCCAACAAAACTACTAGAAATAAAAGTGTTTTGATCACTAAAACTTTTGCACCTATAGCACATATCTGTCCATTAATTTTTTATTAAATAAAAATCAAATAAATTTAGCTATTAGATGCATGTACGTGCAATTTACACTAGTTTATAAAATGATGGTAGTTATGTTTTTAATTTTTCTAGCACCATTTGTAAACAAAATTTAACAAATGATTTGACATTGAAGAACTTAAAGTTGTAGTTTTTCAAATAAATGGTCACATTTGTCGAGATACATTAAAGAAGATCTTTTGAAATCCATTAAAGAATATCTTTTGAAAGCACGGAAAGGTATGCAATCTGCATGAAAATTTATCAAGGAAACCAATCATACTTTCTTATGTCTTGTCCCCAAAAAACAAGCAGCTCGGCAAATCATAAATTATAGACCTATAACTTTATTAATTGTGATTTAAAAAATCCTTGCTAATTTATTGACCAAGTAAATGAAACTCTTAATCAATAAATTAAATTTAGTTAATCAAAATGCATTTATTCTTGGGAGAAACAATGTTGAAAATCCATTCTAGCACATGAAATTGGTCTCCAAAAAGCATATCAAAAAGCATATGACAAAGTAAATAGGAAATCCATCTGCCATATGCCATTTGATGTTAAAAGATGAGTTTCTGAAAAATGTTTGTGCAATTGATTGAGCTATGCATCTCTACACCCACATTTTCAGTGTTACTACATTTAGTTCGCATGGTTTGACAAATCGGTTTGATATAGAATTTATAAAGTGGAAATTAGCCACAAGGATCTCTTTACCAAGTGGAATTAGTTTCTAGGACACACAACTGAAATAATTACTTTCAAGGACAAAATGTAAAATAATTAGTTTTTAGGACCTAAAAACCTATGAAATTACGTCCTTGAAAGTAATTGGACTGCTGACTTTGTCCTTGAAAGTAATTATTCTACTGACTTTGGCCTTGAAAGTAATTTCTTTGAATGTGCGTCCTAGAAACTAATTGGACTGCAAAGTTTGTCCTTCTGGTGAAATGCTCCATTTATAAAAGTATTTTTTCTCTTATATACCAAACTACACTAATGATTACTCATTTATAATATGCTGATGATATCTTGATAATGCGTAAAGCAAACAGAAAAAATGCAGTAGTATTCAACAAATTCTACATAATATTGCAGTTTCTGTATGCCTTGCTACTAGTGAACAATAATCTACTTTATTTTTAGTAGATATGCTAGAGAAAAAGAGGTTATTAGTGATATTCTAAAACTAAAAGTGGTATATCTTGAAATCACTGGTTTAGGAATTTCTCTTTTTAAACATAAGTTGAAGGACAAGCACCATTGTCCCAGTGGTTAAGTGATTCGACTTTTGTACGAGAGGTCACAAGTTCGAAACTTGTGTAGCATGATTCGAACATATATTGACATGTGAGTTGCGATATGTTGTCCCAATGACATGTTGTATCTAATTACCATTTCAAAAAAACATAAGTTGAAGGGAAGAGATTTTGGTGCTCTTATTGATAAAATAAATAATTTAAAAAACAAATTTCTAAAATCAGGGGAAGACTAGAGTTAATTAAATTTATGATTATTCCTATGGTTAATTATTAAATGCAAATTTGTTAGCTTCCTTGAACCATTATACAGAAACTTGATTCAAATTGTGCTAATTTCCTATGGCAAGGTAAGAAAACGCATAAAAGGTCATGGAATTATGTTTGTAGATCAAAGGAAGAGGGTGGCTTGGGTCTTAGAAAATGGGAAGACAATGGTGAAGCTTGTACATATAAATTAATTTGGAGATTTTTATCAAACGGCTACTTGTGGTCATAGTGGACTAAAAGCACAAAGTCGTAGTTTCTGGGTAGTGGAAACATACAACAATGCATCATACATACAAAAAACATTAATCAAAGCAAAGCAAGCCGGTACAGGCTTAATCAATAGAACTATATTGGATGAAAGATTGGATGGAAAGGATATATATATATATGGATGGATCCATGGATTAATGATGCTTTTTTGACCGATTTAATAGGATGGCAATTAATGTTAACAACTGGAGGCTCCAACATAAAGGTATCCACTTTCCTATTCAACAATGAATGGAGAGTTAACTCTCTCTGTTTACCTCCAAGTATTTGCCAAACCATCCAAAATGTTAAAATATATCATAATTATAACAAAGACTACCGGATATGGCTACTTGAAAAGAGTGAAAATTTTACTTTCATTCTATCGAGAACATGATAAGGGTTAAACATAGCAAACTTAGCTTGTGCAAGCATGCACAAAAATGTAATTTACTCGGTATTAGCTAAATTTTATTAATTAAACACCAAATAGAAATTGAGTAGATAGTGTGCTAATACTGATTCATAGTGTTGTTTATGTAATCAAGCATTATAAAAGAAGATCATCTTTTCTCCAACTATATTTGTTGTTCAATTTTCTTACAAGTAAAAGATTAGCTTACCAACGCATCTTAGTCCGACCCGGCTCAAGCCAACCACAAAGCAACAATAAGCAAACATCAAAAACACAACCGTCCACTCTCATATGCCAACCAACACAAAAAGGACCAGTATTAGCAGCAAACTCGTTTGACCAAACCTGGCTAAAAATTGACCAACCCCTGGCCCAGCTTCTTCTCGACCCACCAATGGCTGATCCCACTTAGCCCATCTAGTCAAAACATGCACAACTCGACTCATCCTTTTTAGCCTTGTCCTCAATGGGCCTTAACTACAAACGGCCGATCGTTACTATGTAAGAAGCTTCTCTCCAGCCTTATTTTCTGGAAAAGCGTACAACATGACACTTTCCATCTAACAAAAGTGTTACCGTGCATAACAAATACCTATCCACTCTCGCAAAAGTACACCCACCCTTACTTCAGGCTGCTTTGATTTGTGCAAAGCACGTCCCTAGTACAGAATGATAGCTGGCACACATCTTAGCCATACGATCATATCACCTTTCTAGGTGCCCTCTATTAGACGAACGACCTTATCAACAGCCCAGAGTATTTCCCCTCTTTTAGCTACACAATCTCAACTGTTCAAAGCATAACTTCAACTACTATAAATACCTCCCACAATGCAATTTCATAGGGATTCAGAATCATATTTTTAGCATAGAAAATCACAAGAGCTCTTAAGCGTTAGCATTATCATAATCTTAGTCTTCTTCATTTCTTATTTCTCTTGTAATTCCTTGTAATTATAAGAGACTAACATAGTAAGAGATATTCACAGTGGACATAGGCAAGCATAGTCGAACCTCTATACATCTTGTGTTATTTTATTGTACTCCTCACTTTCAAATTTAAGCCAAGTATTAGCAAGTAACATTTGTTAAAACACGCGCATTAATATAATTCCGAGGTTGGCCAAATTTTTAGTCAACAATTTGATGCTAGAAAAAGGCATTCTCTAAAAAGCTATCACCTTTCTTCACTTTTCTTTACTAAAAGATCCATTCTAGTTATAGCCATGAATCATAACGGTGATAAAGAAGGTAACAACTCTAATAACCGTGACGCTAATAGCAACGCTATAGCTAGATTCATTTGTACCATTCCTGGACTTAGCAATGACATGTGCAGAAGTGTGGTTCAAGGCTTATCAAACATGGGAACTTTAGCCCATGAAGTGAATGAGTTGAGGATAAGGCTAGATACTTAGATAGCTACAAAATCTAGTCCTCTTATCCCTCCGAGTGCTAAATTAATGTATGCCCGACCTACTGGCCCCAGCGCTTACAATCTTATTAATACAGCCCAAGAGAAGATGATATTTGAAATCTCGACCGAGGTAGCCTAAGTTCACAATAGGGGGATGCATGATGTATGCAGGCCAAGTCATGTTATTGAGGTTATGGATACATATTGGTTGTGTACAAAGAAAGGAATTGGAGTTCCCCTTCCATGGAATGGTTGTCGACTTTTGAATGTCTTCGTGCGGTTGATGGAGCTCGAGACTTAAGATTTGACCATCTTAGTGCATGCTATCAGCAGAGAAGACAATGCCTCATCAACAAACTTCCAGTCCCATCATAGGAAGGTGGACAGGCCTAGATCAATGGACAGGCGAGCCAAACAATCACGGTCGCCTTCTATGTGTAAACAGAGTAGGGCACCCTCTCTAGTCCATCGTCACTATCACCGCTCTCTATCATATCATCATCACTAATTTTCCACTCCACAAAGATGTCTGCTGTGTCCATAATCAATTGAAGGCCAAATACGTTCGCAATAGGTTGAAGCTAGCCTTTGGGCAATGATGTTCTGCCTTGATAACAACTCAACAGAATGCAAGCTCGAAATGCTGGAGGAGAAGCTCTCTCTAACGACAAGAATAATAGCCATTCTTGAAGAAATCCTAAGTACATGCATCTATAGGCGGTGTGCTTTTCCGCTCGTCGACAAATACAATGGGTGTACAGACCCATCCAACCACATCATTACTTTAGCTCCATCACATGGGTCGGCTAGCTTTTTGATTCCACAAAATGTCTATTCTTTTCCTCTACTTTCAAGGATTGGCCTCCTGCTAGTTTTACATTTTCAACGGACATCATTCATTCTTGGGCCTAATGTTATGTAGACTTCAAAACTGGGATCTTTTCTTTGAAGACCCATGTTGTGATGGCTAGTGAGCTAGATAACATCAAATATGGTCCAATCGAGAATATTTGGTCATATGTAAACCGCTTTAACAAGGAATTTACCTGGGCTAAGGGCGATAACAAGAACAGCTTGGTAGTGGTCCTCTTCTCGAGGGTAAGGTATAAGTAAGGCTGGGGAAAGAGCTTCACAAGCAGTCGGCCATGTCCTTAACTGATTTCTATCAATGGTGAGCTGCATTATGTGGATGTAAGATGTTGACCTCTCAGATAGTGAAACAAGACCTAACGCTCTTACAAAGTTATCCCTTGTGAAAATGACAACCATCAAAATAATGTGCGATGAAATAACAGCAAAAGGCGTGCAGAAGACAACACCCGATACAGATATAGGTAT
Organism: Allium fistulosum; assembly: GCA_030737815.1. Taxonomy (NCBI): domain Eukaryota; kingdom Viridiplantae; phylum Streptophyta; class Magnoliopsida; order Asparagales; family Amaryllidaceae; genus Allium; species Allium fistulosum. The sequence goes on along the minus strand of CM060905.1, from coordinate 681,697,155 downwards.
ATTAATTATGCCACTTTGAATCAAGATATGAAAACTATATCTGACAACCAAGGACCGGGTACTGTTCTAAAGACTACGGACCACAAGAAGCCAAAAAAGGGAGGAACCTTGTAACAACGACAAGTATTACAAGTTCCATCAAATCAACGACCACTCCACCAATGAGTGTTGTATGCTAAATGATGAGATAAAAAGCTAATCGAGAAGGATTGCTTGTAGATTTTGTTCAACACTAGATCAATCAAAGAATGGCTCGTAACAACCAGCCGGCTCAACCCCATTAACCTAACAAAAATTTCATGGTTATAACTGACATTTTGACAATCTACGGAGGCCATCATGTGATTGGAAGCAGATGAGGAGCTCAGTCCCGGTATCAAATAGAAGTTCGGTCGGCTGCCCAAGTTTATTTGCTTGGACACCAAGCATCCAAAGCACCAAGGGTAGAAGTAGATCAACCTATCACGTCGACTGCCATAGATAGGAAAATTATCTCTTAACCCCACCATGACCCCTTGGTCATCACCATTGCAATAGAAAATTCAATTATGCATAGAGCTTTTGTGGATGGAGGCAGCTCGATCAATGTCATGTTTAAGCATGTCTTCGAGGCACTTAAGTTTCCTCCCTCCAGCCTCACCCCATGCGCCTTGCCCATCTATGGCTTTAGGGTGTAGGAATTATACCAATGGGAACTACTTCCCTTATGACCCCTATGGAAAAGTTCCCACTGCTACAAAGATATAATTATATTTTACAATAGTTTATTTTCCACCTACTTGTAACCTTCTTAACGATCGACCATCCTTGATGGAGCTAGATGCGACCGTCTTATACAATCGGCTCCTTATGACATTTCCCATCAGAAATAGGGTTTATGAAATAGTAAAATTTTTCTATTTTAAATAAAATGACGAAGACTATGCTTTTTTTAAATTTTAAATTAACAAAGACTTCATCATTTTTTCCTCCAGCGTTCACCCAACCTACTAGTTCATAACAGCTACATTACTTCTCTATGCCATATATATTACCATTTCTTCTTTTATCCGTAGCTTCTAACTTCTTCTTTCACATTCTTATTCTACTACACAATCTTGGAAAATCAAACTTGAACCCCACATGATTATTTCTTATTGATAAAAGTTTATATAGAAGCTGATCGTAGACACATGGAAGAGGAGATCAATCAGGATATCTTGATTAACGTTAGTGAAGCTTATAATAACCATTTAGATTGCAGGTTAAGAAGATGAAACTTGGATACTAGAAGTACTTATGCTATGTTTACTAGGCTTGTCAAAGACACTAGAAGATTACAGCCGAAGTGGAACATGAAAATGTTTTTCAAATGTCTCGATCAACATTTGAATCTTTATATTTTTTGGACTATTAGACTAACTTTATTGGTCATGTTTCATATGATATTTAGGTAAGTTATATTGGATTTTTTGAGACAAGGGCTCGCAAGGCTCCATGTTGAGTTACTCAAGAGAACCCTCAAACCATGTAGTGCTTTGGTTCTTGCCAAGACCGCCCTAACCCAAAAGTAGAGGCATCAACATTAATAGCACAACCTTTGGGCACTCATGAGCCCCTCAACACCCTTGCCCAAGCCAAGAACCAGGACAACCTACCCAGTGAAGTTATAGCTATTAACAATTTGTCACCCAGGAGAATGGTTGAGCCGGTCAACACTCCCACCCATGCCGGGATAGTCCCTAGCTCTAAAGAAACCGTTATCGATGGTGTGTCAACCAGGAGTAACCCCGAGCCTACAAGCACTTCAGTTCATGCTGGGACCACCTAAGGCAGTAAAGCTACATCACCACATGTCACCCAAAAAAAGTCTTGAGCCAGTTAGTGCTTCGGTTCATACTGAGAATGCCTGCCACTATAAAGAATAGGATGGTGAGGACCCTATTTCCCTCGCTACTCCACCAAGAATTATAGACCTAATTACGGTATGAAATGAGTGGGTTGCACCCCATTATCAAGCAAGAACATCCAACCTGGGAAGTCTTAACCTCTCAACGTCGACGGACTCATTCATGAGAGCTGGAGGAAACCTAAGCCCCTTGATTCAAGCATAGATGTACATGTCGACCGAGGATGTCCTAGAGCGCATGATTTACATGTTGGATCAATGCGACTTGGAAACAAACTTTAATCTCGACGATAACCCACTCTACTCCCATATGGGAGAACCAAACACCAACGGTGGGCCATCCATCCCCTTGAGTTAATATCTATATATATTGTCGACCCCAACAAGGCTGTTTAGAATGGGATTGAGCTTAGCCCAAAGGTAAGAGACAAGATGGTCAAATTCTAGAAATAAAGAAAAGAAGTCTTCATTTGGGAGCATACCGATAAGACCGACATTGATCGAAGTATCATTTACCATTCATTGAAAATTGACTCAAAAGCAACCGCCGTCCATGAAAAGCAAAGATCCCTCAACCCAGAAAGGTATCGAGCTCTGAAAGAGGAGGTGGTGAGGCTATTGGCAAATGGATTTAACTGAGATGCTAAATACTCGGTCTAGATAACAAAAACGATGTTGGTCAGAAAGCAAATTGTTCTTGGAGGACATGTATCGACTTCTCTGGCCTTAACAAAGCCTGACCTAAAGACATCTTTCAAATGTCCTATTTTGATCAGCTAGTAGATTCTACCATTAGATATGAGCTCCTCACTTTCATGGAGCTTACTCTGGGTACAACCAATTTTCTATGCACGGCTCAGAACAAGAATGCACTTCCCTCATCACTAATGCCGACCTAATTGGTTTAAAAGAAGAAACAATTCGGTTCTCCATCTGATGGGCTAAATTTGTTTAAGATGGGCTAGCTTCTCTTTGGGCTAATATATTGACAGAATAAACTAAACTACATATGTTGACAAATGAAGCTTACATATAAGTTACACTAATTTATATATCATCATTTATGTGCACTCTTATTTATCCTAAGAAAGATAAAATGGACTAAAATATAATATATTTTGTGTGAATGCAGTGGCTGCATAATTTAGGTGCAAAAAGAGTTTTTATAACAGGAACATGATTAATACATGATCATGTTAGTTCAAAAAAAGAACGATATCGATTAAAACAATAGTGACCATGATTAAGATGGTGCATTTGCACTCTACTTCATTTTTGCATCAGCTTTAGTATTGGTTTTGCTCTTGTTTGATGCATGTTTTGATTTGGTAAATGTTGAAATGGTGTGTGTTATCCATAAAATATTCACAAGAGAAAAGGTATGAAAGAAGGAGCAAAAGTATTGCTAAAGATCAACATGCATTGGTATGGTCCATATAAATAAAAGATAAAGCTTTCGACTAGAAGAAGATAGCAGTAGCACCTTTGGAAGAGGTTAGAAAGAAGTTTCAATAGAGTAAGCAGCCTTCGACGAGGTCGAAGGCCACCTTCTGAAGTCAACAAGTAGCATCCTTTCTACACATGCACGAAACCATTCGAAACGAATGGTTTCATCTTCATCTATGTTCATCGGAAGATAATACAGCAAAAGCAACCCTTTCGAAAGCATTTGACAGCCTTTCGAAATGGTTAAAGCCATTCTCATCTATGAAGGAAAGACTACACATCCACTTGCAACAAAGAATATAGTTCTGCACTAGCCAAGGAGGATGATTTTGGAGGTAACGCTTTACAACAAAGTTTTAGTGGTATTTAGACTCATTCGAAACACTAAGAGAATATGTTTCGATTGCATTGAAAGCCAGCATCCATGCCAACTTGCATGGTATACAAGCGTATAATTAAAAGTGCATATATGCACCTTTCGATGAAGTATAAAGGAGGTCAAGCAAATGCCTTTCGATGAAGTTGAAAGAAATCAAGCAAGAATCTTCCGACAAAGTCGAAAGGAACAAAGCAAGATGAAAGGAAGCTCGGCCTTTAGTGGTAGCAGAAGATTAACCATACCCCTTTCGGTCAGGTCAAAAGCCTTGATTCAAGAAACATTCACGAAAGCAAGAAGGTCAACCTTTCGACCTTATCGAAACCTTGGGGTCGAAAGGTACCAACCCGCACCTATAAATAAGAACCTAGGGGTCAATTTTGAGGGGATTCGATTTCTCTCACTTCTCACTTGCATTTTCTAAAGCTTGTAAACCCTAATTCCTAAATCAAATTGGGAATTTGGTTAGTTTGTACAATTGAGTTCAATAAAAAGAGGATTGTGATAATCCTGATTACTTAGTAACTCTGCTTTTCCTATTTTCCTTAAATATGTCAACCTATTGTCAAACTAATCGAAAGCTTCCCCTTCGACCGGATCGAAACCTTTAGTTCTCATATTTCTTAAGATAGTAAGTGCCACACCTTTCGACAGAGTCAAAACCCTTCCAGTTATGTTATTCCCAGAAATCATTAAGTCCCTATCCAAAGCTACCTAATCTGTTTCGAAAGGTGGTTTCGACAGGGTCATTATCCAGTCAATTCGAAAGGATTTATTGAGGACAAAGCTAGCCTTTCGACTACGTCAAAGGGTACAAAAGAAGTACTTTGCACCATCTTTACCAACCTGAAAAGTCTTAGCAACCTTCACTTGTTCGAAAGGAGGTTTCGAAGGCATCATACAAATTCCGAACTTTAATTTGAGGTGTTGACAACAGTGTGCATCAAATTAGAAAGTAGTATGGTTAGGTTGATATTATTTGCATTATAAATTATCTATGATTTTAGTGGTTGAGAAATATCAGAAGTTCAACTTGGCTTTGAAACAAATTGCGAATGTGAGTTATGCTTTTTTTTCATTTGGAAAAGAATGACTTGAGATATTTTGGCTTAGATGGTTGTTCCTTGTCTTTATTTAAAGAATAAAAATAATGATATAATGGCCCAAATTGATTTTGGGCCTTAGGAAATTTTTTAAAATCTATTTGAAAATTTAAAATATATTTTAATTTCAAATGTCAAGTTTAAAATATAAAAGAAAAATTTTACAAAAATATAAAATGCATTAAAAAATTTCCAAATTGTTTTGGATGATTAAATAATTGATTTTAAAACTTTGAAATTTAAAATTTAATTAATATGATTAATTAAATTAAATTAAATAATTAATTAAAGGGACAGTTTGGCTAAGTCCCTATTATGTTTCAAAATACACCAAACATCCTTGTTAAAAAAAGTATGTAAATTAGGTCCATAGAATTAATTTATTGAATAATTGCGGACATTTATGCAATTATATCCAAAAATTACAAACATTTCCACAATTATTCTCTGAAAAATTGCGGATATTTTTGCAATTATTCGGTAAAAAAATTGCGGAAATTTCCATAATTATTCACTGAATAATTGCAGACATTTATGCAATTTGTGGATATAATTGCATAAATGTCTACAATTATTCACTGAATAATTGCATAAATGTATGCAATTATGCAGAAACTTAATTGTAAGGACCTAATTTACAATCTTTTTTTTAAGGAGGATTTTTCGTGTATTAAGTTTGATTTTAAGGACCTGAGCCTAATATTCACTTAATTAAAAGTTAACCTATTAAGTTATATAACTATAATTGCAATAGTTATTTATTTATCTTAAAATTGCTTATGGTAAATCAAACTAAAATTTTATATTAATTAAAGTATTTAATTAAATTGTTTAATTAAAATTAGTTAAAAGTTAATTAGTTAGAATGTTTACATATATTTACATCTACACATACTCAAACTATAAATGTTATTGTTGATTAACAATGTTAAATAGTTTAAAACAACTAATATAAAAAATTTAGAAATTTTAATGTAAAATTAATTAAAAATAAATTAAATATGATTTAATTAAACTTCAATGGAACTTGAAAGAAATCCAAATTGGATTTAAGAACTAAATACACATGTATTGTACATATGTCATGATTTCAAAATTTGTCTAATGGTGGAATTAGGGGAGTGTTTCATAAGAAAAACATTATTCTCCAAATCGATGCAATTCAGAAAATATGTATATTAAAGATTATGAATATTTAATATAAGTTGTGTTCTATCATCTGTATATTAATAGATTACTTGCATACTCTTTGGTTGTTGAGCTTTCCTCAAGTTGGAGATGCTATGTGTAGTACTATTAATATATTGACTGGATGAGGTAAGATATATGCACGTATTTGTTGAGATTTCCTCAAGGTACATGAATTATACTTAGGCCATCATGAAACGGTCGGTATGAGTGAATAACCACTTTTGATTTGTTGAGTTTTCCTTAAGGTCGATATGACATTGGAACAAAGACCATGGTTAGGAGTTATATATGATACAACCGATAAGGTTTTATCCATCGCATGTGGACCTATGATTTGTTGAGTTTTCCTTAATGTTAGAATCCCAAGGTAAGCAATTCCTAATACCCACTAGAGAAGTTGAAAATTTTCTATGTTTTCCTTAGAGTTTTGAGAAACATAATAATCTAATGGAAACTATTAAGCCTAAAAATGGGAAATCACCCAAAGTCCTGTAGAAATATAGAAATCTAGCAGAAAATGTTTGAAAGACAAAGAGAATACCAAGAATTTTAATGTGGTTTGGCAATCTCTGACCAATGTCCACTATAATTTATTGATTATTTGATTGAGTCTCACTAATACAAGGGATTGACAAGTTCTTACAGCCTAAAATAGCCAATAATATCTACCTTGGTGACTATGGCGTGGAGAGATAAAAGATGAAGAAGCCAAGTGCTAAAAAGTCCTTCTCCAGTTGCTATTGGGTTGTATTCATATGGAAGTTGTCTAGCAGATTTAGAAATCTATGAAATACCAGGTCCAGATCCAGAATTAAGAATGTAGGAGGGGAAGATTGAGTCTCCTAATCAATAAACTATACTCAATATTGACATGATTTTCGAGGGGAAACTTCCCCTTCTCCCTTCATTTGGTCTTATATCCCTGACCCATTGCATTTCGAGCTCTTTTCCTTAAAGATCGTGTCGTTTCCAAGAGATTCTGATATCACTTGTACTTGTTTGCTTTTCTCCAGAGCCTCCTTAGAGTTGTTAATCTATTACTTGTGAAATGTACCTCAAGACGATCGCACAAGCCATGCTTCTATATGCCACAACTCCATCACCCAAAATAGGCCATAAAATGAGCTCGGTGTCGAGTTGTTATAGTCAGAACCTACCACTCCCTATAACTCCAATCAGACTCCAAACTCTTTAAACCCTTCTTATAGTCCTTCTAAGCAGGTTCCCAAGCCCGTGAATCATTTCATCTTCGTTTCGACATTCAGATTCGAGCAAAAGCCCGCTTGGTTAAAAATCCGAATAATACTTGCCTTCCAAAGTACGTTTCTGTTGGAAATAAAGCATGCTCTGGGATAAGACAAGCATCCCACTACCATTCTCATATGTTCGTTGGTTATCCCTGAGCTGCTTCAAAGTATTGTCTCCATTCCGTGGGTACTCTTTCAACTACTTTACATAGTAGAAATTCCATTCCTTACACTAAGGATAAGATTAGCACTTTAGAGATCGTTCTACGCCTTAGCCAGGTACACACCTCCTTTCCCTTATCCTTTTTCAAATTTTTGACTAAGAATTCATCTCGGTACCAAACTGCTCCTCTCGCTACCGTGTTCTTTTACAGACTAATCAAGCACTTTAAAGGTTTGATACTTAGGGAACTTTTTATTACTTTTCACTTTCCCACTCTCTTTTTCTCTCGTGTCTCCAATCTTGTGTTCATTGAAAACTCTATCCCCGGGATTCCCTTAATGAAATCAGCCTCGACTTCTTCCAGATCTAAATCCAAACTCAATCTAAGGTGGTTCCTGATGGCGGTGACAACTTGGTTTCATTGGGGTTCGCGTGCGGCCATAGGTCATGGTAGCCTCAAGATTGTGATCGATCATATTTCACATACATGAATTCTTTGCTATACCATTTTTCAACCACCTTTGTATTCTAAGTATTGAATTTATTTCCTATGAAAGTTTGGCCGGTCACTAATCTCGGCTTCAAATTCAAAAGAGACGGTTCTCTACCAAAGAACAATCACTTTGAGCGCATTCCAACATTCGAATGATTCCAGTGCATTTCACTTCTAATTACTGCACTTCCTATGTTACCGTAAAAGAAAAACTTCCACGTTGCTTTGAACGGTTCCATTATCGATTATCTGATGATAACAGGTAAGATCCAATGCATGGTTCTATCATGTGGCGTGGCTTGTTTTTCTACCACTAGCGAGCTATCTACATAGGATGGTTTGTTTGTCGTGTATAGGACGCAGGAATGACATTGCATAGATTAAAACTTCCACTTGCCTCGGTTGGCTTTCAGAATCCGATTAGTCAACATATGTCGACATCTGTTGGATTCTAGGTGTCGGTCACACTAGTTTGGATTTCAAATAGAATTCCAAAATAATACATATCAGGTCGTGTTGAATGCCAATTTTTCCTATGTAGAATGACTCATCGATCTCCTTGACTCCACCCCAGCATTGGGCCATCAACTCCTCCTAAATCTAGAACTGCCCAGGGTTCAACTCCCATGACTTCCGGGGCCTAGGCGTTCAATTACCGCCGAACAATAGAGAATGATTGTTTCGGTAATCCAATATAAGAGCAACCTCCTCCTTTAAATGTGGATATCGATTTAAGAGTCCTGGACGATCTGCTCAAACAGCTGTCGATAATACTTACTCCCAAAATGCTCCAAAACATCTGCCGACAACATGGAATTCCCAAAGGCGATGTTCTGCTTCCAACTCAAGGCTAACGAATGCACAACCCTCTAGTGAGCTACATTTCTTGCAATAGATACATGTGCTTAGGTGGCGTTGTACCGCCTTTCAATCCATTCATGCGCATGATCCTCCAATAGCTTGGGTTGGCTTCGTCCCAGGTCCATCCCAATGGAAGTGCACTACCTAGCTCTTTATATATGCTATTCATGAACCGATTCCAATGACCTCCCAACCTCAGGGAGTTAACTCACATCTTAAGCTTCAAACATTAGCAAGACTCACCATCTTTAAGATAATCGAGGCTTGGTGTTAATGTCTAGTCATAGAGAAGCTTCATAACAAACGCTTGTATTTTGAGAATGAGTATTTCTTCATCTGAAGCCCATACGGCTTCAATGAGCCTTGGCTTTCCAATAGTAATATTTCTTTCCCTCCCGCTTCTCTTTACACTTAAATTTCCGATATTTAAGTGTTTAAATTTTTTCAAATTTCTTAACAGATATCCTACCCGAGACACGAGTTACGAGCATATGGAGAATATGAAAACACTCAAGAGGTTTAGCTTCTAACATCACACTACCTCTTACCTTCTAACGAACGAGAATCTTCGATGGTGTAATTTGCTACATCTTGAATGCTTCACCGTTGTCGCGACCACTCCTCCAAGTACTTCCAGACTGCCTACCCAATCTTATGTTCCGGCTCGTAGTTCTAGCGATAATCCTCAAGGGGAAGTTGAAGGTCCATCGGATACGACAAATGTTGATGAGCCGGTTAATAAAGAAACGGAAGGCCTTACCGCTGATGAAGTTTGAAGAGAATAATATGAAGGAGATAGAATGCAAATTATTCTAGAAGAAAGTGAGGATGAGGGAATAAGAGAGGGAAAAGTAGAGGCAAGAGAAGAAGAACATAGTACCGAGGAAGGCGACAGTGACTACGATGTTACTCCAAAGAGAGATGAATCATGCGATGAGACATCTCCTAAAGGCACAAAAATTCCTACCTCACCTCGTCTAAAACGCAAAGTCATCAAATCTCTTAAGAAACATGTAGAAATGAGCACATCGCCAATAGCCGGGATGACTCCTCCTACTGGATCTTTAGGAGACGTCTTGGACTCCTTGAGCGACTTCAACATCTCAATAGCCGATCTTCTTAAGAAAGGCTCCCTAGACTTCACTTTCCCCTCTGAAGATGCTATTGCTAAAGGAGGCAGGACTCCATCTTAACTTCTATGGAACATGGTTCATAGAATACTTTAGGAGTACACCGACACTCCATACACTACTAGGATCATGAACACACAACCCTTGCATCCGCTTACTTTTTGATGTCTTAAAAATTATACAATCCTTTCTCTTGTTATAAGTACCATGGGCAGAGATAGGTTCAACAACCTTTACTATGGTGTTGGCGAATGAAGACACACTCATGAGCCACCTCTCTCTGGCTATTAGAGCTATAAAGAGACAATGAGGGAAGGATTTCAATAGAAGGGGAAAGAGTGAGAGGTGGAAAAAACTATCGGACCGAGAGGGACAGGGAGAAAAGGCAAGCTGAAGAGAGGCAACCCTACAAGTAGGAAAATGACACAAAGGATTACACGATCTTCATCACTACAGCTATTCTCATGAATCTCCATGATGGTTTTCCTAGCTTCATCCTTGGTTACACACCTAAGTAAGGGTAGAGAATCCTCTTCTGTACAGTAAGGGGTAGAGAATCCTCTTTTGTACAGTAATTCTTCTTGCATCATTTTATCAAACTCAACTCTGGTAACCTCTCCCGAGGAGAAAATGATCCTAGCAACATATGATGGGTGCTAACTTCAATGTAATGAGAAGCTCCTTCATCGCCACTAGCTACTGCTCTAGATGATCTTCCAGATCTCTTAGCCGCCATTGATCCAGTGTGCTAATTCTACAAATCCTTAATGATACTCTTTTGGATCTAACCTCTAGAGGCTTCAATCTAAAATAGAAAGCTAGATCTATGCCTAAGAATCTCCTTTCTCTATGAAAGCACAAAAAATGTTGAGCTTAAAAATGGAACAACACCTAAAGCCCTATATAAATATGGAAATCTAACAGAAAATATATGAAAGACAGATAGCACACTGAAATTTTTAAAGTTTTTTGGAAATGTCTGGCCTACATTCATGGTAATTTATTGATTATTTGATTGAGAGTCATTAATACAAGGGATTGACAAGTTCTTATAGCCTAGAATAGCCCAAAATATATACCCTAGTGGCTATGGTGAGAAGAGATAGAAGATGAAGAAAGCCAAGTGCCAAAAGTCCTTCTCTAGTTACTATCGAGATTGTATTTATAGGAAAACTATCCGACGGAGTCGGAAATCTATGAAATACCAGGTCTAGATCTAGATTCGAGAATGATGGAGGGGAAGACCAAGTCCCTTGAGCAAAAAAATCTACTCGATACCGACCAAACATGGTCGGGATCAACTTGATTTTTTTTGGGGGGGGGAGGGGGGCTTTCCCTTCTCCTCTCCTTTTGTCTGCTATCCCCAATATCTTGTGTACCGAGGTCTTTTCCTTAAAGATCATGTCGTTTTCGAGAGATTTTGATATCCCTTGTACTTGTCTGCTTTTCTTTAGAGCCTCCTTAGAGTTGTTCATCTATTCCTTGTGAAATGTACCTCAAAATGATCACACAAGCTATGTTTCCACATACCATAGCTCCAACACCCAAATAGGCCATAAAAAGTGCTCGGTACCGAGTGATTCTTGTCGGTACTGACCACTCCCCTTAACTTCAAGCACTAAAGAAACTCTTAAGACCCTTCTTATCGTCCTTCTAAGTAGATTCCCAAGCCTTATAAATCATTTCATCTTCATCCTGATGTTCAGATCCGAGTAAAATCCTGCTTGGTTAAAAAGACGGATAATAGAAACCTTATTAGAAAAATGAAATGGTAACATTTAACCATTCTAATATTGTAAGAACATCTGCTATATAATGTTTTCAACTAATAAAATCGATAAAATGTTTACTAGTTAAGATATATAAATGAACTAAATTAAAAATTGATAAAAATATATAAAATATACGTACCTTTAAATCCTTTGGCATGTTGTCTCTTCAAGGCCCTCATAAGAGCCAATTTGTATAACCACTAATACATTTGTATCTCGGTTGCTTAATTATTTATTTGTACCAGACCATGTATATTCTTCTATGATTGTCGAACTCTGTTAGCAGTATAAGAATATGAATATTTGATCTATATTTAATCACATATAAATGTTATATGGTGAACTATTGTGATTCGTAGTATATGAAATTTCGATGAAATCAGTGCTGATACCAAAAATGGAACAACACCCAAAACACTATAGAATAATAGAGACTTAGCAGAAAATATATCAAAAACAAAGAGAAAAACAATGTTTTTAAAGTGGTTCGGTAATCTCTGGCCTATGTCCACTATAGTCTTTATCGAGTGGAGGTTAGAGAGTCACTAATACAATGGATGGAGAAGTTCTTATAGCCTAGAACAACCAATAACATATGCATTAGTGACTATGGTAAGGAAGATAGAAGATGAAGAGAATAAAAGAGCCAAAACTCCTACTTCATTTGTTATAGAGTCTGTATTTATAGGAAACCGTTAGCAAAGTCGGAGGCCCATGACATACCAAGTCCAAATCTGGATCCGAAAGTGCTGGAAGGGAAGACGGGGTCCCTCGGGCCATAAATTCTACTCGGTACCGACCAATATTTTAAAGACGGAACAACCCCTTCTTCCCTCCTTTGATCTTCCATCACTAATTCCTTGAGTTCCGAGCACTTTTCCTTTGAGATCGTGTTGTTTCCAAGAGGTTATGATTTCACTTGTACTTGTTTGTGGTCCTTTAGAATTTCCTTGGAGTTATTCACCTTTTTTGATAAATGTACTTCACGATGATCACTTAGGCCATATCTCCATGTGTTAGAGCTTCAAGGGCTCGGATGGGGCAAATAACATGATCGGTATCAAGTAGAAAGTGCTCGGCACCAAGTTGTTTCCTTAGCTCTAATTGACTTCTAAATTATTGAGCTCATTTTTGTTGTTCTCCCAAGCATGTTCCCAAGTCCGTGAACCGTTTCGTGTTCATCCTGATGTTCAGATTTGGGTGAAAGTTTTGTTGGTCAAAAACACTTGCCCCCAGAGTATGGTTTCATACTAAAAGAGGCATACCTTTCGAAGGTGTCGAAAATTTCCAGAGGTACATGAAAGTAGTATTGAGGAATGTTGGAACAATGTTCGTTGTTAAGGTACTTTTGATGCAGGTGAAAGGACCAATTCAAAGACAATAAAAGACCAGATATCTTCTTTTGAAGCTATGGAAGCGGAAGGATGAAGGCAAAAGGATGGGTGCGAAAGTTTGGGAGGGATACCTTCCGACAACTTCGAAAGGATATGAGCGAAAGGAGTCGATCTGCATCTATAAATACGACCCTCGTGGTCCAAGTTGGGGACCAAATTTTGAATTCTAGAATTTCTTTCTTATTTGAGGGGAAAATCAAATTCTTGTAACCCTAGATCAATTTGGGAAAATATTCTCTTAACTATAATCCAATTTAGATAAGTAAAAAGAGTGGTTGCATGGATCCAATGTCTATTTCGAATATGAGGAAAATCATTTCGACCATTAGCACGACTAATGTTCAATTGCACATGATGCTCACTTATTTTCCTAACCTTTATTTGACTTATGCAATGCTTTGGAGTCTACTTGGATATGTTGATTTCAAATCATATTATCTTCACGTTTCATGATATAAAATATCAAATTGACGTGAAGATGAGAATCAAATATTGACAAGTCAATTAAGTTTGTATCATCCATCCAAGATAAGATTCCATTGCATATCGAGTTTAAATCTTATTTGTTATATGAGTTGTACATTAAGTCCCTTTGAGAGAATAAAGGTCCTCTCTACTCCTTCGAAAGGGGTTTCGAAGGGACTCATTGTATGATTATTGAAATTATGTTTGTTGTGAGGACTCATTCGAAAGGCACTTGGATACTCCAAAACAAACAACCCTTTTCGAGGGGACCTCCACCATGACAGAAGAACATGTGCTTTCGAAAAGGTTCTTCTTTTAAAGGTGTAATGACCCTTTCGATTCATTTGAAATGGGTTTCGAATGAGTTTTTTCTTTCTTAAACTTTGCTTCAAAATGTTGACTAGATTTCTTGTTAACAACTAACAGCTTTGAAGGGGCGCCTTTCGAAGACATGTAGTCCCTATCGACTCATTCTAAAGTGGTTTTAAAGAAGTTGGTCATTCTTTAAGTTTGACTTTGAGGTGTTAACAAAATTTCCTACTAACATTTTTGGCGCTAGAAGGATGGCTCGAACCTCTGACTCTGTTGTTTCCTTATAGATTAATTATGTAACTTTTGACTTATTGTAGGAAAATGAAATAAAAAAGGCTTAGTCAAATGGATGAAGAAGCGGTACACACGACAAATTTGGAGGAAAATATTACTCCAACTTTCAACTTGGAGGGAGTTGTGCAAGGACAGTCATCGACCCCACCGTAACCAGACGATAATGCAGTTAAGATAAGATATTTGGAACAACAATTACTGGAAATGTAAGAGCTCTTGAAAGCGGCTCTATCTCGGAAATCTTCCAAAACTGCAAAACCAACAACTGGAGATGATGTGGTCTCCCCAAGGAGAAACTTAAAGCTCATACCTACGAAGGCAAGAGCAAGGTCGACTTAACATCTTCAAAGAAAAAAGAATGCCATGCAATTAAAGTTGATCATCAAGGAAGAATATAGGATAAATCTCTCGAGCAATCTGGAAGCTCGACTTCAAAGGAGTACAGCCCAAATTGAAAAGGTTATCATGTCTCTGAAGCTTATTTGAAAGATGTAGCAGAGAAGGATGTCAAAGATATGCTAAATGAAAAGGGGAAAAGAACTCTGGATGAGTGAGTAAATGACAATGAACGAGTAGCTCCGTTCACAGATGAAATCATGTCAGCGGTCATTCCATCTCATATCAAGATCCCAACCATGAAATATCATAGCACTACCAATCTCGATGATCACTTAATGGCTTTCGACGGCCAAATGGATCTATAATGCCTCCATAGCAGTGCGGTGTAGGCTATTCCTAGTAATCCTTCAAGGAGCCACCGCAAAATGGTACCGTCAATATCGAGAGAAGACTGTTTACTCGTGGAAACAATTTTCCTATGAATTCTTAGCTCAATTCTGCATATGCAAAGATCCTACAGTAGATTATACTGTTCTAGCAAACATCAAACAAAGATAGGGGAATCGTTGGGAGACTACCTAAGAAGGTTCAATATAGAGGCACTGAAAGCCAAGGATATGAATGATAGGGACAAGCTAATTGCAGTGCATTCAGGACTGGTAGAAAATACACCATTTTGGAAAGTGCTCTTTCTTCATGGATGTAAAGATTTACAGACTTCCACTCCCAAGTTGATAAATTCATTTGAATGGATGAATTGTACTATGCCAGGAAGAAAGCTAACCTTAAGAAAGAGAGTGGAAGATTTGGGTTTGACCAAGGTCACAAAAGGCCGAGGTGGAAGGACTCTAATACTAGTTCAATCGCTTTGAACAAGCCATTGGCTTATATATATGCTACAACAAAAGAGAAAGTTAACTTCCCAACCTCATTCAAGGCTAGAAATTACCCTGAGCAAAGGAAAGGGGATGATTATTGTGCTTACGATAAAGCAAATGGCCATAAAACTGATGAATGCCGAGTGCTGGTTGGAATCATTCAAAAGTTAATTCGTGAAGGACACATGAAAGAATTCATCCAAGACCAACAGAAAGCACCCTGGACGAGCGATGGACCGTGAAAGTTCCCTAATACTGCTGTTGTGAATAACTTAGAAGATGAAGATCAATTAAATCTAAGTCCACCTTTGAATAGAATTTATGTGATTCATGGGGGACCACATCCAGCAGGAACTTGTAAGGGGGCTAGAAGTAGATATATTAAAGAAGCTAAAGAAGCA
This sequence comes from Allium fistulosum, assembly GCA_030737815.1. Taxonomy (NCBI): domain Eukaryota; kingdom Viridiplantae; phylum Streptophyta; class Magnoliopsida; order Asparagales; family Amaryllidaceae; genus Allium; species Allium fistulosum. Next base: position 681,681,402 of record CM060905.1, on the reverse strand, counting down.
ATATTTTCTATCTAGGAAGAGCCCGCGCTTAAAAATCCACGGCTGAATATGCAGATGTTGAATCTTGTTATTACTCCCCAAGAACTCAAAAAGGGAATCCATCACCCCCATAATGACCCTCTCATGATCACCACTTAAATTGGGCTCTCTATAGTCCAAGATTTTGGTTGACACTGGAAGCGCAGTCAATGTCATCTTCAAGCATGCCTTTGATCAAATGGGCATTCCTGAAGATAAGCTAGAGCCTAGCCTTGAACCTATTTTTGGGTTCAATAGCAAAAGGTCAACTCCAGTGGGGAAAATAAAGCTGCTGGTACAAATGGGAGTGCCGCCATGCTAGAGAATTTTTGAAATACTTTTTGTGATCATCAACCAACCATCGTACTACAATGCATTTTTTGGCCGCTCTACGTTAGATGAGGTAGATGCATTCATCTCACCAAAGTATTTGATGGTGAGATTATTAACTAAAAGAGGTTGGGGTACCATTCGGGGAGAACAATTTAGCTCCCGTGAGATATATTTTTCCACTCTTGATCAATATAAATGGGAGTACTCTTCTTATTATGATTCCTCTACTGTTTTTCGACCTTTAGATTATGGATTTTTACATCCAACACAAAAATAAAATCTAATAAAATAAAGGGTGCATTTGGCTCACATCCCTAATATGTTTCAAAATACACAAAACATCCTCCCCAAAAATAACTTATAAATTGCATCCCTGTTTTCCAATTTCTCTATTTTACTTCCCAAATTACCCCCAGCCTCATCAAATACATTCGCACACGTATTTTCTTTCCAATCTTCATCGTTTTTATAGTAAATCATCAACAATTTTATGATTAACAAATCGACAATTTCATTATTAACAAATCGATTTACAGAAGCATCGTCAAATTCAATTTCAACATTTGGATTTCGAAATCGAACATCAAAATCAAACTAAAACAGCAAATCTTCATATTTTCTCAATTATTGCAAAGTATGCTTCAATGTTGTTGTTGTATTGATGTTTTAATTTTCAACGATAATGAGAAATGTTATGTAAGAGTTTTTCAGCAAATAATTATTGTTTTTCTAATTTTCTGCTGATATTGATAATATTAGCAGAAAAATATGCAATTATTCACAATACTTGCAAATTTTGCTGCAATTATTCTGAACAATTGCTTTAAATAATGCAAATGTTGTTTATATATAGAGTAGAAAATATGATAAAACAAAATAAAAATTGCAAGATTTTTTAGAACTTATGAGGATTAAATTCATCTTTCTCTGCAATAATTCAGAATAATCACAGACATATATGCAATTATTATGATTTACTGCATATATTTCTGTAATTATTCTGAATAATTGCCTTTTTATCAACAATTATTTATATAAAATCATCTTAATCCAAAAAAAGACAACTATAACTGTAAATAACAAAATAAAGCATTATGTTGAATAATTGCTTACTTGTCAGCAATAATTCAAATAAATTCATTTCAACGTATGTCAGCAATTATTTAGAATAATTGCTTACTTATCAGCATCTGAGTTATCTGCAAAATACACACTGACGTAGTAAAATTGAAAAAGAAAATATTTTTGCAGTGTAAAATAAAATGTATTTTGAAAATATTATTTGCCTCAGTTATTTGGGTTGTTCGTCATCATTTAATTTTGAATTCATCAAACACGAACAACTTGTGACATGCACAGTGTATCACTGTACATGCTAGAAGGCCGTGCACACCGATATACACTTGATAAAATTACAGGGACAAGTGAGCACAAGGTCAAACCTGAGCTATAAGTTGGATTCAACTTAGGTGTAATACGAAAAACAAATCCAGATGAATGTGTACACATGAAAAATACTTGACCAGTCAACCAAGGCCAAGACCAGATTCAAAGATGCAACTTAACCCAAACATGCAATCATGTACAACAAAGACTGTATGCAAACTGCCTCGAAGCAAGTGACTATGATCAATAGACATGAAGACTAAAATGTATCAAGACTTCAGGCATGCATACAACTCAACAGCCAGAGGAGCAAGTGAAGTATACAAGCTCAAGCATGAGTTAAAGCAATGCAATAAACTTCAAATGGAGATATACAAATGATAGAATTTAAGTTCATCACAAAATCAACAATGAATCAATACCCAAAGTGGTGAACAACACCTAAAGGAGGCCACACAAGCCCAGACTCATGTAGAACAAGTGAAGACATGGAAGTGTCATATGCAAACCAGAAGCTACAGACGTCAAGTGCAAAGCTACAACCAGACCTGGCATGATAACTCAACCAAATTATCGAATGAAAGGCAAGTATAAGTCAAAGCAATGCAATGACCAAAATACAGCAATACAGAGTTTAGTTCAATATGCAAGTGGACCCAACAGACTCACATAGACCAGGCACAATAATTATACACATATATACATACATGTATATGTTTGTATATACATGTTTGTATCTGCATAGTCAAGACTTCAAGCATGCAGTTTTCAAATCAATAATCACAAAACTTTCAACATGTACGAAATCAGTGCAATAAAGACCAAACTCATGTGAAGTCAATGAAAACACACATGTACACATATATAGGCAGTGCATATATAACCAGAACCAAGGAGAGTTCAAAAAGACTAAAGTATACACAACAAAATGCACAAGTGACTCGAAGCAGAAGAAACAACACTTTAAGCATGAACACACAAGAATGAATGCAACTGGACATTGGACTTCAAATAAGCAGTAACATGAATGCAAAGCTTCAGAGGAAACTAGTAGCACAAATCCCGACCAGACTACATGAATGTACAGAGGTGCAAACTACATCAAGACTAACAACGACCAAAGTGCAACAAGACTCAAGTTAAACCGAGTACAGCTCAGCAAAAACAAGACCGGACCAACATATAAAACATGAATATATATATGAGTGAACATATACATATACGTATGCAGTGAAACCAAAGATAACAACATATAGATGGTCAAACTACAGAACAGTTGTTATGAACCAGTCAAAAAACATAATAAGGATGCAATCAAAAATCAATGGCCGAATTCACAGAGCAAAAATTGAAACCAAGTCAAGTAGCAGTTTCAAACAAAGACAGAGGTGTCTTAAATATCATCACATAATCAAATTAACCGAAGTCAACAGGGAATGAAGAACGGAATCAATGTCAAGCCAAAAATCAGAGCCGTGGTGGCTAAGAAAACGTACAAGTCAGAATCAAACAAGCCGTAGTAACCAAGCAAGGATAATAAACAATTCATAGTAGTGAAGATCGGAGCAAATTCAAATTTATCAAGAAACACGTATGAATTGAACAAGTCAAGTTTAATCACCAACATTCAACTTAAATCGAACGTCCGAGCTAAAAAATTATCAGACGAATTCGAAAATTCAATCGAACGAAATTATAGGAATTAGAATCCTATTTAACCCAAATCATCATCGGCCTAAAAAATCATCGAGTTCAAGCAAGCTAACCAGTAAAGCATAAATAATAAATCACATACCATTTTAGTCGAACTCGATCAAATTGGAGCAGCCTTGTGCGAATCAAAGGAACGATCGATTGACGAAGCAATCAACTCAAAAGAGTCATTCAATTGATCAACTAGTATCGGCGGTCTTCAATTTATCAAAAGCCCTAATTTTCGAGAAAAGAAAAAGAACGAAGCAACCATAATCGCAAACAAAAGAAAAGGAACAGGCCGAAGAAATAAAGAAAATGGGGTTTCCTTTTTAATTTTCATTTGGGCCGGTTTTTTCTATTTTGGACTATAGTTTAAAAATTAGGGTTTTGTGTTATTTTTAAAGTGTTTTTATTTGTAATTTACTTTTATACATTTGTAATTTCTAGTCGTGTGACTAGGGGACAAACTACAGTGGTGTAGTTCAACTCAATGGCTGAGTTGTGGCAGGGTTTTGAGCGTAGAGTTAGGTTAGTCGATAGCGGGTGTCGTGAGTTTACGTGTGTTAAGCGTTTGACTACTTAATTTCTAGTAGAAACCTTGGGACATCACGTAGGCAGGGTTTTGCCGAAGATGGATAAATTTGTGTGTTATATTTTCTGCTTTTATTCTACTATTATCTGTGCTGCTATTATTCTGCTATATCTGTGTTGAAATTATTTTATATACTTCTGCATTAAATTTATATAATTAAAAGTATCAGCCTATTAACCCCCCTTCTAGGGTGAAATCGATCCTACAGAAAAAACTGCAAATATTGTAGTATTTGTAGTATTTATGTACATAATATGAATATTTGCATAAAAATTTCAAACATTAAACTATAGTCATTTCTCTTTATCATTATTGAATTTAAACATCAATACAACACTAAAAATCCCTAAAAAAATCAAAACAATTCATATTTTGTAGAAAAGATTGATTTGTTTTTAAATAGTTGCAATTTTCCATTGAAATCGATAAAGGTGAGCTCGCCATTAAAGAAGAAGATGAAATCAACAAAGATGAGCTCACCAATGAAGAAGAAGACGAAATCAAGAAAGATGAGCTTGCTATTAAAATCAATCCTGTAAGAAGCGGTGGGGTATTTTAGGGTAACAAATAGCTGAAATGAAAAACAGGAACCTGCAAAGTATGATTTTTTATGGGAGGAGTTTTTTAGTGAATTAGGTTTTCTTTTAGGGATGTGTGCCTAATATTCACTAAAATAAATAAACGTGTGTTCGGAAGGTACTTCTCATTTGGGGGCTAAAGGAAAAGGACTGAAACCAACTCAATAGAGGAAAGCAAGATCGTTACAGAATTAGATTGCTGAGGGGAAACAGAAAGGATAAAGCCTATAGAGGATCTTGAGGAAATATGTACAGATTCAGCTGATTCGACCAAGATCGTTAGAGTGGGAAAGGAATTGAAGGACAACATGAAAGCGGATTTAACTCAATTAATCAAAGCTAACAAAGATATATTTGTATGGATTCATTCAGATATGATTGGGATCGATCCATCAATTATGTGTCATGCATTAAATATTGATCCAAATGTGACCCCCCGTTCAAGAAAAGAAAAGGCAATTTGATAAGGTTCGATCTGATGCTCTAAAAGAAGAGGTTAAAAGGCTGCTTGAAAATGGATTTATGTGAGAAGTTTTTTTTATCCAAAATGGCTAGCAAATCCAGTGTTGGTAAAAAAGGCAAATGGCAAATAGAGAACATGTGTCGACTATACAGATCTGAACAAAGCATGCCCGAAAGATTGTTATCTGTTACCCAGAATAGATCAGTTAGTTGATGCAACTCGTGGTTATAAGCTATTGTCCCTCATGGATGTTTATTCAGGATATAACCAAATACCCATGTTCAAACCAGACGAAGAGCATACAGGCTTCATTACCAATTGGGGAATCTTCTGTTATAAAGCAATGCCTTTCGAGCTGAAAAATGCAGGAGCTGCTTATAAGAGATCAGTCTACAAAATGTTCAAGAAGTAGATTGGACGAAATATGGAAGTTTATATAGATAACATGCTGGTAAAGTCTCATGAAGCTGAGAATCACCCTAAGGATCTTGAAGAAATGTTCAAAGTATTACGAAGATATTAAATGAGACTGAATCCTCAGAAATGTTCTTTTGGAGTTCATTCCAAAAAATTCTTAAGTTACATCCTTAGTGCACAAGGAATCGAAGCTAGTCCTGACCAGATTCAGGCTATCAAAGACATGATAGAAACTAAAACTAGCAAAGAAGTAATGAGCTTGAATGGTAGAATCGTAGCCTTAAGCAGACTTATCTTCATGGCAACCGATAAATGCATCTCCTTTTTCAACGTGATTAAGAAAAGAAAGTATTTTGAATTGGGAGAGGATTGTAAGAAAACCTTCCAAGAATTAGTAAATCATTTAGAAAGTCACTATATATTATCCAGCCTCGTGGATGGAGAAAGCCAATATTTGTATACGGCGGTATCAGAACACATGGTCAGTTCAGTACTAATTAGAGAGCAAAATGGAACTCAACTTCCCATTTATTATGTAAGCAAACGATTGAAAGATGCTGAGGTTCGGTATCCAGTCATGGAAAAGTTAGCTTACTGCTTGATACCAACGGCTTGAAAACTCAGAGCGTACTTTCAAGTGCATCCAATCAAAGTATTGACTAACTTTCCAGTCAAATTTTTTTTTGTAAACCTGAGACTTCAGGGAGGCTAGTAAAATGGGGAATTGAACTTAGTCAGTATGACATTGAATTTCAGTCACGAGCAGCAATTAAAGGGTAGGCTTTAGCAAACTTTATCAATGAATGTACAAGCTTCGTTAAGGAACAATCAGAGAAAGAGAAGGATCAAAAACCCGTATGGCAACTATTTGTGGATGAGGCATCAAATGAGCAGGGAGCTGGAGCAGGGTATATCATAATCACACCTGATGGGCATCACTTACATTATGCAATGAAGCTAGGGTTCGCCGCAACAAATAACGTAGCTGAATATGAATCGTTGGTGATAGGATTGACTCTGGCCTTGTAACTTAAAATCCAACGAATTCAAATCTTTAATGGCTCCCAACTAATGGTGAATCAAATAAAACATATATATCAGACTAAAGATGCCAAACTAGTCCTATATGTTAAGAAGATGCTAAATATGCTTGTCTTATTTGAAGATTTTTCCATACATCAAGTTCCAAGGGAAGATAACTCTCAAGCGGATTCATTAGCAAAATTGGTTGGCTCAAGGGGAGCTCTAGAAACCCGCATCATACAAGTAGGATATAAAGCAAATCCCAACATTGAAGAGGAAACGCCTGAACCAGGGAAGGAACTACTAGTTTTAACTAAATCCCAAGCCAGGATGCAAGAGAGAAAAGGAAGAGAAATTAGTGAAGAAATTCCATATGAGAAGCCCAATTATCCAAAGACCAATAATTGTTATGATAATAATTGGATGACACCTATTGTAGAATATCTTACTAGTGGGATATTACTGTCTGACAAAATAAAAGCGAGGAAAATCAAGCGACATGCTCCAACTTTCATAGTGATGGATGGAATTCTTTATAAGAAAGGATATGCCCTTCCTTACTTAAGATGTGTGAGTTTGAAGGATGGGATGAAATTGTTGGTGGAAGCGCATGAAGGATTTTGCGGAGACCATTCTAACGGGGTGAAGTTGGCTAAGAAAATAACAAGACAAGGTTTTTATTGGCTTCGAATGGCAGGTCAAGCTATTGAGTATGTAAAGAAATGTGAAAGATTCTAGAAATACTCAAAGATTCCCCATTTACCACCAAGTCAATTAACTCCAATCTCTAGTCCATGGCCCTTCAATATTTGGGGAATCGACTTAATCGGGCCATTGCCAATTTCCAAAGTAGGAGCAAATACGTTGTAGTGGCCATTGATTACTTAACTAAGTGGGTAGAAGCGGAACCACTCCCCAAAATCACTTCTAGGAAAGTGCTTATATTCGTTGTAACAACACTAAATTTTTAACGATTTTTATAACGTAATTAATTGATTTTTGTGAAAATTTAAACAATTGAATTTGAAAATAAAAATTTGATATTTGGTATGCGTCTATTTAAACATAGCAATTGGTAAATTTTTATTGGAAAATATGAAAGTAAATTTTGTTGTGTAGTTTTCAATTTCAATTTAAATTTAGTTAATTAGATGAAATATAAAATATTTTTGAAACCTAAATATTTTTATATAATAAAAATGTTTATCATTTTCTGAGTGAGACGTCATAATTCGTTTCGTAAATTTTGGACTTCTCTAGCTCCGTCTATCTTATTTTAACAAATTAACAACGGTGTGTGGCAGTGAATATCAACTTTTTATAGGATGATCGTACCACTGATATCTGTGTACCATTTTGTTCGTCTCGTTATACTGATCTCCGCAGTGTATTCATTAGTGTGTATTTTGAAGTCCGGTACGTGGCAAAATTAGTAAAACGGTTAGTCATATTGGTGCCCGTTTTAGCTTTTTGTGTTATGTGCCCTTTTGTTTGTCCCTAGTAAAACCAATAGCCATTAGTTTTCATCAGTGTTTTCATGACCCAACCCTGTCGCGGTCCAACCTCGAATAACCCTGAACCTTGGACCACCACGGCCCGGAACTCAATCGGACCTCATTTATCGATGAACCTTGGTCGAACCTTTAAACCAACGGTTCAACCATCAATTTTACCTAGTTGAACCACGGTTCTTTTGTTTTTCTTACATTCTCGTCGTGTAATTCTCTTTTATTTTTATTTGAACCCGGTTGAACCCTCCCATACGCGCAATTTCTTCGCTTCAAATATGTTTTCAAATCTCCGTCCGTTTTATATTCGTAATTAGTGCAGCTAGTGTAGCAAATTTTGTTTAATTTTTCATATTAGAATTAACGTGTGGATTATGAATTAATATTGTATATTTTTATTGAAGATGTTGGTTTATTGTGTACTTAAGATTGATACGTTGCATCTAAATGTATTAATTTACAAAAAAGAGTACGTGCGGTTCTTGACGGTTCGACCGGTCGAACCCTCGAAACCTCGAACTCCGAGTGCTCACGGTTTGATTTACGGTCCGGTTATGAAAAGGTTTTCATATTCCCAGAAGTTAATGGATAACTATTACCATTCCCACCTCTTCAATTTATTATCTTTGTTTCATTCCATTTTGCTTCCCATGCCATTTTGTTACGTTGTTTATAATAAATATTTATATAATTTATTTGTCAGTTTATATTTGATTGAAGCCTACACGTTTCTTCTTCTAGGTGTTGCCTGTTAGTGCTTTAGTGTAAAATAATATATGTTATAACTAGCTTGCATTCATTCCTTCTGAAATCACTCGTCCATTCTCTCTTCTATATATATATAATATATATATATATATATTCCAGTATGAATGGCACGTCCGTTGGACGTGTGCGAAGACAACCGCGAGTTAAATTTTTGTTAATATGAAGTAGTGCATACAGAAAATGTATTGTCATACAGTTGCATAAGCTTACCGGTTAAGATTGAATACTCATACTATTATTTTGCTGCTATTCTTGCATGACTACATTATTGCCCCTTTGTTTGTAAAATGTTTTCTCTCCTCCTTTATCCGGGCTTGAGACCGGCATCGCTAAGTAATAGGTGATGGCGGAGTTAAAAACATTTTTTTAGGGATTAGTTTATGTGATACATGTTTTTATAATGATTGTAAAAAATTTAAATTATGGTTGTTATATATTTGATGTAAACGAAAGTTTCAAATTTGAGCATAAAGTAATACGTGGGTATAAAGAGTAACTGGAATATAAGTGAAATGATGAAGTTAATTTGGTAAATGCAGAAGGACAGTACTCGGTGATATGTTGAAAATGAATAATGAATATTGAAAAAAATTGATGGAAAAAATAATCTTAATTGTAATCAGTATGCATGGCACGTCCGTTGGACGTGTGCAAAGACAACCGTGAGTTAACTTCTTTTTAATGTAGAATAGTACATACAGACATGCATATTTTTTCAGTGTAATATTTTTCATGTACTACTATTTATATAATAACTGACTTTGTTTTGCATGCATCCGCTATATTGTATAAACAATTGGATTATCTTTAGTCCTTACCATGGCATGATGTTGCAAGTAGCTCAGATTTTGTTCGCATATCCAGAATAGGCTCGTATGCTCAGGTCATCTCATATCCAAAACATGCCTTGTTCTACAACTGCCTCAGCTTACCGGCTCAGTTTGCATACTCATATTGTCATTTTGCTGCTAATCCTGCATGACTATAGTGTTGCAGTCTGTTGACGTGAACGAAGAAAAATGTCACCATTTGCTCTCCTTCTTTATCCGGGCTTGAGACCGGCATCACTAATTAGTAGGTGATGGCGGAGTTAAAAACATTTTTTAAGAGTTATTTTATGTGATTCATGGTACTATAATGACCATAAAAATGTAAAATTATTGTTACGGAGGTATCTTAGTCTCATAGTTTCTATTTTAACATAATTGTCAATCACATACTGCTATAATAAGCGACCGCCATGCAAAATTAGTGACATCTCCATTGGTCGTATCTAAACACATAAACAAATCACTAATAATTATAAAAATAAAAGTAAGTAAAGGTAAATGGTATGTTATTTACCTGCAGAAGATGAGAATAATAAGCTCTACAACTTATTATGGTGGCTCCATTGTCATGTATGTGTAGATCCCATCCATGTTCACCATATGGTAATAAAAGTGGATATTGTAATGGATCATAAAACCCTGCAGTATCTTGAACCCTTTGTAAATTTTTAACTTCTTGTTTGAACTATAATATCCCTATTATTCAAATTGGTATCTTCTTCGTCTCCTACAGTGATGCCTGCTACTTGTAACACAGTTGGTAACTCATGAATGTGTCTATTTACTGCAAGCTCTTTATTTTTATTCTACAATTTTGTATATCATCCCGCTGGCTTAAATGTTGAAATACTTGTACAAAAGGATTGTGGATATCTAAAATTTGTTTAATGTCAAAAGTAGGTTTGGCCTCATTGTTGCATTATCATGTTGTCTATTTTCAATCTCGTGGTCAGTATCATAAATATATAACTGCAAATATCTTGGTCTCGTTCCATCCATAGGTAAAGAACTACCAATGCTATGATATATGAAGCCTTGTGCACGATATGAATAAACTCCATTTGTTGCATTTTCTAAGCTATGATCAATGTTAGCACCCATCGATGTAAAAGCAAAAGCATTGTTATAAGATCTTATGTTAATTCTAAAATGTATACCAAATTCAGTTTGATCAAAATACAAATCGAGTAGCTGTTGAGGTGTTGTTGGTCTTCTAATGTTAATTTTACCATTCTTATCGCAAATCCCTAATGTCTCATGAAAGAATATCTTTGCGCCACAAAATGGGCAGTAAGTAGGAGTAGGTAGCATGTATTTGTGAAAATACTGTGTAGCAATAAAGTTTCGACCACAATTATAGTTTGTCATGAAAGTGGATCGAGTTATCATTTGTTCTTCATAGTCAAGTGATCCTAAATGATTACCAACATTGGAATGATTAGAATGACAAAAATACAAATTAAATGAGATGGTGATTAGTTTAATTAGAGAAAATTACCTGGAACATAAGATATTAAAATTTTTAGTCTCCTACGTGTTTGAGTTGATTGTTCTCTTTCTTCCATGATTGATTGTCTTAAAAGAAATAATAAATATCCTTTATATTTTGAAACATGTTTTTTATATAATATGCACTTGAAACGTTATATAAAAAATAAACTTCAAATTTGTTAACTCTTAGTTTATACTATTTATATTCAAAAATTGCAACAAAAACCAAATTAATCATTTAGCAAACGTGGGCATCAATTTGGCAAAATTGAGGTAAAAGACTTTAATATAATAAAATAAACCACAATACTTAAGTTAGTTCAAGAATGACAATACCATTTTAATCTACATAAGCCTGTCGTTGAAGCAGTTTCTTAAAAAAAATTGAAAAATAGAAAATTTATTAATGAACGGTAAAAGTTTCCCAAAAACAGTAGAAATATTTAGTTGCATATGGTTCAATGAAGGTTTTACTATCAAACGTAAATTTATCAATTCAACTGTGTCACCATAATCAGAAACATGCATATCTAATAATATGACAAAAATAATAAAGACAACAACCACACTGTAGTAAACAATTTATCTATAATAATAGAAAATATGTAACCTTGTTTCAATATTACTCAAATCCACTATGAAATTATTTATTTCAGATTTTGAACTTCTAGATCTAGAGTCTATAAAGAACAAAAAGGTTCAGTTTGTCTATAATGAGATTTGAGATGATTGTTTACTTTTGATTTCCATATACCATGAGCAAAATACTGATTTTCCAGTTGAAATTAAAAATGAAAACTCAACAACCCTTTCGATGCTCCAAAATATGAATTAGAGTACTAAAAATACCTCAAAATGATCATAAAAGAATCACTGTCAACTGCTCTGAGAAGTTTGTAGTGCTTTGTCAATAATTTTCCATTTTACAGTGCTTTATCAATGATTTTCCATTTTAGTATAAAAAGAAAAAAGATGTTTTCAAAATGGGAAAGAGATACGGGCTAGTGATAAAATACATGCCTAGGTATAGGGGAAATGTAGCACTCGCTGTAGAATGTCAAAAATATCTGTAATTGTTCATCTTGAATTAGAAAACAACAAAGGATACGTGCACAAAGCTACGCCTATAGAGCTACAATTGAGCCAGGTGCTGTGAAGAGCTCCAACCACATATTGAAGTGATATGAGCTTGCAACAAAAGAGGAGTTTTTGAGACATTAGTGATTGCAGGGGCTGTACTACTAATAGGACGAAGGCTAGGGCCATGTTAGTGCTTGTCATTTCTCCAAATGCTCTGTCTATGTTGTTATAGACTAACATGTATAGGGTATGTGTTTGGAATCTTATGACATGAACATAAATATGTATACTTAAACATATCTGAAGTTTAAAAGCATATACTGAAAGCTGAGTATCTTATGAATCCTTTATTTCTTTGAAAACTGGATACGTTCAGAGACTTTTATACATTAGAACTTTACGATTCTTTATACTCAACACTCTGCATATGTTCAAAGTTTTTGTATATACACCTTGAAACTAATATATATGAAACAGTGCACGCTCAATATCATATTTGACAACTGCATGCATGTAACACTGAAGCCATATAGTATTTGAAAACTGAAGTGTATACGAAAATTTTAATGTACTAAAGATTATGCTTCCTTAAAATCATACATTTGAAATTAAAATATTCTTAAAGCTTTCATATATATATATATATATATATATATCAAATACTGAAACAAATAAATGGGTTTGGGTGCTCTGTTGTGTACATGCGTGTATTCATATATGTGTGCCGGTGTGCAAGGTTAAGTGAGTGAGTGTATTCCATGTATGTGTGCGTGTATAATTGGGGATGCATGTGTGTTTGTAAGGACTGTGAATATGAGCCTGAGTGAATATATACACTCAATGAGTAAAAATTGAACTAACACGTTTAATTCATTAACCATACACGTAGATTATAGGTTAAAGATAGATAGTAAAATCAATACTACAATCAAGGTATAGGTACCTACTATTGTTTTTCTTTCTCAGTTTCCAAAACTTATAAAAATGAATCAAAATTCAAGATGTGCTGGCATTTTTATGGTTTCGTACCCAAATCTTTGCATGCAAAATTGCCAGGTTTTCATGTGCAATAGTCCCGCATGTTTATACGTTGATTTGATTTGGAATGAACATTTTATAATGTCATCTTAATATATGGATTCAGATCCGACTGAATAAATAAAACATTATATGATTTAATAATAATTTAATGCTTTGCAAGCTTTGTTGAAATAAATTAGGCTATCATTATTTATTGCTTTTGTACACTAAGTATTCAACTTATTGATTGAGTTGTCAGTAAGAATTATTGATAATTGCTTTCACTTTTGCAGATTTGTCATAAAAACTAATTTATATGAAATTTATCAAGCATTAATATACCTGCAGCAAATATAAGCAAGGAAATCTGGCTATAAACCTTAGTGGAGTTGAGAAACTGTTCAAATTTATTCAATATGGAGCCGAGAAACTACTCACTAAAATGAAACGATGTTAATAATAATTTAATGCTTTGTAAGCTTTGGTTAAATAAATTAGGCTATCATTATTTATTGCTTTTGTACACTAAGTATTCAACTTATTGATTGAGTTGTCAGTAAGAATTTGTGATAATTGCTTTCACTTTTGCAGATTTGTCATAAAAACTAATTTATATGAAATTTACCAAGCATTAATATACCTGCAGCAAATATAAGCAAGGAAATCTGGCTATAAACCTTAGTGTAGCTGAGAAACTGTTCAAATTTATTCAATATGGAGCCGAGAAACTACTCAAATCAAGGATGTCAATTCATATAAAGATATATATTAGTATAAAATGAGTCAGTGCCATATAGTCCCCTTTATAGCTGAGAAACTCAAGCACAAATAAAGCGGATAAGGACTTACAACCTCACTTTCAATGCAAGTATAAACTGTATAAATGTGGAAATTATAAACAAACAACGCTTGGTAAAAAACAGACTTAATACTAAACTAAAATGAAACGATGTTGATGAAATACACCTCTTGCAAGAAACCGGCACAATCCCAGCCTTAGATTCAGATGTGACCACCCAGGATATGAACACCCTCAGTTGTCCAAAGATTCAATGAAATCATGCAGGATGAAGTTGGTCCATGAATGTTGACTGTTTTCTTTCATAAGTTTACAAAACGATCATAGAGATTAGTGTGGAAATTGAATGAGAAAGTGTAGTACCTTCCGGAAGAAATAGGCACAATGTCGATTCAGATGCGACCAAGGAATTGACCATGAACCTACACAGTTGTGAAGTAAACTGATCACCTCTCCAGCCAGAACCACCGCCTTTGCCTTCCTCCACCCCGGCCAGCATCCAAACCGCCAGAACCACCAACCTCCCCCCTTGCTAAAGCGCAGCAATCACCACTCTCACCCTTACTTCAGGAACTGAAAGTTGAAGAAGTTTTTTACCCATATCGTACAAAAAGATCCATTCATGATGAGAAAGGAGAAATTTTCTCCAGAGAAGAGAATGGAGAAAGATGCGGTTATAAAAACTGGGTGTGGAGAATAGAATGGGAAAGATGCGGTTATTAAAACTGAGGGTGGTGTGGCAAGCAAATGACCAAAATGACCTATGTTTGGTGCTAGCATTTGAAAGGACGTTTTAGTAATTGCAAAAGCTTCATTTGAGAGTATTCCCATTATATATAGATATATATATAATATATATAATGATAGTACTATATAATACAGTTCGTATATGACCTTTTGTTTTTCCATCTCATTTAATCTATTGGCTGTCACTGCTCTTTCCTCTTCTTCCTGAAACTCGACCACCCTTCCACCATTTAGCTTGCTCCGCCATTATTCACTAACCATCCCTTCCCCTTGCTCGAGACCGAGCACATCCCTCCGATCCGCCTTCCCATTCGCCGCCGCCACCTTTACCGACTTCCCCTCCGCCCCTCCGCCTTACCGAATGACCAACCACCTTCTGCCTCCCCTTTCCTCTCACCACACAGGCCCTAACACCCCCACACAAGCAGCCACGTCGGCCTCTCATCCTCCATTGCCTATCACGTGACCTCCTCCGACCTCCAACTGCCATAACCCAAACTTCATGACACCTCACTTGAACAGCCTGCCTCGTCACCTTTTCCTTCACCGATCTCGCAGCCATTTTCCTTCGCCTTCCACCTCAGCTGGCGCCGAATCACCTTCTTCCTCTGTCGAGCCGGCCACGCTAGCTTCCCTTTTGCCGAGCAGTAGCTCCTTCTCTTCCTATTATAAAAAAAGATAGTAAAGGTATAGTATATTATAAAGGACAATATGTATATATGAAAGGATATTATACTTATACATTATAAGTTCATTCTGTTGATCCGTTGAGAAACGATGAACATATATAAGTGGTTGAGTAACATGCCCGCATATGCAGACTACAACCGTGCCTGCTCTCCTTTATTCCTACTTATTCACCTTATTATTGCAATCGGGTTTAAATTTTATTTATTCATTATATACACACACACACGTATATACTTTCTCTGACTTGGCTTTGATTTAGAAAGAAAAAGAAAGAAACGGAGTCATAGTTAATTGACTTTGCCTTTGACGTCTTTGTTTCCGGTTTTGTTTCTTGTTTGAAGTCTTTGTTTTGTTTTGTTTTTCGACTTAGGTTTTACATCTTGCCAAATTTATAAGTGATTTTTTTTTCTTCGATCCTTTGCTTCTTTGAAAAAGAAAAGAAAAAAAATCTGATTGTATTTATTTGTTTAATAATTGTTTTCTACGTTTCATATTTTTCTCACCTCCAGCAACTCGATTACAGCACTCACCGCATGCATATTTTGCTTACAGTTTGATTTAGAAATATATTTGTTTTGCATATATTTTTTTCTTGATCTATACTTATTTTCTTATAAATATACTCTGCATATAACTATTCGTTTTCAAATATAAATCTTCATAAGACTGTATATATAATTATATATATTTTTTAGTTTAAGGGAATCATAGTGATTGTTATGTTGTCCTGTTTATATATGTATATGTTTGATTTTAATTTATATGTGCTTTAAATTAAGTAATGATTGTGTAATATAATATATATATAGATTTTTGTTAATATATTATGTTTAAATATATAATATGTTGATTTTATTTTAAAATGCGTATTTCTAAATTTAAATATTGGTTTTATATAATATGCATCTCGTTCCAGTTTATATCAAGCTGAGTTTGATTTGGTTTCATCGATTCCCAATTATCAGCTTTGTTTCATCGATCTCAATTTCATTTGCGTCGCTTTGAGATTTGTCGTTGGATTGGTTGATCGGTTGGTTCAAATTCAATTCGTATCTTGTCAGGCTGTCAAATTCCTCTAGCCTCAGAAGGTGAGCAATCACTCACGATTATCATTCTTATAGTTAGTGAATTTGATTTCACTTGAAACGACAATTGAAATATGTTATTAAATTTGAATTGCTAGTTATTTAATTGTTAAATATGATATGCCAGTATCTGCAATTATTCATCTGCGATATATGACACCATATCCTGTTGTATATATTTTATTTTATTTATCACTAATGATATATGCCTGTTATTAATATGTTATATTTTATCATATTTGTTCTCACACTGTAAGTTCTCGGTTAATTTAGAATTCCCTATGGGTTGAAATGATACATACCCGAATGATTTTGTAGAATAGGGGAAAATCGTTATGGGTTGAAATGATAAACCCAAGTAATTTTCATTGATTTTAAATTTTGGGATTGCGGGTTGAAATGATATATACCTGTAGATATTTAAATTACGGATTGAAATGATAAATATCCGTATCCATAGGATAGAAAATTATATACGAACACCGTTGGTCTATATTTTGAAAAATGATTTCCAAAGTTTTGAAAGGAAATATATGGTTTTAATAAATATTGATTTTTATATATATGTTATTTTATATATGTATAAAATCTAGATTTTTAAAATAACATGTTTTGAAAATTTTAATTTATAAGTTAGTTTTGAAAATATTTTTTTTTAGTTTTTTCTTATAATTTTATAATATATATATATATATATATAAATATATTTAATACAAAATACATTTAATATAAATAAATTTAATAAAAATTTAATTTAATCGGTTTATAACATGTTTAAGTATTTATTTAAAATTTATATTAATATTTTAAAAATAGATGTTTTATAACTTTAATAATAAGGTTGGGAAGATAAATAATATTTACTTGGAATTTAAATTGGTTAATAATTGAATTTAAATAAGAATTTATTTGAACTGATTGATTTTGGGATTTCGAAAAATATGATTTATAACTTGATTTGATAAAAAGTGATTAAATGAATATTCTCAATTTTAAATAAAATGGGGATTGAATATTTAATATTGTTTAAAATTATAAATTGGGATTTTAATAAATTGTTATTAAAATGATTAATTGAATACTTTCCAATTTGAATAAAATTAGAGTTAAATGTTGAAATATAAATAAAATTTAGTGAATATTAGTCTCAGGTCCTTAATAAGTTTCAAAATACACAAAATCCTCAGTAAAAAAAAGTATGTAAATTAGGTCCCTAGAATTAAGTCACTAAGTAATTGCATGTAGTTATGCAATTATTCACTGAATAATTGCAGACATTTATGCAATTATATCCAAAAGGTGCATAAATTTATGCATTTTTTCCGGTGAATAATTGCGGAAATTTCCGCAATTTTTTTGGGGAATAATTGTGGAATTTTCCACAAATTTTTGAAAAAACTGCGAAAATTTTCGCAACTTTTTGGTGAATAATTGCGGAAATTTCCGCAAATATTTGAAAAAATTGCATAAATTTCCGCAGTTCTTCAGTGAATAATTGTGGAAATGTCTGCAATTTTTTGATATAATTGCATAAATGTCTGCAATTATTCACTGAATAATTACATAAGTGTATGCTATTATTCGGTAACTTAATTCTAGGGACCTAATTTACAAACTTTTTTTTACTGGGGTTTTTGTGTATTTTAAAACTTATTAGGGACCTATACCAAACTGTCTGTAATGACCCAAGATTTTAGGAATTTATCTTGAAAAAAAAATATACAAATAAGATTAAAATAATTTTTAAGCAGTTTATAAAATCATGTTTAAGGGAAAGATGAGATAGCTTGATGTGGTATAATAAAATGATGTGCCTTTGTGCACATAAAATACACATGAGTAGAGCTAGATCCCTGTATACTATGAATGAGTACATGATGCTATGCATGGAAAATGTATATATATATATGTATATATATATATATATATTTACTGATAAATAAAGAAAACCCTCAAATGTGCTATATGCAGAAATATAACTAAGTATACATGTGCATATATGTATCAGTATAAAATAATATAGATGTATATATGGATATAAGTTATTGTCTGTAAAACATATATGTAAGTATACTAACTAAGTATTAGAATTTAAACTAGTAATAGGAAACACACAAATATGTTTTTCTCTGGTGGGTAAATAAGAAGAAAAACACCAGATAATAAAGTAAAGGCTAAATATAGAAAATGGGAGGAAAACAAAAATGTATTTTGTATGGGCTGAATTAAGAAAGAAAGAAATATGTACATAATATTGCTGGAAATCAGATCACACATTTAGCATGCAAATAGACAAGAGAAAAAGCATTTTATGGAAAAGCAAGATTTCTGAAAATAACCAAAGTAGATAACCACTTTTCTCTTCACCAAATTAAGCCGGGGAGGGTAGAATCTTGGGTTCAAATAAAATGCAGATAACATAATTTTCTGGTGGGCAAAAATGGCTTTAGCCAATACCCAAAACCCTAAGGATAACTCTGTATATTTATAAGCAGCAGCCTCCTCTCCTTCTCAAAAAGAACTTTGAAAAAAAAACACCATATAAAAACATAAGGCAAGTGAAGGAAAAGAGCTTGAGGCTAAAGGCAGAAGTTATCAATTAATTAAGGAAGCAAAGAAGAGAGCTAGGTGAGAAAACTCACTCAACAGCTTAAGGCACTAAGTCCTAATGAAGGCAGCCAGTTATAAATTAATTTTTCTTAAAAGTGTATGTGATTGTCTTTTAGAAATTAAGGATGCTTTAATGCCAAATGGTTGTTCTGGTTGTTTTATTTTGAGAATATTCTAAATATGATCAGTATGCATGCATAAGTATCTTAAAACCCAGATCTCTTTCTAATATGATATTGGTTAGAAATATAAATAAATACCCAGAAAATAAAATGTGGAATATAAGCAAGTAGTGTTGGTTTTGGCTCAACCCAGAAGAATTGATGAGCATATGGGCTGCAATATACATATGTATATGTGCTGAGGCTTAAGATAAAAAGGAATTAGGAGTGCAATAGGCTTGCCTATGTGCTGATACTCCTGATTCAAAGAAAATATACAATAACCACCTAGCAAATAGATTTTGTGATTTAGGAAGCTTGGTCAATCTGAGTTAACTAAAGCACAGATGTTTGCAATAAAATCTTCTCATAGAGCCATAAACCAATGTTAGTTGTCTATATCTCCTTAAAATTACAAGAACATGTTTTAATAAGTACCAATACTTAAATTGCTTGATTACCTCTTTTTTTTATGAGAATGATGAGGAATGCTATGAGATGAATGCTTGTTTTTGTAAAATGACTCACTGATTGGGTTTTCCCTGAAAAATTTAAAAAGAGAAAATACCTGAGAACTTGATTAGGAAATGGGGTCAAGATTACTGCAGGAATGACTTGTGTTCTTGAGTAATACAAGTTGACACATGGCTTGTTTAAGTCCTGAGATCTTTGTGTAATGGAGTGAATTAGTTCATTACAGTGTGTCCATTGATTCATAAAATTGCAGATGAGACCAGGGTAGAAAAATATATCAAGGGAAGAATATTTGATATGATGATAAACTAGAGTTTTCCCAGAAATAAAATATGAGGAAAGAATGAATGATTTAACTCATATTGGTTATTTTCTGTTTGGTGTGAATGATTATTTGATTTATATTGTATGCCTGAGTGTATGTGCCATATCTATACAAAGTCTCTGGAAAGAAAGATTAAAGTGTACACATGCACAATGACACAGAACATGCACACAAGTATTACTTGTTTTCAAAGGGCAGAACTTTATGTATAGGTACTTAATTCAATTTTAACTTAATTAATTAATTGCTTTTGTGAATTTTCTCATACCAGACATGTGTCTGACCCTAGTGTGCTAATGGCATCTGGGGTGTCTCATTTAAAATGAGGCAGCTTCAAATGCTTTTTCAGGAACAGCAGCCTCTAGGTAGGAGTAGAAGCAAAGCATTGAGAAGAAGATTATAGCATGCTAGAATTAGATAGATAAGAGCTTAAAAGATGAAATTTGCATGTATTGATATTTTAAAAATTTCCATTGTAGTAAGTACAGAGCGATGTTGGATATTTGGTTAAGTATTTGGCTTGTAACTGGAATCTAAAAAAAAATATCTGAGATTTATTATCTGGAATGTTGAAAAGTTTTAGCTATAATTTTGTAAGTTAGATCCACAATAGGGATTTTATATAATGGAGAAGTTAGATCCATATTAGTAAATTTTATACAGGTTCAGACATGATTTGCTCAGATATTGTCATACTAGTACCTTAGTAATTTTAACATAAAACCTGAATTTCTTTTTACTAAAGCTTTGAGCAAAATGCATTTTAAGACCCTCTGAAATATGCCTGAGCAGAGAGTCTATTTAACCCATGTTTTTCTTTGCTAAGTATCCATATGTCCCAGGAAACTCACTCCGGACTGCATTTCATTTAGTCTAGTATCTTGGTATCAAGGAATCAAGCTTCTGGAATATGATAATTCACTTAAGAATATCCCAGATATGAGTTTGCATATAAGGTAGATTTTATAGGAAAGCAAACATAGAAAATGATAGAAGCTTATATCATTTTCAGAGCACAGACACTACCCTATTGATTTTTATAGATAATCATAACATAATTATCTGGTTTTTTTATGGATCATGTTTCATAGAGGATCCAGCAAGCTATCAAGGATTAAAAATCATACTGTTACCTATATGAATAAGATTTTATTACATAAATAATAAAAATTAAGCTATGTGGGGATTGATTAAATTTAATCAATCAATGTAACCTCTTGTTTGCCATAACCTGATTAAGCAAGAGGGGCACATGCATCTTCATATGTGTGTGCATATCCTTGTGGTTGCACTGATATATCTATATTGGTAAAACTTTTGATTCTGGATAAAGTTTGTTTATTGGAAAAAGAAAAATGACCCTGGGGAAAGATGTTTGTTAATATATGATATATATATATATATCACTTTGTAAAAAAAAATCCTTACAAAATGAAGGTAGAAAAGAGAGGGTCATTGCATTTGGTATCAGAGCTATGTTATTAAGCATAGCAGAAATAAAGATCAAGTTCTCTGATAGAAATAAAATTTAAAGAGACTAAATATATAACAATGTTTTCAGTGTAAATAAAACCACTGAAATAATAAAATTACCAATCAAACTAACCAGCTATGTAAATTATTATTAGCAAACTATGGTAGGAAGACCACCAAATCAGGGAGCAGGATCTTCCAATGCACCACCAATGGTCAATCTGCAAGACTTGGTGAGAGCATTTAGGGATGGGGCAGGACAAAGGCAAAAAAATCCCTATGAAGAACTCTCAAAATTACTTAAGACATATACTCATTTAGAAGGCAAAAGCTTTGAAGGGACAGAGAGTATTATGGAAATTCAAGCATGGTTGAGAACATTGGATAGAATTTTCAATGACATGCAACTTGATGATCAAAGAAAGAGGCAAGTGGCTTCGAGACAGCTAAAAGGAGTAGCTTTAAGCTGGTGGGAAGTAATCATTGCAGGAAGAAATGAGAATGAAATCACTTGGAATCAATTCAAAGAGATGTTGGAAGCAAGGTTTGTACCAGCATCAGCTAAGACTACCTTGCTAGAAGAATTTATTAGACTTAGGCAAGGAACTATGACTGTCACAGAATACACTCAAAAGTTTGAAGGGCTTTCCACATATGGAGCAATGCTTGTGGCAGATGAAGCATCCAAAAATGATACGTACATAAAAGGTTTGAACCCAGGACTTAGCAGAGCCATGTTACCTTATGCTGACAGGACCTTTGACCATGTGATAGACTTAGCTTTGAGGTTGGAGCAGCATGACAAGGAAAGGGAAAAATTTAGAAATTTCAAGAATAATAACAGTAAGAAGGGTAAGGGGAGATATCATCCTTATGATAAGAAGAAAGAAGAGGCCAGTACTAAGTCTATTGGGGATATTAAAGCTAAGGAAACCAAGAAGATTGTGTGCCATCAATGTGGAAAAGAAGGACATATCAAACCAAGATGTCCAGAATTGAAAGGAGGAGCTTTCAAGTGTTATTTATGTGGGAAAGAAGGGCACATGAAAAGAAATTGTCCTGAGAATAAGCAGCAAGGAAAATTAGCAAACTTGGAAGAAAAAGCCAGAACAGTGGAGATCAATACCGAGAAGAACATTCAAGTGGAAGGTACACTATTTATTTGTAATGTACCCATAGCAGTAGTATATGATACTGGAGCAACTCATTCCTTAATTTCCTATGAATTAGTTAAAATGCTGAAATTAAGTTGCATATTGGTTGAAACCCCTTTACATATACAATGTCCACTGGGAAGTTCTAGTGTTTTAAACATGATCTGTGTGGATGTGGGATTAAACATAGGAGGAGATACTTTTATTTCCAATTTATATGTTTTAAATTACCCAAATATAGGTGTTATTTTGGGAGTAGGCTGGTTAAGGCAATTCAAGACCATAATTAACTTAAACTCATCCACCATATCATTGCAAAACCATGGAAGCCAGAGGATCAAAATTTTATGTGAAGCGTCTAAGGGAAGAAAATTGTGTCATTTGATTGATTTGGGAAAAGATTTCAGTGAACATATTATTGAGGAAATTCCTATAGTCAATAAATACTTGGATGTTTTTGAGGAGGTTAATGGTGTTCCAAACCATAGGCCAGTGGAATTCCAAATTCATTTAGTCCCATGAGCAAGCCCAGTGATTAAAAAGCCAACAAGAATGGGGCCAAATGAACTAAAAGAATTAAAGAAACAATTAGAGGAATTAGAAAATAAGGGTTTTATAAGACCCAGTAATTCTTGCTGGGGGGCACCAGTGGTGTTTGTTAAGAAACAAGATGGTACTTTGAGACTCTGCATAGATTATAAGGAATTAAACAAGGTAACCATTAAAAATAAATACCCACTGCCAAGAATAGATGATCTTTTTGATCAATTGGCTGGAGCAAGAGTGTTCTCTAGGCTAGATTTAGCATCTGGTTTTCATTAAATGAAGGTGGAAGGATCAAGCATCAAGTACACTGCCTTTAACACTAGATATGGGTTGTATGAATTTTTGGTTATGCCATTTGGCTTGACCAATGCACCATCATACTTTGTAGATTTAATGAACAGAACCTTTAGAGATTATTTAGACAAGTTTGTGCTTATTTTTATAGATGACATTTTAATTTATTCCAAAACAATGGAAGAGCATGAAAGTCATCTGCACATGGTTTTGTCTAGACTAAGGGAAAAAGACTTAAAGGCAAAATACTCAAAATGTGAATTTTGGAAAGAAGAAGTGTATTTTCTTGGCCATGTTATATCTGCCCAAGGAATTTCTATGAACCTCAATAAAGTAGTGGCTATTCAAGCATGGAAGAGGCCAAGCACTGTGAGTGAAGTGAGGTCATTTATGGGGATGGCAGGATATTATAGGAGGTTT
Source organism: Allium fistulosum (assembly GCA_030737815.1). Lineage (NCBI taxonomy): Eukaryota > Viridiplantae > Streptophyta > Magnoliopsida > Asparagales > Amaryllidaceae > Allium > Allium fistulosum. The sequence goes on along the minus strand of CM060905.1, from coordinate 681,657,422 downwards.
ATAAAAGATTTTTCAAAAATTTCTACACCACTTACTAACCTAACCAGAAAGAACCAAGCTTTTGTTTGGTCAGAAAAATGTGAAAAGTCTTTTGAACAGTTGAAGGAGGCATTGGTGAATGCTCCAATTTTAAAGGTACCTCATGGAAATGAAGAATTAGTTGTATACACTGATGCTAGTGGATTTGGCTTGGGTGCAGTGTTGATGCAACAAGGCCAAGTCATTGCATATGCATCCAGACAACTTAAACCCCATGAAGTTAGGTATACCACACATGATCTTGAATTAGCAGCTGTGATCTATGCTTTGAAACTTTGGAGACATTATTTGTTAGGCACTAAGTTTGAACTTTACACTGACCACAAGTCTCTAAAATATTTATTTTCACAAAAAGATTTGAACATGAGGCAACATAGATGGGTGGAGTTCTTAGCTGCCTATGACTTTGACATACTCTATACACCAGGCAAAGCAAACAAAGTTGCAGATGCTCTAAGTAGACAGCATGCTAAATTGGCTATGATGATGATAGAAGAATTTAAGGACTTGTCTTTGCTAACTGAGTTAGAAATTGGGGAGAATGGTTGTGTGCACATTGATGAGCAGATGCATGGTGCACAAGAAAATAAAGGGAAGTTAAGCTTAATGACACTTCAACCAGATTTAATTCTGAAGGTAGAAAAAATGCAAGAACAGGATGCGAACTTATTAGAGAAGAAAATTCTCCTCTCAAAAGGGGAGGAAGTGATGAATTACCGTATTGATAAAAATGGTTATCTGAGATACCAAAATAGGATGTGTGTGCCAAAAGACACCGAATTGAAGAAAGAGATATTGAATGAATATCATAGAAGTAAATACTCCATACACCCAGGCAACACAAAAATGTACCAAAATTTGAAAAGAGACTTCTGGTGGAAGGGGATGAAATCTGATGTAGCTAAATACATTGCCAAATGTATGACTTGCCAACAAGTTAAGGCTGAAACCCAAAGGCCATCAGGGTTGATGCCGCCTCTTAGTGTACCACAGTGGAAGTGGGAAGATGTATCTATGGATTTCATAGATGGGCTGCCTAGATCTAAGAGAGGAAATACAAGTATATGGGTGATAGTTGATAGGCTAACCAAAGTAGCACACTTCATCCCAGTCAAGTCAGAAAGGACAGCACCAAAATTAGCTCAAATTTTTATGAAGGAAGTGGTAAAATTGCATGGCATTCCCAAAACCATTGTGAGTGATAGGGATACCATCTTCACTTCAAAGTTCTGAAGAAGCTTTCAAGAAGCAATGGGAAGTGAACTTTGTTTAAGTACTGCCTACCATCCTCAGTCAGATGGGCAGACTGAGGTAGTAAACAAGGTTTTGGAGGACATGTTGAGAGCATGTGTATTGGATTTTGGGGGCAACTGGGAAGATTATCTTCATCTAGTTGAATTTACATAGAACAACAGCTATCAAAGCACCATAGGAATGGCTCCATTTGAAGCCTTATATGGTAAGCCTTGTTTGTCACCTGTTTGTTGGGTAGAAGCAGGAGAAAGGGTTATTTTAGGGCCTGAGTACATACAAGAAACTAAGGAGAAAATTGAGTTGATAAGAAGAAGAATGGCAGCAGCACAAGATAGGCAAAAGAAATTTGCAGACAAGAAAAGGAGGCAGGTAGAATATGAAGTGGGAAATTTTGTTTTCATCAAAATCTCACCTATGAAAAATGTGCTGAGATTTGGGAAACAAGGCAAGTTAACCCCAAGATATATTGGACCATACAAAATTCTGGAAAGAATTGGTCCCTTGGCATATAAATTGGAATTGCCAGAAAACATGCAAGGCATACATGATGTTTTTCATGTATCACAACTGAGAAGGTGGGTACATGACAAGGCAGAAATTCTGGAGACCCCAACCCAAGTGCAAATAAATCCTAATTTGATATATGAAAAAGATCCAGTAAGGATTTTGGCAAAGGATGTGAAGAAATTAAGAAATAAATCACTGAAACTTGTAAAAGTACAGTGGAGTCTTGATCCCAGTGATTGCACATGGGAATTAGAGGACAAGGTTAGGATGAGCTACCCTAAGCTATTTTCAGATTAGAGGTAAATCTTTTTATTTTATTTTATTTTATTTTGCTTTTCTTTTGGATGCATGTATTTTTAGTTATTATCATAGAACTAGAAATCTAAGTGGTTGAGGAGTACTTGTTCTCTGGTTTAAGCTTGGAAAAATTGTGGGACACAATTCCTAAAAGGTGGGGTGTATGTAATGACCCAAGATTTTAGGAATTTATCTTGAAAAAATAATATACAAATAAGATTAAAATAATTTTTAAGCAGTTTATAAAATCATGTTTAAGGGAAAGATGAGATAGCTTGATGTGGTATAATAAAATGATGTGCCTTTGTGCACAGAAAATACACATGAGTAGAGCTAGATCCCTGTATACTATGAATGAGTACATGATGCTATGCATGGAAAATGTATATATATATGTATATATATATATATATTTACTGATAAATAAAGAAAACCCTCAAATGTGCTATATGCAGAAATATAACTAAGTATACATGTGCATATATGTATGAGTATAAAATAATACAGATGTATATATGGATATAAGTTATTGTCTGTAAAACATATATGTAAGTATACTAACTAAGTATTAGAATTTAAACTAGTAATAGGAAACACACAAATATGTTTTTCTCTGGTGGGTAAATAAGAAGAAAAACACCAGATAATAAAGTAAAGGCTAAAAATAGAAAATGGGAGGAAAACAAAAATGTATTTTGTATGGGCTGAATTAAGAAAGAAAGAAATATGTACATAATATTGCTGGAAATCAGATCACACATTTAGCATGCAAATAGACAAGAGAAAAAGAATTTTATGGAAAAGCAAGATTTCTGAAAATAACCAAAGTAGATAACCACTTTTCTCTTCACCAAATTAAGCCGGGGAGGGTAGAATCTTGGGTTCAAATAAAATGCAGATAACATAATTTTCTGGTGGGCAAAAATGGCTTTAGCCAATACCCAAAACCCTAAGGAGAACTCTGTATATTTATAAGCATCAGCCTCCTCTCCTTCTCAAAAAGAACTTTGAAAAAAAAAACACCATATAAAAACATAAGGCAAGTGAAGGAAAAGAGCTTGAGGCTAAAGGCAGAAGTTATCAATTAATTAAGGAAGCAAAGAAGAGAGCTAGGTGAGAAAACTCACTCAACAGCTTATGGCACTAAGTCCTAATGAAGGCAGCCAGTTATAAATTAATTTTTCTTAAAAGTGTATGTGATTGTCTTTTAGAAATTAAGGATGCTTTAATGCCAAATGGTTGTTCTGGTTGTTTTATTTTGAGAATATTCTAAATATGATCAGTATGTATGCATAAGTATCTTAAAAACCCAGATCTCTTTCTAATATGATATTGGTTAGAAATATAAATAAATACCCAGAAAATAAAATGTGGAACATAAGCAAGTAGTGTTGGTTTTGGCTCAACCCAGAAGAATTGATGAGCATATGGGCTGCAATATACATATGTATATGTGCTGAGGCTTAAGATAAAAAGGAATTAGGAGTGCAATAGGCTTGCCTATGTGCTGATACTCCTGATTCAAAGAAAATATACAATAACCACCTAGCAAATAGATTTTGTGATTTAGGAAGCTTGGTCAATCTGAGTTAACTAAAGCACAGATGTTTGCAATAAAATCTTCTCATAGAGCCATAAACCAATGTTAGTTGTCTATATCTCCTTAAAATTACAAGAACATGTTTTAATAAGTACCAATACTTAAATTGCTTGATTACCTCTGTTTGTTTATGAGAATGATGAGGAATGCTATGAGATGAATGCTTGTTTTTGTAAAATGACTCACTGATTGGGTTTGCCCTGAAAAATTTAAAAAGAGAAAATACCTGAGAACTTGATTAGGAAATGGGGTCAAGATTACTGCAGGAATGACTTGTGTTCTTGAGTAATACAAGTTGACACATGGCTTGTTTAAGTCCTGAGATCTTTGTGTAATGGAGTGAATTAGTTCATTACAGTGTGTCCATTGATTCATAAAATTGCAGATGAGACCAGGGTAGAAAAATATATCAAGGGAAGAATATTTGATATGATGATAAACTAGAGTTTTCCCAGAAATAAAATATGAGGAAAGAATGAATGATTTAACTCATATTGGTTATTTTCTGTTTGGTGTGAATGATTATTTGATTTATATTGTATGCCTGAGTGTATGTGCCATATCTATACAAAGTCTCTGGAAAGAAAGATTAAAGTGTACACATGCACAATGACACAGAACATGCACACAAGTATTACTTGTTTTCAAAGGGCAGAACTTTATGTATAGGTACTTAATTCAATTTTAACTTAATTAATTAATTGCTTTTGTGAATTTTCTCATACCAGACATGTGTCTGACCCTAGTGTGCTAATGGCATCTGGGGTGTCTCATTTAAAATGAGGCAGCTTCAAATGCTTTTTCAGGAACAGCAGCCTCTAGGTAGGAGTAGAAGCAAAGCATTGAGAAGAAGATTATAGCATGCTAGAATTAGATAGATAAGAGCTTAAAAGATGAAATTTGCATGTATTGATATTTTAAAAATTTCCATTGTAGTAAGTACAGAGTGATGTTGGATATTTGGTTAAGTATTTGACTTGTAACTGGAATCTAAAAAAAAATATCTTAGTTTTATTATTTGGAATGTTGAAAAGTTTTAGCTATAATTTTGTAAGTTAGATCCACAATAGGGATTTTATAGAATGGAGAAGTTAGATCCATATTAGTAAATTTTATATAGGTTCAGACATGATTTGCTCAGATATTGTCACACCAGTACCTTAGTAATTTTAACATAAAACCTGAATTTCTTTTTACTAAAGCTTTGAGCAAAATGCATTTTAAGACCCTCTGAAATATGCCTGAGCAGAGAGTCTATTTAACCCATGTTTTTCTTTGCTAAGTATCCATATGTCCCAGGAAACTCACCCCGGACTGCATTTCATTTAGTCTAGTATCTTGGTATCAAGGAATCAAGCTTCTGGAATATGATAATTCACTTAAGAATATCCCAGATATGAGTTTGCATATAAGGTAGTTTTATAGGAAAGCAAACATAGAAAATGATAGAAGCTTATATCATTTTCAGAGCACAGACACTACCCTATTGATTTTTATAGATAATCATAACATAATTATCTGGTTTTTTTATGGATCATGTTTCATAGAGGATCCAACAAGCTATCAAGGATTAAAAATCATACTGTTACCTATATGAATAAGATTTTATTACATAAATAATAAAAATTAAGCTATGTGGGGATTGATTAAATTTAATCAATCAATGTAACCTCTTGTTTGCCATAACCTGATTAAGCAAGAGGGGCACATGCATCTTCATATGTGTGTGCATATCCTTGTGGTTGCACCGATATATCTATATTGGTAAAACTTTTGATCCTGGATAAAGTTTGTTTATTGGAAAAAGAAAAATGACCCTGGGGAAAGATGTTTGTTAATATATGATATATATATATATATATATCACTTTGTAAAAAAAAAATCCTTACAAAATGAAGGTAGAAAAGAGAGGGTCATTGCATTGTCCCTAAAATTTATATTGAAAATGTTGGAATATTTAAACTTGAATCTTTGAACTTTAAATTGAAATGGTTAAACTGGAATTGATTTAAATTGAATTTTGGAAATTAATATGATTTGAATCGATTTGCGAAAATGGAGGAAACTAATTTTTATTATATAAAGTATTTTTAATATATCTAAACTATTTTAATTTATAACTATTTTAGTATATACTGTTTTCAATATTTAAACTGTTAAGTGGGAACTGTTATGATTACGAAAGTGTTATGATTTCAAAAGTGTTATGATTTCCGAAGTGTTGTAATTTTTGAAGTGTTACAATTCAGGAAATGAATATTATATAAAGTGAATAATGATATTTAATTGATATGGTTTTTGGAATGAATATGATATTTTGATATGAAGTATAAACTATTTGAATTATAAAATGACCATGGTGTGAAATAAGCATTTGGTTGTTAAAGAGACCGAGATCGGATATTGTCATATTCTCTGCCAATACCGAAAACCACTTTAACAACTATGCACGTGGTGGAGATTCGAGAACGAAGTAAGATGGTTTGGTGGTGATTCTATATGAGGTATTAGCCCAGCCCTGATTTCCACGAGTCAGCTTGATGTGGTTAAAACAGGAGCCACGCCGGGCCAAGTGAGGTCATTCCTCCTATCAAACACATTTCTTCGATACCATTCAATTGCTTTTGTGATTTGATTGGGTGCACCTTTGATTTGGGAGTGTGTCATGAGGTGGACGGTAGTAGCTGCTATGCGTTACCACCAGTCCGGATACGCAAATGGTATATTTATCCTGGCATTGCTTCGAGTGCCTTGTCGCATGCCCTATCGTGCCTTCTATGAGTTTGGTTTATACCATACCTATGGAGTGCCCTTTGATAGCCCACCAGTTTACGGAGGAATTACGGTACTATATAAACTATGGGAATATATAAAAATGTGTTAAGGGGGATATGGGTAACGCCTTAACGCTATTTTAATAGTTTATTTTACTATAGACATATTATAATAGCGTATTGTACTACATAGTAGATAGTTCCACGGATCCTTAGAGGATGGAAATCCCAAACATCCTTTAAGTTACTTATATTTAAGTTGACATTTCACTTGAGTTGAATTTATTAATACAAGAATGTCAATCCTGACTCGAGTGTTTTGTGTTTTGCTTTATGATTGGGTCAGACTAAGTGTCCCAGCATTTGAGACCCACCTTTGGAGTTTCGAGCTTTGCTTGGAGATCCATCTATATCTATTCAGCTTTCAGTTTTTCAGTTGACTCCAGTGTTATATCAGATTTTGTCATTTGACTATGTATTGAAACTTCTATATATTTGAGATTCTGTTGTATTTTATTTCAGACTCTGATTTTTTATAGTAGCTTCTTGAACTACTATTTATCTATCCCGCTGCTTATTGTTATATTACTCCGTGTCTATGATTCTATGATTGATTTATTTACTCTATATGATGAGTTTTGCCAAATATAAATTAACAATCTGACATTTTGAGCAATTCAAGTCCGACATATTTGGATGCGAGTGGTTCGAAATACCAGGTCGTTATATTCGTCATTAAAAACATCACTACTAGACTCGGGACCCCTTATAAGATTATATCCGATAATGGAACACAATTTGAAAGTGAAGAGTTTTCTCGATTTTGCTATAAGAACGGGATTATCAAAGGCTTTTCTTCCATGGCACATCCAAAGGCTAATGGAGCCGCTGAGGCGAAAAATAAGACTATTAAGACTATCTTGAAAAAGCAGTCGAATAAAGCCAAAGGAAATTGGATAGAAGAATTGCCACTTGTACTCTGGGCCTATCGTACGTCCACTACAACTGCAATGGTCATACCCCGTATTCTCTAACATATGGGTGTGAAGCAATGTTGCCAATTGAAATTGAGGTACCCTCATATTGAAGAATTGCATATGCATTTGATCCAAACCAAGACTGAAGAAAGAATCATTGGATTTAATACATGAGCTAAGAGTGAAACAGCTATTCGAACTGTAGAATATCATAGGAGAATTTCGAAATACTACAACTCAAAAGTAAAAAACAAGATCATTTCAAGAGGGAGATTTAGTACTCCAAAGGGTGATGGCAAACACAAGAAATCATGCTGATGGACCGCTAGGACCAAATTGGAAGGGTCCCTTGATTATATGTAAAGTAATTCCTCATGGTGCTTACAGGTTATGTCGACCAGGTGGCAATATGGTTCCCAGAACGTGGAATGTGGAACATTTGCGACCATATTTTCTCACAGTAAACAAATAAAGTACCTCTTCCATAAGAAAAGTCTACATGGTTGAGAGTAAAATTCTCCTCGAATTTCGAAACTACCTTAAATGGTTAAAAGCCTTTGTCCGCGTCAAGATGGCCAGGTCAAAGCGCCTCCTAAAGGGAGGTTAGAGTAAGCTTTTACCCGCCCTATGCTATGGCCAGGTTAAATTATCAACATGCCATTGATCGTGCCACGCTATGGCCAAATCAAGGCAGCCCTTGGAGGGGGGATGGAGTAAGCTCTTGGTCCCGCCATGCTTTGGCCTGGCCAAGGCACTGAACAAAACTTCAGTCTAGCCATGCTATGGCCTGGCTAGAGCACCTTCTGGAGGGAGGACGGAGTAAGCCCTTGGTCCCGCAATGCTATGGCATAGCCAAGGCACCGAACAAGCCTTCGGTCCCGCCTATAAGGCCTAGCTGGAGCGCCTCTTGGAGGGAGGTTGGGTAAGTCCTTGGGTCCTGCTTGTCGGTAAGCTAACCAAGGATCCATAAAACAATGGACTAAGATGTCCAAGCCTGAGAAGAGGCGCACCAAACAACGACAACATATGGAGCCTAAAAGATGGCACATGTCAAAGTAATCAAACACAAAGAGTGGTGCAAAACAAAAAGCTCAAATAAGAATCTACAACCTTCGATTGATTTCCACAAGAGGATTTCTGGACTTCATTTATTAATTCCTGAATCTGGGTTTTGAGTCTCCTACTATTGATTTCTGGTCTTCACTTGTACCCAAATCCGGGTTTCGGGTCTCTTACCGTTGATTTATGGACTTCATTCATTAATGCTTGAATCTGGGCTTCGGGGCCTCTATTATGGATTTTTGGTCTTCTATTAATTCTTGGGTCTATTTTACTAATACTTGAATCTGGGTTTTGGCCCTTCTTTTATTTTAGATAAGGATTTTTTGGACTCAAATTATTTGTTCTGAAAAGGGGATTCCTAGCCTTCTATTACTTATTTCCAAATAATGATCTTAGTACTTTTCTTATCAAACAATTATTTTGGTCTTCCATCAGTTATTTTCAGAAGATAATTTTTGAACTTTTATTATTTATCTCCAAATGGGGATTCCTAGTTTTTTATGACTTATTTCTAGATGATAATTTTTGGACTTTTATTACCAGACAATTGTTATCACCAGAAGAAGGCTTCTGAACTTCAACTATTAATGCTAGATATAAACTATATGCCTGATCTTCTATTAATAACACAAGGGTTTAATTTCTGGACTTCTTTCATTATTACCAAAAGTAGATGTTGGGACTCCTATTATTATTTCCAAACAAGGATTTTTGACCTTCAATCATTCCTAACTATGGATTTCTTATCACTTGTTAACTCCATATGATAGTCTATTTATCTCCGTTATTTCTAGATTTAGAATTCAGGAATTCTACTATTAAAAATGCTAATATTGTCTTCAATCATATTAAGGACAAATCATTCAACATATTTTATATGAATTTTGAACTAACAATGAAGAAAGTTACTTACTTTAAACTTTGCAGGGAAATAAGGTTATTCAGGATGGAATAGTGCAAAAGGAAAGTTATTAGATTTCTGTCCTAAAGAACAAAATCTTCTTACATACGGAGGGGGGAGGGGGGGAGGGGGGAGGGTTGCAAAATGTTAACCATAAAGCTTACTAAAGGACAAAGGCATGAAAGATGGCCCATAAAAGTGTTGAAAAGGCTTCACAAAAATTGAAAAGAAGGGTTTCGATGGCATTAAAGTAGCTTTCGAAGAAGTTAGGTTGGTGCCCCAAGCGCCTGATGCACCTACAAGTATTGCGTGAAATAAGAGCTTTCGAAGGAGTCGAAAGGGAGGCAAGGCTACCCTTCCTCCTAAGTTAATCATTTCGATGTAGTTGATTCCGCATACATAACGAAGTCTTATATGAGTTCGAAGCACCTTTCGAAAGTATCAAGTAACAGGCTCGTGCACAAGAACCAAACCCTTAAAAAGGGTTGGTTTCGCCAATGTTAATTTTCTATGAAGCATATTTTATCAACATGTAACACCCCACACCCCTTAGTATACCCAAAGGACACACTAAAAGATGTGGTGCATTGTCGTATAACTAAAACTAGCAGAGACTAAGATTCACAAGACAAAATAGATAAAAACAGTGGAAATAATTAAAATAATAATTTGCTAAAATTCAAACTTCATAATATAGAATTATAAAACCAAATACATCATATGTATCAAAATACCAATATATGTCTCATGAAATCAAAACCTTAGTCTCATAAATATCAGACTACAAATTATCCCTCGTAAAGTGCCCGTACATGGAATAAGCTAAAAACTAAAAATAAAGAAGAGAAATACATAAAAAATCTCTGCCAAAGAAGTCCCCAAGTGTCTGCAATCTATCATCCTTGCTCTTGCTAGCCTATGGGGGGAAAAGGGGAAAATAGAGGAGTAGGTCAGACTAAAAGTCTGCTGAATGATAGTAATTACTAGAATCTTTAAGCAAAGTAAAAGTAATAGACTTTACAACAGTTCTAGTATATAAAAGGAAAGAAAGGAAATAGAGAGAAGGAATAAGCTGGAAATAAATACGAATTAACTAAATTGACATAATTGATTAACTATGATTGTTTGCAATTGTTTTTGATAGCTTCTTAGATTAAGCTGAATTCCTAATACCACCCTTTGATCGGCCTGCTACTCCATAGAATCTACTGTGTACCGGACGCTAAAGCTCCATACGCAGTAGACATTGGTGCCTACGAAAGGCACACATTTAGCGCTTAGAACTCATAACGATTACTGAGCACCCGAATGGAAGTCACACGCGTAACCGCCACCATGCTTATGTTACCTGTTGTTCCACCTATTGGGTCTTCTTATTATCTCAAGCTCCAGCATAAGCATCCTCCTCGTCACACTCCAAGATTATGTGAGACACCTCGTCTCACTTCAAGGTTATGTAAGACACCTCGTTTCACTTCAGGGTTATGTGAAATACCGTGTTAATAGAAATAATAAGGGAAATGCTGTTGGTACTGGTCCATCATCTAAACAATATCTAGTTGCGCCCGTTGCCCAAATCCCCACGATTTGGACTTCTACTTATTGACCATTTACTGTCGTTATTTACATAAGCGTGCCCCTCGTCTCACTTCAGGATAATGTGAGACACCTCATCTCACTTCAGGATTATGTGAGACACCTCGTTTCACTTTAGGGTTATGTGAAACACCGTGTCCATAGAAATAAGGGAATGTTATTTGGTACAGGTCCTACTTTAATTCTTTGTTTATTAACTTAGATAAATTATTTAAATAAGCCTTTATTTTGTTCTTACTATCTGTGCTTATTAATTTATCCTAAGTCTTAAAATAAGTGTCACTCTGTTCTATTTCTTATTATAAACTACGTTATAATCATGCTTATTACTTAACCCAAGGTCTAAGTGTAAAAATAAGCTTCTTTCATCTTATACTCTTTTTAGTTATAATTCTAAGTTATAACTAGGCCAATTATCTTTAATTAGTCCAATTCTAACATCAATATCATAATTAGGCTCAATTTCAGTCTTAATTCTATTTTTATTACAGTTTTTACAATTTCCATCTTATCTTGTGTTATGTCAGTATTCTTATAATTATAATCCATATTCGCGTTTAATCTATTCTAATCCATACGTGAAGTAGAAGAAGGAGAAATAAAAGAAAACTGAAAATAGAAGAAAATCCAATGCGTAGGAAAAAGATGTAAATAACGCATAAATAACAGTAAATAAATTAAAATACTGTAAATAAACTATAGATAAATGGAAAAGCTATAATTAACAGAAATAAACAAAAATTAACTAAAAAGAATAGCTACAAGAAATAGACTGAAAATAAGTCTAAAAACTGTAAATAAACTACTAAAAGGCTATTCCAAAAATTGTAGTAAAACTACAACTATTGGAAACCCTATTATTTAAATTACTTAAAAAAATTAAATAATTACAACCACTCACCTGAGATAAAAGCTAGAATCCCTTTTTTTTAACAGCAACCAAAATTCTCAAGAAATCTCCTCTAATTTGTACAATCTCCACTTTTTATTTGAATGTATATATAATATAATTTTATTTTATAAATGAAGAATGTAGGTAAATATTCGAGAGAGAGAGAGAAATGGAGGCTAGGTTTCGATTTTAGAGTGAAAACCTATGTTAGTTTAGGTCCTATATATAGTGTTTTAGGTGTGCTTTCAACCGTAGATTAGAATCTCTAGAAACTTCTGCTGACTCATTGCTTTTTTTAAATTTTTTTAGGAATCCTGTAACCTTAGGCTCTGATACCAAGTATAACATGCCACACCCCTTAGTATACCCAAATGGACACACTAAATGATGTGGTGCGTTGTAGGTATAACTAAACCTAGTAGAGACTAAGATTTACAAGACAAAATAGATAAAGACAACGAAAACAATTAAAATAATAATTTGCTAAAAGTCAAACTTCATAATATAGAATTATAAAACCAAATACATCATATGTCTCAAAATACCAATATATGTCTCATGAAATTAAAACCTCGGTCTCATAAATATCAAAGTACAAACTATCCCTCACAAAGTGCCTGTACATGGAATAAGCTAAAAACTGAAAATAAAGAAGAGAAATACATAAAAAATCTCTACCAAAGAAGTCTCCAAGTGTCTGCAATCTATCGTACTTGCTCTTGCTAGCCTATGGGGGGAAAGGGGAAAATGGAGGAGTGGGTCAGACTAAAAGTCCGGTGAATGATAGTAATTACTATAATCTTTAAGCAAAGTAAAAGTAATAGACTTTACAACAGTTCTAGTATATAAAAGGAAAGAAAGGAAATAGAGAGAAGGAATAAGCTGGAAATAAATACGAATTAACTAAATTGACATAATGGATTAACTTTGATTGTTTGCACTTGTTTTTGGTAGCTGCTTAGAATAGGCTGAATTCCTAATACTACCTTTGATCGGCCTGCTATTCCATAGAATCTACTGTGGACTGGATGCTAAAGCTCCCTATGCATTAGACATTGGTGCCTACGAAAGGCACACACTAAGCGCTTAAAACACATAACGATTACTTAGCACCCGAATAGAAGTCCCGCGTAACCGCCACCATGCTCATGTTACCTGTTGTTCCATTTATTAGGTCTTCTTATAACCTCAAGCTCCAACATAAGCGTGTCCCTCGTCTCACTTCAGGATTATGTGAGACACCTCGTCTCACTTCAAGGTTATGGGAGACACCTCGTTTCACTTCAGGGTTATGTGAAACACCGTGTCCATAGAAATAATAGGGGAAATGCTGTTGGTACTGGCCCGTCATCCAAACAATATCTAGTTGTGCCCCTTACCCAAATTTCCATGATGTGGACTTCTACTTATTGATCATTTACTACCGTTATTAACATAAGCATGCCCCTCCTCTCACTTCAGGATTTTGTGAGACACCTCGTCTCACTTCAGGGTTATGTGAGACACCTCATTTCACTTAAGGGTTATGTGAAACACCGTGTCCATAGAAATAAGGGAATGTTATTTGGTACAGGTCCTACTTTAATTCTTTGCTTATTAACTTAGATAAATTATTTAAATAAGGCATTACTTTTGTTCTTACTATTTGCGCTTATTAATTTATCCTAAGTCTTAAAATAAGACTCACTCTGTTCTATTTCTTATTATAACTTACGTTATAATAATGCTTATTACTTAACCCAAGGTCTAAGTGTAAAAATAAGCTTCTTTCAACTTATACTCTTTTTAGTTATAATCTAAGTTATAACTAGGCCAATTATCTTTAATTAGTCCAATTCTAACATCAATATCATAATTAGGCTCAATTTTAGTCTTAATTCTATTTTTATTACAGTCTTTACAATTTACATCTTATCTTCTGTTATTTCAGTATTCTCATATTTTTAATCAATGTTCACGTTTAATCTATTCTAATCCATACGCGAAGAAGAAGAAGGAGAAATGAAAGAAAACTGAAAATAGAATAAAATCTAAAGCGTAGGAAAAAGATGTAAATAATGCATAAATCACAGTAAATAAATTAAAATACTGTAAATAAACTATAGATAAATGGAAAGCTATAATTAACAGAAATAAACTAAAATTAACTCAAAAGAATAGCTAAAAGAAATAGACTGAAAATAATTCTAAAAACTGAAATAAACTACTAAAAAGAATATTCCAAAAATCATAGTAAAACTACAACTATTGGAAACCATATTATTTTAAATTACTTAAAAAATCTAAATTATTACAATCACTCACCTGAGACAAAAGCTAGAATCCCTTTTTTTTACAGCAACCAAAATTCTCTAGAAATCTCCTCTAATTTGTACAATCTCCATTTTTATTTGATTGTATATATAATATAATTTTATTTTATAAATGAAGAATGTAGGTAAATATTTGAGAGAGAGAGAGAAATAGAGGCTAGGTTTTGATTTTAGAGTGAAAACCTAGGTTATTTTAGGTCCTATTTACAGTGTTTTAGGTGTGCTTTCAACTGTAGATTAGAATCTCTAGAAACTTCTGTTGACTCATTGCTGTGTCAAATATTATAATGCGCCTTGTCAGCGCCTTATCTTATATTTAATTTAATTAATTTCACCCTCAATAATATACAAACTATAAATAATGTTTTCTTCTTCTCAATTAATTTCTAATTTTTGATATTTTATTTCATATTAAATTCCCATGCGTCTCTCTTTATTCGCATGTTTCATTTCAATTTTCAACGTCCCATTTAATTTACATGTTTACGTCTGAAATAAATAAACAAACAACATATCAATATCTTTTCACATTTACATCTGAAATAAGTAAATTAACATGTCAATATTTCTCCATGTTTATATCTAAAATAAATTAATAAATAACTAGAAATTCTTATGCCATTATTGTTCATATTCTCGTTTGAATTAATTAGATGAAAAACATGTGAATTGTTACGTCAATATTCTATATATTCAAATCTGAATTCATTAAATAACATGTGAATTGTTATGTCTACATTTTTTCCATATTCACATCTGTTGTAATTAGATAAATAACATATGTCCACAAACCTGTATATATGTTCTGTATTAATTAGTAACCTAATTCTTTACCTTTAAATTGAGCAATCAACTACATTAATTGATTGGTATTAATGTTTTTATGTTTAAAAATCAAACCGACCCTTATTCTTTACTAACAAAGAAATAACATACCTTATATTTTCTGTAAAAATGTAATCCTTCCATAATACACTCTTGCCTTTTCTTTTCAAAATAAAATATTTATTTTATTAAATGCCTTCTTTTTATAAATATATGGTTACATTTTCTCTCATTTACAATAACCCATCTCATTTGAACATCGTCATCTAAATTTATAAAAGTGGATGCCATCTTTTTAAATACACCGTTATACCTTTTTTTTCTTCTTTTGTAACAAAAGAAACTCCTTGTTTATAAAATCATACATATATTCAAAAATGAGAAGTTTATTTTATTTATCTCAAAACATGCATTTATTTTTATTTAAAATGTTCATTCCATTTTGATATCAATGCAGGTTCTTATATTAAACTCAATCATTACAATTTAATTCCCTTTTCCCTTTCTAATTGAAAATTTTCAATAAATCTACGACCAATTAATTTCAATACAAATTTCAAATGAATTCTAATTATAAACACTATTTCATTTCACTTATAATTATTTATTAATTCCTCCTTAAATTTTGGGTTGTTATATTCTCCCCTCCTTAAGAGATTTCGTCCCCGAAATTTCTATGGATAGAAGGGTGAAATAAAAATTTTCATCCAAGTTCTTTAACCAACTACTCAAACATCACCCATTAATCCATTGTCCTTAAGTTTTTCTAATGCGATTTATGATACTTATGCAATTAGTGTAGTGTCAATGTCCCTAACTAATGCAAAAAATTAGGCGGTCCACTGATTCAGTTGACCTCCTTTTATGCAATCATGTCCGTGCCATGTATCCAAATGAATGCAAAAATTCCCTACTGATAACTGATAGTTCTATATGCGTGCTACAGTCATCATCCAAATGCAACAATCATATGATAATCATCCATTTATAGCAACCATGGAATAAAATAAAATGCAAATGCGCACACATCCATATGCATATGCTCTAGTGTCCTAGTTAGGCCGATGCCTAAAAGATAATAGTGCCTAGTGTAAGTATATGCGTCCATTAGTATCCACTAGCAAACACTTGCAACCACTAGCATTCATCATACATAACATGTTCTAATAACATGTTTACATCAAATCCTATGATCCATAGGTTAAATCCTAAGTTCTACTCTCCCAAGGGATGATAAAGGAAAGAACCTATTCAAAACTAAAGTTGGAAACAAGAAATTCAAAATTTAGTATCAAAGAGAGATGTGGATAAGAAGTACGCATTTTCTCCTAATCAATTTAATCTTCTCTAAAGTCTTTTTAACCTCTATAGACTATATCCAACACGAAAGCGACTTGCGCGGTCTTCCATAAAGAGCTTCGGAAGGTGTCATTCCAATGCTAGCTTGAGAACTACTATCTTATGTGAATTCCACTAAAGAAAGATGCTTTTCCCAAGTTCTTCCAAAATCAGGAATATCCATTCTCAACCATGCGTGTCTTACGATTTTACTAACTCCATTTTACTGTTCTTCTTTAGTCTGTTCACATGAATCAACATTCCTAGGTTCTCACTAGGGTCCTATACACTCTACGGAGACTTTATTATTACTTCCAAAAGTAATTACTGCTATCTCCTTTGTAGCCTTACACCTTTTCCGTTACACCTAGGAAATGATTCCCATCTACTTCACATTTAGGAGTTCGGTTCGATGTTTATAGTTCCATTTTAAAAATTAAGGTTTTTAATTTTTAAGACATCAAATCCCAAAACCTTTGTCTTTAAAAGTGTTATCTTTAAGTTTCTATTAAATTCAAAAATACTAGGTTACTTAAAATCTTATCTTTCTAGACTTGCATCTTCACAGCCTTTTGAATTTACATTATTTCCCATACCTAGAGGGAAAAACTTTTAACTCCAAAACTTATTCCTTGTTTTCTTCTAAAGGCCTTTTTAGTTTTCTATAAAAATTTGAATTTTCAAATTCTACTTTTATTAAGTTTTCATTTCCAAAAACTTATTTACTTTTTCACCAAACCATTTTCTTTAAAAATATCTTCAAAATATCCTAATGTGTTTTCAAAACATCTTCTTATTACACCTAACAGTCTCACACCTTAATGTATTGGAACTACTTTCTCCTATGAGAAATTATCAACGCAAAAATCTTCTATGAACCTTTTTAAAAGAGGACTTCATGTTTAGGTGAAGCTATAAGGAACTAATTTTATACTTTTCGAAATAGGCTATACAAAATATGTTACTTCTCTTATCTTGTACATCTCTTTCATGTATTCCTTGTAACTTGCACAAAACATTTTTATTGGTTTCATAGAAAATTATACCATTACTTTTTTTTCCATTCCAATAGATTAAAGTATGTTTAATTTACATTCTCTTATGATAGACATCTTCTAATATCTAACTTGCTCTTTTCTTTTCAGAAAAACTCTCCTCTAAAATTGCTTTAATATATCCATAACCAAAAATATTTCCTTATAATAAGTGTATTTTACAAATCACTTTTATTTTTACTCTTAGAAATTATCTTTTTAAAATCATTTTTATTTGGGTTTAAAATAGATGTTGCGTAAAACACTGTTATTATAACCCAAAAATTATAGTGTATGAATTTAATTAAAAACAAATACTAATAAACCTCATATACTATGTAAAAACATTTACTTTCGGAGTAACCTACTATAACAATAGTGTTATAGCCTATGCTCTCTTTATTTTCCACGAAAGCATCTATTATAACAATAAATGTTGTAACCTATGCTTTCGATACTTAATACACTCTAGGCTTTTATATTTAAAATCTTTGTTTACCTATAAAGAAACCAGCGAGCTATATATGCTCTATAAATCTTCAAAAGAATTTCACTTTTAACAAAATTTATATCATATAAAAACCAATTTAAATTTCATACCACTTTTTTCTTTCAAAACCCCAATATTTACTTCTTCAAAAATATTGACAATTATATTTTTCAATTCTAACTATTTCATTTTATTGGGCTAGGCATAAAGTGGATTTTCTTCTTACTACCCTAGGAGTACCCTTCCTAAATATTGGGAATCTCATTTCCTTACTAAAGTCTTTTACTTCTATTCCTCTTTTATGCTCATATTTATTCCAATGCACTACTGTTAAATCCATTTATCTGAACCTAAATGTACAAAACCATTTCTCAAACTCTTTCCATGAGTTGACCTTCTCTATGCCACAAAAAACGCACTTCCTTACTCCAAAAGTGACACTTGAAGAATTTTGCCTTCAACCGATGAATAAGAAGTGTACAAAGAACCTCCTTAAAATGTCTGGGAAATCTTTAACGACTGGAACAAAATCTAGCTCTCATAGTGATGAATCAAGAGAATAAAGGAAGCTTAACATGACTGCCCCCTATGAATTGCAAGAAACTTCGAGAGTCCGTCCGCTACATGTCCCTAATCTAACGACTCCCTTCTCGCAGTCTAATATCGCACCATAAGTGTATAACCAATCCATCCCCAAAACCATCCCATACCCTGAAAATCCCAGTACATAGGCGTCACAATCAAACTCTATGCCTAGTATAAAAATTTTCAGACCCCTACAAATCATAGACAAGTGTGCCGATCCTTCTTTGTGGTTTGAAACAACAATATGGTCTACTAATAAATAGATGTTTAGGTGAAAACAACCTACCAAAGAACTAGAGATGGAAGAGTGTGATATTCCAGAATCGAAAGGAGTTTGAACTGGACTTTGAGGGGATTTTTAAGAAAAACTCTTTATTATTTGAAAACTAATTCTAAATTAAAGAGCTTCTTCTCTGAAAAATACTATTAAAACCAGTTATTTTGAAAAATACTTTTCTTTTTTTTTAATTTTTTTAGGAATCCTGTAACCTTAGGCTTTGATACCAAGATAACACCCCACACCCCTTAGTATACCCAAAATGACACACTAAAAGATGTGATGCATTGTAGGTATAAATAAAACTAGCAGAGACTAAGATTTACAAGACAAAATAGATAAAAACAGCAAAAACAATTAAAATAATAATTTTCTAAAAGTCAAACTTCATAATATAGAATTATAAAACCAAATACATCATATGTCTCAAAATACCAATATATGTCTCATGAAATCAAAACCTCAGTCTCATAAATATCAAAGTACAAACTGTCCCTCACAAAGTAACCATACAAGGAATAAGCTAAAAACTGAAAATAAAGAAGAAAAATACATAAAAAATCTCTGCCAAAGAAGTCTCCAAGTGTCTGCAATTTATCGTCCTTGCTCTAGCTAGCTTATGGTGGTAAAGGGGAAAATGGAGGAGTGGGTCAGACTAAAAGTTTGGTGAATGATAGTAATTACTAGAATCATTAAGCAAAGTAAAAGAAATAGACTTTCCAACAGTTCTAGTATATAAAAGGAAAGAAAGGAAATAGAGAGAAGGAATAAGCTGTAAATAAATACGAATTAACTAAATTGACATAATTGATTAACTTTGACTGTTTGCACTTGTTTTTGGTAGCTGCTTAGAATAGGCTGAATTCCTAATACTACCCTTTGATCTGCCTGCTACTCCATAGAATCTATTGTGGACTGGATGCTAAAGCTCCCTACGTAGTAGACATTGGTGCCTACGAAAGGCACACACTAAGCGCTTAAAACACATAACGATTGCTGAGTTCCCGAATAGAAGTCGCACACATAACCGTCACCATGCTCATGTTACCTGTTGTTCCATTTATTAGGTCTTCTTATGACCTCAAGCTCCTGCATAAGCGTGTCCCTCGTCTCACTTCAGGATTCTGTGAGACACCTCGTCTCACTTCAAGGTTATGTGAGACACCTCGTTTCACTTCAGGGTTATGTGAAACACCGTGTCCATAGAAATAATAGGGGAAATGCTGTTGGTACTGGCCCGTCATCAAAACAATATCTAGTTGTGCCCCTTACCTAAATTTCCACGATATGGACTTCTACCTATTGACCATTTACTACCGTTATTAACATAAGTGTGCCTCTCCTCTCACTTCAGGATTATGTGAGACACCTCGTCTCACTTCAGGGTTATGTGAGACACCTCATTTCACTTTAGGGTTATGTGAAACACCGTGTCCATAGAAATAAGGGAATGTTATTTGATATAGGTCCTACTTTAATTCTTTGCTTATTAACTTAGATAAATTATTTAAATAAGGCATTACTTTTGTTCTTACTATCTGCGCTTATTAATTTATCCTAAGTCTTAAAATAAGACCAACTCTGTTCTATTTCTTATTATAACTTACGTTATAATAATGCTTATTACTTAACCCAAGGTCTAAGTGTAAAAATAAGCTTCTTTCATCTTATACTCTTTTTAGTTATAATCTAAGTTATAACTAGGCCAATTATCTTTAATTAGTCCAATTCTAACATCAATATCATAATTAGGCTCAATTTTAGTCTTAATTCTATTATTATTATAGTCTTTACAATTTACATCCTATCTTCTGTTATTTCAATATTCTTATATTTTTAATCCATGTTCACGTTTAATCTATTCTAATCCATACGCGAAGAAGAAGGAGAAATGAAAGAAAATTGAAAATAGAAGAAAATCCAAAGCGTAGGAAAAAGATGTAAATAACGCATAAATCATAGTAAATAAATTAAAATACTGTAAATAAACTATAGATAAATGGAAAAGCTATAATTAACAGAAATAAACTAAAATTAACTCAAAAGAATAGCTAAAAGAAATAGACTGAAAATAATTCTAAAACTGAAATAAACTACTAAAAAGATTATTCCAAAAATCATAGTAAAACTACAACTATTGGAAACCATATTATTTTAAATTACTTAAAAAATCTAAATAATTACAATCACTCACCTGAGACAAAAGCTAGAATCCCTTTTTTTTACAGCAAACAAAATTCTCTAGAAATCTCCTCTAATTTGTACAATTTCCATATTTTATTTGATTGTATATATAATATAATTTTATTTTATAAATGAAGAATGTAGGTAAATATTTGAGAGAGAGAGAAATGGAGGCTAGGTTTTGATTTTAGAGTGAAAACCTAGGTTAGTTTGGGTCCTATTTATAGTGTTTTAGGTGTGCTTTCAACTGTAGATTAGAATCTCTAGAAACTTCTGTTGACTCATTACTGTGTCAAATCTTATAATGCGCCTTGTCAGAGCCTTATCTTATATTTAATTTAATTAATTGCACCTAAATAATATAAAAACTATAAATAATGTTTTCTTCTCCTCGATTAATTTCTAATTTGTGACATTTTATTTCATATTAAATTCCCATGCGTCTCTCTTTATTCGCATGTTTCATTTCAGTTTTTAACATCCCATTTAATTTACATGTTTACGTCTGAAATAAATAAATAAACAACATACCAATATCTTTCCATATTTACATCTGAAATAAGTAAATTAACATGTCAATATTTCTCCATGTTTATGGCTAAAATAAATTAATAAATAACTAGAAATTCTTATGCCAGTATTGTTCATATTCACGTTTGAATTAATTGGATGAATAACATGTGAATTGTTAAGTCAATATTCTATATATTCAAATCTGAATTCATTAAATAACATGGGAATTTATATGTCTACATTTTTTTTCATATTCACATCTGTTGTAATTAGATAAATAACATATGTCCACAAACCTATATATATGTTGTGTATTAATTAGTAACCTAATTCTTTACCTTTAAATTGAGAAATCAATTACATTAATTGATTGGTATTAATGTTTTTATATTTAAAAATCAAACTGACCCTTATTCTTTACAAACAAAGAAATAACATACCTTATATTTTCTGTAAAAAATGTAATCCTTCCATAATACACACTTGCATTTTCTTTTCTTTTCAAAATATAAAATTTATTTTATTAAATGCCTTCTTTTTATAAATATATGATTACATTTTCTCTTATTTACAATAACCCATCTCATTTGAACATCGTCATCTAAATTTATAAAAGTGGATGCCTTCTTTTTAAATACACCGTTATACCTTTTTTTCTTCTTTTGTAACAAAACAAACTCCCTGTTTATAAAATCATACATATATTTCAAAAATGAGAAGTTTATTTTATTTATCTCAAAACATGCATTTATTTTTATTTAAAATGTTCATTCCATTTTGATACAAATGTAGGTTCTTATATTAAACTCAATCATTACAATTTAATTCCCTTTTCCCTTTCTAATTGAAACATTTCAATAAATCTACGACCAATTAATTTCAATACAAATTTCAAATGAATTCTAATTATAAACACTATTTCATTTCACTTATAATTATTTATTAATTCCTCCTTAAATTTTGGGTTGTTACATTCTCCCCTCCTTAAGGGATTTCGTCCTCGAAATTTCTAAGGATAGAAGAATGAAATAAAAGTTTTCATCCGAGTTCTTTAACCAACTACTCAAACATCACCCATTAATCCATTATCCTTAAGTTTTTCTAATGCGATTTATGATACTTATGCAATTAGTGTAGTGTCAATGTCCCTAACTAATGCAAAAGATTAGACGATCCACTGATTTAGTTGACCTCCTTTTATGCAATCATGTCTGTGCCATGTATCCAAATGAATGCAAAAATTCCCTACTGATAACTGATAGTTCTATATGCGTGCTACAGTCATCATCCAAATGCAACAATCATATGATAATCATCCATTTATAGCAACCATGGAATAAAATAAAATGCAAATGCGCACACATCCATATGTATATGCTCTAGTGTCCAAGTTAGGCCGATCCCTAAAAGATAATAGTGCCTAGTGTATGTATATGCGTCCATTAGCATCCACTAGCAAACAATTGCAACCACTAGCATCCATCATACATAACATGTTCTAAAAACATGTTTACATCAAATCCTATCATCCATACGTTAAATCCTAAGTTCTACTCTCCCAAGGGATGATAAAGGAAAGAACATATTCAAAACTAAAGTTGGAAACAAGAAATTCAAAATTTAGTATCAAAGAGAGATGTGGATAAGAAGTACGCATTTTCTCCTAATCAATTTAATCTTCTCTGAAGTTTTTTAACCTCTATAGACTCTATCCAACACGAAAGCGGCTTGCACGGTCTTCGATAAAGGGCTTCGAAAGGTGTCATTCCAATGCTAGCTTGAGAACTACTATCTTATGTGAATTCCACTAAAGAAAGCTGCTTTTCCCAAGTTCTTCCAAAATCAGGAATATCCATTCTCAACCATGCGTGTCTTACGATTTTACTAACTCCAATTTACTGTTCTTCTTTAGTCTGTTCACATGAATCAACATTCCTAGGTTCTCACTAGGGTCCTATACACTCTACGGAGACTTTATTATTACTTCCAAAAGTAATTACTGCTATCTCCTTTGTAGCCTTACACCTTTTCCGTTACACCTAGGAAATGATTCCCATCTACTTCACATTTAGGAGTTTGGTTCGGTGTTTATAGTTCCGTTTTAAAAATTAAGGTTTTTAATTTTTAAAACATCAAATCCCAAAACATTTGTCTTTAAAAGTGTTATCTTTAAGTTTCTATTAAATTCAAAAATACTAGGTTACTTAAAATCTTATCTTTCTAGACTTCTTCACAGCATTTTGAATTTACATTATTTTCCAAACCTAGAGGGAAAAACTTTTAAGTCCAAAACTTATTCCTCATTTTCTTCTAAAGACCTTTTTAGTTTTCTATAAAAATTTGAATTGTCAAATTCTACTTTTATTAAGTTTTCATTTCCAAAAACTTATTTACTTTTTCACCAAACCATTTTCTTTTAAAATATCTTTAAAATATCCTTATGTGTTTTCAAAACATCTTCTTATTACACCTAACAGTCTCACACCTTAATGTATTGGAACTACTTTCTCCTATGAGAAATTATCAATGCTAAAATCTTCTATGAACCTTTTTAAAAGAGGACTTCATGTTTAGGTGAAGCTATAAGGAACTAATTTTATACTTTTCGAAATAGGCTATACAAAATAAGTTACTTCTCATATCTTGTACATCTCTTTCATGTATTCCTTGTAACTTGCACAAAACATTTTTATTGGTTTCATAGAAAATTATACCATTACTTTTTTATTCATTCCAATAGATTAAAGTATGTTTAATTTACATTCTCTTATGATAGACATCTTCTAATATCTAACTTGCTCTTTTCTTTTCAGAAAAAATCTCCTCTAAAATTGCTTTAATATATCCATAACCAAAAATATTTCCTTATAATAAGTGTATTTTACAAATCACTTTTATTTTTACTCTTAGAAATTATCTTTTTAAAATCATTTTTATTTGGGTTTAAAATAGATGTTGCGTAAAACACCGTTATTATAACCCAAAAATTATAGTGTATGAATTTAATTAAAAACAAATACTAATAAACCTCATATACTATGTAAAAACATTTACTTTCGGAGTCACCTACTATAACAATAGTGTTATAGCCTATGCTCCCTTTATTTTCCACGAAAGCATATATTATAACAATAAATGTTGTAACCTATGCTTTCGATACTTAATACACTCTAGGCTTTTATATTTAAAATCTTTGTTTACCTATAAAGAAACCAGCGAGCTATATATGCCCTATAATTCTTCAAAAAGAATTTCACTTTTAACAAAATTTATATCATATAAAAACCAATTTAAATTTCATACCACTTTTTTTTTTCAAAAACCCAATATTTACTTCTTCAAAGATATTGACAATTATATTTTTCAATTATAACTATTTCATTTTATTGGGCTAGGCAAAAAGTGGATTTTCTTCTTACTACCCTAGGAGTACCCTTCCTAAATATTGGGAATCTCATTTCCTTACTAAAGTCTTTTACTTCTATTCCTCTTTTATCCTCATATTTATTCCAATGCACTACCGTTAAATCCATTTATCTGAACCTAAATGTACAAAACCATTTCTCAAACTCTTTCCATGAGTTGACCTTCTCTATGCTACAAAAAACGCATTTCCTTACTCCAAAAGTGACACTTGAAGGATTTTTCCTTCAACCGATGAATGCGAAGTGTATAAAGAAGCTCCTCAAAATGTTTGGGAAATCTTTAACGACTGGAACAGAATCTAGCTCTCATAGTGATGAATCAAGGGAATAAAGGAAGCTCAACAAGACTGACCCCTATGAATCGTAAGAAACTTCGAGAGTCCGTCCGCTACATGTCCCTAATATAACGACTCTTTTCTCGCAGTCTAATATCGCACCATAAGTGTATAACCATTCCATCCCCAAAACCATCCCATACCTTGAAAATCCCAGTACATAGGCGTCACAATCAAACTATATGCCTAGTATAAAAATTTTCAGACCCCTACAAATCATAGGCAAGTGTGCCGATTGTTCTTTGGGGTTTGAAACAATAATATGGTCTGTTAACTCCCGTTTTTATGCCGACCTAAAACTCTGCGACCTAAGGAAGTTAGCGACCTAACGACCTAACGACCTAAAGTTCTTCACGACTTAACAGACTCTACGACCTAACGACCTAACGACCTAAGGAAGTTAGCGACCTAACGACCTAAGGAAGTTAGCGACCTAACGACCTAAGGAAGTTAGCGACCTAATGACCTAAGGAAGTTAGCAACCTAACGACCTAACAGTCTTCACGACCTAACCCCTGAAGCGGCCCAGCGACTTAACAATCTAACGACCTAGCAGACTTCACGACCTAACTCCATAAAGAAGAGAACGACCTAACTACAGAGACGACCTAACTTCACAAAGAAGCTTAACGAGCTAAAAGAAAATAAAGGGTGCACGACCTATCTTAGGTCGCTCACGACCTATCTTAGGTCGCTTACGACTTACCGCTTCTGATGAAACCAAGTGCAACCCCATCAGACCAACTTCCTAAGTCGCGAGTGGACCACGACCTATCTTAGGTCGCTCGCGACCTACGACCTACCTTAGGTCATACACGACCTAAGACTTGGGGCAAATTCCGTCCAGAATCACTCCTATAAATACCCCCCTAACTCCAACGGCAAAAGGACTTTTGGCCAATCATTTTCTGAAGCGTCATTACTCTGCCGAACTCTCAACTCATCCAACACTTGAAGAACTCCAAACATTGAAGATACTACAACAAGCTTTGAACGAGGTTCAACACATCCGACATGGATTCAACAAATCTCATCATCGAAGTTTGAATTACTAATCTGAAGTGTTTGTGTGATCGAAGTGAATTGTATTCGAAGTGCATTATATTGAATTGTAACCAAATCAGCAATAAAAGAATATAAAGTGGACGTAGGCTTAATTACGGGCCGAACCACTATAAATCTGTTGTCCCTTTACCGTTTTCTGCTATTTTCAGCTTATATTTTGTTCCCGTACCAACGGGTGGTGCTTTCACAATATTACTACACACACCGGGTGTTAGCGTTCACTTTTCAGCGTTAACATTTTGGTGCTTTCACTGAGAAATCCAACTCAGGAATATTGTCATCATTACTTCACAGAGGTTCGTGGAAAAAGTTTCTTTCAAGACCAGAAGTCTATATGAAACAATGGCTCCGGGAAGAAGAGGTAGACCTACCAGATCCGGAAATGCTCATGAAGGGACCTCCACTTCTCCAACAGAGAACCGGCCAACTCCTACCGTTGGAGTCACACGGGCTGAATTAGATGTCATAGTTTCTGGTTTATACCAGCAAATGGAAGCTTAAAACGCTTCAATGATGGATAGATTAAACGCTCTGCTTGGGGCAAATCGTCAGCCAGAAAACCATGAAACAACCTTTGCCGAAATGCCAACTTTCCAAGCTGAAGGTTCTATGCCACAGCCAACTTTTCACGAACATGAGCCCAGACAAACTTCCGAGAGAAGGACTGATGCCTGCTCAGCGATGCCTCTGAACAATAAAGAGTACTTATCAGAGATGATTGGCCGCATCATGAAAGAGAGCATGCAGAGGGATGAAAATGAGAATAACTGAGGATTTGCACCAAGTAAAACTCCGTTTACTGAAAGGATCCTGAAAGCAGAGTTTTCGAGAAAATTTGTACCTCCTACTATCCCGGCTTATAGAGGGACAAGTGACCCTAATCATTTCCTATACAAGTATGATTGGCATATGACCGGTGCAAGGGCGTCAGATGAGATTAAATACCGATACTTTCCAGTGTACTTGGAAGGAGTAGCCCTACTTTGGTTCACGAAGCTACCGGTTCAGTCCATAGATCAATTCTCTGATTTAACTCGAAAATTCCAGGATCAGTTCAGGCTGTATGTTTCAAGAGATAAGGATATGATGTCACTGTCTAATCTTGAACAGGTTCCCGGAGAATCTATTAAATCTTTCTTGAACCGTTTCAATATAGCCCTAGCCGAAGTGGATAATGCAGAACCCCGTATGATCCTGACTTACCTGATGCGAGCCATCAACAAATCAAGTGAATTCGGAAGATGGTTAAAAATGAAGGAACCAAATTCACTTGAGAAGTTTTATAAAAAGGCCGATGAATTTATTCGTCTGGAGAACCTCTCCGCGCCAGCAAAAGTGGTTGTTGCCGAAGTCAAGAATAACGGTGCTACTTCTAACAAAAGAGGATCCGGAAACCAGAAAAGGGAAAGTGATGGAGAAAAGAAGCAGGGGAATGAGAAGAAACCTCGCCGCTTTAATCTTTCAGATTTTACTCCTTTAACTGATACACCGGAAAATATCTTCTTCGCAACAAAAGATGTTGTCAAGTATCCTAAACCACCTGAGATGGGAAGAGGTGCAGTGCGTAATGGGAAATTCTGCCGATTCCACAATCAACCTAGCCATGACACTGACCAATGTCGCCAGTTGAAGAATGTGATTGAAGAGTTGCTGAAACAGGGAAAACTGCAACAATATGTGAAGAAAAACGGAGTCGACCCAACCTCATCCACTCAGGGGCAAGAATACCCTGCCCATCAATCTGACTCTGGCAACAACACTACAGTGCAAGAATCTGAAAAGCTTGTCATTAACGTTGTCACAGGAGGTCCCCACACAGCATCTAGGATTTGGGACGACTATTAACTACCCATAAAACTGCAGCTGGGGCATCTTCCAATGTCTCTGGCATATGAGTCAAAAACTATGAATCCAGTGGAAATGGAAATTCAATCTGGAGACTCTAGAACAACAATCACTTGCATCCATTTTTACTCAACAGCATTGCTTAATTTTGCAAAATGATGATGGATGTATAACTCTTGTATTGTAAACCACTGAGAAATCAGTGCGGATTAATAATAAAGAATTTTAAATCTTGTGTTCTGATGCTATAAAATGCCTATTTCATTTCGATGTGTAAATACTCTAAATGTATTGCTAAAATATCAATTTAATATTGCAGGTCATTAAAACAAAGCTTACCCATCGCAATGCCAAGTGAACCCTGTAAATCACTCAATAAACAAATTTCAAGCCACAGAAAGTTCCAAACTCAAATCCAACATAAGATGAACTTTACACCAAAAGTTGATGATTCCACCGAAGAGACACTTTTCCAAAGAAAAGGAACTAGATGCTTGTTAACTAATGACGATCGTTTGTATAAACAGACATCTGATTGAATAACTTGCGCCTGTCCCATGGAATCAGTCAACAGTGAAGTACACTCCATTGGATAGAGCAAACTGCTTACAAAGGAAAAGAACATAGGCTCGGAGACAATAACAGGGGATCATTGATGAGCAAACAACAAAGAAACATGGGCGAGCTGATCAACAAAAGCCCTCTTCGGAGGCACAAGACCTCTTCGGAGGCGCAACTCTTCGGAGGATAAAGACCTCTACGCAGGCACAAGCCCTCTACGGAGGCATGCCAATAAATGGAAACGCTCTTCTCAACAAAAAGGTTGGTGGAACCACCGAGGCAAGGCCTTCGTTAACTAATTGCGATCATTTGTGCAAACGAACATCCAATTAAATAACTTGCGTCCGCCCTGTGGATCCATTTAACTGTGAGAAAGTAATTTCCAGGCAATCAAATAAAGACCTCCCCGGAGGCACAAGACCTCTTCGGAGGCACAAGACCTCTTTGGAGGCATAAGACCTCTCCCGAGGCACCAAAAACCCTCTTACGAGGCACAAGCCTTCCCCAAAGGCACACACTGCCCTCTTCGGAGGTAGAAGACCTTCCCCAAGGCACACAAGACCTCTTCGGAGGCACAAGACCTCTTCGGAGGCACAAGACTTCTCCGGAAGCACAAACAAAAGACTTCTCTGGAAGCACAAGACCTCTCCGGGGGCACAACGCTACTTCACAAAGCATAATGCTACTCTTCGGAGTCCAAATGCTACTCCTTAGAAATACCAAAAAGCCCTCCTTAGAGGCACACTTCAACTCTCAAGGAAGATCTACTTGTTCATCTTGAAAAATTCTTCCCCAGAAATTGAAGTGCTAAGTAAAATCCTCTTTAGAGGCCCGCTCTACCGCGGAGGAGAATTCACTTCTCAAAAATATGAAGTAACCATCTCCGAAGGTTGAAGCGTAAAAACTTATCCAAAAATGAGACACGCTCCATTTAAGTAGAATAATTGTTTCCTCAAAGACGGAATAATTATTCTCCAAAAATAAGAGTACAAGTCTCGCCAAAGCAAAAAGATATTGCAATGCACTTGTGGTATAGGGGCAATATCATACAATACAACTACAACAATAAAAGTAGTATTCAAGTGACATACCACAAGCACATTACAATATCACGCGGAAAGGATGTGGAATAAATGCATTCTCAAACACAGACAAAAAGTTTGTACAAGTAAAAAGAATCGCTTATTCTACACTAAAATGAGAAATAGATGCATTCTTACATACACAAGAATTCATACAAGTAACAGAATTATTTTATTCAATACTGTGAAAATTCTTTACATGTGCAGATCTCAAAAAAGCAGGGACCAGTACCCGCACAATCTCCGGTCGATACAAGCAAAAAGCAAAACAAGAAGCATAAAGTCCAGCTCATCACTCCATCTTCCCGCCACCCTTAGAGCCCTTTCCCGGCTTAATAGCTAGTTTCGGAAGCCGTTGTGGACGGGTCGGGGGGGGGAGGAGAAATAGGAGCAGCTGGATCTTCTTCAACATTTTCTTCATCAGCCAAAGTGCTCTTCTTCTTCTTCTTCATTGCGCGCTTCCCTTTCCTCTTCGAAGAAGACTCACTTCCAGGAGTAGTAAGTAGCGTGGAAAGTTTCGTGTTATCATCAAGAGACTGCTCCGGAGTCTTCTCGCCTTCTTCAAGTTCCACGGTCTTTTGCTCTTGCGAAACAACCGGATCGTCCAAGTCTTTGAGGGCGTCTATTTTCTCTTCTTGCGATCCTGGTTGAGAAGCAGAAAGAGGAGTAACTTGGGAAGAAGGAGGAACGACAGCTAAAGAAGAAGAAGTTTGCGCAGCTTTCGGTGCTTCCGCTACAGAAGAAAAGAAGTTAAAATCAGTATTCACCGAGAAAAGAGAAGATATTGGTTCGTCAAAGCTTAAGTAATAAGTAAGAAGTTCATCAAGTTCGGTTAAATCGAATAAGTGATTCACTGGATCCGGGTCGACGCCAAAGTTACCTGGAGAAGTCGGCTTTGCAAGATCAATCTCGAATTTCTCAGCCTCAATATCTTGCAGGGCCTCGTCCTCAGTGGGAGTGGTCATAATTTCTGTGTCAACTTTAGCAGGAGGCGAAGAATGGGAACTGGAGCCTATAATGTTAACATCGGACGAAATTGAAGTATGGACGGGGGCAGTTAAAGGAGCTTCCTCCTTTGGGTGTTCCTCTCCCGTCGATTCAGCTCGCGCTTTAGCAAGTTGCTCCTTTCCTCTAGCAAGAGCGGCACGGGTTTCATCGTCAAGATAACGTGCCTCAAGCTCTGCCTCGTCATAGCCGGCACCACCAAACATATCGATTATCGCCTCCCATACTTCAGCCAAAGTGACTTCATAATCCGGTCCCAAAAATGAGAGGCTCCCATGCCCCAAGACACCGTGAATATAAAAGTCAAATGAGGTAGAGCTGACTTTGGCCTTCGTTGCCTCATGCGACTGCTCAGCCGCTTCTTTTTCGGCAACGGCTGCAACTTGGCCGACAACTGCATCGTCCCGCTCTTTTTCGACTTTAAGAAGTCAAGCTTTTAACGCTGCAATCTCCAGATCTTGCGAGCTAACTTTTTCATGCAGTTGAGCAGTATCTTTGCGATATTTTTCAGTAATATGCTGCTCAGCCTCAAGTTTTATTTCAGCGTCCCTTTGCGCAGCATGTGCGTCCCGCACTTGTTTCTGAAAGACTTCTTCTTTTTGAGTATGCGAGGCAGAAGAAGTGGCGAGATCTTCCTTAAGTTTCTTGACTTCGGACTCAAGTCTTGCATTATCATCTGCAATGCTCGCCATCTCCGCATCGTGCTGCTTGCAAATTTTATCCCATTCCGTCTTGTCATTCTCCATTGTCAACATGGCTTCAAGATTCATATGGTTAACTCTCTGAAGCTCGTCAACAAGTTTCTGCCAGCCAGACATCCTATCAATATCTAGTTTAATGGCGTCGACGTTTCTTAACATAGCTTGCTTATCAATCGGTACCAAGTCCAAGTCGAAACGCACCCCTCTTAAGCACCAATTTGGGAATCGGCTTTGAAGTGTAGGAGGACCGTCCCCAACTTGATATAAAGGCCAATTGATAATCACCTAGATGTCAGATTTCTTTAAAGCAGGAGAGCCGGATGGGATATCAGAAGAGATAGGAGTGTCAGTCTTTTCAGAAATCGCAGACGCGTCCTTTTCGCTAAGCCTGGATCGTTTACTGGGATCTTCAGAAATTTTGCTCTTTCCTTTATCGTCATGCGACTTTCTCTTATGGGAAGCGTCATCTCTTTGAGAGGAATCGTGACGTTCTTCCCACCTCCTTTGCTGCTCCTCGTAGTCCCGCCTCTCACAAGCATTTCTAGCAGCTCTCTCTTCATCGGTCTCCTTATGAACAGGAAGATAGCGCCTAAAATCATAAGTTTCGCGGTTTCCATGACGCTGGAATTTGTCGTAGTATGACCCACTTCGCCCCATCGGAGAATCTGAAAATGAAAAAGAAATGAAATTTAGAAATCTTCGAAGTGAAGAAGCTAAGTGCGTACAAGTGCCAAAAATCCTAAGTGTGTGTGTCGTGCAAACTACGCGCATCGAGCTACAAACCACTCTTCGGCTTAGAGGTAACGTCAACTTTTGCAGCTGGCGTTAACTCTTGGGTTGATGGAGTTTGCTGCAAGACGGATGTCGCCTCAATTGCTGAAGAAATAATTTTGGTAGTAATAAGGTCATCCTTAAAGAGTTCTTGTGAAGTTATCATTAAGTCGCTTAAACCATGAAAAGTATCTCCGCCGTCGTGCTTAGCGGAATCTTCTCTTTCAACTCCTTCTTCGATCACCGGGGATAGCGAGAATTTACCAGATGAACCCGCAACATCGGCATGGGCAGAACATTTCACTAGTGCAGCCTCTACAATAGGTCCTTCTGATACAATCTCTTCTGCAGAAACTAGGGCACTTAATGTCTCTGCTTGAGAACCGGTGGCACCCAATGTTTCGGTCTCAGAACTAGAGATTTCGTGAACCTGGGTAGATCATGAGGAGTGTAGAAGCCCGAACTGATGCAAGAACTCATCTTTCAACAAAAATTTGCTGCTTCTTTCTTCAGCAGTCACAGCGTTTAAAGTTTCAAAGATAGACTTGAGGCTGGGATTTCTAAGTGGAGGAGGAAGTACTGCAAAAAGTAGAAAATAAAGTTAAGCACTTGATAATTCAAGTTTCGAAAGGTTCATGAGATGAACAGAGAAAGGCAATCTTACTTCCGACTCTCCAAACGGCATAGAATCCTGGAGGACAGCGAACAAAAAAGAATTGACTTAAGAACCCGTGTGCACTGTCGGGCAAGTCTAGAATCAGTTTGCGGTTTATTGCACCTCTTACAAGTATAATTGAAGGGTGGTCTTTGTTCTTAGCAAAGGTACACAAATAGCAAATTTCATCAAAGCTTGGAAGACGGTTGAGCGTCCTCCTAAATAGAACACACAACCCCATCAAGACAGCATAACCGTTGGGATGTAGCTGAAAAGGCGAGATAGCTAATCGAAGAAAAAGTTCTCGGAGAAATTCATTGAAAGGGGGAATAGCTCCGCTTAAGCACATCTGACGATTCACTGCGACGAAACCGAAAGGTGGCCTGTCGGCAGTGTCATTTGCTCTAGGAAATATAGCATCTGTTTCAGCAATCCCGAATTGGATGCACAACTGCCTGAAAACTTTATGGCTCAATGTAGTAGAAGTCCTTTCCGGAGGATCAACTAGTGGGGTAGCAATCAGAAAAGCTTCTCCGGCTGGTCCTATATCTTCTTGTTGAGACGCCATTCTACACAAGGAACTGGATATTCAAATATGAAGGTGCACGTTTCCTAAAATGAGTGAAGTGTTGTGCAAAACTAATACAATAACAAGCAAATATAATTGAAACTAAGTTAATTGATATTTGTCGATTATAAAGTTTCGAGGCTTATCATTTTAAGTTCAAATACAATGTTGTGTTGATGCAAACAAATCAGCTTAGGTTGATTATTTCAGCTTTGCTTTAATACTTCATTTGAATTTGTCGTTTTACAGCATTTCATTCATGGAATTCATTTAAGTTAATTGTTCTTTGTCGACTAATCTGTCATGAGATGTGGGCAGTCAATGGCAGTATATTTGTCCCGTTCTTCTACAAATGTTGTTTTTAAACAGGTTATTAGCATTAAAGTTAAGACAATCTGAAAAGGAATGCAACTCAGTTCAAATTCAAAATTCAGTCAACTTCTGGCCAAACTTCAAAAGTCCTAGGTCGTTCAGCGACCTATCATAGGTCGAGGCATTTTTAGGTCGTACTGTGCAAATTAAAACGTTTAGGGCAGTGCAGAGTTGGTTCAAGTCTTAGGTCGTTCAACGACCTATCATAGGTCGAGGCATCTTTAGGTCGCACAGTGCAAGTAAAAGATTCAAGGCAAGTTTCTCAAAGTCCTAGGTCGTTCACAACCTAGCATAGGTCGGAAACTACTTAAGTCGCAGGAATCCTTAGATCGGTCAGGTTTCTCACGACCTAACTTCTAGATCGTCCAGATTTGATAGATCGCTGACTTCCTCCCCACGCACACTTACTAAACCCGATAACCCGACAATGCCATTGAAAAGAAAATCTATCATCCTCTTCGCGAATTTCATTCATCTCCACATACCATCAAATCGCCTAAAAAATCGACTCCAAACCCCTCCGATCCCTTATAAAAATTTCCGTGCATTCATGAATTACCACAACGAATCAAACGACGATCAAAAGTCGATCGAAATAACCATTCAAAATGAAGCCTGACACATGAAATTGGACTTGGGTCGGAAAACATGGATTCACGATCGAACGGCGATTATGGTGGAGTAGAGATTGGATCCACTTACGTAGTATGCTGGTAGAAATGGATCGACGATTGATTGAATTGAGTTCGCCTTCGGAAGTTTGAAAATTCGTCAATTGCAGTGGAAGTTCGGAGCAGTAAGGTAGGGAGGAATGAGCGACCTAACTAATTTATATGAGGCTGAGAGAGAAAGGCGAATGGGCATGCGAGTTAGCATGAGTTCTAGGTCGTTCACGACCTAGCAAAAGTTAAGTCGAAGCACACGACCTATGGCATAGGCGTGTACTTCGAGGGGCAAATGTTAACTCCCGTTTTTATGCCGACCTAAAACTCTGCGACCTAAGGAAGTTAGCGACCTAACGACCTAACGACCTAAAGTTCTTCACGACTTAACAGACTCTACGACCTAACGGCCTAAGGAAGTTAGCAACCTAACGACCTAAGGAAGTTAGCGACCTAACGACCTAAGGAAGTTAGCGACCTAACGACCTAAGGAATTTAGCGACCTAACGACCTAAGGAAGTTAGCGACCTAACGACCTAAGGAAGTTAGCAACCTAACGACCTAACAGTCTTCACGACCTAACCCCTGAAGCGGCCCAGCGACTTAACAATCTAATGACCTAGCAGACTTCACGACCTAACTCCAGAAAGAAGAGAACGACCTAACTACAAAGACGACCTAACTTCACAAAGCAGCTTAACGAGCTAAAAGAAAATAAAGGGTGCACGACCTATCTTAGGTCGCTCACGACCTATCTTAGGTCGCTTACGACTTACCGCTTCAGATGAAACCAAGTGCAACCCCATCAGACCAACTTCCTAAGTCGCGAGTGGACCACGACCTATCTTAGGTCGCTCGCGACCTACGACCTAACTTAGGTCGTACACGACCTAAGACTTGGGGCAAATTCCGTCCAGAATCACTCCTATAAATACCCCCCTAACTCCAACGGCAAAAGGACTTTTGGCCAATCATTTTCTGAAGCGTCATTACTCAGCCGAACTCTCAACTCATCCAACACTTGAAGAACTCCAAACATTGAAGATACTACAACAAGCTTTGAACGAGATTCAACACATCCGACATGGATTCAACAAATCTCATCATCGAAGTTTGAATTACTAATCTGAAGTGTTTGTGTGATCGAAGTGAATTGTATTCGAAGTGCATTATATTGAATTGTAACCAAATCAGCAATAAAAGAATATAAAGTGGACGTAGGCTTAATTACGGGCCGAACCATTATAAATCTGTTGTCCCTTTACCGTTTTCTGCTATTTTCAGCTTATATTTTGTTCCCGTACCAACAGGTGGTGCTTTCACAATATTACTACACACACCGGGTGTTAGCGTTCACTTTTCAGCGTTAACATGGTCTACTACTAAAGAGATGTCTAGGTGCAAACAACCTA
Organism: Allium fistulosum; assembly: GCA_030737815.1. NCBI lineage: Eukaryota > Viridiplantae > Streptophyta > Magnoliopsida > Asparagales > Amaryllidaceae > Allium > Allium fistulosum. Next base: position 681,621,506 of record CM060905.1, on the reverse strand, counting down.
CCAAAGAACTAGAGATGGAAGAGTGTGATATTCCAGAATCGAAAGGAGTTTGAACTGGACTTTGAGGGAATTTTTAAGAAAAACTCTTTATTATTTGAAAACTAATTCTAAATTAAAGAGCTTCTTTTCTGAAAAATACTATTAAAACAAGTTATTTTGAAAAAAACTTTGCTTTTTTTTTAAAATTTTTTAGGAATCCTGTAACCTTAGGCTCTGATACCAAGTATAACACCCCACACCAATTAGTATACCCAAATGGACACACTAAAAGATGTGGTGTGTTGTAGGTATAACTAAAACTAGCAGAGACTAAGATTTACAAGACAAAACAGATAAAAATAGCGAAAACAATTAAAATAATATTTTGCTAAAAGTCAAACTTCATAATATAGAATTATAAAACCAAATACATCATATGTCTCAAAATACCAATATATATCTCATGAAATCAAAACCTCAGTCTCATAAATATCAAAGTACAAACTATCCCTCACAAAGTGCCTGTACATGGAATAAGCTAAAAACTAATAATAAAGAAGAGAAATACATAAAAATCTCTGCCAAAGAAGTCTCCAAGTGTCTGCAATCTATCGTCCTTGCTCTTGCTAGCCAATGGTGGGAAAGGGGAAAATGGAGGAGTGGTCAGACTAAAAGTCTGGTGAATGATAGTAATTACTATAATCTTTAAGCAAAGTAAAAGAAATAGACTTTACAACAGTTCTAGTATATAAAAGGAAAGAAAGGAAATAGAGAGAAGGAATAAGCTGGAAATAAATACGAATTAACTAAATTGACATAATTGATTAACTTTGGTTATTTGCACTTGTTTTTGGTAGCTGCTTAGAATAAGCTGAATTCCTAATACTACCCTTTGATCGGCCTGCTACTCCATAGAATCTACCGTGGACTGGATGCTAAAGCTCCCTATGTAGTAGACATTGGTGCCTATGAAAGGCACACACTAAGCGCTTAAAACACATAACGATTACTGAGCTCCCGAATAGAAGTCGCACACGTAACCGCCACCATGCTCATGTTACCTACTGTTCCATTTATTATGTCTTCTTATAACCTCAAGCTCCAGCATAAGCGTGTCCCTCATCTCACTTCAGGATTATGTGAGACACCTCGTCTCACTTCAAGGTTATGTGAGACACCTCGTTTCACTTCAGGGTTATGTGAAACACCGTGTCCATAGAAATAATATAGGAAATGCTGTTGGTACTGGCCCGTCATCAAAACAATATCTAGTTGTACCCTTTACACAAATTTCCATGATATGGACTTCTACTTATTGACCATTTACTACCGTTATTAACATAAGCGTGCCTCTCCTCTCACTTCAGGATTATGCGAGACACCTCGTCTCACTTCAGGGTTATGTGAGACACCTCGTTTCACTTCAGGGTTATGTGAAACACCGTGTCCATAGAAATAGGGGAATGTTATTTGGTACAGGTCCTACTTTAATTCTTTGCTTATTAACTTAGATAAATTATTTAAATAAGACATTACTTTTATTCTTACTATCTGTGCTTATTAATTTATCCTAAGTCTTAAAATAAGCCTCACTCTGTTCTATTTCTTATTATAACTTACGTTATAATCATGCTTATTACTTAACCCAAGGTCTAAGTGTAAAAATAAGCTTCTTTCATCTTATACTCTTTTTAGTTATAATCTAAGTTATAACTAGGCCAGTTATCTTTTATTAGTCCAATTCTAACATCAATATCATAATTAGGCTCAATTTTAGTCTTAATTCTATTTTTATTACAGTCTTTACAATTTACATCTTATCTTCTGTTATTTCAATATTCTTATATTTTTAATCCATGTTCACGTTTAATCTATTCTAATCCATACGCGAAGAAGAAGAAATGAAAGAAAACTGAAAATAGAAGAAAATCCAAAGCGTAGGAAAAAGATGTAAATAACGCATAAATCACAGTAAATAAATTAAAATACTGTAAATAAATTGTAGATAAATGGAAAAGCTATAATTAACAGAACTAAACTAAAATTAAATCAAAAGAATAGCTAAAAGAAATAGACTGAAAATAATTCTAAAAACTGAAATAAACTCCTAAAAAGATTATTCCAAAAATCATAGTAAAACTACAACTATTGGAAACCATATTATTTTAAATTACTTAAAAAATCTAAATAATTTCAATCACTCACCTGAGACAAAAGCTAGAATCCCTTTTTTTACAGCAACCAAAATTCTCTAGAAATCTCCTCTATTTTGTACAATCTCCATCTTTTATTTGATTGTATATATAATATAATTTTATTTTATAAATGAAGAATGTAGGTAAATATTTGAGAGAGAGAGAAATGGAGGCTAGGTTTTGATTTTAGAGTGAAAATATAGGTTAGTTTAGGTCCTATTTATAGTGTTTTAGGTGTGCTTTCAGCTGTAGATTTGAATCTCTAGAAACTTCTGTTGACTCATTACTGTGTCAAATCTTATAATGCGCCTTGTCAGCGCCTTATCTTATATTTAATTTAATTAATTTCACCCTCAATAATATACAAACTATAATTAATGTTTTCTTCTCCTCAATTAATTTCTAATTTGTGACATTTTATTTCATATTAAATTCTCATGCGTCTCTCTTTATTCGCATGTTTCATTTCAGTTTTCAACATCCCATTTAATTTACATGTTTACGTCTGAAATAAATAAATAAACAACATATCAATATCTTTCCACATTTACATCTGAAATAAGTAAATTAACATGTCAATATTTCTCCATGTTTATGTCAAAAATAAATTAATAAATAACTAGAAATTCTTATGCCAGTATTGTTCATATTCACGTTTGAATTAATTGGATGAATAACATGTGAATTGTTATGTCAATATTCTATATATTCAAATCTGAATTCATTAAATAACATGTGAATTGTTATGTCTACATTTTTTTTTCCATATTCACATTTGTTGTAATTAGATAAATAACATATGTCCACAAACCTGTATATATGTTGTGTATTAATTAGTAACCTAATTCTTTACCTTTAAATTAAGAAATCAATTACATTAATTGATTGGTATTAATGTTTTTGTCTTTAAAAATCAAATTGACCCTTATTCTTTACTAACAAAGAAATAACATACCTTATATTTTTTGTAAAAAATGTAATTCTTCCATAATACACAATTGCCTTTTCTTTTCTTTTCATAATATAACATTTATTTTATTAAACGCCTTCTTTTTATAAATATATGGTTACATTTTCTCTCATTTACAATAACCCATCTCATTTGAACATCGTCATCTAAATTTATAAAAGTGGATGCCTTCTTTTTAAATACACAGTTATACCTTTTTTCTTCTTTTGTAACAAAACAAACTCCCTGTTTATAAAATCATACATATATTCAAAAATGAGAAGTTTATTTTATTTATCTCAAAACATGCATTTATTTTTATTTAAAATGTTCATTCCATTTTGATACAAATGCAGGTTCTTATATTAAACTCAATCATTACAATTTAATTCCCTTTTCCCTTTTTAATTGAAATATTTCAATAAATCTACTGCCAGTTAATTTCAATACTAATTTCAAACGAATTCTAATTATAAACACTATTTCATTTCACTTATAATTATTTATTAATTCCTCCTTAAATTTTGGGTTGTTACACAACGTGTACCTTTCGAAAGCATATATAAGCCTTTCAAAACGGTTGGAACCTGCCGCAAGAATAAAGAAAGCTTCACATGATACCAAGTGACCTTTTGCAATGATCCACTCATCACCTACTAGTTCTTTCGAAACCATTCGAAAGCACTTCGTCATTCACCCAAGTAATCATAGATCATGATCAACACCAGACAAAAGCGACCAAGGAGAGGTTTCAAAGGAGAAGAAGGAATTGGGAGTGCTTCCGCTTACATCCAAATAACGTGATAGGGAACCTTGCACTTCTTGCTACTAAAAGAGGCATACCTTTCGAAGGTGTCGAATGGTTCCAGAGGTACATGAAAGTGGTATTGAGGAATGTTGGAACAATGTCTGTTGTTAAAGTACTTTTGATGGAGGTGAAAGGACCAATTCAAGCGCAATAAGAGACTAGATATCTGCCTTCGAAGCTATGGAAGAGGAAGGACAAAGGCAAAAGGATGGGCTTGAAAGGTTGGGAGAGAGACCTTTCGATAGCTTCGAAAGGATAGCAGCAGAAGGGGTCAATCCACATCTATAAATACAACCTTAGAGGTCCAAGTTCGGGTTCAAATTTTGAATTCTGGAATTTCTTTCTTACTTGAGAGCAAAATCAAATTCTTGTAAACCTAGATAAATTTGGGAAAATATTCTCTTACTTGTAATCCAATTTAGATAAGTAAAAAGAGTGGTTGCATGGATTCAATATCGATTTCGAATATAAGAAAAATCATTTCGACCATTAGCATGACTAATGTCCAATTGCACATGATGCTCACTTATTTTCCTAACCCCTATTTGACTTATGCAATGCTTTGGAGTCTACTTGGATATGTTAATTTCGAATCATATTATCTTCATGTTTCATGATATGAAATATCAAATTTACAAGAAGGCGATAATCCAATATTGACAAGTCAATTATGTTTGTATCATCTGTCCAAGATAAGATTCCATTGCATATTTAGTTTAAATCTTATTTGTTATATGAGTTGTACATTAAGCCCCTTCGAGAGAATAAAGGTTCTCTCTACTCCTTCGAAAGGGGTTTCTAAGGGACTCATTGTATTATTATTGAAATTATATTTGCTGGGAGGACTCCTTTGAAAGGCGCTTGGATACTCCAAAACAAATAACCCCTTTCGTAGGGACCTTCACCATGACAGAAGAACCTACGCTTTCGAAAGGGATCTTCCTTTAAATGTGTAGTGACCCTTTCGATTCATTTGAAAAGGGTTTCAAAGGAGTTGTTTCTTTCTTAAACTTTGCTTCGAAATGTTGACTAGATTTCTTGTTAACAACTAACATCTTCGAAGGGGGCCTTTCGAAGACATGGAGTCCCTATCGACTCATTCGAAAGAGGTTGGTCATTCTTTAATTTTGACTTTGAGCTGTTAACAGAATTTCATGTTAACAAAAGGCAAGCCAAAGAAAGGTAGCCTAGTGATCTAAGTAAACAACATAAGTGACTTGCACGATCGCCGTGACTCCACTTCCAGCATTCCTACTAACCAACGACTTCCAATTCTTGCTCTTTAACCATAACCACGCTCCTTACTCCAAAGGAATCTCTACTTCTCTATCTTCCATTCCTGCTCCATCATACCGCATGCAGGCTGCTTTTCCTTACCTCTTCTTGACCAGTGTCATATTTGGCCGTGACATCAAAAATATTCCGAAGGAGGAAGTAGGCCAGGAAGTCCAGTTAATTCATATGCTCATTGACCAAGGTTATGAGTGGAAGAAACTCTGTTACAGCCTCTCTAAGGTTAACCACATCAATCACATCAATATCCAATCCTTCAAGTCTGAGAAAAAGTCTTAAGATAGCATTATTAAGGGGTACAAAGGAGGCTTGGAGAAGTTAAAGGCGGAGAGGGACACGGCTTTAAGGTATGAGTCTGAGGATAAAAGCCCGATGGAGGAGATAAGAAAAGCCCATACCAACGTAGAACTTGTGATGATATATCTACTAAAAACTACGCATGAAGATAACACTGCTTCGAAAACGCAGATTGGATATTGCTGAAAAGGACCTAACCTTTATTGCAAAGGATGAAACTATGTGGGTTAGGGATAACACGATTGGAAGACATGCAGTCGAGATCCAAAGGCTCCTGGCAGAAAAACATAAGCTCGAGGAGAGCCTTCTGTTGTTAAAGACCAAAAAGCTAGACATGGAAGCCAAATATTATTGTTGTGCACACGATGTGAAAGCGCTTAAAGAGGAAAATCTAAGGAGCAAGAAGAACTCAACACCACTCTCTAGCGCTTCTTTGCAACCACTCTTAGCGCTTCTTTGTAAGTGTTATATAATACATAAACCTAAAGTGGTTGGGCAGTTCATATGCCGTCTTCCTTGCCGATGCCGAGAGGAAGTGTTGCGTCGTTTGAAAGCAGCCAATGAATACCTCATCGAAGAAGACTTAATGGCCAAGTATCTCAATGCAGATGACATTGCAAAACTAGAGAAGGGAAAGGCCATCCTTGATGAGGAAGATGGCACCACTGCCATTGTTGTTATCGAAGCTTTCTCTAGCTCAAGTGCATCAGGTCAAGTAGAATCACCAATTCATAAATCCCAAGAGCTTTCTACGAATATTCCTATAACCAATGGGGCTAGTTTTGAAGCCACCAAGACCATCCCAACATCTATAATGACTACTTCTATCAAGCCCTATATTCATCCCTTCATTGACCAAGCAATCCAAAATTCTCCTAAAGAAGGTGAATTTTCTAAATCTCCTACTTCGCAGTCACTTCATGGTGAAGGTATATCCCTTGTTTCACCGATCTTATAGAAACTCCAGTTCTCGTGTGAATCCATTTATGACCTTTTACATTCTATTTGTCAACTTGTAGGTCATCCGCATCTTCCTGCTCTATCGCCGGCCACTCAAGGTCTAGGTTCTACAACAATCTTTGTTACATAAACCTTTGCCTCCATTGGACGTTTCACTTCTTTTCCTCCTCCTAGTTCTGGCCCAAGGCTTGATTCTTAAAAGATAGCGGCACCGGAAAACCTGAAGGAAGTGTCCTTGCCCTTGGAAGAAGAAGCTATTGTTACTAACGCTGTAGACCCAGTCGATCAGATTACCATGGCAGGGAGATAGAAAATCAACCTTTCCAAAGTCAAGATGAAGACCGAGCCTGGAATTGAGAAATCTGTTAGGTCTTCACCTACAAACTATACTTCCCCTTATCAAGATGAAGCCCCTTAAGACCAAATCCACTGATGTTCCTACCGGGAAATCCGATGAGCCCACTGTCATGGTCAAAGGGGAGACTACCCACTACGAATGCAACACTCATGATGCGGGGAAATCCAAAGGCGGACATAAGCATAAGAGACCACCCGGTGGTTCGAGTGGCAAGGGCAGTAAGAGAGGGAAGAATAAGTAGGAGGTTTCCAGGGCCTGTGAGCGAGATGGGTATTTTGGTTATATATTTTGTTTTTCCTTTTATTATAAATAGTTTGTGTTTGTGCAGGAACGACCTCTGCTACCTTTGTATATAAAAGCTAAAGTAACGAAAGATCACTTTTGTTCTACAATCTTTGTTCCATTTACTTTTCCGTACTTTTATATAATGTACCTACTCATATACTGCTGCCTGCATATATAAGATAGCTGCTTGTGTTGCTATTCATCCATGTTACACATGTCTATTTCCAAGCAACGCTATTATTTACTACTTCTCTATGCATATAAATAAAACTCTTACAATTTCATTAATTATATCACATTGCTTTAGCCTAATTTATAGTCACCAAAGTATTCCATTTGGAAAAACCATACTATAATTTTTAACTGACTCCGTTCGTGTTAGGTTGGGTTTCCTTCAACCATCAATGAGTTATAATTCAAATTCCATGCTATTCCTTATCTTTAGGGAACAACGGTTTGAACATCTAACTCCTGATATTTCCAATCTCGTCGGTAATCGGGCATGACCAATGTTTTAACTATATGGGGCAAATTACCCATTTGCCCTCAGTCCGCTTATACTTTTCTGACCTTGATCCTGAACATGAGGAATCTGGTAGTTCCTGTTTTCAACCTTTGACGACTTTCTTGTTTTATCCTCGATTGAGCGTGTTCCTTTAAGCCACAAACACTGCCGTGAAGGTTTTGACCATATAATATTTCAAATATTCGATAATTGTGCTTTTGAATGCCTATCTCCGAGCATTAGCTCCTAGTTTCACTAGCTCTGGGTGTGGACTTAGAGTATCCACTGGCCATCCTCGCCTAACCTCAGCGTAGCTTATTCTACAAGGCTGCAAGCGTGGTCGTCGAGGTTTTAGCGGTGTGTCAATTTCTATATCTGGTAACTGGTGCTTTAATTGTCTAAATCAGAGGATATCTTCTTGACATCGCCTAACACTGGGTGACAACAAATCCCGAAAAGTTGGGGTCGGATTATCCGAGCGACCCTTGTTTTTACTCTCCCTGGTCCTGATCCTGGACCAATAGAGTTGGTACCTTAGGGTTGAATTATCTGGTCGACCCCTGAAAGTGTACACCCCGGTCCAAATCCTTGGCCATATGTGTTATAACTTTTTTCGGTTTTTGGAATTTCAAGGTCAAATTATTTGATCGACCTTGAGGATTGTCCTTTTCAGTCCTGATCTTGGACCTAAGGAGCTTGTACTTGACTGTACTGCTAATCAAGCAACAATTTTTTTTGCTTATAAGAATACGGTTCCATTGGTTCAAGAAGCAAAAAATGTGGCAAGTCTTGTCTTATTACATTGCCCCAGAATGCTTTGGTGGTTTATTTGTGAAAATAAACTAAACAAAACTAAGTATAATAGTATCGCAACAAGTCGCTGTTCCATGCCCATGGAACGGGATTCCATCAACTGTAGCTAGCTTGAACGTTTCATCTCCAAGCTTTCATTCGATTGCATAAGGACCTTCTCAATTTGGACAAAGGACTGTGTACCTAGGTGATACCGTTTCAAAACGAGATCTCCTACCTCGAAAATACGGTTATGGACTTTGGTGTTAAAGTGCCATATTACTCTCTTTTGTTGTGCAGCTATCCTTAGTTTCGCCTCTTTCCTTTTCTCATCAACCAAGTCGAGGGACTCAAGTAAGAGTTCCTCATTTACCTTTAGATCTTAATGACTTTTACGATGATAAGGGACTTTCAATTCTATCAGGATCATAGCCTCTTATCTGTATGCCAAATAGAATGGCATATGTCCAGTCACAGACTTGTGAGTTGTCCTATAAGCCCACTATGCTAGTGGAAGTTCATCAACCCAATTGCCCTTGGCTTTTGTTAACTGTTTCTTCAAGGTGGACTTGATGATTTTATTCGCCGCCTCCATTTGTCTGTTCAACTGTGGGTGTTTTCCATTGAAAAGCTCTTCTCGATCCTGTACCGACTGTAGAAATCCTTGAACTCGGTGCTTTCTAACTGAGTTCCATTGTCCATTATAATCTTCTAAGGTACTTCGAACCTACATATGATGGTCTTCATCACAAAGTTGATTACCTTTTTTGTTGTGATCGTGGCAAGCGGTTCTGCTTCTCCCCGCTTTGTGAAGTAATCCACCGTAACTATTTCATACTTAGCTCCTCCTTTTGCCATTGGTAGTATTCTGATAATATCAATTCCTAAAACTGCAAATGGCCATAAGCTAACTATTTGCATAATCTCCATGGGCTCTTAGTATCTTTGCAAATATCCGACAATGGTCGCACCGTTTGGTCTAATCAGCTGCATCTTGATTTATTATTGGCCAGAAATATTCTTAGCGTAGTACCTTTTTTGCCAATGTCTACCCCCGGTGTGGTCACCACAACTACCATCATTGATTTCCATGAGGATTTTCCTAGCCTCATCATTGGTTACACAATTGAGCAAGCAGGTAGAGAATCCTCTTCTATACATCACTCCCTTTTGCATCATGAAATATGGCACTTTTCGAAGGAGTTTTTTACGTTCATTCCTAACTCTTAAGAGAGTTCCTTTGAGAAAATATTCCTTGATCGGAGTCATCTACAACTCTTTTTCCTCCATGGTCTCTAAAATCCACTTTATGTCCATCTGATCAGTACTTGAAGCCATCAAAACCTCCACTAGAACCAAACCTATCACCCGCGCTTCCCCAGAACTATCTAGTTTAGCTATTGAATTAGCTATTGCGTTCTCCTCTCTAGGGATATGCATAATAGTATAATGCACTTTATCTTTCAACAGTTCCAGTGCTTTCATCACGTAAGAAGTAAGTTTTACACTCTTAGTTTGATATTCCATCCTCACTTGGCAAATTGCTAACTGGAATCACTGAATATATGCAGTGTCCTTATCCCCTATTCCTTCGATATCCTTAATCCCACTATCAATGCCTCGTACTCAACCTTGTTGTAAGTTGTGGGAATTCCAACTTCAGCGCATAAAAATATGCCATCCTTCTGGAGTTACAATCACTACTCCTACACTTGAACTATGTTCGTTTGAAGCTCCATCCACAAATAATTTCCAACGAGAAAGTGTAACCATATCATACATGGTAAACTCAGCGATGAAATCTGCCAACGCCTGCTCATTTATTGCTCTCCTCGGATGGTAAATCATATCATACCGACTCAACTCTATGTTCCACTTTAGCAACCTCCCTAAAGTCTCGAATCGATATAACGCATACTTTAATGGCTGATCCATCAGCACCTTAACCGAATGAGTCTGGAAGTATGGCCACAACATCCTCAATGCAATCAATAAGCAATATGAAAGTCTTTCTAAACTTGGTTAGTTCCTTTCAGCTCTAGTAAACTGCTTGCTGATATGATAAACCAGCCTTTGAATCCTTGACTCCTCCCGTACTAATGTTGCGCTTTGTGCTTGAGCAGATACCACCAAATAAGCAAACAAATCCTTCCCGTCCAATGGTTTGGATAGACCAAGTGGTGTTTCCATATGCCTCAATAACTCCTCGAGGGCGCTCTGATGTCTTAATTCCATTCAAAATTCTTCTTCCGCCTTTTGAGGGCGCCAAAGAACAGTATGCACTTACCCGTTTCCCTTGAGATGAACCGACTCAAGGCATCAATCTTCCTATATAAGCTTTGTAAGTCCTTTTTTGTGGTCAGGCCCTCACATTCCTTAAGGCAGCAGTTTGCTTCGAACTGGCAATTATTCCCCTTGCGATCATGATAAATCCAAGAAATTTTCCCGATGCGACTCCAAAAGAACATTTCAATAGATTTACGTTCATTCCATACTTTTGCAAAACTTTAAATATCTCTAAAGGATCATCCAAGTGGTTCCTTGATAGCCATGACTTCACAAGCATATCATCCATATACACTTCATTATTCGTCCGATTTGCTTTTGGAAAATAGAATTCACCAACATCTGTTATATGGCTCCAACATTCTTTAAAATAAATGACATTACTCGATAATTGTACAATCTCAAATCCGTTATAAAGCTAGTATGCCCTGATCCATTATATGCTTTGGTATCTGATTATAGCCTAAATAAGCTTCCATAAATGAGAGCAACTCCTGTCCTGCAGTCTTATCTACCAGTTGGTCAATCCTGGGTAAAGGAAAGTTGTCCTTCAAGCATGCATTATTCAAATCCGTATAGTCAATACACATCTGCCACTTTCCATTTGCCCTCTTTACCAATATAGGGTTTGATACCCAGTTCGGGTGTAAAGCATCGTAGATAACGCCATTTTCCATCAGCTTATCCACTTCTTATTTTAGTGTAGTGGATCACACCAGACCCAAACTATGCCTTTTCTGCTTTACCGGTGGAAACCTTGGATATGTATTCAGTGCATGACATGCTACCGTCGATGATATCCTGCATATATCTGAATGCGTCCAAGCGAATACATCCAAATTTCCTTAAAGGAAATTAACCAATTCCTTCCTTATTCTAATACCGAGATGAGATCCAATCTTGTGAGTCCGGGAAGGATTATCCATATCGATTGGAACATCAATCGTCAGTTCAACCGGTGCCGCCCGTACTTCCCCTGACTTCTTCATGGGATCCATGGTCTTATCAAACCTGCTATGGTTCCCAATCCAGGGCTTGGGCTTTAATTGCTAATGTAGAGAGCCTCCCCACATTATCGCCTTTCTCTCATCGATTTGCTTCCCTCGGCTCCGTGATATTGCAGTCCCTTCCCACACGCCAGTCTCCCCTTATTGATCCGACCACATTTTCTACAGGGAACTTCATTATTAAGCACCAAGGAGCCACTACTATTCTAAAGCCAGCCAGGGTCGGTTGGCCCAAAAAGATGTTATATACTGAATATTTGTCTACTACAACAACTTTTGGATTCACACAGCCATGCGAACTTCATGCCCAACTCACCCGATAAATCAATCATCCTAATTGGTTGCTTCACCTCGCCCATAAATCCTAAAATTTTGATTTTACAAGCCTTGACATATGTAATAGCTCGTCAAAATAAAAAGGAAATTAATTAATAAATAATTATTAAAGCCAAAAATTGAATTTTTGTAAATTTTAGAATTTGGCTATAAAACTTACACCATTGCATTTGTGGTGATTTTTTGATCAATTTTCATATATAAAGTTTAACGATCGGAGTTCAAACTTCAAAGTTATTAACTTTTGAAGTTTTTAGATCGGAAACAATAGGGAAGTAATTGTTAATAACTTAACATTAAAATGGACATTAAAGTATAAATTTTAATTAAGGGCACTCAATCAAATTAAATCAAATTAAAAAAGCGTGTAAGTAAATAAATTGGATGCGGAAGTAAATAAGTATTAATAACTTACGTTAATGTAAACATTAGATGTAAATCTTATCATTCTAGTAATTAACTATGTTAAATCTAATCAAATTAGGGATTAGAAAGAAGTAGTCATAGGAGATCAGTGTTAAATCAAATTAAATCAATGTTGGAAAGGAAATAAATAAAGAACAATTAATTAATGTTGAAACAAATGTTAATAAATAAGAATGTTAACACTGAAGGAAAGAAAATAAGTAAATATTTTTTTAATTAATATTAAATTAACATTTAAACCAATTCTTACCTACTAAGTAACGTTAATGAGGTTAATGCTAACCAGATGATCAAAATCAGTCGCATAAGAAATGAAACAGGACGAGATAAGCACAAAATAAAACATAACATATATACAACAATCGATCGACCCCTTTATTGGGACCAGTCGTCGATCGGTAGGCTATAGCTGTCGACCGGTGGTTGCTGTGGTGGCCACATTGAACTTAAGCCCAATGGCATGGATATTATAAATTAAATTCTAAGGGATGAAATTAATTCATGTGCCTATTTATACAGTCAGAACCTCTCACTTTTTTTCTCATATTTTCTAAATCAAAGAGCAAAGCTCGGCCATGTTCTTTTCTCCACAAATTCTAGGAAATATAGAAATTATAAACTAGTATAATATATATATATTATATATATATATATATGTGTGTGTGTGTGTATATATATATATATATCTGTGTGTGTATGGAGAATAGCGGAAAATAAAAGAGAAGAAAGATAAGGGGTGAATCAATTTTGCAAAGAATAGGTAAATCCAAATTCAAATATGAATTAAATTGAAATAACTTCTTGGATCTAAATTTCTGATAAATATGTATATGATCGTGGTACATATTCCATTATGGAAAATGGGAGTCAAACAGAAATAACAAGGTTTAAATCTGGAGATTTGAAAATCTTAAGGGTGAGTGGAAAAAATTTCTATTTTTATATAATGTTATAATTTTTTTCACTGGAAATATATTCCTTGTACGCTTTAATATAATTATTTTAGGATGTAGACTTAATTATATGCATAATGAGATTGAAAAACATGCCTACATATTCTATGAACTGTTAACTTGAATTAAATGTTGCATATACTTAAATTTAGGAAATTAGGTATATGTAGTAGTCCCTTGATTAATAAGATTGTATAGAAATTCCAGATTTATGGATTGAAGTGGCATATGTTAGTAAATATGAAATAGAACTTATTATAAATTTAATTGGGATTTAAGTAGCATTTTAATTCATTGGAATGAGGTGTTGCAATGTAAATTTCTATAAATTATCCAGTTCAGTAATTATGAATAAAAGTGTATCATTTGAAGTAACAAGGAATATGCCTAAAAGAAAGAGATGTAAAAAATAGGGATATTTACCGTATTTTGTACCATCTATTTCAATAAAAACAGATAGATAATTCCTTGTAATTCCAAACTAGCACAAATCCTCTTTAAAAAAGTTATAGAAATTTACAGTGCTAACATTTTCTTTTGGGGAAGGTGTAATTTCAACGTATTAAAATGCAGAAATCCCTATATATAAATTCAATAATTGTAAGTAGTATAATAACAATAGTTTAATTATAAAACGAATATATGAAACAAGACAAGCTAGAAAAAAATGTGACGAAATGTAGGTAAAGTAACGAAATGAGTAAGTAAGAAAGTTAGTAATCAAAGGAATAATAAAGTAGAGCTAATAAAATAGAAGGAAGTAAGAAGTAAAAGGTATTTAAATCTATTTAAGTTAAAAGTAAGCGGTGAATGACATTAAATTGACATTTATGAAACAAGAAGTTGGTTATGTAAAAATAACTAAATATTAATAGTTGAACATTAGAGGTTTAGTAAATAAATAAGTATGAATATATACAGTCTCAAGAATGCATTTATGATGGGTTTGAATTTTTGAATGTGGCAAACAGCTTGGATTAAATAAAGGTTGGTAGTGTTACACAATAAAAGTATGTCCACTACAAGTGGCTACCAGCACTTGTCTATACATTATATTGATGTGTGTCAGATCCAACTGTAGGACCCATGGAGTTATACGTTCACGTATAGGTGAAGGAAATACCCAAATTAGGATGGTTCGCCCCGGTCGAAGTATCAAAAGACAAGTCTGCATCAACCTTTAGGAGATACATTTTAATTAACTGAACGGACATTCCATAGATTGCATTAGGCAATCTAAATAAGACAATGAGCTAGGTTCGATGCTATGATAATGAGATTGGTACCAAATATAAGGAGCATGAGCTTTTTACATAAGTCGAGATCATCATCGGTCCTAAGCTGTTAGTGGAAAGATAGGCTTACGCCTAAATGGACTACACCTCTTGCTAGTGTAGCTCACATTTAGGACATAGACCACCTCATAGTTATTTTCTAGATTGTTTATTGTAAGGAGGGAAGGCTAGCTAACCCTTTTCTAGAGGTCTTTTAAAAACGAATAAAATACAACAAAAAAATAGTGACGCCGTTATTACGTATTACGGGAGTTCCTTAGTATGCACAGCAGCGAGGATGTGAGAATGTGTTGACAAATATCCTGACGAGGTGCTAGGTTATGGATACTAGTGCGGAAGGTATCTTGGTCCAAAGGGTGACTGTGGTACTTGTGTATACGCACACACAAATATGTAGTTATTGTCTACCTTGTGTAGATAGACGCATTGTACCCGTACATGGAGTTAAGACCAGTATGTTAAACAGTAGACATAACATGTAATAGAAGACAATCGGTATAAATTAGTGTTATATGAATAATGTGTAATTTACCAGTCACTAGAACGTTGGTCTGACCCCCTCCTCCTTATAACCCATATGATAGTTTTAAAGGAACAACTACTGGTACATGGCAGGATCGACGGAAGGACAGGTTTCCATATGCATGCTCGACACTTACATGGACACTAAAGATTAAAGGGAGTCAGCCTTGGTCAGTAATAATATGTTTTATTATACTATTTCACTGTGAGTTTATATGGATAGTGCTCCGATATGCTTTTTATTTGTAGGATACCAAACACCATTGATTCGTACTTTGGTTGTAATGACCTGCCTTTTCAACCCTCGAATGCCGACACTAATACATTCACGGTATTCACGTGCCAAGCACCCAAATGCTAGAACTACAAATTGTTAGGGTAAAATAAAACGAAAAAGAAATAGAATAAGTTAGAAGGAACATAACATCAGAATCTCACAAACAAAACGGTAATATAAATATCAAAAGAACAGTACAAAGGGTTACTTCGATATAGAAATTTTGGAGTTACAAAACCTAAATGGTATCATCAGCCTGGACAGTTATAACGATATGTTCTCCTAAATGCTGATATGTACAATATAATAATGCAGCAGAAATAAGAATACTACGGTAGGTGAAACATCCAGCTCATCTTCTCAAGCTCCAAAGAATATCAACAAAAACCTTCCTTATTCAAACAACTCGAAAGAGCATGCAGTGAGTTTAGGAAAAAAAATAAAGCATCGGACATTAGTCTGGTGTGAGAAACCCAAGATACGTGATCAATATATAATGGTACTTTTGAGACCGCATGGAATGCCATAACGGTTGTCCCCTCAAAAGAACCACCATCTAATAAGTACATAAGGTGATATATTAGATAATGTCTAGGGTGAAGAATATAAATAAAAAAATAACAGGAATGGTTACATTGGCTACATTCAACAGCATATTAGGAGTACAATCAAAACAACGTTCGCGTAATGGATTTTCCGTGGAGATATCTTTGGTCAATGACGAATCCAATCTCCTACACAAGGGTCATAAACTACCTCCGAGCATCGTATAACAGTAGATAAAATATACCATTAAGGAAAATAGCCAGTCCATGTCCGAATACGTGATCCCAAATACCTTCACCTCCCTCGTGCAACATCGATAAGCATACTCCAGATATGAAGTGATAATATCCTATCATGGCTCAGCCAAACTCCAAGCTATGCCCCTACTCTATTTTCTATCATTTTTGATGTCGAGGTTGCGTTCGGCATCTTTCACACGAGTCTTCATTACTCGAACAGAAAACAAATCCCCAATTGGATTCCCACATCTCGAATAGATCACGAAACCACACATGGATTCTAGCATCTTGAACATATCCAATTTCAAGAGATAGAATACGTATTAGCCATGGAGTGGTTTTCGATAAGTAAATCACTTACCTATCTCGGTCTCTTCAAGACTGAATCGACGAATTTGGTCATTCAATGATAATGAGAGCGATCGCATATGGAAACCAAGTCTAGTATACTTATCATGTTTCTGATATTTTCATCTTACACTATCCCTCGATCAAGAGTGAAGCTGGTAGGTCAGAGCTCTATTGCTCATATCCCTACACAAACATCAGTTTTAATTCCCACAGATAGACAAGCCTACTTCATTGGCTTTTAGTGCTGAGTATACAACTAAATGCTTTCCATAAACGAGTAAACATACAAAGCACGATCAAGTCACATAAGCGACTTCTAATCTCCTTTTTGTTTAATTAATCTTTTAGTAATTAAAGCCACTTTTATTAGTAAAACTTCTTCTATCTAATAAAACATTGTCTATCAATTTCTACTATTCATTTATACTCTTTTTAATACTTCAAGAAGTAAAGCATATTCACAAATCATTAACAGGATTTCTTTCTTTAAAGCTTTGCTTTTTCTATCCTTTTTTCCTAAAAGATTCCTTGCTTATAATTTACTCAAAAATATCCATTTTAAGGATCTAAGTACTTTCACAAATCCATTCGAAAGGTTTAAGACTAATGTTACTTAAACATTATCACTACAGACCCAAAACCATTTCACTTATGCTTATCTTTAAAACTTTCTTTTTAAAGATCATTTACATTCATAAGTATAATATAAAAGGGTTAAAGACGAATGTTAGTAAAACATTGTCACAACAAACCCAAAACCATTTCATACTTGTATTACCTTTAAAACATTCTTTTTAAAGATTTAAGATAATAATAGGTTAAGTTCGATAATCGACTAATTGACTATCATGTTAAAATAGCTGCTTATACAAATCAATGTTCTTATACTTAACTCATTTTCGACATTTCAACTTAACTATTCCTCATCCAAGAGTGAAGTCAGGTAAGTTAGAGCACTAGTTGCATCAAAGCCTTGCCTATATACTTCATTCTTGTATCTTACAAATAGACAAGCATACTCGTCGGCATTTAGTGTTAAGTATAGCATTAATGATTGCCATAAACAAGTAACAAACAACATGATTAACCCTTTTCTGACATTCTCGACTTAACTATTCCTCGGTCAAGAGGGAAGCTCGGTAGTTTAGAGCTCTATTGCTCTGTCCCTACTCGACATCAATCTTAAACCTCACAAATAGATAAGCCTACTTCATCGGCTTTTAGCCTTAAGCAAAGTTAATTACCTTTTAAACAATTTAGTAAACAAGAAGATTAACTTGTTTTCGGCATTCCAACTTAACTATTCCTCATTCAAGAGGGAAGCCTAGTAGGTTAGAGCTCTATTACTCCATTACTAATCGACATCAATCTTAACTCTCAAAAATAGAGAAGTCTATCTTATCGGCTTTTATTGTTAAGCCTGGTTAGTTACCTTTTTCCAAACTTATATATAATTTAAAAATACTTGTAAATAGGTTTTAAATATATATATATATATAATATTACTTGAAAATAACTAATTTATAATTTGATCAAAAACATGTTTTATATTATAAAACCTCTCTACTTTGAAAATACAGATACAATTATTAAAAATATATTTAAGCTTCAAACAAACTTTAAGATACTTAAAAATGTGTTTGGAAACATCTATAATAAGACTAGAGAAAAATACAAAATTTGAATATAATTTTTGAATACTTAAAACCATGAGCAACTTACTACAGCATTAATAAATGCGATTAAAAGTCCTTGTTAAAAACAACATTGAAAAGCACGATCTTTGTGACTAGTTTTCACCACTTAAACAAATGGTTTAAGACTTCAAATTTTTATAGTAAGTACTACCATTATGGTACTTAAAATTGATAGAGGTAAAAGCCTAAAAAAGTGTAACGACCGGAGAAATTTTAACCGTCTTATAACGTAAATAACAAAAAATTTCTTGAAATATAAATAATAAATTTTGTAATAAAAATATGATATTTGGAATGCGTCTATTTAATTATAGTAATTGGTAAGATTTTTATTGAAAAATATGAAAGTTGATTTATTTGTGAAATTTCAAATATAAATTTTATCAGTTGTTTGTTGGAAATTTAATATTATAGAAATCTGAATATTTTCATATAATAAAAATGTAAATCATTTTCTAAGAAGGACGTCGTAATTCGTTTCGCAAAATTTGGATTTCTATAGCTCCGTTTGTCTTATTTTCTGCGTTTTAGCAGCATTTTTCGGTAGCGGAAATTCAAGTTTTAAAATTTGATCGTATCGCTAATATCTGTGTACCATTCTATTCGCCTCATCGTGTTGATCCACGTGGTATATTTATTTCAGTATTTTAGGTCTGGTATGCGACGGAAATGGTAAAATAGTTCGTCGTAATATTACCATTAATTGTGACCTTTTATTTTCTTTGCTTTTAAAATTTGAGCCGTGCTGTTCAAGCAACAAATAAATTGCTTTAATTATATTTACCTGATCAAAGCTTGTGACTGTTGCCATTTCCTTGATTTATATTTTTCAGGGGCGGCCCAAAGAATCGGTTGCCCAAGCCCAATGTGAATTTTTTTGCCCCTTACTATATAACATGTCAATTTTTTTAAATTTTCTTTTTTATATATAAGCATAAAATCACATATAAAACTATAACATAACAAAGTACCAACTTTTTATACAAAAGTTGCCACATTAAGTGGGCTGCAATACTTATAGTCTCAAATAGTTTACAAAACAGTGTATTTAATTTTTAACTAAATGTATCAAGTTTACAAACTAGTGTATCTAGTTAAGTGTACAGGCAAATCATATTGGGTTCTGCCTAAACGTTTGCGGGTAGACATACACACACTGCAGGAAAAATAGTACATCGATGTAAGTATCAGTTCCTAAATAAATATTAGTTTTTTAGCTTCGGCTTTCAAATTTCAATTCCTAAACGATTATTTACAGAAAACTAGTTGTTTATAACTAAATACTAATAAGTTATTAGCTTTAGGCGTTTTCAATGTTAATGAAATCTAAAGCAGTAAAAGGGCGACTCAATTTTAGAAAATTAGACAACTCAAAACAAGAAATTCGCATACTTAATTAGCAGTGGCAGTATAAAGAGACTCTAGTAGGACTTCAAATCAGCAGTAGAAAATATCGCGTAGGAGGCAAGGATGAGCCGACGATGGCTGATGGAATAGCCGAGTATGCAGCGATGATTATTTAGAAGGCGTTGATTTTTGAAACCCTAGTTTTTTTGGGTTCAAGCATCGCAAACATGGAGATTGCTATTGAGCTGTAACTTTGAAGTAAAACAGATGTTTTCTGTTGCCCGGCTCAGTGGGCTGCCCCAGCCCAGGGGCTTGGTGGGCTTGCCCCTGGGCCGGCCCTGATATTTATATGCGGGTGCCTTTTCACTCTTGCCTCACTGTCCACAAAAGAGGTATGTTTATATTCTTCTTCTCCGGTATGGGGACTTGGATCAGCGGACGGCTTTACTATACCCTCCTCAGGAGTTTACCGGCCCGCCGGGTTCTCCTGGGTTTTCAAAAAAAACAAAAAATATTCTTCTTCTCCTTATTTTCTTTCCTCCTCCAATTTGTTTTTGCCGAGCCTTTCTTTCCCCAGATAAAAAAATGAAAACCTGAAGGTCTCCTCCCTTTGACATGAAGATTAACTGAAGCACCCAGCCCTCTCCGCCCCTCGCCCCTCACAAAAAAAAACTCAAGCCGCCCACTTCAAAAACCCAGAGCCTAGCCCGCGTTTTTCCAGCTCTGACCCGAGCCAAATCCCCAGAGCCACTGCGTGCCTCCCCTCCCTCTACCATCAACATCTCCTGCCACATCTCCAACCCACACCCGATGCTCCTACCTTCCCTGACCGCAAGCGAACAGCCACCCTCCTCGGCCTTGCCTATACGCTCTGAGCTTCATTTGTTTTCTGTGCTAGATTAGTTATATGTAACATTCCCCCTTTTGACCGTCTCCAGTCGGTAGTTAAACCAACTAGAAACGTTCAAAAAGACGAATTGTTATTTAGTTTATAAGGTTTAAACAGAATCAGCCACAGAAACACAGATAATAACAATCAATTAAAACAAATGAGAATTTATTTCATTACTATAAATCTTTTTGAATACATCAGAGTTTTATACAATTTAATACTGATACAGCGGAATATCTTAAAATACAATTTTCTCGAAATAAATGATTCTTTACTCTCTCTCTAACTTCGCTGCTCGAAAATCTTCAAGCTGTAAAAATACTCGGTCTGACCCGAGTATTACATTCAAAAGAAAATAATACACAGGTCAGTCTAATTCAAACCAGTTTATGAGTGCATAGAGGCAATAAGAATTTAAATAGACGACAGTCACAATAATTCTCGTCTATCCGACTCTTTTAACAAAGAAATCGGATAACGAAAATATATAACACTAAACAGTGTTAAACAATAAATCAGCAGATTTAAATCATCAACAGAGATAAATAAACAATTTATCAAATCGACTAAATCAATTTAAAACAATTGAAATTGTCACTTTAAAACCATCAGAGTTCGATTGGCTGCCGTACACGCATGCGTGTATGGCCTCGCCAATACAGCATAAAAGATCAATGCATCATGACGCAAAGAAATATCAATTCAAACTGTCGAGTTTGGGTGGCTGCAGTGCACGCACGCGTGCACTGCCTCGCCAACTCATGTGCCCCAACCAAAAAGCACAGAAATAAAAACAAGGTCAAACCCAAATAGGTTCAACTCAAGGCTAATGAATAGACGAAGAAATACAACATCATCCAAAACAAAACATAATGACTCAGTGATACATGCAACATGATCAGATGAACATTAGTGCAGCAAGTCAAGTCAAAGCAATTTGCAAGCTTCACAGTGCAACAATACTACAATGCCTCAGCCATCAAGGCATGAACCAGACTAGACTACAAACAAATAAAGCAAATGAACCAGTGAGCTAGCAAAGACAAAGGAACTGCACAGCTTCAAATGAGACAACAAATTTTCGAACTCACATATGTCCAGACCAACTACAAAGATAGTGGTGTACCTAGACAAGAATGCAAAAACTCATGTGGACAGTGCAGACTACAAGTGAATGCAAAATGGAGGCAACAGAGACCAAAGATCACAAGCAAATGCAACCAAACCTGACCAGCAACAAACAAATATCAGATCAGTGTGGATGCAGACCAGAGACAAACAATGTCACAGCAAGATCAAGTGACGACATAGGGCAGTACATATATGCAATCCAAACATATATTGACTACAAAGTGAAGAAACAGTAAAATCAAAAGGGAGTGCAACAGTGCATAACAAACCAAGCTACAACCAAAATGCAACATTGTTTCTGAATGGATCAAGCTATGGCAACAATAGACAGTGATCAGAGACCACAAACGAGTGCCATCAAGAAACAACAAGACCAGACTACAATGAAGATCAAAACAATGGACAACAAAAAGATTTCAAAAGCAAATGAGCATGCAGACATTGCCAGATTTTCAAGAAACCATGAAGTTCACGAATACAACTCAAAGTACATATGCAATAAGGTATGCAACCAGACAGTATCAACATGGATGCAAAATGCTCAAGACCAGAGTACAATAAAATGGAACTGGACATTGTAATCTCAGGAGCGCAAAGTGCTGGACAGTGCAAACACATGGATGATAATGCCACTACGACAGACAGTGCCGAAGCAAAAATGTATTGCTTCTTCAAAACAAAATACTGGACTAGATGAATGCAGGGCAGCACTTAAAACTACATGTTTAGCCAAGCTCTCACCAAATGAATCTCTATTGCAATGCAGACTGAAATATGGGAGAATGCAAACCCAAGTCAACATGAATCACTTGAAAATCAAAGACCCCAAAACTGAATGGACTGCAAATTACAAAAATGAAGGGTATAGCAACCATGAACTCAGGTATACAGTTCAAGTATACGAGGGCAAAACCCAAAAGCATCAAAAAATTAGTTTAGGGAATATGCAAACCAGATAAGGAATGCACCAGAACAGGAAAATCAATTCAAAATTCAACTTAGATGAAGCAAAATATATATATACATACAAGAATGCAAATATATATATATATATGCCAGAAATCAAGATGACAATCCAAGTGGTCAGAGACTAGGCAGAAGTGATACAGTGAATGGTACAAGTGTAAATGCAAATGAGATACACTCAGGTCAAAGATCGCAGACTAGAGTTCAAGTAACTTCAGAAGTAAAATGAAGCATAAATATACACATGCACATGAACTAGTAAATATGCAGCCGAGAGAACAACTGCAAGTAATGTGGAACAACAATTGCAAACAGGTTCGAGAAGACTGCGGCTTCAAAACATCGCATATACATATTTATGTTTCATTGGACCTTAATATGTAGTTCAACAGTGTATAACGAAGTCGTGAAACAGCAGTCTTAGTGGTGAACCAGGAAATCAAGTGAACCAGTAAATGATACAATAGCAACATAAACAAGCAAATCATGGAACAACCATATCAATGTCAGGGCAGTGCCTAAGTTTCGAATTCGATGCAGATGATAAGCGACTCAAAGTCGAAAGCAATAAACAAGTCCAAGAAAACAAACATCTGTAGTATGAAATAGACGTGAGTAATTAAATTACTCACTTTAGTACGAAGCGCAGATCGAAGCAAAGATGAACGGAGACGAAGCCCTAGTTTACAGATTGGAGGCGAACGATAACGAAGAACGAAGCCAAGCAACATCAATATCTCGGACAAAGCCGTAGCTTCAATTCCAGACTAAACGAAGACGTCAAGCCAGGACGACCAGCAAACGATCGAAGCCCCAATTCAAAGCGACAAAGAATCAAAGAGCCAAAGCCCTAATTTTTCAAATCGAATGAGACGAGATCAAAGCCGCCATTTTTTTTCTTTCGTATGATTTTCATTTGCTGAATAATGAAGAGAGAGGGGGAGGGGTGCGACGTGGGTTTAACAGAAGAAAGGGGTAAGGTCGTGGGGGATGGTATGGGTGAGGTATGGGCCAATACATGTTTATTTATTTTTATTTTTTTCTTTTTCAAAAATCTAATTTGTTTTGTAAAGATATTTTCTTTAATTTGTTTTTGTTTTAAATTTGTTGTTAAAAATTTTCTATGTGTATTTATTCATTTCGTATTTATAAAATTTGATAAAAGAATTCTAATTGATTTAAAATTTCCAATTCAAATTTAACAACCAGTATTAGTTTGTCAATTGACGAAAATTTAATTGTTATAAAAATTCCAACAACATCATCAATTTAGCTGCCAACACAAATCGTTTATTGATGATTAAAATTTTGGGTAAAATCCCGGTTGTTACAGAAATTCAAATTGAATTCAATTAAATTTTATACGCGTTTATACGCCGTATATTCATAAAACAATTCTGATAAATACGAAATTGGAAATCCAGTAATAATTCAATATTACGGACCCAATGAAACTGGTTTCGTCAAATTCCGAGACTGTGCCTCGGAAGACTATTCTTATTTTCAATTTAAACGATATAATTTCAAAACTGAACAAATCGTTTTCAAATTCAATTCTGAAGCTTCTATTATCTTCAGTATTATCAATATGAATTTTCCAAGCTTTTAAATTAATTTTAACCGGCTTAAAATTGAAGATTCAAATTTTATTCAACTTTCAATGGATTAAATTCAAAAATTTAATCGCCAATTCATTCTGATAATTTGAAATTCAAGTCAAATCATCGTTCAAATATTTAAAATTAATTAAATATTTTCAATTTAAATTGTTCAAAATTCAGGGTCGTTACATTATATATATATATCTTTTGATATATATACAGGCTGCTTTGTAAACGAATACGTACGAAATTATATATGTGTTGTACATATATACACTATCAGGAGTCGTATATGGTTGTAGGTGTTGAACTTGATAATCTCGTGAATTTACCATCTGTTATTCATATCAAATATACATAGATATTGTGTATATAAGGTTATATATATCGCTCATATATATAAAATGGCAGAAGCTACGTTTGTTCAACCCAAGTTTACATATATTGATATGTATTGGTGGTAGTTCATCAAAATTTCTAGTCCCGATACATGTGCTGCGTGGATGTATTAATCGAGATACATATATGCGAAAATATGGAGGCTTATATATATAATATATACTACTTGCTGTTCCTTGATATTGTTCCCAGTCAAATAGTTTTTCTTGCTTGATCATTCTTCTGTTGATGAATTGTAATATATATACAGTGCAAAACGTATGTGTGTTTACAAAAGTATTTTTAGAACCTAGACTATATAGGCCTTATATATAGAACAGTGATATATTCTTCTTTTCTTTTATTTCCTTTTTGTTTAATATATATATTGCTTAATATATATGTCAACTGAAGTGAAATTTTATTTTAAAAATCTAAACTTATTTCTAGTGTGTGCAACATTTATATATGTATATACTTTCGTTGAAAATCTTTGCATTTATAATTGTTCACAAAAGCAACATATATGTTTGTATATATCTTATTTGTGTGTGTGTCTATATATATATATTGTATATGTATATATATATATATATGTTTGTTTGTTCCCATCGACTTATCGTGCTATAAATCTACTCTTATTTGGTCGCAGCTAATTGATTCGTCGTGCCTGATTCGTGCCAGTGTCCGTTGCATTGTTCTTTCAGTAGTGGTTTTATATCGTTCTCTAGTCATGAAAGGTGAGCAATCACTCACGATTAATGTTCTTATTCTCATTAAATTGATTTCATAGGAAATGACAATTTAAATATACTGTTAAAAAACTGAATTGCTAGCTATTAACTGTTAAATATGACAAGTTGTTATTTAAATTTGATCACTTATGTAAATTGACACTGTTATATGTTAATTTATTTTGCCAGCAATTGTTATGTCATGTTATTTATTGTTCTCACTCTGCAAGTTCCCTTAGTTTTAGAAACCACTATGGGTTGAAATGTTATATAAATGAACGGACTTTTGAATAGGAGAAAATTTGTTATGGGTTGAAATGATAAACCCAAACAATTTTCTGTTATTAGTGAAATTTTGGGATTGCAGGTTTAATAATATAAACCCGTAAATTTAAACTATTACGGATTGAAATAACAAATATCTGTATCACTTGACCATAGAATAGAAAATTATATACAGACACCGTCGGTCTATTTTTGAAAAATGATTTCCAAATATTTGAAAGGAAATATATGAGTTTGATTTTGAAATGCAATAAGTATTCTATTTTATTTTTGAAAAATTTATTACCTTAAATGTTGATTTTGTAGATATAAAAAGTATGAGTTTAATTTAAAGGTAATATGTAAAATTTTACTTATAGTTTTATTTTCTATAATATATAAAATAAGATTTTAAATAGTAAATAAAAGTCTAATTTATTTTAGATTGCATAAAATTAGTTTTTATTTAATATATATAATATTTTTAAAAGGTTCATTTAATTTATATTTAAAAATAGATTTTTGTAACTTTAATAAATAAAAGGGTTGGAAAGGGACGTTGGAATTTGATTGGTAACTTAAACTGGTTATTAACTGAATTTAAATAAAGATTCAATAAGAACTTAATGATTTTGGAAATGATTTATAACTTGCTTTAATAAAAGGTGATTAAATGAATACTTTAAAATGTAAATAGAATTAAATTTTGAATATTCGTTCGACTTAGATTTTGTATTTGAGATTTTATTTAAATGTTTATAAAGTAATTTTACAAATGACCACGGTGTGAAATAACCGTTTGGTTGTTAAAGAGACCGGGATCAGATATTGTCATACTCTCTGCCAATACCGAAAACCACTTTAACAACTGTGTACGTGGTGGAGATCCCTGAATGAAGTAGGATGGTTTGGCGAACGATTCTATATGGTATTTACATAGCCCTGACTCCCGTGAGTCAGCTTGATGTGGCTAAAACAGGAGCCATATCGGGCCAAGTGAGGTCATTCCTCCTATCGGGCACATTTCTTCGAAACCATATCAATTGCTTTTGTGATTTGATTCTGGTATGCATACCTTTGATTTGGAGTGTGTCTTGAGGTGGGCGGTAGTAGCTGCTATGCGTTACCACCAGTCCGGATCTGCAAAATGGTAGAATCCTACCATGTGCATTGCCTCGCGTGCCTAGTCACATGCCTTATCACGCCATCTACGATTTTGTTTTGTACCACACCTATGGAGTGCCCTCTGGGTAAACCTCTAGTTTACAGAGGAGCGTACGGTACTGTATAAACTATGTGAATATATAAAATGTGTTAAGGGGGATATGGGTAACGCCTTAACGCTATTTTGATACTTTACTTTACTGTAGACATCATATATGTAGCATATTGTAGTATGTATGTAGATAGTTTATTGGATCCTTAAAGGATGGATTCCCAACATTCCTTTAAGTTATATTGCATTTACTAGACATTTCACTTGAACTTGATTTATCTGCATAAGAATGTTAATCCTGATTCGAGTGTTTTGTTTTGCTTTACGCTCGGGTCAGCTTGAGTGTCACAACTTTCGAAACTCACCTTTTGGAGTTTGGAATTCGCTTGGAAGAACTATCTTATCTATTTCAGCTTTCAGTTTATTTTGTTATCTCAGTTCTATGTTACAGACTTGTCAGTTACCTTTGTGTTAGAGACTTCTATATATTGGGAATTATGTTGCATTCTGTTTTGGACTATGTTATTTCTGTAGTAGTTTCATGAACTACAATTTATTTATTCCATTGCTTTGTTGTAAACTCTGTGTGTGTGATTCTGTGATTGATCTATTTACTGTATATACCAAGTTATGCCAAATAAATATATTAACAATCTGTTGTTTTGGACGATTCAAGTCTGACATGTGCGGATTATTGTCGATTTGAATGCTTCAAAATTTGTGGGTCGCTACAAAATATCTTCCAATTTATTTATAAAAATTCACGAAAATAAGGGATTCGGAAGTGCGCTTGTAACGACTATTCTTGCTTCAAACTCTTTCAAACTTACTTCAATTTAACACACAAGTTAAACAACCATTTAAACATCCAATCAAGGCTACACACATGTTTAAGAGGGTAATAGAAGTGATGTAATATAACATAAAGTTATCATTTTCTTTCAAAAGCAAAAGGGGTCCAAAGTTTATAACTTCACTTAGTTAATGTCACTTTAACTTCATACTTTGCACATAACACACACACACACAATATATATTTAAAAGACAGTGAGAAAAATGACTTAGATTCACACCAAATTCAAGCACAAAGCCACAAGAACAGAGAACCGCCTCTCACCATCACCAAAAGCCTAATTATCCAGCCTTTAGCACTTTCAATCCAAGGCAACACCTCCCCTCCTCCTTAATTCCTCATGGACCCTTCATGGAGCCCCCTCTTACTCTCACCTTGTCCCACTTTTTACTATCTAATCATGCTTTCCATGATGTTTTAGGCCTATAGCCAAAGTTTAAAAGAGATTGGAGATGATTTGGTTAAGACATGAAAAAGTTAGAGAAAAATTAGTAGATTAATGCTTAAGCACGTCCACCATTTTTAATTCTCATACTTTATTTCAAGATTTGTGAATTAATGATTATTTAACAAGGGTGTGCCCCTCCTTATATAGGCTTTTAATAGTGTAGCATAAGCTTGTTCTCACCCTCCCCCTTTCATGAAATGTAAGGATCATCTCCCATCACTTCTCCTTTATCATTTCTTATGAGTTAAGACTTTCCATTTAAGCTCATTTTCATAATATCTTTGATGACATCATCCTAAAAACTTATTTCCATAAATGGTAAAAAGTTTTTATTTCATTTTATTAATTTTCTAAGCACAAAAGTGCATGTAAAAAAATTTGAACAACTTCTGACGGTTAAAAAAACTGTTTATCGATAAAACGATTTTTTGTCATATTATCGATATTTTTTCAAAGTATTTATTTTTCTAAACATTTTTCAAAATTTTTTTACCATCATTACTCATGATTTAAAAGGCGGTTAAATAGCTTATTAAATCATTTTAATAACATTAAATCCAAGATTCAAATATTTAAATAATTCAGATATTTAAGTATGAAGTGTCTGAAATTCCGGATCGTTACATTCTCCCCCACTTAGAATATTTCGTCCTTGAAATTCCAACACGAACAACAAAAGAAACAACAACATAGCAATACTTAAGATCATTCAAAATCTCTTAGAAAACAAAACTCACGGTTTGCTCAAGTTCAAATCTTTTTGTAACAACCTGCATATTTCACGATTATATATTTAAATGTTTTATTTAAATATAGCATCGTTAATCGGATTAGTTCGAAATGTTACTATTTGTAAATAGTCGAATTGGGACTCGAGACCACTTCCATTGAGTCCAAAATGGTTTTTACAACTTTTTTGAGTATAAACATCGATATGTTTGGAGTTGAGCAGAATTTTGCTACTTTTCTATTTTGGGCTTTAGATTTGGGTTTCAGCCCACTAACCCAACATAATACCCTAACTCCACTCCTCTTCATTCATTCCACTCCTCATTTCCTAACACTCTCTAGCTAAAGTAAAAAAGGGGGAGAGAAGTGGAAATTAAAATTTCTAAACCCTAGTTTTGATTAGGAAACTCAAATTCAAGTCCAAAATCAAGGAGAAGCTTAGGTAAGCATCTTCTTCATCTTCTCCATCTCTATCTCTCTTCAATTTACAGAAATTCCTATAACCTAACTTAGGAAAAAATTCACCTTTGATAATAGATTGAAGATTCTAGAGGTATATTGAAGAGGAATTGGTCTTGCTTTGTCTTAAAGCTTCTCATTCGTGTCTTTGAGTTTTAAAGGTGAGTTTTTAAACTCACATCTACGCTTATAACTCTCATTGTTGTTAGGTATGAATTCCTAACATTTATTTATGTTCATTTGCTTTTGATTTGAATTGATTTGGTGAATTTTCCAAATTTTGGTGTTTTGGTCCAATTTTATGAAAATCTTACTATGGATGTTTGGATGTGATATTTGGGGTGTATCGAAGTGCCTATAAGGCCGGGATGTCGCTTGGCATAATTCCCTAGTCTTTGTTACTCGTCCGATCGCTCCCGAATCATTTTGGCCATCAATGCCTAGGCAAATTGTTGCCCAGACCAGGTGACCAGAAGTCTGGTTAGTCAAGTCCAAACGTTTGGTTATGGTTCCTGGAGAAAAAAAAATAAGAACGCAGAAAAAAAGGCAGAAATTGGAACCAGACGTCTCAACCAAACCAACCAGACGTTTGGGAAGTCTATCAGATGTCTGGGAAAGTCTACCAAACGTCTGGATGGTTTCTGAAAATTTCCAGAACCTAAATCCAAACGTCTGGATTTACAACCAGACGTCTAGAACTATACATTTTGCCTATTTTAGCTGTTCTTTTAGTTGGTTTCCAATTTTAAACGATTTTTGTTGATCCGGTTAGTTGTTATCACTTATTATCGACTTTGATGACTTCTTTCTTTTGATTTTTGGGAATATCCATTTGATGGATTTGATATCGATTTTTATGGATTTAATTCACATTGTCGTATGTGAATTCTTGGTGACAATCATTTTGTGATTTGTCACTTTAAAATACAAAGGTTTCGGTACTAGTAGTAAATACTAAAACTCTTTGATTAAAACGATTTCGACACTATTTTAAATATAAAGCTCGCTTTTAAAACCGTTTTCAAATCCATTAGTATATACAAACCTTTACTCATTCGTATGAGAAATCTAATTAAATGGCTTAGCAAAACAAGTGGTATGAAACGCTTGCGTTTACTTCGTCGGTTAATTCTTGGACTTGTTCGACTGAACTCTCGTGACAATTTTTAGGTGGAAATCTACAATTTGCTCGTAAATATTTAAGTTAAGCTAGTGGTTATGGGACATGAAGCTAAACTCATTTATTTACTACCTTAGTGTAATTTACACTTGTCGATCATTGATGATCATTTTGTGATTTATAATAGCGATGTGCGATGTCTCTTTGTTTGTGTGGGGGACTAAAAACCCCGTTTGTTGAGCTTCGGTTCAAATTGGTGGGGTAGCGACCCATGGTCTTCAGGCCGTTTGTGGAGCTTCGGCTCAAACTTGATGGTTAGAGACCATGGAATAGCATTCCGTTTGTGACACACGTGTTGGTGAGTTTTCATGCTCCCGTTTCTGATAGGCCTCCCCCTTTGTGATTTCTGGTTGTTGATTTCTAGAATTTATGTTTCACCAATTTTGATGATATGCATTGATAAGCTCTATCAATATTTGTGTTTTGTTGAATAATTTAAAGAATATGACATTCTTTTTAGTGTTTGAGAATATTGGAGATATTGTATGATTTTTGTTGTTATCTGATATATACTTGTCACAGTATGACATTATTGTTATCATATGTTTTTGTGATATCTCTTATCCTATCTCATTTTATATGATATTTATAGCTAGACTGATCCGTTTATTATTTTTCTTCTTAAATAATACTCAGGTCACACCGAGGTATTTCAGGTGCTTCTACTTGACTTCTTATCAGGGACCATTATTTGATTTTTGGCTAACTACTTTAGATTAGTAGTTTTTGCTTTTATATATTCGAGATAGAGACTCCTTGATGTATACTTATTTTTTTGTCTAGCACTTGTATCTATTCTTTTGTGATGTAGTGGATCTTATATGACCGCTACTTTGGTGTACACTTCTATGTGATATATTCATATCTGTTTCCGCCTTAGTGATATGAATATCTGCGACTGATTTGTGTTATGCTTATTTCTATATTTGTTTCAGAAGAACACATAGCCACTGTGTAGTACCTTTGAGTTTGTATTTGATATGTCGGATTTCCTCTTGAAAAGAAATGCATTCATACTATCTGAAATATTAGTACTCGCACAAAGCAATTACACAGATGGTTGCTCCTCAACAGCCTTATTCTTTGCGCTAGTCGACGGCATTACCCCGTAGTGTCCTTGGCTAGTGTGAGTATAGAGGTGAGGCGTCACACCTTTCATCGCACAAGAATGATAAACGACATACTAAGTGTAACGTACGCTCAACAGCCTTAGGTAATTACTTAGTAGCCAATTCATGCTACCTCATAACAAATTAAAGAGTCATCAACTAAACTCTCCATAATCCAACAAAACTTAGCATAAATATACTAAAACCCATGTAATGCACATGGATCATCCGTACGCAATATCAATTCCAATCACTTGCTCGATCACATAATTTCACTTTCCAACTAGTATAGATCACTTGACCTCTCTAGTGCGGACTACGGATAGGTTCCTTGATTAGAAACCTTCGTTCTCCTTACATATCCACATACTATGGTAGAAAACTTTGAGATCATATCAAGAATCCATATCAAGTGTTCGCCATCAAGAATCTAGTGAAAAATCCTTGTTCGGACTAGTGTAAATCACCTCGAAATCATATACTCGAATATTGGATCAAGAACAGTCATGTGAATAAATGGTCTGCATATAACTTGCATATTTATCTTATTTGTTTATTAACTATAGCAATATCTTTTATCAATTTCTTTTGTCCAAAAAGTATGTTCCATTCAATACTAAAATCATTTATGAATCATTTCATAAAACATAACTTCAAGTTTATTAACATTATACAACTTAAGTTCATACTCGTATAATACTTCATGACATCCTAAGAGTATATACAAAACATCAAATTTTGTTTTACTTAATAAGCATGTTCAACAAATAAGACTTATTTTAACTTACTACTTTTTAAATTCAAGTTTTATATAAATTCATCTTTATATTTTCACAAAACACTTAGCTTTATGTTCTATTCAATTCGGAAGTTTCCAATTATTCGAAATCACCAAAAATCCCATTTCATTTTAACAAATGAAAACTACCAATAATATATCATAACATGGTGCACATACCATACAATCCTAATGCATAGGCTACACATGTCCATAAAATATCTTAACAAATTTCAATAATTTATTAAACGTACTTTAACCAAAAAGAGAAAACCTGAAAAGTTCCAATATTTATTTCAGATTATGCCACTACCACTCGAGCACCCTACATAGCATATATATAAAACTTTTCTACACAAAAATTTCATTTCAAATTTCTTTCCAAAGAGAACTTTAAAACTAAACACGGGTTTTACTTCAAATCATTTTGAAATAATAATATATACATATGTTTTTTATATGATAAATCATACTTTCGGAATCAAACAGAAATCCATTTTACTAAAACAACCCAGTAACATTCCCCCTTATTAACCCAAAAATGAAAGCCGGTGATGTTGAAGTCATCACTAGAATTATTTTCAAGCGATAGGAGTGAGTTCAGTACATCCAATTCATGTCTTTTGGACTTAACAAAAATCATTTCAGAACAGTATCTAATACTTCGTAAATTATTACTAAGTATCATGATCCCATCTTCATAACCCAATTTCCCAAATACTTACTTTCAAATAATACTATTATTATTTTTCCAAAATCTTGAAAACATTTTCAAAAATACTAGGATTTAAGGTCTCAAAAATATCAGTTAAATCCTTCTTGTTTATAAACCATATTTATATAAAATCACTTTCTTGTATAAAATATTTCCACATATGTTTATTACTAAATATCTTATCTTTCTCAGACTAAAATAAACATCTTTTACTAAATTAAACTTTTTCATCGAATGCCTTATAGTCAAACTGTGAAACTTAATTCATGAGGTTTCATTTCAATGCATCTACAATTTCTATCTACGAAACCCATGCAGTAGAAGGTAAAAGGCTTATAAACTAGTCGAGCACAAATCAATAACAACTAATGAAAGTCAATGCCCATAAAATGGTCGAGCATGACTAAACTAATTAATGAGGGATAATAGGTAAACACCATTAACCCTTACATTAATTGAAATATACTTTAACAATTCGCTTATATAAGTTACCTTATATAAGATCTTTAATTTTCGCAGTTATAATTACCATTAAGGTGTACGTTTATAACAATTACGAATACGCTCTCATATGTATAATACACTCGACTCATGCTAGGGCATTCCATTACCCTATCTCCTAATGAGTTATATCCCACCAAAGCCAAGGTTCTCGCTTAACCTTTAGTTCCAATATCGGCTATAACGACCCGCCTTTTCGATCATCGAATGTCGACACTAATGCATCCACGGTATTCACGTTCCTAGCACCCAAGTGCTGGAAAGACGAATTATTAGGGTAAAATAAAAAGAAAAAATAGAACAAGAAGGAAGGAATAAAACATTAGAACCTCACTATCGGAATGGTAATATCAAATATCAAAAGAACAGTATAACGGGTTACTCTGATACAGAAATTCCAAATTTACAAAACCTAAATACTATCATCAATTGGATAGTTATAACAACATGTCCTCTTAAATGCTGATATGTACAATATAATAATGCAGCGGAAATAAGAATACTACGGTAGGTGAAAGATGCAACTGGCCTTCTCAAGCTCTAAAGAACATCAACAAAAACCTTCCTTTCTCAAACTACTCCAAAGAGCACACAAGGAGTTTAGAGAAAACAAAAACCATGCATCAAACATAAGTTTGGTATAAGAAACTGAAGAAATATACGATCAACATATAATAGTACTTTCGAGACTGCATGGAATGCCATAAAGGTTATTCCCTCAAAAGAACCACCATCTAATAAGTACATTAGGTGATATATTATATAATGTCTTGGTTGAAGAATATAAATCAGAAAATAGCTTGAATGATTACATTTGTTACATTCAATGGCATATTAGGAGTACAATCAAAGCCGATAAGGTATGCTCGCATAATGGATTTTCCATGGAGATCTCTTCGGTCTACGCCGAATCCAATACTGCAAAAGGATCAAAAATTACCTCCGAGTGTCATATATCTCTAGATAAAATATACCATTAGGAAAAACATAGCCAATCCACATCTAAATACATGATCCCAAATACCATCACCTTCCGCACGCAGCATCGATAAGCATACTCTGGATATGGAGTGATAATATCTTGTAGTAGGTCATCCAAACCTCAAGCTATGCCCTTACTCTGTTTTCCATCATTTTTGATGTCGAGGTTGCGTTCGACATCTTTCACATGAGTTTTAATCACTTGAACAGAACACGAATCCCCAATTAGATTCCCACATCTCGAACATGTCTTGAAACCACACATGGATTCCAACATCTCGAACAGATCTACTTCTAAGAGATAGAATACGTATCTTAGCCTTGAAGTGGTTTTCGATAAGTAAAACACTTACCAATCTCGATCTTTTCAATTTTCGATAAGTAAACCTCTTTTATTAGTAAAACTTCTTTTACCTAATAAAATATATTACTTATCAATTTCTATTATTTATTTGTACTCTTTTCAATACTTCAAGAAGTATTCGTATACTTATCTCAAATGCATAAGTATATTCGCAAATCATTAACAAGATTTATTACTTTAAAACTTTGCTTTTTCTATCTTTTTTTTTCAAAAGATTCCTTACTTATAATTTCCTTTAATATATTCATTTTAAGGATCTAAGTACTTTAACAAATACATTCAAAAGGTTTAAGACTAATGTTACTTAAAAACCATAGAGATAAACCCCTAAGAATATCTTCTAATTTATTTATAAAAATTCTTGAAATCAAAGGATTCGAAAACATGTTTATAACGACTATTCTCGCTTCAAACACTTTCGAACTTACTTCAATTTAACTCACAAGTTAAACAAAACTTGTTTAAGAGGATAATAGAGGTGATGTTACATAATATAAAGTTATCATTTGATTTCAAAAGCAGGAGAGGTCTAAGGTTTATAACTTTACTTAGTTAATATCACTTTAACTTTATACTTTGCACGCAACATATATATACACAATATACTTATAAGATAGTGAGATAAGTCAATTAGATCCATGTCAAATTCAAGCACAAAGCCACAAGAGCAAAGAACCATTTCCCACGATCACCAAAAGTCCAATGATCCAACCTTTAGCACTTTCAAACCAAGGCAACACCTCCCCTCCTCCTTCATTGTTCATGGCCCCCTGTTGGATCCCCCTTTTCCTCTCACCTTCTCTCACTTTTTACTTCCTAATCATGCTTAACAAGATATTTTAGGCTTATAGCCAAAGTTTAGCAAAGATTAGAGATGATTTGGTTAGGACGTGAAAAAGTTAGAGACGGTTTAGTGGATTAGTGCTTAAGCACTTCTATCATTTTTAATTCTCATACTTCATTTCAGGCTTTGTGAATCAATGATTATTTAACAAGGTGTGTACCTCCTTATCTAGGCTTCAAATGGTGTAGCATAAGCTTGTTCTCACTCCCCTTTCATGACATGTAAGGATCACCTTCAATCACTTCTCATCTATCCTTTTTTAATAGTTAAGACTTTCCATTTAAGCTCATTTCCATAATATCTTTGATGAAATCAACTATGACATCATCCAAAAAGTTTATTTACATAAGTGGTAAAAAAATAATTTCATTCTATTAATTTCCTAAGAAAGTGAATGTATGTAATAAAAATCTGAACAACTTCTGATGGTTAAAAAACTGTTTATCGATACCGATTTTCTGTCACATAATCGATATTTTTTCAAATTTTTATTTTTGTAAAAATTTTCCAAAACAAGTTTTCCATCATTACTTATGGTTTAAAAGGAGGTTAAAAAGCTTTAATAACATTAAATCCAAGATTCAAATATTTAAATAATTCAGATGTTTAAATACAAAATGTTCGAAATTTCAGACCATTACATTGGTAGACTTGGATTTTCCATTTAGCAAAAATTTGGCCCTATTGGGGTGCAGGTTGTTACATTTGGTAATAGAGCTTGGGTTAGTCAATCTTAAGAATTAGGATATGTTGAGTGAACGTATTGTATTTTTACCTATATATATATATTATACGCCAAATCATATAAGTTCCGACTATTGAAGTAGTTGGAACTATATTTTGAAAAGATGGATAATGCGACTATGAGTTGGAACAATATATGAAGTTGAAGATGCACGCATATCCCGACTACCCCACAAAAATAGGTTGTATTGGAAGGCATTGACCTAAGAAGAGCATGAATGCAACATATGGAAGAGTCTCTGAAGCTGGATAGTACTTGACTCCCTTGTAGAGCATATATTGCCTTGTGGTTGTAGATCCCCATAGGATTGCCGATTGATGATGTACATCTAATCTAGATAAGGGAAAATTGAGAATCTATATGTTTGTAGATTTTCGAAAGAAGAATTAAATAAGTTCCCGAAAGTAGTTGTGTTGAAATCACACCAAGATTATAGGCGTATTTTTAAAATTATGGCAGTAGATAACTGGGTAAGTAGAAAAGAAGAAAAGTTCAAAAGAAGGGATAAATAAAAATCAACTATGAGTCCGACCCTATACGAAAGAATTTAATATAAAAGTTGAAATGATTTTAATATAAAAGTTGTGAAAAATATATAATAATATATTTGAAATGATTTTCAAGAAATTTTTTGAAGGTATAAAAACCCTAATTTTGAAAAGTAAGTAAACATTAAATTTTCAAAAAAAAATATATTTATATTTTATTTAAATAAAAAGTTCTTATAGAAATTAAAATGAGTTAAATCGAAAATTTCAGTAAAAGGTATTTTGTAAAAAGTTATCTGTTTTGAAAAAAATACTAGAGCGTATATAGCTGATTGATTTTTGTGATATGAAAATTTTTAAGTGGTAAAAATTCTTTTTAGGGGTTGACAAAAGGAAGTAGTAAAATTTTAAACAGGGTAAAAAGAATGAAAAGGAGATACGAACTCAATAACAAAACAATAAGCGAACGCACTACAATGGTTCAATAACGAAGATAGTAAATTGGGAGAAAAGTTATATAAAGAGAAGCCATATAAAAAAGAGTAGCTTAGGTAAAATAAAGTTAAATAGTAGGAACATTATGAAATATAAATAAAACAATGTTATAAATTTATATAAAACAGTGCTTATAATTTAGAATAATATAGGAAATTAAAAGGAAAAAAAGGATAGTTTCCACAAGTATGTGTAGTAATTGCACATACCATTTTAGAAGTCCCTCTTATATGCTACCAGAGTCTCCACTAAGGTTGGAAGTGGAAATTGTTAGAACCTCTATTGTCAGATTTCAATGACAACAACTATACAATCATATATATAGGATATATATCATATTGCAGGTGTGTGTGTGTGTTTTCGATGAAGATCAGGTGCACAGCAAGATTACGGCTCAAAGACAATTAAAGAAAGAAGGATCCTACTATTTAAAAGTAAGGTCATTTTATTTATTATAGTTATAGATAAATGTTGTACAATCTCCTTGAGTGATCATAACATACACAGTTTAATTTCTATAACAAACTGTCCAAGATTTGCAAATTCAATAGCGACAGATGTCTGTCAATATGCCACAGACATCTATCACTTGTTTCGGTTTTTAGTTTACTAAATACTACAGACAACTGACATATAATGACAGACATTTGACGTATGTTTTGGCCTGTATATAGAAATTGCAACTATCATTTTCGAACAGACACTTCTTTCTGCTTTGAAAAAACATGCTCCTACTTCAACAGTTGCAATCATTCATCAAAGAGTAATCTTTCAAGAAGTTATAACTTTTCAAAAACAACTCTTTGATTCTATAAATACTTCAATTGATTGAGATTTTAATTTAACTTGCTTTACCATTCTCTTACTTCTATATTCAGACTCTCTTGTGCTATCATTAAATATTCTCAATCACTTCCAACCAAGATCCATATATTTTGGTTAAAACTATTTCCTACAAATCCAAGCAACTCACACTCATTATCATTCAAAGGAGATTATAGGAAGAATTGTATTAGCAGTTAATATCTATGTTATATCGAACATAAGATTGTCAAAGAAAAACTATTTGTATCAGAATACCAAAAGGAAGCTTTGGGATTGGACGTAGGACGAATGGTCCAAACCAGTATAAAAACTCTGGTGTGGTCATTTTTACACCTTACTTTTTTTTATTGCTACAGTTAGCTCATATATTAGTATACACTCACATTCTAATACACTAGTCATAATAGATACGATCCACTGGACTGTCATTTGGTATCAAAACAAGGTAATTTTAATCTACAGTAACACATGATTGAAAACTTATTAATATGGCAAGTACATTTTAAGAAGGTCAATCAACTGTTCGTCCCCAACTATTTACTAGTTCTAATTATTCTTATTGGTCAACATGTAAGCGAATTTTTATGGAAGCCAATGGTTTAGAAATTTGGCAAACTACTCTAATTAGATATGAAGAACCTACCACGGACATAAGCACTTGGACCGATGCACAAAAAACACAGCAACTAATAATGCCAAAGCCATGAATCTTTTATTTTTTTCACTTGATAAAAATGAATTTTTAGGAGTTATGCTTGCACTACTGCGTAAGATATATGGCACACTTTGCAAGTTACTCATGAAGGCAAGACAAAAGTCAAGCAAACAAAAATCTCTATTTTAAAAAAAATCAATTTTCACCATTTAAAATGAAAACTAATGAATCTATTAGTGACATGTATTCTAGATTTCAAACTGTACAACACGATCTCATGGCACTAGGGGTCAAATTCACTGATTTTTATTTAGTTACACGAATCTTAAATTCTTTGACTATCGAATGGGAAAGAAAGGTTTTAGCCATAAAAGAAGCTAACGATCTCTCTCAACCCAAAGTCAAAGAACTAATAGGAAATTTGATGTAATATGAAGCTAATTTGCAGGCAAGAAAGGAGCAAAATCTAGAAAAGAAGAATACTGTTTTTCAAGCAAATAATGACAGTTCCGACTTGGATGAGGAAGAAATTGTATTCGTTGCTAAGAACTACAACAAATTCAAGAAATTCAAAAGGATGACAAAATTTCAAAATGGTGACATTCAAACTCATCAAATCAAAATTCAATCAAATGTTATGGATGTAACAAGTTCGGCCATATGAAGAAAGATTGTCCACAACTCCATAGTGGCAAAAGGAAAAGCAAATTCGAGAAATTCAAAAAGAAGCAAAGAGATTTTCAAGTAACATAGGATGACTTATGTTCTTCTTCTTCCTCTAACAGTGATAGTGAAAGCGACTCAGAACAAGCTAATGTATGTTTTATGACTAATACTAATAAGGTACGCCTTGAATCAACATATGATGAAATTTTGGAAATTAGCATAGAATTAGATGATAAATATAAAGAATCCAAGAAACTAAATAAAAAATATATAGGAAAGATAAACAGAGCAAAGATAGAAATTGGTTTATTAAAAGATGGAAAAACAATTTTAGAAGAAGAACTAGAAATAGCTAAAAAAGAATGCAAAAGGTTATCTTCTCAAAATGCTACTCTATTACATGATTTAGAAAATAGTAAATTTAAAAACACCAAACTTGAAAAAGGAAAACTAGAACTTAAGGCAAGTGTAGATTCTGACAATATTGAAATTTGTCCTCTTAAAAACAAGTTAGATAAAATAACTAATAATGTATCAAAATTTAATAAAGGAAAACAAAACTTAGAAAAATTGATTGAAATACTAGGACCATCAGGAAATCGAAATGGATTAGGATTTTAAGCTAAGCAGAAATATAAAAACTATTGTACACTGTATACTAAGTCATGAAACCTATTTCAAAAATTAAGATTAATACTGCTGAAACAAGTAGTGTCAAAACATGGATTCCTAAATCAAATAACCAATTTATTGGGCAAAAACATATAGATGAGTACTTGAAAAATATTGTTTATAATAAAAATTATGTTTTTAAAGGTTCCAAACCCACTTGGATATGGCTACCTTCACCCACTAACACATAGGACCCTAACAAGAGGAAGTGGGTACCAATTAAATCTTTACTATTTTGTAGGTACTTAAAAAGTAAAATTAAAGTAAAAATAATTGGATACTCAATAATGGATGCTCTAAGCATATGATAGGAAATGCACACATGTTATAACATATATTGATGGTAGCACTGTGACATTTGGAGATAGCTCAGAAGGATTTGTCATCGGCATTGGAGATGTTATCAACGTCAGTACATCCACTTCTCCTCTTATTACTAATGTTTTGTTAGTAGAAAATCTAAAACATAACTTACTAAGTATAAGTCAACTATGTGATAAAGGATTTAAAATTGATTTCAAAAAAAATGTGGTATATTTGATTAGAACAAAGTTTAATTTTTGGAGGATTAAGAAAGTGAAAATTTATGTTTTAAATATGAATATTAAAAATAATAGTTATTTATGCCTGATCGTCAATCATAATCCATGGTTATGGCACAAACGCTTTTGTCACGTAAATTTTAAATATATAAATAAATTAGCAAAGAATGATTTAGTAAGAGGATTACCCAAAATAAATTATAAAGTTAAAAATCTACGTTATGCTTTCAAGTTGGAAAAATAAAGAAAATTTCTTTTAAATCTAAGAAACAAATTACTAACAAACAACTGCTTGAATTACTTCATCTAGATTTATATAGCCCGACTTAAGTAAGACCAATAAATCATAACAAATATGTATTTGTTATCGTCAATGATTTTTCACGATACACTTGGACGCTATTTTTAAAACATAAAAGTGATGCGTTTGAAATGTTTAAAATTTCTGCTAAGAGAATTAAAATTTTAATGAACCTAAAAATTAAAAGTATAAAAAGCGATCATGGTGGTGGATTTGAAAATGATACCTTTGAAAAATTTTGCGATAAAAAGGGAATTAGTCATAATTTTTCATTTTTCTGAATACCACAACAAAATGGCGAAGTAGAAAGATAAAATCGAATGCTACAAGAATGTGAATGAACACTACTTAGTAGTAGTGGTTTACCAAAAAAATTCTGGGCCAAAGCTGTTGCTACCGCATGTTATGCATAAATCATGTAACAATTCAATCTATAACTAAGAATACATGTTGCGAATGTTTTTCGAAAGTAACCTAAAGTATCATATTTTTTTATTTTTGGTTCTAAATGCTTAATTTTAAATGCTAAAGATAATCTTGAAAATTTGATCCAAAAGCTGATGATGGAATTTTTGTTGGATATTCAGATCGTAGCAAAGCATATAGAATCTTTAATAAACGAATTAACATTATTGAAGAAAGTCTTCATATTTATTTTGACGAAAATTTTCATAATACAAAAAATGACGACGACGACGAAGTCTATAATAACAATAGTATTAATAATACTTCTACAACTGAAAACAATAATACTATAAATAATAATGATAATATTTTAAGATCACCACCTCAATCTTAAAAGATCATCCAATTAATAATATAATCGATGATTTAAACACAAGAGTTTAAACAAGAAATCAAAAAAGTCATGTTGCATTTTATTTATCTTTGAACCTAAAAATTATAAAGAAGCATCGAAAGATGATTTTTTGATTATTGCAATGCAAGAAGAACTTAATCAATTTGAAAGAAATGATGTATGGGAACTTGTACCAAGACCAGATGATCGGTCCGTAATAGGAACAAAATGGGTTTTTTAAAATAAAGCAGATGAAAATGAAAACATTGTTTATAATAAAGCAAGATTAGTTGCTCGAGGATACATCCAAGAAGAAGGAATTGACTATGAAGAAACATTCGCTCCTATAGCACGTCTTGAAGATATACGAACATTACTTGCTTTTCCATGTCATCATAATTTTAATTATTTCAAATGGATGTTAAGAGTGCATTTTTAAACGGTTTCATAAAAGAAAAGGTTTATGTTGAATAACCATTCTTATTTGTTCATGAGAAATATCCAGTCATGTTTTCAAACTCAAAAAGGCATTATACGGCTTAAAAACAAGCACTCTGTGCTTGGTATGAGAAACTAAAAAAACATTTGCTAAATTATGGTTTTCAAATTGGGAAAATTAATTCTACGTTATCTATAAAAGAGAAGATAGTAATATAGTAGTTATACAAATATATATTGATGACATCATATTTGGATCAACTGACAAAAATCTATGTAACGATTTCTCTAATATAATGAAAAATGAATTTGAAATGTCGTATATGGGAGAATTAAACTTCTTTTTAGGTCTACAATTAAAACAACTAGAAAATGGAATTTTTATAGATCAAGAAAAATTATAGAGAATTGCTAAAAAGATTTGGAATGGATAGTACTTCAAGTAAACCAACTCCAATAAACACAAGTTTACATTTAGATAAAG
The DNA here is from genome assembly GCA_030737815.1 of Allium fistulosum. NCBI lineage: Eukaryota > Viridiplantae > Streptophyta > Magnoliopsida > Asparagales > Amaryllidaceae > Allium > Allium fistulosum. Next base: position 681,578,550 of record CM060905.1, on the reverse strand, counting down.
ATGAAAATGGAAAAGATTTCGATCAAAAATTATACTGAAGTATGATAGGTTCTCTATTATACCTAAGGCTAGTAGATCAGATATCATGATGAGCGTGTTTCTATATGCAAGATTTCAAGCACAACCTAAGGAGTCACATCATCGAGCAGTTAAAAGTGTTCTACAATACTTAACCCACACCAAAGATTAAGGACTTTTCTATCCTAAAGCCAGCTCTTTCGAACTCATATCATAAAACGATGCAAATTTTGGTTGTTGCAAGACAGATAGAAAAGGTACGAGTGGCACATGTCATTTCTTTGGTCAATCTCTGGTTTCATGGTCCAGTAAAAAGCAAAATTATGTCTCTCTCTCAACATGTGAAGCCGAGTATATGGCAACAAAGATTTTGGTAAAGTTCTACGATACTTAACCCGCATTAAAGATTTTGGTAAAGTTCTATGATACTTAACCCACACCAAAGATTTTGGTAAAGTTTATGGCAACCAATTATATTTTTACAAATAGGAAAGTTAGTTGAAAAGCATTTACTTAAAAAGGCAACAAAACAATTTTGCATAGAATTTCTACTTCACCACTTCCAGTTGCAAACTTTCGACCACATACCTCCATCGCCAACCAAGTCAAAACTAATACACATGGTATCAATGCTTTGGTAGCTATAGAGTCGAAACCATACTTTCAAATGGGTCGATGCCATTTAAAATTGCTTTCGAAGGCTTTTGTTTGCTTTCCAAAGAGGTGCCGCCTGCCTTTCTTTTAATGGATGCTTTTGAAAGGGTTGAATTACTTTTATATAGCTTTCGAAGGAGTTACTGCCTTTTTGTTTTAAAGGGTAGCTTTCGAATGATTTTCCGCATTTTATGTTTTATAAATGGAGCTTTCGAAAGGGTAGTTTTGAACCTAGTCGAAACATTGCTGCCGCCTTCATACCTTTTGAATAGGTTGAAAGTTTTCAATGAGTTCAAAAGGCAAGCTTTTGTTTTATAAATATAATAAGCCACTTCCCAATGCTTTCGAAGGGGCTCCTGTAGACACTTATACTAAAGGTTTCGAAAGCAATGGCTTCGAAAGGTTGTTTCGAAGCTATCCTTCTAATTGCTTTACTTAAAGACTGATGCTTTCAAAAGGATTATTCTGAAGCCATCTATTTTCTCTATATTCTTTTGTTTGAAGGTTAATGATTTCGAAAGGGTTACTTTCACTTATGTTCACTTTGACCCAAAAGTTATATTTAAGATTAAACCCAATAGTTTTTAAAGAGGCACTTTCAAATGGTTTCGAAGCTATGCTTATATAAGTTGATAGTGATGATTTAATACTTTCGAAAGAGATGTTTTAAATTGTTTCGAAAGGCATATGCTTAGTGTTTTGAAAAGAAGATTTGAATGCTTTTGAAAGAGAGATTTTAATGGTTTCGAAAGTAAAGGTCTAAGGTTTCGAAAGCCTTAGTTTTCAAAACAAAGAACCCAATCTCATTTTTAAAGGAAAACTCATGGTAATATAAAAGAGTTTTGAAATGGCTTATAATTTTGGAGCTTTTGAAGAAGCTTTCCTTGATAAAAATAATGGGTTAAAGGGATTAACCATGTTTCATGTGAAAATGATTTCAAGGATATTATACCCTAAATGTTGTTGTTATTATGTCATGATTAGTTATTCTATAAGCTTCTTTTATAAACATATTCACTGTACAATGGACCCATAACTGTATTTTGGGGAGAAAGGGCAGAATAAGCATCTAGCTTGACCCAGTAGTGAATATAAATTAAGTTAACTCATGTATGAGTAGAATTGCATCCAAGAGGTCGGGTAGACCAGAACATAGGATGCCCAAAGACTGATCAAAGAAGTAGTCAAATTAGACGGGTTCATTGAAAACCCCTGAAAACCATGTGTGGAAAGAGTTATTGGCATGGGCCATTAGGTTCGTAGTGATCCCATGAAAACTATATCCGGATAGAGTTATTGATAGAAGTCAATAATTTCATAGTCAACCCATGAAAACTATGATATAATAGAAATTATTGGAGATACCAATAGGTTCTGAGAGAACCCATGAAATAATAAAGTTATTGGAAGGGGCCAATAGGTTCTTAGTGATCCCATAAAAACTATGAAACCAGATAGGTTATTCGTAAGTGTTTAGATAGGATACTAGTCAGCCAATGAAAACTAAAAGGTTCTTAGTGATCCCATGAAAACTATGAAACCGAACAGATAGTCCATAAGCTTTGAACAGGTTATTAGTCAACCTATGAAAACTAATAGGTTAATAGTGACCCTAGAAACTATAACTGTGACAGATAGTCAAATTAATGGCGATGGGAAATCTAGGATATTTTGCTTATTTTCATATCATCATGATATTTTAAATTGCAATGTTTTAACCATTGTGGATGCAAGAGCACAATATATGCTTATTATAAATTTTTGGGTAGATACTAGTGAAGGGAAAACTCGTTCCGCTAAGCGGTGTGGTCTCACTAGATATCTAAATGGTTCGCAATTGTAGTTATTATTCATACCAGGGTTTATGTCTAACTCAAAGTTTATATTTTCCCCTTGAACTTGCGGGTGCTCAATTGATTTTGAGTAGTTTGAGAATTGAGGTTTTCAGGTTCTCCTTTAGACGAATAAGCTTCCGTAGACGTGTAGGAGGCAAGCTAGCTATTAGGAGTTCTTTTCTATTTGATTCCGTCGTGTTCTGGTTGTAAAGGCAAAGTTGTTTAATTGCCTATGTTTAGACTCTGATCATCCAAGGGGGGCATCTTCATATGTCACTCTTGGCGTATTTTGTAATTATTATATTTTTTCTGAACGTGGTTCTCGAATTTGGGATTATGTAATGAATTTGAAATATGATTTAAATGGAATAAGAAATTTGTTTAATGGTTTTAAAAAAATTCATATCTATGTGTTTCTGTTATATCAATGTATCTAACATTATCGCATTTGGTTACCGAGAATTAATATCTATGGATGACTACAGCATCCATAGCCGTTAGTTTTGGGCCTCCAAGTGGGGGATGTTACAACCTTAGCCTACCATTGCTTCAAACTCTGAACAACCCAAACCCAAGTTATTGCCTAACATATGTCAGTCATCCCAACAAAAGCCGCACCCCCTAATCCCTACATAGATTTAAAGCTCCTGACCACACGAGTTCAACGGATCTGGTGGTTTAATTTACCGTCGACCGTAGCTCTCTATTTTTAATTTTTTAAAATGGGAGGTTGATTTTCTCTTTACTATAAAAGAAGAGAAGGAAAATAAAAAGGAAAGACGGAAAAGTGAAAAAGCTGGACACTATTACTATGAATCTCATTTTATAAGTCTCATTTACTTATCACAAACCTTTAGTTTAAAGATAGAACCAAATACTTTCCATAAAATGATCATTCCATATATTAGTATAAATCCACAAAATTGATTTATTATACCAAATTATAAAAATGATATCATTTTCCTTTTCATAAGATACTATTTATAAATCCATTCTTTTATTTATAAAATACCATTTATATATCTCTCTTTTATTTATAAAATACCATTTATTATTCTCCCTTTCTATACAACATTTTATATAAAATGTTTAACCTATATTTATTTCAAAATATTGCTATCTTCTTTTAAAACAAAATTACTTTATTATAAAAGATAAATTCCCTTTTATTTTCTATTAAAATAGACATTCATTATTATATGGGATTTCCTATACATACTTCTCGAAATACTTTTAAAACGTTTCCATATAAATTAGAAAATATTAAAAAAAATGTTGAAATAAAATAAACAAGTTGAAATATTTCTAATAAAATGCCATAGTAAATTCCCAAAATCACTTTTCAAATCATCATCTGAATCAAAATCATTTTCAAATCAAAACAGCAATCCATAATATTTCAAAAAATTGTCAGTAAAACTTCTTTATCTAATAAAACAATGTTTATCAATTTCTACTATTCATTTGTACTCTTTTCAACACTTTAAAACGTATTCATATACTTATTTCAAATGGTATGTATATTCACAAATCAATAACAAGATTTCTTACTTAAAACCTTTAGCTTTCTATCTTTTTTCAAAAGATTCCTTACTTATAATTTCATTTATAATATCCATCTTAAGCATCTAAGTAATTTCACAAATCCATTCAAAAAGATTTAAGACTAATGTTACTTAAACATTATCATTACAAACTCAAAAACATTTCACTTATGCTTATCTTTAAAACATTCTTTTAAAGATCTATTTACATCCATAAGTTTACTCAGAAAGGGTTAAAGATGAATTATTAACATATTTTCACAACAAAACCAAAAGCATTTCACTTATACTTATCTTTAAAACATTCTTTAAAGATCCAAGATAATATTTGGTTAAGTTCGATAATCGACTAATCGATTATCTAGTTGAAACAATTGCTTATACAAATCAATTTGTATACTTAACTCGTTTCTGACATTTCAATCTATATTATTACTTACCTAAGACTGAAGCCAGGTAATTAGAGCACTAGTTGCATCAAAGCCCAGCTTAGACACTTCATTCTTGAACCTCACAAATAGATAAGTCTACACGTTGGCTTTTATTGTTTGGTATAATATTAATGATTTCCATAAACAAGTAACAAACAACATGATTAACCCATTTTTTAAAATTCCCGACTTAACTATTCCTCGTTTAAGAGGGTGGACAATAGGTTAGAGCTCTATTGCTCCATCCTTGTTTCACATCAATCTTAACTCTCAGAAATAGATAAGCCTACTTCGTCAGCTTTAGCGTTAAGAAAAGTTAATTACCTTTTAAACAAGTAAACAACAAGATTAACATGTCTTCTAAATTCCAATTTAACTAGTCCTCATTTAAGAGGGAAATCGGTAGGTTAGATCTCCATTGCTCTGTCCCTACTTGACATCAACCTTAACTGCTACAAATAGAGAAGTCTACCTCGTCGGCTTTTAGTGTTAAGCCTAGTCAATTACCTCTTTCAAAACCTATGTATACTTTTAAAATACTTGTAAATAGGTTTTAAATATCTATATAATATATTTATTGAAAATAACTAATTTATAATTTGATGAAAAACATTGTTTTATATTATAAAACCTCTTTACTTTAAAAATACATATATAATTATTAAAAATATATTTAAACTTCAAACCAACTATAAGATACTTCAAAATATGTTTGAAAACATCTCTAAATATATTGGAGAAAAGTACCAAATTTAAAAATCATTTTCAAATATTTAAAACCATAAGGACTTACTGCAGCATTTAGAAATGCTGTTAGAAGTCCTTATTAAAAGCACGATCTTTACCACTAGTTTTAACCACTTTAACAAATGATTTAAGACTTGAAATTTTTATAGTAAGTACTATCTAAGGGTACTTAAACCATGGAAAGCAGCCCCTAAGAATATCTCCTAATTTATTTATAAAAATTCCCGAAAACAGATTGTATTTATAAAGTGTATTTATAACCACATTTTTGCTTCTAACTTTCACAACTTTTGTTCATAATTTTGATAACTTTCCAAACCATTCCTTTACTATCCAATACACCAAAATATATGTGTAGAACAACCAAATCAAATTATCTGAATTTAAGATCACAAATATCCAATTTACACAAGTTAAACTTAAGGGATATTGAAGTGCACTTATAACGACTATTCTTGCTTCAAACACTTTCCAACATACTTCAATTCAAAACACTATCTAAAAAACTATTTAAACATCAAGTCAAGGCCATGCCACATGTTTAAGAGAGTAATAGAAGTGATTTTATACAATATAAAGTTGCTATATTCTTTCAAAAACTAGAGGGGTCCAAAGTTTATAACTTAACTTTGATAATGTCACTTTAATTTTATAATTCAAACACAACATGTATATATACACAATATATACAAACAAGATAGTGAGATAACTCATTTAGATCCAAGCCAAACACTAGAACAAAGTCATAAGAATCAAAGAACCAACACCTACCATCACCAAAAGCCTAAAGATCCAACCTTTAGAATTTTCAAACCAAGGCAACACCTCCTCTCCTCTTCCATTGCTCACGGCCCCTCTTGGAACCCCCTCTTACTTTCACCTTTCCTCCACTTTGAATTAATATTATGCTTCCCATGATATTTTAGGCCTATAGCCAAAGTTTAGAAGAGATTGAAGGTAATTTGGTTTAGACTTGAAAAGGTTAGAGAAGAATTAGTTGATTAGTGTTTAGGCACTTCCGCCATTTTTATTCCCTTACTTCATTTCAAGCTTTATGAATTTGTGATTTATTTTCAAGGGTGTGTCCCTCCTTTTATAAGCTTCAAATGGTGTTGCATAATCTTGTTCTCACCCACTCTCATGTCATGTAAGACTCACCTCCCATCACTTCTACTTTTCATAACACTTAAGAGTTAAGTCTTTCCTTGAAAGCTTATTTCATAATATCTTTGATGACATCACCCTAACATCATCCAAAATGTTTATTTCCATAAATGGTAAAAAGTTTTTATTTCATTTTATTAATTTCTTAAGCAAATAAGTGTACGCCAAAAAAGTTTAAACGACTTATGATGAGTAAAAAGCTGTTTAGCGATAAACGATTTTTGGTCACATTATCGATATTTTCTCAAAGTATTTATTTCTATAAACATTTTTCCAAAACAAGTTCATCATTATTAGCTATGATTTAAAAGGGGGTTAAATAGCTTATTAAATCATTTTAATAACATTAAATCCAAGATTCAACTATTTAAATAATTCAGATACTTAAATACGAAGTGTCCGAAATTCCAAGTCGTTACATTGGTGGCCCGGGATGTAGAGGGATATCTCCATCTATGTGAGCAGATGTGCGAACTGCCAGCAAATCATGGGTGATCAGTAAAGAACTGCTAGGCTACAACAACCATTAGAGATTTCTAATTGTAAATAGGAGCAAGTATCAATGGATTTTATTGATGGGTTGCCCAGATTTGGAAAGTTAATGAAGATGTTTGGGTCATTGAGGATCGACTAACCAAGAGTGCCCATTTTATTCTAGTAAAGCCGACGAGGACTATACCAACTTTACCGGAGATTTATATAATGGAGATCGTCTGACTATATGGAGTTCTTGTGATCATTGTAAGTGATCGGGATCCAATCTTTACAAGCTGGTTTTGGAAAGCGTTACATGTAGCTTTGGAAACAAAGCCAAGTTTGAGCATAGCCTACCATCCTCAAACTAATGGTCAAATAGAATGAGTTAACTGAACCTTGGAAGATCTGTTGAGAGCATGTATCTTGGACTTTGGAGGATAGTGGGAAGATCATCTGCACTTTGGTGGAATTCTCTTACAACAACAGTTATAAAACAAGCATTAGCATGACACCCTATGAAGCTCTTTGTAGACGGTCACAAAAGTCACTAGCATGTTGGGTGGAAACCCAGGGATCGACTAGTGCTTAGACCTGATATGATCGGGGAGGCTATGGAGGAGGTTGATGTGATCAAGAGGAGCATGAAAGAAGCTCAAGATTGATAGAAGAGTTATGCAGATCGAAGGCGAAGGGATTTGGAATTTGTAGTCGGAGACTTTGTGTTTGTGAAGATTTCGCTGATTAGAGGGGTTGTTCGATTTAGGAGAGCAAGGAAGTTGGGGCCAAGATATGTTGGACCTTCTCGAATTCTTGAAAAGATTAGGCCGCTTGCCTACAGAATTGAGTTGCCAGAGAGGTTTTCAGAAGTTCATAATGTTTTCCATGTATCCCATTGGAGGAAGTATGTGCATGACCTATCACTGATTGTGGAGCTACTTGATCAAGAGGATTTAGTGGTGGAACCAAACTTTACCGTGATTAGACATCTAGTTTGCATTATGGATCGAGATGTGAATCAATTATGTAATAAGGTCATGAGGCTGGTTAAGGTTCAATGGAGTGAAAATCCCAAAGACTGTGCTTGGGAGACTAAGTATAGCATGAGGGAAACTTGAACTGAATTGATGATGGGATAATTGTATGCTTGTTGTATGGATTGTGTACTCGATATTTATGATGTAGTTTCTTAGCATGTGTCTTTTGTATCCGTTTCATCATTTATAATATTTGCTTTCTTGAGTTATTTTGAGTTATCTTTTATGTGCTAATTTCGGGATGAAATCCTTTTAAGGGGGGAGAATGTAACGATCCGAAATTTAATCACTTAAATATGAATATTTGACATATTTTTATAATAAATTTATGGATTATATAACTCAAATAAACCTCTTTTAAATAATAACTGATGATGGTGAAGTTGTTTTGGAATTTGGTTTACAAAAATAACTAACACGGAGAAAAATCAAAAAATGTGGCCGAAAATCATTTTTTGAATTTTCAACTTTTCATCGTCTAAAAGTTGTCAAAAAACATCGTGTATATAAGAGTATACACACACACACTCTTATATAAATAACATATGAAACGGTTAGAGTTAAAATAAGTTAAATTGTTTACTCAAGTAATAAAGTGAATGTTGACTTTTCTTTTAAAATTTTAAAATTAAAGTAAAAGGAAATGTCACATAATAAGGTAACATCATAGTACATTCAAAAAATTAGTGATTTGATGGAGATGGGGGGGTGGATTGGATGCCGTGTAGGGTAAGGAAGGGGGAGATGATGTGGCAAAAGTTTAATTAGGGTAATCGGTGAGGGTTAAAAAGGTAATTTCATATTTTTCTTTTTGAATAAAAGAAACTCTTTTTTCTAATTCTTATTTTACTTTCACTATTTTCATTTTCAAACTATCTCCTCTTCTTTTCCAAGCTGCCACTTATATTCTCACGGCTTCCTTAAAGTTATAAATCTAAAAATTCTTCTTTTACCCATTTTTAAAGTTTAAAACCAAGCTAAATATACTTCTTTTCCCTCCTATACCTCCTCTCATCCAAAAACAAGTCCAAAACTCCCCCTAAAAGCTAGGCTGAGCCCAAACAACATAGGCCGACCCTTTAGGCCACTTTAGGCTTCAAAAAATCCAATTTTTACAAACAAAAATCAAAGTCGGGCTGTTGGTGCAAGTGGAGTAGTAGTTTTGTTTGTTTTCGTGATATTTTGGTGAGTCAAGCTCAACTTTTTAAAGAAAAGTTTAAACTTTATGTTTGTGGATAATAATTTGTTGCTAATTGGTTGTTTGTAAAGTGATGTTGCTCGTGTTGTACATATATGTGTTTATATGTGGTGATCTGTGTGAACGTGAAAGTGTAGTTTAAATGTTTAAGTAATGGTTTGCAAGATATGACCTTTGTTTGTTGTATGTATCTTATGGCATTTGTATAAATGTATGAGTATGTATATGGATGTGGTATGATAAAGAGAAAGTTAGCATTTGGATTTGTTCATGCTGTGCCACCGAGATCTGTGTGTTAAAACTTGTTCTACTTATTATTTTCTAGAAAATATTTATAAAGTTTTTGAAACTTTACTTTTGCTTCCAAAACTTTATACTAGTTTATAAAGAAATTTTAAGGCTATAGTATCCATAGCAATAGTCGCTATAGATGTAGCTCGTAAATCGATAAATTTTGTGTAAACTAAAATGAGTTTTCACTTTAGGTATTTTTGAAAAGTATTTCAAAATATATTATAAATATTAGAAATGTTTAATTATTAATTAATTAATTAAGGGTTTAATTATTATTAAATTAATTAATTAGGTAAAGGTAATTAGTATATAATTTATTAATTTAGTAAGTTTAATTGTGAGTAATTAAGGTTTAAATTTTTATTTAATAAACTATTAGTTAAGTAAAGGTTAGTTATTAATTAATTATTAATCAAGTAAAAGGTATAATTATTTAAATTAATTATTAATTAAGTAAGGTTTAATTATTAATCAAGTAGAGTTTAATTATTAATTAATTAATTAAGTTAAGATTTAATTTAAATATGATTATTATTCAATAAAAGGCTTAAACTTATTTTAATTGATTAAATTAAGGTTTTTAATTTTTAATCACTTTATTCCCAAGGATAGGTTTGTTAAAAGCAATTTCCTTTTACAAAAGATAGGTTTCAAATACAAGAGATTTCTTTCTCTATGCCATTAAGTAGCTAAACAAATATAATAAGTTATAATAATTGGCAAGTTTTATTGAAAGTACGTCACTTTGTATTAAGCACTAAAAACCGATGAGTAAACTTTCCTCTATCTGTGAGATCTAGAATTTGATTTTCTAGGCGAGGGATAGAAAAGTCGAAATGTCTAAAACGTGGTAAATATAAAAGAGTTAATTTCGATAAATGGGTCATTATAGATTAAGTATATGGAAGATATTTCATCGTATACTTAACACCAAAATTACAGGTATGGAAACCCGTCTCTCTTGAGAAGTAAGAATGTACGTCGAGTCAAGCTCAGTTTTTAACTTGTCTGACTTCATTGTTAATGAAGGGATAGTACTGTTTAAAATCAGAAAGTGGGGATAACTATAAGATGTCTTATTTTCCATATACAAATCTATACACACCCTAGATAGTGGATTTGTCCACTATTGATAACTTGACCCTTTTAAAATTTCAGACGTTGGTTCGAAGAGACCAGGATCGGATAGTATGAGTTATCCGAAGACCACTTCGAATCAACCTAGCGTTCGAATTAGAAAACATTTTGCAGATGACGGAATTAAAGACGAAGACCTTTGAAGGTCAAGGGCTACTTGCTACTAACCCTAAGGGTGATTCCAAAATGGATGTGGTAGAAGTAGTGTCTTCGGTTTGTTCATATCCTGAACAACTTGTATAGATGAATGCTAACATTACATTGTCACTTAGAGGGTGGTGTTAGCATTCCAAGTGGGATTGCTAAAAGAAAAACGTAGCCTCAAGCCTCACAACTGGGAATGACTAAAACAAGGGATATGCAGTAGGGCTATGTGGGTTGCACCCATTAGGGTATAGTCATCACCTGATCTAGATCGATATTTTCATATTTTATATGCTAGTGCCCAGGTACGGTTGTTGATCACAACCGAGAGATATATTCGGTAATACCCAGTAAGGGGTAGGCCGGTCCAGTATAGGCAGAGGGTCCATGTGAGGCCCTTGGTAGATTTTATCTAGAGGTGTACTGTGGCAGGCGGTACTCCAGTAGTCTTGTCATTGATGGAATCCAACTTCCAATAAGTGCCTTATGGACTTAGTTATGCCAAAATACGTTGGAATGTGAGATGCAAGCATTTCAGCTATGTTTAATATTTACTTTAGACCCTAGACAGTATTATAATATCACTGAATTTTCTATATAAATGTTTTGGGTTATTGTAAGGTAAAAATCCATCCGTGTTTACGTATTGCATGGTCTTATGAGATACCTTTATTTTTAAAAGAGTTTATAAGTATAATAATTCAGTTGTTTGGAGTTTACTCACACCAGACCCATGTCTGACCCAGTTTTTCTTTCTTTTCCCTAAATTCTTGGGTACCCAAATTTGAATGAGTAGCCAAGTAGTCCAGGTTCTTACGGATGCATTTTGGTAGAGCATGGAGCAGGAGGCTTTGGCATTAGCTAGTTATCTATTTTATTTTTGCTGTGTGTGTATATTTTATATCAGCATTGTGGAAGCAGGCAGTTGTAACCATCCTTGTTTGAGTTAGTACCTATTGTGATTCTAATGTATCATTTTGGAAGTGATCATATGTACTATCTTGTATTCTATTATATGTGATTGCATTGCACTGTGAGTTTTGTGTTTCTTTCTTCTTGTCTTTTCTTTTATTTTTTCCTCAATGGGTTGTCTTTCAGAAATCTAGATGATCGGCACATGAATACCATGAATGTATTAAGTGTTGTCTTTAAGAGTAAGAAAGACGGATCGTTACAAAACACAATGTGTTCATTTTCTCCAATAAGATATATCTTATAAAGAGAGATTATATCCTGGACCATTATTTCTCCTTCCATTTCAATAGTCTTTTCATTATTAATTTCGTAAAATTTATGAAATTCAAGAAAATCCTAAATTCTTAAATTACTAAATCGAATATCTCCAATTGAGAGAAAATTATATTTATTTGTTCAGGTGTATTATCAGAGAATAATTCTACTTTATTTGCATCAAGTGCATCAGACTTTGATATGGAGGAAAATTGTGAGAGTTTTAACACTAATTTCTATGTATTTTTAATTTTTTTAAGTCAGTTTGAGAATAAGTGCATTTCGTGTGTAAAAAAGATTTATTCATTTGTGTAAGCTAATAGTTTGCAGCTCTATGTCTAAGGATTGTATGGCTCTAAAACAACCATTAAAGTTTTTGTATAAATCAAGAGCTTTCACTTTCATCTCTAAATTATACCAGTCTTTTACAATTGTGGAAGAATAAGGATTTTGGGTCCTATGGGGAAAATTGCTTTTTTCTTTATTTCGAACCAAAGTGGTCACATGAAGAAACTTTTGCTTAGCCTACATGGATGTTGGTCTGACTTGTTCGGTCGAAGGGAACGTCAAATTCTGTTAGACTGGTGTTACCTAGGTGAACCTTACCTATCTGGAAACTTTATTTTTGATGAAGTATATGTAAAGCCTTGTTTGGCCTTTGGGGAAGAAGTCCCTATGGAGATCTGTTTCTCTTTTGATGAAAAAGCCTCTATAGAGGTTTGATTTGCTTGTTTAGAAGTTTTTCATTTATTGAAAACCTTCTTGTCTTTTCATTTTAAAAAGAAATTCTATAAATTTGTCCAGATCATTTTGATCCATAGTCCACAACCTAATAAGAAGACCAATACCAAAATTAGGGTATCCTAGAATATATTTAACATCATAATTGTATAATTCTAAATAATATCACTAATCTTATCCTCCTAAGATTTTCTTCAGGACTATTCATAGTTTTATCCTTCAAAAAGTGAGCAATATATTTTTTGTTTGTTTCCACTATAAAATGTCTTTGTAAAAGATGAATCTTTAATCTGTTGATTGCTAATTTAATATCAAATAATTCTTCGCCATGGGTTATGTATCTGATCTGAGTTTATTAAATTTTCAAGATGAATAAGGTACTATTTCCTTTTGTTTTACAATTAATATCCCTATCCAAAAAATTTCAAAAGCATTGGTTTATCATGTAATTAATTCACAATCAAACAAAAAATAGAGAATTTTTTGATCATTCAGTGGACTCTCGTTTTTCTTTATTTCTTTATTTCGTTGTTGTGTAATCTAATCAGAATTTTGTTTGTATTCCAACGTCTAGGTTGCTCGCCATTTATTTGTTTATATTTTTCTTGTTCTACGATAAGCCTTTTGTTGTGAATGTTGAACCTTGATAGATAAATTAGGTATAAATTTTATATCATAATTTAATAAACGTAAATTGCTTTGAAGACCTATTAATGTATTGAAAGTTTCTAGAAAAGCTTTAATCTTTGTATAGGTGTTTCTGTAATTCTATGCTCCCATTATATATATATATTTTCCTAGAAAATCTGTTTTTTCTTTAAATAGTTCAATTTTCTTAGGACTTAGAATTATACCATTTTAAGTAGTATTTATACTACTATTAGCAAAAGTTGTTTATGCTCTTTTGTTGAGTTTGAGAGTATTAATAAATCATCTGTGTAGGCAACTATCTAAGTGACATGTGATCAATAGCATTAGAAGTGTTCGAAGAATAATCCTTACTGAATACACACTAGTGAGTCGCAAAATTCAATTCATTTTGATCTCTGAATCGCCACTCGATTTAACATGTTTATAAAATTTTGTAAATTAATTAAATAAAATAATATTCAAAGAAATATAAGTTATTGTTGTATTTAATTTTCAGGACGTGTTTAATAAAATGGGTAGCCTTCACAAATGTTCTAGGTGCGATTAGTGATTCATTGGGTGCATATATAAAAGTTATATATGTGTATCGATATATGATATAGATAAGAAATTAAACTAGATTTAAATGGAATTAATTGTTATTGGGTTTTGAGATCCATTTGGTCCACTTAGGCCAGCCAAAAATGTAAAGGGAGAGGGGTCTTTGGGCATGACTTGTAAAGAGGAGACGGTGGAAAGATATTTCTACTAGATCCCCTATTTAAGTCACTACAAGAAAATGACCGTATTGCAACTAATTATTTACAACATTCGCAAAATGACAGTGGTAATAAAAGGTTTTTAACAACTGGTTTTTCTTGATAGTTATAATAAACGTATTTTTAACAAAATGGGTTTTCCTAATAATTATAATAAATGTACTTTTAACAAAAATTTGTTTCAGCCAGTTGCAATGGAGATCTATAACAACTCATTAGTTTCGACCGTTGTAAATATTGAATAATTAATAAATAATATTAAATAATTACTATTAAATAATTAATAAATAACTTTTAATAATTAAAATTAAATATATAATAATTAATGATTATTATTAAAAATTAATAATAAATAATATATACATAATAATTAACGTTAAACAATTAGTATTCAATTAAAATCAAGTTTTATCATGTAATAATTAATAACTAATAAATAAGAAGTAATATTTTAATAATTAATAATTACTATTAAATAATTAATATTTAATAAGTAATAATTAAGATTAATATTTAATAATTAATAATTAATATATTTAATAATTATTAGTTATTAATTAATAATTAATAATTAACATTTAATAATTAATAATTAATATGAAATATATAATAGTTAGTAATTAATTACTTTTAAGAATTAATAATTGATAAAATATACATAATAATTAACATATAATAATTAATAAGTAATATTTAAGAATCTAAAAAAATAATTGTTCTTTAGTATTTGATATTTAATATTTCAAAAAATTTGAAAATTTGAAATATTCTAAAATAAATTTAGAAATATTTAATATTGCATCCTATGTATGATACAAAGTATTACTTCCAAATTCATCTAAGTTATTTGGTTAAGATTTTTTCTTAAAATGTACATATAATTTTCAAATAAATAATACATTTATCCAATAAAAATAATAATAAATAATTTATATCTTTAATTATATTTACCAAACAATAAAATAAGTTCTGATATGGACTAATACTCTAGTATGCACCAAATCTTTAATAATAGTTGTAATAGCTTTAGTATCACACTTTTTTTGTATCAATGTGAACCACCAAAAACGCCATCTATAATTATCAAATCTTAATCACTTAAAAATAGGATCTAATATTAAACTTCTTTAACAAATTCAAAAGCATCTAAAAGTAGGATCTAATAATTAAACATGCTTTACAAATTCAAAATGCTTCTAAAAATAGGATCTAAATTTAAAATTCCTTTACAAATTCAAAATACTCTTTACAAATATACAATACTTAATATAATTTGAAAATAAAAATTCATTTTTTAACTGATTTAAACATATACAATTTGTAAGGAAAACAATTCACGCGTGCCATCACACTAGTATTTCATTTAGCTCTTTATTTCTTTCTCGATTTCCATTCCTCTTCCCCAAAAATTTCATTTCCCACCCTAACCTCTTCATCCATTCAAACCCCAATAATTAATTCTGTTTCATCCTCTAAACGATCCAGCAATTGTTAAATTCTTAAAACCAAACATCTACATCAATTCTTCAAATAAGGTGGTGTGTTGCTCATAGATTTGAATCCAATTTTCCACCGTATGCTTAGAGAATATTGTTGTTTGTTCGCTTTGGAAATTGTGATCTGCAGAGGGTCGTTGATGCTTGCCTTCGGTTTGAGATACCTCGGTTGCTTGTGATGATGTGAGATGTTTACTATGCCATTGCCTCCTCGCGATACCTGGAAGAACACATTGCGACCACTCTATTGGAGACCAAATTCGAGAAACTCTTGTGCTGGCATGAGATAATGAGAAGCCAAGTTGATGAAGGCATCAATTTGCTGCTCGCACAGAACGCTAATGCTAGCAGTATGAATTTCACTATCAATGTTCAAAACTCTTGTGATTATTTTTTGAATTTTAAGTAACAGCTCCTCAGGTCGAATTAATCGTAAGCAATCCAGTTCTCTCAATTTCCACATTTGGTGCATCATCCTTGACTCGGGCTATCGCTAGGTCAAAGATGATTGCTAAAAGAAAATTGGGCAAGGTTTTTGTAGCAGGCCCATCTCTTAAGAACACTAAGATTGTTGAAGTTCCATCTTCTCCGCCACCAGAAGTGGGTGAGACTGTCGAGGTGGGCAAAACTTTAGAGAGTCCTATTCTTGAACCTCCCTTCGATCAATCTAAAACAACTCCCTCAAAGGACGATCCCCTATCTCGCATTGTCGTTTCCTGCTCCCCTTATGTCATTGAGCAGATGCAAAAAGGTTTGGGAACTTCAACTCCCTCTCAGGAGTTGAACCCTTCTAGACCCACGTCACCAGTGCCTTCAAGTAATTTTAAGAAAATGGTTCAATCTATACTGAACTCTCCATACTTTACTTCTATTTGCTGACCTTCTTCTATTCCTGACCCAATAGGTCACTGTCGATCTCTAATAGAGTAAAAACTTCTCATACGTTTCATATCATTTAACTTCTTATTATCATTTCTCTTTACATGTTGACTTATGTCATACTTTTCCTTTCTGATTTCTAAAAGTTGGCTATCTCTTCAATAAAGCACGTCAAAATATTCTGCTGAGACATCTAGACTTCAAAACGAAATCTCAACCTTGAACAACCAGATCATCTCCCTGTCCGCTGACAAAAATAATGCTGTGATGGAACAAGAAAGATTGGGAGCCTATCTTGCTCAAGAAGAATCTATAATTTCTGAAGAAAGGAAAGAAAAACAACTTTTAGCTGATGAAAATTTGGCTTTGAAAATGGCTTTAAAAGAATCTGAAGATGAAAAGGCTCAAATGGTAGTCAAACAATCTTCTCTTAGGAAGAAACTGGAGAAAAAGAAAAGTTCCTTAAAGTTGGTTGTCAATACTATTTCTAAAGCCAAGCTAAGGTGTCACAATTTCCGAGTACTTCCCTCGACAACATCATTGTAAACTCTTATGAGGATGCCCTTATGCTTACCCACGCTGACAACATTGAGAAGTCCCCAGACTTGAGCTTCCCTTCACTCGACCCTGCTCTAGTCAGTAGATTCATGTACAAGGTCAAAGAAATGGAGCAGGGAGTCAAAGTCCCTAAGAGAGAGGAGATTGGTGCTTCCAAAATCTAACCTTTCGAAGTCCCTTCTATCGAAGTAGACTTTGATTCTGATGAAGAAGATGTTGAATATGAAGCCATCGCTAAAGAAGGCGGCAATGATGACGATGACAACGATAATGAAGATAATAATGATGATGATAACGAAGATAGAGGCCTAGGTTCAGGTGGCAATGGAGGTAGTCACACCGATGTTAATGAAAAAGATGGTGATGACATCACCGGGGCTTCTGGAAAAGTCAACCTCGATCCGAATATCCATGAAGCAAGCCCACTTGAACTTCCCGAGCCTTCTGACCTTCAAGAAGGGACTACTAACATCAATGGTGAAGAAAAAGAGAGAAAAAGCAGGTCCTTCAAACTTTAGTTCCCGTTTCTCGGGTATCAGATTCCTTGTCTAAATTGCTTTCATTTCCAAGATAGTAATTGTCGACATCTTTTATTTCAGATAAGGAGAAAGTCCATCCAACTTTATAAAACAAAGCTTGAAAGAAAACAAGCAGAAATAAATAGCATGTATAGAGAGTTAGATAAGCAGTTAAAAGAACACAATACCCTCTCTGACAAGTATCTTAGGCTTAACAAAAGTGGAGCAGTGTTAGCGTCTTTGTAAGATCAAGAAGCTGCCCCCCGACTGAAAAGGGCACGCCTTCGATATGATAAACTTTTGTAAGAGAATCGAGAATTAGTTACACTCTTCTGGATGTTGGTTGAAGAGAGGGACATCCTTGTGGACTTCCTATACAAAGCCTAGTGCAGACACCCAATTGTAGATTTTTCATACTTAGGTGATTTTAGTGAGGGTCTACTTAGATGTTTATATAAGAGATATTTGGATGAATTTGGATCTGATCCACACCTGTGGGCTTGCTGGAATTTATCGCGGGTCAAATCAATTCCTCATGAGTTGCCTCCTGAAAAACTTAAATATTATAAGGAAAATTTTGTTTTTGAGTTATTCAAAAAGTCAATTTTGTATGAACCGGATGAACATTGATAATTATGTAATAAAATTGATTTGTAAACTTTCTGTTCTAGCTTTCTTTTATACTTAGTTGTATTTTATTACATTATCACAGAATAAATGCCTCCAAAGCAGCCTTGTTTCTAGAGATTATTTAAGCAAATATGTTAAACTAAGAAGAGATTATCTAGAAAAGGCTTCGCTTTTGAAATCTTTAAAATTAGCCAGGTACTGCTTTCTTAGAGACTTGCAAAAACTTTACATGGAACACCCTCGCCTTCGTTTCGACTTTCTCTGTGATGTAAAAGAAAAACTTCTCAAGGAAATTCAAACATATCGTACCAGATTAATATGTGGTGGCGATAGTCCTCCAGCCGAGGAATAAGACTTAGCAAATATCCTCTAATTATTACCCCGGAAGGATTTAACACCCCTTTTGATTTAACAGTTACTCTTTTAGCTAATTCCTTGAACAAATTAAAAAATGTTGTTTCTCAACTTTAAGTGTAATAAAACAAGTGTTTAATTGAAACAATGAGATTGTACCTTTTGTTTTATTTCTTCTTGAATTGTAATCTTTATTGTTTTAATAAAAGAGATTGATTATTTGAGTTTTGACTTATTTTTTGTTTAAATAGGGCTCACGGTTGGCCGTCGTACCACTCTCAACGGATTCCCTATCCCATTTCACCAGCATCAGAGATAGGCTAATTGTAGATGTTGAATGGAGAAACCTCCTTAAAGATCCTCTGTCCACTCGTTTGTCAACGAAGTGTTAGAATGGCGTAGAAATTTTTTTGCTTTAGTAGACAATCATTAGGGATCTTAATGAACAAATTACAAGTCTCGAAGCAGACATCAAGAACAAAGATGAAACAATTTCTCAATTAAAGCGTCAAGTTAAATCGAACCCTTGGATTGACTTCGATCAAGATATGTCAAAGCTTCTTCCACAGATAAGTGATGTAGAGATAAAATTAAAAGACAGTCAAGCCCAGTGCAAATCCTTGGAGTTTATCATGGGTGATAACATTCAAAATATCAATTTACCAACTTCTTTGATCGCTTCGGCTGTTGTGAAATCGACAAGGTCCTCATTTTTAGCTATTCAAAAATTTCCAACCACGACTAACCCTTCACCTAGCATAGATGAGAGTAGTGGGAGAATGGTGCAGGAAGGTCAAATTTGAAATGATGAAATATTTCGATGACCAACATAAAGTGAGGTATACTCAATGCATAAACGAGTATGTAGCTAGGATTCAAAATCTTGAACATGATAAATATCTTCTTCGAAAGCACATTGCAGATTTAGAAAGGCAAAACAAAACCCTCAAGGGTGCTAATAAAGCTTTCAACCATGCTTTAAAGGCTCGCATTGATTCTATCGATGATGTTGATGAAATTAGGAAGAAAGAAAATAAGCTTAAATATATTCTTTGTATAGCAATTCAGCATTTTGTCGATCCTTTGATTGCTAAAAATATAAATAGGACTATTTAGGACCTGTAAAACATACACTTGTGTTGTATACTTGTAAATAATTTTGTAAATTATGTAAATATCACCTGGTTTGTAGTCCTTTCTTATAATGTTGTTTCTGAATCTACTTTCTGATAACTTGGACTATGGTTTTTGTATTTGCTAGCCCATTCAGTCTTCCTTTCTAATCTTATTTCCCTGAAAAGTATGAAGTAAACAATATTCTTTATCGTTAACTGGAAATCTTTATATAGAAATTTATCTATATTATTATCGGGGGCTAACAGATCATTATGTAAACATATGATAATAAGTGAAAAGTAATTCTATAATTTAATAATGTTGGATGTCTTGAAACCCATCTTTGGTAATGATGAGAGAGAGCTAGGAATTCAACTTGAACTATATTGATAGAATACCAGAAATCTAATAATAGAGAATCAGAAATTCAATTCTGGATTCAATTATAGATGTTTAGAAATTCATTTTCTGGAGATAGCAAATAGAAAGTCAATAATAATCGTGTAATAGAAGTCTAGAAATCATTGTCTGAAAGTTTGTAGTAGAAGTCCAGTGATTTGATTTGGATATTAGTAAAATAGATCTCAAGCTTGATTGAAAATTAGGAATTCATAGAAATCTCAATATTATTTGCTCTGGAACCCAGAATCGAGCATTAATGAATGAAATTTAAAAGTTAAAAGATCTGAAACCCAGATTCGGGTATCAGTGGACGATAACCAAAAATCCATAATAATCTCGATAATAGAAATCTAGAGCCCAGATTCAAGAATTAATGAGTGAAGTCCATAAATAGCTCGAAAACCCAGATTTGGGTATGATGAAGACCATAGATTATTAGTAAAGACCCGAAACCCTGACTCGGGTAAGTGAAATCCAGAAATTCATCTTTGATAATTAGTCGGAGGCTGTAGACTCTTATTTAAGCCTTCGTTCTGTACCGCTCCTTGGGTTTTGACTCTTTTGACATGTGTTACCCTTTAGGCCTTGTATGTTGTCTTTGTTTAATTTGCCGCTTCTCGGGCTCGGACGTCTTAGTCCATTATTTGATATGCCGCTTCTTAGGCTCGGACGTCTTAGCCCATTGTTTGATATGCCGCTTCTTAGGGTCGGACGTCTTAGTCCGTTGTTGTCTGGTGCGCTTGGTTAGCTTATCCACAAGCAGGACCCAGGACTTACCCAACCTCCCTCCAGAAGGCGCTCCAACCAGGCCTTATAGGCGGGACTGAAGGCTTGTTCGGTGCCTTGGCCAGTCCATAGCGTAGCGGGACCAAAGGCTTACTCCATCCTCCCTCCAGGAGGCGCCTTGACCTGGCCATAACGTGGCGTGATTAAGGGCTTGTTCGGTGCCTTGGCCGGGCCATAGCGTGGCGGGAACAAGGGCTTACTCCATCCTCCCTCAAGAAGGCGCCTTGACCTAGCCATAGCATGGCGCGGTCAAGGGCTTGTCGATGCTTTATCCTGGCCATAGCATGGCATGGATAAAGGGTTACTCTAACCTCCCTCCAGGAGGTGCTTTGACCTGGCCAACTCGGGGCGAATAAAGGCTTTAACCGTTTAAGGTAATTTCCAAGTGCAAGTAGAATTCTACTCCCGACCATGTGGATTTTTCTTAGTAAAGTGGTTCTTTATTGAATTCAATTAGGATCTCTTTACAAATTCATTGATTTTGCCTTCTCTAAAGAAACTGATCACCATTTCTTCCAGTGCCCTACACTGATTTGTCTCATGTCCATTCATCATGTAGTGGTGACAATAGGATCCTCCCCGATTCCTTTCATATTTAGGTTTTTTCTTCTGTGATGGCCATTAGTTGAGCTCTTGCTTGGTTAGCAAATAAAAATTCTCGATTGATGTTGTCAAATTGCATTCCTTAGAGAGTCTCGACTTGAAGTTTGTCTTTTGAAGATAGTTTCTAGATCTTTTATTACTTGGTTCTAAAGCTTCACCTTTAACAACCAGTTTTCTTTTCAAAACCCTTTTAATTTCATATGTTGGTAATTCCCCACTTATTGCTTGATGCCATTTATGTGTAAAGGCATTGTAATCAGCCATCATTCCCTCTTCAAAGATCGTGCCTTTGGTGTAGATCAGTTGAATTGTTTTTCTCATTTGGTCAAACAAGTTATTGCTTTCATTTTTTGTTCAACCTAAGGCACAGATAGGTGTGGGGCCAATGTGAAAAGGGTTTAAACTCCATTTATCCAGATCATAAGATCCGGCTTCCTTTTTCTTTATGATTCATAAAGCTTCCAATCTCATCATTTGTTCTTCATGTAATTTAGAATCATTAACTGTTCTATGGGAGAATCCAATTGGATGTGGCTTTAAGGATCCTTGTTTGGACATTTTGATTTTGCAAAACATGATAATATAAAGTCTAAAGTAGGTAAGCTTGGAATAGAATTGGGTTAGAGGAAAGTGGAGTTGGAAGTTCAACAAGAGCAGAGGTTCGAGCCCTCCATTTAGCGCCAAAAATGTTAAAAAGAAAACTTGTCAACATCCCAAAGCAGAGTTTAAAATGTAGATGACTCCTTCGAGACCTTCTTTCAAAAAGATGAAAGCAGTTAATACCTCTTGATCAAGTGAAGATATTTAATAATCCTTTTTATTCTCTCCAATTTTCCTTTCAAATAGGTTATAATAATTGAAATTCCTTCTTATATAACCCTTCGACTTAGTCGAAACACCAAAAATCCTTCTTATATTGCCTTTCGAACAAGTTAAGAAGATTTAGTATCCTTTCGAAACCCCCTTTTCGAAACAGTTGTGGTGACCCAAAGGTTGGTTCTAATAATCTAAGGATGTGGATTAAATGGATAGGTTCCGACTACTTCGGAAGCTGACCTTTCGACAACTTGAAGTTAGGAGCTAAGGCTCTAAGGAGATTGGTTGGGCTAAGGATTTCGACTTTCTCAAAAAGTAACCCTTCGATTAAATTGACATAAGAAGATTATAAACTAAATCCAATAGAAATACTAAATCAGCTGTACATCCAAGAAGACCATAATCTTGCTTTTATTAAACTAAAATAATATGAATTGATCAAATTCCCAATCTAATTTAGAAATTTGGGTTTAAAACTTTAGGAAATACAAGAACGAAGCAAATGAATTAAGATCCTTTAAACCAGACCCCTAGGGTCTTGTTTATAGGTGCGGGTTGGCACCTTTCAAATCAGTGCTTTCGACTTGGTCGAAAGGCGGCCTTGGAGACCTTTCGTTGCCGTTAACATTTGGGCATCCTTCTGCATTGCTTTTGAAGGGACTTGAGCGCTTTCGAAGTCATCAAAAGGGGTAGGTGTGCTTCTCCACTTTGTGTTGCTGTGTTGTTGCAAGCAAGAAAAGGTACGAGCTTTTGACTCTGTCGATAGGTAGATCTTTGGAGTTTCGAAGGAGTCGAGATGTTGAAGGTTTTAAAGCGAACGATAGCTTTTGCTGGCACAGTTGCTGATTGATGCGGAACCCCATCCTCTAATGTAGGAGATTGCAATATTGAACCTTAACAAGCTCTTCTTTCTTAATTGTGAATGGTCTCGACCAATTTGAAAGGCTTATTTATGCTTTCAAAGAGGTTGTTTTGGAAAAAACATCTTTTTGTGGAATGTGAATGAAGGCGAAACCTTTAGTTTTGAAAGGTTTGGTGCGCATGTGAGTGGCTGCAATTTGTTGCCTTTGAAAGGCATTTATCAACCTATTTGAAGCGTCTTCATGTATGTGGAAGCCATTTTGAAAGGAAGCAATTGAAGCGAAATGGAGCTTTCGACCCCTTCTAAAGCTTGTAGCACATCTAACTTTGGTTGTAGCATCCCTTCGACTCCTTCGAAAGGCTTTGTTGACGCTATCATCTCTTGTAAACCTTTCTCTTCTATTCATCTTGGTTTTGACAAGGTTGAAGTGAGAATTGGTGGTAACATGTAGTATTTCCTTTTGTTTTACAATTAATATCCCTATCAAAAAAAAATCAAAAGCATTGGTTTGTCATGTAATTAATTCACAATCAAACAAAAAATAGAGAAAATTTTGATCATTCAGTGGACTCTCTATCTTCTTTATTTCTTTATTTCATTTTTGTTGTAATGTAATCGGAATTTTGTCCGTACTCCGGCATCTAGGTTGCTCGCCACTAATTTGTTTATATTTTGCTTGTTCTGTGGTAAGCCTTTTGTTGTGGATGTTGAACCTTGGTAGATAAATTAGGTATAAATTATATCATAATTTAATAAACCTAAAATGCTTTGAAGACCTATTAATGTATTGAAAAGTTCTCGAAAAGCTTTAATCTTTGTATATAGGTGTTTTTGTAATTCTATGCTCCCATTCTATATATATTTTCTTAGAAAATCTATTTCTTCTTTAAATAATTTAATTTTCTTAGGACTTAGAATTATACCATTTTAAGTAGTATTTATACTACTATTAGCAAAATTTGTTTATGCTCTTTTATTGATTTTGAGAGTACTGATAAATCATCTGTTTAGGAAACTATCTAAGTGACATGTGATCAATAGCATTAGAAATGTTCAAATATTAATCCTTACTGAATTCACACTAGTGAGTTGCACAATTCAATTCATTTTGATCTTCGAATTAACACTCGATTTAACAAGTTTATAAAAATTTATACATTAACTAAATTAATTAATATTCAAAGAAATATAAGTTATTATTGTATTTAATATCCAGGGTGTGTTTAGTAAAATGGGTAGCCTTCAGAAATGTTCTAGGTGTGATTAGTGATTAATTAGGTGCATATATAAAAGTTATATATGTGTATCGATATACGATATAGACAAGAAATTAAATTAGATTTAAATATAACTAATTGTTATTGGGTTTTGAGATCGATTTGGTCCATTTAGGCCAGCCAAAAATGTAAAGGGAGAAGGGGTCTTTGGGCATGACTTGTTAAGAGGAGATGGCAAAAAGATATTTCTACTGGATCCCCTATTTAAGTCACTACAAGAAAATGACCCTATTACAACTAATTATTTACAACATTCGCAAAATGACAGTGGTAATAAAAGGTTATTAACAACTGGTTTTTCCTAATATATATAATAAATGTATTTTTAACAAAATGGTTTTTCCTAATAGTTATAATAAACGTACTTTTAACAACAATTTGTTTCAGCCAGTTGTAATGAAGATCTATAACAACTCATTAGTTTCGACCGTTGTAAATATTGAATAATTAATAATTAAAAAATAATATTAAATAATTAGTAAATAACTTTTAATAATTAATTAAATATATAATAATCAATGATTATTATTAATAATTAATAATAAATAATATATACATAATCATTAACATTAAATAATTAGCATTCAATTATAATATAGAAGTATCATGTAATAATTAATAGCTAATAAATAAGAAGTAATATTTTAATAATTAATAATTACTATTAAATAATTAATATTTAAAAAGTATTAATTAAGATTAATATATAATAATAAATATATTTAATAATTATTAGTTATTAATTAATAAATAGTATTAAATAATTAATATTAAATATATAATAGTTAGTAATTAATTACTTTTAAGAATTAATAATTGATAAAATATACATAATAATTAACATTTAATAATTAATAAGTAATATTTAAGAATCTAAAAATTATATTTATTCTTTAGTATTTGATATTTAATATTTCAAAAAAATTGAAAATATTAAATATTCTGAAATAACTTTAGAAATATTTAAGTATTGCAACCTATGTATGATACAAAGTATTACTTGCAAATTCATCCAAGTTATTTGGTTAAGATATTTTCTTAAAATGTAAATATAATTTTCAAATAAATAATACATCCATCTAATGAAAATAATAATAAATAATTTACATCTTTAATTATATTTACTGAATAATAAAATAAGTTCTGGCATGGACTAATATTCTAGTATGCACCAAATCTTTAATAATTGTTATAATAGCTTTGGTGTCACACTTTTTTGGTATCAATGTGAACTACCAAAAACGCTTCTCTATATATTATCAAATCTTAATCATTGAAAAATATGATCTCATATTAAACTTCTTTTACAAATTCAAACGCCCCTTTTAATGTATTGAAAATTTCTAGAAAAGCTTTAATCTTTGTATATATGTGTTTTTATAATTCTATGTTCCCTTTCTATACATATTTTCCTAGAAAATCTATTTCTTCTTTAAATAGTTCGATTTTCTTAGGACTTAGAATTATACAATTTTTAAGTTGTGTTTACACTACTATTAGCAAAAGTTGTTTATGCTCTTTTACTGAGTTTGAGAGTACTAGTAAATCATATGTGTAGGAAACTATCTAAGTGACATGTGATCAATAGTATTAGAAGTGTTCAAATATTAATACTTACTGAATTCATACTAGTGAGTCGCACAATTCAATTCATTTCAATCTCTGAATCGCCACTCGATTGAACAAGTTTATAAAGTTTTGTAAATTAATTAAATTAATCGATATTTAAAGAAATATAAGTTATTATTGTATTTAATATTTAGGGCGTGTTTCGTAAAAAGGGTAGCCTCTAGAAATGTTCTAGGTGTGATTAGTGATTAATTAGGTGCATATATAAAAGTTATACATGTGTATCAATATATGATATAAATAAGAAATTAAATTGGATTTAAATGGAATTAATTGTTATTAGGTTTTCAGATCCATTTGGTCCATCCAGACCAGAAAAAAATGTAGAGGGAGAGGGAGTCTTTGGGCATGACTTGTTAAGAGGAGATGGTGGAAAGATATTTCTACTAGATCCCCTATTTAAGTCACTACAAGAAAGTGACCCTATTATAACTATTTATTTACAACATTCGCAAGCCGACCATGGTGATAAAAGGTTTTTAACAACTGGTTTTTTCTGATAGTTGTAATAAAGGATTTTTAACAACAGGTTTTTCCTGATAGTTATAATAAATGTATTTTAACAAATGGTCTTTCCTGACAGCTATAATAAACGTACTTTTAACAACATTGTTTTAGTCAGTTGTAATGAAGATCTATAACAACCCGTCAGTTTCAACCATTGTAAATATTGAATAATTAATAAATAATATTAAATAACTAATAATTATAAATAACTTTTAATAATTTAAATTAAATATATAATAATTAACCATTATTATTGATAATTAATAATAAATAATATATACATAATGATTAACATTAAAAAATCAGTATTCTATTATTATCAAAAGTATTGTGTGATAATTAATAACTAATAAATAAGAAGTAATATTTTAATAATTAATAATTGCTATCAAATAATTAATATTTAATAAGTAATAATTAAGATTGATATATAATATTTAATAATTAATAATTAATATATTTAATAATTATTATTTAGGGGCATTTCACTAGAAGGACAAACTTTGCAGTCCAATTAGTTTCTAAGACATACATCCATAGAAATTAATTTCAAGGCCAAAGTCAGCAGAATAATTACTTTTAAGGATAAAATCAGCAGTCCAATTACTTTCAAGGACATAATTTCATAGGTTTTTAGGCCTTAGAAACTAATTATTTTGCACTTTGTCCTTAAAATTAATTATTTCAGTTGTGTGTCCTAGAAACTAATTGCACTTGCTAAAGAGGCCCTTGTGGCTAATTTCCACTATTATTTATTACTTAATAAATACTATTAAATAATTAATAATTAATAATTTATAATTAATAATTAATATTAAACATATAATAGATAGTAATTAATTACTATTAATAATTAATAATTAATAAATATACATAATAATTAACATTAAATAATTAATATTCAATTATAACTAAGAAGTAAGAAGTAATAATTAATAAATAAGTAATATCTAATAATTAGTAGTTAACAATTACTATTTTATAATTAATAATTAAGGCTAATGTTTAAGTAATATTTAAGAATCTAAAAATAATATTTATTCTTTAGTATTTAATATTTAATATTTCAAAAAATTTGAAAATTTGAAATATTCTAAAATAAATTTAGAAATATTTACGTATTCCAATTGCATCTAAGTTATTTAGTTAAGATTTTCTCTTAAAATGTAAATATAATTTTCTAATAAATTATACATCCATCCAGTGAAAATAATAATCAATAATTTATATATTTAATTATATTTACTAAACAATAAAATAAGTTCTGGCATGCACTAATATTCCAATATGCGCCTAATATTTCATTTAGCGCTTATCTTTTTCACAATTTCCATTCCTCTTCCAACCTCATCATTCAAACCCCAAAAAATCAATTATATTTCCTCCTCCTAAAG
This sequence comes from Allium fistulosum, assembly GCA_030737815.1. Lineage (NCBI taxonomy): Eukaryota > Viridiplantae > Streptophyta > Magnoliopsida > Asparagales > Amaryllidaceae > Allium > Allium fistulosum. The sequence goes on along the minus strand of CM060905.1, from coordinate 681,550,666 downwards.
ATCCAATAATGGTTAAATTCTTAAACCCAAACATCTACATCAATTCTTCAAATAAGTTAGTGTGTTGCTCATAGATTTGAATCCAATTTTCCACCGCATGCTTAGAGAATATTGCTGCCTGTTCGCTTTGGAAATTGTGATCTATAGAGGGTCGTTGATGCTTGCCTTCGGTTTGAGATACCTCGGTTGCTTATGATGATGTGAGATGTTGACTATGCCATTGCCTCCTCGAGATACCTGAAAGAACACATCGCGACCGCTCTATTGGAGACCAAATTCGAGAAACTCTTATACTGGCATGAGATAATGAGAAGCGAAGTTGTGGAAGGCATCAACTTGCTGCATGTAGAGAACGCGAATGCTAGCAGTAGGAATTTGACTATCAATGGTCAAAATCGAAGTTTGCCGCCTAGAAACTTGAGTAAAAATGATGAGGAACTCAAGGCCAGATTCTTGACATGAAAGAACAGGTGATATTTTACAACTTTGGGTTAACAGTTAATGTTTCAACATTCTTATTAAATAATAGCTTTGGAAATTTTTTTAGCTACCTAACCATTTAGTGACTAGATTTTTCATATTAGTCTCATAAATATTTGAGGTTGCACCTGAAAACTGTATATTTTCATGGTCTTGAAGTTTAGTGAAAGTTACCGTGCTATAGGATCGTGTAATATGGATGTATTTATAAACTACTTGTGCGGAATAAAAACCGAGTAAGTGAATAAATAATACAGTATAGTAAATGACACCAGAGATTTTTATACTTGTTCAAACTCTCATTCTACGTTTAGTCCCAGACTCCTTCTGGAATTAACTAGCAACCTTCACTTAACCCGAAGGAATAGGTTTACACCGCCTGAGCAACCAAATATGTCTTTTATTGCATAAGTAACCGAATAGGACTTCTACCGCATGAGCAATCGAACATGACTTCTTTACAAAGAAACAAAAGTATCTGACTGTAATATGCTCTTTAAAATAGCACTGATAAGTCAATAAATTACAATCTTCCTATAATATTCTCCTTTATGATATATAGTGTAATGTGCTTGACGGATGTGGAAGATAGAGCGATCAATGATCAAAGATTGTATGCAGTTTCAGTGCAAATTGAAAATAGAGAATAAGAGATAAGAACTCAAGAATACTAAAATCAGTTAAGTTTTTGTTGTTGAATTCTAGACTCTATTTATATAGATTTAAAAGTTGCAATCTTTCTTGAAAGAGAACGATGAAAAGAAATAGATGCAACTGTTAGATTTGAAGATGTTTCTCTTCGTTGAAGAGAAGCATCCCTTCAGAGAACTAGCCATTATAAATAATCAGCCTTCTGAAATTTTAATTCAGCATTCTGATTTAAATTAAACTCGAAACAGCAAGCAAACATGCTATTTGAGCCCTTGTTCAGCCGTCTGAATGATACCATTCAGCCGGCTGAAACTGCATAATAAATTATGCTTTGTTTCAGCATTCAGACGGCTGAATGGTTACATTCAGCCAGCTGAATGTAGCCTGTTTTGTGCATGTGCGTAGTTTTTTTATGTGTTAGTGTGTATATACCATATCGGAGAGATTTTAACATATTTCTAATAATATACAGACTCTAAAGAACATATATATGAACAATACTTCATATCGTTGAGTCCAGTCTTCGTAGTTCTTTGTCGTAGATTCATGAATATTCGTGTCGGTTGAATTTCTTGTCATTAATCAAAACATAAGATCCAATATTCTCCCCCTTTTTGATGATGACAACTCCATTTCTGATATGAATGAATCTCGACAATATTGCTTCGTAGTTTTATATCTCCTCCTGAATATATGCTAGCCTTATCTTTCAATTTCTCCCTCTGAATCTGTGCTTGCATCGTTTATTCCTGCAAATATTGTTAGAGCATATCTTTCTCTCCCTTTGTCATCGACAAAAAGAAGAGTTTATTATGACGACTTTTGCTATAGGAACATGTAATATGGGTGAATTTATAAACTACTTGCACTACAACAAAACAACCTTTTTACAACGGGCAATGTCCGTTGTAATATGAGTTTCGCAACGGGCATGCGCCCGTCGTATTAGGCCTCGTTGTAATTGGTCCACTGTATTTTACAACGGGCAATAAACGTTGTAAAGGACCGTTGTAATACACCTTTTTACAACGGTCATCGGTCCTTGCAATAGACTCTTTGACAACATGCATTGACCGTTGAGAAATCCCTTTTGACAACATGCATGGACCATTGTAAAAAGCTCGTATAACAACATGCTCTGACCGTTGCAAAATAAATGCAAATTTAAAATAAAAAACAACAGTAGCATCCATGCAGTATCTCCATACCAATAATGAATAATTTAATGAGTAATAAATATTATCATAAAACAAACAAAATCACATACAAAAAGACTAAATAAAGCTAGAGTCAAAAAATTCCAACACATTCCAAAAAGTTGGATAAGTTTACATTGACATGGTTCTAACATACACATGACAACCAGTTACGTAATAGCCAAATACATAAGCATTAACAGATAACAGCCAACTACAAATATCATGTTCTAAGTACTATCCTACTAGACCATAGTTCTTTTGTACCTTGTAATCAAGATTATAATTATATCTTCACTACCATAGTTCTTTTGTTTAACGGCTTCATGAAGAATCTTTACTTCTGCCTTTGCGAAGCTGATGTTAATTTCTGGTCCATCGTATCTATATGTGCTCACAAGTGGAAACAAAAGCTGACGTAGAAGAACAAAACAACGTTAGGTTGATACTACAAACCTCCCTACTGAGTATGGTTCTAGACTGTATTAATAATATGACTATAAGAAATGATTTTGCTATGTTAACATTTCTCTCCAAAACAATAACTACAAGTGCAATTCATGTTGAAAATTCATTTAAAAATAAAATAAGTAGCACTATGGATATCCAAATTGGACAAAAAGCCCTTAAATTAGTGAGCAAACAAATAACTGACTATATTGTAGCATACCTCGTTGATCAAATTTTTCCATACCACATGTACACAACATTTACAAGAGCATTTAGTTCCTACCGATGCATCATTTTCAACACATATGTTATACTCAATTCGGGCTGTACACTGCATTAAATATCATGTCGTTACTATAAATCAAATAATTAATTTTATTTTTCCACATAAAATATTCTTTCCGTCAAACATATTACTAACTTAGTTTTCATACCCCTGACTTAATATAATGTAAAAGATAAAAAATATAAATGACCAGATTTAAATTGGAAATATATATTTGGGGATAAAATAACCATGCTTATCATGAATCCAATCTATGAACTAAAAACTTATTAATGATACTTCAAATTTGAACATGAGGGGACATTTCAACAGAGATCTGCTGAATTAAGGACTGAAATTTGATGGAGGTTTGCTGAATTTAGGATTGAAATTCGACGGAGTTGGACCGAACATAGAGTAAAAAATTATCTTTGGTAGAGGTACGTCGAATTTAATTTTTTGGACTGTCCTCTCATATCCAGTTTTAGAGCGGTAGTACCACCACCATTTTTTTTTCTTTTTCTTAGACAAACTAAAAACTCTTTTGAAGAACTAAGCGACATAGAATCAAAAATTAGATGTATTTGACCATGAACTAAACATACTATATGCATACATAACGACAAACATGAACTTTTCTACTTAAAATGGATTGGAAATAAGTTGAAGACACAAAATGCTCACCTTGATCAAATCAGAGCATACTTGAGAAGGGTTCTGGAGGAAGACTGTTTCGAAACCAATTTTCAAATAGGTCTCGAATTCTTATATTACATGTACAAACTAATTACAAAAATATGAAAAATCATTAATGCGACACAAAATCAATGTTATATTGTATCCAAATGTGAAAAAATGTTACAATGTTCGTTAGAGTTGACAATTTGAAGACCTGTGAATGTCTATTCTTATTTGGTAATTTTTACATGTTAACTTCGACCAAAACACCCAAAAAAATTCAATGTTTCAGTTATTTTCTACATTTTTTGCTAAAAAAATCTTAAATTTTTTGTTGTTTTGAACTTTTGCAAACTTAATTTGTAAAATGGTTTTAGTTGGTCCTTAATAAAAAATTATCAATAAAATTAATCATGATTATTGAACCAATTAATGTTAATTTAAACGTCAGTTTGAAACAAAATAAATAATATAACTTTTGTTGTGTTTTATTGATATTAAAAACAAATCAAATCGCAATTTTTGTCATCAGTGCAAAATCTGATAGTCCTGGCTTTGTGTTAAGTGTAATTAATTTACATTGTAGTTTTACTTGCTTACCTTCCCAAATGAAGCCTTTGAGAAAAAAAGAAAGCTGAAAACAGTCCAACAATAACAAGTAGCAGTGGACAGAACATAGCATTAAAAACAGGGTCTTTCTTGCTGATACAATATGTTTGTAGGTAGTAAGCAAGCCCAGATATTACAGTTCCCTGAATACAGCTTAATTTAATATTGATACCATCATTAAGATATAACCTTCACATATGTATGTTGTTGTGTTTATGCGATACCAACAAAATAAAGAAAAATATTAAGAAAAAAAGAAGACAGAGAAAGAGAGATCGTACAGAGTAAATGATTGTGACAAGCTGAATGTTCCAACCCATTTTCCAAGCAAATGTGTTCCGAGTAAAGAAAATGGCAAGTGCAGAAGACTGCAATGTTGCGAAGAGGCATATTAATGTGTTTGTGGATAATCTTGCTGGGTAGACTTCATAAACCTTTGCCTGTTGCAAATTCAGTAACTGGTTAACAAATATTTAAAGCAGCTTATGATGTATGTGATCTTCATCTTGACTTAATATAATGTGAAATGTCTGAGTAAATAGTGACGACACAACAAATTTCAGAGTTTTTATCATCCTTCTTCTCCACCTGATGTCAATTCTACACAACTGACTTTTCAAGTTTCAATACTTCTAATCATTTTGCCTCATCCTAATTCCTACATACTCCAAGGTGAAACAAAACAAGAAATGCTAAAACTCAACGACATCATCTAAACATACATACCAATATTGGATTTGGAAGAGATAGATACCTAGAGGAGACACAATAGCAATGACAATGATAAAACTCACTGGCCTATATCCCACATCTTAAAATAATGCTCCACAACCGCTGCCCCTTCCTCATCACCCAACCTCCTCAGCCCCCTCACAACAAACCCAAACAGATACTCCCCAACTCACATCCCCCCATCTTCATCATCCCATACACCCTCCTTATACCATCTGCGCTCTCTGCCATTTACCAAGCTATTCATCAACCTAGCCGGCCCTCTCAGCCCACCCTCCTTCCCAATCCAAACCCTTTCCTCCAACTCCTGCATCAACCGGTCGGTCAAATCGGCCAACTCGTCGAGATGATTGTTTTTATGGAGCGATTTGATTAGCTGGGAGTGGAGGACGAGATTGGGTTTGTAGTTGGGTTCGGAGCGAAGGAGGGTGAGGATGTCCCTGAAATGATGAGTATGTCATAGTAACATATTACATCGGTGTTGGATTGCCATGGAGAAGAGGTCGACGATCTAGGATTCCAGATCTTGGGAAGGAATGTTTGATTTAGGATATTAAGGTTAGCGAAAAATAAAGTTTTAGTAGCGAGGAAAAGAACGCAAACAGATGGCGGGCTTTAAAATTTTAGTTTTCTCGCCATACATTTTATTTTTTTATCAATTACCATTTGTAAATTAGTATATATTATTAATTTTTAATATTAATTTTTAATAGTAATTATTAATCATAAATTATTAATATTTATTGTTAATTATAAATTATTATATATTTAATATTAATTACTCGATATTACTTACGAAGAACTGGAAAGTAAAATTAAGCCTGTTGAAATACTAATTGTATATAATAATTAGTAATTAGGGATTATTTATTAATAATAATTAATTATTATAAGTTATAAATGATTAATATAACACTATTAATGATTAATTATTAAATATTAATAAATAATATAATATTATTAATGATTAGTAATTAGTAATATAATATTATAATTAGTAATTAGTAACATATGATTAATATAATATTATTAATGATTAATTATTAAATATTAATAAATAATAAATATTAATTTTAAGAAAGCATTGTAATTATTAATTATTGATTGTCGAAAATTGCAAAAGAAATGTATTATAACGGGCATTTTTAGCCCGTTGTAAAATTGGCACCTATTACAACGGACGTTAGCGTTGTAAAATTGGCACCTTTTACAATGGGCATTTTATGACCATTGTAAAATTAGCATCTATTACAACGGGTAATTTGTGATGTAAAATTGACATCTATTACAACGGACATGAAAGGACCGTTGTAATAGCATTCTATTACAACGGGCAGTCATTGCCCGTTGTAAAAAGGGTGTTGTATAGGGCATCTATTACAACGGTCCTGAATGGACCGTTGTAATAGCCTTCTATTACAACGGGCAGCAAATGCCCGTTGTAAAAAGGGTGTTGTATAGGGCATCTATTACAACAGTCCTGAATAGACCGTTGTAATAGCCTTCTATTACAACGGGCAGCAAATGCCCGTTGTAAAAAGGGCATTGTAATAGGGTATTTTTGTTGTAGTGTTGTGCGGAATAAAAACTAAGTAAGTAAATAAATAATGTAGTAAAGTAAATGACACCAGAGATTTTTATACTGGTTCGAACTCCCATTCTACGTCTAGTCCCAGACTTATTCTGGAATTAAACTAGTAACCCTCACTTAAATTGTGAGGATCCTGAACTCGGCCTTCAAAAATCGGCACCCATACTTCACTTGTACTCAAAATGCCGCAGATTCAAACGCTGAATCTGGCTCCCCGGAGCTTATAACACCATTAAGTATAACAACACAGCGGAAGAAAGAAAACAGATGATCAGGTTCAGTAGATTATCTGGATATTGAATTCATTGGAGTTGTATATGATATCATCTGTTTTCTTTCTTCCGCTGTGTTGTTATACTTAATGGTGTTATAAGCTCCAGGGAGCTAGATTTGGTGTTTGAATCTGCGGCATTTTGAGTACAAGTGAAGTACGGGTGCCGATTTTCAAAGGCCGAGTTCAGGATCCTCACATTTGGTATCAGAGCTATGGTTGAACTTTAGCTCAGGAGTATAACACATTAAGTAACTCATTAGAGATAGGGTGAAGTATACCCTAGAATGAGTATCTCTAAGATATCCGTCCGTATGCCTCAGTAAATTCTCTTACTATCCACTGATAGTAAGTATAAGTGCAAGAAGAGGATGAGATAGGGGACAGGAAAAAACCACTATGAAATGGTCAATACTCTGTAACAACAAGGAAATAACATTTTCTCTATCAATCTCTTTTGTTCAGCATCTCTTTTCAATTCTTTGATAGTTCTTGGTAGATCCAGAAAGAAGATTCGATATATATTTGCATGGGACATAAACTCCGGATAGACCAAAATTGTTTGTTTGGATGTATTGTTTGCTTTGTTTGATGTGGTTGATAGGTATACTTTAGTTTTTAAACTAAAAGTTATGGAATTGTATCCATATATCTATCTATTCTTTGGGTCCCAATATATTCTACGAATGGTTAGTTATCCCTTTGAACTAACCGAAGCCCCTGCATATTTCATAGATCTGGATAACCCGAGTATCTTATGGAGTGTTAAATAGATTCGTTCTTGTATCTATAATTGATATTCTGATTTGGTGAGCCAAATGTAGAATAGATATTCAGTTTGAGTTGATAAAATATTCTTCATCTATCTTTGTGTCTCCCTGTGCAATTTCGAGGACGAAATTCTTTTAAGGGGGAAGGTTGTAACGACCCCGGATTTTATATAAATTTAAATTAATCATTAATTTAGTTTTGAATAAAAATTTGTAAAATTAAATGATAAAGTGATGCGAGTTTCCCCGAATTCGAATATATTCTGTATAAATCATTTAAATTTAAAAATATTAGTATTTAAGTTAGAAATAAATAATGGAGATAGAAATAAATTATAGAAAACTACATAAGATAAATTATAGAAAAAATACATATAGTAAATACATTAAATAAATTATAACAACATATTAAAATATAGAAATGCATTCAAAAATAATAAAAGAAAAAGATAAAACAAAAACCAAATGCATATGAAATTATAAAGACAAAACAAATACATTTAAACAAAAGAAAAAGAAATTCAAATAAGAAAACAAGAATACATATATAACAAAACTTGTAAAAGAAGCCACATCACTATCTCAAACATTTTGTACAGCCGAACTAAGAGGAAAAAATTATAAACATGGTACAAGGCAATAAATGCAAACACTCATGAGCCTCCAAACCAAGAAAATATCCCTATTTTCTTTGTACAAAATATTATATCACTTGTACAATATGAATCATCACTTTGTACAAATTTTATACCCTGAACACTTCATTTCAGCCTATACATTTCAACACATCACAAAACAACTTCATTTCAGTTTTCGTTCATCCATTTTAAACTGAGCAAAAGAAAGAAAAAAAACTGAAGTAAGATTTATTTCAAACTCAAACAAACATCTCAGTAAAAACATTAGGCAACCAAAGAAGTCTGAGATCAAGTGAAGACTTCCAGTATCAAACTTCAACCCAGTTTTCAATTCAAATTCAAAAAGCTTCAACTTTTCAACTTGAGACTTTTGGAAAACAAGATGTTTAAGGTGAGTAACATTTACTTTTAAAAAATTAAAGTATGAATCTGTTGGATATTTACCTATGAATATGTATGTTTGAATATATATTCAATTCTCTGTGTATATTTGAATAATAGAGATAAGAGGTGCAGGCTACTGCTTATAATTCCCTCTGTTCTAGGTTCATAGCCAAAAGTTTTGTTTCAAAAATCTTTTCCTCTCAATCTACTTACCGATTGAACTCGAGATTAAAACAAAAGATATTTGTTTGGTTGTAAACTAAGTTTTAAAAATCAATTCAAGTTAAAACAACTTGTTAATGTCTTTGGAAACCAAAACACCTGAGCAAAGCTTTAAATAAGTTAAAATTTAAACCTTTTAATTTCGAATTTAGGTATGTAGGTTGAATTCGTATACTTTAACGTGATTTTTAAAACAAAAATTATAATTTTTAGAGTGAGATTGAAAGAGTAGTTTGGGTTTGTATAAATTTCATTCTTTTAGTGATCTATGGAGATTCACTGACTCGTAGTGGTCGAGATCTTGCTTGGTGATGGAGGGATGAACGGTGGTTTTGGAAAAAATAACTGGAGTTGTTCCAGTTCGACGTGGTGACGGCGGCGAGTAGTTTTTGCTCGTAAACCTAGTTTTGGCGTGGGGTTGTTTTTTCGATTCGTTCATCTTCGTTCGAGCATCGAGCTGCTCGAGTTTTGGGGTAATGGTGGCTGTCGAGTTGACGAAGTCGTGGCCAGAAGTTCGAGTGTTCTAGTGGCCAGAGTCGTGAAAGCGAAGCGTTGACAGGTGGAGGCCGTGATGATCTGGTTGTTTCCAGATTTCGAATTTTTGCTTGATTACGATTTCGAGACGATGACGTGGTTCGTGTGGTAGGAGCAGGGTCTGGAGGTGATTATCGATGTGTTCGACAACGTGGTGGTGTCGGAAGATCGCCAGCGGCGATGTGCACGTGCACGAATTTTGGGGATGTCAGTCTGGGTATTTGTCTGGGAAGAACGAGAATTTTCTCGCGTGTGACTCGAGTAATTCGAGCTGGTTACTCAAAGTAAATGCATGTAGACTCGGGTCAGAGTTTTGTTCCAGGTTTTGAAACCTGAACCGATCTCTATTTTGAAAATTTTAAACTAGATTAAAATTTTAAAGCAAGGTTTTAAAACTGAATTTAAATCAAAATGTAAATATAATTCAAGTTGAATTGAAATTTAGTTTGAAGATAAATAAAAGTTTTAAATTCCATTTGTTTTAATAATTTAAAGTAATTAAAGGTAGTGGAGAAATTGGAATTAAAAATAGAATTGAATTTGAAATTAAAATTTTAAACAAGTTTAATTTAAAAGTAAAACCTGGAACTAATTTTAAATCAGATTTTAAAATTTTGAGATTTAATTAGGTTTTATAACTTAAGTGTTGTAATAAGTTAAAATATATAAGTTAGAATGAGAAAATTTGATTTTAAATTCTTTAAAATTTCTTTTGTAATCAATGGTTATTTTAATACGTAAATTTAAAAATGTTAAGAAATTTTGTTTTAAACTTATTTGAAGATAAGCAAGGATTTATTTCAAATTTTAAATTTAAATTGAAAATTAAAAAGAAATTTGAAATAATGTTTTCAATATATTGTAAATCATCATTAAATCATAAATATGAATGTGTTACTTTAAAATGAAGATTTATGATTTAAAAATTCATTAATGAATGAATTCCTAATGGTTAATTAATTTATAATCAAAAATGATTAATATAAGAATTTTCTTTAAAAAGGCGATTAAAGAAATTTAATAGTGCATGAAATCATTAGCTAAGATTATTTGAACAATTAATTCAAGTTAAAATTTCTTAAGTATAATTCAGAATAAACTTGATAATTTGAAAAGTATAATTACTTAGAGAAGTAGTTAACAGATAATTACTGAATGTAATTAATAATGATGATCTGAAATTTGAATAAATCATTTGTTAATAAATTAAAGGATTAATTAATAATAGTGATTAATTAAGTTTAATTTAATAATTAAAGATTCATTGATTCATTGATTTAAAAATGATTAGTTAATAATTACAGGTTAATTAATAAATTTAAAAGGGAATTTATTTCAAATAATTTGTAATTAAATTATGATAATTAACCCGGATTAATAGTTGAAACATCTGATTTAAATTAATCAGTTGATTAATAAATTCACTTGTGAATGTTTGGACTTGACTGAATGATTGAATTGTTGATATTCCTGATCTGTGATGCTGTGTGATATATTCTGATTTGTGTGTAATATGTACTGTAGTTATTTGTCTGGGATGAATGTAAATTACTATCTGTGATCTGCGATATGTAAATGAAAGATAAGCGTTATCATTTATACCGCTTATCAACTATATTTATGTATTCTGATCTTTGATGATTGAATGATGTTGCACTACCGTGTGAAAACGCTGGACTACACCATACACACACAAATATGGATTTCACGTGAAAATCAGTTAAGTCACCGATTTTTAACAATTTTAAAGATTGAATTCTTGAATCCACATAGTTTTGGAAATTGAAATTTAAGAGCTTTGCAAATGAGTTTCAAATGTAAAAGTTATTTTTAATAACTTAATAAAACTTGATATCTTAATAATTTGATTTAAATTTGAATTCAATATTTGAAATTGAACTCAATGATTTGGGAAACTGATTGTTTCCAACTGATAAAAGCTCTTATATAAGAAATGGATTTCAAATTTGAATTAAAGGAATTTCAAGTTTGAAGTGAAGATGGTTTTCCAAATTACGAATAAATCTTTGGAAATGTGTTTTGAAAGCTATGAATTAAATCTTTGATTTCAAGATTTAATGAGTTAATCCAATTGGAATAGAAATTGATTTGGAAAATCTGTGAATGAATCTTTGTGAAACTGAGTGAACTTTGTGAATTGAATCTTTTTGTTTACTAAGATTAAAATGGTAATGTGTTTAAACCATTTGAAAGAAAAGTTTCGGATAATAAATTGTGACTTAATTGAAATCCATTATCCATATGTTTTTAAATATCGCGCTCATTATTCGGTTTAATCGGGAGAGGACCTTTGTTTCATATAACCCATTCCGAATAATGATACGTCGTATATGGATTACATTTGAAGACCGGTGGTGAAGACCGGGTATTTGTGAGAACGATAGGATGACTTATCAATTGTCTCTGCACTGAGTCGCGCCGGTATAGAGATTTCCTAAGTGATGGGAAATCCGATTGGGATTGTGAATACCCGGATTGCAAGGGCTTCTTCGGAAGTGCCTTCGGTTCTATTCAAACCCGGAACAGACTTGTATGGTTACATGTCTGACATTACACTTTGAGATATAAAGCTGATTTCTTTCAAATACATTTCTGTTTGGTGGCGGAGAATTTATTCTCTTAGCTTAACACCCTTCTCTGAGACGTACGAGCTCAGAGGTTATGTAGGATAAATTTATCAGTGATATACTCCCAATTTGGTAGTGTGGCATGCCGAGTGTTGCTGTATGATGATTATTTATTGATCAAAGCACGGCTTTGTGAAAAAGCGTAGCTTTGTGGACGAGACCTCATCGAGCCTCACAGACCGGAAATGGTCGAAACAAGAACGATGCGGCAAGGTTATGAGGGTCGCACCCTTTAGGGTATGTCATTTCCTTCTGGTAAAGGGTGGTATCAGGTATGGAGCCCTGGTATTTAACCTATGTGGATACTCCAATCTCATTTACTGTGTGATTGTTGTTTGATCGAGGCGCCTCGGATAAAGGTCCCAAAGGACCGGGGGGTGGCATATTCGTGTAGTAGTTACCTGGTGTCAGAGGTAACCCGGCCTTGTGTTGGCAGAGAGCTAGTTAGTTCTCGGGACGTCCATCTAGAGGCGATCCCATGTGGCAGTAGGAAGTTCCTTAGCCTGACCATTTTTTGGAAATCCAAAGAAACAATACGAACCTTGTACGGTTTTAGTTGTATAACCTGCTATGGAATGTGGCGGTAACCTGCTATTGAACATAGTAGCTATAGTAGGCATAGTGTGTAATGCCTATGTTGGCTAAGATTAATATTATACTTTCGAAATGTTTTTCTGCACTATGCACTAATAATAATAATCCAATGATTTTGCGTAGTAAGCATGTTTGACTATCATAAGAAGAAATCTCCTCCAATTCTGCGTTTGCATTGTGTGTGTGGCGGGAGGTCTTATGGTAGTTTCATTTTCCAAAAGCATTGCGGATTTCAATGTTTGAAATTCTTTTGTGGTTTGTTTTAAAGATAAACTGCTTTTGTTACTCACACCAGTCCCATGACTGAATCGGAGTTTATTATTCCCTTCCTAAACTGTGGGTGCCCACGATTTTTCACACGAGCAGTCTAGAGTTGGGTTTTTCAGATAATCAGGTTCAGTTGACATTGGAGCTAGTTCAGTTTTGGAGATCATGACTGACATTGTGGTTCGAGCTTGATGTTTGGAGTTATTGGACTTATTCTCTATTGAGGATCATTTGGAGTTATCACTTCTGTTATTTCTGCTGTATCATTATTTATCTCTGATATTGTTGTATCACATTGATATCATTATTGTATATCATTCTGGATATTGTATTCATTGGAGTTGTATATGATATCATCTGTTTTCTTTCTTCCGCTGTGTTGTTATACTTAATGGTGTTATAAGCTCCGGGGAGCCAGATTCGGCGTTTGAATCTGCGGCATTTTGAGTACAAGTGAAGTACGGGTGCCGATTTTCGAAGGCCGGGTTCAGGATCCTCACATAACTACACCGCCTGAGCAACCGAACATGACTTTTACCACCTAAGCAACCAAATAGGACTTCTACTGTCTAAGCAATCGAACGGGACTTTTTTACAAATAAACAAAAGTATCTGACTGTAATATGCTCTTTAAATTAGCACGGATAAGTCAATGAAGTACAATCTCCCTATAATCTTCTTCTTTATGATGTACAGTGTAATGTGCTTGAAGAATGTGGAAGATAGAGTGATCAATGACCAGAGGTTGTATGCAGTTTGAGTGCAAACTGAAAATAGAGAATAAGAGATAAGAATTCAAGAATACTAAAATCAGTTAAGTTTTTGTTTGTTGAATTCTAGACTCTATTTATATAGATTTAAAAGTTGCAATCTTTTTTGAAAGAAAATGATGAAAAGTAACAGATGCAACTGTTAGATTTGAAGATGTTTCTCTTCGTTGAAGAGAAGCATCTCTTCAGAAAACTAGCTGTTATAAATAATCAGCCGTCTGAAATTTTAATTCAGCCTTCTGATTTAAACTAAATTCGAAACAGCAAGCATACATGCTATTTTAGCCCTTATTCAGCCGTCTAAATGATACCATTCAACCGACTGAAATTGCATAATAAATTACGCTTTGTTTCAGCATTCAAGAGGCTGAATGGTTACATTCAGCCGGCTGAATATAGCCTGTTTTGTGCATGTGCGCAGTTTATTTATGTGTTAGTGTGTATATACCATATCAGAGAGATTTTAACATATTTCTAATAATATACAGACTCTAAAGAACATATATATGAACCATACTTCATATCGTTGAGTCCAGTCTTCGTAGTTCTTTGTCGTAGATTCATGAATATTCGTGTCGGTTGAATTTCTTGTCATTAATCAAAACATAAGATCCAACATTCTCCCCTTTTTTGATGATGACAACTCCATTTGTGATATGAATGAATCTCGACAATATTTATTCCTAGTTCTATATCTTCCTCTGAATATATGCTAGCCTTATCTTTCAGTTTCTCCCTCTGAATCTGTGTTTGCATCTTTTATTCCTGCAAATATTGTTAGAGCGTATCTTTCTCTCCCTTTGTCATCGACAAAAAGAAGAGTTTATATGACGACTTGTGCTATAGGATCGTGTAATATGGATGAATTCATAGACTACTTGTGCGGAATAAAAACAAAGTAAATAAATAATGCAGTAAAGTAAATGACACCAAAGATTTTTATACTGGTTAGAACTCTCATTCTACGTCCAGTCCCAGACACCTTCTGGAATTAAACTAGAAACCCTCACTTAACTCGGAGGAATAGGTTTACACTGCCTGAGCAACCGAACATGACTTTTACCGCCTAAGCAATCGAATAGGACTTCTACTGCCTGAGCAATCGAACGGGACTTCTTTACAAATAAACAAAAGTATCTGACTGTAATATTCTCTTTAAAATAGCACTGGTAAGTTAATGAAGTACAATCTCCCTATAATCTTCTTCTTTATGATGTATAGTGTAATGTGCTTGAAGAATGTGGAAGATGGAGTAATCAACGATTAGAGGTTGTATGCAGTTTGAGTGCAAATTGAAAATAGAGAATAAGAGATAAGAATTAAAGAATACTAAAATCAGTTAAGTTTTTGTTTGTTGAATTCTAGACTCTATTTATATTGAATAAAAAGTTGCAATCTTTCTTGAAAGAGAACGATGAAAAAACAATTGCAACTGTTAGATTTGAAGATGTTTCTTTTCGTTGAAGAGAAGCATCCCTTCAGAAAACTAGCCGTTATAAATAATCAGCCGTCTGAAAATTTAATTCAGCCTTTTGATTTAAATTAAATTCGAAATAGCAAGCAAACATGCTACTTTAGCTCTTATTCAGCCGTTTGAATGATACCATTCGGCCGGTTGAAAGTGCATAATAAATTATGCTTTGTTTCAGCATTCAGATGGCTGAATGGTTACATTTAGTCGGCTGAATGTAGCATGTTTTGTGCATGTGCGCAGTTTATATGTGTTAGTGTGTATATACCATATCGGAGAGATTTTAACATATTTCTAATAATATACAGACTCTAAAAAACATATATATGAACCATACTTCATATTGTTGAGTCCAGTCGTCGTAGTTCTTTGACGTAGATTCATGAATATTCGTGTCAGTTGGATTTCTTTTCATTAATCAAAACATAAGATTCAACATTCTCCCCCTTTTTGATGATGACAACTCCATTTGCGATATGAATGAATCTCAACAATATTGCTTCATAGTGCTATATCTCCCCCTGAATATATGCTAGCCTTATCTTTCAGTTTCTCCCTCTGAATCCGTGCTTGCATCGTTTATTCCTGCAAATATTGTTAGAGCATATTTTTCTCTCCCTTTGTCGTCGACAAAAAGAAGAGTTTATATGACGACTTGTGCTATTGGATCGTGTAATGTGGATGAATTTTTAAACTACTTGTGCGGAATAAAAACTAAGTAAGCAAATAAATAATGTAGTAAAGTAAATGACACCATAGATTTTTATACTGGTTCGAACTCCCATTCTACGTCCAGTACCAGACTCCTTCTGAAATTAAACTAGCAACCCTCACTTAACTCGGAGGAATAGGTTTACACCGCCTGAGCAACCAAACATGACTTTTACCGTCTAAGCAACCGAATAGGACTTCTATTGCCTGAGCAATCGAACATGACTTCTTTACAAATAAACAAAAGTATCTGACTGTAATAAGCTCTTTAAAATAGCACTGATAAGTTAATGAAGTACAATTTCCCTATAATCTTCTCCTTTATGATATACAGTGTAATGTGCTTGAATAATGTGGAAGATAGAGTAATCAACGATCCGAGGTTGTATGCAGTTTGAGTGCAAATTGAAAATAGAGAATAAAAGATAAGAATTCAAGAATACTAAAATTAGTTAAGTTTTTGTTTGTTGAATTCTAGACTCTATTTATATAGATTAAAAGTTGCAATCTTTCTTGAAAGAGAACGATGAAAAAAACAAATGCAACTGTTAGATTTGAAGATGTTTCTTTTCGTTGAAGAGAAGCATCCCTTTAGAAAACTTGTCGTTATAAATAATCAGCCATTTGAAATTTTAATTCAGCATTCTGATTTAAATTAAACTTGAAACAGCAAGCAAACATGCTATTTTAGCCCTTATTCAGCCGTCTGAATGGTACCATTCAGCCGGCTGAAACTGCATAATAAATTATGCTTTGTTTCAGCATTCAAACGGCTGAATGGCTACATTCAGCCGACTGAATGTAGCCTGTTTTGTTCATGTGCACAGTTTGTGTATGCGTTTGTGTGTATATACCATATCGGAGAGATTTTAACATATTTCTAATAATATACAGACTCTAGACAACATATATATGAACCATACTTCATATCGTTAAGTCTAGTCTTTGTTCTTTGTCGTAGATTCATGAATATTCGTGTCGGTTGAATTTCTTGTCATTAATCAAAACATAAGATCCAACATTTAGATGCTTTTGAATTCATAATTGATGTACGTGTTGTAAAATTTTCAAACATTTTATTGGGGCTTTGGGTTTTTGATTTGGAAGAGAAGTAGTAAAGAGGAAGAAGAAAAGTTAGTCCCACATGATAGAATCTTATACAATATATTTGTACAAATAAAGAATCTTCATGTGGATGTTGGGGCCTTGGGGCTCCCACATGTTTGTTTTGTTGTGAGGAGAGAAGTCATGCAACACCACACGCGCGCCGCCGCCGTCCGTCCGACCGAACCGAACCGGGCCGGGTCGGGTACGGGTTCCGGGTTTCGGGTTCGGATCCGAAAATATTTTTGGATCATATGTAAATAGTAACGGGTTAGATTTCAGCCCGTTAAGGACCCAAAACCGAAATTTCTAAATTTGAACTAATGGCGGGAAATTGTAACGTTTTTTAAAACGTTACAAAATGAATAGACGCGACTATTTTTGAACCGTTGCAAAATGAATAGACACGGCCGTTGCAAATGGTTGTGACGCTTGGCGAATCGGCACCTCCTACCACTATAAATAGTGATGCCCAGAAATCGTTGAGGACAGTTTTTTCTGGTGCTCTTCTTCTTCTTCTTGCATAGATCTACGACGCCAGTGAAGTGTTGCTAATCACTGCACTTCCATTACTCTATATTTTGTAACATCTGCAAGGAGTTGCATAAGCTGAATCGTTGCAGATTTGTTTCTTCTTCCTCTTCATTCTACTCTATATAAACTGCATCATCAGAAACCATTGCTAAAGTGTTCTTGGTCGGATTAAAGGCGTGCAAACTTTGAATCCGATTACGCTGTTATAGGGCTTCATTGAATCCGGAAAGTCGATAGTTCGATAACACGTTTGTACCTAGTGGGTTGAACTATTGTCTGAAAAGAATCTATTCCATAGATCCTTGAAGTCGGAAGTACAACATTATCTTCATCGCAATCACCATCAAATTTGTCTCGAACCGCAAAATCCCCAACAAATTTCAGACAATATTCTTCAACCATGGAAGGTTCGAGCGCTTTACAAGTTAGGAATCAGCATCTATCTCGATTAGAGCGTTTTGATGGCGACAATTTCACTCATTAGCAAGAGACGATGAAATTTTTCCTGGTCACCGTCAAGTTGTTCTACATTTTGGAAAATGACTTGGAAGAAATCCCGGAGGAAACTGATAAGGATGATGCTGCTCTAAAGGCTAAACGTGCAAAGCGCAAAGAGGATGATTTTCTATGCAGAGGCCATAATCTGAATGCGCTATCTACCCCTATCTACAATGCTCATAGGACCTTGGAAACAACGAAGTCACTTTGGACTGCCCTGGAGAATAAGTACCGCATATCCGAGGCAAGTAATAAAAAGTTTCTTATTTCTAATTTTATGGATTTCAAAATGGTCACCAATAAGTCCATAATTGGACAAGTAAGCGAAATCTTACTGTTGGTGAATCAACTTAAAGATGCTGGAATTGATCTCCCTAAATCTTTTGTTGTTTGAGTTGTAATTTCGAGACTTCCGCATAGTTGGAATGATTATAAGAAAAAGATGAAGCATGCGGAAACGGATTATAATTTAGATAGTTTACAGCGTCATCTTCGTATTGAAGAAGACTCTCGCAAACGCGATCTAGATGATAATCCGCAAACTGAGTCCCATTCTAAGGCAAATAATGTTGAAATTACTGATAAGTTAAAGCCAAAGAATGAGACACAATTTAAGAAGAATAATCATTCCAAAACCAACAACAAAAAGAAAGGTGCTTGTTATTTTTGTAACAAGCCCGACCACTATGCCCGAGACTGCCGTCTACGGAAGAAACAACAAAAAGTGAATGTGGTCGAAGACTCGCTTGTGGCTGTAGTGCAAGAGGCGAACTCCGTTAGCGGCAATGATAATGATTGGTGGTTCGATACTGGAGCAACCATTCACATTTGCAAAGACCGTAATCTGTTCAAGAATTACGAAGAAAATAAAGGAGTAGCCGATGAAGTTACTGGAGCAAATAAGGTTCCAAGCAAAGTTCTGGGAAAAGGCACTATAGAACTTACTTTCACCTCTGGAAAAGTTCTTACACTAGTAAATGTATTTTATGTACCTGATATGTGTAAGAATTTGGTATCTGGATACCTTCTTAACAAAGGAGGATTCAAGATGGTGTATGAGTTTGATAAGCTAGTGTTGTCTAAGAATGGTAGATTCATTGGACGGGGATACTCTTGTAACGGCATGATTAAGTTGAATCTAATAAAGAAATCTTCTGTTTATATTGTTGATTCTATTAATTTATGGCATGGTAGATTAGGACATGTTAATTATAATTCCATTAGAAATATACATAAATTAGGATTAATTTCTGATTGTGATTTCGATACCATCTCTAAATGTGAAATATGTGTTCAAGCAAAAATACACCAAAATTTCATTAAATCCGTAGAAAGGAAAACTGGTTTGCTTGATTTGGTATATAGTGATGTGGGTGACTTAAAAAGTCATATCACCTATGGTGGTAACCAATACTATATAACATTCATTGATGATTATACTAGATATGCATATGTATATCTAATGAAAACTAAAGATGAGGCTTTTGATAAATTCAAAATTTACAAAGCAGAGGTCGAAACACAATTAGGAGTTAAAATTAAAATATTACATTCAGATCGTGGTGGTGAATATTTCTCAAATGAATTCACCTTGTTTTGTAAACAACAAGGTATAGTTCACCAATGTACTGCCCCATATACACCACAACAAAATAGTGTTGCTGAAAGGAAGAATAGAACTTTAGTAGAAATGGTTAATGCCATGCTCATAAGTTCTAATTTACCTTATAACCTATGGGGTGATGCTATGTTATCTGCATGTTATATTTTAAATAGAGTACCACTTAAAAAGAATAATATTTCCCCTTATGAATAGGTTTAATAGGAAACCTAATCTAACTAGACTTAAAGTTTGGGGTTGCTTAGCATA
This sequence comes from Allium fistulosum, assembly GCA_030737815.1. NCBI lineage: Eukaryota > Viridiplantae > Streptophyta > Magnoliopsida > Asparagales > Amaryllidaceae > Allium > Allium fistulosum. The sequence goes on along the minus strand of CM060905.1, from coordinate 681,530,728 downwards.
TGTTAGAAAACCAGACCCTAAACGACCAAAGTTAGGAAATAGAGCATTTAAATGTGTTTTCATAGGATATTCACTTAATAGTATAACTTATAGATTCCTTATTCTTGACACCCTAGAAGTTATAGAATCTGTAGATGTAGAATTTTTTGAAAACCAAACTGTTGAGATCCCATTGAGATCATCTAGTCCAGAACCTAGTATGGCTAATGATATCAATGACAATGATTATGCTCCTGCTCAAAATAGCAAGGAAGTATCAGTACCAGATAATAGTACTGAACAACGGAGAAGTAAAAGAGCGAGAATAGAAAAGGACTATGGTCCTGACTTCATTACATATCTTGTAGAAGGCAGTAAGGATGAAGTCCTTAATGTGACAAAATATGTAATGAACGTCGATGACGATCCCAAAACTTATTCTGAGGCTATGAGTTCCAGAGATTCCAATTTCTGGAAAGAAGCTATCAATGATGAAATGAATTCCATACCGTTAAACCAAACTTGGGTTTTAACTGATTTACCTCCCGGTGCTAAACCTATAGGATGTAAATGGATATTCAAGAAAAAGTTAAATACAAATGGATCCATTGATAAGTTTAAAGCCAGATTAGTTGCTGTAATGACCCGATTTTTAATACACGAAAAAAATCAAACCATCAGGGTTTAAAGAAGGAGAGGTAGAAGAAGAAAAGAGAAAACGACAGCAGAATCTAACCATCGTAGCGGAATAAAATATAATATATACTAACAGATCTGTACACAAATTAAAACTATATCTGTTTTATACAATACATCATCCGAGCATACATCAGAGTACACATAACATACAACTGGACAATAATCATATCTTGTTCTCAATACAACAGAGTATAGAGTTCAACACAGCGGAATATATATATATAAACAAGTACGGGAGTACGTATCTCCATCCAGCTCGTCTCCTGAGCTCCACAGCATAATCTGAACCTGTTTATCTCGGTCTGACCCGAGCATCATATAAAACAACACCCGAGTCAGTCTGGAAAACCAGCGTGAGAAAATCACACTCAATTTATTATTAAAGTTTTGAAAATCCTTTGAAAACAAAAGCATCTCGTAAGACCACGCCACAAATAAACATGTCGGGTTTTTACCTTACGATAGCTAAAACACTTTTTATCAAAATCCTCTGATATTATAATAGTGTCTATATACAAATACTTATTCAAATAGTTGAAATTGTTACATCTATTAAATTCCAGCATACTAGCCACAAAGTGGGTAATACAAACAAATACCGTACAAGGCACGTAGGGAGAATGGATTTCCAACTAATGACTAGGCACTAGGGTACCACCTGTCACAGTACTTGGTCTAGATCAGCGTAACAAGGACCCACCCTACGTCCCCTGCAACACAAGGCCGGAACCATCCCTTACTGGATGATTCCGAATAAAATCACCCCACGGTTGTGATCAGCAACCGCACCACTAAGCCGAAATAAAAAGGGACATCTAGACAGGGATGACCTTACCCACCAGTGGGAGCTACCCACGAAGCCTTGCTGCATAACCCCTGATTTTTAGTCATTCCCGGCTGATGAGACTTGAGGCTAAGCGTTACCTTTTAGAACATATCCCTTAGAATGCCCATCGTCCACTGACGATGTTCCGAAAGCATTCGTCCATACAAGTCTGTCCCGGGTCCGAACGGAACCGAAGGCACTACTCCTACTACATCCATTTTGGAAACATCCTCAGGATTAGTAGCGACTAGCCCTTGCACTTCACTGCTCCATCTTCGACTCCGAAATCATTTCCACGAAACGTACAAACCGGATCGAAGTGGTTTTCGGGAAAAACTCATGATCCTGGTCTCTTCGAAACGATCAACGCATTGGCCAATATTGATAGTCGGTTATTTAACTATCAATTAACATTCACAAACATCCATCAAACAATAAATAATTCTCCCAAATTATTTATTTATCTCAAAATATCTTCGTAAGACATATTTCTATTTTCAAACCCCTTTGAAACAATTCCAAAACAGTTTCCTTTCACGGAATGCATTTTCCCAAATATTTATTTCCACTGAAACACCAAATAAATACTTCTAGATTTTTAAAATAATTTAAAAACACTTTATTATAAATATACTTTATAACATTGAACTTTAAAACTACTTTAATACTTTATTAAAATATACTTTAAAAATATTTAAAATAAAACCTCTTTATAAATATAAACTAAATTTCTCTTTTAAACATAATACTAAGTCACTTTTATATAATTATTACAATAATAGGTTTTGAAAATCTTACTTTGGGATTTAACATTTAGGAATAATCAATTTTCTACACATGCTTTTTGAAACTACATTAAAACCTTTAATTTATACTTTAACTTTGCTTTTGAAAATGTACTTGGTTATCCAGAGAAATACATTTCTCATTCACATCCTTTAAAAATAAATCACCATTTATTTCTAAACACATTTACATTCCTTTATAAATTCCAAAATCTCATTTCTTTTCTAAATTTCGAATTTTTAAACACTTATATCAATTTCCAAATTTGATTTCAAGATTTTTCCATTTTGAAATAAATTCCTTTACTTACTTATTTACTTCAGGATCCATTAACTTCAGTGTTTATTTCCTAATTGACAATTTAGAAATCCTTTTAACTGAATACCAATTTTCATATTTCCCAAATTCCTTTTTATCCTTTTAAATAAAATTTAATCCTTGAAATGTTAAAGTAAATTCTTTATTACTTTAAATTATATCACTTTAAGTTTAAAATTCGTTATTTCCCTTTTTATTAAACATCCCCTTTTAATTTATCCTTAAATTTATTCAAACTTCTGTAATCATTTACTTTAAGTTTAAATACTTTTAGATTTGTGTAAAGTAAATTCTTTATTACTTTAAATTATATCACTTTACGTTTAAAATTCATTAGTTGCTAAGGGATATAAGCAAAGACATGGAGTAGATTACTTTAATACATATGCTCCAGTTGCTCGCATATCTTCTATATGTTGTTTAATTGCACTTGCATCAATTCATAAATTAGTCATACATCAAATGGATGTAAAGACTGCCTTTCTAAATGGAGATTTAGAAGAAGAGATATATATGGAACAACTTGAAGGTTTCAAAACCCCAGGCCAAGAAAAGAAAGTTTGCAAATTAGTGAAATCTCTTTATGGTCTGAAGAAAGCTCCCATGCAATGGCATGAGAAATTTGATAAAGTTGCACTGTCATATGGATTCATTGTTAATGAAGCTGATAAATGTATTTATAGCAAATCGGATAACAACGGTAGTGTTATAATATGTTTATACGTTGATGACATGCTAATATTTGGTTCCAATATATCATGTGTGAATGAAACTAAAAAGTTTCTGTCTTCTAAATTCGATATGAAAGATCTAGGAGAGGCTGATGTAATTTTGGGAATTAAAATTATTAGGAAAGAGGGGGAGTTATTACTAACTCAATCTCATTACATAGAGAAATTCCTACAAAAGTATGGTTATTACGATGACAAACCAGCACCAACTCCTTTAGATCCTAGTATTATATTAAAAAATAACACTGGACGTACTATCTCTCAACTAGAGTATTCCAGTGTTATTGGGAGTCTTATGTATGCTATGCATTGCACTAGACCAGACATCGCACATGCTATAAGTGTATTATGTCGATTTACGAGCAATCCAGGTTTCGAACATTGGAAAGTTATTTCCAAAGTTTTAGCTTATTTGAAAGGAACCATTGAATATGGTTTATCTTATAAAGGATATCCTGCTGTAATAGAAGGGTATAGTGATGCAACCTGGAACAATGTAGAATCCAAATCCAAGTCTACTACTGGATGGATCTTTACATTAGGAGGAGCTGCTGTGTCTTGGGCTTCAAAGAAGCAGACCTGTATTTTTGACTCAACAATGTTGTCAGAATTGATTGCATTAGCAGATGCATGTAAAGAAGCGGAATGGCTTAGGAATTTATTAATGGAAATCCCTTTATGGAAGAAGCCATCTCCAGCAGTCTTGATTAACTGTGACAATCATGCAACGATATACAATGTGTCTAATAAGACATATAATGGAAAGTCTAGACATGTGAGTCTAAGACATCAAATGGTGAGACAGTTACTCAAACGAGGAGTTATAACTGTTGACTACATAGAAACGAAGAAAAACTTGGCTGATCCACTTACAAAGAGTCTTCCAAAGGCAATGGTTTCTATAAAGTCACAAGAAATGGGACTAAGGTCTGTGAATGAAGGTTGATCATCCTTAATAGAAACCTAACTTATGTCTTGAAAAGGATAGACAAAGTTCAATGGGTACCAACAAGTTAATAGAATGATTATGGAACACTAAATCGATAATCCCATATTATTTAGTGTTGGATTCTGCAAGAACAAAGGATGGATATATATCCTTAATAAGTCTAGAAACCTTAAAAGGTGAATCGCAGAAACACCTTAAGAGACTTACCTATATGAGTATGGAAATCAGGTCATTTCCTAGGAAAGTAAGACCGCTTTCTAAGTAGACTCATGAACCAGGATTTAAGCACATGGCCATTAACGTGCTGAGCAATACAAAACACTTTACCTAAGGAAATCAACATGTGTGATTGTTCCGGTTTTATCATTATGGATACTTGGTTCAAGATTCGTTCACCATAGAATCTAGATAAGGCTTTGAATAGTTTACACTAAGTAAAGGTTCAAATCCAAAAGATACCTTTTATTTATGTGTTGGTTTTCACGATGATGCAAAACTTGATCTTAGAACTACATAGGGTTGATCCCACTTGGGTATGTAAGAAGTCACTCTAGTGATTCAGCCGTCCTATTTATTTATTTATTTTGAAAATTGGGGGAGATTGTTGTAAAATTTTCAAACATTTTATTGGGGCTTTGGGTTTTTGATTTGGAAGAGAAGTAGTAAAGAGGAAGAAGAGAAGTTAGTCCCACATGATAGAATCTTATACAATATATTTGTATAAATAAAGAATCTTCATGTGGATGTTGGGGCCTTGGGGCTCCCACATGTTTGCTTTGTTGTGAGGAGAGAAGTCATGCAACACCACACGCGCGCCGCCGCCGTCTGTCCGACCGAACCGGGTCGGGTACGGGTTTTGGGTTTCGGGTTTCGGGTTCGGATCCGAAAATATTTTTGGATCATATGTAAACAGTAACGGGTTGGATTTCAGCCCGTTAAGGACCCAAAACCGAAATTTCTAAATTTGAATTAATGGCGGGAAATTGTAACGTTTTTTAAAACGTTACAAAATGAATAGACGCGACCGTTTTTGAACCATTGCAAAATGAATAGACACGGCCGTTGCAAACGGTTGTGACGCTTGGCGAATCGGCACCTCCTACCACTATAAATAGTGACGCCCAGTAATAGTTGAGGACGGTTTTTTCTGGTGCTCTTCTTCTTCTTCTTCTTCTTGCACAGATCTGCGACGCCAGCGAAGTGTTGCTAATCGCTGCACTTCCATTACTCTATATTTTGTAACATCTGCAAGGAGTTGCATACGCTGAATCGTTGCAGATTTGTTTCTTCTTCCTCTTCATTCTACTCTATATAAACTACATCATTAGAAACCATTGCTAAAGTGTTCTTGGTCGGATCAAAGGCGTTCAAACTTTGAATCCGATTACGCTATTATAGGGCTTCATTGAATCCTGAAAGTCGATAGTTCGATAACCCGTTTGTACCTGATGGGTTGAACTATTGTCTTGAAGAATCTATTCCATAGTTTCTTGAAGTCGAAAGTACAGCATTATCTTCATCGCAATCGCCATCAAATTTGTCTCGAACCGCAAAATCCCCAACAGTACGTAGATGTCAATGGCTATCCTATAAAGTCTTCAGGTTCTTATATTAAAATAACGCCATTTTGGCAATTTCTAGGCATTTTAGTCGCTTTGATATATTTGAGGAAGTGGAAGCCAACAAAGCTGCTGGGAAATATGACGGTTCGGCCATAGATTATCAAATTGCTTTATATGGAAAGGAAGGTTTGACCCATTTTTCTCCAGCCAAATACCCATCACAAGTGGTAAGTAACATATCATATTATCAATCAGCTAGGTATGTGTAGTTTTTACTTAAATAAATGATGAATTTTCATTTATGAAATTTCCAAGTGTACTTGAAAGTTTTATGATTATCATAGATTATATTCCTATTACTAATCTCTTCACTCGTTCTCTGGTTTAACAAAGTTGATAGATTTACTTCTAGAGATCAACTTGGCTTCAGCATTGTTAGGTAAAAAATAATATCAAGAGTAAATTGGACAATTAGCATATTTATGGATTGTGAAAGACATAATTTCTTGTTCAGGTATTTGTCTTTTCCTTTTATACATTGCATTTCAACTTTTATTTGCATTACAATCCTTTTTATTGGGTATATGATCACCTTTAATAACTAATTTGGATTCCCCTCATTTAAATAATCTCTGTATCGTTAGGAATGACGAATATCTTAATCATATTAAAATCTTTATATTCTTCTTACAATTGGAAGTAGAGTTGTGGAGCCAAAAGAGGAACTTCTAGGCATATTGGAATTTTTTTAGTGCCAAGCCTGGTAACAATATTTCATTTCGTTATGTTGACGTATCTTTTAGAAATGGGTTCTTGCTTTTGTTTTTCCTTTGTATGATTTTATTGCTCCATCATAGTATCTGAACATGCAAGATATGATGTGGCCATCAGACCCTCTCGAGCGAATTTTATCATGTCCTCGTTTAATGGCATTGGTTGTTTCACCAGACTAATGAATTTATACTTTTCTTTTTAAGGCTCTGCTTGAGAGTTTTGTGGTACCGGTTATGAGAGGTTTTGAAAGTACCAGTTTTGACTGTCAATGATCGTAGTGGTTTTGATTGGTTTATGTGAAGTGTTGTTATAACCGATCAATACATGCTTGAGAGTTCAACGTATAATGGTTTTTAGAGTTTTCCACTAAAGTAACATTACATATGCAATATAATTAACGGGGGTATAATTGGAAAAAATTTATAACCCCTCAAAACACCTTAATTTGATGAGTTAAGAATTGCTGTTAAAGTTACACCACACCGGTTTTCACCGATTTTATAACCAACTAAGAACCGGTGTGAAAAAATTGCAAGCAAGGGTTATGATAACATCTGAAATACAAAGTCATCCAAAACCAAGCAAAACCGATATAAAATAAACTCCCAAGCAGAGCTAAGTGTTGCATAAATCATTTTTGTTCAACAAGTTATCTAGTGGATGTGGAAAATTTTACATTCATGTGGTAACCGCAAACATGTATGAAACATTGAAATATATTAAAAACATAGAGGAATGGACGTGTTAAAATGATATACTGTTGTTAACCCTCTTTTATTCAGCGACCTAGCGACCTACTCGACCCAACAACTTAAGGGAGTGAGCGACTTAACTATCAAAGGCATATGTGACTTAACGATCCATAACAAGGCAGCGACCTAGCGACCTAACGCACAGAGTGACCTAATACGGCACGACTCAGCGACCTAAGGAATTCCAGTGACCCAGCGACCTAAAAGGTTCCTGCGATTCAATAAGACAGCGACCTAACGAGTTAACGACCTAGCTATTCAGTGAAGACAGCGACCTAACGAGTTAACGACCTAGCTATTCAGTGAAGGTAGCGACCTAGCAAGCTAAAGAAAGAGCGACCTAACGACCTAGCGAGCTAAAGAAAGAGCGACCTAACGACCTAGCATGCTCCAGAGTTAAGCCGCATGCCCTGCCTCTTCTATTAGGTCGCTTACGACCTAATCTTGCCGAGATAACTTCTGTGCTACACATACTAAGTCGCTCGCAGCCTATAACTCACCCAGAATGGTTCCATTAAGTCGCCAACGACTTAAGCTACCTCAGGATGGCTCTTAGGTCGTAATTTCTTAGGTCGCTCACGACCTACAACATGGCCGACCTAGGCCCAGTTTCTCCTATAAATATCCCGCCTACTCCGCACTTGAGAAGGGGACGAATTTTTGGAATGCCAAGACTCTGCTGTTTGCTCTACTTACTCCAATACTACAAAGGCAAAAGAGACTTCAACGAAACTTCGGAAAAGATCAAGTTCATTCAATATGAATTCAAAGAGCTTTTCTGCATCAAAGTTCTAGTTACTTGTCTTGATTGTGTTGTAATCGAAGAATCATTGTAAAGTCTGTAATCAAATCAGCGATAAAAGAGATTAAGTAGACGTAGGCTTGATTTTGAGCCGAACCACTATAAAATTGTTGTCTCTTTTACTGTTTTCTGCTATTTTCCGCTTACTTTTAGTTCCCGTACCAACGGGTGGTGCTTTCGCTTTATCACAAATCACACCAGGGTGTTAGCGTACATTTTTAGCGTTAACATTTTTGGTGCTTTCACTGAGAATTGAACTCAGGAGTGCTTTCATCATTGCTTCACAAAGATTTGTGGAAAAACTCTCCCTAAGAACCAGAAGTCTATCCGAGATTATGGCTCCTGGAAGGAAAAGTAAATCTACTAGATCTGGAGTTGCTCATGACAAAATCGCCACTTCTCCCGCGTCAAATCAGGCGGCTCCTAGTGTTGGAGTCACAAGGGTGGAATTGGATGTTGTGGTGTCTGGGTTGTATCAACAAATGGAAGCCCAGAACACTTTGATGTTGGACAAGTTGAATGCTTTGCTTGGAGTTAAACAGCCACCAGAAAATAATGAAGAAACCTTTGCTGAGGATGTTCATGATTCCCAAGGGAAAAGTATTCCTCAAAGGGCAGCTGGCACCACCGAAGGGGCACCTCCCCAAGCTGGAGGTTCAAGGCCGCAGCCAACTCTTCGTGAACGTTTTTCCAGGCAAACTTCCGAAAAAGTAGCTGACGTCTGTCCAGCGGGGCCTCTAAACGATGAGGAGTACCTCTCGGGAATGATCAGACAGATCATGAAGGATAGCATGCGAAGGGAAGAAAATGAAAGTGACTGGGGGTTCGCTCCAAATAAAACTCCTTTTACTGAAAGAGTTCTGAAGGCTGAATTTCCGAAGAAGTTTGTTCCCCCCACTATTCCAGCTTATCGGGGGGCAAGCGATCCTAACCAGTTCTTATACAAGTACGACTGGCATATGACAGGTTCCAGAGCGACGGACGAGATCAAGTGCAGATATTTTCTTGTGTACTTAGAGGGAGTTGCCTTGCTTTGGTTCAAAAAGCTGCCAGTTCGATCCGTAGATCGGTTCTCCGATCTAACTCGGAAATTCAAAGATCAGTTTAGGTTATATGCTTTGAAGGCCAAGGACATAATGTCACTATCCAGCCTCGAACAAAGCCCCGGAGAGTCTATCAAATCTTTCTTAAACTGCTTCAATATAGCCTTGGCTGAGGTTGATAATGCAGAGCCTCGGATGATTCTGACTTACTTGATGCGAGCTATTGACAAATCAAGTGAATTCGGAAAATGGCTAAAGATGAAAGAGCCAAGTTCACTTGAGAAGTTCTACAAGAAGGCCGATGAATTCATGCGCTTAGAAAGCCTTCATGTTCCATCAAAAGTAGACGTCGCTGAAGTCAAGAATAACAATGTTGCTACTAACAAAAAGGAATCTGGTGGTCACAAGAGGGAGAATGACGGTAGGAAAGGGCAGAAAGATATGAAGAAACTTCGCTTCTTTAAACCTTCAGATTTTACTCCCTTAACTGATACTCCAGAAAATATCTTTTTCGCAACCAAGGATGCCGTCGAATACCCAAAACCACCTGAGATGAAGCTTGGGAAAAATGCTATGCATAATGGTAGATTCTGTCGATTTCACAATCAACCTGGCCACGGCACTAATGAATGTCGCCATTTAAAGAATTTGATTGAAGAGCTGTTGAGACAGAATAAACTACAACAGTATGTGAAGAGAAACAGAAGTGACCCGACTTCATCTACTCAGGGGCAACAAGTTCCTGCTCATCAATCCAACTCAGGTGAGAGAACTGCAGCGCAGGAATCTGAGAGGCCCATCATCAATGTTATCATAGGGGGTCCTTATCCAGCGGGCAGAAGTTGGGGTGAGATGGAGAGATATGCTCACACTATAAGATACGCCCAGACAGAAGAAAATGTTTTTGTCTTGGAAGATGCTGCACCTTTAAAACAGCAAAGAACTTTTAACGATGACATCATATTCCGGGCTAGAGACTCTATTGGTGTTGAATCTCCTACCATGGATCCTTTGGTAATATCTGCAGGCATCATATCAGCCATTGTAAGAAGGGTGCTTGTTGACTGCGGCGCCTCTTGCAATATCCTCTTCAGAAAGACATTTGATCAGATGAAAATTCCCATGGCTGATGTCCAAGCTTCCTCGCAGAAGATTGTTGGGTTCACTGGAGAACTAAAACAGCCAATTGGGACTATTGACTTGTTTGTAGAGCTCGGAGAAGGGTTAAAGAAAGTGGTCCGAAAACAAACTTTTGTGACTGTTGATGAATTCTCCGCTTACAATGCCTTCTTGGGTCGACTAACTCTTGCTGCATTCAAGGCCATTCTCGCCCCATGGTGCCTGACTATGAAGTTCCCTACTAATAATGGCGTCGGTGTTGTGAAGGGGGACCAAAATGCCGGACGAGAATGCTATTTCACAGAGTTGCGGGAAAGAAGGAAAAGAGAAATGGGTAAAGGTGCGGCAGCTCCGCTCCGCATCAAAGAACCCACCTTGTAGCAATTACGGGGTGGACCCTGCACTGGTGAGCACAGTGGTGCACGAAAAGAGATTGATCCCAGAAAAACCAGTGCAGGGGAAAGTAGAGTGGTACCAGTGGAAGTAACGGTGCCGATATCTGATGACCTGAATGATCCAAACAAGGTGCTGAATGTGGGTTCACAACTTGGTATGATGGTTCAGAATATGCTGATATCATTCTTGAAAGCAAATCTGGATGTATTCGCTTGGAGTCATGCTGACATGTGTGGAATATCTCCAGAAATCGCGTGCATGCCTTGAATATTGATCCAAAATTCACACCCGTAAAGCAGAAAAGAAGAACCCAAGGTCCTGAAAGGTCGACAACATTAAAAGAAGAAGTAGATCAGCTCATGGAAAACGGCTTCATCAGAGAATCCACTTATCCAAATTGGGTCTCTAATCCGGTGTTGGTTAAAAAAGCAAATGGGAAGTGGAGAGTGTGCATCGACTTTTCAGACTTAAACAAAGCATGCCCCAAAGGTTGTTTCCCGTTGCCCAGGATTGATCAGTTGGTGGATGGAACAGCCGGGCATGAATTATTGTCTTTTATGAATGCTTACTCAGGATATAATAAAATCATGATGCATGAGCCAGATCAGGAGGACACGAGCTTCATCACTAATGTTGGTCTTTACTGCTACAAAGTCATGCCTTTCGGACTAAAGAACGCAGGGGCAACTTATCAAAGACTTGTTAATGCCATGTTCAAACCCCAGATTGGGAAGACTATGGAAGTATATGTTGATGATATGTTGGTAAAATCGAAGAAGGCGATAGACCACATGGATCATTTGGCAGAAATGTTCGCAATCCTCCAAAAGTATGGGATGAAGCTAAATCCTCTGAAATGTTCATTCGGGGTAGAGTCCGGAAAATTCTTGGGTTTCATTGTGAGTGCTAGGGGCATCGAAGCTAATCTTGCTCAGATTACTGCTTTAAGAGAAGTCAAAGCTCCTAGAACAAAGAAGGAATTGCAAAGCCTCAATGGGAAAGTCGCTGCTTTAAGTCGGTTTATTTCCAGGGTCACTGATAAATGCATTCCCTTCTTTGACGCTCTGAAGAAAGGAAAGAAAAACTTTGAATGGACTCCTGAATGTCAGAAAGCTTTTGATGAACTAATTCGTCACATGGAAAGGCCTCCAGCACTTTTTCAGCCCAGCAATGGTGAAAATCTTTTCATATACTTAGCGGTTTCATCTCATGCTCTCAGTGCAGCGTTGGTACGGGAAGACGCAAAAGTTCAGAACCCGGTTTATTACATCAGCAAAAGATTCACTGGGGTAGAGATGAATTATTCAAGCTGGAAAAGCTCGCCTATTGTCTGTTAATTGCGTCCAGAAAATTGAGGCCATATTTCCAGGCTCATCCTATTAAAGTCCTCACTGATCAACCTCTAAAGCATGTCCTATTTCGCCCTGAAACTTCGGGTCGTCTTCTGAAGTGGAATATTGAACTCAGCCAATATGATATCACCTACCATCCCCGAAGAGCAATCAATGGACAAGCTTTAGCATATTTCATAGCAGAATACATAGATAAAGGTGGCAATGAGGAAGAAATAACTAATGACGTCCCGATCCGATGGAAATTATATGTTGATGGTGCAAGAAATGACTATTGCTCTAGAGCTGGGGTTGTGCTTGAAACCCCCAAAGGGCGATCATTGTGCTATGCATTGAGATTAGAATTTCCTTCGACAAATAATGAAGCGGAATATGAAGCTCTTATTGCCGGCTTGAAGATTGCTAAAGAACTGAGCATCAGAGTATTGCAGATCTTCAGTGATTCCCAGCTTATTGTATGCCAAGTCAAGAAAGAGTTTCAAACTAAAGGAGGAAATCTGCCTGCTTACTTGTCAAAGGCCTGGGAGCTTCTCGACGATTTTGATCATTATACAATCAGCCATATACCCCGGGAAGAGAACATGAAGGCAGATTCTCTTACAAAATATTCAAGCTCTGGCGAAGCTCAATTATTAGGATTGGTCCCTGTGGAAGTCTTGTCAGCTCCAAGTACTGATGAGATGGATATTGACTGGATCATGGTTGTATCTCAAGAACAGGAGTCGTGGATGACCCCTATCAAGGAATATCTACTCAACGGCTCCTTGCCAGAAAACTCAAAAGAGCGCCAGAAGCTGTTAAGAAAAGCCCCGAGATATGTAATTCAAGATGGCCATTTGTACAGACGAGGATTCTCGATGCCATTACTCCGATGTGTAACCAAAGAAGAGGCTAAGAGAATTTTAGCTGAGGTGCACGGAGGAGAGTGTGGGGATCATTCAGGTGGCCAAACTCTTGCAAAGAAAATTCTCCGCTATGGGTGTTTTTGGCCAGATATTAATCGAGATGCTGCTAGCTACTCCCGAAAGTGTGACAAATGCCAGAGATTTGCAAAAATCCCAAGAGCACCTTCCACCGTGCTAACACAGATGGTCAGTCCATGGCCATTCGCCATTTGGGAGATAGATCTCATCGAACCTTTGCCGATTGCCAAGTCCGGAATCAAATATGTTATTGTTGCTGTTGATTATTTCACTAAATGGGCTGAAGCTGAACCATTGGCTACTATTACCTCTAAAAAGATGATAAACTTTGTGACTAAAAATATCATTTGCAGGTATGGTGTGCCTTAGAGGATAATCACAGACAATGGTACCCAATTCGAAAGCAAAGAATTCCAGAACTTTTGGAGGCGATTCAAGATCCGAAAAAGCTTCTCAGTAGTGGCTCATCCGCAGGCAAACAGGCAAGTGGAAGCAGTGAACAAAATTATCAAATCAACCATCAAAAAACAGCTAGAAAAAGCAAAAGGTGGTTGGGTTGATAAGCTGCCACTAGCACTATGGGCATATAGAACTACCCACAAAACTACGACTAGGCACACTCCATTCTCGTTAGCATATGGATCAGAAGCAATGATTCCCGTGGAAATAGAGGTCCCCTCACATAGGAGAATTCATTTCAACCAAGCTGAAAATGAATAGCTGCAACTTGAAGCACTTGACTTACTTGACGAAAGAAGGAAGAGGCTGAGCTCAAAGTTGCAGCTCATCAGCAGAGAATAGCCAGGCACTTCAATTCTAAAGTTCGCCAACGCAGCTTTGAAATTGGGGATCTAGTCTTGAAAAGGATCATGACAGCAACAGGAGTGTTTGGGCCAAACTGGGAAGGGCCATATGTCATAGGCAAAAAACTTCTCGAAGGCACTTTCAAGCACACAACTGTCGAAGGAGATCCAATTCCGAGAGCCTGGAACAGCAATCACTTGCGTCCATATTTTACTTAGAAGTTATGCTCAAATTTGTAAAATGATTATGGATGTATCATTCTTGTATTGTAAGCCATTGTAAAATCAGTGTGACTCAGCAATAAGAATTATAAAGTGGATGTAGGCCCAATTCTTGGCCGAACCACTATAAATCTTGTGTCTTCTACTACTATAAAATGTCTGTCTCATTTCGATGTGAAAATATCTTAAATATGTTGCTAAAATGTCGATTTAATATTGCAGGCTATCGAAGCAAAGCTTACCTATTCAATACATCGCAAGGTCAAGCGATTCCTACAAATCACTCGACAAACAAATGTCAAGCCATAAAAATTCCAGGTTCAATTCCTACATAAGAAGTGCTTCTCATAAACAGTTGGTGATTCCACCGAAGGGGCACCTTCCCAAAGTGAAGGTTCCAGGCCCTTGCTAACTGATTGTGATCGTTTGTGCAAACAGACATCCGGTTAAGTAGCTTGCGTCTGCCCCGTGGATTCACTTAACAATGAAGTACACTTCTCTGGAAGAATCAAACAACCTGCAAAAGAAAGGAACATGTACTTAGGAATGATAACGAGGAATCGCTAAGAAACAGATGGTGAAAAGACATGGGCAAGCAGTCAAAAACAGCCAAAATGGGATCTTGTCTCTCAACAAAAAAGGTTGGTGGAACCACCGAAGGGGCACCTTCCCAAAGTGAAGGTACCGGGCCCTTACTAGTTAATTGCGATCGTTTGTGCAAACAAACATCTAGTTAGGTAGTTTGTGTCTGCTCCGTGGATCCACTTAACTGTGAGATACAACCTTCCTGGCAAACGAAACAAGTAAAGCCCTCTCCGGAGGCACAATTCAAAGCCCTCTCCGGAGGCACAATTCAAAGCCCTCCCCGGAGGCACAATTCAAACCCCTCTCCGGAGGCACAATTCAAAGACCTCCAACGAGGCACGCTGTAAAATGAAATGTTTTTCTCAAACAACAAGGTTGGTGGTACCACCGAAGGGGCACCTTCCCAAAGTGGAGGCACCGAGCCATTGCTAGTTAATTGCGATCGTTTGTGCAAACGAACATCCAATTAGGTTGCTTGCGTCCGCCCCGTGGATCCATTTAACTGTGAGAAATGACTTTCAGGCAAACAAATGAAGCCCTCTTCGGAGGCACACTTCTACTCTCATGGGAACATTCTTCCCCAAAAAAGTTGAAGTACCAAATAAAGCCCTCTAACGAGGCATGCCGTAAAATGAAATGTTTTTCTCAACCAAAAAGGTTGGTGGTACCACTGAAGGGGCACCTTCCCAAAGTGAAGGCACCTGGCCATTGTTAGTTAATTGCGATCGTTTGTGCAAACGAACATCCAATTAGGTTGCTTGGGTCCGCCCCGTGGATCCATTTAACTGTGAGAAATGACATTCAGGCAAACAAATGAAGCCCTCTTCGGAGGCACACTTCTACTCTCATGGGAACATTCTTCCCCAAAAAAGTTGAAGTGCCAAATAAAGCCCTCTCCGGAGGCACACTTCCACAAGTTGAAATGCCAAATCAAGCCCTCTAACGAGGCACGCCCAGAAAAAGAAATGTTATCTCTTGAAAAAATCGCTGATGGAACCACCGAAGGGGCACCTTCTCAAAAAGAAGGTTCTAGGCCGCAGTTAATTGCTCGCGATCGTTTGTGCAAACCAAATGTCCGATAAAGCAGCTGACGCCTGTCCCGTGGGCCCATTTAGCAATAAAATATAACTTTCTGAGCAACAAATCAAAGCCCTCTACGGAGGCCAGCTTCACTGCGTAGGGGAACCCACTTTTCAAAAATAAAAGTGATCATCTCCGAAAGTTGAAGTGTTAAAAAAAAGAGAAAACTTCTCCGATACAAAGCACACTCTACTAAAGAAGAATAATATTTCCTCAAAATGGAAGAATTATTCTCTAGAATAAGAGTACAAGATTTTTGAAAAATGTAGAATATTGCAATAAGCCGTGGTATGGGGGCAATATAGCTACATTAACAAAAGCAACGCTCAAGCAGCATACCACGAGCTCACTGCAATATCATACAAAGAAAATAAAGAAACTTGTGCTAAAATAGGGAATAAATGCATTCACAAATACAGACAAAAGATTGTACAAGTAAAAAGAATCATTTTATTCCATACTATAAAAGATCTGTATACATATGCAGGTTTCAAAAAGCGGAGGCCGGTACCCGCACAATCTCCGGTCGATACAAGTCTTTATATACAAGCAAAAAGCAAAAAAGAACAAGAAGGACAAAACCAGACTCATTTCTTCTTCTTCCCGCCGCCTTTGGAGCCCTCACCTGGCCTAATTGTTAACTTTTTGAGTTGGCTCGAACTCTTAGGGGAAGAAGGAAAAGGAGGTGCAATTGGGTCCTCTTCCGCTTTCTCATCGCTAGCAGAAGCGTCCTTATTTTTCTTTGAAACTTCGCGCTTTCCCCTCTTCTTTGAAGAAGATTCGCTGCCCAGAGAGATAAGATCAGAAAGCTTTGTATCATCGGCAGTGAATTTCTCCGGGGTCCTCTCACCCTCCTCAAGTTCTTCAACCTTCTGCTCTTGTGAAGCCGCCGGGTCATCTAAACCTTGAAGTGCTTCTATTTGTTCTTCTTGTGATCCCGGTTGAGAAGCAGAAGGAGGAGTAACTTGAAGAAGTGGAGGAGCAACAGCGGGAGGAGGCGAAGCCTGTACAGCACTTATTGATTTCACTACAGAAGAAGAAAAGTTAAACTTCAGTATTCCTCGTGAAAGAGAGGAGATAGTGGCACGTCGAGGCTTAAGTAATAAACAAGAAATTCATCAAGCTCATGTGAAGCAAACGAGTAGTCCACTTGAGCTGGATCAATGTTGAAGTTACCTGGAGAAGTTGGCTTTATCACTTCAATTTCATAATCTTGGGCTTCGGTGCTTTCTTGGGCCTCATCTTCGGTAGGAGTAGTCTTAGCTTCGGTTTTGGCTTTAGCAGGAGGCGGAGAGAAGGAACTAGAGCCAATAATATCAATGTCGGCCGAAGACGAAGGACGGGTTGGGTCGGTCAAAGGTGCCTTCCCTGGACACTCTCCTTTCGCTGCTTCGGCTCGTTGATTGACAAGTTGTTCTTTCCCTCTGGCAAGGGTGGCACGACCCTCATCATCCAGATAATTAGCCTCAAAATCCTCCTCAGTGTAGCCGGCATCTTTAAGCACTTCAACTGCAGCCTCACACACTTCAGCCAGTGTAACTTCATATTTTGGGCCCAAGAAAGAAAGACTGCCACGCCCCAAGACGCTGAGAACGTAAAACTCAAAAAGAGTAGAGCTAACGTTGGCCTTAGTTGCCTCGTGTGATTGTTCAGCTGCTGTTTTTCCAGCGATGACCTCGTCACACTCTCTTTTAGCCTTAGCAAGCTGGGCCTTTAGCTTTGTAATCTCCATATCTTGGGAGCTAGTTTTTTCCTACAGCTGAGCAGCATCTTTGCGGTAAATTTCTACAATTTTCCGCTCCGCTTCAAGTTTAGCCTCAACGTCTCGTTGAGTGGCGTGGGCATCTCTTACTTGCTTTTGGAGAACCTCTTCCTTTTGAGTGTAAGAAGTGGAAGAGGTGGAAAGATCACCTTTAAGTTTCTGGACTTCAGCCTGAAGCTCCTCGTTGTAAGTGGTGATGTTCTTCATCTCCGTATCATGCTGATCGAGAACTTTTTGCCACTCAGACTTATCATTCTCCATGGTCAGCATAGCCTCAAGATTTGCACGATTTACCCTTTGGAGCTCGTCAACTAGTTTATGCCATCCAGACATTCTTTCAATATCAAGCTTGACGGCATCAAGATTTCTTAGCATAGCATGCTTATCAATTGGAACCAACTCCAGATCGAAGCGAACTCCTTTCAAACACCAATGAGGAAATCGGCTTTGAAGGACAGACGGAGGCTTCTCCACTTGATAAGGAGGCCTACTGATGATTGATTGAATATCAGCTCTTTTAAGGGCAGGAGAGCTGGAAGGGATGTCTAAAGTGATAGAAGCAACGGGCACTTGAGAAATTTCAGATATAGATTTTTCGCTGATCTTGGCTCGCTTGCTCGGATCTTCAGCTATATGGCTCTTCCCCTTGTCATCATGAGATTTTCTCTTGTGGGAGTCATCATCCCTTTGGTAAGAGTCATGACGGTTATCTCTCCTTCCATACCGCTCTTCATAAGCCTGCCTTTCACGAGCTTTTCTAGCCGCTCTTTCCTCATCAGTCTCCCGAGGGGCAGGAAGATAGCGCCGAAAGTCATAAGAATCACGCCTTGCATAGCGCTGAAAGTCATCATAATATGAGCCGCTGCGTCCCATGGGAGAACCTGAAAGTGAAGAAGAAACAAAAAATTTAGAAGTCTTCGAAATAAAGAAGCTAAGTGCACATAATTGCCGAAAATCCTAAGTGTGTGTGTGGCGTGCGAACTACGCGCGTCAAGCTACAAACCACTCTTTGGCTTAGGAGTGGTGTCAGCTTTTGCAGCAGGAGTCAATTCTTGGGCCGATGGAATTGATCGCAAAGCGGATGTCGCTTCAATTGCTAGAGAAGCAAGTTTAGGAGTGGTGGTGTCATCTTTAAAGAGCTCTTGAGAAGTCACCATGAGATCGCTCAGTCCTCCAAAAGTATCAGACTTCCCAGAATGTTGAGGAAATTCCTCTTCTTCAATAACTGGAGGAAGTTTGGATTTGCTAGATAACCACACACCCCGTCAGCAGAACTGGAGCATTTCACTAATGAAGACTCCACAACAAGTTCCTTCGGTGCAGGTTCCTCTGCGGAGACTGGGGCATTTGACACTTCTGCTTGAGTGCTGGGGGTATTACGGGATTGGATAGATCGAGAAGAGTGCGGGAGTCCGAATTGGTGCAAAAATTCGTTCCTCTACAGAAACTTAATACTTCGCTCGTTGGCAGCTACGACACTCAACCTCTCGAAAGTCGGTTTGTGACTAGAATCTTTAGAGGGAGGAGGAAGAGCTGCAAAAGTGAAAAATGAAGTTAGCACTTGACAACTCAAATTTTGAAAAGCTCATAAATGAAGGAAACGGAGATAGGTAGTCTTACTTCCTACTCTCCAGATGCCGTAGAATCCCGGAGGGCAACGGACATAAAAGAATTGATTTAGAAACCTGTGAGCGCTCTCGGGAAGATCTGTAATTAGCTTGCGGTTCCTTGCGCTCCTAACGAGAATAATAGAAGGGTGATCTTTGTTCTTCCCAAATGAACATAGGTAGCAGATCTCCTCGAAGCTAGGGAGGCGGTCAAGCGTTCTCCTGAATAGTACACACAACCCCATCAAAATTGCATAGCCATTAGGATGCAACTGGAATGGAGAAATAGTCAATCGGAGGAGAAGTGTTCTAAGAAAGTCATTGAAGGGGGGAATAGCTCCATTTAGGCACATGTGACGATTGACTACAATGAAACCATGTGGTGGCCTATCGGCATTTACCCCTGGAAGCAGAGCATCTGCTTCAGCAATGCCAAATTGAATACATAGCTGATTGAAAGTCCGTTGGTTCAAAGAAGTTGGAACTCTTTCCGGAGGATTATCCACAGGGTCAGCAATTGGGAAAACTTCCTCTGTCCGATCTACTATCTCTTCTTGTACTTGTTGAGAAGTCATTCTACACAAGGAACTGGATATTCAAATATGAAGGTGCACGTTTCCTAAAATCGTGTGAAGTGTTGTGCAAAGCTACTGAAATAACAAGTAAATAAAGTAAAACTTGAAATAATACTGGTTGGCGCACGTCAATTCAGGAAGATTCAAGGCTTATTATTGGATCAAAATTAAGTGTAGTATCAATGCAGATAATATTTAGTGATAAGCAGTTATAACTATATGAATTGTGCGTTGATGCTCCATTTAAATCAGTTGATTCACAGCATTCCACTTTTAATCAGATTCATATTATTTTACTTAAGCAAAATATTAGCTCTTTGACCTAATCCATCACTCGATGTGGGCAGTCGATGATGAGTATATTCGTCCTAGTTTTCTGTAAACATTGTATTTAACAGGTTGTTAGCTTAAAAGTCCGCGAAAGAGTGCAACAAGTTCAAGCATTTCATTCTGGCAGTTCAAATTAAAAATTCAATCAAGTTCTGTCAAAATTATGTAAGTGATCAAGTCCTGTTCATTCTCTAAGTCGTAGGAACGACTTAAGTTAGCTCGAGATTCTTTAGGTCGTCCAGATCATGTCCAAACGACCTAATATAGGTCGGGATTCCTTAAGTCGCTTTGCTTGAGTTATGGAGTTCATCAGTTATATTCCTATAAGTTAAAGCTATGCTGCGAGTTAAGTTAGGTCGCTGATTCTTTAAGTCGTTCTGCTTTAAGTCATATGCTATTCTGGCATGTTGAGTCACCGTCCCTTATGTCGTTCAGGAATTGGATACTAAGTCGTTAAGTCGTTCACTAAGTTAGGTCGCGTGGTTCTTGTCCAAACTACTGAGTGATAGGTCGTTCAAAGCCCCTAAGTCGAGCACTGCCTAACTCTCCTTAAACCCGCTAACTCCTCTTCATCCAACAACTTGCCAGATCATCCAAAACTGATTCAAATCGCCTCGAATCCATCATAAATCTGATGCACTTCTATGCTCTCACGAATTACAACAACAACATGTTCAATAACGATCGAAAATCGATCGTAACATAACTCGTAGTGAAATGTGGTATGTGAAATCAGATTGGGATCGAAAAATGGGGAATTCACGATTCGGTGATGGTCGTGGTTGGATAATGGTCGGAATCACTTACGTAGTATGATGATGAAGATGAACGACGACTGGTTGGTTTGAATTCGCCTTTGAGAGCTCGAAAATTCGTCAATGGCGGGTTAGAATGTTAGAGCAGGTGAAGAGAAGGAGGAGGGGTTTAAGCGACTTATATACCAGGGCAGTGGAACTCGAATCGGCACGAACGACCTATCTGTCTCATAAGTCGCTCACGACTTAGCGACTCAGGATGGCGCGAGTTAAGAGATTTCGAAGCAAACGACCTAGCTCCTAGGCGAATACTTCGAGGGGAAAGTGTTAACCCTCTTTTATTCAGCAACCTAGCGACCTACTCGACCCAACGACTTAAGGGAGTGAGCGACTTAACTATCAAAGGCATATGCGACTTAACGATCCATAATAAGGCAGCGACCTAGCGACCTAACGCACAGAGTGACCTAATACGGCACGACTCAGCGACCTAAAGAATTCCAGCGACCCAGCGACCTAAAAGGTTCCTGCGATTCAACAAGACAGCGACCTAACGAGTTAACGACCTAGCTATTCAGCGAAGACAGCGACCTAACGAGTTAACGACCTAGCTATTCAGTGAAGGCGACGACCTAGCGAGCTAAAGAAAGAGCGACCTAATGACCTAGCGAGCTAAAGAAAGAGCGACCTAACAACCTAGCATGCTCCAGAGTTAAGCCGCATGCCCTGCCTCTTCTATTAGGTCGCTTACGACCTAATCTTGCCGAGATAACTTCTGTGCTACACATACTAAGTCACTCGCGGCCTGTAACTCACCCAGAATGGTTCCATTAAGTCGCCACGACTTAAGCTACCTCAGGATGGCTCTTAGGTCGTAATTTCTTAGGTCGCTCACGACCTACAACATGGCCGACCTAGGCCCAGTTTCTCCTATAAATATCCCGCCTACTCCGCACTTGAGAAGGGGATGAATTTTTGGAATGTCAAGACTCTGCTGTTTTCTCTACTTACTCCAACACTACAAAGGCAAAAGAGACTTCAACGAAACTTCGGAAAAGATCAAGTTCATTCAATATGAATTCAAAGAGCTTTTCTGCATCAAAGTTCTAGTTACTTATCTTGATTGTGTTGTAATCGAAGAAACATTGTAAAGTCTGTAATCAAATCAGCGATAGAAGAGATTAAGTGGACGTAGGCTTGATTTTAAGCCGAACCACTATAAAATTGTTGTCTCTTTTACTGTTTTCTGCTATTTTCCGGTTACTTTTAGTTCCCGTACCAACGGGTGGTGCTTTCGCTTTATCACAAATCACACCGGGGTGTTAGCGTACATTTTTAGCGTTAACAACTGCTATAATAATATTATTCTTTTTGTCAGACTATATTGCAGATGCACAAAGAAAGCTCGAATTGGATGAGGTACGTGCTATTTTTCCCCTTGCCTACTAAATTTATCAAATGACCATGTGTAATGTTTTCATATTCACTTGTTTCCCAATGGAATTCGGTCAATAAATAATTTTAATCAAACAAAATGAATCTACTGAGTCATGAATTTGAAATGAATATCTTGAAGAAATCACTTTCTGATAATATGATAGATGAAAGAGCACAAAATGGACTTGACACTATAAGAATAGGGCACAAAGATCCAATCTTTACACTGTTAATGGCAGTAATACTAGAATTTGAATAGGAAATTGTGTACAGATTACAAATACTCGACTAATTGGTTGGATAAAAAAGGCAGGAAGCAGGAATGAATGGAAAAAAAATAGGAGTCAGTTTATATGTAATATTTTTATTTTAGCTTTTTATCACTTATTCTATAATCATTGGTGGTTGAGATTCCATTGTGATTTTGATGGTTGTGATGAGTCACGACAATTTAACAAGAATCTGAGATGTTGACAGAGCCCACACTAAGCCAATTATGTATAATTGCAATTAGTATCTATGTTATATTAAGCGCTAAGCGAGACGAGGCGATAGAAGTACCGCTTCGCTTAATGCCGCTTAAGAGCTGATTAATTTTTTTGCATAAATTATCTGTATCAATATAAATTTACGTAAAGAGATTATTATATTGATTGCATACAAATTGATCCCAAAGAAGTAAAATTTAATTTATAAATTTATTGGTTGCAAAAGCTAGATTTGACTTTCGTTATCCATTAAAAATAAGTATACTCGAGTTGAGTACAAACTGTGCACATTTAGCAAATAAATATAATAATATCTTAATGCAAAATGCTACTCACCATCCATCTTCCCATATGATAGAAAAGGAGGAAATTTTGTTAAGGAATGTTGCTTTTTTTATAATCTAATTTCTTTTTATTTTAAAAATAATATATTTTTGCTTAGTAGTGCTTATTCATCACTTCAATTCAAGTGAATCGCAGATAAGTGCCAATTAAGCGCGCTTAAACGCTCATCGTTTAATTCTATTGCTTTTTCAAAAAATTAAGCGTTGTATAAGCATTTAGCGCTTAAGCCTGTTTTCCATAACACAGATTAGTATGCATACATTGAATGTATAATGTGAAAGGTTCTATCATATTATTAGAAATCTGAAACAGTTTAAGTTTGAAAGTAGAATGCTTTTCTTGATTCAACAGAGTTGTACAAAATGATTGTGATATATGATTTGTATTACAGTTTTTTTCACTCTGCTAAATACAGACTGTACAAACAGTATTTATACTGGTTTGGGCTAAGCCCAATAGCCTATAAGGGAGAGTGTTGCGGATTGCTATTGTAGACCGTTGGATGATGCTAGATCTGATGGCTTGTATTCTTTGTGATGAGGATTGTGCTTTACAATATAACAAAAGCAACGGTTCACTTCATATCTCTTAACACTCCCCCGCAAACCCTAGTTCCTCTAGGGTTTGAGAAATAATGGCGGCACAAGTGATATCACTGATTTGTGCCCTTCGAAGGTTGAAAAATGGCAAGGGAGATTTGATGCTTCTCTTGATCTTCTTCTTTTGCAAGTTCTTGAGTAGGATCTCCAGAACTTGTGGGAGACTTGTCAGATCTGATTTCACAGCTACCTACTCCGAGCTTTTCTCTGAGTCTGATGAAGTTAAGTTTGGACAAAGGTTTAGTTAGGGTATCTGTTATCTGGTAAGTAGATGGTAAGTGTTGAACGCTGAGATTTCCTTTGTTAACTTGCTCTCGTACAAAGTACATGTCTAATTCCATGTGCTTTGTGCGTGAGTGAAGTATTGGATTGGCTGTGAGATGAACTGTACTAAGATTATCACACCATATAACAGATTTTCTGTTGAGCTTTACTTGTAGTTCCTTAAGTAGGGATTCGATCCACATGACTTCTGCAGTAGCATTAGCTACACTTCTGTACTCAGCTTCACTGCTGGATCTTGCTACTGTAGTTTGTTTTTTTGAGCTCCACGATACAGGATTATCACCAAGAAATATGCAGTAGCCACTTGTTGATCTTCTATCATCAGGGTCATTTGCCCAGTCTGAATCTGCATACCCTGTTATTTGTAGATTATTGCTTGCTTTCATGATTAACCCCATATTTAATGTGCCTTTTAAATATCTTAATATCCTTTTGACCAATTTCCAGTGTTCATCAGTAGGTTGTTGCATGAATTGACTGGCTTTGTTGACACTGAAGGTGATTTCTGGTCTAGTAATAGTCACATATTGTAGTGCACCAACTATGCTCCTGTATTGAGTGTCATTTGATATAGCTTCACCCTTATATTTTGATAACTGGTTGTTTGTGATCATGGGTGTGGAAATAGGATTGGCTTTGTCCATCTTTGCTTTGAGCAGAATTTCCTCAATATATTTTTTCTGATTTAATTGTATGATGTTATCTGATGTTCTCTTTGCTTCAATGCCCAGGAAGTAGTTAAGTGTGCCCAAGTCTTTTACAGAGAATTCATTATCTAGATGTTTGACTAGGTTGTTGATTTCTTCATTACTGCTTCCTGTAATAATAAAATCATCCACATATATAAGAACATATGTTATAGAGTTGTTATGAAATTTAGTAAACAAAGAGATATCAGATTTTGTTGAGTTGTAGTTGAGACTCATGAGAGTGGTTTTCAATTTTTCAAACCACACTCTTGGGGCTTGCTTTAGACCATAGATAGCTTTGTTTAACTTGCACACAAGTTCTCCTTGTTTTTGAAAGCCATGAGGTTGTTCCATGTAGACTTCCTCCTGCAAAACACCATTTAAGAAAGCATTATTGATGTCAATTTGTCTGATGGTCCAGTTTTTGTGTAAGGCAATAGTTATAACTGTTCTTATAGTTGTGGGCTTCACAACAGGTGAAAAGGTTTCATTGAAATCAAACCCACTCTGTTGCGAGTAACCCTTTGCAACCAATCTTGCCTTATACCTTGAAACTGTACCATTAGCATTTCTTTTGAGTCTAAAGGTCCATTTGCATCCCACTATATTTTTATCTCTTGGTGGTTTGATAAGTGACCAAGTTTTATTTTTTATCAAGGCATTGTATTCCTCTATCATAGCATTCTTCCAGTTGTTGTTTTCTAATGCTTGATGAAAATTACTTGGTTCTTCTAGATCTAGAGTGGTATTGTAAATCTTTGGTTTAAAAATACCACTCTTGGATCTAGTTACCATGGGATGCCCAGGTCTTTCAGAAGTTTCATAGATAGTTTCAGTTATACCTTGGTTAGTATTCTGCAAGTGAGTTGAATTTTCACTTACCTCTGGTTGAGATAGTTGAACAGGTGTAGAGGATTCACTTACCTCTGGTCCAGTTTTGGACAATAAGTGCTGTGAGTCTGGGCTGCTTTCCAGGCTTTTGCTGTTGTTTTGATTTCTTATTGGAGCAGTCTGTTCTGCTATGATTGGGATGGCAGGTATGCATTCTTTTGAATTATATACCTTATTTGTAGTTCTTATGGTTTTCTCTTTAAAAGGAAAAACCTTTTCATTGAACACTACATGTCTAGAGATAATAATTTTTCCATGTTCATTTAGACATTTGTAGCCCTTTTGGTTTGGTGCATACCCAATAAATGTACAAGGTGCAGATCTAAAGTTGAGTTTGTGTGTGTTATATGGCCTAAGACATGGGAAACATAAACACCCAAAGGTTTTTAAGAATTTGTAATCTGGCTTTATATTAAACAGTACCTCTAAGGGACATCTTAAATTAAGTATTTTGGTAGGTAATCTGTTTATCAGATACATAGAAGTAGCAAAGGCTTTAGACCAGAATTTTTGAGACATATGAGCCTGAGCTAATATAGTTAAGCCAGTTTCCACTATTTGCCTATGTCTTCTTTCTATTATACCATTCTGTTCAGATGTATGGGGACAAGTAATTCTATGAAAAATCCCTTTTTCTTTAAAGAAATCTTTTAAAGGCAAAAATTCAGTGCCACCATCAGTTTGAAAAACCTTAAGCTGGTTACTAGTTTGTTTTTCTGATAAAGTGATAAATTGTTTTACAATACTGGCAGTTTCAGCCTTTGATTTCAGAAAATATATCCAAACATGTTTAGAGTAAGCATCAATGAATGATATATAATACTTGTATCCATAATCAGCTGTTATGGGTGCAGGACCCCACAAGTCAGCTGCCACTAAATCAAGTGGTCTGTGATACATAGTTTCAGAATTGGGAAAGGGTTGTTTGTGACTCTTTCCCATTTGACAGTGTGTGCAAACATATGGTAAAGTGTTATTAGTAAAAGAAACATTATTATTTTTCAACACATGCTTGACTACATTAATATCTGGATGACCAAGTTTACTGTGCCACAAATCAAGTACAGCAGTGTTTCTACATTCAGAATTATTACACCATGTTTCAATATCAGGGTTTCCTGGTTTGTCCAAACAGAATTTGTATAGCCCTTTATGTAATCTACCCTGCAAAAGCATTTGTTTGGTGTTAATGTCTCTAACAGTGCAGTGATTAGGGTAAAATTCAAAGAATACTTTATTGTCTTTAGCAAATGTTGACACACTTAATAAATTCTTTTTTATTTGTGGAGCTCTTAGCAAGTTATTCAGATACAGCTTTCTTTTTCCCATGATGTATGATTTACCAGTGTGTGTTATTGCTATAGACTTGCCATTGCCCATATGTATAGAGTTCATACCTTTGTATTCTTTGTTTCCAAGATTTAAGTTGCTTAGATTGTTGGTGATGTGATCTGTTGCCCCAGAGTCAGGATACCAGTCCTCGTCATTCATGCCTTCAGATTTTTCAAAATCTCTTTTTTCTGAATTTTGCCCATCTGTGTCATTTTGGCTTTGTGCTATGTTTGCATTTGGGTTTCTTTGACTGTTGTTGTTCTGACCTGGAACATAGTTTAGATTCAATCTGAAGTAGCACTTAGCTGCAGTGTGCCCAGTTCTTTCACATATTTGGCATTTAGGTTTGAAGTTGTTATTCCATCTGCCTCTTCCTCTGCTACGACCAAATCTGCCACCACCTCTTTGATTTTGTTTCTCATTCCTATTATAACTGTTTGTTCCTCTTCCTTTTGCAACAAAGTTAACATTCAGTTCTGCTTCTTGAGGCTTATTGATTCCCAGTCTGGCTTCATGTGCTAGTAGAATTGAGTGTACTTCATCAATGGATGGTTGATTCCTTTTTGAGGTGAGTACTGCCACAACAAACTCATATACTTCTGGTAGGCCACTTAGTATTATCATGAGATGATCTGATGATGATATTCTGTTATTTGTAGAGGCCAGTAAATCACATATATTTTTAATTTTTGATAAGTAGTCCCTCATATTAAGATCATCTTTCTTGATGTTGTGTAATTGCTTCTTGTAGAACAGAACCTTTGCTGAAGATTGAGTATTGAACACTCTTTCAATAGTTAACGATATTTCATGAGCATTTTGACAGTCGATGACATCTGATAATAGTTTTGTATCAATAGATGATAGCAGCCATGAGCAGATTAACCTATCTTGTCTGAAATATTTTGCATATTCATCGTTGCTTATTGTTTTGTCTTCTTTAGTGATGAAAGCAGGTGGTGCTTGAATGGTGCCAAGAATGTATTCTTCAAGGCCATACCCTTGCAGTGCTGTTTTGACTTGCAATTTCCATAGCAGATAGTTGTCAGTATTGAGACGGGCTGTGACTAATTGGTTATGTGGGCTAATCATAGTTTTGATGAGGCCTTCGGCAGTGGTCTGGGTTTCCTGTGATCCATCGCCAATATTTGAGGTTGCTGAGTTCAGATCTTGTGCCATGATGTTGATGATGACCAAGATAGTGGTTCTTGAATGAGAAAGCTTTCAAGAACAGAAGATACTTCACTTCTTGCAGCCAATTCAACTGATGGCGAGGCAAGTATTGAGGAATTTGAACAAATAGTAGCTTACTGGCTTTTCTTTTTCAGAGAGGAAAGGTATGAGCCGTCACCAGAATTTGAATTTCTTCAATCTTGAATGAAATTTGAATTTCTTGGATAGCGGTGATAGCTTTCTTTCTTTTTCTTTGTTTGGGTAAGTTACTGTATACCCAGATGAAGAGATTTTTCTGATGGGTGAGACAAGTAAAAAGAAAATTGGTGGGATAGGTGATAGCCAATGATGCTTTGAAGCTATGGCTCTGATACCATATTAGAAATCTGAAACAGTTTAAGTTTGAAAGTAGAATGCTTTTCTTGATTCAACAGAGTTGTACAAAATGATTGTGATATATGATTTGTATTACAGTTTTTTTCACTCTGCTAAATACAGTCTATACAAACAGTATTTATACTGGTTTGGGCTAAGCCCAATAGCCTATAAGGGAGAGTGTTGCGGATTGCTATTGTAGACCGTTGGATGATGCTAGATCTGATGGCTTGTATTCTTTGTGATGAGGATTGTGCTTTACAATATAAAAAAAGCAACGGTTCACTTCATATCTCTTAACACATATTGAATAACCAATACACTACACTACACGAGAACAATGTTTTACACACATGGGTGGAAAATTTTGTCAGTTATCTAAAGTTTAGTTGGAATAATCTTCTTGTTGAAGTAACCATTTTCAAGCTGACATTACATGTAAACATTTGGACATTTGATAACTGTAATGAAGTTTATACCAATATATATGTGTCCATGCGACACATTATAAATGATGACATTGTATTTGTAATTACTAAACTTATGGCATTTGTTACTGAATGATTGAATAAATTATACAATGATGACTTTGTGTTAAATCGACATGCAAAGATGGCTAAGCTGTAGTGTTAAACCCATTTCCATGTCTGCATTCCACCAAATTCATTTAGCTTAAATATTAAAATTCCCTTCTTTAAACCATAACTAGACTTCATTTTATGATTTTGAAACTCAGTGGTTTATGTTAAATGCCTTGTAAATTTAGTTAGACTAAATTGTAATTGGCTGGAACCATGTTTCTTGTACAATAATTGTTGTTGGAGGTGCAGGTGGGTGGTGGTAGGCTGAGGTCGCGGTGAGGTTGTAGTATGTTGTTGCTGGAGTATAGTTTGCATTGAAGAGTTCGGGGATGAGGGGGTTGCTCGAGAATGGCTTTCATGTTTTAGATTTTTTCTATGTTGTTAGTTCAGTTGGGTTTTATGTTGTGTATTTTTAACTTTTTTTTATGTGTATAATTCTAGGAATGGCCTATAGTGGTGAAATTTTGTATCTTCTTGTATTAAGCAAACTTACTATTATATGCACTGAACACTTCTGATGAATACATTAATTTTGCTGGGTTTTAGAGAATCTGAGTTTTAGGGAATTTGAGTTTTAGAGAATGTGATATGCAACTTCCATAAAATTATTTTAGATCTATATGCGTGTGTTACAACAATGCAGGATTATTTTTACATTTTATATTTTTTAACAACGGACAAAAACAGTTGTAAAAAATGTATTACAATAGACAAAACCAAGGTCAAAAGACCCATTACAACTGGCAAAAACAGTTGTAAAATGCTTCGACTCTATTACAATTTCGCATATTAAGACTGACGGCTGAAAATTGCAATAGGTCTTTTACAACTGAAATGTCAGTTGCAAAATGGGTATTCTGTTGTAGTGATTGAACTTAAGCCTCCACTTTTTAGTTAAAATTTTGCTCCGTGTAACAATTCGTCTTTCTTACTTCTAAAGATGATACTTAGTACATCCACGGTATTTGTGTGCCGATCATTTAGGGGTTCGAATGACAGATTGTTGGGGTATAAGAAAAGAAAGACAAGAAGAAAGAAATATAGAATCTCATAACGTATGAAAATCATATATAATAGAACATAAGATAGTACATACAGTCACTACCAAAATTAAACATCAGAGTTACAATAAGTACTAAATTCAACAAGGGACAGTTATTACTGCCTGCCCCCACAATGCTGATACACAACTATATACAAACAGTAGCGGAAATAAATAGGTAACGGTGAAGTCTCCTACTTCATGCCTCTCCAAAATGCATCCGTAAGAATCTAGACTACTTGGAAACTCAAAAATTAGAGTACCCAAGATTTTAAGGAAAAAAAGAAAAATTCTAGGTCAGTCATAGGTCTAGTGTGAGTAAACTCAAAACATATGCTTTTAAGAAAAATAAAGGTATCTCAAAAGACCACGTCGCACATAAACACAGATGGGTTTTACCTTACGATAACCAAAACATACTTAAAATCAAAGATATTATTGCTAATATGTAGATTTGAAAATAAATATATAACATAGATGAAATGCCTGCATACCACATTCCAGTGTTGGCACAACTAAGTCCGTAAAACACATATTAGAAAATAGATTCCAACAATGATAAGCCAAGGGACTACCTTCCGTACAGTACACCTCTAGAGAAAATGTACCGAGGCTACAAGCATTGCACCCCTACAAATTAGGACCGGCCTACCCCTTCCTGGATAGTACCGAATATGATCACTCCTCGGTTGCGATCAACAACCATACCGGGCTCGAAGCATACATGAATCCATAAATACCAATCTAGATTAGGCGATGATCATACCCTAATGGGAGCGACCCGCATAGCCCTACGACATAACTCATGTTTTAATCATTACCGGGTGTAAGGCTTAAGACAACGATTACCATTTTTAGCAAACCCATCTTGGAATGCTTACACTGCCCTTCAGGCAATAATGCAATGTCAGAATTAATCCATACAAGTTGTTACAGGATCGAACAAAAATACTAACCTTACTACCTTCCATTTTGGAATCACCATCAAAATAGGTAGTATAACTCCATAGCGTACTTCACGATGATTCAGAAAATGAAGCGTTTGTTAGTTTGAAGTGGTTCAGATAAACCATATTTATCTGAAACTGGTGTCTCCAAACTAAAGCAATGAATTTTCGGCTAACTCAATTCCAGTTCTTTTAGAAGTATGCAAACAAATATAAGAGTCCTCGCCCGGGGATCTCGAATATACATTCTTAAAAGCGAACTACATTTCATAGAAATGTATCTTAACCGAGGGATCTCAAACCATATGAAACTGCGGAGCTTTTATATACTTCCCAAGTCAAATAGATCAAGTTATTGATAGTGGGCAAACCTCTGTCTGGTGTAAGTATATATTTTTCATATGGAAAATTGGACATCATATACTTATTACCACTTTTTTCGATTTCAACCCCGTATCTTCCCTCGATTAACAATAAAGTCGGACAAGTTAAAGTACTGACCTTGCCTCGACGATATTCTTAATTCTCACAGATAAAAATGGTCTTCTATACCATAAAATTTAAGTGTTGAATATAAGATGAAGTACCTTCCATATACTTAATTTATCATGACCTATTTATAGAAATGAACCCTTTTATACTTATCACGTTTTCGACATTTCGTCTTCTCTATCAGCTCATCCAGAATTGAAGCCTGGTAAGTAGGGCATTGGTTGAACTTGGCCTTGCCTTAGTTCAAACACTCTGATTCTAGATTTCACAGGTAGAGGAAAGTCTACTCATCAACTTTTAGTGCTAAATATAAGATGACTTACTTTCCATAAACGTGTTAACATTTTAGCACTACTTACCATATATTTTTTATGTTACTTAATGGCATAGATAAAGAAATCAGTTATTTAAAACAAAGTTCTTTTTTAAAACAATCCTAAAATCAACTTTGTAAACTTATTTCTAGTCTTTGATTTCAAACTAATTATTGAAAAAAAATTCCAAAATCATTTATTAAAACCAAAGCTTGATTCAAAAGACAACATCTTTCCTTTATAAAAGTAAACACCTTTCTAATGAATAAATTCCAAACCACTTTAATACAACTTTGTAAAGAGTTTTGGAAACAAGACAAGTTCGGAAAATCATTTAAAACATTCTTAAAAAAACATAGTAAACTACTTAAAAGAAAGCACGGAATTAAAATCCATAATAGGTCGGTTGACTATAACTAAGCAACATTCACAAGCATTTATATAAACAAGCATATATAAAAATCACCAATGCGAGGAACTCCTTAGAGTCCCTCTATAGCAAGAGTCCCTTTTAAATCATGTCATATGCACTTCGAAGTGTTTCATCGCGACTTATTCGCTATGAACATTTTGACTTTCATTCCTTTTGATAGTTCCCTGTCTATTCTTTATGCGTCATCCGCTTTCAAGCGGGAATCAAACTAAACAATAATAATAATAATAATTACAAGCAAGAGAATATAAACTATTACAACCAAATAATTTATTTTTAAAGTTACTATTAAGTGAATTTAACTCACTTAAACAAACACGAACTTCAATCAAGCTATTACTCATTTGCTACGACCTTGCAATCAACAAATGGACCTAGCTTCCTCTTGCAAAACTTGCTTCAAAAGACCCCAAGTACCCTATTTAGGTTCGGCTGTGATTAGTTAGGGGGTTTTGGGTTTGTTTTTGGTAGCTTTGAGTGATGTAGAGAGTGTTGTTTATTTCTAGAGGCTTGTATAATTTGTTTTAGAGAAGAAAAGAAGTAATTTTGAGGTGGGTTTTTCTTTATAAAGCTATGGTGGAAGAGTAGTGAAGAAGAGAGTTAAAGTGGAAAAAAAATAAGTAAAGTGAAAAATGAAAAGATGGTGTTCTTTTATAGAATTGTAAAATGGTAAATCTACCCCTCCTTAATTCATGCTACTCCGCATCTGCTTTTCACCCTCCTTCATATTGTGTGCCACCCCCTCCCTGGCCACTTGGCATCACTACCTTTCTCTTAGGTACTTCTTAGTACTTTATTCTTTTTAAAATGAAAAGAAAAATCTCTTTTACTTAATTACTTAAGTATCTTCTAGAATATGTTTTAGCTAAATCCATTTAATTGGTATAAATGTTTTTTTATTTGTATAAGTGTGTACTTATGTACACTAGTGTGCACAACAAGTTCCAACAACTTTTGGTTGACGAAACACGAAAATCCAAAAAATGATTTTCGGTCACATTTTCAATTTTCTCTGAACTACTTATTTTTGTAAAGAAAATACCAAAACAAATTTTATATCATTAGTTATTACTGAAAAGAGGTCTATTTGAGTTATAAAATCCATTATTTAATTATTTAAAACTATATTAAATATTCACATTTAAAGTAATTAAATCATGGGTCGTTACATTCTCCCCCTTAAAAGAATTTTGTCCCAAAATTCAACACACATAGAAGATAACTAAAAAAGAACATATATTATACATGATGAAACACATACAAAAGAGATACATGATAAACGACTACGCCACAGACGTAGAGTACACTCTCGATATAATATGCAAACTACTCATCTATTAGCAACTTGGAATAAACTTTCGTCGTGCTATCCTCAATTTTCCAAGTGCAATCTCTAGCGTTATCGCTCCACTGAACTTTGACCAACCTTACGACCTTATTACACAATTTTCTTACATCATGATCTACAATGCGAACATGATGCCTAGTTATGGTCAAATTCGGCTCCACCTCTAAGTCTTCCTAAATAGTTGGCTCGATAACCAGTGTCGGATCATGTACATATTTCCTTAAATGCGACATGGAAACATTGTGTATGCCCGACAATCTCTCAAGTAACTCAACTCGATAAGCCAGTGGGCCAATCCACTTAAGAATCTAAAAAGGACCAATATAACGAGGTGCCAACTTTCCTGCTCTCCCAAACTGCACAACTCCTCTCATCGGAGAAACCTTCACAAAAACGAAGTCCCCGACTAAGAGCTCCCAATCTCTACACATCTGATCGACATAGCTCTTCTGTCTATCTCGGGCTTCCTTTATCTTCCTTCCAATCGCAGTTACCTTCTCTGTGGCTTCTCAAATCATATCGGGACCAAGCACTAACCGATCTCTGGTTTCAACCTAATACGATGGTGATTTGCATGGCCGACCATAAAGAGCTTCATGAGGCACCATGCCAACACTTTCTTGGTAACTGTTATTATAAGAGAACTCAACTAAATGAAGATGCTCCTCCCATGATCCTCCAAAATCCAAGATACAAGCTCTCAAAAGATCCTCCAAAACCCAATTCATCCTCTATGTCTGACCGTCAGTTTGAGGATGATATGCAGTGCTCAAACTCAGCTTCGTTCTAAAAGTTGTTTGCAATGCTTCCCAAAATTGACTAGTAAAAATTGGGTCTCTATCACTTACAATGCTACTTGGAACTTCATGCAACTAGACAATATGTAAATATCTGCCAAGCTTGCTATGGTACTGGTTGGCCTCACCAGAATAAAATATGCTCTTTTGGTTAGTCGATCAATAATAACCCAAATACATTTATTACCCTTTCTTGATATAGGCAAACCGTCCTTAAAGTGCATTGACACCTGCCCCTATTTCCAACTCGAAATCTCAAGTGGTTGTAGTAATCCAGCAGTTCTTTGATGGTAACCTTTAATTTGTTAGCAATTTGCACATCTGCAAACATGAATAGAAATATCCATGTTCAGCCCTATACACCAAAACACCCCTTTCATATCACGGTACATCTTTGTAACCCCGGGATGGATACTTAGCTTGAATTTATGGCATTCTGCTAAAATCCTTGCCTAAGACCATCGACATGCGGAACACATATCCTTCCGTTCATCCAAAATATCCCATGGCTGCCTATTTTAAAGCTTGAACCCCATCCTTCTTCAATCTCCTGCATAAACTCTAAAAGGCGACTATCTTCCCTTTGCTTTCTTGCAATTCTTTCAATGAGAGTCGGAGTAACTTCCAAAAGAGCCAAAATTGAATTTCTACTCAGAGCATCAGCTACCACATTGGCTTTCCTATGCATATTTAAAATATCAAGGTTATATGTCGTAAGAAATTCCAACCAATTCTGTTGTCTTATGTTCAAATCCTTCTGCGTAAAAAATACATCAAGGATTTATGATCTATGAAGAGCTCGAAATTTTCACCTAGTAAGTAATGCCTCCACATTTTTAAAGCAAATACAACGGCTAACAATTCCAGGTTGTGGGTTGCATAATTACGCTCATGGGGCTTCGGCTGCCTATTAGCATAAGTGATAACTCTTCCATGCTGCATCAATACCGCACCCAACCCTATGCCACATGCATCCGTATACGCTGTCAACCCTTCACCTCCTAGCAAACCATCTAACTTTGCAACAAAAACTATAGCTGCCCTTTAACTTGAGCAACTTGGCCTAATCAGTCCCTTACTCAGCAAATCATCTGCCTGATTTCTTAACTCCAACTTATCTCTTGGAGCCATCTTACGAATAGGGTGAATAACAGGTTTCTAACCGGGGATTAAGTCAATACAAAACTCAACTACCCGATGTGGAGGTAGGTTGTTTACTTCCTAAAAAAATCCGAGAAGTCCTTAACAATTAATATCAACCCTAACTCTTTCTGGGATGAATCAAGTGCATAAAGGAAACTGCTCATTAGCTTGCTTAGCTCACCACACAATATCCTTTCCAATACCCTTCTAGTCTTGATTTTCGACACTACTATCTGCTTGATGCAGTCAAGAACATCTCTATTCTTTGATAACCAATCCATACCGAGTAAAACTTCAAAACCATTAAAATCGAGAACAAACATGTCACATTAAAAATGGTGGGTAAGATAAGTAACTCGTACATTTTTATAAATCATACATAGATTAGATGCACCTTCTATGGGGCTAGAAACACGAATAGGTGTTTCTTCAATCCTTAGGGTAAGTTGCAATCTATCTACCAATCTTTTAGAAATAAAACTATGGAAGCTCCAGTCTTAAATAATACTTGTACTAAAATTCCACTAACATATAAATTAACTTCAAGAACTTCTTTCCCCTTGACATTTCCGAGGTCGATGGTTCACCTTTGATGGCATAGAACCTAGCATGTTCCCCTTTCTTCATTAGTAAACAATCCTTCACTATATGCCTTAGTTGTTGACAGTTGTAGCAGAGTGTCTTTTGAATCATAGGAGAAATAGGACCTGTCTGCTTCTTCTAAACTATGGAATTCTTAGAGAATCTTGCAATGTGGCCTTTCTACTTTCAAACATTGCACATATAATCTTTGTATCGGTTTTCCTGAGCCCCTCTTCCTGGCTTCCCTCCCTACTTCTTCTTTCCTTGCTGATTGAACTTCCACTTGTTGGGATTGTTGTTATCATTGGGTGTAGCTGCCAGCTTCTTCTTATCAAGGACTTCATAATGCAAAGCCATGTCTACGAGGTCCATAAAAGATCCTTTCATGTGTGCATCATCAAATTCTTCCATCACTCTATCTATAAACATTTCATTTTTAAGGGGAGTATCAATAAGTCCCGGCCCAAAGCGCAACAACTCATTTAACTTAGTTTCATACTCAGCTATAGTCATTTCCCCTTGCTTAAGATCCAGAAAACTTCTGTAAAGACGGAACTTCCCTACTGCAGGCATATACTGATCCTAAAATACTTCTTTAAACCTTATCCAAGGAAACCTATCTTTTGGGACATTTTTGGTAGTCGATCCCACCATGTTGAAGCTCCATCCTGCAATTGCCAAGATGCTAGGAAGCGCTTTTGCTCATCAGAAATACCAAGCCCCTTAAAGGTCTTCTCACAAGAACGAAGCCAAGCTTGAACTTTGATAATAGACTTTGTGCCCTTGAACGGCTTCCTGCCAAAATTGGTATAGTCTTTCCACAAGGATGCAAAGTTAACTCGTGGTTGCACAGGTGGCACCTCTTCTACCACTCCTACCCTACCAGCATTAGGAGCTCGACCATTGGTGGTCGTAGTATTGCCAGCTCTCCTTCCTCTAGTACTCATTTCTTACTACCTAAATATAGTAAGATAACTTTAGAATACAAAGATGAGATTATCTTATGGAAAATGGTATCAAATCAAGCATACAAATGTTGATCAAAATAACTCGAATATATATATATATATATTCGAATAAAAAATACAAATACATGCCCTCGTAGGCTAATCTCATTCTAGGGTATTACTAACCCTATCTCTAATGAGTTAACCCCAATCAAGGCCTAAGTTGTAACGACCACCCTATACCACTGGCACCAATAATATATAAATAGTGCGCTGCTATCATGTCCGGCTGATATAGGACAATAATCAGGGTTTAGAAATGAACAAATGCAGCATTTAACCTATCATATCTCACAGTGCATGGATAAAATATAATACCATAGATATAACATAAGAGACAGTAATAACCATGTGAACAAATTATCATCAGAGCAATAGATCCACAAAGTTATACATCAAATGTAGTAGAGTTTATACAACAAAAGTAAACTCAAATAAACCGTCTCAATAAATAGTAATAAGCAAGCACTGTCATGGGCTCCATGGAGCTGCTCAGCGGAATAAGCATAGACTCCATATATGTATATAATACGAGATAGCTCCATCCAGCTCGTCCTCCGAACAGCTACTGCGTCACCTAGACCTGTTATCTAGTCTACTCATTTAAGAATACCTAAGATAATAAGAGGCAAAACATAAAACCTTAGGTTAGACAATAGTCTGGTATGTGCGGTAAATGAGTCTCAAAATACTATATTGGTAAATATGGTAAGTAACAAGAGTACACAAACCATACCTGACCTGTCTCTGCAACCAAAGAGATAGCATATAACATTATAATATGCTACTTTACAATATCATAAGGATATACTACAAACCAAATAAAAGATATCGGTCTTCTAGGTATTCCTATCTCCAATATCTACTTTCCCCGGTACCTATGAGTGATAGCCTACTAAAGAAAGCAACCATAGCGTCCATCAAACAATCCTAATTATCACTTCATGTGCTCTGAATATATGATAGCTCGTATGGCCTCCTTTCTACCAGGGACAAATGGAAATCCCGGTTCTCCGTTATACTTTCGCATCTCGCAACCTAAAGCTGGATACGTGTCTCGCAGCCCAAAGTTGGACACTAAACCCAAAGCCACATGTCCACGGTACGGATCCTCGCTACCAATCTATGGGCGTCCCCACTTATAATACCCCTACTTCTAGTTCAACAGAAAACACTCTAAGCATCAATGATTCCTTAGCACGTACTCCTGAGCCCAACTTTGCTCCATTTGGACATCGAGCCATTCTTGCTCAATCCAGTTTCCATTATTCATGAGGAACCCTTCTATATTCCCCGATCCTACGGCTCACTCCTTTTATCAACTGCCAGCTTCGGAACCTACTCCCAACACAAGCCAACATCCGAAGACTCAACCTTTTCATCATGCTGTTATATCGTCATCCAACTCTGATGCGAACGAGCCAACACCTCCAGCACGATCTACAAGACCTCTACTTCATCTCCCAGAAGCTTCACCTTTATTGGACTCAGTATGAGAAGTCAGCACCGACCTCTCATGTAGGTATCGACCTCTCTCCTAAACTAATTTTTGGCCAAGTTTCTTTCCTCCCCTTCCTTGCTTCTAGTACTCCATGCCTAGTTGCTTTGACCGCGACCTCACCATCCAAACAACTTAGTTCTCACTCCAAAGCACCTATTTCAAACTCTAGAAAACAAGTCATCATAGCCTCTAACATTTATCCAATCACCTAACCATCACCTTAGGCAACCTCTACTAGCAACACCCTTGCTCTCCCCAAAACCGCAGACTTGTTGGACCAACCCACAGAACTCGGTACTGGCCTCTCATGTAGGTACCGACTTCTATACTTAGAGAATCTGGACCCGCGACTTAAACCCCAAGCTCTTCCAATACTCCAGGGCCTTCTCTCCAAGTTTCGTTTAATTTCGGCCAACTTTGCCTCCGATTTTCTTAATTCACCCACCCAACTTTCTATGCAATCACAACATTAGTAAACAACATCAAATCATATCATCCAACATAGAACAACAAGCAACCTCATCTAATCAAACATGCAACCCATCAAAATAAGACAAACAAGTCAATTTCTAATATAGATCTACATATAGCATGAATATATGAACATGAAAAAGGGTGATCTCTATTCAATTTAGATCATATACATATTTTAACCTGTAATTAAAGTTAGAAAAGTTTTTATGGCCAAAAATCGATTTAAAACATGTTACATCCTATGATTCTACCATATAAACATGCATAGAATAGTGAGAAGACATAAACCACTCACCAATTACCAAATTCAACCAATTCATGTGTAGGTTTAACCCGGACAGTGAAGAAAAGCACCCCCAATCAAGAAAATCGATGATCTCAATCTTCTAATAGATAATCTAATCAATAATCAACAATCTAGTTTGATTTAAGGAGAAATTTTTGATGAAATATGATGGATTTAGGGCTAATTAGGGTTTAGAACTGATTTAGAATGAGAGAAAAAGTTTTCCTTTGACTCCTACAGCCCGTATTTATAGTAATATCTAGTTAGACTAATGGGTCAACTAATGGGCTTAACTAATTACATATTAATTCTGAACAGCATCTTCTAAAACTTAAAACAGGCATAACATCCTAACCGTAAGTCCGCTTTTCCATTATGACCACTCTGTAGAAAGTGAAACCATCATTCTGAAGTAATGGAACTAGTTTGAGACCCTAATTCAACACCTATCAAAAGTTATAGCCCAATCAATATTTACAGGGTCAAAATTGTCATATAGAAATTCGAAATAAATCAAAGGTATGTAAAATGTCCCTGAGAGTTATATCCCAAAATTATAGAATCATACGACCTCATACAAATAAAATAAATATATTTTACGATCATTCGATACGTAAAATTCGGGTCGTTACATTCTTCTCCCTTTTAGAAATTTCACCCTCGAAATCCCCAAACAAGCCAAAGTATAAGCAACCATGGTCATCCCGCATGCCTATAAATCATAAATACCATCACGTATCCCAAATGGGCAGCTATACAATCTATAGTTTATTAATCTACCCTAGCATGTGAAACACTAACCTATCAAATATAGTATACAATGGTGAAAGTGAACATGATAAACAATGGATCTTACCATTCAAAGAGCTGTGGATAAGAAGTCCTCATACTCTCTTCCATCTCCCACGTACAATCATCCTCACTTCTGCTCCATTGTACCTTAACTAGTTTCATTGTCTTTCTCCTAAGCTGTTTCGTATTGTACCCAACAATACGAAGCGGCCTACGAGGTATAGAAACTTCTGATTGTACCTTAACGTCATCTAGCTAATCTGGTGTGATCATCAAGCCTGAGTCGTGCACAAACTTCCGTAAATTAGAGATATGATAAACGTTGTGCACACCCGCATCTTCTGAGGTAAGTCGACCCTATATGTTAGCTTCCTGATTCTCTCGACTATCGGAAAAGGTCCTACAAATCTCGGTGCCAACTTCCCATTTCTACCAAATAGAACTATATTCCTTAGAGGAGAAACCTTTATAAACACCATATCTCCAACAGAAAACTCTAAATCTTCTGAGGTAAGTCGACCCTATATGCTAGCTTCCTGATTCTCTCGACTATCAGAAAAAGTCCTACGAATCTTGGTGCCAATTTCCCATTACTACCAAATCGAACTATATTCCTTAGAGGAGAAACCTTTATAAACACCATATCTCCAACAGAAAACTCTAAATCTCTTCGTCTCTTATCTGCTTAGCTTTTCTATCAATCCTGAGCAGCTTTCATTCATTGTCGAATGACCTCAATCTTCTCCGACATCTCTCTAATCAGATCTGGCCCAAGTATCAGTTTCTCACTCGCTTCTCACCAACATAAAGGTGCGTTATATGGTCGGCCATACAATGCTTCATATAGAGCCATACCAATACTTGACTGATAACTGTTGATGTATGAAAACTCCACCGAATGCAAATGATCATCCCATGATCCACCAAAGTCTATAATACATGCTCGCAAGAGATCTTCCAATATACAATTTACTCTTTCGGTCTGCGCATCCATTTGCTGGTGATAAGTTATACTAAGATGCAGTTCCGTCCCTAATGCCTCTTGTAAGCTCTTCCAAAACCCACTAGTGAACAACAGGTCTCCGTCGCTCATAATGCTCTTTGGCACATTGTGAAATCGTACTATCCAATTTACATACAACTCCGCTAGCTTGGATACCGTTCTACTTTACTTGATGGGTATAAATCTTACACTCTTGGTTAACCGATCTACTATAACCCAAATGCCATCGTACCCTGCTCGAGTCCTCGGCAATCCATCAATAAAATCCATCGATACTTGTTCTCGTTTCCAGTCAGAAATCTCTAATGGTTGCAACAATCCACTAGGTTTCTTTTGCTCTGCCTTTACCCACTAACAGTTTATACACTTCGAGATGAATGCCCCAACATCCCTCTTCATACCTCCCAGTAGTAAGTTTGCTTCATATCTTGGTACATCTTGTTACCACCGGGATGAATGGTCAAGCTAGAATGATGACATTCTCTTAGCACTTCATCTCACAATCCATCAACATCGGGAACAAATAACCTCCCATCTTTACGAAGCCAACCTTCTCGGTCGAGTTTGTATTGCTTCATATCTTCAAATTCTACTCCTTCCTCTATCTTTGATATTATTTCTGCTAGTATAACATCTCGCTTTTGACTAGTACCGATCCTTTCAATCAGAGTAGGTCTAATCGATAAGCTTGCTAACATTTCAGGTTCTAGCTGGCAGTGAGGCCTGAAATCAAATCCGTCAATACACTCTATCTGCTTCTATTCCAAGAATATTGCTCCCAATCCCGCATGTCTCCTACTCAATGCATCGGTGACCGCGTTCCCTTTTCTTGGAGTGTAGGAAATATTGAAACCATAAGAGGTTAAGAACTACAACCATCATCACTATCGAAGGTTGAGATCCTTTTGAGACAAAAGGTACTTCAAGGATTTGTGGTCCGTGAACGGCTCAAACCTTTCTCCCAAAAAATAGTGCCTCTATATCTTCAAAGAAAAAACAATTGTCGCCAATTCCAAATCATGAGTCAGTTAATTCGTTTCATGCAGTTTCAGCCGTCGACTAGCATATGCAACAACTTTCTCTTTCTACATCAACACTGCACCTAATACAATACCACAAGCATCGATGTATACTATCAACTCTTTATTTCTTCTTGGAATGGTCAACACTGGTGCACTTGTCAACCTCTCCTTCAGACTCACAAATGCATGCTCACACTTTGCATCCCTATAAAAGTCTAATTCTTCTTCGTCAGATTGGTCAACGGTGCTGCTACCTTCGAGAATTCCTTTATAAAACGTCTATCATATCCCGCTAATCCTAGGAAACTCCTCACATCCATAGCATTCTTAGGCTGATTTTAATCTTGAACCGTTGCCACCTTTACAGGATCCAATGCTATACCCCGTCCTGAAATGGCATGACCCAAGAATCTTACTTCATCTCTCCAGAAGTGACACTTAGAGAACTTCGCTCTCAACTTGTGATTCCTCAATATCTCTAGCACAATCCTCAAGTGCACCTTGTGCTCCTCTTTAGTTCTAGAGTAGATCGGAATATCATCCACAAACACAAGCACGAACTTATTCAACTTGTCTCTGAAAACCTGATCATGAGATCCACAAAGTATGTCGAAGCGTTGGTTAATCAAATGGCATCACCAACCACTCATAAAAACCCGATGGGTACAAAACACAGTAATGGAAAACTCTCCTTCGCCACTCTAAGCTGGTGAAATCCCGTTGCCAAATCCATTTGAAAGAACACCTTTGCATCGTGCAGTTGATCGAACAAGTCATTAATGCATGGAAGTGGATACTTGTTCTTCTACGTCACTTTATTCAGCTTACGATAATCCATACACAATCTTAAAGAGCCATCCACCTTCGTTGCAAATACTACAGGTGCGCCCCACTCAGATATGCTTCTTCGAATTAACCCTTCCTCAATAGGTCATTCACTTGCAACTCCAATTCCTTTTGCTCTCTGGGTGCCATGCACCTCAAAGGCATAACTATCGGTCTGGCTTCCTTCACCAAGTCTATCTGTAACTCGATCTCCCTGTGCGGTGCAATCTAGTCACTTCCTTAAAAACATCTGAATACTCTCCATCGATAGACACAGATGACAATCCCACGTATGGAACCTCAAGCGAATATTGAAAGCTAACCATTTCCCCCTCCTCCGATACGCAGCTAATCACTACCGTTTGCCAATCCATATCTCCGACTGTCACCAACAGCTTCTCATAATCCACTATGACCGCATACTTCCTAAGCCAGTCCATACCCAAGATAATCCCCAACCTAACAAAGTTCAAAACAAAACAATCACAAACCAAAGAACATCCATGACTCGATAAAACTAGGCCACGACAAACCATGCGAAGACTGGTACGACTTCCAACAGGGTTCGTCACTATTAGGGGTCGGTCTACTATCTTAAGTTCCAATCCCAATCTATCTACTTGGTCACTACAGATGAATGAATGAGAAGCACTAGTATCAAACAAAACTCGAATAGGAATATCACTAATAGAAAATATATCTTAAATGATGACTCCCTTCCCCTTCTACTTTATTGACGGAGCACTTGACGAAGCCGAGATGGCGTCCGAAGCATATGCCTTCACCACCTGCTTATCCTTTACCGGTTCCGGACAATTCCTCTTCAAATACCCATGCTTATCACAATTATAGCATTTCTTCTTCTCACTCGTCTTGCAATCTCTAATTAGATGACCGTTCTCATTGCATTAGAAGCAAATAGGTTCCCAATTACCCTTCTTCTTACCACCCTTTCCTTGGGACTGCTTTCTCTTTCCATTCCACTTCTTCTTGCCTTCACCGTCGTGCTATGGCTTTGGCTCCTCTTCCTTAGTAGAAATAACAATAGCAGTCTTAGCTTTAGGGTATAATATCTCATGGCGAAGCGCCTTCTCTACTAGCTTTTCAAAAGGCTCATCAATATGTTCCACTAACTTCTCTCCGAGATAGTCATCCAGTCGTATTATGCACTTCTCATTATTTCTTAAGGGAGTGTCGATGAATGACATCCCATACTTAGACAAAGCATCAAACTCTGCCACATATTCCCAAACTTTCATCTGTCCCTGCTTGAGATTGGAAAATTTTCTGAACGGAACCGACTTTTGGGCAGTCGGAATAAACTTCTCCTAAAACCTCGTCTTAACTGATTCCAAAAAAACTGGTCTTTTGGAGTAGTAATATTGACAACATTCCACCAATTCATAGCTTGGCTTTGAAGCTATCTTGAAGCCAATTTTCTCTTCATAGCATCTTCCACCTCTATATCACCAAAGATGAGCTCACAAGTATCCAACCAATATTGCATTTCTATGGCTTACTCCATCCTATGAAAGGGCTTTCCTCTAAGAGTAGAATAATCTTTGCTCAGCTTGGCAAAATCAGCCCTAGGCGCACGCACCGGTGCACCTCCACTTATCACCACTCTAGGAGCATTCCTCATTATATTAGCCATCATAACATTGAACATGGCTTAAACATCAGGCGTAGCAGCTCCTGATCCCACTCCTTCCTCTACTCCTAAACTAGAATTC
The DNA here is from genome assembly GCA_030737815.1 of Allium fistulosum. NCBI lineage: Eukaryota > Viridiplantae > Streptophyta > Magnoliopsida > Asparagales > Amaryllidaceae > Allium > Allium fistulosum. The sequence goes on along the minus strand of CM060905.1, from coordinate 681,486,062 downwards.
CTCAGATCGTTCCTTGTATGCTGGCTTATTCTCCTCTATAACAAGAATGATCAGTCTCTCAGAAAGAAAATCATGTTTATAATGCTCATGTGCATGCGACTTATACTATATAATATATATTACTATATAGCTTTGAAAACCAAACTTATAACAAGTATGCACTCTCTCATATACATATATACTTTCGATCCAGTCTAAGGCAATAACACCTTCCTTATCTCAACTCGATCATGGTATCAACTCCAGTTAATCGTGTAACCAAAGCTCTGATACCAAATGTGATGACTGCCCTATACCACCAGCACCAATAGTATATAGATAGTGCGCTGCTGTTGTGCCCGACTGATTTAGGATGATCATCAGGGTTTAGAAATGAAAAAATGCAGTATATAACCTATCATATCTCACAGCTTATGGATAAAATATAATATCATAGATATAACATAACAAGCAGTAATAATTATGTGAACAAATCATCATCAAAGACCTAGATCCATAAAGTTATACATCAAATGTAGTAGAGTTTATACAACAGAAGTAAACTCAAATAAATTGTCTCAACAATAGTAATAAGCAAGCATTGTCACAGGCTCCACAGCATTGCTCAATAGAATAAGCGTAGACTCGATATATGTATATAATACGAGATAGCTCCATCCAGCCCATCCTCTGAACAGCTACTGCATCATCTAAACATGTTATCCAGTCTACTCATTTAAGTGTACCCAAAATAATAAGCGGCAAAGCATTAAACCTTAGATTAGACAATAGTCTGGTGTGAGCGGTAAATGAGTCTCAAAATACTATACATGTAAATATGGTGAGGAACAAGAGTACATGAACCATACCTGAGCTGTCCCTACAACAAAAGAGTCAGCATATAATACTATAATATGCTACTCTAAAATATCATAAAGGTGTACTACAAACCAAATAAAGGATATTAGTCTTCTAAGTATTCCTATCTTCAATACCTACTTCCCCTAATACCTATGAGTAATAGCTGACTAAAGAAAGAAACCATAGCATCCATCAAACAATCCTAACTATCGCTCCATGTGCTCTGAATATATGATAGCTTGTATGGCCTCCTTTCAACAAGGGACTAATGAAAATCCTGGTTCTCCGTTGTACTCTTGTATCTCACAGCCCAAAGCTAGATACTAGATTCAAAGCCACAGGTCCAGGGTATACGGATTCTCACTACCAATCCATGGGCGTCCCACTTATAATACCTCTACTTTGAGTATAGCAGAAAACACTCTGAGTATCAACGATTCCTTATCAAATACTCCCAAGTCCACCTTTGCTCCATTTGGACACCAAGCCATTCTTGTTCAATCTGCTTTTCATTATTCACAAGGAACCCTTCCACATTGCCCGATCCTAAGGCTCACTCCTTTTACGAGCCGCCATCTTCTGAACCTATAACGACCCATTTTTCCGTACAGTTTAAGCGACTAAAAACCACACATGACCTACTCAAATTGAACGGAAAGGTGGATAGTTAGAGGAAAGAAAGAAAAAAAAAGACTAGAAGAAACTAAACAACATAGATTCTCATAGCGGAACAAATAATCTATAATATACAACCAACCTTTACACAAAAACAAAACTTTAATATATGTATATACAAACATCAATCAGAGTATACTAACATATTTCAGCCTGGACAGTTATAACAACTTGTCCTTACAATTGCTAACAAATAAACCAACGAATGCAATGGAAAAATAACAATGTACGTGAATACGTCTCTGGGCCTCTAGCTCGTCTCATTAAAGCTCCAAAACATCCAACTAAACTTGGAGATATGCTCGGTCTGATACGAGCATTATAGGAAAACAATGCCTGGGTTAGTCTGGTAAAACCAGCGTGATGAACTCAAATCACAAGAAATTTTATTTATTATAGCTTGTAAATCCTTTAAAATCAAGGTATGTCGTAAGACCACACCGCACATGAACACGGATGGGTTTTTACCTTACGATAACCAAAGAATTTTAATAAAAAAATCTAGTGATATTATAATAATGCCTAAGGGTGAAAATAATAATAAAAAGTACCTAAGATGCTTGTGAGTGTACATCACAATAATACTAGGTATATAATCAAAAACCGATAAGGCATGTTCGCTAATTGTGTAGGATTTCCATGGAGGTGACCTCAGTACTTCGAGAACGACCCTCATGCACAAGGTTCAAAGATATTTTTCCGAAGCAGAGCCGACTACACCCTATGGATTTGCCAATCCTACTGGCCATGCCTCCTATCTCTAGTTTTAGTCATTTTCGATGGTGAGGCTACGTCTGACATTCTAGCTGACGCACCGCCATCAAAATAGATCATGGAATCTCACATGGATTCCCATACCCCAACGGGTCTCGGAATCACACATGGATTCCCATATCTCAAATAGATCTTGGAATCATGCACGGATTCTCGTACCCCAATGGGTCTCGGAACCGCACATGGATTCCAACATCTTAAATATATCACGAAACTCTTCCATAGAACCGTATATGGTTTCGGAGTGGTTACGGTTTTCGAGTTATCTCTTACGAGTACACTCTTCCATTTCCCTGGCGCTTCAAAAAGCAATCGTCGATTTTTCAAAATGCTCAATACCGGTTCTTTAGGAAATAATCAGACAATACATAAGAGCGGGGATCACCCTAGCCATTTAAGTGGCCTGATTTCCTTATCATTTGTCCTAGAAGAACAAACGAGCTTAAACGTACAGCATAGCACCACCGATGCTAACTATACCACATAATCCTTGTGTTTCTCCTAGATATTTCCAGAGTTAAAATCCTTCGGTGTTAAATAGGGAATATTTCCGTACCACCAAAATTAAGAAGGATTACATATTTAGGCCAAGATTTGATAGTCGGTTATTTAACTATCAAATAAACAAGCATTCAAAACGAAGATCACATTTCCCATGGTAATCACTAAGCCTATTAGATTAATTTTCCATTAACTTAAAATTATCTTTCAAATATTTATTAAAATATTCATATACTTATCTCACTAGTATAAGTGTATTGACACCATTTCTTTCAAAAATACTTGAAAACATTTTAAAAATAGATATAGAAAGCACTGTTCGGTATCAATCATGGATCGCAGTTTACTCAATGGTTACGTAGCTATCCTAGCAAATCCATAGAAAACTGTAGGCAATCCCCGCCCCTCGAATTACGCCATGAAATTCACCAATTTCTTTCCAAATTTCTTTATTTTGTAAATATCACCAAATCTATTTGTAAAGCTTCTTTATAAACCCCGATCTATTTATAAACATTCTTTATAAATCTCAAAACCCCATTCATAAAACTTCTTCTTTTTTAAATTTTTTACAGACTCACTGATAATTCTTTTATAAATTTCCAAAACCATTTATAAAACTCTTTCCCTATTTAAATACACTTTTTTAATCGACTCTTTAAGTCAGAAAGGTTCCCTAAATAACCATAAATTATTTAAAATAACTTTAAGTAATAAGTTATTATTTAAACATCCTTCTATTTCACTTAAATCGGATTTCATTTAAAATGATAACTTTAAAATCTTATTAATAATATATTTAATTAATTTTAAACACTATTATTGAATTAATAAGTTAACTTCAAAACCATATTAATATAATAATTAATTAACTTTAAAACGTTATTAAAACAATAATCAATTACATTAAACTAATATTGATATGAAAATTAATTAACCTATAAATATAATTAAATAACTTAAATCAATATAATTAAATAACTTTAATTAAAATTAATGTACAGTTAAATCACTTCAAATAAATAATTAAAATAAAAACTTTTAAAAAAAATAAATAAATAAATATTCTTATATAACTAAAGAAATAATTTTTAAGAATTATATTAATAAAGTAATTAACTTTAATCATTATTAAAACCAGTTATTAATTTTCTTTAAAACATTATTAATAAATAGTTATTACCTTTTAAATCTTATTACTAAATAATAATTATCTTTAAACCTTACAATAAAAATAATTATTATTAAAATAACTTTTAAATAGATAATTAACTTTTCAAATTTGGATGAAGCTTAATGATCACAATGGTACTTAAATAAGCTACCATATCATTCAATTTCACTTTCCAAGTTAATAACTAATATTTACATAATCAACCACTTTGTAAATAAATTCAATACTTAACCATCATGGTTTAACATATCACATATTCCTAGTGGCATATCAATTAAAGACATATAATCAAATCTCTAAATCTATAAAATAGCAGAACATGGATATATTCTGCTAATTAAATGTCAAATTAATTTAATTAGCGGAACGGTGTTTTATTCTGCTAAACATATGTCCAGTAACCATATTCAATCCAATTTAACTCAACAGTGTTTTTATTTGGCCAAATAAACATCAATAATTAAGGTATATAAATTTAAATGATGTTATTAATTAAAATAACGTAATTTAAATCCTATCTGTTTTCATATGTCATAATTTTTAAACATCCCAAAACTACCAACAAATTATACTACAATGTTATACTCGTCAATATGAGTCCAATGCTAAAATCCATGAGCAAAACGGATCACGGATGAGCAAGTTAGACTGGCTTGAACATAACATAGACTAATTTAATAATTAATTCATTTTCAAAACATTTCTCACGCAAAAGAGAATGAGCCCAGCCTACTAGCTTGCAAACGCGACCCGACTTCTCCTTTCCCCCTCCTCTTCTTCTTCCCCAATTGAATGCATGTGCATGTTTTTGAATGTGCATGCGTGCGCGAATACCCAACGATACCAAGATCTGGTCGACTATTTTGCAAACCAACTTCACCATTGGATTGCTCGCCCCTACCTCGACATGCCTGTACCCTCACCCTCTCGTCCGGTCATCCAATGGCGTCATGACATTCCCATGCCATGGATGAATTTCGTCCAGGTTCAACAAAAGACGCGACACTTTTTGGCTCCGATCTTCACCAAACAACGCCACCCGAAGCACATCGCCACCCTGGATCCAACGGCATGCTTCATTCAAGCTATCGTCGACCATAGCTTCGACAAAACGAGACCCTAGCTTGCAACCCCCGTCGATCATCGTAACGAAATGACGTCGAATTTACACCAAAAATACTATGCTTCGATGCGAACTCAATGGCGCTAGTGGCGTCGAACGATTCGACCCTGATCAAGAGATATGATTTTTGAACTTTGAGAACATTTATTCCCTCTTACAGTTATTTGACAGTTTCTTGCTCGATTCTTGTAGAAATAGAATGTGATCAATTTAAAAAAAACTAGAGAGGATGACGATCAACTTCTTAGTTGAAAGTTGAGGCTAAAAGTGTATGGTTTACGAGCTTTTGATTTTTGAATGAGAGGAGGTGCATTTTTTTCCACTGGAAAAAATAAAAGGATAGAGGAAGAGAGGGCAATGTCAAAAAGCAGAGGAAGGAAGCCTGATCACACACATATATATATTAATATGTTTAAATACCCAAAGTTATTGAAAACATATGATAAGTGAAAGTGCAAGTACAGGGGACAAAGGAACACAACGACGGCATGCTGAAGGAGGACAAAGTAGTTGTAGGGTAAAAGAAGAACAAGAAGTTGACTGCTGGATGAAAGAAAAGGCTACATTGTACAATGTGCTCTTGTATATTGTATATACATATTTTGTTTTAAAATTGAATAGATTACGGTATCCGCTACACACCATATCACATCAGTGTACAAGCCACGAACGACAGAAAATGAAATATGATCGCGTACAAAATTGGGACGCAATCATAAAACAACAATAAAATAGACAAGTTATCAAGTACTGTGAAGTTTTCAAAATTGCCAACGTTTGCCATAAAATACGACAAACGAAAATTTACTTATTTTCCAAATTATAAATTATGGAAAAATTCCAAAAATTAAATTAAAAATACTTCATTAAAAATATAGCAGTTATTTGGAACATAGATTTTATTATAAACCCGAAATCAAATATTTAAAACTAATTAAATATTCTAGAAATCAAAGTGATAAAAATTCCAGGTTGTTACACTCTCCCCTCTTAAAAAGAATTTCATCACAGAAATTTCACCACATGAACAACCAATCATAAGCTTGCATGATGATCATAGTTCATTCATTAACTAAATCTGATTCGATCACTACTCGAATACATAACTCTTTTCCAAACAAGTATCGCTTGCCCGATTTCCTAGTGCGGACTCTGAACAAGTTCCTTGATTAGGAACGTCTGTTCTCCTTACACAGTCGTAGACTATGATAGAAAACTTTAGTTCCATGTTAAGAACTCTCATCAAGTGCTCGCCGTCAAAAATCAAGTAATAGATCCTTATTTGGAAGGGTGTGAAACACCTCAAGTCATATACTTGAATCTTAGATCAAAAACTATATGAAAAGAGAAATGATCTATGTCCAACTTACGCACTTATTTAATTAGTTCTCATTAATACCAATTCTCTTTTCACAAAATTCCAATGTAGATTCAACATTTTAACATGATGCAACCTTAGTTATGAAATCCTTTTCATAAAATCATTTCAATTTATTAATTGCATAATACTCTCCTACCCCTAAGAATGCATACAAAACATCAGATTTTCAATTCTGTTAACTTTTAACTATTCAGATGTAGGTCCAAAATAATTTTGAATCTTAAAACTGAGTCGACCAATACAACTTCTTTACCTATTCGGTCTGGTAAGTAACTAAGAACAGTAGGATGCTGGTATCCAAATTCCATCCTGGAATCTACTTTTCTTTAGACACTTAGAGGTAAAAATGTTTACTAGCCGGCCCAATAACATTAAGTGATTTTTAAATTTTTAGATGTTAAAGTTTAAAGACACGGTTTAATAAAACATAGTTTGTTAAACCTTCTTAATAAATTTGACTTAATAACAACTTCATTAATTAACCCATTTTAAATCAAGATACCTTTATATTTTGGAAACTTAAGAGCCAAATACCCGAATTTTTATTTCAATTTTTTTTAATGATACTATATATATTTTAATCCACAACATATATATATATAACCCGAGTAACCCCAAAATGTAACCAAGGAACTGGGTACAACTAAACAGTATTATATATTCCCTTACCAAGAAGGGTAATACTTAAGAGAAGAATTTACCATCCGAACGTATCTCTTACCCATTTTTAGTTATTTTCGAGCCACTCACACTAGTTAACTTAAAACCACTTTTTCCTTTTCCAAATCCATTTTGAAACAATACTAAATATATTTCCAAATAAATAGTTTTTATTAAACCATCAATTTCCAACTTACTTTGGATTCGTATGAATTCAAACCCGTCTTGATCGTACAATGACAAAAGAAATAATTTACTAAGTGCACAATACCATTCGCCTAAGCAAACATCCAATTGTCACTTAGAAGATTATTCTGATCACCACAAAACAAATCGGGACTTATTTCCCAAACCAATCTAAAGAAAACACATCCTTCTTTAAAGTTCCTTTTTAAAGATATTTATACTTAAATATATTTCTAAGCATGTTATTTTCAAAATATTGATACACCAAAAACCCCTTTAAGAAAACTATTATTACCATTTCCAAAGTCATATATACTCTAAAACTATCTCAAATAAAATTATTATTTCTTTTCTCCAAAATCGTTTAAAATGAAATTATACATATTTACTCTATGGGAAATCAAATCATACTTTTGGAATCATATCAAAATTTGCTTTATCAAAACAATTATATAGCGAGATCCTAATGGTAGCAATTTCCTACTTAGAAACTCGAAAATGGACACCAACGATGTTGCAATCATTGTCGAAATTATTTTTCAGCGACCGAAGTGAGTTCAGTGCCATTATCTCCTTGAAAATCCTTAGAAATATTTTTATCCTGAAATTATTTTCAAATATTATTATTAACTTCTAAACCTTGAAAACCATTTTTTCGAAATCACCGGGATTTAAACTCTCAAATTTCTTTTATTTATACACACATTTTTATAAATCAAATTTATAAAATACCTCCTTTTAAAGGAAATCATTTCTCAAATATTTATTGCGAAAATATTCTAGCTTCCTTATATAAATCATTTTCAAAATATATATTTCATAAATATTTAAGTTTTCTTTTAATAAACTTCTTTTATAAAACCCTAATTTAATACAACCAACTTCTATATTCAATCATTTCCAAAATACTCCAAATTCCTTTTAATAAAACAACATTTATCAAAACCAAATTTTAACCCAATATTATCAACGAATGCCCTGTAGTCAAACTGTGAAACATAATTCACAAGGTGTTCATTTTCAATGTTCCCAAAATTCCTATCTATCCAACCCAGTTTCCAAAAGAAGATTCTAGATAGATTAACCGATAATTGTCAATGCTCAGAAATGGGCGAGCATGACCAATCCAATCCTAGATGATAATGATGGAATATTATCATTTCTATTAACCAAGCACAACCAAGAATAACTATATTAAATTTTCGAAAAATTATTCTTATATATATAATATAATGTTAGGTAAATTATTTCATTTACCCATTTTAAAACAATACTGTGTCAATTGGTCTTGTTCGAGTGATTAGGAAATCCCTATCGATAAGTTTGCCAAACGCATCGTCCAAAATTCTTAAGCCACTCAACAGATCAAAAAACACAATACAAAACAATTTATTTTATATCACTAACAAATACGTGCTCTTATACACACACACACACACTCAAACTTATTCTAGGATCCCACTTACCCTATCTCAAATGAGTCAACCTCACCAAAGCCTAGGTGTTCGCTCAACCTAAGCTCTGATACCAACTATAAGGACTCACTTTTTCGTACAGTTTAAGCGGCCAATGAACCGCACATGACCTACTCAAATTGAATGGAAAGGCGGATAGTTAGGGGAAAGAAAGAAGAAAGAAGACAAGAAGACAAGAAGAAACTAACTAACTCAGAATCTCACAACGGAACAAATAATCTATAATATACAACAAATCTTTACACAAAAAAAACTATAAATATGTATATACAGACATCAATCAGAGTATATTAACCTATTTCAGCCTGGACAGTTATAACAACCTATCCTCATAATTGCTGACAAATACAATAATGGATGCAATGGAAAAATAACCATGTATGTGAATACAACTCTAGGCCTCCAGCTCGTCTCCTGAAAGCTCCAAAATATCCGACTAAACCTGGAGATATGCTCGATATGACTCGAGCATTATAGGAAAACAACGCCCGGGTTAGTCTAGTAAAACCAATGTGAGAAACTCAAACACAATAAATTTTATTTATTATAGCTTGTAAATCCTTTAAAATCAAGGTATCTTATAAGACCACACCGCGCATAAAACGGAAAAGTTTTTACCTTACGATAACCAACGATTTTAATTAGAAAATTTAGTGATATTATAATAATGCCCAAAGGTGAAAATAATAATAAACAAGTAGTTGTGATGCTCGTGAGTGTACATCACAACAATACTAGGTATATAATCAAAAATCGATAAGGCATGTTTGCTAATCGTGTAGGATTTCCATGGTGGTGCCCTTAGTACTTGGAGAACGGTCCTCCTGCACAAGGATCAGAGATATTCTTCTGAAGCGGCATACATCCCTAGTGATGTACCATAGGAAAAACATAGCTGGTCTCGCTAAGACCAAGTGCATCGCCCCATGCATGCATAATAACTGTAAGAAACGTCTAGGAGGAGCCGATTACACCCTATAGGTTTGCCAAACTTGCTGGTCAGGCCTCCTATCTCTGGTTTTCGTCATTTCCGCTGGTGAGGCTACGTCAGACGTTCTAGCTCACGCACCGCCATCAAAATAGATCATGGAATCCCACATGGATTCCCATATACCAATGGGTCTCAGAATCACACATGGATTCCCATATCTCAAATAGATCTTGGAATCACGCATGTATTCCCGTACCCCCAACGGGTCTCGGAAAAGCACATGGATTCCAATATCTCAAATATATCACGAAACTCCTCCATAGAACCGTATATGGTTTCGAAGTGGTTACAATTTTCGAGTCCTCTCTTACTAGTACACTCTTTCATTTCCCTGGTGCTCCAAAAACCAATCGTCGATTTTTCGAATGCTCAATACCAGTTCTTTAGGAAATAATCAGACAATACATAAGAGCGGAGATCACCCCTTAACCGTTTAATTGGACGGATCTCCTTATCATTTGTCCTAGAAGAACAAACGAGATTATACGTACAATATAGCACCACCGATGGTAACTATTCCATATAATCCCTGTGTTTCTGCTAGAAATTTCTAAAGTTAAAATCCTTCGGTGTTAAGTAAGGAATATTTCCATACCACCAAAATTAAGAAGGATTACATATTTAGGCCAAAATTTGATAGTCGGTTATTTGACTATCAAATAAACAAGCATTCAAAACAAAGATCACATTTTCCAAGGAATCACTAAGACACTTAGATTAATTTTCCATTAATTTAAAATTATCTTTCAAATATTTATTAAAATATTCATATACTTATCTCACCAGTATAAGTATATTCACACCATTTCTTTCAAAAATACTTGAAAACGTTTTTAAAATAGATATAGAAAGCACTGTTCGATATCAATCATGGATCGCAGTTTACTCAATGGTTACGTCACTATCCCAGGGAATCCATAGAAAATTGTGGGCAATCCTTGCCCTCGAATTATGCCATGAAAATCATCCATTTCTTTCCAAATTTCTTTATTTTATAAATATCTATAAATCCATTTGTAAAGCTTCTTTATAAACCCCCAATCTATTTATAAAAATTCTTTATAAATCTCAAAACCCCATTTATAAAACTTTTTTTAAAAAAATTTTACAAACTCATTAATAAATTCTTTTATAAATATCCAAAACCATTTATAAAACACTTTCCATATTTAAACACACTTATTTAATAGACTCATTAAGTCGGTAAGGTTCCCTAGATAACCATAAATTATTTAAAATAAATTTAAATAATAAGTTATTATTTAACTATCCTTCTATTTCACTTAAATTAGATCTCATTTAAAATGATAATTTTAAAATCTTATTAATAATATGTTTAATTAATTTTAAACACTATTATTGAATTAATAAGTTAACTTCAAAACAATATTAATATAATAATTAATTAACTTTAAAATGTTATTAAAACAATAATCAATTACTTTAAACTAATATTAATATGAAAATTAATTAACCTATAAATATAATTAAATAACTTAAATCAGTATAATTAAATAACCTTAATTAAAAATTAAAGTATAGTTAAATCACTTCGAATAAATAACTAAATTAAAAACTTTTTAAAACAATAATTAAATAACTTTTTAAATAATAATTAAACATTCTTAAATAAATAAATAAATAACTTTTAAGAATTATATTAATAAAGTTATTAACTTTAATCATTATTAAAAACAATTATTAATTTTCTTTACAACATTATTAATAAATAGTTATTACCTTTTAAATCTTATTACTAAATAATAATTATCTTTAAACCTTATAATAAAAATAATTATTCTTAAATTAACTTTCAAATCAATAATTAACTTTTCAAATTTGAAATAGGCTTAACGATCACAATGGTACTTAAATAAGCTACCATATCATTCAATTTCACTTTCCAAGTTAATAGCTGATATTTACATAATCAACGACTATGTAAATAAATTCAATACTTAACCATTATGATTTAACATATCATATATTCCCATATCAATTAGCGATATATAATCAAATATCCAAATCTATAAAATACCAGAATGGGGATTTATTTTACTAATTAAATGTCAAATTAATTTAATTAGAGGAACGGTGTTTTATTCCACTAAACAGATGTCCAGTAACCATATTCAATCCAATTTAACTCAACAGTATTTTTATCTGGCCAAATAAACATCAATAATTAAGGTATATAAATTTAAACAAAGTTATTAACTAAAATAACATAATTTAAATCCCGTCCGTTTTCATATGTCATAATTTTTAAACATCCCAAAACTACTAACAAATTATACTGCAATGTTATACTCATCAATACGAGTCCAATGCAAAAATTCATGAGCGAAACGAATCATGGATGAGCAAGTTAGCTTAGCTTGAACATAACATATACAAATTTAATAATTAAATCGTTTTCAAAACATTTCTCACCCAAAAGAGAACGAGCCTAGCCCACAAGCTTGCAAACCCGACTCGACTTCTCTTTTCCCCCTCCTCTTCTTCTTCCCCAATTGAATGCATGTACACGTTCTTGAATGTGCAAGCGTGCACAAATACCCAACGATACCAAGCTTTGGTCGACCATTTTTCGAACTGAATTCACCATTGGATTGCTCGCCCCTATCTCGACATGTCTGCACCCTCACCTCCTCGTCCGGTCATCCCATGACATCGCGACATTTCCATGCTGAGGATGAATTTCGTCTAGGTACGAAAAAAGACACGACACTTTTTGGCTATGATCTTCACCAAACTACATCGCCCAATGCACATTGCCACCCTAGAACCAACAACATGCTCCATTCAAGCTATCGTCGACCATAGCTCCTACAAAATGAAGCCCTAGCTTGCAACCCCTGTCGATCATCATCATGAAATGCCGTCGAATTTACACCAAAAATACTACGCTTCGATACGAACTCAACGGCGCTAGCGGCGTCGAACGATTCGATCCAAATCAAGAGATATTATTTTTTGAACTTTGTGAACATTTATTCCCTCTTGCTATTATTTGACGATTTCTCGCTTGATTCTTGATGAATCGAACGTGATCAATTTAGAAAAAAACTAGAGAGGATGATGATCAACTTCATAGTTTAAATCCGAGGCTAAAAGTGGATGGTATACGAGCTTTTGATTTTTGAATGAGAGGAAGTGCATTTTTTGTTCCATAGGAAAAAATAAAAGAATAGAGGAAGAAGAGAGCAATGTCCGAAAGCAGAGGAAGGAAGCCTGATCACACACATATATATAGATTAATATGGTAAATACCCAAAGTTATAGAAAACATATGCTAAGTGAAAGGGCAAGTACAGGGGACAAAGGAACACAACAACGGCATGGTGAAGGAGGGCAAAGCAGAAGTAGGGGAAATAAAGAACAAGAAGTTGGCTGCTGGATGAAAGAAAAGGCTACACTGTACAATGTGTGCTCTTGTATATTGTATATACATATTTTGTTTTGAAATTAAATAGATTACGGTATCCGCTACACACCATATCGTGTCCGCGTTCAAGCCGCGAATGACAGAACATGAAATATGATCACGTATGGAATTCAAACACGATTGCAAAACAACAATAAAATAGACACGTTATCAAGTTCTGTGAAGTTTTCAAATTGCCAACGTTTGCCGTAAAATACGATAAACGAAATTTACTTATTTTCCAAACTAAAAATTATGAAAAAATTCCAAAAATTAAATTAAAAATATGTCATTAAAAATCAAGCAGTTATTTGGAACAAAGATTTTATTATAAAAACCCCAAATCGAATATTTAAAACTAATTAAATATTCCAAAAATCAAAGTGATAAAATTCTGGGTCATTTTAGAACCTACTCCCAACATGAGCCAACATCCGAAGGCTATATCTTTTCATCATGTTGTTACATTGCCATCCAACTCTGATGCGAACAAGGCAACACCTCTAGCATGATCTAAGACCTCTACTTCATCTCCTAGAAGCTTCACCTTCATTTGACTCACTATGAAAAGTTGACACTAGCCTCTCATGTAGGTCCCGACCTCTCCTCTTAGCCAATTATTGGTCAAGTTTCTATCCCCCTTCCTTACTTCTAGTACTCCATGCCAAGATGATCCGACTCCGACCTCTCAATCCAAACAACTCGATTCTCACTCTAAAGCACCTACTTCAAACTCTAGAAAACAAGTCGTCCTAGCCTCCAACATTTAGCCAATCACCTAACCATCACTTTAGGCAACCTCTACTAGCAACACCCTTGCTCTCCCCAAAATCGCCGACTTGCTGGACCAACTCACCAAACTCGGTACCGACCTCTCATGTAGGTACCGACTTTTGTACTTAGAGAATCTAGACCTGCGACTTGAACCCCAAGCTCTTCCAATACTCTATAGCCTTCCCTCCATGTTTCATCCAATTCCAACCGACTTTGCCTCCGATTTGCTCAATTCACCCACCTAACTTTCTATGCAATCACAGCACTAGTAAATGACATTAAATCACATCGTCCAACATTTAACAACAAGTAACCTTATGCAATTAAACATGCAATCCATCAAAACAAGACAAACAAGTCAATTTCTAACATAGATCTACATATTGCATGAATATATGAGCATGAACAAGGGTGATTTCTAATCAGTCTAAATCATATACATAGTTTAACATGTAATTAATGTTGGAAAAGGTTTTAGGGACAAAAATCAATTTAAAACATGTTAAATCCTATGATGTTACCATGTAAACATGCATAGTATAGTGAGAAGGCATAAATCAATCATCAATTACCAAATTCAACCAATTTGTATATAAATCTAATTCGGAAAGCAAAGAAAGGCATCCCAAATTAAGCAAATCGATGATCTCCATCTTCTAATTGATGACCTAATCATTAATCAACAATCTAATTTTATTTAAGGAGTGATTTGGATGAATTGGGATGAACTTAGGGCTATTTACGGTTTAGAACTGATTTAAAATGAGAAGGAAAGTTTTCCTTTAACTCCTACAGCCCTTAGTTATAGTAATCTCTAATTAGACTAATGGGCCAACTAATGGACGTAACTAATTACACAATAATTTTGGTCGGTAGCTTTTAAAACTAAAAACAGGCATAACTTCCAAACCGTAAGTCCATTTTTCTATTATGACCACTCTATGGAAGTGAAACCAACATCCTAAAGCGGTGGAATTGGTTTGAGACCCTAATTAAACTCCTATAAAAAGTTATAGCCCAAACAATAATTTCCGGGTCAAAATGGTCACATTGAAATTCAGGAAAAATCGTAGGTGTGTAAAATGTCCTTAAGGGTCATATTCCAGAATTATAGAATCATATAACCTCATACGAATATAATAAAAATATTTTACGATCCTCCGATACATTAAATACGGATCATTACATAGGTGTTCACTCAACTTAAGCTCCGACAATTAAAACATCCATGGTATTCGTGTGTCGATCATGTAGGCGTCTGAAAGACAGACCGTTGGAATATAAGAAAAGAAGAGACAAGAAGAAAGAAACATAGAATCTTACAACGTATGGAAATCATATATAATAGGACATAAGATAGTACATACAATCACTCCTAAAATGAAATGTCACAGTTATAATAAGCACTAAATTTAGCCAGGGACAATTATAATTACTTTCCCCCACAATGTTGATACATGACTATATACAAATAGCTGCGAAAATAAATAGATAACTAGATAACGGTGAAGTCTCCTACTCCAGATCCTCTAAAATGCATTTGTGAGAATTTGGACTAGTTGGTTAATCAAAAATTAGAGTACCTAAGAGTTTAAGGGAAAAAAGAAAAACTTTAGGTCAGACATGGGTCTGGTGTGAGCAAACTTAAAACATATGATTTTAAGAAAAATAAAGGTATCTCGTAAGACCATGCCACACAAAAACATGGACGGGTTTTTACCTTATAATAACCAAAATATTTATACTTAAAATCAAAGATATTATTGTTGATGTCTAGGTTTGAAAATAAATATATATAACATAGCTGAAATGTTTGCATCTCACATTCTAGTATTGGCACAACTAAGCCCTAAAGCACGTATTGGAAAATGGATTCCAACAATGACAAGGTAAGGGACTACCTTCCGTACAGTACCCCTCTAGAGAAAATGTACTAAGGCTACAAATATTGCACCTCTATGAATATGGACTGGCCTACCCCTTTCTTGGTAGTACCGAATATGATCACCCCTCGGTTGCAATCAACTACCGTACCAGGCCTAAAGCATATATAAATCCATAAATACCAATATAGATCAGGCGATGACCATACCCTAATGGGATCGACCGATATAGCCCTGCGGCATAACTCCTATTTTAGTGATTAGCAGGTGTGAGGCTTGAGGCAATGATTACCATTTTTAGCAAACCCATCTTGGAATAATAACACCGCCCTTTAGGACACAATGCAATGCCAACATTCATCCATTTAAGTTATTCCTAGATCAAACAAACATACTAACCTTGCTACCTACCAATTTGGAACCACCTTCAGGATAGGTAGTACAACTTCATAGCATACTTGACGATGATTCAGAACACAAAGCGTTTGTTAGTTTAAAGTGGTTCAGATAAACCATACTTATTCGAAACCGGTGTCTCCAAACTAAAGCAATGAATTTTCAACTAATTTAATTTTGGTTCTTTTAGAAGTATGCGAACAAATATAAAAGTCCTCATCAGGGGATCTCGAATATACATTCTTAAAAGCGAACTACGTTTTAGAGGAATGGATCTTCATAGGAGGATCTCAAACTATATGAAATTGTGAAGTTTTTATATACTTTCCAAGTCAAATAGATCAAGTTATCGATAATGGACAAACCACTATCTAGTGTAAGTGTATAGTTTGCATATGGAAAATCAAACATCATTTACTTATCACCACTTTTCGATTTCAACTCCGTACTACCTCGATTAACAAAGAAATCGAACAAGTTAGAGCACTAACCATGCCTCGATGATATTTTTAATTCTCACAGATAGAAACGGGCTTCCATAATTTGAAATTTAATGTCGATTATAAGATGAAGTACCATCCATGTACTTAATTTATCATGACCTATTTATAGAAATTAAGCATCTTATACTTATCTGTTTTTGACATTTTTTCTTCTCTATCCCTTACCCAGAATCGAAGCAAGGTAAGTCCGAAACTAGTTGCACCTGGCCTTGTCTTAGTTAAAACACTCTGTTCTAGATCTTACAAATAGAGGAAAGTCTACTCATCGGCTTTTAGTGCTAAATATAAGATGACTTACTTTACATAAATGTGTCGATATTTTAGCGCTACTTATCATATTTGTTTTATGATACTTAATGCCATAGACATAGAAATCCCTTATTTAAAACAAAGTCCTTTTTAAAACAATCGTAAAACCTGAAAGTGTACATGTAGTACTAAGGATCGTGTAATATGGTATATAAATGCGGAAACTGGTAATAACAGTAAAGTAAAAATTAAAGTAAGCACACCAGGAATTTTTATACTGGTTCGAACTTCCCGTTCTACGTCCAGTCCCAGAATACCCTCTGGATTTAAACTAAACCCCTCACTTAACCCAGAGGAATAGGTATACGACACCTGAGCAGCCGAACAGGAATTTTTCCGCCTCAACAGCCGAAGAGGACTTCAACTTAATACAAATAGTTTGTTGACGAATGTGTTCTGAATAACACTGATTGTCTTTTGATAGTACAACTTTCCTATAATCAAATCCTCAAGAGTATATATGTGTGTGAAGATTTCGAAGGAAGATAATCACGTAGAATCGAAGTATATGAATTAAATCAAGGATTCTAGTGATATTAAATAAGAATGAATGCTTTTATTTGCAGAAATAAATAGAGAATAGATTTTAGAATTATAAACAAGAATCGGTGATTGTAGAAGTGAATTGAACATGTTTATATAGTTGTAGAATAGTTACAATCTTTCATGAAGAGTTTCGATCAAGAGTTGTGTCCATATCTGTTGGATTAAAGAACATTCCTCTTCATGAATAATTGCACCTCTTTAGAAAACTAGTCGTTGTGTTCTGGTCGGTTGACCGAGAAACCTGGGCCGGTCAGCTGAGTTTACAGATATAAATAAAACGGTACATATCTATGCATTGGACACAGAGTCGGTCGGTCGGCCGACCTGCTGTTAATTGCACAGTGATACTTATTTTTGTATAGATCAATTTTGTGTGTATGTGTAACTACTTGAGGAATGATTTTAACAAATTTCTAAGACTCAATAAAATAAAATATTCATACTAATATCTGGATTGTAGTCTTGTCTCCTTTGTAGTGTTCA
This sequence comes from Allium fistulosum, assembly GCA_030737815.1. Classification (NCBI taxonomy): domain Eukaryota; kingdom Viridiplantae; phylum Streptophyta; class Magnoliopsida; order Asparagales; family Amaryllidaceae; genus Allium; species Allium fistulosum. The sequence goes on along the minus strand of CM060905.1, from coordinate 681,467,961 downwards.
ATATACGGTTATTCTCCTTTTTGTCGCTTTCGTATGGTATTCTCGTCGTATGATCTCTGAAGCTTGTGTCATGAATCAAAACTCATGAATCAACATTCTCCCCCTTTTTGATTGATGACAATACTTATGTGACGAAGTAGTATTATAATTCTCCCCCTGAATATATGACGACTTTTCTGCAAAAACTTTGTTAGCTTTCATATATTTCTCCCCATTTGTCATCGACAAAAAGGAATACTTACTAGATGTAATATGTAAAAGCAATATGGAACATATAACATATGTAAGAGAACATCAAGTTATAACTATTACATATTAATAATGTTTTCGTACTACAACATCTAACAATAGACATAATGCTCATAAAGAAATTCTTGAAGTTAAATTGTAAAATAGTACGATTACTCATCATCGTCGGAATCCCAAAATTCTGGACGAATATTTTCTTCCGGAGGAACATGTTCCTTACCACGTCTTTGAGTGTGAGGAGCGTGAGTTCCCGATGTACCGGAACTTGTGTTATCTGAAGTAGACCAAGAAAAATTTGGTGCGGGTCTTTTTCCGGAAGCAACAAAATGAAGCACCGGCTTCGAAAGTACATGATAAGGCATCCCATAAATTCACAAAGAAGCCCTTGATTTTCTTGAAACGACCATCAATTTTTCGTAGCCGGGCATCCAAAGCTAGTTGATTTCGAGCCAAAATATCAATGGTCGCCTCCGTACTAGTTCTGGGAGTTGGTCTTTGAATTGAATGCTGGCGAGTTAGACGTTCCATACAATGAGTTGATGGTTGCGGTGTGGAAAAGCTACGGCATAGTTGTTCTCGAGGAGTAGTATGCCATTGGTGAAAAGTTGAAATTTTGGAAGGTGCATCGGGTAACTTCATTAGTTTTATGGTTCGTGAGTCAAAAGAACGAACTTTGGATGTTTCGGATTCCGGATCATGGGTAACGAAGCTATTAATCAACCTCATTATGTATTCTCCATAATAAATATGGAGCATCTTTCCTTGGTTGAAAGAGAGAAAATCATCCATAAGAAGTTGTGCCCAATTTACTCGTATATTTCCGCACATAGCATACAATGCTTTGAAGTTTTCGGGATATACTAAGTGGTATGAACCCCCTCTTGGAACTATAGACTTCATCATGAATCGATGAAAGAGTCGGGCTTTAGGTCGAAGGGATAAAGTTTGCCTTAAATCAGTAGCATCATCTTCAAAAAATAGATGGCTTAGACTGTCACGAGTTGATATATTACAATCTACATTGTGTAACGAAATTCCACCCGGTCGAGCATGTAAAATGTGGTTAATTCGATCTATTGAGAGAAAAAATGAAGTACCACAAATCGATGTCCAAACACAATTATCAGTGTTTCTTGGTGGATCAACAAGATTAAGGTTTGCTAGAAATAACTTGACCATAATATGATTGATTTTCAAGTTATTTTTCCTATGGTCAAGAAATGTATCAAGACCACTCTCAAGGGCGGCATTTTCAATACCGTAGGAAGCAAAGTTAGGATAACTTACAAATGATTCTTCAAAGATTTTGGCATCTTGAAGTTTTATCCATCTTTGAAGAGCTATATCATTAACTAGCCATGAAGCAATTTGTGTATCCACTGGAGTAGATGAAGAAGAGCCACCAGTTGTCTTTGATTTCTTCTTGGGAGCCATTTGATTTTGGAAGAAAAGATTAAAAATTTGAGAAGTTTTAATGGGGTCTAGGTTTAAGAAACTGTTATTGGGAAAGTAAGAGTGAATAGGTAAGTTGAAAAGTTAATGGATAGGTTGTTAAAAAGAAATATAAGTAGTCGTTTTATACGTTCGATCGACCGAATGATTGGGTCGGCTGACCGAGCTGTTAATCTGAAAGGTGTTAAAACTTTCGGGAAGGGTTCGGCTGACCGACTCAGAGTATTCGGTATACCGAGCCTGTTGGAAATGTTTGTTTGTAATTCTCGGGAAGGGTTCGGCTGACCGACTCGGGGTGTTCGGTCGACCGACCATGTTAGATGTGTATTTTTTTTTGCAGTTTTATATATAATAAAAATATAGAAATGTATTTTATTATCAATGCACTATACATCTTATTTGTAACACCAACAACATACATATATATATATAACATGCTTAGCCACCATTTAAAATCTGCGTTCCCATGAGTTTGGAGATGGAACATCTTCTATCGGTGATCATCTTGGAGTTATTGGAGTTTGAACAGGATTTGACGAGGATGAGGGTCTATAAGAAGGTTCAGCAACATCTTCCTTCTTTGATGAACAAATTTTCATGGCAATCTTTTCTAGAAAACTTAAACGTCTTGCCGTGACTTTTTGTTCATAGTAGAGTTCCCGTTGCATATCCATTTGTTGTCGTAGGTAGTGATGTATTTCATCAATTTTTTTGTTTGGTGGTTGGAGATATTACCATCGTATTCTTCCTTTTTTTCTTTTCAGGTGTATAGCCTGTATGGGAGTCTTCCCATGGTTTCCACCCATGTCAGGGTTCTTCATCTGGAGAGGAGAAGTCTAGAACACGTTTAGGCATGGGAAAGGTAGGATAGGGACCATTTTCAGGGATGCGGTCGGAACCATCATCGTCCGGAGATGTGTATGATAGATGAGAATTTTCAGAGTTATAGTAGTAATTGTTTGAAGACATTTTTCAAGTTTTGTTTTTTTTAAAATTTTCTTAGAATATGTTCTAAAAGATAAGCGTAGTACATATATATAAACATCTATTTGCTGAAAAATTAGTGGATTGAAACTAATTTTAACTATAATCACAGAATTTTAAGAATAAAATTGTTTGTAAATGTATGATTTATAACTTAAGAGCTAAATATAGTTTTTCTGAAAACAAAACAGATAAAATAAATTTTAAAGAGAACTAAAACAAGAAACACCCATAGCTCAAGTAGCTATAACACAACATCTAACAAGCAAGTCAGGGGTCATGAGTTCGAGTTCCGCTTTGGTCAGAAATAAAACAATTTTTGTTTTTCGATATTTTTGCATATTTTTATTCATAAATCTTTAAACGACATTATACCTAAATCACGTCTAAGTTTTATAAAAATATTTTCATTTATTGGTTTAGTAAAAATGTCAGCAATTTGATTTTCAGTATTGATAAATTCTAAATTTATTAATCCTTTTTCCAAACAATCACGAAGAAAGTGATGACGAATATCGATGTGTTTTGTTCGTGAGTGATTGACCGGATTTTTAGAAAGATTTATTGCACTAGTATTATCACAATAAATTATAGATTTTTCAAGATGACGATTAAAATCTTGTAGTGTTTGTTGCATATATACGACTTGTGCACATGCCAAAGCAGCAGATATATATTCTGCTTCACACGTCGATAAAGAAACACAGTTTTGTTTCTTACTAAACCAAGAGACTAAGGAACGTCCAATGAAATGACACGTTCCACTCGTACTTTTTCGATCCGTCCGACTTCCTCCAAAATCAGCATCGCTATAGGAGACTAATTCGAAAGGACATTCTTTCGGATAAAATAGTCCGAAATCTTTGGTTTTAGTTAGATAACGAATAATGCGTTTAACTGCTCTCATATGTGACTCTTTGGGATTTGCTTGAAATCGAGCACATAAACAAACACTCATCATTATATCGGGTCGACTTGCTGTTAAATAAAGTAAAGAAACTATCATACTACGATATAGCTTCTGATCAACACTTTTGCCCTCCTTGTCTCTATCAAGATGAGTAGTTGTGCTCATTGGAGTTGGCTTGGTAGAAGTGTTTTCCAGACTAAATCGTTTAATTAAATTATAACAATATTTTTCTTGATTAATAAAAATTCCATTTTCAATTTTTTTTAATTTGTAATCCAAGAAAATATGACAATTCTCCCATATGAGACATTTCAAATTCATTTGTCATTATCGTCGAAAATTCCTGACATAGTTTTCATTTGTCGAGCCAAAAATGATATCATCAACATATATTTGAATTATTAAAATATCTTTATTAGTTTTCTTAATAAAAAGCGTTTGATCTACTTTACCAATTTCAAAACCAAATTCTAATAAATAGCTTTTAAAACGATCATACCAAGCACGTGGTGCTTGTTTTAAACCGTATAACGCCTTTTTGAGTTTATAAACATGATCCAGATATTTTTCATGATTAAAAGGAGGTGGTTGTTCAACAAAAACATTTTCTTTTATGTATCCATTTAAAAATGCACTTTTAACATCCATTTGATAAAGTTTAAACTTATGAAAACACGCGAAAGCTAATAAGATTCGTATTGCTTCAAGTCAGACGACTGGAGCAAACGTTTCTTCGTAATCAATTCCTTCTTCTTGATTATATCCTTGTGCAACTAATCTAGCTTTATTCCTGGTTATATTTCCTAGTTCATCTACTTTATTTTTGAAAAACCATTTAGTACCGATGACTGATTGATCACTAGGTCTAGGAACGAGTTCCCAAACTTCGTTTCGTTCGAATTGATTTAGTTCTTCTTGCATGGAAAGAATCCAGTAGTCATCAGTTGATGCTTCTTTTATATTCTTAGGTTCTATGTTAGAGAGAAAAGCTACATGACCAACTTGATTTAATTAATGTCTGGTTTTAACATTCGTATTAACTTCTCCAATTATATTTTGCACAGGATGATCTCATAAAATTCTAGGTGGAGATTTTATTATATTAGGAGTAATGTTTGTATTGGTTTCATGAATATCAAAATTTTCATTTGTATTACTATTTTCATTCTGAGTAGTTTCATCATCAGAATCAATAGTAACAATTGGATTTATATTTTTAAAATTTTCGTCAAATGAAACATGTAAGCTTTCTTCAATAATTTGAGTTCGTTTATTATAAATTCGATAAGCCTTGCTTCGTTCCGAATATCCAACGAATATTCCTTCATCGGATTTTGGATCGAATTTTCCTAGCTGATCTTTAGTATTTAAAATAAAACATTTAGAACCAAAAACTTTAAGATATGAAATATTTGGTTTTCTTCCATTTATAAGTTCATATGGAGTATTCTTAGTTAATGGTCGAATAGACACACGATTCAATACATAACAAGTAGTAGCTACAGCTTCTGCCCAAAAATGTTTCGATAAAGTGGTTCCATTTAATAAAGTTCTTGCACATTCTTGTAACGTTCTATTTTTCCTTTCTACAACTCCATTTTGTTGTGGTGTTCTAGGAAACGAAAAATTATGGTTAATACCTTTCTTGTTACAAAATTGTTCAAAAGCTTCATTTTCAAATTCTCCTCCATGATCACTTCTTATATTTTTAATTTTCAAACTTTTAATATTTTGAATTCTTTTAACAAAAACTTTAAAATTATCAGAAGTATCACTTTTATTTTTCAAAACGAAAATCCAAGTATATATAGAAAAATCATCTACAATAACAAATACATATCTATTATGATTAATAGACTGCACTTGAGTTGGACCAAAAAGATCCATGTGTAAAAGTTCAAGTGGTTGTTCTGTAGATATTACTTTCTTTGATTTAAAAGAAGATTTTGTTAATTTTCCTAATTTACATGCATCACAAAATATATTAGTTTCGAATTTTATATTGGGTAAACCCTTAACTAATTTGTTTTTAGCTAGTTTGTTGATAGTATTAAAATTTATGTGACAAAATCTTTTGTGCCAAAGACAAGAATCGTTTTCTTTATCTACTAAACATAAATTTGAATTATTATTAACATTCATATTTAAGATATAAATGTTTTTATCTCTTTTTCCTTCGAAAATAGTGTTATGATTTTTATCGAAAATATTACATTTATTTTCTGAATAAGTTATATAAAAACCTTTATCGCATAGCTGACTAATACTTAATAAATTGTGTTTTAAATTTTTAACTAATAAAACATCAGTAATAAGAGGTAAATTAGAGGTACCGTTGCTATTGACATCGCCTTTGCCAATGATATATCCTTTTGAGTTATCTCCAAAGGTGACTGCTCCTCCATTTGAGTATATAATGTTTGACAACATTTCTTTGTTTCCAGTCATGTGCTTTGAGCAACCGCTATCTAAAATCCATTTTCCTCTCTTCTTATGTGGTACCTGCAAAAAGCTTATAAAAAGTTGGTACCCAATCTTTTTAGGGTCCTAAGAGTTAGATCTTAGGAAGCCAAACCCATACGGGTTCAGAATTCCCTCTATAAACATAATTCTTGTTATTATGAACAGTTTCCATAAATATTTTGATATGTTTATTCCTTATAAAAACATTATTTGTTTTTGGAATCCATATCTTGATGGTTTTAGTATTTGGGTAAACTGTTTTCTTAATATCTTTCTTAATATTATTATTAATCCTACTTTTAACAAAATTATTTTGTTTCTTAAATCCTAATCCAGATTTATTATTAGAAGATTGAGAATTTTTAAGTAAACTAGAAAGATTCTCTCTTCCTTTGTTGAACTTAGATATATTTTTAGAAATATCATCAAATTTAATTTTAAGACTAGATTTTTCTAACCCTAAATCCTTAATCTTAGAGTTTAAACTATTATTTTCGAAAAGTAAAACATCATTTTTATTTTTCTAAATTTCTATTTCTTCAGATGTTGATGAACTTTGAGAAGATAAGTTAGAATTTGATTGTTGAGAACTTTCAAGTTCATCTTCTAATATTTTCTTCTCATCTTTCAGCATATCTACTTCTAAGATAGTTCTATCTAACTTTCTTTGCAACTCCTTATTTTTCTTTTTGAGTTGTTTTGCTAAATTTACTAATTCTGAATTTATTTCAATTAAATCTTCGAAAGTAAAATCACTTACATCGTCTGACGAAACCATGAAGCACACATTTGCTTGTTCATTATCACTTTCACTCTCTGATGAGGATGATGAGTCAGTGTCGTCCCAAGTGACTGAAAAAGCTTTTCGTTTGGTTTTGTCCTTCTTGAAATTATTCTTTTTACGCTCTGGACAATCCTTCTTCATGTGTCCTTTCTTATGACACTCATAACATTCCATTGTTGAAGATGATTGTTTGCTGCTATTGGAATTGTTGTTGGAATTATTTTTGTTTCCCTTGAATTTGTTTATGTTGAATTTCAAAAACTTTTTGAAATTTTTAGCGATCATTGCCATATCTTCATTATCTGAGTCGGAATCATCTTTTTCTGCTTGGAATGCCACAATTTTCTTTTCTTGTGCTTCATTTCTTTTTGCCTGCAAATTTACTTCGTAGGACATTAAATTACCTATCAATTCTTCTGGTTTTAATGTTGACAAATTAGTTGCTTCTTCAATAGCTAGGACTTTTCGTTCCCATTCGTCCGTTAAAGAATTTAAGATTTTTGTAACAACATCAAAATCAGTAAACTTTTGTTCTAATGATAATAAAGCATGATAAATATCCTGAAATCTAGAGTACATGTCATTTATAGATTCATTTGGCCTCATTTTGAAATTTTCAAATTGATTTTTCAACATAGAAATTTTGCTTAATTTAACTTTGTTCGTTCCTTCATGTGATACTTTAAAAGTTCTCCAAATTTCATAACCGGAAGTGCACATGCTAACTCTATTGAATTCATTTCTATCTAATGCACAAAATAAAATATTCATAGCCTTTGCATTTGAAGTAACATCTAGTTTTTGTGTGTTACTCCAAGTTGAGTATTCTTCGGTAGGAGTCGTGTACTCTCTTTGTATAATATTCCAGATATCAAATCCACTAGATTGCATATAGATTCTCATTCTAGTTGACCAATAATTGTAATTTATACCATTAAAAAGTGGAGGTCGTGAAGTCGATTGACCTTCTATGAAACTAGAATTAGTGTTAGTGTTAACATCGTTAGTTTGTGTGGTTGCCATATTACTAGAAATAAATATCAAATAACTTTGTGATGGTTATAGGATAACCTTGCTCTGATACCAAATGAAAGTGTACGTGTAGTACTAAGGATCGTGTAATATGGTATATAAATGCGGAAACTGGTAATAACAGTAAAGTAAAAATTAAAGTAAGCACACCAGGAATTTTTATACTGGTTCGAACTTCCCGTTCTACGTCCAGTCCCAGAATACCCTCTGGATTTAAACTAAACCCCTCACTTAACCCGGAGGAATAGGTATACGACACCTGAGCAGCCGAACAGGAATTTTTCCGCCTCAACAGCCGAAGAGGACTTCAACTTAATACAAATAGTTTGTTGACGAATGTGTTCTGAATAACACTGATTGTCTTTTGATAGTACAACTTTCCTATAATCAAATCCTCAAGAGTATATATGTGTGTGAAGATTTCGAAGGAAGATAATCACGTAGAATCGAAGTATATGAATTAAATCAAGGATTCTAGTGATATTAAATAAGAATGAATGCTTTTATTTGCAGAAATAAATAGAGAATAGATTTCAGAATTATAAACAAGAATCGGTGATTGTAGAAGTGAATTGAACATGTTTATATAGTTGTAGAATAGTTACAATCTTTCATGAAGAGTTTCAATTAAGAGTTGTGTCCATATCTGTTGGATTAAAGAACATTTCTCTTCATGAATAATTGCACCTCTTCAGAAAACTAGCCGTTGTGTTCTGGTCGGTTGACCGAGAAACCTGGGTCGGTCAGCTGAGTTTACAGATATAAATAAAACGGTGCATATCTGTGCACTGGACACAGAGTCGGTCGGCCGAAGCTTCTGGTCGGTCGGTCGACCTGCTGTTAATTGCACAGTGATACTTATTTTTGTATAGATCAATTTTGTGTGTATGTGTAACTACTTGAGGAATGATTTTAACAAATTTCTAAGACTCAATAAAATAAAATATTCATACTAATATCTGGATTGTAGTCTTGTCTCCTTTGTAGTGTTCAATATACGGTTATTCTCCTTTTTGTCGCTTTCGTATAGTATTCTCGTCGTATGATCTCTGAAGCTTGTGTCATGAATCAAAACTCATGAATCAACAAAACCAACTTCGTAAACTTATTTCTAGTCTTCTATTTCAAACCAGTTATTGAAAACATTTCCAAAATCATTTATTAAAACCAAAGCTTGATTCAAAAGGCAACATCTTTCCTTTAAAAGTAAACATATTTTTAATAAATAAACTCCAAACCACTTTAAAACATCTTTGTAAAGAGTTTTGGAAACAAGAGTCGAGTTCGGAAAAATCATTTAAAATGTTCTTAAAGAAACAAATTAGCAAACTACTTAAAAGAAAGCACGGAATTTCAATGCTGCATAAAAATCCATAACAAGTCGGTTGACTATAACTAAGCAACATTCACAAGCATCTATATAAAAAAGCATATATAAAAATCTCTAAGGCAAATAACTCCTTAGATTCCCTCTACAACAAGAGTCCACTGTAAATCATGTCATATGCACCTTGAAATGTTTCGTTCCGACCTATTCTCCATGAAAATATCGACTTTCGTTCTTTTTGCTAGTTCCTTGTCGATTCCTTATGTGCCATCCGCTTTCAAGTTGGAATCAAACCAAACAACAATAATAATAATTACAAGCAAGACAATATAAATTGTTACAACCAAATAATTTATTCTTAAAGTTACTTTTAAGTGGGTTTAACTCACTTAAAAAAACACGAACTCCAACCAAGCTACTACTCCATTGCTGCGCCCTTGCAGTCAACATAAAACTTGCTTCCAAAGACCCCAAGAGGCCCTATTTTGGTTCGACCATGACTAGTTCTGGAGTTTTAGGTTTGTTTTTGGTAGCTTTGGCTGATGTAGAGAGTATTGTTTATTTCTAGAGGCTTGTATGTTTGTTTTAGAGAAGAAAAGAAGTAATTTTGAGGTGGGTTTTTCTTTATAAAGCTGTGGTGAAGAGTAGTGAAGAAGAGAGTGGAAAAAAACAAAGTAAAGTGAAAAATGAAAAGAAGGTGTTCTTTTATAGAATTGTAAAATGGTAAAAGACTAAATCTACCCCTCCTTAATTCAAACTACTACCCTTCCTCGCTTTCCAAATGAGGGATGTTACAATCTACTTGTATAATCATTAACCATGTTGACCTTACTATGTTGCACGTTACAGCTATATATACACATGAGTGCATACTGATATACTCAAAGCATATAAATGTTAAATTAATTAACATAAATTAACTAATTAAATCAAGAGATTTAAATAAAATTTGATTTTATTTAAACTAATTAGATTGGATTAAATACAACCATTGACTTCATAGGCCCACCAAGACCCAACTAGGGATTTTTTTTGAAATTCACCCTTTTCACTTGAAATTAACCAGCCAAGTTCCAACAATGGTATCAGAATGTAAATTATCTATATGGTAAAAATTAGCAACTTTAAGGTCATCCACTAAAGCCTACTTTTCTGATGAGTGTTTAGAAAAGTAGTGTCTAAGTTTGAGAATGAATAATCAGGTTATCTCTCTTTCGTGGCTATTGGCCAAGCATAATGGGTGGAGTAAGTCTGAAAGGTTGGCCCAATTGTAAAGGCCTAATTTGATTTGGGTCTTAGGCTAATTTTCAAAATTCAGTTTTAAAATTTGTTTTAAAATTAAATGATAAATTTAGGATTTAAAATGAAATTTTAGAAAGGCTATAAAATAAAACTACAAATTTCAAAAATGTTCTGAAAAACAAAATAATTTATTTTGAATTTAAAATATATTTTTTTAATAAATTTGATTAATTAAATTAAACAATATAATTACTTAAAAGGTTAAATAATTATATATATATATATATATATTGATATATGTATTAAACTATAAAAAAAATTCAAAAACAACTTGTCGAAGTTCCGAAGAGAAATCAACAAGGTTCCCCCCTAATTACATGTGACCATTTTAATCCATTAGGCTTAGAGGATTTATTTATGGCAACCTAAACAGTGGAGGTGGTGAGATTCAAACTTGGGGTATCGCATCGAAAGCCTTGTGTGCGGATGCTGCCCTGGAGGTATTTCCTCTAACCAACTGAGCTACTAGGCTGGGTCCGAAACTATAATTATTATAGTTATATATTTATCTCAAACTTGCTTAAGATAAATTATATTAAATTTTAGAATTGATTGAATATTTAATTTAATTATTTAATAAATTTATTAAAACAAATTAACTAAAAGTTGATTAACTAAAATGTATACATATATTGATATGTATATATACAAATTATAAATGTTATAGTTCATTACTTTTCTTAAATATTTTGAGATGAATAATATAAAACTTCAGAAATTTTATATAAATTAAATTAAGTAAATATGATTTAGTATTAATTAAAAAATTATACTATTTAATTCATTAGTAATAAAATTAATTAAATATGATTTAGTTAATAAAATACATATATACATTATAATAGTTAATTAAATTATAAAAGTTATAAGCAAATTAAACTTATGTAACTATATATGTATATATAATAACGTAAGTGGTATTGAAATAAAATAAAAATAGATTTTTGGAACAAGTATATATGTAAAGTATATATATCATGGTTTTAGATATGTCCATACTAGAATTAAGTGGGTATTTCATATAAAATACATTATTTCTTAAATCGAATCACTCAATGTATATATATTAAAGATTATGAATCCTTAATATATATGTTGTCCCCTACCATTTGTACATTAATAGTTGCATACACTTTAGTTGTTGTGCAAACTCAAGCTTTGTATATTATGTGTAGTACTATCAATATATTAACTAGACAAGGTAAGATACATGTACGTATTTGTTGAACAAACTCAAGGTACATGCATTATACTTAGGTCATTGCAACATGGTAGGTACGAGTGAAAAATCTCTCTAGATTTGTTGAGCAAACTCAAGGTCGAGATCGAAATTAGGACAAAGTGCACGGTTATTGTAATGACCCGCAAATTTATCACTTTGATAAATTATATTTATATTTGAAATCTTCAAATACAAAATTTTATAACACAAATTATAATGTTTTAAACCATAAATAATGATGGTAAATTAGATTTAAATGTATATTAACAAATATAGATATTTGAGATTTTCATCAAAAAAACCGTGAAAATCAGTTTTCGGGAAAACCAAGATTTTCTCAATATTAGCGTGCACGGAACTGGATACATACACTTATCCATTTAAGCAAGAATATGAAATAAAATTGCTTATTTTAATTTTGGAAATAAAATATATTTATGACATCATCATGGATGTTATCAATTTTATATATTTTCTATATTTTAAAATTAAGTTTAAATAATTAAATAATTGTTTTAAGATTATAATAACTCATTTTAATTAGTACTATAGTGATAATGAATCATTTATAATAATTTTATAAAGATATGTACTTGATTCGAAAATATAAGAAAATTCATAATGCTTTGTCGATATAACAACACTTTTTGTAAACACTTGTTTAAGATTGATTTATATAGTTTTATAATTCAAATGCGATCATTTTAATTAATTAATAATGATAAGAAATTAGTTTTCAAAGTTTGTTTACGTTTATATGTAATTAAATTAATAAGCGAAAATGTGACTGGGAATCGGCTTTCAGATTTTCAACGGTTTAACGAACAGAAGTTGTTCGAAGTGATTGCAACATCATTTATTGTCTTGTGCATATCCATACACATGTATATACATGTCATACACCTACACATATACATTTACTTTTACTATATAAATTTACATAAGAAAAAAACATAAATATCATAGATATTTACATACAAAATCCAACCAAACCTTCACTTAAGTCATAGCTCCCATGCAAAAGGACAAGAAGTGATGGCAAGGAGGAGGAGGGAGTGGGCCGTGAGTAATGGGAGGGGAGTGGGTTGGCACATAGGGAAAGGAGATGTGATGGAAGATATTTTCCATATTTTTTTTCCTATAAATACATGCCTCCTCTTCTCATAAATCCTCACACCAAAACCATCTTCTTCTCTCTTCAATGGCCTCTCTAATGGCTTCTCTAGTCTCTTCCACCATAGTGAAGCTCTACTAAAATGAAAACTACCATATACGAAGAAATACCGCCTTAAAGTCCAAATACGAGTCCGTACTCCCACCTCTCTTTCTTCTTCTTGGTCGTGCACTATAAGGAGTCACCACCATCTCAAAACCAAGTTTCTACCACCTACAGGCCTAAGCCAAGCTCACCCTAGGATCCCAGGATAGGATTCACAAGCTTCAATGAGATAGTAGCGAAGCTATAGTCAAATTTAGAAAATATAAAAACCAACGAAGATGAGAAACTCTACTATTTATATTATAAATTATATGTGACATGATATGTTTGATATGGATATTTTCTATGTTTGATCATCATGTTTTGGATGTTGATGATATGTTTGTTTGATATGAAAATGATTCATGTTATAATACACGTTGAATTTACACCAAGGAATCACTTTCCTTTATAAACTAAAATCGTATATATGGCATTGTTAAACCTCTTTATAATAGTTTAAAATGATTTATAAATGGTTTATAAACATTAAAACTCATTTCGGCAAAGTTCGAAATTTTTGGAAAATGGAGTAAAAATAAGTCGTCGCGTTTCGGTAGTTCGCGATTTCGCGATGAAAAGTTAAACCGGCGTGTAGAATGGAATATAAGTCGGAATTCTTTGCAATAATAATTTTCCGGACTATAATAAATATAGTATTCAAACAAAAGAAGAAAATCAAGGTTTCATTTAGTAAACTTTGAGTCAAGCCCAAATCAAGTTTTCAAAAACGTCACGTTTTAGCAATTAGAAAACCAAAGTGGTAAAATCTGGAAAATAAATATTTTTAAATCTTTAAAAATATGAAATAAATTTCATAAATATATTAAAATGTTTTAAAAAGGATTTGAGTTATTAAAATGGACATATGTGGAATGAAATAGCATTTTGATCAAAAAACTTTTAAAAACATTATTTGCAGCACTTTTTGGTAACTTTTGAAATTAAGATTTAAACTTAGGATTTTCATCCCAAATCTTTCGCAAATTTTTTCAAATAATATGTAACAACCCAGAGTTTTACAACAATTAATTATCGTCAAATGACGATCAAATTGTTTGATAATTGCTATTGGAATTTTAATCGGTTGGAATTCTTTGATAAAAATTGCTAATCGATTATGCGGGCTTTAATTGATTCTAGCCCATGTTTTTGTGTTGCCGTGATAGTTATCATGCCGCTCTCCTTTTGATTCATTCGCAACCCGTTCCCCATTTCTTTTTTTTCAAACGAAAACCCTAAGCAAACATTCGAAAAGAAAATAAATGGCGGCCTCGTCTTCTCTTCAAAATTAGGGCTTTCGATTTAATTCGATCGAGTCGTCGTTGCTTGCTGCGGCTGTCTCTATCACGTCAAAGCAAGGTGAGTAAATCTATACTCACATCTAATTCAATTCTTCATTTCGTGTTTTGGGTTTGAATCCCCTGGTTTTTCGTTCGTATATATTTGAGATGTTTGGGTTTTGAATTGATATTTCCGATGATGTTTCATTTATATGAGTTTATCCATTTATTTTCATCGTATATATATCTTGTTGAATTCGCCTGTTGATTTTGCTCTGGCCGTAGATATTCGTTGGATGTGAGATTGATCCCTGACTTTATCAAATCGTATAATTTATTATTGGTTGACATGGTTTCGAAACTTAGTTATCGCGGCGTTGATTTTCTTGACGCTGTTGATTTCGATTCCGTGAATTACTGGGGATTCCGACCTGACTTTGAATTGATATCCCCTGTGACTTTGATCTGCAGTTATTTGAATTCAAATATTTTGTTTTGAATAATGCAATATATTTTGTTGTGCACTTGCTCGATCCATTTCCATGTGCTGGCCTTGCCATTTTGCTTCGGCAGTGTGTCTTTTTCTTGATAGTGATGCTAGTACTATCTAGTTTACAGTAGTATACATGTTGCATTTTTGGGTGTTCATGTGGTTACTGTCACTGCTCCGAGCTCATATACGTGTATACATATGTGTGCATGTATGTATATATGTTGTTGGAGTGGCGGCTTTTTGATTGAAATTCTCTTGAGTGAAATTTCCACTCACATCTGGTCAATCTATAGTTTATATTTGATTTCAGATCCTGGACTTCTGTTGTTTGAATTCATTCACTTGATGTTTTCTGAATTGTTTCTCGGATTTCATGGATTTCTGTTGGTGATCTCACTGTGACTTTGGTTACACCTTGCTTTGACTTTGGCCAAGACTACTACTTTGAATTTTCTAGCAGGTTGTTTACTTTGTAGGTGTACATATGTTGTAGAAATGTTGCATTCCTGGGTTGTGTTCACTGGTCTCCCTGGTGCACTTTGTTGTACCTGTTTGCAACTATAGTTTTATTGTGGCATTCGATCTTCATGTGCACTGGTCATCACTTTTACATTTTGGTCTGATTTGTGACTTTGTTGTCTGCATTTGCTTGAATGCATTTGGTTGCTTGATGGCACATGTATTTCGACTGGGTTTTTGGCTTGAATGCATTTGAACTTGTGCACTTCACTTGGAACTGTCTTTGTGTATTTTCTTTTTGGTTGAGTCTGGACAATGTGAGTTGTTTATATCTGTATATCATCACTTTGATATTGCAGTTGTCCACTAGTAGACCTGTTTGCTAGTATGTGTTCATCTCCACTTGATCCTTGAATCTGGGTAGCTTGTCACTGTGTTGCACTTGCTTGATCCAGTTTGGTAGTTGCATACTTGTTGTGCACTTTTCATATCCTTCCCTTGGTACTATTGCAGTATATATATGAGTTTGATTCCTATTTATGTTGTGCAATGAGCATTGCTTTGGGTTTAAATTGCCTGACCACTTTGATTGTCTTTGTGGTCTGGTTCCTTCATGTAGTTGTACCTGACTCATTACTGTTTTGTTGCATTCATTGGTGACTGCATTTCGTTCTGTATGCAGTCTTACCCTTGTTGGTTTGCGTTGCACTAATGCAATTGGATTCGTTTTTCTAATTCACTTGAGTTGAATCCAGCTTGTAGCTTGGAATTAACCTTGTGCTCGTTTGTGACTTTCATTGAACTTTCGTGCATTTCATCACGGTAGTGGCGAGGCAGTACACACGTGCGTGTACTGCAGCCACACTGAATTATCGTTTTAATTGATAGTTCAATTATTTGAATTGTTTTGTGTTCAATTCAATATTTGGGAATTGTATTTGATTCAGTTCGATTGATCATTTGGTTCTGTCTAATTACATATTCGATAATTAGATTCCGAGTTTCTAATTATTATTTAATAATTGGATTTTGTTGTTAATTGTCGTTTAGACAATTCTGTTGTTTTCTAAACTATCTTCATTGGTAATCTTTTTTTTTATTTAGCCTTGTTGATGATTTGGATTTGCTTACTTGTTGTTTAACACTGTTTAGTGTTATATCTACCGTTATCCGATTCTCTTATCGAGGAGATGGATGTACGAGATTTCTGTGACTGTCGTCTATTTGATATTTGATTATTATTGCTTCTGTGCATTAATAACTGAGTTTGAATTAGACTGAACCTTGTATTATTTTCTTTTGAATTTAATACTCGGGTCAGACCGAGTATTACAGGTTGTAGATATTCCGCTTTGGGTTGCTGTTTGAGCTATGAAGTCTTTTCATATCTTTGAAGTAGTCTTCGTCATTTTGTAGTAGTCAGTGTATCTGATTTAGGTTGATATGTATTCATGTATATTAGTCGATAATGTACTTGTATATATAACTTCCAGAGTTGACAGTTGTAGTTGTATCATATGTATTGTGTCAAATGTATTGTAACTGACATCAGTTATATATATATATGAGACTTTTGTTATCTGTGTTCCACATTTTTATTATTTATGTTATTATTATATATATTGTCCTAAACTATTATGAACCATCGTAGTTCGTTTTATATTGGAATTGGGTATGTCGATGGAGTAAATAAATAAGAGATGAAAAATAAATTATATACCACTCCTATCGAGGTAACCAATACTAGTGTAAGGCCCAACTACGGATGGCCGCTCCTATCCAGCCTTATTCTTCGTAGTAACAGACAGTATTTCTTTTAATACTCTTTGTTATTGTGAGCATAGAGGTGGGGCGTCACAGTTGGTATCAGAGCTTGGGGTTTATGGACATAATATAAAACATAACTTAGATGGAACATATGTTACAACTATTGGTCGATGTTTTTATTTGTGCTTTGAGTCAAAACTAAAGTTTTGAAATTATGATGAAATTTTTAAATATCTTTATTTAAAAATAAAAGAGATACTGTGTTTTGTTGATTGATTAATTTGTGACTGTTTATCAGAGTGCGCAGCGGAAGCAGTGACATTGTCTTCGCTGAGTACAGCTGATAACCTTTTTGATTTAAAAATCAAAATATGAAATTGAAATAAATTTCTTTTGTTGTTTACATAGCTGGGTTTATTTTTTTTCTTTGAAAATTTCGAATCCGAATGAGGATTTGAAGCGACTGCAGTTATGTGATTTTTGTTGAGATTTTTGCTGGTTTTCTTTTATGCTAATCATATATTGATTAGATTTTGCTGTTTTGAATTATCTTCATTGAAGATACATTCGAATGATTTCTTTGTTCATTTTGTAGTATACGTGCAAATTTGAGTTGCACGTTACTGCATTAATTTAACGTTGAACCGATGTTTGGTTTAAATGTATTTTGTTGCCGTTATTTTTATAACGGGATTTTTACATCGATGCTAAATTTTTGAAGCACGGTGTTTTGTTGACAATTTTAATGAATGAAAATTCACTGGTGTAACATTTTGATGTGAATTATTTTGATGAGATTTTGACGTATAAAAATTACTGTCGCTTTGACTTCAGTAACCGTCAAATTTTAAAAGTGGATTTTCAGGCGGTTATTCCGCAATGCTGATTTTGAGATCCGATTTTACGGTGTTTTGGGAAGTGCAATTTCCTTTTCGAAATTACTACTGATGTTACTGATATTGCTGTCTTAATCACGTGTTCTGAAAATTGTTTTAAATTTTTTACAGTTTACGCTTTCAAAAGAATGGGGAAGCGATTTAAACGATTCAGCAAAATAGAGGACTATGAACCCTTTCTTTTACTGACTCGCTTAATTCCAGACTTGTCCGTTTGAGAACGTAAAATGTATTTTTACAAAATACACAATTTTGCACTTTCAAGGAAACGATGAAGAGAATCAAACAATTTAGTAAAACACGTGGTATGGGACATGTGCGTTTGCTATTTCGGTCAATTCCGGACTCGTTAATTGAAACATCTGCTGTTTTGATGATTCTGATGATTTTGTGTGCTTTCGAGCCACTATGTTGGACCTTCGGGTCTTCTGCTGGACCTTCGAGTCATTTGTTGGGCTTTCGGGCCACTCTGATGGACCTTCGGGTCAAATACCAGTACTAGACCTTCGGGTCACTCTACGGACCTTCGGGTCATTTGATGGGCGCCAAAATTTATAGTACTTGGTAGGCTTCGGCCATTTGTTGATGCACGTGCGGTGAACTAAAAACTCGCCATCTGATGGGATCGATCCAACCTTTTATGTTGATTTTCTAGAGTATCTTAATTGATTTCTAGATATTTGTTGTTTCTAATTATCTGTAGGTAATTAGATATTTGATGTTATGAGATTTAATTATCGTATCGGTAATTAGATATTTGCTGTTATGAGATTTAATTATCGTATCGATAATTAGATATTTACTGTTATGAGATTTAATTATCGTATCGATAATTAGATATTTGATGTTTTCTGATTATCGTTTTTGATAATCAGATATTTGTTGTTTCTGATTATCGTTTTTGATAATTAGATATTTGATGTTTTCTGATTATCGTTTTTGATAATCGGATATTTGTTATTTCTGATTATCGTTTTTGATAATTAGATATTTGATGTTTTCTGATTATCGTTTTTTATAATCGGATATTTGTTGTTTCTGATTATCGTTTATGATAATTAAATATTTGTTGATTTCTGATTATCTTTTATGATAATTAGATATTTATTGATTTGTGATTTCTAATTATCGTTTTTGATAATTAGATATTTGATGTTTTCTGATTATCGTTTTTGATAATCGGATATTTGTTGTTTCTGATTATCGTTTATGATAATTAGATATTTGTGGATTTGTGATTTCTGATTATCGTTTTTGATAATTAGATATTTGTTGATTTGAGATTTCTGATTATCTGATGATTTCTGATTATCGTTTATGATAATTAGATATTTGTTGATTTGTGATTTCTGATTATCGTTTTTGATAATTAGATATTTAATGTTTTCTGATTATTGTTTTTGATAATCGGATATTTGTTGTTTCTGATTATCGTTTATGATAATTAGATATTTGTGGATTTGTGATTTCTGATTATCGTTTTTGATAATTAGATATTTGTTGATTTGATATTTCTGATTATCTCATGTTTTCTGATTATCGTTTTGTTAATTAGATAATTGTGTTTTCTGATTATCGTTTTGATAATCGGATATTTGCTAGTTTTGCTGATTATGAGATTTTCTAGTCTCTAATTGATTCTAGAGTATGCTGATTTTATTGAATTGCTGTTTTCTATCTATCTCTGTTAATAGTTAGAGTTTGTTGATTATGGAGTTTGTGTTTTCTAGTTATTTGTTGGATAACTAGATATTTGCGGTTTTGCAATTTGTGGTTTCTAATTGTCTTTGTTGGTAATTAGGTTTTGCTATTTTCTAATTATCGTATCGATAATTAGATATTGTGTTTTGTGATTTCTGTATTCTAATTATCTAATTGATAATTGAATATTACTGATAATTGCATTTATCCAGTTTAGTTGTTTTCTGATTATCTATTTATAATTAGATTTTGTTGAGAATTTGTGAATTTCTTTTATGAAATTAAAAGATTTCTTTGGTATTGTGTTCTCGACCTCTATTTTTCTAGCTTAACCAGTTTATGTTAGAAAAATAATTGTTATTGACAACTTTAATTATGAAAATTGCGGGGACGCAATTTTTATAAGGAGGGGAGTCTGTAACAACCCGGAGTTTTACAGCAATTAATTATCGTCAAATTACGATCAAATTGTTTGATAATTGCTATTGGAATTTTAATCGGTTGGAATTCTTTGATAAAAATTGCTAAGCGGTTATGCTGGCTTTTAATTGATTCTAGCCCATGTTTTTGTGTTGCCGTGATAGTTATCATGCCGCTCTCCTTTTGATTCACTCGCAACCCGTTCCCCATTTCTTTTTTTTCAAACGAAAACCCTAAGCAAACATTCGAAAAGAAAATAAATGGCGGCCTCGTCTTCTCTTCAAAATTAGGCCTTCCAATTTAATTCGATCGAGTCGTCGTTGCTTGTTGCGGCTGTCTCTATCACGTCGAAGCAAGTTGAGTAAATCTATACTCACATCTAATTCAATTCTTCATTTCGTGTTTTGGGTTTGAATCCCCTAGTTTTTCGTTCGTATATATTTGAGATGTTTGGGTTTTTGAATTGATATTTCCGATGATGTTTCGTTTATATGAGTTTATCCCTTTATTTTCGTCGTATATATATCTTGTTGAATTCGCCTGTTGATTTTGCTCTGGCCGTAGATATTCGTTGGATGTGAGATTGATCCCTGACTTTATCAAATCGTATAATTTGTTATTAGTTGACATGGTTTCGAAACTTAGTTATCGCGGCGTTGATTTTCTTGACGCTGTTGATTTCGATTCCGTGAATTATTGGGGATTCCGACCTGACTTTGAATTGATATCCCCTGTGACTTTGATCTGCAGTTATTTGAATTCAAATATTTT
Organism: Allium fistulosum; assembly: GCA_030737815.1. NCBI lineage: Eukaryota > Viridiplantae > Streptophyta > Magnoliopsida > Asparagales > Amaryllidaceae > Allium > Allium fistulosum. Next base: position 681,447,188 of record CM060905.1, on the reverse strand, counting down.
GTTTTGAATAATGCAATATATTTTGTTGTGCACTTGCTCGATCCATTTCCATGTACCGGCCTTGCCATTTTTCTTTGGCAGTGTGCCTTTTTCTTGATAGCGATGCTAGTACTATCTAGTTTACAGTAGTATACATGTTGCATTTTTGGGTGTTCATGTGGTTACTGTCACTGCTCCGAGCTCATATACGTGTATACATATGTGTGCATGTATGTATATATGTTGTTGGAGTGGCAGCTTTTTGATTGAAATTCTCTTGAGTGAAATTTCCACTCACATCTGGTTCAATCTATAGTTTATATTTGATTTGAGATCCTGGACTTCTGTTGTTTGAATTCGTTCACTTGATGTTTTCTGAATTGTTTCTCGGATTTCATGGATTTCTGTTGGTGATCTCACTGTGACTTTGGTTACACCTTGCTTTGACTTTGGCCAAGACTACTACTTTGAATTTTCTAGCAGGTTGTTTACTTTGTAGTTGTACATATGTTGTAGAAATGTTGCATTCCTAGGTTGTGTTCACTGGTCTCCCTGGTGCACTTTGTTGTAACTGTTTGCAACTATAGTTTCATTGTGGCATTCGATCTTCATGTGCACGGATCATCACTTTTACACTTTGGTCTGATTTGTGACTTTGTTGTCTGCATTTGCTCGAATGCATTTGGTTGCTTGATGGCACATGTATTTCGACTGGGTTTTTGGCTTGAATGCATTTGAACTTGTGCACTTCACTTGGAACTGTCTTTGTATATTGTCTTTTTGGTTGAGTCTGGACACTGTGAGTTGTTTATATCTGTATATCATCACTTTGATATTGCAGTTGTCCACTAGTAGACCTGTTTGCTAGTATGTGTTCATCTCCACTTAATCCTTGAATCCGGGTAGCTTGTCACTGTGTTGCACTTGCTTGATCCAGTTTGGTAGTTGCATACTTGTTGTGCACTTTCCATATCCTTCCCTTGGTACTATTGCAGTATATATATGAGTTTGATTCCTATTTATGTTGTGCACTGAGCATTGCTTTGGGTTTAAATTGCCTGACCACTTTGATTGTCTTTGTGGTCTGGTTCCTTCATGTAGTTGTACCTCACTCATTACTGTTTTGTTGCATTCATTGGTTACTGCAGTTCGTTCTGTATGCAGTCTTACCCTTGTTGGTTTGCGTTGCACTGATGCAATTGGATTCGTTTTTTTAATACACTTTAGTTGAATCCAGCTTGTAGCTTGGAATTGACCTTGTGCTCGTTTGTGACTTTCATTGAACTTTCGTGCATTTCATCACGGTAGTGGTGAGGCAGTACACGCGTGCGTGTACTGCAGCCACACTGAATTGTCGTTTTAATTGATAGTTCAATTATTTGAATCGTTTTGTGTTCAATTCAATATTTGGGAATTGTATTTGATTCAGTTCGATTGATCATTTGGTTGTGTCTAATTATCTATTCGATAATTAGATTCTGAGTTTCTAATTATTATTTAATAATTGGATTTTGTTGTTAATTGTCGTTTGGACATTTTTGTTGTTTTCTAAACTATCTTCATTGGTAATCTTTTTTTTAGCCTTGTTGATGATTTGGATTTGCTGACTTGTTGTTTAACACTGTTTAGTGTTATATCTGCCGTTATCCGATTCTCTTATCGAGGAGATGGATGTACGAGATTTCTGTGACTGTTGTCTATTTGATATTTGATTATTATTTCTTCTGTGCATTAATAACTGAGTTTGAATTAGACTGACCCGTGTATTATTTTCTTTTGAATTTAATACTCGGGTCAGACCGAGTATTACAGGTTGTAGATATTCCGCTTTGGGTTGCTGTTTGAGCTATGAAGTCTTTTCATATCTTTGAAGTAGTCTTCGTCATTTTGTAGTAGTCAGTGTATCTGATTTAGGTTGATATGTATTCATGTATATTAGTCGATAATGTACTTGTATATATAACTTCCAGAGTTGACAGTTGTATTTGTATCATATGAATTGTGTCAAATGTATTGTAACTGACATCAGTTTTATATATATATATATATATATGAGACTTTAGTTATCTGTGTTCCGCATTTTTAGTATCTGTGTTATTATTATATATATTGTCCTAAACTATTATGAACCATCGTAGTTCGTTTTATACTGCAATTGGGTATGTCGATGGGAGTAAATAAATAAGAGATGAAAAATAAAAATATATACCACTCCTATCGAGGTAACCAATACTAGTGTAAGGCCTAACTACGGATGGCTGCTCCTATCCCGCCTTATTCTTCGTAATAACAGACAGTATTTCTTTTAATACTCTTTGTTATTGTGAGCATAGAGGTGGGGCGTCACATAATAAATCAAGTATTTTAAAGAGTTTAGAGTTGACCAAATAACTTGACCGCCTTATGGGTGATAGAGAGATAGTCTCTAGACCCGAGGTTAGACAACTAGTGTCTGGGTTCCGCTCCAGCTATCCGGACTAGCTCGACGGAGGGGATAGTAAATTTGATTTACTTAGACCACATTTTTCTAAGATAAAAAGAGATTTGTAGATTTCCAAAAGTTAAACAAGATTTTAAATAATGAGATTTTGGTGATATATGGAACATATTGGTTAAACTCTATATTAAATTCCGAGAAGGAAACTCGTACTATCCGTGTGAATTTAAAAGGCGATTTCACCGTTATTCGACGAATAGTACTGGTTGAATACGGAAATTAGTATTGAGTATAATTAATCTAAAATCTATGAATCTTTTTGTTCAATATTAACTGGTTTGGTTTATAGTAAACGATGTCTTAAATAACATGTTTTTGACCCATTAAAAACATGTTTTGGAAAGGTGAAATCTTCATTAAGATTTGAATTATACTTTTCCTAGATAATTAATAATTAAATATTTTGGTATTTCCAAATTTAAAAAAGGTTTTTAATTAACCAAAGGATTTGATAAAAGCGGTTTAATTATCCCGTATATACTAAAACAAAATATATTTTAAAGATGCGTATCAGTAAAGAGATATTTTACTTGGATAAAAGATATTGATTAATTGAATAATAATCACATATATACTTGGCATCTTTTATCGATAATTGGTTCGAAGAAATCAGGATCGGATTTGCTTTAGCACGTGGTGCAGCATGACAAGGGGTTCTCGCTTTGTGTTTGTAACGACCCGGATTTTTCGACGGTTAATTTCGAATATTTAAATGGTTTAAATATTGCATTTGGATTCATATTTAGTCAGTAAGATTTTAAAACTAGATTTTCAAGCGATTTCAAAAATTTTGAAAATCGTCAATTTAATCGACGCGTTAAAATAGCGATCCGTGACACAGCCTTGGAATTTGACGGAACCAGTTCCATTGGATCTGTAATAGTGTATTATTATCGGATTTCAAATTTCGTAGTGTTTGGGTTTATCGCTTGGTCGTACGGGATAGAGACACGTTGAAATTAATATCGAAATCTAATATAATAATTGGGTCCAAAATGCTATCTTCTCCATACGATCGAATTAGGACTCGAAACCTTTTCCATTGCGTTCAGAATAAGGGTATAACATTATGAACGCCTAGCAGCACGCCTCGATAGGGGTTCGAAATTTTGAGTTACGTAAATCGAGATATTTTATAATTAAATTAATTTATTAATTGGGAAAAGTCGTAGCCGTTCCTTCCTTCTGAAGCAAGCTCAAATTTATACGCAAGCTTTCCCCTCTTTCTCAGTCAGATCGTGCCTCTTTCCCTTTTAAAATCACGTCTCTTTTTATTCTATCAGTTCAAAAATGAAATCATGGCTTCCCTCCCCCTTTCAAAACATTTTCATATCGAAAAAAAGATGTTGCCCTCCTCTTTTCGAAATGGAAACCCAGTTCGAATCAAAATCGAAGAAAAAATAAAATACAAAATCACGCTATGTAATTGCGAGCCCATCCTCCTTGTCTTCATTTACTTCCCACAGAGATTGAATCAAAATAAAATAAAATATCAGAACATCGCGAGGCAGCGCCTACACACGCGCGAGGGGGGGAACGCGGCGATTGGTGGAGGATCTTGCGAAGGTGGCGGCGTAGTCGAGATTGGCGGCAAAGAGTGGAGGTCGAGGCGAGGCGATAGGGATTGGTGCGAGAGCTTCCAGGCAACACGAGTGTGGGGCCGAGGCAGGTGAAGGTTGTGGTCACGTTCGATTGTGGCTGTGTGCGCGTGTTCAGGTAAGGAGTGGCGGCACGGTGGCAGGAATGGTAATGGGCGATGGTGTCTCGTTCGTCGACTGGTAGTGGGATTGTGTTTCGGGTCGATGGACGATGCAGTAATGGTATGGTCGCGACACTGGTGTGCGAGGCAGATGCCGAGGAACGAAGTGTTGAAGGCAATAGTTCGAGTAGCCTTTGATGGTCTGGGCATGTCTCGTTTTGAGAAGAAGCAGGATCGTTTATCTCGTGCTTAAGCTAATGAAAGGTAATTAACGTTATAATTAGTTGATTTAATTAATTAATTGGTAATTAATTGTTTCTAATTAAATTGAATGTTATAAAATATGTATTTCTCTCATACGAGGTCAAAATTATACGGAATAAATTTCGTGCGGTCGCAGCATTGAATACTTCACAACAAAATTGATTTGGAATTTTTCGGAGTCCGTCGGGATTTTAGAAGAAATAAAATCTGGATATTCGGAAAATTAAAAATCAAGGTGAGTAAATCTCACTCGACTTGGGTTATTGGTTTAAATTAAAATTTGTTGCAATCATTTATTTTTTTGATTGGATGAATGGATAGTTATTTTTACAAGTTTGGATGGTTATATATATAGTAGTATATATATTAGTAGTTGGATTGATGTTCCCGCATATTTTAGCGGATGAGACCCCATGCGCCCCGCATAATAGCGGATGACCCTATATACCGCGATATCCCCCTCGAAGCGGAATTGGTATTTTTATTGTTGATTAACATCTGTGGATGCAGGAGAACAGGTTGGAGGGATCCAACTAGATTCCTCAAAAATGTTGATTTATTTTCATATATAATGATACATGATTTGTGTGAATGATCTATTATAGATTATTGCTATGATTTGAATCTTTGGATGATATGGTAGCACGGGCCTTAAATTTGGCATTTTAAATACCATAAATTATTATTATTAGTTTAAAGGGATTTAAAGGGATTTAAAAGGAGATTTTTGATATAAAAATATTTATATTGGAAATTGGATTATTTTTAAGGAAATTGAATTAGGAATAATATATATATATATTAATTTGGATTGTACGTAACTATTCGTGAATGGGTTTAAATAGAGATTTTAAAAATTAATTATATAAAGGAGTTTGTAAATGGTATTCTGAAATATGAAAAGAAGTTAAAATCAATATTAAAAATAGATTGGAAGTATAAATGGGATTTACAAGAAATGAATTTATATAATGGAATTTTATAAATAAGATTTGTTTTATAAACAGGTAAAACCAAAGGAGTTATAAAATTTATAAACGATGTTTATAAATAAAGGAATTTGATATCAGATGATAATTGGGAATATAAATTCATAGGGTAAATTTATATTAGAATATGGAAACAAGGTTGAGAAAATAGTAGATTCTATTTTTGAAATGAGAATGGTTAGGGAATCGACAATGAATCGATATGTTGTGAAATCGAGAGGAAGTTATAAATTAAATTGGTTATCGAGATTTTAAAATATATTTTTATTTTTAAGAAGTTAAGTTCATTTTTCAAAGGGAAAACTTATTTATTTAAACTATGAAATTTTAAACTAGTTAGTATTGGAATACTTCGGAAAATGGATTTTCAAATATTTAATATTTATTAAAATAAAATTTTAATTTTTTTATAACCAGCTTTGTAAATTGATTTGTTTTATTTTAAATGAGTTATTGATGGTTTATTAAAAGTGTTTAATATTTTAAATAATAACTTAAAACATATTTTTAAAAATAAAAAAAAATTACTGTTCTTTAAAAATGCTCATTATATATATATATAGTTTGAAATGATTGAAAATTTATTTATAAAATTCTCTCGAGATTCCTAAACAGGTTTTAATTTAAGGATGAGATTTTATAAGAGAAATCGTATAAATGGAATTTTAGAGACTTAAAAAAATTTCCAATGTTTTGATGCGATAACTTCGAAAAGAATTTGAGTTCATTTAAAGAAGTTATAAATGGTTGGTTGGGATTATAAATAAGTATAATGGGTTTGGAAATCGTAGGAAGAATTTATTAAAATTTTGGAGACTTATGAGATAAGTTATGAAATATTTCCAAGTTTAATATTAAGATGATTTTAGAAATTATACGTATAAATATTTTCCTAAGTATTGAAAGGAAGGTTTTTGAAATATTTTTAGTGGGAAAAGATTTGGAATAGAAATATTTTCTAAGTGTTATAAAAATGGAAGTTGGAAATATTTCTAAGTATTGAAAATGGTGAAATATCTTGTTATGGATACAAGTGTTGGAATTGTTTTCAAATATAGAAATATTGAAAGAGATTGAATATATATCTTGGTGAAGATGTTTTGAAATAAATATTTTGAAGAATTATAAAATAAGGCCTAGTGTCTGCTTATGGACGTTTTATTAATAGTTAAATAACCGACTATCAATATTGGCCAATTTCGTTAATCGTTTCGAAGAGACCGAGATGGGATTTAATTATCCGAAAACCACTTCGGTCCAGTTTGAATGTTACGAATGAATACCGTGAAGATGATGAAGACGGTGATTTGGTTTGTCCAGACCCAGGACAACTTGTATGGACGAATGCTATTAGAACATCGTCATTGGAGGACGATGAGCATTCTAAGTAGAATTGTTTCTTGAAAGGTAACGCTTAGCCTCAAGCCTCATCAACCAGGAATGACTAAAACAGGGGAGATGCAGCAAGGCTAAGTGGGTCGCACCCAATTAGGGTATGTTATCACTTTTCTAGATATCCTCGGAAACCTATATATTATGGATATGGTTGTGCATGAAAGAAGGAGCGCTTGATTGTAAGGGTGGGAACACCCGGGGTGATAGCATATTCAGTCTATCCAGGTTTGGGGTAGGCCGGTCTTGTGTAGCAGGGGATCCCGGCGAGGTCCTCGGTACATTGTTCTAGAGGTGTACTGTGATGGGCGATACCCCAGTGGCCCAGTCATTGTATGGAATCCATTCTCTAATACGAGCCTTTCGGTTTTATTTGTAGAGCCTGCTATGCTGGAATTTAATTAATGTTACAATTTCGGCTATTTGAATAAGTATTTGTATTTAGATACTATTATAATATCACTGGATTTTCTACAAAATGTTTTGGTTATCGTAAGGGAAAAACCCGTCGTGTTTATGTGTGAAGCAGCCTTACGAGATACCTTTGTTTTTCAAAGGATTTTGATAACTCTAATAATTCAAATTGAATGTGTTTTCTCACGCTGGTTTTCCAGACTGACTCGGGTGTTATTTTATTATAATGCTCGGGTCAGACCGAGTATTATAGTTTGAAGTTAAAATGCTATGGAGCTTAGGAGACGAGCTGGAGGAGTTCAGACGTATGTCACGTACTTGGTTATTTCCGCTGTGTGTGAGTTATGTATATCAGGACGGGTGATTATAACTGTCCAGATTGATGTATGGATGTGATTGTGAGATTCTGTGTAGTTGTTCTATTTTCTTCTACCTCTTTCTTCTTCTTTACCCTAGTTATTCGCTCTTTCGTACAATTTGGGTTGAACAGGAGTGAATTATTATCAACTCAAAGGGTACGGAACTGCGGGTCGCTGTAGTGTTTGGTGGCGTGCAGGAGACTCTTGCTCCTACACATGTCCTCTGGGTTGGTGCAGTCGAGAGGCTAGCCTTAAAAGTAATTGGCAAGGTACCAGTGTGAGGCCTGGTCGTCACAGTTGGTATCAGAGCTTAAGTTTAGTGAGCACCTGAGCCTGGTCAGGGTAAAGTCTCATCAGGGATAGGGTTAGTAATACCTAGAATGAGTAACTCATTAGAGATAGGGTAAGTGACACCCACGAATGAGTTGAGAGTATTATGTATGAGCACGTATTTGTTAATGTTATATAAAATTGATTTTTGTAAAATTGGTAAATGAAATAATTTTACCAAGGATTATGTTTTTAATATAAAGAATATCTTTCAAAAGATATAGTTATTTATGTAGTGTTTGGTTGTTAAGGGAATGATAATATTTCGTTATATTATTAATTGATTGGTAGTTTGATTTAAAATTTTAAATATGAACACCTCATGAATTTTGTTTCACAATTTGAATATGTGGTGTTTGACAAATAATAATGTTGGTTTAAGGTTAAAGGAATTTATTTAAGATAAATAAATTTCATGAATGCATTTTATAAGTGTTTTTATAAATTGGATTTATAAAACGTGTTTTATAAAGAAATTTTTGAGAATTTAAAATATCCGTATTTTTTGAAAAGAATCCGATGATTAACTAGTTCGAGTGGCTTGAAAGTAACTAAAAATGGGCAGAAGATGTGTTCGGATGGTAAACACTTGTCGTAAGTATTCCCCTTCTTGTTAAGGGAATATGTGACACTATTGGTGGTACCCAGTTCCTTGGTATCATTTTGAGTTACTCGATCTATATAATTTTCTAAAGTTAAAAGGATAATGCGAATCATTAATTAATAAATTAATCAGTGATTGTTAATTTTTATCAAGATGGTTGCATTTAATATTGGTTAAAAGGAGTATATAAACAAATAAGTGCATCTTTTATTACAAAGGAAATATAGTTTTAAAGAAGATACAAATAGTTTGAAACAAATATTTTCGAAATGGTTTATATAAAATATTTATAAAAGTAATATTTTATAAATAAAGCAATAGATTTATAAATGGTGTTTTATAAATATCAAAGATGGATTTGTAATTGATATTTTGTAAATAAATTTATTGATGAGATTTTATAAATAAAGGAGATTTAGAAAGGAATAAATTCATAAATGGACTTTTATAAATAAAGAGATTTTGTAAAAAGAAGTTTTATAAAATAGGAAGGAGATTATAAAACAAGGTTTTATAAATATAAAAGGGATTATCTTGATAAGTAGAGGATGGTTTTTATAAAGGGAGATACATTTCGTTTTAAAAATAAAATAATCTCTTAAAGGAATGTTTAGAAATTGATATTTGCAGATGGATTTTAATGGTTTTAAAAGTTGTTTAAATGTGTTAAGTGATAGGAAGACATTATTTCAACATTTTTGTTGTAATAAATGTTTTAGAAAAAATAAGGAAGACATAGACTATAACACTGTTGTTATAGTAAGTGATCTCCGAAAAAAGATGTTTTAAATAGTATACGGGATATATACATATCCTATATTTGATGTTAAGATTCGAGGTGGGTAACTTATATCCATTTTTAAATTAAGAATGACGTCTATTCAAGGTTTGAGAGGTAATGATACCCCAACTTGATCGCCTTCATTGTTAACTAATAAATAGTTTAAGTTCAACATCGAAAATTAATATTAAGTATAATTAATCAGATCCCTATACTAGTGTTTTTGGGTTGTCATAAAGATGTTTTACGCAACATTTGTTTTGACCCAATAAAGCGTGTTTTGGAAAATATGAAGCTTTCCTCAAAGATTTTTATGGACTTAAGTATATAGAGGTATATTCTAAGTGTTGAAACTGAAATAGTTTCATTGGAAAGAAGATAGAAATTTTTGGTGAATAATTTTTTTTAAAGTAATTATATATAATGAGAATCTTTATAAAAATGTTTGAATAAAAGTTTTATGAAATGTTTTCATAAAAAATTTGGGAAAGTTAATAAGTACGTAGATCATTTCGTTGCATGATTTTGATCTAAAATTCGAGTGCAGGACTTTAAGGTGTTTAACTGGTCCGAAAAAAGATTTATCACTCGATTCTTGACGGCAAACATTGATAAGGGTTGTGGTTGGGTACTTTCATTTCTATCATAGCTGAGAACTATGTAAGGCAAGTGAAGGTTTATGATCAAGAAGCCTGATCAGAGTCCGCACTAGAGGATCGAGAGATTAATACTAGTTCGGAAATAAAGTTGTGTATTTTAGTAAAAGATCAAATCCGATATTGCATACGGATGATCTGGGTATATTCGAATTTAAGGTCGAATCAGATAGTGCATACAGATAATCCGTGAGCATAGCGCAGGTTTGTATTTGAAATTTAAAATAATGTTTTTACCGAGTTTTTGTTTAGGTGTAATTTCGGAGACGAAATTCTTTTAAGAGGGGAAGTCTGTAACGACCCGAAAATTTATTACTTTGATAACTTATATTCATATTTGAAATATTCAAATACAAGATTTTATAACACAAATTATAATGTTTTGAACCATAAATAATGATGGTAAACTAGTTCTAAAGATATATTAACAAATATAGATATTTGGGATTTTCATTAGAACAACGACAAAAATACATTTTCGGGAAAATCGAGATTTTCTTAATATTAGCATGCACGGAACTGAATACATACACTTACTTATCCATTTAATAAAGAATATGAAATACAAATTATTTATTTTATTTTTGAAAATAAAATATATTTATGACATCATTAGGAATGTCATCAATTTTATATATTTTCTGTAATTTTAAAGTTAAGTTTAAATAATTAAATAATTGTTTTAAGATGATAATAATTCACTTTAATTAGTAATATAGTGATAATAAATCATTTATAATAATTTTATAAAGATATATACTTGGTTTAAAAATATAAGAAAATTCATAACGCTTTATTGATATAACAACACTTTTTGTAAACACTTATTTATATTGATTTATATGGTTTTATAATTCAAATGTGATCATTTTAATTAATTAATAACGATGAGAAATTAATTTTCAAATTTTATTTACATTAAAATGTAATTTAATTAATAAGTGAAAATGTGACCGGGAATCGGCTTTCATATTTCCAACGGTTTAACGAACAGAAGTTGTTCAAAGTGATTGCAATGTCGTTTGTTGTCCTGTGCATATCCATACACATGTATATACATGTCATACATCTACACATATACATATATACATTTACTTTTAATATATAAATTTACATAAGATAAAAACATAAATATCTTTGATATTTACATGCAAAATCCAACCTAACCTTCACTTAAGTCAAAGCTCCCATGCCAAAGGACAAGAAGTGATGAGGAGGGGGGAGCGGGCCGTGAGTGATGGGAGGGGAGTGGGTTGGCACATAGTGAAAGGAGATGTGATGGAAGATATTTTCGATATTTTTTTCCTATAAATACATGCCTCCTCTTCTCATAACTCCTTACACCAAAACCACCTTCTTCTCTCTTCTTCCTAAGCTTTCTAATGGCCTCTCTAATGGCTTCTCTTCAATAAAAATTTTCCAGACCATAATGAATATAATTATCAAACAAAAGAAAAAAAATCAAGATTTCATTTAGTAAAGTTTGAGATATGCCTAAATCAAATTTTCAAAAATGTCGCATTTTGGTAGTTCGGAAACCAAAGTGGCAAAATCTTAAAAATAGATATTTTTAAATCTTTAAAAATATGAAATAAATTCCATAAATATATTAAAATTTAAAAAGGATTTGAGTTATTATAATGGACATATGTGGAATGAAATTAACATTTTGATCAAAGAAGCTTTTAAAAACACTATTCACAGCACTTTTTGGTAATTTTTGAAATTAAGATTGAAACTTGGGATTTTCTTCCCAAACCTTTTGCAAATGTTTTTAAAATAATAAATCAAGTATTTTAAAGAGTTTAGAGTTGATCAAATAACTTTACCGTCTTATGGGCGACAGAGAGATAGTCTCTAGATCCAAGCTTGGACAACCAATGTTTGGGTTCCGCTAGCTATCCAGACTAGCCCGACGGAGGGGATAGTAGATTTGATTTACTTATACCACATTATTCTAAAATAAAAAGAGATTTGGATATTTCCAAAAGTTAATAAATATTTTAAATAAAGAGATTTTGGTGATATTTGAGACATAGTGGTTAAACTCTATATTAAATTCCGAGGAGGGAACTTGCACTATCTGTGTGAATTTAAAAGGTGATTTCACCGTTATTCGACTAATAATATATGTATGGAAATTAGTATTGTGTATAATTAATCTAAAATCTATGAATCTTTTTATTCAATACTAACTGGTTTGGGTTTACAGTAAACGATGTCTCAAATAACGTTGTTTTTGACCCATTAAAAACATTTTTAGGAAAGGTGAAATATTCATTAAGATATGAATTATAATTTTCCTAAGTGATTAAAGATGAAATGTTTTGGTATTTCCAAAGTTAAAAGGGGGTTTTAATTAACCAAAGGATTTGATAAAAGAAGTTTAATTATCCCGTATATACCGAAACAAAATATGTTTAAAGACGTGTATCTCTAAAGAGATTTTACTTGGATAAAAGATATTGATTTATTGAATAATAATTACCTATATACTTGACATTTTTATCGAAAATTGGTTCGGAGAACCCAGGGTCGGATTTGGGCGATTCCTATTCGAAAACCACTTCGAACCAATATACGTTCGGAGGTGAAAACATGTTGAAGGCAATGATCTCGAAGACGGAGATCTTCATAATGTGGGGATGCTTGTCATTAACCTCTGGGGTAATTCCCTTATCATATATATGGTTGCAGTGGTTCCTTCGATTTGAAATATTCAATGCAAGGATTACACACTACTAATCCTACGGTGATTACCAACGGGATGTAGTAGGAGAAGTGCATTCGGTTTGTCATGTTCCTGGACAGCTTGTATGGCCAAGTGTCTGACATTGCATTTCTAAGACCACGTGCATTAGTTTTTATAAATATACATATGTTTGGTGATGTATGAGGTAACCATCTTATATTTGCACCCTTCTCAGAAACATACGAGCTCAAAGGTTGTACTTTTGTGAAAATAAATTAGTGTGTTGTTGGAAATGGCAATGTGGCATTTAAAGTAGGATTTGTTCTGTGAAAAGGTAAAATGTTAGCTTAAGCCTCGCACATCGGGAATGACAAAAACAGGATAGATGTGGTAGGGCTAAGTGGATCGCACCTATTATGATATGTTCATCACCTTTTTAGATTACTCTTTACATTTCGGGTTTGTTGTGTATGCTGTGGTCATAAATAGGTTAGGAATGACCGGGGTGATTGTATATTTGGTACTATCTATGGTAGAGGTAGGTCGGCTCTGTGTTGGTAGAGGAAAGCAGGACTGTGCCTCGGTACATTCCTCTAGAAATGTACTGTCGGAAGGTAGTCCCTTACCTTGTCATTGTATGGAATCCATTTTCTAATACGAGCCTTTACGGTTTTAGTTGTAAACCTATTATGCTGGAATTTAATAAATGTCAAAATTTCGGCTAAGATTATATGTATTTATTTGAAAGAGTTTTCAAAGAATGTCATTAAAAATAATATCTCTAATTTTGCATAGCAAATGATTTGGTTATCATAAGGTAAAAACCCATCCGTGTTTATGTGCGACGTGGTTTTATAAGATACCCTTTGTTTCAAAAATATCCATGCTTTTGAGTTTTCTTACACCAGTCCCATGACTGACCTGGAGCCCTTAAACTCTGGGTGCCATATTTTTTCGGGCAGCCAAGTAGTTCAGGTCTAGCTTAGAACATTTTGGAGGAGCTTGGAGTAGGAGCTGGATTTTCCTCTGTAGACAGTTATCCATTTCCGCTGTATTTGTTTAATGTTTGTATTCAGCACTAGTAGGGACAGATATTTATAACTATCCAGGCTGAGATTAGGATAGACTCTGATGTATGTATTTAAAATTTCCGCTGTAAAGATTATATTGAAATAATATATGTTATTCCATTCGTGTAAGATTCTATTCTATCTTCTTTTTCTTCTTACTCTTGATCGATCCGTCTTTTCAACACTTGGATTTGCGGCACGTGAATACTGAGGACGTATTAGTTTTGATTTCCAAGGGTCGAAAAGGCATGTCATCACAGTTATGAGTTATGGTGGTGCAACCGATATAGAGTTATCCATAACTTGCAGACCTACGGTTTGTTGAGTAAACTAAAGGTTAGAATTCCAAGGAAAGCGAGTCCTAACACTCACCGGAGAAATCGTAAGGTTTCTATATTTTCTTTAAGGTTTTGAGTAATATAAAAATCTAGTATGAGCCTTATTAGAAAAATGAAATGAACACATTTGACCTTTTTAATATTGTAAGAATATATGCAATACAAGTTAAAATAATATAATTTGATAAATTTATGCAAATAATATAATTGATAAAGGCTAACGTGGTTGATATGGTTCTTCCTTCCTCATATGACTTTTTTGGGGTGCTATGAGCAGGCTTGGATTCAGGAGCCTTCTAATATGAGGTATGATCTAAAGGGAGGCTGGTTTTATAAATATGTGGGCGCGTGATAAGGAAGATATGCTATTATTTTACTATGTGGAGGAGGAAGGATTAGCTCTAACTGTACTTGGGCGAATTAGTGATATGAATCGCATTTTTAATCAGGTGATACTTGGGATAGGAAACATATATTCTACTCGGACTGTATGGACTTCATTCCTAACTTAGCTTTACTATTTTTTGGATTTTATCATGTTATTGAGCTTGAATATACAAATGATGGAAGTGATGGGAGTGGTTCTTCCTCCTCGGAGGGGGAATATGATATTTTTTTCATTAGCAGGTTGGCCTTTTTGTCAACTTCCTATGCCTTATTTTCACTATCATTGTTTTGGCGCTTGTGCCAAACACTTGTTTCTTATTCATTTGTATATGTGGACGACCTATAATAAATCCGTCTAGCTTTGCTAGAAAAACATAATTTATAAAATGTTTATCAATTAAAATATATAAATGAATTGGACTAAGATTGATATGGAAATAGAAAATATACTTACCAATAAATCTTTTGGCATGTTATTAATACAGGACTCGTGCAAGAGCCAAATTATAGAACTACTAAACACACTAGTACCTTGGTCACTTGGGTCTTTAATTACCCAAGACAGTGTATTATCTTCCACGAGTTTTAAACTCTAAAAGCAATACAAGAGTATGGATATTTTTCCATATTCGATTACATATAAATGTAATATGGTGAACAATCATGATCCATAATGTATGAAATCTCAATTAAATTAGTTCAATCGAAATGAGCGAGTAAAGTATGATGTGATATCATGCACTTAATACTATTGATTGCAATAAGGATCTTATTATGTTAAATGTTGCAGTAGACCAAGAGCAATAAGATGGACCTAGGAATTCGATCATCGAAATGTCAGTTGATTAGTTTACATATGGTGCAACTTAGTTGATATCCTTAAATATTAAGGATGACTAAATGAACTTTTGTATAGATTTCGATGTGATCTTATAATAAGGGTTTCCTTGAATGGTTTGACCATTTAAAACGAAAACGAATGTTTGAGAATAAATGTAAGATAGGTTCAATTGAGATGAAGAGAGTGAATGGTCGCCTTTACTTCATAGAGAAATAATGGAAATGAGAATTGTATAAAATATTAACAGATACCTAATATGAAATAAGAAATGCTATTACTATTCCAAATGTATTTTCATATAGAAATTATTTACTATGAAAGTTTTTTCTTTGAGTTCAAGGTATTTAATCTGAAACTCTTGAATGTAAACTATTTATAGTAACAACGAATGAAATAAAGTCCCATAATATGTGGTTAAATGGAGCTTCATATTTCATATGTTGTTATAGTAATGGTAGAAATTGTGGGAGCACACTATTTGACACTTATTAGTGTACGTATCAAGTTACGAAAACATGTCTTTGTAAATATACCAAGTATTTTTTACGAAATAATAATTGTTTTTAGTATTGATTGAAAATAGATGTATTTTTATTTTAATATCAATATTATGAATATTCGTTATAAGATAAATCTATAATAATGGTATTTGTTTTTATAACAAAAGTGATGTATTAGAAAATACAAGAGTATTTGAAATTTTTATAATTATTTTGGAATTATGTGCTAAGTTATAATGACCCGGATATTCTGACCCGTCAAAATCGTCGAAAAACCTATCCGTTCTAAAACTAGGAATGAAAACTACTAATTTAGTACACAATACCATTTGATAAATATATAACACTGCTAAATGTATATGATACAAATTCAATAATACAACTTGTCAGAGTTCAAATTATTTAATTTACTAGGTGTGTTTAATACAAAGAAAAACTCAAATATAATAAATTTACCACTGCATAACTCTGGTAAGAGAGACAACAATATCTTTCCCTGCGAACTCAATAAACATATCAATGTAGAGTAAAATGATAAGCAGGAAAGATACAACATCACATGATAAATAGCAAACAACAAACAGGAAAAAAGATATATTATTATTTGGGTTGCGTCATTGCCACTTGTGACTGCTTACGTACCTCTATCTAATTGGGTACCCAATTAGATACAAAATCAAGCCAACGTAGATCTCCTATTCACAAATAGGACTCAAGGAGCCTACGATGCAAAAACAATTATGCAATTCCCAAAATACCTGTAACAACTCTGTTTTTGAAGCTATAATATTAAATTAATCTAATTAAAATAGAAGTGTATGAATTCAACTTTGGTAATTATTATTTGGGAATTTAATTAATATTCAACTAAAGTTTATTTATTGAGGGATTTTGTTATAATAAAAATTGAAATAGCTAATGAATTCCCTTTTAGATATTATACTAAAATCTGAATAAAATGTTTAAAAATAATAGTAATATTTTAATGTGTGAATAAGTTTATATACTTGAAATCGAAGAAAAGGAGTTTTAATTATTATTCGATAAATTCAATAAATTGTTGAAAATAAATGATTATTGAATTTGAATAATTCGAGTAAAATATACGATAATCAATTTGAATTGAAAATGAGTCCATAATTCAATATTAGAACTATTCATATGTTAATAAGGAGATGTAGTGGAAATTGATTAATATAAGGACTTAATCGAGAATATGGATTTAATTCAATTTATTTCTCTCCTTTAACACTTCAAAGCCCAAAGCCCATATAAGAAATAAAACTTTATCTCTTCAACCGTTAGTATCCACTAGGCCCTATGCTGTTAGTCTCCACTATGCGTTGCTTATTCTATTCATAAAAAAAACTAAACCCTATGCCCAAATCGATTATCTGGAAATCGATTCTCTTCATCAAGAAAAAACAAATAATAATAATAACAAAGTTGCGACCTAAAAATTGGTTCATGTCGATCGAAGGTTGTGCCTGCTTGCAAAGAAATTAGTGTAATTATAAAAAAGTTGCAACCTAATAATAATGACGTGTCTTCATTAGTGTAGCTACTGCAAAGAAATTGAAAAATTACTTTAATGTATTATAAGCTTTGATGAATGAAATATTAATTTATAGGTATACTAATTAATTACTAAGATGCAGTACATAATCATTATTTGTTAAGAATTATTTTTATATCAATCTTGAGATGGATTAAAAGAATTTAAATAAAAGAAAGTATCCATTTGAATTAAATTCTTTATGATAAAGGATATGCGTATGAGTGAAATTATGTTTATTATAGGTAAGAAATTTTTGAATAGGTATAAGAATATATGTATATCTTATTGAAAATTAATTTTGTGTTAAATTGCCCGTTAAGTGCTTTAAGAATTCTGGTCGATGCGCCTGATCAACGTTATCGATAAGTATTCCTGAACACTAATACAAGACATTCAGACACAACGTTTTGGACAATAAAATATTTTTAGTAATAATATATCGTAGGTATATATTATTTTTGTAGAAAATAAAATTTTGAAATAAGTTAAATATTCGAACTGTAGCAGCCAACATGCAGGAAAAAAGAAGATCATATGGTTGAACACACATATGATAAAGAAGGTTGAAAGAGAGTTAATGCTCAATTCAATGGTCATTAGAAAGAAAGAAAATACAACTTAACACATATATACAAAATATGGCATGATAACTTGTCAGAACATTAAAAAACAAAATTGCCATACATATAGTCAGTTTGTATAAATATTCATCTGAATCAAACCCATCCTTTTTTTACATAAACAAGTCACTACAAACTTTGGGACAAAAATATTATCAATAAGTATTTCTAAGTAACCAGTACCTTGTCAATAATTTAAATGAATTGAAGAACACATACAAAAATGCATCAAAATTATATACCCTGAAAGTCTGATCAGAAACCGATTTTTGGGAAAAGGAGCAAATGTAATCAGCTGACAATAATTATCCAACTATCATTCCCAAATTACAGCCCATTGATTAAGAAATTAAGGATCAATTATTTTAAAAAAAATCAACTTTTGATCTGATTTTTCAGTGTTGGTATTTATACTCTAATTTATTGTGAAAAATTATACTCCAATGTTAATGACAATTTTCCACAGAAAAATGTTTTCAGTTTAGATACCTATAACTGTCAATTGCTGGTACAAGTAATTGCTGATTTTTGCTCGCAAATAGTATGAGATGATACACAAACCTTTGTTTGTAGGATAGTTCAGAGGTAAATGACTAGGACATAATTAATGTTATAAACCACATTTTCATGCTCAATAACTATGCCTCATATGTATAGTCAAAAACCTCTCTATCTGTCTTTACTGTCAGACCTTTGCACATTTACTAGTTGTTTCAGAATGTGCAGTCCATTTTATTTTTGATGTCGGTACACATCATAACTTTTATTTAACTCACTATGTATCATATAAAATAAAATAGAAAGACCATAGCGATGAAAAAAAAGAAACATACTTATTTGGTCTGATCTTGGACATAAGCGATGTAATTATCATGCCACTTAAACATATAACTAAGCACATAAATCTACAAGTCTAATTATAGTTACAACTCATGTATTCTTACTTTTCCAAATTTGAGCGATATCAGTTTCTCCAGACCCGACTAACACTCAGTTTTGTAAACCTGAATAATCGTAGTTTTGAATATAAAAAAAGGCTGAGTAAAACAATAAATTTTCCAAAGTGGTCTTTGGCACATAATAACAATATAGTTGAATGTTAGATATGCGATGTAATTAACAACATCCAATAATAAATAAACAAGGTGGGAAACATGCCCAAAATTTGCTGTACAATTTTTAAAGTGCTCATTTTGCTATGTATAAGATATACAGTGATGTAGGTTTATGCTCTTCAAAAGTTATGTCCAACATTGTTGTTTACCGATATAGAAATAAATTGATGTGAAACTATCATTTACTTCATCTAATATATATTGATATAGCTTTCTATGTATATAAAATCATATAAAATGTTCTAAAAGCATACAAAAGAGTACAACTGACAGTTACTTCACTTGATATCAACTGATATAGTTTCGTAAGCATATAAATTGATATAAAATGACTTACCCATTAATTATCGTCCCTTTAATGTGTGTATGAATCTGTGCAGTTAAAGTGTTCGGCATATTCAATGCGGTAGAGGTGCAAAAAGTCATAGCGAAGATACAAAGAGGATATAGTGGGATATAGCGGATGACTCTAAAATAGCGTATAAAACTCGTACTTAATGTTTTTACAAATATATAAATGGTAATTAAATGAAAAATTAACATTCAATTGAAATATAATTAATACATAAATAATTTTAAATAAAAACATATGCGAATATAGTGTAAATAAATGTAAAACTGTTGTATAACATAATTGAATTTAGTAGAATATTAGAGTATTTTCTTTTTTGAAAATATATTAAAAATTCAATTAAATAAATTAATTTCATAATTTTTATAATGTACATGTGTCATTTTTCAATTCATTTCTTTTAAAGAAGATATAGCGGAATATAGCGGGAATAACGGGATATAGCAGAAATGGCGGAGCTTAAAGCGGAAAGGCTATATTTGGGGCTATATGGAAAAATCATAGCGGTAGAAATCAATTATGAGATATAGCAGGGTTATAGCGGAGCAATAGCGGGGCATTAACTGCACGGTTATGTATATATATTTCCTTCTGTTTTACTTGATGGGTTACTTTATATTGCAGAATTTAACATTTTTATCCCGTAGCTATGCCATTTATCTTATGCACGTTGTTTATTTATTAATTTGAAACCCATTGAACCAAACTTTGAGATTATATGTAAACTTAATATAAATTGAAAAAGGATAACCAAAGTTTAGAAAATTTATAATTCGAAAGTGCTTAACAAATATGGATATAACTTTTATTTTAGCTATTAGATTTTGGCGATTCCTTTTTCAATTGAAAGATATTTTAACATAGAAACAACCTTTGTATTTGTCGCTTCTGAAAAAAATTTGAAATCTATTGTTTTGTCTTCAGTTTGAATTTAAATTGAAAATCTGATTTGGGAAATCATTTTCAGAATTTCAAAAGCCCAACTGTTGCAGCCATAACTTATAGCCAGTTTATCCGATTTTGATGATTTCTTTTTTCAATTGAAAGGTATTTTAATATAGAATAATATTCATGTTAATCACTCTGTAAAAATTTAAGGTTCATGATGGTTTAAACATGAGTTAAAATAAGAAGTAACTGCTATCCCAAAAACGTGAACATCCAAAACTGTGTTGAATTGTTTTAGTCATAAATTTCTAACGGTAAATCTAATTTCAATGATTTTACCCATTTCGGAAAGTTTAAAATCTAAGCTATAACTTTGATTTGAGGTGTTATGTGAGATTTTGATGTTTTCTATACGAAAAATCCAGTTTTATTACTTAGGCATGTGCATATTTTTGCATTTTCAGAATTTGACACTTTTAGAAAAACTCTCATAATTTGAGTTATACTTAACATTTTTGCTATCCGTAAGTTATTTTGAAAAATTAGTCCACTATGTAATAATTCACTCTTTTATGTCATTGTCTAATTTTATGTTTTAGACCTTTAAAAGTTTGTTTCAAGTAGCTTAAACTAAAACATCAAGTTGCTTATATATGTTAAATGAATGTATACTTATTCTATCCAGTTTATATGCAACTAATGTTTGTATTGAGACAAGTATAGGTATTCAAGAGGCTAATTTGGACTTATGGGTGATGATGGCTCGCTTATGCATGCTTAATTAAGAAGTAAATTGATTTAAAATGCTAAATAAAAGGTACGCATTCGGATTAAATACAGCAATGATAGAAATATTATTATATATTGTGTTTCCAACCGTGTGGTCGATGTATATCATATATATTATAATTGTGAAATTGTAAACAGCTCTCCATACAAAGGATACTCTACCGAAATTTTTCGAATTTTAACACTTAGAATTTTTTTAATAAATTTTCATATGCGAAGGAATGGAAATTAATAAATGAATCTATTTAAATTTATAGCATATGATAAGTTTGATTCAATTGTTAACTATTTAAAGTTTTGATCGAGTTTCAACTTAATAATAAAAAATTCGAAGAGGGTTAATGTTTGCATGTGTTTTTGACGTCTTCTTGTAAGAAATTGCGAGGACGCGATTTTCATATGGGGGGAGGTCTGTAACAACCCTGTTTTTGAAGCTGTAATATTAAATTAATCTAATTAAAATAGAAGTGTTTGAATTCAACTTTGGTAATTATTATTTAGGAATTTAATTAATATTCAGCTAATTTTATTTATTAAGGGATTTTGTTATAATAAAAATTGAAATAGCTAATGAATTCCCTTTTAGAGAATATACTAAAATCTGAATAAAATGTTTAAAAATAATAGTAATATTTTAATGTGTGAATAAGTTTATATACTTGAAATCAATGAAAAGGAGTTTTAATTGTTATTCGATAAATTCAATAAATTGTTGAAAATAAATGATCATTGAATTTGAATAATTTGGGTAAAATATACGATAATCAATTTGAATTAAAAATGAGTCCATAATTCAATATTAGAACTATTCATATGTTAATAAGGTGATGTAATGGAAATTGATTAATATAAGGACTTAATCGAGAATATGGATTTAATTCAATTTATTTCTCTCCTTTAACACTTCAAAGCCCAAAGCCCATGTAAGAAATAAAACTTTATCTCTTCAACCGCTAGTCTCCACTAGGCCCTACGCCGTTAGTCTCCACTATGCGTTGCTTATTTTATTCATAAAAAAAATACTAAACCCTATGCCCAAATCGATTATCTGGAAATTGATTCTCTTCATCAAGAAAAAAAACAAAGTTGCGACCTAAAAATTGGTTCGTGTCGATCGAAGGCTGTGCCTGCTTGCAAGCGACGTCGATGGTGAAGTCGCATTGGGTGTCGCGAGCTGTTCGCATGTGATAAAGGATCAAGAAAACGGCGCCTGGGCTTCGACCTAATCGAGTAGTGGTGGTGCGCGCGTGAGCTTTGAGGAAACGGCGATGGGTAGCGACCTATGGTAGTCGCGATGGCAGAATGTAGGATTGACGGTCTCGGCTATGAAGTAGATGCTAACGCGTGTTGAAGGTAGCGAACGACGTGGATTTGAAGAATGACTTAGGTCTGGCAATGATAAGAATTTTGATTGTAGCACTGACCGCAGTTCACGTCATGTCTTCGACAACGACGACAAATTCAATAATGGCTGCAAACAAACGATTAAGGTGAGTTATTTTTAACTCACAATTCTATTTCTAAATATTAGAATTTCTTTTGCATGTTATTGGTTGATTGTGATATAATCTGTGGTTGTTAATGGTTGAATTGGATAAGAGATGCTTGTATGCTTATAATTGATTGATTATATGGCGAGTAAAACCTTATAAGACATATCTTTTAAATTGTTGCTATGTCTAAAATTTCGTTAAAACTTTATATTAAACAATAGTTGTAAGAAATCACAATTTTATTGATTTATGAATTTTGGATTAATGGTTAATTATGAAATGACATGTGTGTTGAAAACCATCAAAATACAATTGATTTCGTAGTTTAATTATATGATGGTTGTGCATTGTTTGCGTAATCGAAGTTGTCGGAAAGCAACTCAGATCGTTAAATAATCTCGTATAATTGAATTATATTTTTACATGATATATAGCTAAATTATATTATATTCTTAACTTATTAGTATTCAAAAAATTTCTTCAAAACTTTTAAAATTGAGAAATTTATTTATGAAACCTTTTTAAATTTACTATTATAAGTATAAAATTATTTTGGAAATGTTTTCAAAGTAAATTATAAAATATGGTTTTATTTATAAAAGTTGTTACGAAAATAATAATTTCAGTTTCAACTGATTTAGTTATAAAAGAGGTTTAAATGATTTTAAAACCTTTTATAAATAAGCAACTCTTTTTAAAAATGAGTTATGGCTTTGAAAGTGATTTTGGAAAATTATATCTTTGTATATATAATTAATTTAAAACTCTTTTATTTTATTTATCAGGGGTTAACAAAGGTGATAGATTAGAAAGTGAATTATAAATAAAATATTTTAGAAAATCATTTTCTATATGATAATTTTTTTTAAATTACTTTCAAACTATAAATTTTTATTGGCCTTTAGTGTATTTAGCTTCTGGCTATTTTATGCCAGGTTGAATCTGATTTCTATTGAATTTCTTGGTTTTCTATGAAATAAAGAATTTTAATAAACGATTGAATTGTGGGGTGGTATGGGACACTTGGTAAAATTCTTTCGATTATTGTTATAATTTGTTAAATAGAGTTTAAGTGGAAATTACTAGCTTTTAGTAAATACTTGAATTTACTATCTGGTATGGGACAGTTAGTTAAATTCTTGTGATTACTGGAGTGACAGTAATTAACACTTAGAGTTGTATTATCTTAGGATGTTTGGATTTCAGACCGCTAAATCCCCGAGAAAAGATAACTCATTTTTCATCAATCTGAGAAATCGATACATTTTTAGATTTGGGTAGGCAGATCTCTTTCGGAAGATCTGTTATGGTGTAAATACGTTGTCTCTTTCGGAAGGCAGATTTTTACATGCATTGTTGTCTATAGACACTACAACCTATTAGTTTATTTTGTTTTATACAATTAGACTATGTTTACCTCTTTCGGAAGGTAAATTTGCATAGGACAGATTAGGTATATGGCTACTCTTTTCTTTGAGCGGTGTCCTTAATCTGCAGTCTCTTTCGGAAGGCTTCATTTCTATGTAGCGGGTCTCTTTCGGAAGACTTCGTGTCACTGTATTAAACTGATAGATGACTACCATTATTATTTCATTATTGATGATTATTTCTTCAGAGATTTTTAGTATGGATATTCTGTATCCTTTATGCTCTGAAGAATTTTGAATTAATTATCACCATATTTTTAGATGATAGTCTATTGAGACTTAATGCATATTTATGAAATGGTGATTTGTTAGATATGCCTTATTTGAGTATTTGTTTTAGGCATATTTTATTTACGACTTATTTGGTTATTGTTAAGTCAAAAATGGTGAGATTTGTGATTATTGGTTTGATATGCCTTTTATGGATTTTTGGGTTTTAGGCATATATTAGAAATGACTTATTTTAAAGCTAAGTCATTTATGGATTTATAAAGTGGTAAAATTTAATTAATATGCCTTATGTTAATTGTTTGTTTGGTATATTTTATTATGGCTTATTATTTTAAGTCATAAAGTTATGATATTAGTATCTCACCTTTAATTTAGATGTAGTCTGACCCGTTTATTATTTTAATACTCGGGTCAGGCCGAGACTTTACAAGTACAGGAACCCATTGACCTTTGGATTTTGGGCTAGCATTGAAGTAGGCTGTAACGACCCTAGATTTTTATTTAATTTAAATTAATGATTAAATGAATTTCTGAATAAAAATTTGTAAAATTAATTTTTAATGGATTAATTGATTGCGAGTTTCCCCGATATCCAAATATATATTGTATAAATCATTTAATTTGAATGGTAAATAAATGGTTTAATAATAATAATAATGATGATAATAAATAATAAAAATAAAGTATTTAAATTTGAGATAGGAATAAGTATATACGAGATAAATTAAAAATATAAAGTGATTACACTAGAATAATTCAAACAACAAGTTACAAATAGAAGTTTACTTATTTTATAAAGTAATAATTAATACTTAAGCTATGAATAGAAACATATTTACATTATAAAGTGATATGACAAAAGAAAGATGTATTAGTTTTTAAAACAAGACAAACATATAACAAATAAGAAGTTGTTTAAAATAATAAAATAAAATATGAACAAATTTAATCTTTTTAGTTAAAACTTTTAAATAGAACTAAAACTAATTTTGTAATAGAATCACATAGTTATAGAATGTTAATAACTAAAACAACTTTTCTTTTAACAAAGTAAAATAAGAAAAACCAAACTCTTTCAATTAGCAAAGTAACTAAACAAGTTTGCAAGTGGAATATGCTTGTAAACTAATATGCAGGCAAGAACAAATAAAGATAGCAAAAATACATATAAATGTGAAACCAAAACAAAATAAATAACAAGCTAACCATAATACAATAACCATAACAAATCTTTAAACTAAAACTTAAGTAAAATATTATAATCTATGGCAATGTACATGTGCAGGCAGAAATCATTTCAATGCATACGAATAGGAATAGAGGAAGTATGCTTAGCTTTAGTCAAACAAATATAAACATATGTAAGTTTTGTACCTAAAGGAATAAAGAAATGGTTTGTGTAAGCTTGATATGAAACAAGGCATTAAATGCCATCACCTATAGTACACGAGACATCTCTTTTCAGCTCCTTTTTAAAAATAAAAATCTCTGATTCATGGATACCAGCAAAGATTTTTTGTACAAATGCAACTATCAAGCTTTGCATACTTGTTTTATTTAGCAAGCTTCTCCCCATTTTCGCTCATCAAAACAATTTCAACCTGAGATCAAATAAGAAAACAAAGCACTTCAGTTTCAAAAATTAAAATGAAAGCATCTCAACTATAACAAGATTTCCAGCATTCATGTTCAAGTTCAAAGCCAGTTCAAGTTTTCTGGAATCAACAACAAAAAAATAATAATATGCAAGTTCAAATTCCAGTTTCAAGTTTCCTGTTTTCAAACAAAAAGAACAAGCTCTCTGTTTTAAAAAGACAGGTGAGTAAACTTTTAAACTAAAATTTAAATTAATCTGGAAATCTCTGTGCTTATGATTTGTTTATATGAATATATATATGTGCAAGTTTCTTTGTGAATCTATGATGTGTGCATATCTGTTGTCTTTTTTTTCAAAAAAACTTCTCTGATCTTTGTTCAAGACTCAGCCTTTAACCTGTTAACATGAGATGCCTTTAGTTTTGATGCATACGACTTATGGTTTAAGTAACTGGTGATGTATGATTGAAAATGTGTTTGTATGATTGTTTTTAGGACTCTGGAACTTGTGTGAATGTCTAGTTATTGACAGTGTTCATCTCTGTTTTAAAATTCCAGAGATTTAAAATTTAGTTTTAACTACAAATTCTTTCACTCAAATTTCCTTTAGGCTTAAGTGTTTTAAACAAAGTTGTTGTTTTAAAACTAAACTAAGCTTTAAAAATAGTTGCCAGGATTATATAGAAACATTGTTTGGAAAACTGAAAATACAGAGAAACTTGAACTATGTTAAAAATCAAACTTTGTAATCTGTTGATCTAATGATATATCTTAAATAGTCTATGAAAGATAGGATTTTTAAAATCAAGTTCCCAATTTTTAATGTAGTATTGAATGTGATAATTGGTGATGTCTAAAAATTGTGTTTTCGAGTTTCTCTAGTGACCCAGTTGATCTGGGAGTTCGTGGTGTTTCCTGGAGATGCGTAGGTGGTCGGAGTGTCGGGGAAAAATGCGGTGGTGGTGGTCAGGTGGTCGTGGTGGTGGCGGTGAGCCTGGGAAGTTGGTAGACCTAGTTTTTGAAGGGAGGAGAAACGCGTGCACCCCGGACTCGTACATGCATCGAGTGCTACCGAGTTTTAGGTGTTGATAGTTTGGTCGAAGACGAGGTCGTAGCCGGAATTTCGAGCCCTCCGGTGGCCAAGGCGACGAGATAGGGGCGATGACAGGTTTTGGGTAGATTGCTGTCTCGAGTTCCAGGTTTGGGGTAAGTTACTGGATTTCGATTTTGAGCTGCTGGGTGATTTTGGATGATCGTGATCGGTTGAGGTGATGGTGGCTGATGGAATGATGTGCTGGTAGGTGGCCGGAGTTGGCCGGAGCCACGGTGCACGTGCACCGTGCAGTTTTGAAGCGCTAAGGATTTTGGGTTTGAGCAGGAGGGTAGTCTCGAGTTTTTCTTGAGTAATTTAGGGTTTTGCTTCGAAGCGGTATGATGTTCGACTCGAAGTGGAATAGGGTAGGCTCGGGTTTGTTTAGTTATGTACCCAGTTTTAAATAACAACAGGTTTTGTTACAAACCTGTCAGGGTTTAAGTTTAAACTTAAACTAAATTCAAAAGTATAAAGCAAGTCTAAAACATAGGTTTTAAAACCAATTTGATAATGTTAAGTTAAGATTTTATTACAAGTTTAATTATTTGAGGAAAATGTTTAACAATGTTTACTAAAACCTTAATTAATATTTTGATTTGGTAATTAACCTAGTTAAGTATTTAATGTAATTAACATTAAAGTTTTCAAATTAGTAATAATTTGTTTTCAAAGTTTAAGGAGGTTTTTAAAATGTTAATTAAGATAATTTTTATTATCAATTAATTATTTTGGAAAGTAATTAAGAATGGTTAATTTATAATAGTAAGTAAAGATTGGTTAATTAATTTGTAATTGTAATTAAATTAAATGGTAAACTGATAATTTAGTATTTAATTTAATTGTAATTAAGAATTGTTAATGATAATTAATTATGAAGATGGTTAATTAAAGATTTTCAATGATAAGGGATTAATCAAGGGATAATCACTTATTGTGATTTATTTAGAATAATTAATTAAACGATAATAAATTAGGGGTTAATTTATTTATAAATGAATTAATTAAGGGAAATTAATTAAAGGATAACTGAATAAGTTAAATAATTTAAAAGTTGGTTAATTTAATTAATAAATGATTAAAGAATAATTAATCAAAATGATTTGTAATTTATTTATGTTAATTAACCAGAATTAGTAATTTATTCATAGAATTTAAATCTGATTTGAATTAATCAGACAATTAACTGACCCTACCTATGGATATTTGGATTCTATTGGATGACTTGATTGTTTGATATCCCTGATATATGATGCTTTGTGATATACCCTGATTTATGTTGTGATCTGTAATTTACTTATCTGTGATTTATTTTATCTGTGAAACAGTGAATAAAGATAAGCGTACTGCTTATCGATATCGATATATCTGTGATGATTGATAATGTTGCACTATTGTGTGTGAAACCCCTGGACTACACCTTTACACACACAAATATGGATTTCACTTGGAAATCGGTTAAGTCATAGATAATTTAAATTTGATGCTTTTGAAATTGAAATTTTAGTTTCAATTGATTTTGAAATTGGAAATTTGGGTTTAAAGTGAAAAGCTTTTGAAATAGAATTTCAAAGATAAAAGTTATTTTGAATAACTTAATCGAGTTTTGAAAATTTAAATAATTTGATTTAAATTTGAATTCAAAATTGAAATTGAATCCTATGATTGGAAACTAGGGATTGAAGATGCTGTATAAGTTATATATGGGTTGAACCATTTTAAAGATATTGATTTGGGAATTTGAATTTAAATTCAAAGGTTTTCACTCGTGTAAATAAAATTGGATTTTTCTAAAAAGAAAACTATTTGTTTTCAAATGATTAAAGCTTTCAAATAAGAAGTGAACTTCCAAATTGTGTTAAAAGGAAATTTAAGATTTAAATGAAAATGATTTCCAAGTTATGGAAACGATTTGAAAGCTATAAGTTAAATCTTTAATTTAAAAATTTTAAATGAGTTTAACCATTCGAAATGGAATTATTTTGAAAACTATAAGTTAAATCTTGACTTAAAGATTTAACGAGTTAATTCAACTTGAAATAGAAATTGTTTTGAAATCCATGAATGGATCTTTGTGAATGGGGTTAACTTTTTGAATTGAATCTTTTTGTTTAAAAGATTTGAAAATGGTAATCTGTTTAAACTATTTGAAAGAAAGTTTTAAAGTATTAAGTTGTGACTTAATTGAAATCCCATATCCATATGTTTTAAATATTTCGCTCGCTATTCGGGTTAGCCGGGAAAGGACCTTTGGGTCGTATAACCCATTCCGAATAATGATACGACGTATATGGATAGCATTTGATGACCGGTGTTGAAGACCGGATATTTTCGAAAACGAAAGGGTTTCTTGTCGATTGTCTCTGCACTGGCTGATCCCCGGTATAAAGATCTCCATTTGTGATGGGAAATCCGATCGGGATTGTGAATACCCGGAATTGCAAGGGCTTCGTAAGAAGTGCCTTCGGTTCTGTTCGAACCCGGAACAGACTTGTATGGTTACATGTCTGACATTTCACTTTGAGATATAAAGCCGATTTCTTTCAAATACATTTCTGTTTGGTGGAGGAGAATTTATTCTCTTAGCTTAACACCCTTCTCTGAGACGTACGAGCTCAGAGGTTATGTAGTTGAAGGTTATCAGCGATATATTCCCAATTTGGTAATGTGACATGCTGAGTGTTGCTGTGTAATGATCATTTGTGATATGATCATTTGTTTGATCATTTATCTTTGTGATCATTGCTTTGATCATCTGTTGACCCAAATCATGGCTTTGTGACAAAGCGTAGCTTTGTGGACGAGACTTCGTCGAACCTCACAACCCGGAAATGGTCGAAACAGGAATGATGCGGCAAGGTTTCAGGGGTAGCTCCCCTAGGGTATGACCATTCCTTCTGGAAAAGGGTAGTATCATGGTATGGAGCCCAGATACTTACTCATGTGGACACACTTTATTTATTATGTGTGATGTTGGTTTAGAGGCGCCTCGTTTAAAGGTCCCAAAGGACCGAGGGTGGCATATCTGAGGTTTTGTATATTCCCCGGGAAGGGGGGTAGCCGGCCTTGTTTGGCAGAGAGCAGGTTGTCTCTCGGAGCGTCCAGCCAGAGGCGTTTCCATGTGGCAATGGGAAGTTCCTTGGCCTGACCATTTGTTGGAAAATCCATCTTCCAATACGAGCCTTGTACGGTATTAGTTGTAGAACCTGCCATTTACTTATGGTGGCACCCCACTGTTTAGATGGTAGCTATAGTAGGCATAGTTCGGAATGTCTATGCTGGCTAAGATTAATATTATACTTTCGAAACGTTTTCTACACTATGCACTAATAATAATATCAAGATGATTTGATTTTGCGTAGTAAGCATCTTTGACTATCATAAGAAGAAATCTCTTCCAATTCTGCGTTTGCATTGTGTGTGTGGCGGGAGGTCTTATGGTAGTTTCATTTTCCAAAAGCATTGCGGACTTCAATGTTTTAAATTCTTGTGTTGTTTGTTTAAAGATAAACTGTTTTTGTTGCTCACACCAGTCCCATGGTTGACCTGGAGTTTATTGTTCCCTTCCTAAACTCTGGGTGCCCACCATTTTCCACACGGGCAGTCTAGAGTTGGGTTTCTTAGATATTCAGGTTGAGTAGATTATCTGGAGCTAGTCAGTCCTTGGACGACTGACCTTGCTTTTCGCTAGCTATGGATTGGAGCATTCTATTGGAGATATTCTATCCGCTGCTGGTGTTATCATTTTCTTTTCCGCTGCTATTTATTGTATCATATCTCTGATGTATATTGATATTCATTATATCATTATGTTGTAACATATATTGTATATCAATGTATTATTCTTTTCTTCCGCTGTGTTATTTACTTAATTATGTTATAAGCTCCGGCGACTCGGATTTGAACGGTCGAATCTATGGCATTCGAGTACGATGTAAAGTATAGATGTCGATTTTCGAGCGCGAAAAATCTGTATCGTTACATAGGCTATATGATAGTTTTAGTTTACTTCATACTTGTATATATTGACAGTTAATGGTTTATGTCATCTATATTATATAGTAGTGACTTTGTACCAGATACAAGATTTTGGATATGATGTATATATTTATGTGGGTCTAATGTTGATATTTTGTAAACTCACATTCCATTATGTATATGATGATGTATATAATTTCATTATGATCTATGACTCTAATTCTGATTTATTTATATTATATAATATTCTGAATATTTTCAATCAATGTGTTTATTACTTTGTATTAATATTGCACACATCAAATTTTCTGTTTTTTTCTCAAAAAAAGTCGAATTTTCAGTTCAGATCCTCAGAAAGGTAAATAAGACGTGTCACTGTTAGTATAAAGATATATTCACATTCGATCATCCTTAACCAGCCGTATTCTCCGGATTAACAGACGACATTACTTGTAATATTCTTTGCTAAACTGGGCATAGTGGTGTGGTCGTCACACTACCCCTTTGGCTTAATCTTCACATTTAGATTTATGAAATCTAATTAACTTTATTATTTTCAAAAATAATCTCTTTTGAAAATACTTATTCAAAAACAATCTCTTCGAACTAAATTCTTGGTTTCATTTCAAATCCTTTTAAAATAATAATATATATCTTTTATATCAAATCATACTTTTCTTCGGGATTTAAGTCAAAACCTTTTCAAAACTAGTATTAATTACCCTGTATAATAATATAGTGGTGTATTTGATATATTTATTTGGAAATCCAAAAATACTTTACTATAAAAGCATATCAAAATATATGCAACCAGATCGGGAGGTTTCTCCCAATAACAAGGCAACTGGGTCTCGGCCTTCACAAGATAAATAAACAAAGTATATCCCTCTATACAAAGAGTAGACTATACTAAGTGATAAACCACCCTTTCGCCTACTTTTTAGTTACCGGTCACCCAAATCATCGGTAACATAACAAATCATTTTGTACCCCGAAGTGTCAAATAATTGTGCACTAATAATCACAAGTACTTTCAATCAGTATTGTTTATTTTCCCAAAATCTTTTCGAAAGCTATTTTTAAAACCACCGGGGTTTAAGTTCTCGAAATCCTCCTTATTTATGAAACACATTTTATAAACCATTGTTATATAAATCTCTTTATATAAAAATTTCTTCAAAAATATTTATTTCCTAATATTATATAAACACTTTTGTATAAAATCACTTTAAAATATTTACTTCCACATATTTCTATTTCTTCTTAAAGAAACCATTTCATTTAAAGATAAACATCTTTAAAATAATAATAAACATCTTTTATTATAACAATTATTTAATCAAATATTTTCATCGAACACCTTATAGTCAAACTGTGAAATTATAATTACAAGGTGTTCGTATCTACCCAACCTATGCATATGAAAATCAATTGCTCATAAACTAGCCGAGCACAATTCAAACAGTCAAACAAACAATAAACAAAATATTATTATCAAAAATTCAAAAAATTGAATAATAAGAAATAAATCAAAATTAACCGGTATATATAAATAAACGTCCAAATTTATATAAAAGCAGAATAGGGATTTATTCTACTAAATAGATGTCATTAATGAAGTATACTTAACTCATTTTTGATATTTCAACTTATCCCACTCCTTGCCTAAGAGTGAAGCTGGTAAGTTAGAGCACTGGTTATATCAAAGCCTTGTCTAGACACTTCATTCTTGAACCTTAAAAATAGATAAGTCTACTCATTGGCTTTTACCGTTAAGCAAAGTTAATTAACTTTTTCCAAACTTATATAATTATTAAAAATATATTTAAACTTGAAACCAATTTTCAAACACTCTATTATAAGTTAGAAAACCACCCTAAAAATATTAGAGAAAAATACTAAATTTAAATATCATTTTTAAACAATTTATATCTTCAATTAATAAAGATAGCATTTACAGAGATGCTGCCTAAAGTTCTATTGCTAGTTTTATCGCATTTTTGCTACAACTTTGTGTCTAGTTTTCAATACCTTAACAAGTAATTTCAGATCCATTCTTTTTACAATAGTTAGTATACTTTGAGTACTTAAAAACCATGAAGAAAAATCCCAATGAATATCTTTTAATTATTTTATAGAAATTTCTGAAAATAAGGTATTTTTTTCGAAGTGCTCATATAACGACTATTTCGCTATAACTTTTTCCACTTCGTTCAACTAGCTATCAAATGATTTAAGCTTCAAAAATTTTACTATAAGAATAATATATTATTAGCTTGTTAAAATAGTAAAGAAAACCCTAAGAAAGTTTCTACAAAAGTAAACGTTATTTTCCAAAAACAAGTTATTTAAAAGTGTCGATATAACGACCTTTTTACTTCAAACTTTCTTGGCTTTATTTTTATATTTTCTATAACTTTTCAAAACATATACTTTACTTTTCCAAACACTTATATAAGTGTATAAATCAACCAAAACAAGATTTATCAAAATATGTTCTTAAATCACCACTTTTTACAAATTAAAGTTAAGGGTTTTCAAAGTGCGTTTATAGCTACTATTACTAAATGGACAATTCCATATTCAATTCAATATTTAGTTTCATTCCATTTTATACAAATATACGATTACAATTTCAAACCATATTAATTAGAACATATTTTAACATATGTATTCAAATCACTTGTCCATTTTAAATGTCCAAATTAATTTATCACAATTCAATGGTTTAATAAGCAACTACTTCATCAATTTACATACTTAACAAAGCATATAATCAAGGGTATAACTTTAAGTAGTTAATGTCTATTATTAATACTAATAGCAAGCAATATTAACATGTGTTTTAGCAAGCAATTATCAAACAATACTATCACTTATTAATTTAGATAATTAACTTCATTCAAAGCGAGATTAACTCACTTTTCATTAACCTAAATACTTCATACCAACATTCAATCAATCAACCACTTCCACTATCACTTCCAAATCTAACCAAAACATCACCAACATCCTTCTTCCCCTTCATATAGCACACAACCATAGCTCCTCCTCCACCATAGCTCATGTCCATCACCTCCACTCTCCTCCTAGCTCACGTCCTAGCTTTCCTCCACCATAGTACACACCATAACCACCCTCCTCCTTCTCCATAACTCATGGCCTAAGGCAAATCCCACTCCATAATACACACGGCCTAAAGAGAGAAGAGGAAGAAAGAAGACATGAAGAGGAAGAAGTGAAGATATGGAAAGAATAAATGAGAGGGAGTGTGTGTTTATTTGTAGAGTTAGGAAATGAATGGAAAAGATGAGAAAACCCCCTCTTCTTCTATGCATGAGAACATGCACATCATACCCTTACACAACCATGCTCTTACACCACCATACTCTCCTTAAATCACTCCACCATTTAAAGGTCCTTTAGTACTCTTGTTCCCTTAATTAAACATGTTTGCTTTAATTAATATGTCATTAACTTAAGTGTTTAATTTGTTGTTAATTTGTCCATATGATAACTTAGTGGTGTATAACTATTTAAACAACTTTTACTTAACAAAAAATTTGATTCTAAACAAAATATTTTCCGAACACATTTTTAATATTTATTCAAAGTGTAGATTTTTGTACACACATTTCGAAAATAAGTTTTCTATCATTAGTTATTAATTAAAAAGTGTTTAATAAGGGTATAAAATCATATTTAATCACATTAAATCTTAAATACAAATATTTAAATAATTCAGGTATTTAAATACAAAGTGTTTGAAATTCTGGGTCATTACATAAGCCATATCTTTGAGAAATAATTCTTTAATCATATGATTTTGAATCATATGGTAATATTTAATTGTATCTCAAATGATTTAGGCTACAACACCCATTCAGTAGGAGCAACAAAAGAGTTGGGGGACTCTTTATATTGGTACATATAAATTTATGCAATCATAGGTCTAGTGATAACAAAATGGTTCCATATACTTCATTAAATTCACCGATAAATTATCATAGATGTGAACATGTGTATTTGATACACAAGTAGTATGTTTATGATAAGTTCATAGACTATAAAATGGAAGTAAATAACTTAATCCGCGATAGAAAATAAAACAATTCGATTTGATTGAATAGGCAAGTATATTGGAAAAGAGTTCCTAATGTACCTAAAATGAATAAGATTCTATATTAAAAGTCACTCCTATCTATGATACATAATGATGTATCGACAAGGAATAATCGGGCTTTGTTGGATAAATAATGATTGATGATGAGCGAAGTTAAGCTAACTTCTTTCTGTTAGGATGTGTACTTAAGAGTAGGTACAAATGTTAGATTTCATTTCATTTCATTTCAAGCATAATTTACAAGATCATATAAGGTAAAAGTTCATAAGAAACCCCTTCATATCCTAGGTCAAGAAGTTGACAGGTTGTGTGAGTTGAGAGGCTGCATGTAATATTTCATCATGAGGGATCTTGTGTGGACCATCACAAAGGAATTTGAGAGTAACTAACATTGGTTGACTAATTTATGTTATGAACATAAGTACCGTAAATTCAAAATTAAATCAGTTATATATATATAGGTGGTTCATAAAATATTCTGAATGTCTATTTCATTATACCGAAAAACAATTATTGTTCAAGAAACGCCAACTTTTTGACAAAGGAATTTCTTTTAGAA
The DNA here is from genome assembly GCA_030737815.1 of Allium fistulosum. Classification (NCBI taxonomy): domain Eukaryota; kingdom Viridiplantae; phylum Streptophyta; class Magnoliopsida; order Asparagales; family Amaryllidaceae; genus Allium; species Allium fistulosum. The sequence goes on along the minus strand of CM060905.1, from coordinate 681,411,577 downwards.
ATTATTAACATTAAAATGAATTTGGATATGACCGAAAGATAAAACTTATTACGCATGATGAAATGAAATCAACCAAGCTAAAATATACAACACTCATTAGAATATCTAATAAAAACTCCCGCACATTGAAGAGAAGCTATGATTTCATATAAATGTTAAGAAAAGAAGTTCCATAGTTGTCAATAAGTCATAAAGAGTATTGACTCTACCATATGGTACGATGCACAGTTCTAGAATGGATTCCAAGTACACTACAAAAATATGATTTTGATAGTCGTACCTGAAGGGATATAACCCATCAACCACAAATGTGTCTTCAAGATGAAGACCAATGCAGTTGAAATGCAGTAAGCATTGTTGATAAGAATAACATAGTTGAAATTAAGGTAACAGATTCAGCATTCAACGTGCTTAAGTTAATTCAAATTTTGTTAGCAAAATTATCACAAATGTGATTTTGAATTTTGCGATTGTTATTTGAAACAAAATGTTAATGATGATTTTGTTATCCACATAATTTTCCAACGGGATTTATGTCAAAAATAGAGAATGATGTCGTGGTTGATGAACGCCAAAAAGCACAACACTGATATTGACAAATGTCGAAGTATGCAACATTGATGCTGGAATGTTGAAATGCGCAATATTGATGTTGAGGTCATTAACACCGCCAATAAAATATGCCGAACGAAGGGGATGCCAAAAGTCACTGATGTCCAATGTTGTAGGTTTAAGTAATGTCACAGGGAATAATGCTACAACAATGGAGCTGGTATATTGATGTCATGGATAAGCAATGACGTAGGGTAACCCGATGTTGTAAATGAATAATACTGCAAATAATCACTGCTGAAAGAATGGTGATGAACCAATGCCAAAAGTATGAAGATAGATCAATGTCGAAGGCCTACGGTGCCACATCTCATCAATAAAGGGCCATATATAATGTCAGATACCATCTATAGAGTTGGATGATTAAAATCGAATCTCCTACGCCGCTAAGCAGTGCCATAATTCATCAGTGTTATAGCGGCATAATCTATGCCACATTTCATACAACGTCGCAACTCAACAATACCGCATCTTATCAATACCGCTCATCATTGATACCACCCATTACTAATGCCGCTAAATAATGATGCAATGTGTTATTGCTACCAAGGCCATTTGATTGTCGACACTACGTCAATAATACTGCTATAAGTCCATGCCACCCATTGTCAACACCGTCGATAATCAATGCCGCATTTCATCAATCCTTAGAGGACACTACACATCTATAAATGTGATATTGATGTCGGAGGTCATCAATATACATGGAAGTTACTATGCTGCTCTTTCTCAATATTGCTCCATGTCAATGCCGCTCCTTATCAATGAGTAATGCCGCTGCCAACTAATGCCGCCACCAACCAATTAAGAGAGTTTCGATGTTGGAAGTTATTTATGTCGAATGCCTTTACTATTGAGACGGCGTCAAAGTTCTACTAAATACCTAGGAATGTCGAATGTCATCATTGAGCAAGGCCTAACGCCATGCGGCATTGATGTTGTCAAAATCCATGCATATCGGAGTCAAGCCGCTACGTCGTGCTTCTACCCCTATAAATATGGACCTAGGGGTATGAGAGAGGGGGCGATCATTTCTTTTCTCTACTCTTAAAATTAGACTCTTATAACCCTAAATTGATTTGGGAAAAACTCCGACTTGATTGTAATCATGCCCAATTTATACGAATAAAGGCTTGTACATGCCTATTACCTTGATTGTGCACTTTGGACATTATTAGACTTGAATATGCATATAATGAATCTCTTTGGGCCCAAAGCAATTGTGATACTATTTCATATAAAATCATAAGAACTTCGGCCTAAACTAATCTTTATATGTGTAACCTCTATATTACCTATTACATATGGACATTGGACTACGAATATAAGCATTGTTTATTTAGTTCATTAAAACGCTTAATGAGCTATTGCACATATTTACCACTTACCTTCTCTCTCCTTTAGATATATGACATTGGACTTAGAATGTTCTATACCCGAAGACCATACAGATTCTCGAATATATTATTCCAAGTGACCTTAAGGGCTCTCGAATACCTTGTTTCAAGTGACCTTAAGAGATCTTGAATATCGTATTCTAAAAAGTCATATGGGCCTTCGGTTATAAAATATCTAAGGCTCATGGCATTAATGTTCTAATGATATCATTTTGTACTCAACCAAGAATGCTAAGTTTATTCTTGATTTAATCAACACCAACTAAGCCATGCTTAGTCTTGTCATCATATGTGCTTGAATCAAAGATTAGCTCCTCATTCTTAGCATCATGGAAGTTATACCAATTATCGGTTTAACATTTTGGCGCTAGAAGGAGAGCTTGAACCTTCGACCCCATATAATCCACTCTTTTGAAACTAACTATAGTGAAATTTCTTTTGTTTGAAGAAAATGATAAGACCAAGACGAATTGACGTCTCTAACGAAGAAGTCACACAACGAGCAACATTGGAAGAAAATGTTGTTCCCAATTTCAACCTGGAAAATGTAGAAGTTGGACAAACATCAGAGCCGACACAACCTGCCAATAGCAAAGCTAAGATTAAAGACCGAGAATAATAAGTGTCTATGATGAAAGAACTTTTGGAAGAAATCCTTGCTCAAAAATCTTCCAAATCCACCAAGCTCATGGGGGAGATGAGGTAGAGTCTCCAAGAAGGGGCCTGGATGCTTCTTTGCTTAAAAACAAAAGCAGAAGCAAGCTTGTTATAACTCCATAAAAGAGAAAAAGTTACCAGCAAGCTGAAACAACCGAGCTTTCTCCAAGATCATTGGCAGATAATAAGGTTAAGGCAAATTACCCAGGGAGATTGGAGGAGAAATCCAAAGAGCAATCTGGAAGTTCAACCTTAGAAGGATATAAATCTGTTAGATACAATTACCATAGCGATGAAGCTTACTTAAGAGATAGGGCCGAGAAAATGGCGAAGGACATGCTTAATTTTAAAGGAAAAAGAACTCTTGATGAGAGGGTCAACGATAACCATAGAGAAGCTCCCTTCACAAACGAGATCATACCCACCAGGATCCCATCCCACATCAAAATTCCATCCTTAAGATACATTGGGATTGCTAACGCCAATGTCATTTAATGGCATTCAAAAGTCAGATGGACCTTTACAACGCATCTGGAGCAGTGCGTTGTAGACTTTTCCCTACTACCATTCAAAGTGAAGCAACCAAGTGGTATAGACATTATCATGAAAGGACTATCTACTCTTGGAAACTATTTTGCTACGAGTTTTTGGCATAATTTTGTATTTGTAAAGACCCCACGATTGATTACAACGTATTAGCTAATATCAAGCAGAAGCTGGGAGAGTTATTGGGTGACTATCTTAGAAGGCCAATGTAGAGGCACTAAAGGTAGAGAATATGACTGATAGGGACAAGTTGATGTCCATGCGCTCAGAGATGGTTTAGAAAACACCGTTTTGACGAGAACTCTATATTCATGGCTGTAGGGATTTACAAGGTTTCCACTTCCAAGCTGATAAATTTATCTATATGTATGAAATGTATCACGCTAGGAAGAAATCTCAAATAAAGAAAGAAGCAGGAAAAGCTGGCTTTAACAGTAACAATAAGAAGTCGGGATGGGAGGAAGACCTAAATATGGACTATGTCGCTCTGAACAAGCCAATTACCTATATTCTCACTGTTGCATAAGAAAGTGGAAAATTTCTAGTTTCATACAAAGCTAAAACCAACCTTGAACCAAGAGGAGGGGAGGACTATGCGCCTATCATAAGATAAATGGACATAAAACAGATGAATGTCGAGTATTGGTGGACATAATTCAACACATGATTCGTTCTAGATACCTGAAGGAATTTATCAAGGATAACTAGAAAACTGCTCGTTTTGAGAATAGTTACCAAAGACTTCCGAACAATGCTGCAAATTTAGTAGAAAGTGATATTCAACTGATTTTATTTCACCCCTCAACAGAATTGATGTTATCCATGGAGGCCCGCACCTAGACGGAAACAACAAAGGAGCTAGACATCGCTAAATTAGAGAAGCAAAAGATGGCATTTTCTCTATTCAGGAAGAGCCGCCACTCAAAAATTCCAGATTTCAAATCCAAGCGCATAACTTAACCATTACTCCATGAGAGCTAAGAGGAGTACGCCACCCGCATAACGATCCACTTATGGTCACCATGCAAATTAGACTCTCTGTGGTTACTAAAATTCTGGTGGATACCGGAAGTGCACTCAACATGATTTTTAATATGCATTCGACCAAATGGAAATCCTAGAGGGAAAGAATGAGCCGAGCTTTGAGCCCATTTGTAGGTTCAATAAAAAAGGATTAACTCCTATTGGGCAGATAAAACTTCTAGTACAAATGGGAGTTCCACCGCATTCTAGGACCTTCGAAACTCTCTTTGTCATTATGGATCAACTGTCTTATTACAATGCCTTCTTTGGGAGGCTAGCTTTAGACGAGGTTGATGCCCTCGTCTCACCAAAGTATTTGATGGTGAAGTTCCTAACCAAGAATGGATGGGGAAGCATAAAGGAAGAGCAATTTAGTTCTTGTGAAATGTACTTTGCCACTTTGGAGTAATACAAATAAGACAATCTTTCTTGTTATGATCCAGGGGAAATGAATTAATCAGAATTAATGCTAAAAAGCCTTTGAATGGTGATTCTTCAATCTCATCATCTAAAGCAAAAACAAAGCCTACTGAGAAAACTAAGCATGCATTGAGGAAAATTAATTTCTCTAAAAAGAAAAGAAAAAGGAAGGAAGCAAACCAATGGAAGATGAAATAGAAGGCGAAGAGATTATCATTGAACTAGACTATAGAGGTGAACAAGAATGAATGAAGCCACGGAAGATCTTGAGGAAATATGCTTGGATCTGGTTGATACAACAAAGACAATGAAGATCAGAAAAGAATTAGATAGAATATTTAAAGGAGAGCTAATTCAATTCCTTTAATCCAGCAAAGATGTATTCCCCTGGACCCATTCAGATATGGTTGGAATAGATCCACCGTTATGTGTCATGCTTTGAATATAGACCCGAATATCACACCTATCCGACAGAAGAAAAAGCAGGTCAAAAGATTGCTCGAAAACGGATTTATCAAAGAAGTGTTTTATCCAAAATGGTTGACCAATCTAGTACTAGTCAAGAAATCTAATAGGAAATGGATGACATGTATCAATTACACGGATCTGAATAAAGCATGCCCGAAAGATTGCTACCCCTTTCCGAGGATAGAACAACTAGTTAATTCAACAAGTGGACATAAGCTCTTATATTTTATGGACGCTTACTCTGGATACAACCAGATTCCAATGTTCAAACCGGACAAGAATACTGGTTTTATAACAAATTAGGGAACATATTATTATAAAGTAATGCCTTTCGAATTGAAGAACGTGGGAGCAACATACCGGAGATTGGTAAATATGATGTTTAGAGAGCAAAATGGCCAGAACATGGAGGCATACGTGGATGATATGCTGGTTAAATATCAAGATGAAAGCAACCACCTAAGTAATCTTGAAGAGATGTTTGGGGTATTGCAAAAATATTAAATGAAGCTCAACCTACAAAAATGTTTTTTCGGAATCCAATCCGGAAAGTTTCTAGGGTACATTTTTAGTGCACGGAGAATAGGAACCAACCCTGATCAGATCCAAGCTATTAAAGGTATGGTAGAACCCAAAACAAGTAAAGATGTGATGAGTTTAAATGGAAGAGTGGCAGCATTAAATAGATTCATTTCCAAAGCCATTAACAAATGCATCCCGTTTTTCGATGTGAATAAAAAGAAGAAAAACTTCGAATGAGGAGATGATCGTCAAAAGGCTTTCAAGGAGCTGAAAGATCATCTGGAGAAACCACCAATTTTATTCAGCCCCATAGAAGGATAAAACCTTTATCTCTATATTGCGGTTTCTGAACATGTAGTTAGTTCTATGCTAATAGGAGAAGAGAAAGGAACTCAACTTCCAGTATATTATATGAGCAGGAGACTCAAAAATGCAGAAATTAGATATCCAGTTATAAAGAAATTGGCATACTGTTCAATGCACATCGCACGAAAATTGTGGGCTTATTTTCAAGCGCATCCAATCAAGGTCTTGTATCTCAATTAATTTTAAGATTAATTGATTAATTGGCATACTGTTTTATGATTAACTGATTAATTTTATATATGTGAATCAAAGCCCTTCTATCTCAATTAAAAGCATGCCCATTGTTTAATTCAACTCGGATCTGCACATATATTTCATCCCTTATTTACTTATGTTAATTATTTTTAGATCTATTACCTCTTTTGCTCTTTGTTCATATTGTATGTTTAGTACATATATGAATCTTATTACCGTGAATTTATATGTGCCTTAGTTGTCTGTTTCTTTTCTATTTTATAAATTATTGTTTGAATAATATTTTATTTTTAAAATTGTTCTGATCAATTGATTTAATTTTATGTTGCTACTTTAGGAATTGAATATACCGTTACAAGTTATTTTGGAACAACTTTGGTCATTGTTTACATTTGAATAAAAGTCAATTCATTCTAAGATTTTAATATGGACTTTCCTGTCTAATCATAATACTTTTATGTTAACAATTAGATCTAAGATTGTTATTTTGACTGTATGTATATGTATTTTAAACTACAAATTAATTGAACACATATGTTACACTCTGTTTTTGAATTGAAAACTTTTACTCAATTATTGTATACATACATACATATATGTGTGTTTGTGTGTGTATCTGTGTATATCAATATACATATATGCATATGTTCTTAATTCAAGTTTTACAAAATGGACTTTTTATGAAAATTACAATTTTAGTTTTAGACTATCTTTTAATTAAAACTAGTTTTAAATTGTTTTCTTTACTTTAAAACATGGTAAATAACCAAAATTAACATTAATGTAAACCATATATATTGTTTATATATATATGTAAACAATATATATATATATACATATTTGTGTGTTCACACACACACATAATAAATGTTGTTTTGTTTAAAAAAATGGCAACAAAGACATATATATATATATAAAGGCAATCATTGACTATGCACACTTCCAATATGTTACACTTACATAATCTTCATTGTGAATATATTTGGACATACTTACATTTCATGCCATATGTAAATTAACCATTAATGTCATTTAATTAATCAATTAATCTATTTAATTCAAGGGAAAGAAATGAAAAGTTTTCTCTCTCCAATTAAAATCATATGCCTCCTCATTAACTGAATAAGCTAATAGAAGAAAATGAAAAGTTTTCTTCTTTAAATTTAATTTAATAAGTAATAGTCACACACAAATATGTATATAAGATTATATTTGACATACTCTAATTTATATACACATTAAATTAAAGTAAAACTTTATTTATGGAATTAAATAAAATATTGATTTTATTTAAAAAAACATAGAAAAATTCTAAATGAATTTAGACTTCATAGCTCATTAAAGATCCAAAATGGTAAATTTTTTAAAAATTACCCTTTAACTCTGCTACGGGCTAGCTAGCCCAGTTCCAATGCACATATTGCTCTTAACCTGCTCACTCTCAGTTCACATCACAATAAATATAATTCCCCGTAGACTTAACCATGACGAGTGATATCTACTCATAGAAAGTAATCGAATAAGTATCAATTAAGGTGTCCCATACCACCTGGTGTTACTCAAACATTTACTAAATGCTTGTAAACACCCACATAATATTCTATACCGCGAGTCCTAGGAGTACGTGGATAAATATTATCGAGAGTCCTATACCAAATGATATTATTAATTTGCTTACTCAAATTTCTCACAATCTAGAGTCCCATACAATATTATTCTATATAACGAGTCTAAAGAATAACAAGAAATATTACTGAAAATCCCATTCCAAACGGTACTATAATTCCATTTATTCTAACTCCTTGTTACATAGAAATATAAATAAATCAAAACACTCGATACAAGTATTTATTGATTCGGAAGGGGTTTTATCATATACACCTTTTTCCAAATTCTTCAAACAATTTCAAATATCAATATTCAATTGGAAGAAAAATCAAATTATAAAATTCTCATTGTTTCTTAAAAATCATTTACAGTTTCAAAATAAATATTTGCTAACTTCTCATTTAATTACTAGGAATCTATAAATTAAAATTCAATTGCAAATCTTTAAAAATTACTCTTTCTGTAATAGCTTGATTCAAATTCCTTTATATTCCCAAAGGCTTTTCAAATGATTTCCTTATTATAAAAAATAATGATAATCAAGTACTAAGCATATTACTTTCAGAATAATATTTTACAAACTTCTAATTTATTAAATTCAAATAGAATTAACTAATCACTTTTAAAAAAGAAGAAAATATAAATGATAAATATCATTTTATAAAAACCATTTTAATACTTTTATAGTCAACGATAAATGAATAAAAATATAAATATTCAAAAATTTACTTACCTGATAAAATCTAAGAATTCATCATTTCCAAATAATTTCTATTCATGGAATCCTCAAAACAATTCACATAAATATTTTATATCACTAAGAGTATTTCCAATTTTAAATAAAAATCATTCCAAAATCCACCATTTTTTCCAAAAATATTTCATTTCTTTCAAAACCTTCCAGTTTAATTTATTCATTTCTTTCCCATCAATTACTAATGTGATCTCATCATAACAACAATCAATCAGAGATTGAAATTCTATTTTGCCCAATTCAATCCATATCAACAAACAATCAATGAATTCATAGAAAATAGAATCTAAATCATAGTGGTAAGTTATCCAGAATAACTCACGCAAACAAAGTAAGTAAACCCAATCAACCATCCAATGTCATAGTACAATTCAAGCAATATCAATCAAATAGCAATACACATAAAACTAGAAGATAGTTGTGAGTAAAAAGGATTTTACTCATCCAACGATACTCGAGCTACCAAAACAACAACTACTCTACCTTCGCCAAATCCCAAACCATCGCTGCCCAAAACACGAACAACAGCCCAAAATGTAACTCTCACTTCCACCTTCAACCGTCATTGTAGCCACCGCATCGAATGTCGCGTAGCTCCCTTAGTTTTGTTGCCAAACCCTGAATGGATCATTAAAAACCTAACAGTTGAATTCCTATGCCCAGCCATCCTTTGCCACGACCAAAACCACAACTAAACTATCCTCTGCCAGACCCACATCGCAACACCGACGCCGCATCAACCACCTCTGTCGCTAATTACTATCGAGACATCCCCACTCGCATCGCAACTAAGCTTCATTGCGAAACTCTCCCCTCCGTGACTGATGCCATAACGCGGCCCCCTTGCACCACGGTCTCCTCCTTCCTTTGCCGACGACGATTGCCAGGCCAGAGCCCCTTCGTGCACGACACTATTTTTTTTCTTCTCGGTTTTGATTTTCGTATGTTGGGAGCTTTGGGGAAAAATCTAGAGATGAGGGTATTATAGGTTCAAAATGGGGAGCGAGTTCGGGCTTGCCTATAAGGTAGAAAAAGTGAGGTTTTTAGAAAAAAGGAGAAAAGAAAGAAATGAATGGGCTTGGGGCGCTCTTTTAATTTAATTTTTCTTTTCACTTCTTTTAAATAATTCTTGATTTTATTTGCAAATAAAATTCCAATCTACTATACATTGATTTACACTTCATTCTTAGAAATATAATTTAATAACTACACAATTCCACAATTCCATCCTTCGAAATATAATTTAATAACTACACAATTCTATTCAACTCAATATTGTCTTACTCTAATTAATTATTCAATATATCCACACAAGTAAATTTGTTTTCCCACTATTTCAGTGATATAAAAATTATTTGCACTTCAAATTATTTTATATTGATTAAACCATTTTATTTAATTTCAATATATTGTCTAAAAGGAATTTATTAATTTAATTTAATTTATTAAAAAAACCTTTTATTAGTTAGAATTTAATTAACTAAAAGTTTATTTTTAAAATATTAATTATCACAAATCATATTCGAACATTTTTTGTTTTAATTAAATTTATTTCTCTATACGATGTAGAAAGCAGGGTTGTTATGGCTAGCGGTCGATTGGCCCAAATAAAGGTATCGACCGGCCAAAGGTCAGACTTTGTTTATGTTAACGTATCGCTTTAATTTGTTTTTTAACATCGTTTGATTAGATTCAACGCTGACAGTTACTTTGACTTCGAGATTTCTATTTGATGTTTATTTTAACGTAAACTTATTGATATTTATTACCTTAATACATTTTTAATTATTTCCGATCCGAAATCTTCAAATGTTAATTATTTTTTCGTTTGAACTCCGATCGTAAAATTTTATATATGAAAGTTGAACAAAAAATCACCACGAACACAATGGTGCAAGTTTTGTAGCCAAATTCTAACATTTGTAAAAATTCTATTTTTGAGCTTTAATAATTATTTTTAATTAATTACTATTTACTTTATTGGGTGTTACGGACTACGAGATTAATGGTCACGAATTCGATCCCTAAGATCGACACTTTTTTGGCATTAATGAACCATGTTAAAAAAAACATCTTGGTAATAATAATTTTAAGTCATACAACAGTTCAAAACAAAAATTATTTTTTAGGAATTGATTTTTGTTAGAAATGTTAATCATTAAATTTCAAAGCAAATAAACTTAAGTAACATGAATTTTAGCATCTAGATCATACCGATATTATATAAATAGAAACTCATAATATAGAGTTAAAAAATAAAAAAGTCCATCCTCTTATGCAAAATTGTGATTTCCGAAATCGATACGATGCTCAAATCTTTCCTTTTAATTTGATGTTGAAAATTATGAATTTTTGGAATTTCTCCAAGTAGTAATTTTGAAATTTAGGAATTATGAGTTGGAGCTATAGAGGATGAATTGATGCATGTCTTTCTTACGCCTAATGTCTACTTTTGTTTCTGCACAATATTTTTTGTTGGTGTCCAATATAAATTTTTATATTTTGATTTTAATATTTTTCTAATTTGATGCTCCGATATAATATGAACCCCAAGTCATGCTTTAGTGGCCTTATCCAAGGGTCACCCTTGACTATTATGTCCACCATTCATATACAAACAAACTGCAACTATTAGATCTATCATTGATTTCAACCTCATCTCATTTGTAAACACAACAATATTCACCATCAATTTATATGATTTATTTTCTGTTCAAATAGAAGTCCATGTTGATATTTTTGGATTAAAATTGTTTGATTTTGTAGGAGATTTCAACTACAAATAACATCTTATGTTTGACAAACCAAACTTAAATTATGGCCCAGCCCAGTATGTCCTTGGACCAACCAAATAATTTTGTTAGAATTACCCCACCCAATATTCACCCGGTCCATATTTAAACGGAACAGAAATTGAAAACAAGGGTTCATCTTCTTTCCAAAACCCCAACTTCTTTGCGTTTCTCTCCAAATCGCTATGGATTCTTCGATTGCACGGCAAACATGGGAACTGGAGAACAACATAACATCCTCCTCCGACTCAATCTACTACTATGATCCGGTATCGCAGGCGAAGACCAACAACGAAAAGCCATGGGTACAAGATCCGAACTTTTTCAAACGCGTCAAAATCTCCGCCCTCGCTTTGCTGAAGATGGTCGTGCATGCCCGATCAGGTGGTAATATCGAAATTATGGGTCTGATGCAGGGCAAAACCGAAGGGGATGCGATTATTGTTATGGATGCTTTCGCCTTGCCTGTTGAGGGTACCGAGACTAGAGTTAATGCGCAGGCTGATGCTTATGAGTATATGGTTGACTATTCTCAAGCAAATCAGATGGTACCTTTTTATTTATTTTTATTTTTTATTAACTTATATTTAGGGTGTGCAGAATGCACAGCAGTTTATCTTTCATTTTGCCTAGTTCTCATTTTACCCATCTCCATTTCGTTACTAACTTCATGATACCCAATGTAATTATATTGTGTTACCCTGTAATATTCTGTCATTCACACTATATTGCCGATCTAGCGCTTAGTAATTTGGCACTATGCTGTCATTGTTTTATTATTTCTTTATTCGGTATTTTTTTTGGTGATTGGTTATATTATGCTGATCATTAATATGTCGCTGGCCAATTGGATGATATGAAGTCCGATGTTTTCCCCCTCCCAAAACTAGGTCAAATGGAAGTCGATATTGGGGTGCATTTAACACCACTTATTGCTGAATTGATGTTATCGGTATATGGATTTGATATATTTAGGCTGCGTTTGTTTTGAGGAAAAAAGGGCTTAATGCTTAACTGAATAAGTGATAAGAGCTTGTTAGGTTGTTTGTTTTCAAGCAAGTGTTTTCATTAAGCTTTTTTATTCACTTAATTGAATAAGCAAAATCTTAATGCTTATTATAAATGCTGATCATTTATTGCACTACATTTTCCGATTATACCCATATGTAACCTAACATATATATATTTTATGAAGTTTTTTCTAATTATTTCAAACAGTTATAAAAGTTTACATATAACATTAATTTTGTTTTCAGTTCTATCTCCTTTTTACGGCGAGGTAATTTTTTATCATTTTGTTTTGATTTTAAGAGGTGGAGCCTTGAAGCAATGGTTAGGTCACCCGCATGATGATCTAGACATCAAGGTTTGAGTCCGGAAACAGCCTCCTCGCAATACGAGGGAAATGCTGCGTACATTATTGACCTTTGCAGAGTCCGCTATCGTGCGGGAGTCTCGTGCACTAGATACCATCTTTTTTGTTTTGATTGTAATTATAATATAGTTTTCAGTCAATAGAAATAACTAAAAACTAGTAATAAAAAAATTGATGACAACCTAGCAATATTTGCATATAATTTGAAGTTAAAATATGATAATTTATAAATTGTTTAATAAGAACGAAAATTAAAAAACAAATTGAAATATGTAACGCAAGTGTGAAAAAGTTATAAATAAATAATTTCGACATGCTGAACAACACCGAGATTTACCTTAAGATAAATGAAACTTAAATAATCTGTAATACATTAATGGAAACTCAACATTTTAAATAATTATGAAAAGTTGTACAAAATCATCTGATATTTTTATAATAATTTATTTCGATACGTTGAACGCACGCACACGCGCGCACGCACAGATATATATATATATATATTTATTTATTATAATAAAATATTTTCTTCTCGAGCAAAATTTTATACAATATATCTACGTTATCAAATTTTCTATTTTCGACATGTTTTGTAGATTTGGTAGTATTTATACATGCGAGCATTTGTTCGTTTGTTTGTTTTTTTTTTGTGTATAAAATATAAGGTATAATATAAGACGATTTAGTGTGTTTTGTATGGCAGTTACATGGAAGAATAATTAATTTAAATTTTGAGGGATATTATTGTCAAAGTAGTAAGTTATGTTCAAAAAAAAATTCTAAACAAACAATATTTTAAGTATTCAGCCATCAGCATTCACCAATTAGTATTCAGCATTCAGTGTTCAGCCTTCAGTATTCAGCATTCAGCATTTTAAACAAACGATGCCTTAGTTTTTGAAATGTACTCACTCCTTTATAGACGTTTTTAATAATTTCGAAAGTAATTATACAAACTGTTTCACTGTTTTGGCGTTGGCTGACTAGACACAAATAGATTTAAAACTAATTACGAACATGCATTTGGTATAGCGTGTTCAAACACTCATGTTTATTTTCTCTGTTATACGCTTCTTATAAAGTTATTCTATATTTTTTCCATTCATAATTTCTTTAAACGTTGATCCAAGTTTGATATTGACTCAGAATACAGTGTGGGTTGTGGGGCATTTTATTTGCATCGTTTTTTTTCATAGTTTAAGTAAATTAATGTTTCATAACCCTACACTTTAAGGTATAATTGTAACTTTTATGTATCCATATTTTTGCCCTCCTAAGGTTTAGCCAGAGTCTCACGTTGATACATGAATGTCACAGAGTTTGCACATGAATTAATTAGATGTTACTTATATTTAGGCCTGTCAATGGATATTTTCGGATGCGGATAGTGCCGCATCCGCATCCGAAATGATTTTCGGATATTGGATATCCGCATCCGCGGATACGGACAGATATCGGATAATTATTCTATCCGCTAACGACCGATAAATCAAGAAATATAAATATAAATTTTAAGTTTGACATACATTTTTTTCAATCCAATTGATCATAAAAGTGTTAAATATAAACAAATATGGCGATAATAAATAGTTTTGAGCGGTTAATAAACATTAAATGTATATAATATAAACTATTAACTTGATAAAACAACAAATAAATATCTTTCATTATACTAAAATACACACAATTTGTACTATAATATTGACAAAGACCGGCCGGATAATTTTTGGATGCGGATGTCTTCGTATCTGTATCCACATCCGTTTTTTCGGATATCAGATATCATCCGCTTTTCGGATACGGATGCGGACGGATTTCAGATTTTTCGGGTATCCATTGACAGCCCTACTTATATTTGCTTTAGCTTCTTGTGCAAGCAAGCACACGTGGTATTGGTTATTTAAGAGGACTGATATACTGGTCAAAGTAGCTTATAAGTTTATTTTCTTAAATCGTGCTGGTTTTTGAAAATAGTCCCACATCGGGAAGTTTATACAATAGATCCCACGTACGTACTACGAGATCACTCTTTACATTGTCAATTAGTTTTGCTTTAGAAATGAGATTACTAGATCAACCCTCACCCATTATACTAGTTCTTTTTCCATGTACTTACATTAAATTTTAGGTCATTTGAAAAAAAAAGTTCTGGGCCTTATTGCAAATTGAACCGGCCATGTGATTGCAAATGCACACAATAACTTCCAAATTTAGAATCTTTGTCTTTGGTTTGGGACATGCATAATGCCAAACATTACAAGCATAGAAAATCGAATAACAGTTTGATCTTAAAATTTTGTTATAAAACTAATTTAGATATTATGTATCAGAGCTTTTTTGGAACATATATAGTATGTCATCAAGATTTTAGATGGCACTAACAATGACTTGAACCAATATGTTTTAATACTGTTTACAAACCATACCATATCACAGCATGATCTAATTGGATTCTATATTACTATTTTTCAACTCGATATCATGATGAGTGTGTTATGTTCAATATTAAAACATATTGGTCCAAGTCATTGTTAGTACTATCTAAAATCTTGATGAGTGTACTATGTTCTAGAAAAACTCTGATCCATAATATCTAAATTAGTTTTATAACGAAATTTTGAGATCAAACTGTTATTCGATTTCGTATGCCTATAACGTTTGGCATTATGCATGTCCCAAACCGAAGACAAAAATTCTAACTTTGGAAGTTATTGTGCACATTTGCAGTCACATGGCCAGTCCAATTTGCAATGAGGTCCAGAACTAACATTTTTTTTTTGAAAATGATCTAAAATTTAATGTAAATACATGGAAAAAGTGCTCTTCACTTTATCAATTGGTTTTGTCATAGTACGTGATTCTCTAACACTAGTTTGGCAAATTAAGATGAGGTCAAATCATGTCAAAAGCTGTAATATATAAAAACTATGTTCATATGCTTATGAATCTATCTAAAACCATGTACAGCAGCAAAAAGAAACTGTACTTTATTTTGAGAAAAGAAGTGCGTATCATAAAATCACCAGGACATGTCAGTAGATAAGAACTTTGTTGAAACCCCTTTCTTTCTACGTTGTTAAATGCTTTATTAGGAAATGTTTACATTTTAATTTCGTGCTTTCTGTCCGGTTATCTAATGGTTTCATTGCATTCTCCCTTGCATTTGATTGCATCACTATTAGGTACATTCCTCTTATTAACCCTTCAATACCTTCCACCCTTAAACGCAGCACCCCTGTAAACACTAAATAATGCATGAATGTTGTATGTATTTGTTTATCATGATATTAATGGTTTAATTATAGGCTGGGAGATTGGAAAATGTGGTTGGATGGTATCATTCACACCCAGGATATGGTTGTTGGTTATCGGGGATTGATGTGTCAACACAAATGCTCAATCAGAAATACCAGGAACCATTTTTGGCGGTCGTCATTGACCCCACTAGAACTGTTTCAGCTGGAAAGGTGGAAATTGGGGCATTTAGGACGTACCCTGAAGGCTTTAACCCACCTAATGAGCCTGTATCCGAGTATCAAACCATTCCTCTTAACAAGATTGAAGATTTTGGGGTACATTGCAAGCAGGTATGAGTCAACTTGCAGTTTTGGTTTATTGTTTGCAATTGTCCACACAAAGTTTAATGTAGATGTTCCAACCAACTCTGGTTCAGATGAATGGTTATACATTGATCTTCATACTAGTATTACATCAAACACCCTATCTCATGGGATCATATCATTTTGTAACATTTAGGTTTTGGATAATCACCCGTTTTATGATATTTATCCCAATTAACTTGGTTAACATGGTTATAATTTATTCTAATTGTATAAACATGTGATATATTAGACAAAGAAAGGAAAAAAGGGAAATATATGTTTATAAAATCTTAAATCTGTTTAGCAAACTCTAAAACCAATTCCGCAATACAGGAAAAACACTTAATTTTAATTTTTTTGCTTGGTTTCATACTCTTTTTTGTTGTTGTTGCTGATTTCATACTTTCATTTATGGCTTGTCTTTTGTTTCCTTGCAGTATTACTCGTTAGATATAACTTACTTCAAGTCCTCTCTTGATTCCCACTTGTTGGATCTGCTTTGGAATAAATACTGGGTTAACACATTGTCTTCCTCTCCTCTCTTGGCAAACAGGGAGTATGTTGCAGGACAGATATCTGATTTGGGTAAGTTTATTTTGGACTTGCAGTAGATAGCAGGGTACCAGCTGCTTGATGTATACTTAACGAACTACTATTTTTTTGGTGCTGTTTTATGTTGAGTCTCTCCAATCATGATTCGATTCAAATTCTGCTTCAAAACTCTGTTGAAATCTTAGTCCAAAAAAAAAA
Source organism: Allium fistulosum (assembly GCA_030737815.1). NCBI lineage: Eukaryota > Viridiplantae > Streptophyta > Magnoliopsida > Asparagales > Amaryllidaceae > Allium > Allium fistulosum. The sequence continues at coordinate 681,394,490 of CM060905.1, read as the reverse complement.
AAGTTTACTCCATGCTTAATAAAAAAGGGGAAATTTGGTTCTGCCCTTTATTTTAGATTTTGATACGTGAAAAACCCTTCCTCAAAACATGTTTTAAATTCGACCCTTATTTATAGTTTATGTTAAAAAAATCGTTTTTTTTAAATTAAATCTTAATATTAATTGTATGTTTCTAGAACCAAAACAATTTTTTTTGAACTTTTATTGAAAAACTACAAATATTTGTAGAGAACTTTGTAAATATTTGTGGAGTTCTCTGTAAGCAGTCTAACAATTATTTTTTGAAGTCTACAGATTTCTTTGTAAATATTTGCCGAGTTCGCTGCAGATATATGTTGAATTCTCTGCAAATATATGTTGAGTTTTCCGCATATTTTCTGAAAATTAAAAATAAAAGCTTTTTTATAGCATATCTTTGAGGAGGGGCAGCCTTGTATTTTGGAACCTAAAAAGGTGGTTTTACAAAAGTTTCCTAATGAAAAAAAAAATAGGTACTAATTTGAAGCAAGAATTCAAAATATACTGTTTTCTAAACAAAATAAAAGTAGAATGAAAGAGTAATTAAATTTATTGTAAGAATATTTATTTGAATCTACAATTCAAAATCTATTGTTTTCCATACAAAATAAAAGTAGAACATGAGAAAATTATTTATGCTTAGATGTTGAAGCATTAAAAACAATTTAATAAATACAAATAATTATGAACATTGCTACACTTACAAATGGATTCTTTGTGAACTCTTAGAAAAATGACATGGCTTGATATTAACTACAAAGATAAAGAAAAGATGGTGGAAAGAGGGGATGACTAATATCAAGCCACGTAATCTTTGTAAGAGTTTAGAAAGAATATTTGTAAGTTAAACATTTTTGAATAATTATTATGGAAAGAAGTACCGATGTTTTTACATATTTAGATATTTAATCTGCATATAGAAAATTTTCTAACATACAAGCATATAAAATCATTAAAATGCGAACCTTCTAAATATATGATTCATGATTTAAATCATTTTTGATTTAAATTAGGCCTTAAGATTTAAGTCCCTTTTTAGAACCTTGACTTCTTAGCCTTCGTTTACTTGACATCTCGAAACCTCAATTTGTTACCTTCAGTCCACAGAAAAGACAGTTTATCATCTTAAATGTTCTTTACAGATTTTGGAAGGTACATAATATCTATCTCAGATAAACATGGTATTTTATGCATCATAAATAAATACTTTGAGCTTTAAATATTGAATACCAACTTGCCACTGAGAATGTACAAACTTCCTTAGAAATATCTTGGATAAATAAAATTCAAGGTCTGTTTTCTAAACACTCTCAAACATTTAAACATAAAAAGAATATGTTTTATTTTGATGAGAAATTTTTATCGAATCCTATTGAAAATTCCTTAACCTCAATTGAATTTTTATTATTTTTAAAGTGGGCAAGGAATAGATTCGGAAAGTCAAGTAACATCTTTGAAAATTTTATTCGATGTAATTAGTACATTGTAGTTTTTGCATCGTTTTGAGCAAATTGGATGCAGAAAGTACTATTCTGCATTTTAAAGCAATATTGAAAGTTTGTTTTATCAGCTTGTAAACCAATTACTAATTAATTTTTTTTATTGTAGTTTTTGCATGGGTTAAGTATGATCATAGTTATTAAAGGCGCATGACGTAAAAAGGTGCAAAGCCTCTCAAGCACGACACGGCAGGCAAATGGCACACACCTTTTTGATTTACCACGCATGTTTAGAATTTATTTTTATAAATTTAATATATAAAACAATTAATTTGAAAAGTTCAATATAATTCATATTTTACACAAGTGGTAAAGATTTTTTTGACATTTTGCAAAAATCATTATCAAATATAATATCATACTCATATAATTTCAAGCATTCTTGTCTTTAAAACTGAAACCCATGATAATAGTATATATTATCAATAAACTAGAAATCTGAATTTGTATCAACAAATCATATTTTCTAACTCAATATTTGCATAACCAGATTCATAAGATTCAACATCTTACTCGTCTATCCCATGTCAACTGACAATTTTATTTAGTACGATCGTAATAGATACAGACAGTTCGAAGTTTGTTTGGAGATTAAAATAAACATACATTCGAGACAATTTGCTCGATGCAGCGGTAATTAGAATAAATAATTCGAAGTTCGTTCAAGATTAATTTGGAGGATGCAACGAGATTATTTGTTCGGTGCAATGATGGTAATTAGACCCATCAGGTCGGATCCGGATCTGACTCGGCGAGTCTCAATTTTAGTTGGGTTGAGTTTTGTCGAATCTAACTTGTATATTTTAAAACTTTGACATGACCCGAGGTTCGATTCGGGTCGGTTCGGATCCAATTGGGTAATAACATTAAAAATGTGTATGTTTTCTCGCCTTTTTTGTCTAATCTTTTGGGTCGAATCAGTTCTTCGTGTTTTTTTCATCAACTAGACTTAGACCTGGGACCCATAAGAGTTCGGATTGGTTAGGCTTGAAATTGCGGATCTTGGTTCTAACTGTCTATCGTAGTTCGATGTGATAATAATATAAATATACAGTTCAAAGTTTGTTGGAGATTGGTTTGAAATGTAATCGTATCATCATTATATAAAAAATATATAATACATCCAATCATTGTTGGAGATTAGTTTGGATTTGTGAAAAATGAAAAAAAAACAAGTAAAAAAGCAATAAAATAACGAAAATGTAGTCATTTTTGTGCCGCGCGGCATAATCGTCATTTGCATCATTTGCCGTGCATTTTCATGTGTGCCACGCCATATGGAAGAAAGGCGCCATGGCATGCACAGTAGCATGCCTTTCATAACTATGAGTATGATGCAGAAAGTGTCATTCTGCATTTTAAAACAATGTCAAAAGTTCTTTCTTTAACTTGTAAATCAATTATTAGAACAAATTGTTTTTTCTTTTACAGCGGAGAAGCTGGAGCAGGCAGAGAATCAATTGACTCATACACGTTTTGGCTCTTTCATAACACCATCACAGCGGAAAAAGGAGGTTAGCATTTTCATTTAGGAATCTGTAAATATGTACAACAAGCACCAACCTTTTCCCCTCTTCTTTTACATTTTGCATCAACTAATTAAAATAATAATTTGATTGAAGTATTGAGTGCCTTCTTTGACATGTAAATAGTTCAAATGTTTTCTCAAAGTAATACTAACGGTCTGTTTGGATGGACTTAAATAAGCTGTTTTTTTTTGCTTTTTAAAAACCAAAACTAGCGCTGTCAACGAGTACTTGAAAATTTTGAAATTCGTCTGTATCCATATCCGAAGTATGAAAAATTATCCGATATACGATAAATGGATACGACTGTGGTTATGGTCACATCTGCATCCGATAATTATCTATTCGGTTTTATCAAAATTATAGTTTTTTTTAATGTATTTTAGTACATAAAATGACTGTTTTACTAATTAATCCATGTAAAAAAATTATTGTGTATAAAAATTAATATTTGCTGCTTAAAATTATTTTTCTTAGCATATTTATTATTTTTAATATATTTTTAGTACCGAAACAGATTTATAATGAATCAAAATTTTCTATCTATTCATTTAAATTTATTAGTTGTGCGAAGAATATCCGATATCCATCCGCATCCACAGATATAGATATTCGATGTTCGAAAATGATTTCAGATACATATTAAAATTTGGCACTGTCCAAATCCGTATCTGGCCATTTAAAGGCCTAACCAAAACCAATTGATGTTGGCTTTCAAAAGGCAAAAAAGTGGCTTATTTTAACAAGTCCATTCAAACGGGCAGTTAGGATTTGAGAGAAGCTTCAAAATTTTGCTGTAAAATTTCAAATGCAATTGTTGGTTTTGATTTATACAGACCTAATTGACACCATACCTTGAGTTGAAATGCTTATTTATTACATAGTAAACGATATAAACCTTCAAATAATGAAATCAATCATACTTGATTGGATAAAGAAGGGTATTTCGATACAGGAAGAATCACCATTGGCGAAGATAACCCGTGATAGCTCAAAGATAACAGTAGAGCAGGTCCATGGTCTCATGTCACAGGTAATGATGATGTCTCAGATGTTTCGATCATTAACATTCTCGAGAATATATTTTCATCAAATCATATAATATTTTTATAAAAATTTACTTTATAGGTAATTAAAGATAAACTCTTCAACTCTGTGAGGCAATCAAGTAGCAGCAACTTGAATCCTACCCTTACAGACTCATCTGGACCTGAACCAATGGTTGAAGCTTGATTAAGCTTTTCTCTTAGTTTTCCATTTTTTTTTCTTCTGTGGAATATAACTGTGTAACTTAGTATATTACCAGAAATTATGTGTTGATTTTGTTAAGTTAATTTTCTAGTCGATTTTGTCATTACTACTTTGTTGTCTTAGATTTTCGATCATGTTAACTTGTCAACTTTCTGAGATATATTGTGTGGGATTACAAGTTCTCTCTGATCAGTCGGTTTAAATTCTGTGATCTGTATAGCAGTCAACCTTTATTCTCAAGTATGTTTTCTAAATGAGCAAACTTTAGAAATGATTAAACGGGGCTAATGGTTTGGAGTCCCAAACAAAAATATTGAGGGATAGTCCAAAATATGCTATTTTCAAGATATGGTATTTCTTGATCATTTTTAAAGTTCTTTTAACAATGTCCTTTTAAATAATTTTAGTTGCAATAACTATTATATTAGTCTGAACTTGTGCATTGTACATGGTAATGTTACAAAAACTCGTTACTTTTCTTTTGGTATTGACAAAAATAAAATGTGGAAAATAGAAGGTAAAAATGCTTTTTTTTTGTTTGGCAAAGTTTATGTTTGAATGCATTATGATACATGTATATGGTTTACACATTCGTAGTACCATGCACACACATAAACATACATAGATAGTTTAGGCATTTATACGTGTATATATATTATGTATTGCCCCTTTTTAATGGAGAAATTTGTAAAGCACTCTTTTAAGTTTCATAATACACAATCGCTCTTTCAAAATTGTATTACAAAAATAAATGGGTGCGTTTGGCTCACATTCCTAATATGTTTCAAAATACACAAAACATTCTTTTCAAAAATAACTTATAAATTACATCCCTATTTTTCAATTTCTCTATTTTCTCAAATTACCCCAGCCTCATCAAATAAATTTACGCACGTATTATTTTTCAATCGTCATCGATTTTACAGTAAATCATCAACATTTTTATTATTAACAAATCGACAATTTCATTATTAACAAATCGATTTACAAGAGCATCATCAAATTCAATTTCAACATTTGGATTTCGAAATCAAACATCAAAATCAAACTAAAACTGCAAATCTTCATATTTTCTCAATTATTGCATAGTATTCTTCAATGTTGTTTTTGTATTGATGTTTTAATTTTCAATGATCATGAGAAATGTTATGTAAGAGTTTTTTAGCAACTAATTATTGTTTTTTCAATTTCCTACTGATATTGATAATATCAGCAGAAAAATCTGCAATTATTAACAATACATACATATTTTGCTGCCATTGTTGTGAATAATTGCTTAGAATAATGCAAATATTGTTAATATATATAGTAGAAAATGTAATAAACCAAAATAAACATTGCAAGATTCTTTTTAGAACTTATGAGGATTAAATTCATTTTTCTCTGCAATCATTCAAAATAATTGCAGACATATATGCAATTATTGTGATTTATTGCATGTATTTCTATAATTATTTTGAATAATTGCATTTTCATTATCAATTATCCATATAAAGTCATTTCAATCCACAAAAAACATTTATGATTGCAAATAACAAAATAAAGCATTATGCTGAATAATTGCTTACTTGTCAGCAATTATTCAAAAAATTCATTTCAGTATATGTCTACAATTATTCAAAATAACTGCTTACTTATTAGCAGTTATTCACTTAAAATCATTTATATTCATTTTTCTTTGCAATTATTCGTAATAATTGCAGAGATGTATGCAACTATTATGAATAATGACATGTATGTCTGCAATTACTTTGAATAAATCCTTACTTATCAGCAATTATTCAACCAAAATCGTTTCAATTAAAAAAAAAGACATTTATAACCATAAATAATATAAAAATCATTTTATATTAATAAAGAATATTATATATATCTTTCTTTGCAGTTATTCATAATAATTGCAGATATATATGCAACTATTTTGAATAATTGCATGTATGTCTGCAATTATGCTGAATAATTGTTTACTTGTCAGCAATTATTCAAATAAATTTATTTCAATGTATGTCTACACTTATTCTGAATAATTGCTCACTTGTTAGCAATTATTCACTTAAAATCATTTATATTCTTCAATGTATATCTACAACTATTTCAATTCAAAAAACTCTTGCAGCTCCAACATATATTATTTCATTTTTTAATGCAAATATTGATCATATTTGCAGTATTTTAAATAAAAATTCTCAATATTTGCAGAGCTTTCTGCAATTATTAAGAATAATTGCAGCAATAAATGCAAGTTTTTAGAATCTTTGCATAAAAATGAGCAAATATTTGCTGAGAAAACTCTTGCGTTTTTTTGTACAATTAGATGTTTTACTGTAAATATTGACAATATTTGCAATATTTTATGTAAGTATTCTCAATATATGTGTATTTTTCCACAAATATTGAGAATACTTGCAGAAAATACTGCAAATATTTTAATATCTGCAGTATTTATGCAAATAGTATGAATATTTGCATAAAAACTTCAAAATTTAGACTGCAATCATTTCTCGTTATCATTAATGAATTTAAACATTAATACAACACCAACAATCTCTCAAAAATTCAACAATTCATATTTTGTAAAAAAAGATTGATTCGTCTTCAAATAGTTGCAGTTTTCCATTGAAATCGAGAAAGATGAGCTCGCCGTTGATGAAGAAGATGAAATCAAGAAAGATGAGCTCGCCATTAAAGCCGATCCTATAAGAAGCAGAGAGGTATTTTGGGGAAGAAAATAGCCGAAATGAAAAACAGGGACCTGCAAAGTATGTTTTTTTGCGGGAGGAGTTTTGGTGAATTAAGTTTGCTTTTAGAGATGCGTGCCTAATATTCACAAAATAAATATTATCTTCAAGTTTCAAGATGTTTATGGAAAACGCTGTAAATATTTGAAGTTTCCGTGCTGCAAATATTTACAAAGAAATCTGCAAATATTTGCGGAGTTTTCCACAAATATATATAGAAATTTCTTTAAAGATCTGTAGAATGCTTTGTAAATATTTGCAATTTCTCAAAAAAATTTAAAAAATGTTAATCATAAAAACATGTGTATTATTCAGATTTAATTTTCGACTAAAAACGATATTTTATTTTTGCCAAAATTCAGAGTATGGTGTAGTCTAAAACATGTTTTTGAGAAAAGTTTTTCACGTATCAGTTTTGAAAATAAAGGTCGGAACCAAGTTTTTACTTTCTTTTATTTGTATGTTTGTATATGTCTGTGTGCGGGGAGAGCATAGTTAAGAAACTAAATCTTTGAAATTGAATTAGAAAACATTTGATAATTAAAGATGAAATTGAAAAGACTTTCAACCTTCTCCATTTGTAGACTTCTAATTAGATCTATGTCTAATCTTTAGATGAAATGGGAAATAAAATTCCTTAGATATTCATAATCAAAATGTTTAGGCATTAAATATCAGATTTGAAACATCACATAATCATATAAATCAAAATCACCTTAAAACAATATCATAATTAAAATTGTTCCAACAATTCTAAATATAATAATCATGTTCATACTCAAATTCATTGTTTTGTCATATGTGTTCCAAAAAAAAGGAACAAAATTAAATTTAAACATCAAACATTTTAAATATAAATATATATATGTACACACAACTACTTTATTTTTTAATTGAAACATAATACACCATGGCATGAAACAATCATCTGTGTGTGTGTTAAGTATGTATATGTGCAAAATAAATTTATTTTGCTGAAACTAACCCTAATTAAAACAACTTTAAATCCAAACATACATGAAACATTGCGATCTAATACATACATACATACACGCATGTGGGTGTATATGTGCGCGAGCGTGCATATATGTGTGTGTGTATTGTTATTTTGTAATTGCAACGATTTATGGTTTGAAAATAAATCAAAAACTCACAATTAAGTTTCAATTACTAAATAAAATCATTTGAAAAAGTATTTGGGAATATGAATATACATACAAGGGATGTTGATATATGTAAAATAAGATATGAAGAATTATCTAAGTAGATCCAGCCTATTATACATCTTGATATGAAAATTCTTCTCAAGATTCCTAGAATCAACCTTCAATTTTGCAGGAATTGGTAGAACACTTGTTTTAATTTTATTTTATTTAATTTTAGGTAAGGGCGGAAATTTTTTTCAGACATGAGTGAGGCTAGGAGGTCGTAGTCATGGATAAAGTAAAGAAAGAGGAAGAAAATTCAAAGGAAAATAAATGAGAGGATTTGTTTTGATGAGAGAATTAAAACCTTTCTCATTCTCTTTTCAAAACTTTCTCTTTTAATTTACAATCAATTTTCAATTAAGCCATGCATTTCCCTCTCTTGATATGGCCGACCATGATTGCCATTGCATGGATATTTTTTTTGAAGCCCATCATGAAATTATCTCTATTTATAACCCGTTTTAATAAATACTGACATCGTATATTGGTATGTGAGTATATTACTTTTATACACATCCAAATAATTACTGACTATACCTAAACATCAAATAAATTAATAATCAATATTTCCTAAATATTAATAAATTTATTTAGTTTATACAATTTTATAAACTAATTAAATCATGTGGTTTTTCGAAGAACTGAAAATACGGTCGTGTGACTTGATAGGGTTAGAGATATGTCCTAAAGTCAATTATATAATTCATTATATATCTAACTCTCTGGCCGATCTTGTTCATAATAAAGGTATTTGGTTTCTATTATATACTTTATTATATTGTCTATAATTAATTAAGTAATTAATTTAAAGTATATAAACAAGAAAATCCTTAAATGAAATGTTATGTATTTGTAGTTGCAAATAGTTGCAATCATGAGTAATTAGTCATAATATAAAATAACATTTTTATGTTAAATATTCATGCTTAAGATATTTCGAGAAAGGATATCGATACATCCATTGAGACCATAGTACATAACGCTCTCCAAATGTTGCGCAATATATTATTCATGATTGCTGGAGGCACCAAGGGGTTACGTTCTGACAGTCAAATGGGGTTTAAAATAAATAATTACGTGGATGTTTTTTCTGAAACTTTGCCCGCTATGGATCCATATAGGAGCTGACGAATACATGGAGGAAATAAAGGGATTTATTGATTGAAGTTAAATAAGGAAGTTAAATAAGGAGAACCTGAAAATATTCTTTTATCCCATTAAAAACAAATCTCCTCATTCCACTTTCTTCTTGCAGAAAATTCTTCCTCCTTCTGTCCAAAATAATGGTCGCCATCCATCCTTTAAACGAAAAAAACCAATAATGACTTCAAATCAAACATCAAATAAAATATATAAAAAAGTCGGTTCATCCTTTTATTACAAGGTGGAGTGCAGATTTGCTTGAAATCTGAAGGAGAAGCCACAAATCAAGGTACGATAAAGGGCAAGATTTTTTGTTATGATTTTTTATTTACAATTTATTCATGATGATGATTGTTTTCATATATGTACATTGTAGCCACTTATTAAGATCTGTATAAAATTCTTCTATGTATTGTGAATGAATGTGAATTATTTTATGTGCAGTTTTATTTGAATATTAATGATTTAATTGGACCTAAGTTGATTAAATTATTGTGGAATTGATTTGTTATAAAATTTCTATTCATTATTATATTTGTTACAGTTTTATTTAACCAAACATTCATATTTTATTTAGTTTGATTGTGATTGAATGTGAATTCTTTTATGTACGGTTTTTTTAACATCGGTGATTTAGTTGGATTTGAATTGATTAATTGTTATGGAATTGATTTACTAGTCCATTATTATAACTGTTTAACTATTTTATTTAACCAAACAATTCATATTTTATTTGATTTGAGACATGAAACATATCCTTTTGTTTGTTGCATCTAAAACCATGTGTTGTTATAAATCTGTTTTGTTTTAATAAATTATCGTTGTTGTTACAGTTTATTCATTTTAGAATGGGTCTAATTTTTAGTAGATTGTATTATGAAAATATGTGTGCGTGCGCATGTGTATGCGCGCGCGTTTGTGTGTGTATCATCAATTCTTCTTCACATCTTGAAATTGAAAACCAGCATAAAATTAAATATTTTATATGGTTGATTTGCTTTAAATTAATTCAATTTCATGCTTTAAAATTAAATTTTAGTTTATTAAATATATGTATGTACATAAGTACAAGTATTATGTTTTAGATCTAATAATGTCATTAGGGATAATAAATTAAATTTTAAAACTTTTAATTTTCTTTATGTTAATTATATGCTTTTTGGATTTAGAAATAATATGAATTTTCTTTTGAGCTTTCAATGTTTTTGGATGTTTGCTATAATTAAGTTCGGAATTCACTATGGTATTAAATCAATTATTAAATTGGTGGTTATAGAAGAAAAGTAAAGTAAAATTACACTTAAAGATTATTTCTGTTTTTAACTCAGATTTGATTAGATTTAATTATAATATAAATTACCTTTTCATATTCGTTCTTCTAATTTACTCTTATTTGAAATATCTAACTATGTGTGAATTAATTTTAATTTCATACCTTTAAAAATATATGTTATCCAGTGTAATGACCCGCAATTCCGCACATTTCAAACTGACAATAAACCACACATGTCCAACTTGAATTGAATGAAAAGGCGAATAATCAGGGGAAAGAAAGTAGAAAGAAGAAAGAAGAGAAGAGAGAAAGAAAACCAAACAACATAAAATCTCACAACGCAGCGGAACAACATATAATATAATATCACTGATCTTTACCAAAGAAAAACTGTAATATACATACATCAAATCAGAGTACACAAATAACTAATCATCAGCCCAGACAGTTATAACATTCTATCCTTACAAATGCTAATAATTTAAATAACCAATGTTGCAGAAAATAAACATATACGTGAATACAACTTGAAGACCTCCAGCTCATCTTAGGAAGCTCCAAAGCATCCACACTGAATCTATAAATATACTCAGTCTAACCCAAGCATTAAAAGGGAAAAACACCCAGATCAGTCCGGTAAACCAGCGTGAGAAACACATCTCAATTGGATTTTAAAGTTGTAAAAATCTTTCAAAAAAAGGTATCTCGTAAGACCACGCCACCCATAAACACGGATGAGTTTTTACCTGATGATAACCAAAACACTTCATATCTAATCCTCTGATATTATAATAGTGTCTAGGATACAAATACATATTAATCATAGCTGGAATTGTTACATTTGTTAAATTCGACAGCATAATAGGTTTACAACTAAAACCGTAAAGGCTTGTATTGGAGAATGGATTCCATACAATGACAAGGTAATGGACTACCTTCCAACAGTATATCTCTAGAAAGTACACCTGAGGCTCCACCTCTACCAACACAGAACCGCCTTACCTTTACCATAGATAGTACCAAATATCCCATCATCCCGGTCATTCCTAACCTATTCATGGCCACAAGCATACACAACATTCCCGATATATAGAAGGTAATCTAGAAAGATGATGACCATATCCTAATGGGAGCGACTCATATAGCCCTGCTACATCTACCCTAATTTTGTCATTCCCGATGTGTGAGGCCTAAGGTAACGTATTGCCTTTCAAAAAGTAACAAATCCCACTTTGAATGCCACATTTCCATTTCCAACAACACACTAGTTTATTTTCACAAAAGTACAACCCGCTAGTTCATACGCCTCAGAGAAGAGTGTTAAGTGTAAGAGGGGTTACCTCCTACACCACCAAACAAATGTACATTTGTAAAAACCAATGTGTGTAGTTCTTAGAAATGCAATGTTAGACATTCATTCATACAAGTTGTCCAAGAACAAGACAAACCGAAGGCATTTTCCTACTACATCCTATCGAGAATCAACCCTAGGATTAGTAGCGAGCAGTCCTTACATCGAAGATTTTCAGAATGAAGCATTACTGCCACCATATATATATAAAATTTGGAATCGCGGGGCTAGTGGCAAGCAGCCCTACATCATAAAGATCACCGTCTTCAAAAATCATCATCTTCAACAAATCTGCACTTTCGAACGCATATGTTGGTCTGAAGCGATTTTCGGATAAATCTGATCCCGATCTCTCTGGACAAAAATTGATAAGAGGCCCTCAACCTCATAAGAAAACCAAGTCTCGTAGACTTATCACGTTTCCAACTCTCAACTTGATATCTTTCGACCAAGAAGGAAGCTCAGTAGATTGGGGTACCATAGTCACTCTGTCCTACTCGAATCATCATTCTTATCACCAAACGATAATCAAGCCTACTCGGTTGGCCTCATACTAAGTGCACGACTAATCAGTTCCTACATCAAGTCAAAGAACCAAAAATGGCCAAAAATACAATCTAGTACACAAGCAGTCACTAGGCCTGCTTGATTAATCTTTTATTGATAAAACCACTTTCCAAATATTTATCTCAAAATATCTTTAAAAAGATATATTCTCAAAACCATTTTAATCTTTTCATATTTGGAAAACATTTCCATATACTTGTTTCAATGGTATAAGTATATTCAAAAACCATTTCGTTTTCAACACTTAGAAAATATCTCTATATACTTAAATCCGTAATAAGTATATTTACAAATCTTTTGAGGAAAGCTTCATAGTTTCCAAAACATGCTTTATTGGGTCAAAACGAATGTTGCGTAAAACATCGTTACGACAACCCAAAACAATAGTATATGGATTAAACTATTTATATTTATGTAAATCCTGTATACTATATAAAACACTTCCTTTCGGAAATCACTTACTATAACAATAGTGTTACAGTCCGTGCCTTCCTTGCTTTCTCAAAAATAGCTATTACAACAATAAATGTTAAAATCGATTTCTTTATCCCTTAATACATTTTAAATCACCTTTTAAAACCATTTAACTCCATCGGAAAATATTGCTTTTAAAACATTCCTTTAAAAGATTATTTTAACTTTTGAAACATGAATGCATTCCCTTTATAAAAATCCATATTCAAATCTCAACGTAAATCACTTCCATATTTATAAAACTATGTTTATAAATCTCCATTCTATTCATAAAACTTCTCTTTGTAAAATCTCTTTACTTATAAATTCTATTTATAAATCTCATTTATTTATAAAATCCTACTTATGAATCTATTTACCAAATATCAATTACAAATCCATTTTCAATATTTATAAAACTCCGTTTATAAATCTATTACTTTATTTATAAAATATTACTTTTATAAATCTTTTATATAAACCATTTTAGAAATATTTGTTTCAAACTATTTCTATCTTCTTTAAAACTGCATTTCATTTATAATAAAAGATGGACTTAACTAATAAGTTGTTAAAACCTTTATAATACAGTTCAAAAATCTCTATTTGACATATTTCACAAATCGTCAGTTTATAATACCAAAAAACATACTTTTTATTTTATTTAAAATAAACTCATTCATTTAATAATTCAAGAATAATTATTAAAAACATATGTTATTTCAAAATCAGTTTAAAATCCCTTTAAATCAAAATCTTCACTTTATAGTGTCTCGAAATACCAAAAATATGGCTAAGTGCTACTATAGCACTAAATAAGAAAAATCATGTTCATGTCATCAAATATGACATCCAACAAATCATATATCATAATATATATGAAAAGTAAAATCGACAGTGGTGAGGAATCCGGTTGGGTCCCTCCAACTTATCTCCATGCATCACGTACGTTATGTAATCATATAATAAGGGTCATCCGCAACTAGGCGGGTATATATAAAAAGGTTCCGCTCCAGTGGCGGGAATAAATCCAAACCAACTGATAAAACAGTAAATCATCCAAACAATCAACAACAAGCATAAATAAAAATATCCACACTTATATAAAATATAAGTGGGCCAGAGAATTGAGTTTAATTCACGAAATTCCAATTTTTGCCAAAACGTTCTGGTTTCGACTAAAATAGAGCAGCGTTTGATTTTAGCTTGAAATCCTACAAGCTCCAAATTTGACGAATCCAACTCGATGACATAGACAATCTCGATACGAATGCAACGACAAAAACAGCGTCCCGATTGGACCTCGTATGTGCAAGATACGATCGTTAGAACTTAGAGATAATTGAATTATAATTAACATTAATTAATTTAGTTTTAAACGTTAACCACCTTCATTTATAAACCCAGACCGCGCTCGAACCCATCATTGCGACTTTGTTTTTATTGCCACTGCTGCCACATGGCGTCGCTCGCCACCGCTCCACCACCGTGAGTCGCTCCATCCATGCCGCGCCCAACGCCGGTGGTTTCACCCCCTTAGCGCCCTCGTTCGCCTAAAAATGGCAACGGAAGTCGCGTCGTTCAACTGAGCTTCGCTGCCGCCACGCTTCGCCAAAGTCCATCTCCACCGTTCAACTTCATCATCTCATCGCCGCCGACATTTTTCTAGTTGGGGTCGAGTCCTAGATCGACCTGTGGTGGCTCCGATTGAAGACGGCCGTTGGATGAAGGACTTTTAATAGCGGCTAAGGTTATTGAATTTAGGGTTTTTCAAAATGAAGGATGTTAAGGTCCTTTTATAGAAAATTTTCAACGCTATTTGTCCCTAAAAATTTCGAACTCTAAACGAGGCGTGCCATCATATTAAATACCTCCATTTCGAACACAATGGAACTAATATCGGGGCCTAATTCCATCATATACGGAAGTTAACTTTCAAAATCAAATTATGTTAATTTAAATTCCTTTAATAAATTTCTATGCGTTTCGAGCTCGCACGACTAAATGACACATCCGATCACCATGAAATTCATTAACATACAATAATTTATAATTACGGATCCAATGACACTGGTTTTGTTAAAATCCGAGACAATGCCCATGAATGATAATTTCACACATTAATTAAAATGAATAATTATTAAACCAGTTTAATCACCTTTAATTCAAATCTAAAAGTTTACTATCTTCACTCTTATTTAAATAGAATTTAAATCAGCTTTTCTAATCATTTTTATTAACATTAAATCCCTATATTTAAAATTTAAGCTGTTTGACTTGTAAAATTAAATTTTCAATATTTAAAATTGATTAAATATTTCAAATTCAAATAATCAAAATCCTAGATCGTTATAGACTTCCCTTCTTAAAAGAATTTTGTCCTCGAAATTGCCAAGGTAAGAAAAATACCACAAAACCCATTGACTTTCCAAAATCCATTAGCTGAAATAGATTATAAAATTTTCTAAGTCTTTAATATCATTCACAGACACCAACTAATATCTTTCCAAGTTATAACACAAAAATCAAATTTTAGTTATCAAAATTTCTCAAAATTCCCAAAAAATTTCTAACGCCTTAAATATACGAAAATTTTCGCCAGCATTTTCTTTGCGCGGCTCGATTAAAAATTTATAATACATATATAATATACATATCACCTCAAGGATGAGGCATCCCGTAGGGAAAAACATAAAATCCCAAATACTATTATGGTCAAACTTGAGATTTTCATTTACCGGACATTACTGTTCTGACCCCTTTCTTATTATAACACAAAGGTTAGGGGAGAAATAGCCGATTTAGAAGATGAAGGTGGAGGCAAAGCCTTATAGCAGTTTATCTATCTATTTATGTTTTTGATATATTTTATTGTACCCAGTTTCAAACATGTTGTAACGACTCGACTTTTCGGCCCTCAAATGTTGACACCAATACATCCACGGTATACACGTGCTGAGCACCCAAGTGCCAAAAAATCGAATTGTTAGGGTAAAATAAATAGAAAAAGAACAGGAAATAAGAGAACATAATATAAGAATCTCACATGCGGAACGATAATATATAATATCTCGAAAGATCTTTACCAAAAAGAAAACCTTTATATAAACACATCAATCAGAGAAAACTAACCTTCATCAGCTTGGACAGTTATAACAACCTATCCTCACAAATGCTGATAGGTACAATCAAGTAATGCAACGGAAAATAAGTATGGTAGGAAATCATCCAACTTTTCTCCAAGAGATCTAATGAACCACAGTTAAATCTGGAAACATACTCGAGCTGACCCGAGCATTATAAGAGAATAACACCCGGATTAGTCTGGTAAACCAGCGTGAGAAACTCAAATCACATAGAATTTGTTATATCTTAAACCCTTTCAAAATAAGGGTATATCTAAGACCACGCCGTCAATAAACACGGATGAGTTTTTTCCTTACGATAATCAAACCATTCTATTATAAAATCCAGTGATAATATAATAATGTCTAAGGTGTGGAATATAAATAATCACATAGCTGCGATGCAAGTGAGTGTACATCACAACAATAATAGGTATACAATCGTAACTGCTAAGGCGCGTTTGTTAATTGTGTAGGATTTCCATATAGATCTCTTCGGGGAAGCCGAATCTGAACTACTACACAAGGATCAGAGATATCCTTCTAAAGCATCATACATCTCTAGTGAATGTACCATAGGAAAACCATAACTGTGCTTGCTAAGACCTGATGCATCGCTCTCACATGCATATCCCAATAAGTATGTCTAGAAATGGAGTCGCATGCACCCTATGGGTTTGCCAACCCTACTGGCTATGTCTCCTATCTCTGGTTTTAGTTATACCCACTGATGAGACTACGTATGACATTCCAATCCATGAGTCACCACTCGAACAAATCGTCCATATGAGCTCTAGCTCGAGTAGATCACTAAACCGCACATCACTACACCAGAAATGCCAATTAGGCAGTGCTTTTGGCCGTATCAAATGGAATTAGGCAGTGCTTTGGGCTGTATCAAATTTTGGCGTGGTTAATAATTTGATACGGCCCAAAGCCGTATCAAATTGATGAATTTGATACGGCTCAAAACACTGCCTAATTCATGAATTTGATATGGCTCAAAGCACTGCCTAATTCATGAATTTGATACGGCTCAAAGCACAGCCTAATGCATGAATTTGATACGGCTTTGGGCCGTATCAAATTCAGGTATTAAAGTAAAAAAAATAATGCATTAATATTTCAGTATTTAAAGCGGTAATAGATACGGCAATAGTTGGATTACAATAGAAGCAGTATTATACAAAATATGATCAATATTATACAAAATAACTGGAAAAGATGTTGCTCATATATGTTGCTGTTAAAGATATCCATACTATAACTCCCACACTTTCCACATTGATATACCAATAAGATAACTACTTAATATTTCAGTCAAATTTCGAATAAAAATAATACAAGTGAAAGTATATCCAAACATATACATAAGCTTATATGCTTTTGAGAGTTCACCAAGTTCAAGATGAAGTGAAAGAACTATACATGAGAAATGCCAATCACGATCATAAATGTGCTGATGAAAAGATTGCAGAATTGGCACTTTGACATCTGTAGGAATGCTAGTATCATCCTCTGCAAATACATATCGGAACAAGTTAAACAAAGATACATACAAGAGTGGTTATTTTCTTATACAGAAGATATTACAGAACTGTCAGAAGATATTAATAAACAAACAAACTTGATCCATACAGAACCGTCAGAACAAGAGTTTAATAAATAAACAAACTTGATCCATATAGAAGATATTACAATATAACCATGACAGGTATGGTGAGATATAGCAACATAAATAGTTATTGGCTTATTTGTGTATGCAATATTTTGAGGTATTCAACTCTTTGTTCATTATTCTGTATCACTGAAAAGAACTCCATATCATTAAACTATATATGATTTTATTTACCTATAAATCCATATCATCAGAAAGAATACCTTGCATTCTTCAAGCAAACTCTTTAGATATGTCGTTATATTTTATTACATACTCGATATTCATTTTCAGTTCAAATACTTGCAGTCTCTTTCATGACATGAATGTTCAAAAATAAGTATTTATTGATGAAATTTGATAGGAATTACGGTTTAGAAACCTACTCACGTTGGTTAATGGCAAATACTGACTTGCTTAGTCATAAAATTTGTTGACTTCAGAGTTCAGACATAAGCTCTGATAAAATCAAAAAATATTATTTTGAATCACTATATTAGAAATATACTCTACAAATGATTTACTGTTTTGAAATCACAATCAAAATATGGTCAACAAGGTTAATGAGACAATAGTCAACACACCAAGATACAAGTTTGGCAGTGGGAAACTAGTGCAGGTGGCAGTGGGAATACAATCACCACGTCGTTTCTAGGCTGGTATATACCATGCTTTATCCAAGGTCAGAGAAAAGCGTGGTGAGAAAATTGTTTTACCGAGCAACTTACCTGGAAAAGATTGTTCGAACACTTAAAGTACGCACTAACACTTACACTCTGATACACTGCTGCACTATATGCAGGGCAGTGCGCTTTACTGTTTTTTTTACGGTGCGGAAAATCCTTAAAAAAAATACATCTGATTTTATTTTAAAGCACCAGGAAACTCTATATGAAAGTTGAGTTTAAAAATGTGTGCATCTGAAAGCAGGCAAGCAGATGACTATATACTAGGTGTTCACCTATAAATGCATATATAGCCACATCTTCATTGAATATTTCTTAAATACATTTATGCAGACTAGAACTACATACAACAGTGCAGCATTTTTTGGCATTCAGGTACTGTGAAAATTGAAGTCGGGGCAACAAATTATAAAACAAGTTATAAAACAACAAATAGTTGAAATTAAAATCAACTATAAGAAGCTTCTATGAATTAGATCAAATATAAACAACAAATTATAAAACTTCTGTGAATCGGAGTACCTCAAATCAAAAGGATGAATTAGGCAACCAACGAATTCTACGAACTTAAGAATGAAATCAGATTAATCATCTGCAAATCGAGCTTCGTTCGTTAATTGAAGAAATGAGGAGTAGATAGAAGGAGAAAGAGGAGATAAGAGCTGGAAATTTGAAACAGAGAATATGAAGTAGTCAATCTTGCATTCCACTCTGAGATAAGGTTTTTCTTTTTCGATTTTGGGGACGTATGTTTCGTTTAGGCAGTTAAGTGGATTTAGGGTTTTTTTCCCAATCGCCAGCAAATCGATCCGAACCGAGGTACAGCAAATCACGGTCGTGAGTTAGGGGAAGAGCAAAGTGATTTAGAGATTTGGGATGCAACGGACGTGAATTTGGGGGAAAGAGAACGACATTTATGTTTTGGAGGGAGAACGAAAAAAAACGAGGGAAGGAATGAATTTGGGGGAGACCGTGCTTTCCAGGGTGTATGATTTTCTAGCCAAAATAGGCACGAATTTGATACGGCTCAAAGCCGTATCAAATTTGATACGGCTTTGAGCCGTATCTTAACGTTTAGATACGGTTTTTAGCTGTATCAAATTTGATACGGCTTTGAGCCGTATCAAATAAGGCGGATAGGGGTGTGGCTAAAACAGCTATGTGGTGTAGTGCATGGATTCCCATATCTCAAACAGATCTCGGAATCACATATGGATTCCCATATCTCAAACAGATCTCGGAACCACACATAGATTCCTCAATAGATCTCAGAATCACACATGGATTCCATACCTCAACAGATGTCAGAATCACACATGGATTTTCATATTTTGAATAGAACACAAACAACTACATGTGTTCGAGCATCTCAAACAGATCTCGAATCTCCACATAGATTCCTGCATCACAAAGTAATCACGAAGCCATCACGAAGCAATCACGAACCTCTTCCAAAGCATTGAGCATGTATATGGTTTTGAAGTGGTTACAGTTTCAAGTCATCTCATATAAGTACACTTCCCTGCTTACCAGGTGCTCCAAAACCAATCATCGATTTTCCGGGAATCTCAACCCCGGTTTCATGGGAAATAAACAGATATACATAAGAGCGAAGATCACCTCCTAACCGTTTGAGTGGATGCGTTCCCATACCATTATCCTAGAAGAGCAAAACGAGTTTATAAGTACAATATAGTATCACCGAAGATAATTGTACCATATAATCATCGTGTTTCTTCTAGATATTTCTAGAGTATATTCTGGCCAAGATTTGATAATCAGTTCTTTAACTATCAAATAAACAAACAATCTAATACAATGAGAATAATCGCATACGGGAAACCAAGTCCTTGTATATTGTCCATAAGCAAGTAAGACACAAAGCATGATCAGAACACAAAAGCATGATCGAAACACAAATATATGATCAAGTCATATAAACGACTTCCAATCCCTTTTTAATTAATCTTCCTTTATTAATTGAAAACCTTGTAACAACCCACATATTTCACGATTATATATTTAAATGTTTTATTTAAATATAGCATCGTTAATTGGATTAAAGTTCGAAATGTTACTTTTTGTAAACAGTCGAATTGGGACTCGAGACCACTTCCATTGAGTCCAAAATGGCGTTTACAACCTTTTTGAGTATAAACATTGATATGTTTGGAGTTGATTGGAATTTTGGTATTTTTCTATTGGGCTTTGGGTTTTGGTTTCAGCCCACTAACCCAACATAATGCCCTAACTCCACCCCACTCCTCTTCATTCATTCATTCCATTTCCTAACACTTTCAAGCTAAAGAAAAATGGGGGGAAAGAATGAGAAATTAAAATTCCTAAGCCCTAGTTCTCTTAGGAAATTCAAGTTCTTGCTCTAAAATCAAGGAGAAGCTTATATAAGCATCCCCTTCTTCTTCTCCACCTCAATCTCTCTCCAATTTCAGAAATTTCCTATAACCGAACTTAGGAAATATTTGCATATGATCTTAGATTGGAGCTTCTAGAGTTGAAGTTGAAGTGTGGTTGATCTTTCCTTTGTTTTAAAGCTTCTCACTTGTTGTTTTGGGTTTAAAGGTGAGTTTTTGAACTCACATTTATGTCTATAGTTTTCATTGTTGTTAGGTATGAATTCCTAACATCTATTCACGTTCATTTGCTTTTGATTTAAATTGATTTGGTGAATTTTCCAAATATTGGTGTTTTGAAGTCAAAATCTTTAAAGATCCCTATCTTGGATATTTGGACGTGTTATTTGGGGTGTATCGAAGAGCCTATAGAGCTGGGTTGTCGCTTGGCATAAATCCCTAGCCTCCGTCGCTCGTCTGATTGCTTCCGAATCATTTTGGCCATCATTGGCCTAGGCAAATTGTTGCCCAGAAAAAGCAACCAGACGTCTGGTTGGAAGGTCCAAAAGTCTGGTTAGGGCAGCAGATGAAAAAAAATATACGACAGAAAAGAAAAAAAGGGCAGAGACTTGGACTAGACGTCTGGTCCAAACCTACCAGACGTATGGTTAGTTTTCAGACGTCTGGTTAGAGTTCAGACGTCTGGTAGGTTTCTGGAATATTTCCAGAACCCAAATCCTGACGTCTGGATGAACCCCCAGACGTCTGGAATTGCCAATTTTGCCTATTTTGGCCGTTTTTGATTGGATTTTCGATTTTCATCATTTTTGTTGATCCGATTGGTTGTTGTCATTTATTATCGACTTTGATGACATCTTTTCTGGATTTTTGTGAATATCCATTTGATGGATTTGATGTCGATTTTTATGGTTTTAATTCACGTCGTCGAATGTGGATTTTTTGTGATAGATTGTTTTTTTACATCATTTCTGTGATTTGTCACTTTAAAATATAAGAAGGTTTTTAAACTAATTGTAAATACTCAAACTCTTTCACAAACAAAAACGATTTCAACGCTATTTTTAATACAAAGCTTGTTTTTAAAACCGTTTCCCAATCTATTAGTATATACAAACCTTTACCTCATTCGTATGAGAAATCTAATTAAACGGCTTAGCAAAACAAGTGGTATGAAACGCTTGCATTTACTTCGTCGGTTAATTCTTGGACTTGTTCGATTGAACTCTCATGACAATTTTCGAGTGGAAATCTACAATTTGTTCGTAAATATTTAAGTTAAGCTAGTGGTTATGGGACATAAAGCTAAACTCATTTATTTACTAGCTTAGTGTAATTGACACTTCTTATTGACCAATGATGATCATTTTATGATTTAGACTAGCGATGTGCGATGTCTCTTTGTCCGCGTGGGGGACTATACCCCGTTCTGTTGAGCTTCGTCTCATTTTTCTAAGCTAGCGACCTATGGGTTTTATGGAGTTCGGTTCATCGGGCGTAACGCTGTAATACATCGTTATTCCGGATTATTTGAGTTTCAGGTTCATCGGACGTAATGCTGTACTATGTCGTTGTTCCAGATTATTTGAGTTTCAGGTTCATCGGACGTAACGCTATACTTTTGGCTAACTACTTTAGCTTAGTAGTTTTTGCTTATGTACATCCGAGATAGAGACTCCTTGATGTATACATATTCTTTTGTCTTGCACTTATACCTGTTGTATTGCGATGTAGTGGATCTTGTATGACCACTACTTTGATGTACACTTTTATGTGATATATTCATATCTATTTCCGCCTTAGTGATATGAATATCTATGACTGATTTGTGTTATGCTTATTTCTATATTTGTTTCCGAAGGCCACTTAGCCACTGTGTAGTAGCTTTGAGTTTGTATTTGATATGTCGGATTTCCTCTTGAAACGAAATGCATGGCATACTATCTGACATATCGATACTCGCACAAAGCAATTACACAGATGGTCGCTCCTCAACAGCCTTATTCTTCGTGCTAGTCGACGGCATTACCCGGTAGTGTCCTTGGCTAGTGTGAGTATAGAGGTGGGGCGTCACAAATCTCTTTTATTAGTAAAACCCATTTTACTCAATAAACACTTTTATAAATGAAATTCCATTTGTTAATTAAACTGCACTATTTAATTAGAACATCACTATTCATTATTAACACATTTCAAAACTTCCCAAAAGTATTCATATACTTATCTCAACCATATAAGTATGTTCACAAATCAATTTCAAAGGGCTTAAGACAAATGTTACTAAAACATTGTCACTACAAACTAAAAACCATTTCACCTATGATTATCTTTAAACCATTCTTTTAAAGATTTATTTACGTTCACAAATATAACCAAAATGGATTAAAGGCGAATGTTACTAACATATTTCCACAACAAACCCAAAACCATTTCACTTATGATTATCTTTGAACCATTATTTTCAAAGATCTATTTACGTTCACAAGTATAACTAAAATGGGTTAAAGGCGAATGTTGCTAGCACATTGCCACAATAAACCCAAAACCATTTCATAGTTTTTATTCTCTTTAAAATTCCATTTTGAAGATCTAAGTATTTTCGCCAAACTTGTTTATAATATTTTAATACTTTAAAATATTATCCAAGGGTTTAAAAACAAATGTTACTAAAACATTGTGTATGACAAACCCAAAACCACTTTACTATCCCGTTATCTATAAAACTCTATTTTAAAGATTCAATCACCTTTCAAAAGTATAGTTAAATAGTTAAAACAAATGTTGCATAAACATCGGTACTATAAACCCAAAATCACTTTTATACTTGCCATTAACTTTAAGATATCCATTTAAAATTCTAAGTACTTCTCCATTTTATTAAACAAGGTTATATACCTTTTTTAATCATTTATAAATAATACATTATAATATAAGTGTTATAATCCAAAACTCCTTTTAAATTCCTTTACAAATACCAAACTCCCTTTTTAAAGCTTCTAAATATATATCAAAATAACTTTAAAAAGATAGATATTTACACATACTAATTTATTTATAAACCGAAGATATTTAATAAAGTACTATAAATCATTTATAAAATATTACAATATAAAATCCTTTTAAAATCTTTATTAAAATCTTTAATAACTTATAAAACTCTATATATATATATTGAAAATTTACTTTTAAAATACTTATACTATATTTTAGAACCTCTATTTAAAACACCACTTTAAAACCTGCATTAATAATTTAAAACCATTACTCTATAAATCCATTAATGATTTTCAGAAATATATTTAAACCTTATTAATTTTAGATAATAAGTACACTAATGGTACTTATTAACAATACGTAGAAGCCCTAGGATGTCTTTCAAATTTAACTTTAAAATTGCAGATCACGGCGATTTCAAAGTGCATACATTGCGACCGTATCTCTTCTAATATTTAAAACTTCCATTTCCAATTTACTAGAAATGTCCGAACCAATTCCATTTGTGTCAAATGCACCCACACGTGTGTAGAACAACCCTATATATATATATTTCCACAATTTACCCAAATTATTCAATTTAACATATGTCAAATAACAGGGATTTCAAAGCTCATTTATAATGACTATATCGTTTCTAACATTTATAACGTATTATCACTTTTCACAAAGCAATATCAAACATGTAAATAAGTAGCCTGAGCCACGTTACATGTTATAGATGATCAAATAGAGATTATTATACTCAATAATAATGTTCTCACTTATTTTAAAAAATAAAGCGGGGTCCAAAAGTAATAACTTGCATTATTCGTTATACAATATATATTTTCTATACAACAACAATTATATATACAACAATATATAAATAACTGGTGAGTAAAACTCACCCAAGCTCCAGTTAACGCTTTTCCATTTCCGAATAGTCCGAAATCAAACGCCGTTCGATTTTGACTAAAATTCCTACTAGCTCCAAACTAGATGAATCCAACTCCATTGCGTAGATATCCCTGATACCAACGCAATAGCAAAAACGGTGCCTCGATCGGACCTCGTATGAGTAAGATACGATCGTTAGAACTTAGAGATAATTAAATTATAGTTAACATAAATTAATTAAGGTAATTAACTAAATTACCTTTTCCTTCTTCTTTCAAACCCTCGGCTGCACATTCATCTAACTACCGCTGCCACTACAATGCTTTGGCCACCACTGCACGCCGCTTGATGCCAGCCCCAACCCAAACAACCTCATAGCCACTGACAACGTCGCCACCCATGACCCACAGCCCGTCGATGAACCCATCCAAATTACCCCCGTTCATCTTGCAATTCCCGCCGCCACCATCAAACAACCACTATCAAACTCTATCCGCATGAAGCCTTAGCCACCCTCTCGGACTTTTGCTTCACGGCCGCCGGCCCTAGATCATCAACGGTGATGAAATTCCAAACCCTAGCCACGATGGTCATCGCGACTTCACCACCTCCTCGCCTCGATCCATGACGATCCGACCGTTCACAACACTCCATTCAACCTCACCAACATTTTCCTAGTTGAGACCATCAAATGAAACGACCCCTAGAGACATCGATCAACCACGACAATTGGATTTGGCTAGGTTTAGGGTTAGGTTTTTAGGAAACAAAGATAGCGATGTCTTATATAGAAGATTTTCAAACACTATTCACCCTCCAAAATCTCGAACTCTAAACGAGGCGTACTCATTAGCGTTCCTAGCTAATTACCCATATTCTGAACACAATAGAACTAGTATCGGGACCCAATTCCATCATATACAAAAGTTAGCTTTTCAAATCAACTTATATTATATTTAATTCCCAAAATCAATTTCTATGTGTTTTGAGCTTGCACGATCACATAGTACATTCGATCGTCATGAAAATCGACGACATATAATAATTCATTATTACAGATCCGATGACACTTGTTTCGTCAAAATATGAAATAGTGCCCCGGAATGATAATTTCACATGTTAATTAAAAACGAATTATTATTAAACCAGTTTAATCACTTTTAATTCTAAATTAAAAGCTTTCTATATCATTCTTACTTAAATAGAATTTAAATAAGCTTTCAAAATCATTTTTGTTCATTTTAAATCCAAGATTTAATTATTAAATAATTCCAATATTTAATTATAAAACGTTCAAAAATCCGAGTTGTTACATTCTTCCTTCCATAAAGAATTTTGCCTCCGAAATTCCAACACAAGTTACAAAAGCATTAACCACACATCAATACCCAATGGTATTGCAATCACTGACAACCATAGAAACAATCACATAACAATACTATACAGTAATAACTAGCAACCAAAACTCATGGTTCGCTAAGGTTCAAAAACCCATTCATCGCATAAGGATGACAAAAAAACAATCCATTAAGCATTACCTTACTATAACGACCGACTTTCTTGCACCGAAAGACAAGCCATTAAGGAAGAAGAAAAAGAAAGATAAGAAGAAACTACATAATCAAAGAATCTCACCATGAATCAAAACGACATATAGTGGATAACATAGAATATTACATTGTCATTTCCATAATAATAATACATCAAAGTCATTACATTACAGCCTTCAACTGGACAGTTATAGCTACATTCCCATTCAAACATACATTGATCATACATAAACACAGCGGAATAAGATAATAACTAGCTAATGGTGAAGCCACCTGCTCCAGCTCCTTCAAAATTCTTCCGTAAGAAACCTGGATCACTTGGCTGCTCATACAAATTTGAGTACCCAAGAGTTTTAAGAAAGAAAAGAAAACTCCGGGTGAGACATGGTTCTAGTTTGGGTAAACTCAACAAATTAAATTTACTTTTATAAAACGCTTTACAATCAAAAGTATCTCGTAAGACCATGTCACACATAAACACAGATGGGTTTTTACCTTACAATAACCAAAACACTTTATATGGAAATCCAGTGATATTATGGTAATGTCTAGGGTTTTCCAGTAAAATAGAACATAGCTTAAATGCTTGCATCTCACATTCCAATATACTTGGGTACAACTAAATCCGTACGGCACTAATTGGAGAATGGATTCCATACAATGATTGGGCTATTGGGGTACCGTCCATCACGGTGCATCTCTGGATAAAATAACATCGAGGACCTCGTTGGGATCCCTTGCCAACACAAGACTAGCCTACCCCTTACTGTATAGTACCAAATAAGATCACCCCTTAATTGGGATCAACAACCATACCGAATCATACATAAGTTGATAGTATGGACTGTCGATAGGGATGAACTTACCCTAATGGGAGCGACCACTTAGCCTTGCTGTGTCTCCCCTGTTTTAGTCATTCTTGGTTGATGAGGCCCGAGGCTACGTCTTTACCTTTACTATAGCATTGCCACATGGAATGCTAACATTGCCTTCCAGATGTTGACACAATGTAAGCACTCATCCATACAAGTCGTTCAGGAGATGAACGAACTGAAGGCATTACTTCCACTACACCCGTTTTGGAATCACCCTCAGGGTTAGTAGCAAATAGCCCTTTTTCTTCAAAGTCTTCATCTTGGACCCTGACTTCACAATTTCAAATTCGAATGCTTACATTGGTTCGAAGTGGTTTTCGGATAACAACTGCTATCCAATCCCAGTCTCTCCAAACAAACATTCAATAATTTAAAAGGGTCAAGTTGTTTTATAGTGGACCATTCCATTATCAGGGTGTAAGATTTTACATATGAACATATGTTCCATATGCTTAGATTATCATGACTCGCTTCTCGAAATTAACCCCCTTGTATTTATCACTTTCCTAAAGTGCGGTATTGTGATAAGTATAAGTCAATTTACTTTCAATAAAACGTATCAACTTTTTATTTCAACTACTTTAATTCATTTGGGTACTTAATAGCAAGGACAAGAGATCCTTTGGTTTTTAAAGCAATTTAATAAAAACAAGAAAGTTGGTAAAAATAAATAACCGATAGAATCTTGAAAGAAACCTTAAAATAAACGAGCTTTAATTAAATCATAAGTTTAAAACTTATAAACTTTAATTAATCTTAATTAAATAAAAAACCATACTTTCCATAATTAATTAAAAATTTATTTATAATTAAAAATTAGTTAAATAACATTCATTTAAGAATTAAACCCAAACTAAGTGGATAGTTAACCTTTAATTAAATAACTAACTCTAATTAAATAATTAATTATAGCAAATAAACTTGATTAAATAAAAATTAATTTCCTTTTTATCTTAATCAATCATTATTTAAAACTTCCTTAATTAAAAATAATTACCCGGTTAATAATTTCTTAAACTCAGATTACTTAACCTAATTAATTAATTAATTAATCAAATAATAATTACTCTAATTAATAAATTAAATAGCTAAAACTTAAACTTTTGACTTACTTAATTGATTTGAAATGAATTTTAAAAAAAAATCCAAAAGTAAACACTTTAAAACTTGAAATCGTGAAATTTTCCGAGCTGCATCCATAGCGTGCAGTTCGCTAGAATTGATTTCTAGGTGAAAACTCACCTTAACTCTAGCTGCTACATGTTTGAAACACAAATGGAAGAGTTTTAAAAGCTTAAACAATAGGTGAAAACTTGGAAAACATTTAATAAATTCAAAAACTAGAAAACAAGCTTTTGTTTTCAAATAGGATCTCAAGTCCTTTGCGACTTTTCAGTGTGCTAACTTCACAACAATTACATCTCATACACTTGGTTTTATTTCACTAACACACTACCATCATATCATAATCAACCATTCCCATATCCATATCCAAACATATCATTTAACAACTAAATTACAAATCCAAGCTCAACCACAGAATTATAATCATATGCCATCAAAACAACATGATATTTCAACACAACAACCATTATATTTTGAAAACATATAGTTCATCAAAATCAAGTTATTTTCTTTTCCAAAAACAAGAGTTTTACTCACCGAAACTTTACTAATTCAAGTCAAACTTTTGTTAAACTTTGAAACAACCTAGGATATTGCAAAATTTGAAACGTTGGATGCTTGAACACCCTAATTGGGCTCGGCCAAGTAGTGTTTGGGCTCGACCAGATGGACTAGGGGGTTTTGGGTGCTTGTATTTTGGAAGAGGAGGTGTTGAAATATGCGTAGAAGTGTTTTTAAGTGGAAATGAAGTGGTTTTTCTCAAATTAGAAGATACAAAGAGAAGCCATGGATATGTTTGCTCAAGCTTTTTGGAAATTTAAAGTAGAGAAGGAGATTGGAAAATGAGACACATGAGAGTTAAGGGGTATATATCGGCTTAGGAAATTAATTAAAAATGTGTAAGTGCTTATAATAAAATATGTATACATGCATGCACTCCACTCCTTCCTCCCCTTCATTTCCGTCCTCATGTACTCCCCCTTATCTCGCATAATTCATGCCATGCACAAAGTACTTTGTGTTGAAAAAAGGTAGTTTTATTTGTATATATATATATAAACTTTTCTTTATAAATTATTTTCTCTTATTCTTATATATAGACACACACACACACACACTTTTAAAGAGAAGTATATACATGCATCACATATATTCATCATGTTAAGTTAGTTTGTAGTGTGTGCATATGTGTTTACAATAGTGTTATGACCTTTTAAATAACTTTTAGCTAATGAAAAATCGATATTTCGGAAAATAATTTCCGGTCACATTTTCTATTTCTCTATGAACTATATATATATATTGGTAAAAAAAATTTAAAAATGATTTTATCATCATTAGTTATTATTTAAAATAGTTTTATTTGATAATAAAAATCCATTTATTTATTATTTAAAATATATTTAAATATTCATTTAAATAACGATTAAATTATGGGTCGTTACACTTACGCTCAACAGCCTCAGGTATTACTCGTCGACTACTTATGCTACCTCAAGCAATTTGAAGATTCATCCCCCAAACTCTCTACAATCCAACATACATAGAATATAATTATACTAAAGCCTGTACGATATACATATATCATTTATACGCAATATCAACTCTGATCACTAACTCGATCACGTAAATTTAACTTCTGAACTAGTTAGATCACTTGCCTCTTTAGTGCGGACTCCAATCTGGTTTCTTGATTAGAAACCTCTGTTTCCCTTACATATCCATATACCATGATAGAAAACTTCAGGATCATATCAAAAATTCGTATCAAATATTCGCCGTCGAGAATCGAGTGAAAAATCCCAACTCGGACCTGTGTGAATCACCTCGAAACCATGTACTCGAATCCTAGATCAAGCGAATAAATGATCTATGTACAACTTATGTACTCTATTCCAATTAGTTTCTTAACTGCCCCAATTGCTTTTCATTTTAATTCTCATTCAATTTCACTTAGTATTTCTAACTTAATACTAAAACCACTTATGAACCATTTCTTGAAATTTACTTCAAGTTATTAAGCATTTTATAACTTTTGTTCATATTTGTATAATACTCCACTATATCCTCAGAGTACATACAAAAATATCCAATTCATTTTACTTAACATGGATATTCAGTCAATTTAAACTTGTTTAAATTCTACCATCTCTTTAAACCAAGCGTTATATAAAACTCATCTTTATATTTTTAGAAAACACTAAGCTTAAAATACTTATACAAATTCCGAAATTCTGACTATCCAAAATCGTCGAAAATTTCATTTCATTTTAGCAAATGAAAATTTATTTATCAACAGATCAAACAAAATGCACAAGCATACTTACCCTAATGCATAGGAAACATGAGTCCAATACAATGAGAATAATCGCATGCGGAAACCAAGTCCCCATATATTGTCCATAAGCAAGTAACACATAAAGCACGATCGAAACACAAAAGCATGATCGAAACACAAAAGCACGATCAAGTCATATAAATGACTTCTAATCCCCCTTTCAATTAATCTTCATTTATTAATTAAAAACCTATTTTATTAGTAAAACCCATTTTACTCAATAAACACTTTTATAAATGAAATTCCATTTGTTAACTAAACTCCACTATTTAATTAATACATCACTATTCATTTTCAACACATTTCAACACCTCCCAAAAGTATTCATATACTTATCTCAACTGTATAAGTATATTCACAAATCAATTTCAAAGGGATTAAGACAACTGTTACTAAAAGATTGACACTACAAACCCAAAACCATTTCACTTATGATTATCTTTAAACCATTCTTTTCAAAGGTCTATTTACGTTCACAAGTATAACCAAAATGGTTTAAAGGTGAATGTTACTAATACATTGCCACAACAAACCCAAAACCATATCACTTATGATTATCTTTAAGTCATTCTTTTCAAAGATCTATTTACGTTCAAAAGTATTACCAAAATGGGTTAAAGGCGAATGTTACTAACACATTGCCATAACAAACCCAAAACCGTTTCATACTTGTTATTCTCTTTAAAATTACATTTTAAAGATCTAATTATTTTCCCCAAACTTATTTACAATATTTTAACACTTTAAAATATTATTTAAGGGTTTAAAAACAAATGTTACTAAAACATTTTTTACAACAAACCAAAAACCACTTTATTATCCCGTTATCTTTAAAACTCTGTTTTAAAGATCCAATCACGTTCCAAAAGTATAGTTAGATGAGTTAAAACAAATGTTGCACAAACTAAAAGTGACTGTGCTATAGGAACGTGTAATATGGATAAACTACTTGTGCGGAATATAAACCAAGTAAGTAATTAAAGCAGTAAAGTAAATGACACCAGAGATTTTTATATTGGTTCGAACTTCCGTTCTACGTCTAGTCCCAGACTCATTCTGGATTTAAACTAGCAACCCTCACTTAACCTCGAGGAATAGGTTTACACCGCCCGAGCAACCGAACAGGACTTCTACCGCCTAAGCAACTGAATAGGACTTCTACCGCCTGAGCAACCGAACATGACTTCTTTACAAATAACAAAAGTATCTGAATGTAGTGTGCTCTTTGAATAGCACTGATAAGTCAATTAAGTACAATCTTCCTATAATCTTCTCCTTTATGATATGTAGTGTAATGTGCTTGAGAATTGTGGAAGATAGAGTGATCAACGATCAGAGAATGTAAGAAGTTTGAGTGCAGTTTGAAAATAGAGAATAAGTGATAAGAATTAAAGAATATTAAAATCAGTTGTTGTAAATGTTTGTTGAATTCTGAAATCTATTTATAGAGATTAAAAAGTTGCAACTATTGATGAAAGATAACGCTGAAAAGAAACAGGCGCAACTATTGATTTGAAGATGTTTCTCTTCGATGAAGAGAAGTGTCTTTTCATGAAAAATAGCCGTTGAAAATATTCAGTAGGCGGAATAGATTTATTCAGCCTTCTGAATTTTAAAAATCGAAAACAGCAAAGAAATAGGCTATTTTTAGCCTAATTCAGCCGGCTGAATAAAGTCATTCGGCCGGCTGAATATTGTGAAACTATAAAAGTGTTTCAGCAATCAGACGGTTGAATGATTTCATTCAGCCAGCTGTTTCAGCCTTTTGTGCAGGGTAGTGCATGTGTGTATATGTTTATATATATATATATATATATATCATTTCAGGAGAGATTTTAACATATTTCTAAATAATATAAAGAATTTAGACAAAAGACTACCAGCTTCAAAATACTCTGAATGTGAATCTGCAATGAATCTTCTGCATAATTGATTAGTACACACAAATATTTATTTATATAGTTTGTCACAATCAAAACGATGTAAAATCGAGATTCCAACATTCTCCCCCTTTTTGATGATGACAACTATATAAGTATAAATAATATATTTACATAAAAACTTACATTAGCATTGCTACTCCCCCTGTCAATATGCATAAATATTTAACTAATTTTTCTCCCCCTTTGTCATCGACAAAAAAAAGATAAATTACATGCACAGAATCGTTTTTTAAACAAAGATTACATTATATAAATAACTCATACTCGAGATGTCATTACTAAAGAAGAATAACAATACTCATACAACATTATAAATAACTAGATAGAGCATTATAGAAGTTTGATACAAAATAGTAGAAAACTGAAAATAATAATAATTAAAACTGGGTAGAGACAGAAGGCTCATCATCATCGAAATCCGAACTCGAAGATGACCATTGAAATGGAGAGTGGTTGTGAACTTAGGTGGATGTAGAAGCGGAGCAAGAAATTTTATCTCATATTTTATTAAGAATACCTTTTATGGAGTTGAATTTCTTTTCCGTCTTCTTTTCAAGAGTCTTAATTTCCCGATGAAGTTTTGATTGATTTCGGGAGATAGCGATGATAGCTTGTTTGGAGGAAGTTTCCGGACCAACAACTTGAATGGAGTCTCGTCCTCTTCTTCTTCTTCATGTTGGGTATGCGAAGAGGAGGCAATACTAGTGTCACGAGGTTGTGGAACACCTTGTTGAACATTGTGAGACCATTGTTGAAAAGAAATGATTTGTTGTGGAGGAGGCCGATGAGGAAGACCCATCAATCCTAAAGTTTTTGCGCCTAACTCACTAATGCTTGAAAACTCGGAGTCGGGCATTGGAATGCCAAAGTTGAGAAGGATACGCATAATATAAGCACCATAATGAATGGTCTTATGTTTTCTTCGGATTGTGATATATTGAAATTCATCTAAAATGATTTTGCCCCAATTTACTTGTTGGTTGGAGTAGATTGAATAGAGGGCTTGAAAATCTCTTTTATATACTTTTTCATAACTTCCCGTTCGAGGTTGTAAGGAGCGAATGAAAGCACGGTGAATAATGCATGCTTGTGGCCTTAAGGTGCTAGATTTTAATGCACTTAAATCGGTAAGGTGATCGGACAAGAAACGATGTGAAACTTCATCTCTATGATCCATATCAACTTCAATATCATCTATATCAACACCTTGAATTGGAAAATTTAAAATATTGCCTAATCTTTGTAAAGGCAAGAAAATTTTAGTGCCACAAACTATTGACCAAACACAATCTTGTCGATTTTGGGGATTATGGTGGTCTAGATTCAGATTAGCAAGAAAGAGTTTGATCAAAAGATGATTAATTTTAACATTATTGGGAGCATACCCTATGAGATTATCAAAGTGGAATTGCTCGGCCAATTCTCTAATTCAGTAAGCCGTGAAATCTGGGAACGTCATGAAAGCCCCTTCAAAGATAATGGAATTTTTCATGGAATTGAAAGGGAGATTGCAACATCATTCCAAAGCCATTGACGAATCTGATCTTCGGAAGGAATGGAGGCAGATTCCCTTGTTCGTTTGGATCTAGGAGCCATTAGAGAGTAAAAAATGAGGAGTAAAAGATGAAAATATGAAAAAGTTGTGCTAGGGTTCTGAAGTGAATGGGTAAAAGGTGAAAAGATGAATATATAGGTAGGTGAAAAGTAAGGGTAAGATTGGAAAAAAATTTGTAGGGCCTAGTTAAAAAAATGCCTCGGGAAGAATTCAGCCGGCTGAATCACTGTAAACAGCCGTCTGAATTTCTTCCCGTAAGAAAATAGTTCATTTTTGAACTAATTCAGACGGCTGTTTGAAGTGATTCAGCCGTCTGACTCTGGGGGAATAATATTTCCTGTATAATATTCAGCCGTCTATTTGATTACAGACAGCCGGTTGAATTTAAAAAAAAAATTATGGCTGCCTTTATTTTTATAACAAGAAATATTATTAAAAGAACAATGTGAATATATTTTTTAAATAAACAAACAAGATTACATATTAACAAAGAACTTTTAAACAGATTTGGAAGAAGAGCTTGGAGTGTGATATTCATCCGGTTCTATTTTTGTGTTCTCTTGAAATGGCCTGAGTGGTGACCATTTATTGCCGCGTTCCCATGAATTCGGAGATATTGGTGGACGTTGTGGCGATAGTTCCCAAGTATTGCGTCGGAATGGAGAACAAACAGGAGATGGTTGATGAACCGTGCTTTTGGATGAAGATCCACAGAATTTCAATGCGACTTGTTCCAAAAAGCTTAAACGCTTGGTGTTAACTTTTTGTTCAAAATAAAGTTCGCGTTGTAATTCCAGCGATTCCCTTTGGTAATGATGAATGTCATCTATCTTTTCTTTGGTAGATGGTGAACCAAAAAATAGAGACCGTCTTGTTCTTTTACCAAGTGGAGTATAACCTATGTGAGTAGAAGGAGGAACAATTGGTACTAGTTTATAAATCGGTGTTGGAGTAGGTAAATTCGCCAATCCCGAACTAGGAGAAGAAAACGATAGAGCAGAAGAATCAGAATTATGCTGGGAAGACATTTTTGAGTAAGAGAGTTGAAACTGTTTTTATTTTAATTTATTGCAAAAGAAAGAGCAGGAGTAGAGGTATTTATATGTAAAGATTCATATAAATAGAAAGAACATTGGTGGTTAGGTTGTTAAGAACCGGAGAAAAAATTGGTTGAAAAAATTGTAAGGTAAAAAATAAACAATAAAAAATAGAATGTAATCCAAAAATAGATGTGAAGAAAAGAGTAGTGTAGTGGTAAAGCACCAGATTTTCAAGTAAGAGATCCTGAGTTCGAGTCTTGAAACAAATTTTTATAAAAAAACTATAAATCCTTGATGGATACAATTCCTAATTCTCTTCTTAATTTTATAAAGATATTTTCATTTAAAGGTTTTGTAAATATGTCTGCCAATTGATTTTCAGAGGATACAAATTCTAGTCTGACTAAATCCTTTTCAATATTATCACGAAGAAAATGATGACGTATGTCAATATGTTTAGTTCGTGAGTGATTGACAAGATTTTTGGATAAGTTTATAGTACTAGTATTATTACAAAAAATTGTTGATTTAGATAAATTAACACCAAAATCTCGAAGTGTTTGTTGCATATAAATGACTTGAGCACAAGCTAAGGCAACATAAATATATTCTGCCTCACAAGTTGAGAGTGAAACACAATTTTGTTTCTTGCTAAACCAAGGGACTAAGGATTGTCCAATGAAGTGACAAGTCCCATTAGTACTTTTTCGATCCGTCCGACATCCTCCAAAGTCAGCATTACTATATGAAACTAACTCGAAAGGACATTCTTTCGGATAGAAAAGTCCAAAATCTTTGGTTTTGCTTAGATAACGCAATATGCGGTTTACTGCTCGCATATGTGATTCTTTAGGATTTTCTTGGAATCATGCACATAAACAAACACTCATCATTATGTCAGGTCTACTAGCAGTTAGATAAAGTAATGATCCAATTATACTTCGATATAATTTTTGGTCAACACTTTTGCCATCTTCATCTCTATCGAGATGAACTGCTATACTCATTGGAGTTAATTTAGCAGAAGTATTTTCCATATTAAAGCGTTTAATTAGATTATTACAATATTTTTCTTGATTAATAAAAATTCCATTTTCTATTTGTTTAATCTGTAATCCAAGAAAGTAAGATAATTCTCCCATATGTGACATTTCAAATTCTTTGGTCATTATTTTTGAAAATTCCTGACATAATTTTTTATTTGTAGAGCCAAAAATAATATCATCTACATAAATTTGAATAATTAAAATATCGTTTTTAGTTCTTTTAATAAAAAGAGTTTGATCAACCTTCCCAATTTCAAAACCAGAATCTATT
The DNA here is from genome assembly GCA_030737815.1 of Allium fistulosum. Classification (NCBI taxonomy): domain Eukaryota; kingdom Viridiplantae; phylum Streptophyta; class Magnoliopsida; order Asparagales; family Amaryllidaceae; genus Allium; species Allium fistulosum. The sequence continues at coordinate 681,358,010 of CM060905.1, read as the reverse complement.
AGATAGCTCTTAAGACGTTCATACCAAGCACGAGGTGCTTGTTTTAGACCATATAAGGCTTTCTTAAGTTTATAGACATGGTCTGGAAAATTTTCATGTGTAAATAATGGAGGTTGTTCAACAAAAACATTTTCTTTTATATAACCATTTAAGAAAGCACTTTTTACATCCATTTGATAAAGTTTGAAATTATGAAAACATGCAAAGGCCAGTAAGATATGTATTGCTTCAAGTCGTGCAACTGGAGCAAATGTTTCTTCGTAGTCAATTCCTTCTTCTTGATTATATCCTTGTGCAACTAATCTAGCTTTATTCCTAGTTATATTACCTTGTTCATCTGCTTTATTTTTGAAGAACCATTTAGTACCAATGACTGTTTGATCACTTGGTCTAGGAACTAGTTCCCAAACTTCGTTTCGTTCGAACTGGTTTAGTTCTTCTTGCATAGCTATAATCCAATAGTCATCAGTAGATGCTTCTTTTGCATTTTTAGGTTCGATTTTAGAAAGAAAAGCTACATGGCCCATTTGATTAAGTTGATTTCTAGTTCTAACATGTGAATCAATTTCTCCTATGACATTTTCTACTGGGTGATCTCGTAAAATCCAAGGAGGAGATCTTAATTCATTTTCATTATAAACAATGTTTTCATTTTCTTCAAAGTTATAAACAATGTTTTCATCTTCATCAAAATTATTTTGAGTAACCGTATTTGTGACCGTCTTAGGTATATCTTCATCATCCTTAAAATTATTATTAAATTTGAAATTTTCATCGAATGAAATATGAAGTGTTTCATCGATTGTTTTTGTTATTTTATTAAAAATTCGATAAGCTTTGCTTCATTCTGAATATCCTATGAAGATTCCTTCATCGGATTTTGTATCGAATTTTCCAAGCTGATCTTTTGTGTTTAAGATAAAACATTTTGAACCAAAAGTTTTAAAATACGAAATGTTTGGTTTTCTTTGATGAAAAAGTTCATATGGAGTGTGTTTTGTTAAAGGTCGGATAGAAACACGATTTAGAACATAGCAAGCAGTTGCTACAGCTTCTGCCTAGAAATGTTTTGGTAATGTGTTTCCATTTAACAAAGTTTTTGCACATTCTTGTAATGTTCTATTTTTCCTTTCTACAACTCCATTTTGTTGTGGTGTTCTAGGAAAAGAATTTTTTTGGTAAATTACCTTTTTATTACAAAAATGTTCAAATGCTTCATTTTCAAATTCACCTCCATGATCACTCTAATATTCTTAATTTTTAATTTTTTGGGATTTTGGATTCTCTTTGCAAAATTCTTGAAATTTTCAAAAGTATCACTTTTATTTTTTAAGAAAATAGTCCAAGTATATCTTGAGAAATCATCTACTATAACGAACACATATTTACTATGATTTATAGATTGAATTTGAGTTGGACCAAAGAGATCTAAATGCAATAGTTCTAGTGGTTGTATAGTAGAAATATTTTTCTTTGATTTAAAGGATGATTTTGATAGTTTTCCTAATTAACGAGCATCACAAATATTGTTTACTTTAAAGTTCGTTTTTGGTAAACCTTTTACTAAATTATTTTTAGATAATTTATTTATAATTTTGAAATTAATATGACAAAATCTTTTGTGCCATAACCAAGGATCATTTTCTTTGGCTATTAAACACATATTTGTATTATGATTTATATTCATATTTAAAACATAAATATTTTTATCTCTAAAACCTTCAGAAATAAAATTTTTATTTTGATCAAAAATGCTACACTTATTTTTAGAAAAGGAAATATTGAATCCTTTGTCACATAATTGGCTGATACTAAGTAAATTATGCTTCAATTTTTTTTACTAATAAGACATCTATAATAAGAGGTGAATTAGATATACCGTTATTGCTCACATCGCCTTTACCGATGACATATCCTTTGGAATTATCTCCAAATGTGACAGAACCTCCATCTGAGTAATTAATGTTTGTTAGCATCCCTTTATTTCCTATCATGTGTTTTGAGAAACCACTGTCTAGTATCCATTTTCAACTCTTTTGGATGGTACCTGCAAAATATAAAATTAACATTGGTACCCACCATTTTATTTTGGGTCCTAAGAGTTAGGTCTTAGGAAGCCAAACCCAAGAGGGTTCAGAATTCCTTTTGAAAACAAAATCTTTGTTTTTATGAACAGTATTTATAAAAGATTTTATATACTTTTTCTAATTGAAGAATTATTTGTTTTAGAAACCCAAATTTTAATTGATGTAGTAAAATTTGAAATTTTAGAACTATGTTTTTCAACTTTATTATTCCTTTTATATGAAGAATTCCTTTTCTTTGGAATAATTTTAGAGGATTGTTTATATCCTAGTCCTCTTTTATTTGAAACAGTTTGAGAATTTTCTATAATTTTGGAAAGATTTTCTCTACTTTTATTAAAATTAGAAACATTTTTAGTAATGTCTTCTAACTTTGTTTTAGAGCTAAAGTTATCTAACTCTAAAATCTTGATATTTGCTTTAAGGTCATGATTTTCAATTAATAAAGCATCATTTTTTTCTTTCTGAGTTTCTATCTCTTGACTTAGCAGAGAAAATTGAGATGTCATATTAGAACAAGATTCTTGAATAACTTGGAGTTCTTCTTCTAAAATTTTCTTTTCATCTCTTAGCATTTCTACTTCGGTTTCAGTTCTATTCAATTTTTCAAGAGTTTCTTTATACTTTCTATTTTTGCTTTGTAGTTTGTCAAGTAATTCTGAATTGATTTCCAAAAGGTCACTAAAAGTTAGATCACTTACCTCGTCTTTTGTGGCCATAAAGCAAATGTTGGCTTGTTCTGAATCACTATCCGAGTTACTTTCTGATGATGAAGATGATTCTGTATCGTCCCATGTGACAGAGAAAGCTTTCTTCTTGAATCTATCTTTTTTGTGCTTATACTTGTCTTTCATTTTCTCAGGACAGTCTTTCTTGATGTGACCTTTCTTGTGACATTCATAACATTCTAGAGCAGATGATGATGGTTTGTTGGTGTTGTTATTGTTGCTGGAGTTGTTCTTGTTGTTTTTAAATTTGTTGCTCTTTCTAAATTTCAAAAACTTTTTGAAATTTTTAGCAATGAACGCCATATCTTCTTCATCTGAATCTGATTCATCTTTTTCTGCCTGGAATGCTATATTTTTCTTATCTTGAGCCTGTACTCGTTTTTCCTGGAGATTAACTTCGTAAGACATTAGATTTCCAATCAACTCTTCTGGTTTTATGGTCGAAATGTCGTTTGCTTCTTCGATTTCTAAGACTTTTCGTTCCCACTCATCGTTAGTGAGTTGAGGATTTTTGAAACAATATTAAAATCTGTGTAAGTTTCTCCTAATGCTATCAAAGAATGATATATATCTTGAAATCTAGAGTACATTTCATTGATAGTCTCATCTTGCTTCATTTTAAAATTCTAGAACTGATTTTTGAGCATAGAAATTTTACTTTGTTTGACTTTGTTAGTTCCCTCATGTGTAACTTTAAGTGTACGCCAAATTTCATGAGCAGTTTTACACATGCTTATTCTATTAAACTCGTTTTTGTCTAATGCACAATATAACATATTCATAGCTTTAGCATTTGCAGTAGCATCTAATTTTTGCATGTTAGACCATGCTGAATATTCAGTAGTAGGAATAATATATTCAGATTGCATAATGTTCCAGGTTTTATAACTACTTGCTTGTATATAGATTCTCATTCTAGTAGCCCAATAGTTATAGTTCATTCCATTAAATAGAGGTGGTCGTGCAGTAGACTGACCTTCTGAAAAGGTAGTGTTAGAAACAGTGCTGGTGTTGTTTTCCATATTAAAACAATATCAGATACCTATGTTACAGTTATATGATGGCCTTGCTCTGATACCAAATGAAATTGACTGTGCTATAGGATCGTGTAATATGGATAAACTACTTATGCAGAATATAAACTAAGTAAGTAATTAAAGTAGTAAAGTAAATGACACCAGAGATTTTTATACTGGTTCGAACTCCCGTTCTACGTCCAGTCCCAGACTCCTCCTGGATTTAAACTAGCAACCCTCACTTAACCCCGAGGAATAGGTTTACACCGCCCGAGCAACCGAACAGGACTTCTACCGCCTAAGCAACCGAATAGGACTTCTACCGCCTGAGCAACCGAACAGGACTTCTTTATAAATAACAAAAGTATCTGACTGTGTGTGCTCTTTGAATAGCACTGATAAGTCAATTAAGTACAATCTTCCTATAATATTTTCCTTTATGATATGTAGTGTAATGTGCTTAAGAATTCTGGAAGATAAAGTGATCAACGATCAGAGAAAGTAAGCAGTCTGAGTGCAGTTTGAAAATAGAGAATAAGAGATAAGAATCAGAATATTAAAATCAGTTGTTGTAAATGTTTGTTGAATTATGAAATCTAATTATAGAGATTAAAAAGTTGCAACTATTGATGAAAGATAACGTTGAAAAGAAATAGGCGCAACTGTTGATTTGAAGATGTTTCTCTTCGATGAAGAGAAGTGTCTTTTCATGAAAAATAGCCGTTGAAAATATTCAACCGGCTGAATGGATTTATTCAGCCTTCTGAATTTTAAAAATCGAAAACAACAAGAAAATAGGCTATTTTTGGCCTAATTCAGCCGGCTTGAATAAAGTCATTCAGCCAGCTGAATATTGTGAAAATATAAAAGTGTTTCAACAATCAGACGGCTGAATGATTTCATTCAACCGGCTGTTTCAGCCTTTTGTGCAGGGTAGTGCATGTGTGTATATGTTTATTTATATATATATATATCATTTCAGGAGATATTTTAACATAATTCTAAATAATATAAAGACTCTAGACAAAGGACTATCAGCTTCAAAATACTCTAAATGTGAATCTGCAATGAATCTCCTGCATAATTGATTAGTACACACACATATTTATTTATATAGTTTGTCACAATCAAAATGATGTAAAATCGAGATTCCAACACAAACATCGGTACTATAAACCCAAAATCAATTTTATACTTACAATTAACTATTATATATCTATTTAAAGTTCTAAGTACTTCTCCATTTTGTTAAACAAGGTTATATACCTTTTTAATCAACTTATAAATAATCCATTATAACGTAAGTGTTATAATCCAAAAATCCTTTTGAATTCCTTTACAAATACCAAAGACTCTTTTTAAAACTTCTAGATATAAATTAAATTACCTTTAAAAAGATAGATATTTACATATGCTAATTTATTTATAAAAGGAAGATATTTAAAAAAATACTATAAATCATTTGTAAAATATTATAATATAATATTTAATACTTCTAAGACCATATATATACTAAAAATATACTTTTAAAATACTTATACTATATTTTAAAACCTTTGTTTAAAACACTACTTTAAAATCTGCTTTACTAATTTAAAACCATTGCTCTATGAATCCATTAATGATTTTTAGAAATATATTTAAACCTTGTTAATTTTCGATAATAAGTACACTAATAGTACTTATTAACAATATGTAGAAGCCCTAGGATGTCTTTCGAAGTTAACTTTAAAATTGCAGATCACAGCGATTTCACAGTGCATCCATTACGACCGTTTCGCTCCTAATATTTATAACTTCTATTTCCAATTTACCACAAATGTCCAAACCATTTTCATTTATGTCAAACACACCCATACGTATGTAGAACAACCATATGTGTGTGTGTGTGTGTATATGCACAATTTACCCAAATTATTCAATTTAACATATGTCAAATAACATGGATTTCAAAGCTCGTTTATAACGACTATATCGTTTCTAACATTCATAACATACTATCACTTTTCACAAAGCAATATCAAACATGTAAACAAGTAGTCTGAGCTATGATACATGTTATAGATGATCAAATAGATATTATTATACTCAATAATAACGGTCTCACTTGTTTTACAAAACAAGGCGGAGTCCAAAAGTAATAACTTGCATCGTTTGTTATACGTTTTATATTTTTAATGCAACAACAATTATATATACAACAATATATAATTAACCGTTGAGTAAAACTCACCCAAGTTCTTGTTAACGTTTTCGCGTTTCCAGATAGTCCAAAATTGAACGCCGTTCTATTTTGAGTAAAATTCTTACTAGCTCGAACTCGACAAATCCAACTCCATCGCGTAGATAACCTCGATACAAATGCAACAGGGAAAATGGTACCTCGATCGGACCTCGTATGAGTAAGGTACGATCTTTAGAACTTAAAAATAATTAAATTATAATTAACATAAATTAATTAAGGAAATTAACTAAATTACCTTCTCCTTTGTTCAAACCTTCTCCTTTGTTCAAACCTTCGGCTGCACGTTCATTCGACCACCGCTGCACGTTGCTTGATGCTAGCCCCAACCTAGACGACCTCATAGTCACTGACCATGTCGCCTCCTATGGCCCACAGCACACCGATGAATCTATCGAAATCGCCGCGTTCATCTTGCAATTCCTACTACTACCATCAACCAACTGCCACCAAACTCTGCCAGCGTGAAGCCCTAGCCACCCCCTCCAACTTTGCTTGACGGCCGCTGGCCCTAGGTCATCAACAACAATGAAATTCCAAACCCTAGCCGCAACATTCATCGTGACTTAATCGCTGCTTCACATCGATCCACGACGATCCGACCATTCAAAACACTCCACTCACCCTCACAAACATTTTCCTAATTGGACGATCACTTGAAACGGCCCCTAAAGGTGCCGATCAACCACATACATTGGATTAGGCTTGGTTTAGGGTTAGGTTTTTAGAAAACAAAGATAGTGAGGTCCTTATATTAAAGATTTTCAACACTATTCACCCTCCAAAATCTTAAACTCCAAACGAGGCATGCTCGTTGACATTCCTAGCTAATTACCCCTATTTCGAACGCAATGGAACTAGTATTGAGACCCAGTTCCATCATATATATAAGTTAGCTTTTCAAATTAACTTATATTATATTTAATTCCTGAAATCAATTGCTATGCGTTTCGAGCCTGCACGATCACACAGTACATCCATTCGTCACGAAACTCGACGGCGTATAACAATTTATTATTCCAGATCCGATGACACTAGTTTCGTCAAATCCAAAACAGTGCCCCAAAATGATAATTTCAAACGTTAATCAAAACGAATTATTATTAAACCAGTTTAATCACTTTTAATTCTAAATTAAAAGCTATCCATATCATTCTTATTTAAACAGGATTTAAATAACCTTTCAAAATCATTTTTATATCCAAGATTTAATTATTAAATAATTCCAATATTTAATTATAAAATGTTTAAAAATCCGATTTGATACACATGTTATTATTGTTTTTGGGATATGTATTACGGATATTTGGGATGATCTATTGTATTTTTTAGGTTTGGATTTTTATGAAATGAGTACTTGTTTCTAATATTATATTATATCCTTTCCGTTATTATATTCTAATAGCATAAATAGATAGCTCTGTATATTGTTCATTATATCAATTTTACCAACCAATAACCAGCTTAATGGATCTATGTTCGATGGGTTTTATTTGGGTCGAAAATTAGGCCCGTTTTGTGGTGGATTGTCACATTTGGTGTCAGAGCTTAGGTTACCCGATCAACGAGGATATGTATATGTAAGAGTGCATATTTGATATTTTTAAAAGTATTTTTCAAAGCCTTACTATATAAACATACACACTTATTGAACATATGCAAACACACTAGGCAGATCTTTTATTTCAACAAATAATACTATCTTATAAAGTTGTTGCTAGAATTTTAAACCTACAGATATATGATTGTGGCTAAAAACCGTTCCTTTGAGGCTGTGAACCCCTCCAGCTAATAAATACCCACAATTAGGGGGATTACCAAATGGTTCAAGCAATACTTGAGACATTTAGGGCAAGTTACCATTTCTCAACAAGCTACACCAGTGCCACATATTGCTCGCCTGCTGAAGCAGCACCTCGCCTACTAAACTTTCCCAAATTGTGTAAAGACTTCCAGAATAAGGGAGGACATGTGTATATGGGAGCTGAAGGTTTTGTGGAGATGAAGGCTTGGATTAATTACCGTGAAAGTATATTTTAGGAACTTGGATGGGAAGACAGATCAAGAGGAGGATGGCTGCATGGCATCTTAAAGGAGAGGTGCTAGATTGTGGACTATAGTGGCGGAGGAGAATGCTAAGGAAGAAACCACTTGGACTGAATTCAGAACTCACTTTGAGTTGCGATTCATGTCTAGAGCTGAAGTTTATACAACTTAGATAGGGTGACTCTATGTTGAAGGAGTATAATAGTAAGTTCATGGATTTGGCTAAGTTTGGATTGAGTTTTATTGACACTCCCATGAAGAAGGCTATGAAGTTCATTAAAGGCTTGAATTACTCACTTAGGGAGTTATTTTGACCCCCAAGTACCTGAGAGCCCCACTTATGAGATAATAGTTGAAATGGCCCGCTATAGATTGTAGGTATTAAGGAGAAGGTGGAACCGACACAAAATCAAGGTGAAGCTAAGAAAGGAGGATTTTGAGCTAACAAGAAGCCCATGGGGAAGATTAAGAAGGGAAATGTGACATGTCATAGATGTCAAAAGAATGGAAATGTTGCCAAGGACTGCAAGGTGAGCTTGATGAGAGAGTAGTTTAAAGAAAGATGCTACCATTACCATGAGGAGGGATGCTACAAGAATCGGTGTCCAAAGCTAGCAAAGGAGGGACATAGTAGGTAAGCTTATGCCATTGAGGCTATACCTATCTCAAGTAGACCTCCTCCTTGAGATCAAGGAAAAGCTGCAATAGAAGGTACAACTATTATTTCTAGGAATACTATTCGTACCATATTTAACTCGGGAGCGTCACATTCAGACATAGCTAGAAGTATAGTTTGCTCCTTGAGTCTAAAACCCCAATTTGTCACTAAACCAACAGTCATGTCGGAATGGGTTATATGACACAAAGGTCCTCTCCCGACTTAACCGAATAATGAGCGTTTGTTTTAAAAACAAATACTTGAATAATGGGTTATATGACACAAAGGTCCTCTCCCGGCTTAAGTGGTAATTGAAAATTAATATCAAAAGTATGGAAAATACTTGTATTGAACTTAAGAAATAAGTGTGAAATTCTTGAGTAAATTTGATATTGAAAATATTCTAAGTTGGTGAATGTGAATATGAAATGCCAACTAAAATCGAATGGAATCAATTGGAAATGAAATACTATACATATATGACATATGTTTTCCAAACTAAGGATATGAAAAAGTACCTTCCATTGAAAAATTTTGAAGGTCTTGGAACTCAGTATGAGTATCCATTTGATCGGGATGTGGTCATATTGATTGATCACGATGTATGCTAGCGTAATTCGAGGGGTGTGATACCCACAGTTACAAGCGATTCCACTGAGATAGTGGTGTAACCGCCGTGTGAACTACGATCTATGGCAACAACCGTGGCGAAATTCAAGAGATGTGAAATCTACAGTTACAAGTGATTCTACTAGGATAGTAGCGAAACCGCCGAGTAACTGTGATCCATGGGGGAACGTGCTTTCCATATCCATTTTTAAAAGGATTTTTAAGTGTTTTCATTGGGAGTTAGAAAAATTTGGAGTTTTTGAAAATTCTCACTTAACGACAAGTGATTTCAAATTGAATTTGAGATAAAGGTAAATGAAGCTCAATATTCGAAATAAGAAGATGAATCGAATTCAAGTAAAATTCGAAATGAAAATCTGAATGAAAATCTGAAGATAAAATGAATTCAAATTGAATTGAAATAGTAAAGTAAATTCAAATGAAATTGGAAATGCAAAATTGAATGAAAATAGATATGTAACTTCAATAGTGAAGTAAAAATGTATAAGAAGCATACATTGAAAATTGTGTAATGGAATTTGCAAAATGGTTTGAATATTGCAACTAGATATTATGGCTAGTAGGATATATACAGGTGTATACAGGAATTGGAATTTTGATTTCAAAAATAAATTTGAATTGCTCGACAAAAAGGTACGTATTTAAATTTCAGTATGAAATTTGATGAGTTTCTGATTTTGCCACTTGGCATTTTGTTTTCTTTTGAGATTTGAGAGTCCGTAGGGACGTTTTGTAGTCGTACCGTATTAGCCGCGCAAAGGAGACGCTGGCGAAATTTTTCGAAAATTTCGGGTGTTAGAAAATTTTTGAGAAAATTTTGAAAGTTTAAAATTTGAATTTAAATTTAAATTTGAATTTTGAAGTAAACAATGTTGTTTTGAACCTATAATTGAAGATTGGAAATTATAGTTGAAATGATAACTAATCTTTAGTAGAAAGATTTGTTTTGAGAATTTGATAAAACTATTTAGATTGTGAAAAACAGTAGACGAGTTAAGGACCATTTTTTCCTAACTTGTAATTTTGGGACGAAATTCTTTTAAGGGGGGAAGTTTGTAACGACCCTGAAATTTTGACATTTGAAATGTGAATATTTAATTGAATTTAAATATTCGAATGGTAATTTAATTTGAAATTCAAAAATATCAGAGTGAATTTAGCGATTAAATTATTGAATTTAATTATCGAGACTGGGTAAAAATTTGAATCTTCAGTTTTAAGCCGATTAAAAATATTTTCAAGGCTTCGAAAATTTATATTGATAATACCGGAGATAATAAAGGTTTCAGAATTGAAACTGTTTTGTTCAGTTTTGAATTTATATCGTTTAAATTGAATTTAAAAATAGCGTTCCGGGGCACAGTCTCGGAATTCGACGAAACCAGTTCCATTGAATCCGTAATATTGTTTTATTATCGGATTTCAATTTTCGTAATGTTTGGAGTGATCGTTTGGCCGTACGGTAAGCAAACGCGCTGAAATTAAATCGAAAATTTAATATTAATAACTGGTCCAAAAAGCTATCTTCTCCATACGATCAAATTTGGACTCGAAACCTTTTCCATTGTGTTCGGAATAGGCATATAACATTACGAACGCCTGGCGGCATGCCTTGACAGGAGGTCGAGAGTTCAAGTTGTGTTTATCGAGACAATTTGAATTTAAATTAAATATATATCTATATTTGTCAACATCAGCTGTTTTCTTTCATTTCGTTGTCACTGTAGCAAGACACCTTCTCACGTTCTCTTGTCTCCTTCGTACCCTCCCTTCTCTGTTAAAAATATACGAGCAAAGAAAAAAAAAACTATCTCTCGTTCAAATTAAAATCAATAATGGCCGAGAAGAATTCTTCGAGTTTAAATCGAGACTCCCCTCGTTCTCGTTTCAAATCAAACTCGCCCCTCACCAATAAAAAGAATGACCGCGTTTCCCCTACATTCGCTCCAAATCAAAATCAAAACAGTGGATTCCAATTCCCACTTCAGTTCGTTTCAAAGAAAAGAAAAAAACAAACAAACGAACAAACGAAATCCTTTTTCGTTTTAAATTCAAATCGCGAGCGCGATAGTGGCTTGAAGTCGCTCGCATGGGGTCAGCACGTCATTCAAGGGTGGTGGTTCTCGAGCACGTGGAGGCTGTAAATTGTAATGGTTTCAATGGTCGCGATTTTGCCTAGCTCGAGGCGGCGACCTGGGATTCAACTGGTAGGAGGAAGTTCGCGATTGTGGGAGATGGATGCTAGGGTTTCACGATGGTTTGGGGCGAAGTCGTGAGGTCGGCGAGCTCGAGATCGGAATGGCGATGATGGTCGACAGTGATATGGGTGGCCGTGCGCGTGTACGCCAATCGAGGTGATGCTGAGGTTGATCGCGATCGTCGATTTGGTAACAGGGGAAGGCAGTGAGGTATTTTGTTTTTTTTTATGAATAAATGTTGGAAAAAAAAAGAAGAAAAATTATTTCAGTAAACGAAATTTCTGTTTTGTTAATTACAGAAAAAAAAAATATATACTAAATATTTTACAATAAGCTGTATTTAAAACAACTCTGTTTTTAATTAAAATGTTTGAGGAGTTTATAAAAGCTAGATTTTTTTTAGTCTTTATTTTGTTTCATAAGAGTATATATGATTTCAAAAAGGAAAGGGATTTATTTTTAAATTTAACTTTTAATTAAATCAATTTATTAAAAAGGAATTTGTTTAAAATTAAAGGTTTCAGTTTGAAAATGAGGTCACTAGTTGGTTAAAATTGTTAAAATGGAATATATTGTTCGATTAATCCGAATATTAATAAACTGTATAAATTATTTATACAAGGTTCGAAACCGTGAAGAAATGGTCAAAATGGAAAATGGACTGCAAAATAAAATATAAGGTGAGATCTTCTCACTCAAATTGAAAAGTGGAATTTTCAGTTATTGATTTGATTGACTGTTTGGATGTGATATTAGATATAGTAGGATATATCTATATATATAGCAATATATACATATTGGCATATGTATATATTGGATTGATTGATTTCCCGCCTCGTATAGCGGATGAGACCCTATTGCGCCGTTAGTAAGCGGATGATATTTTATAAAACCCATATACCGCGATATTCCACCTCGAAGTGGAATTGGTATTGTGCTAACATCTGTGGATGCAGGGAAACAGGTTGGAGGGATCCAACAGGATTCCTCAAAACATTTGAATTGATTTCATATGTTGTTTGATTGATTATTTATAATCTGTGTATGATTATATCTGTGATTGAATTTGTTGAGAGCTATATTTAGCCGAATGTGTTTTTGGTATCGTTGGATACCAGAAATAAATGAAATTGGATTTCTGAAATTAAAATTGAATTTTAGATGGTTTGGAAAAATAAAAGAATTTATTTTAAAGGAGATAAATTTGTTTGAAATCAAATTGATAATTGATTGGGTATTTGAAATAAATCTTTGAGGAATCGATATGAAAACTTATTTAATGTTGAATGAAAAATTGATTTTTGTGTTGAAAATAAATTTGGGAATCGATTTGTAAAATGATTTGGTAATTGGGATTAAAAGTTAAAATCAATTTGAAATGTGATTCGGTTTTGAAGTAAATTCAGAAATCAATTTGAAATTCGTTTTGGGATTTGAAATAAAATGGAGAAATCAATTTTTAAAAGTTGATTCGGGGTTGAAAATAAATATTTGGAAAATGATTTGAAAATCGTGTAAAAGTGGATTTTTGGGGTTGTAAATTCCGAATAGAAGTTGTAAAGGAAAGGGAAATTTGTTTAAAAAAATAAATATTGATTTATTTTTAAAAGTGTGGAAAATATGGTTTGAAATCGGATTTTCAAAGTGATGAAGTGTGGAAATAAATTTACAAACTTGAAATGTAAATTTGAAATAAATCGATAAGGATTTATCTAATTGGTTTAAATGGACCATAATATGATTTGAAATTGATTTTCAAACGTGAAGTATGAACTATGATTTGAAATTGATTTTCAAATGTGAAGTGTGGAAGAATATATATCTTGTGAAAAGATTTGAAATTTAATAAATAATTTGGGAAAAATTATTTGAATTGGATGTTTGTTATGAATGTTATTGATAGTTAAATAACCGACTATCAATATTTGCCTTTGAAATGGCACTTGATTTGTTTTTAAAACAAACGCTCATTATTCGGTTAAGCCGGGAGAGGACCTTTGTGTCATATAACCCATTCCGAATAGTGATACGTCGCGAATGGATAGCATTTGAAGACCGGTGTAAAGACCGGATATTTGTGAAAATGAAAGGACAACCTGTCGAATGTCTCTACACCGAGTTGGTCCGGTATAGAGATTTATATCACTCTTTTTGTGATGGGAAGTCCGGACGTGATTAATGAATATCCGGATTGCAAGGGCTTCTTTGGAAGTGCCTTCGGTTCCGTTCGATCCCGGAACGGACTTGTATGGATGTGTGTCTGACGTTACACTTTGAGATGTAAAGATGGTTTCAATCAAATACATTTCTGTTGGTGGCGGAGAATTTATTCTCTTAGCTTAACACCCTTCTCTGAGACGTACGAGCTCAGAGGTTATGTAGTTGATGGTTACTAGTGATACATTCCCAAATTGGTAATGTGGCACACGAAGTGCTGATGACCATTTGTGGATCAAAGCGTGGCTTTGTGAAAAAGCGTAGCTTTATGGACGAGACTTCGTCGAGCCTCACAACCCGGTAATGGTCGAAACAGGAATGTGCGGCAAAGGTTTGTAGGGGTAGCGCCCCTAGGGTATGCCATTTCCTTCTGGATAAAAGGTGATATCATGGTATGGAGCCCAGATATTTTACCTATGTTGATTATATTTTGTGGCTGTTGCTTTTCGATTGAGGATCCTCGGATAAAGGTCGGTAACGACCGGGGGATGGCATAGCTCGTGTGTTAGTTACCTAGTTACAGCTCGGTTAGAGCGTGAGGTAGCGTCGGCCTTTTGTTTGCGGAGATCCGGTTAGGATCCGGGGCGTCTTTCCAGAGGCGTTTCTATTTCGGTATAAGGAAGTTCCTTTGCCTGATCATTTGTTGGAAATCCAAAGAAACAATACGAACCCTGTACGGTTTTTAATTGTATTACCTGCTATGGAATGTGGCGGTAACCTGCTACTGAACAAGTAGCTATAGTAGACATACAACAATTGTTGTATGTTGGCTAAGATTGATATTATACTTTCGAAATGTTTTCCACACTAGACATTAATAATAATATCAACTGATTTGCGTAGTAAGCATTTTTGACTATCATAAGGAGAAATCTCCTCCAATTCTGCGTTTGCATTGTGTGTGTGGTGGGAGGCCTTATGGTAGTTTCATTTTCCAAAAGCATTGCGAAGTTGTTTTATTTTCTCTGCGAAAATAACTGTTTTACGATCTCACACCAGTCACCATGACTGACTCGGAGTTTATTGTTCCCTTTCTAAACTCTGGGTGCCCATAATTTTCCACACGGGCAGCCTAGAGTCATTTTATCAGGATATTCTGGATATTCTGGAGCTTTGGAGATGAGTTGGATGGCGAAGCGTACTATCGTACTTGTTTATTTATTCCGTTGTGTATTCTGTATGAGAACAAGTTTATATAACTGTCCATTGTTGTAAACTCTGATGATTGATGTATGTATAAACTGATATAGTCTTTGTTTTAAAGATTATTGATTTATCTATTGTATATTATTCCGCTGCGATATGTGAGATTCTGATATTGTCTTTGTTTCTGTTTTTCTGTTCTTTCTTTTCTTCTGTCTTCTTCTACCTCTTCTTTTAACCCTAAAGTTTCGTGTTTCCGCCATTCGATTATTCGACAATTTGGTACAGTGGACGTATCAGTGTCGAGTTTTCGGAAGACGGATTTGCGGGTCTTTACAACAATTCTCAGTTTCAAAAAGTTTAAAACTTTTCAAACAAGAGTGCTCTGTTCATCTTCTCAAAATACTGTGAGTAAACTCTTTTAAAAACAAATTTAATTATATCTGTAGTTGAAATCTTTATGCATTTGCTAGGGTATGAATATATGTTACATAAATATTGTTAAGTTTGTATGTTGGAAGTGTGAAGTTGCCAGGGAATTCAAGTGACTGTAAATATCCATCCTCTCGGTTTGAATTTCTGAAGTGGTTTTCTTAAGAAAAAAAAATTCAAATCTTCCAAACTAGACCATGTTTGAACTTGATATTTCAATGAAAATTGTATGTTAATGTTTCATAGTGAAAACCAAATCATGTGATAAATTTGAGTATCTTAAATTATCAACTGGATTACATAACTTGAATTGTTATTGCAAATTGTGATTTTTAAAAACAAAATGGAAATTTTAAGTTGCGTATGTTATGTGCTGTTCACAGTTGAATAAAATTAGCACTTTGATCGATTTCTGGAAATCAAAGAAGTATTGGATGTAGTAATTTCGTTTAAAGCGGGTTTGGAACTCAATAATATTAGGAAAAATATTGAAAAAAATTATCTTTTGAAAGAATTTTGGGGACGAGTTCAATTTAGGGTTTAATCCTAAATTTTTCAGTGGGTTGAACGCGTGATGATTTCAACACCTAGGGGCGATCGAGTTGCAAACGCTCTTGGGAAATGATCGTACGAACTATCGACGTGTCATGGCCGATATCTTGGTGTCGCTGGTGGTCTGAGGAGCGGCGGCGAGGCAATTCAGTTGGGTGTGTTGTATTACAGTGTCGAGTAAAACACTCGTTTTTCGATTTCGAGTTTTACGTGTTGAGACGAAGTGCGATTTTGAGTAATGGGTTGAAGTGCGACTTGCCGATGGTCGCGATGGCCACCGGAGCGGCGGCGCGGGGATGTACACGTGCACGCGTGCCATTTTGGATATCTGGGCTGTTGAGTTTGGGAAGATGAAGGTGGCTTGGGTCACAGCTCGAAGTCAGGGCGTGTTTTTCTCGAAGGAGTTGAAGAAATGAGTAGCTCGGAGTTGAGCTCGGGTTTATCTCGGGGGTTGCTCGGGTCTGGGAAGTTGGTGATCAAAACAGTTTTGAATTAAAACTTAACCAAGTTTTTAAAACACTGTCCTAGTTAAATGTTTTAAACTAAATATGTGATTTGGTATCAAATAAAGGAAATGATTTTATCTTAATCTAATTAAGGTTTTGATAATTAATGACGTAATTAATGAATATCTAGGGGCGATCGGATAGCACTTGGTTATATGGATATTTGGATTCTATTGGATGACTTGATTGTTTGATATCCCTGATATGATGCTTTGTGATATACCCTGATTTGTGTTGTGATCTGTAATTTATTTATCTGGGATGAATGTAATTGATTATCTGCGATATATATATATATATCTGTTTCTGTGATATATTACTATGTGAATATGAAAACCCTTGACTCGTAAACGACATTTGAATTTCGATGCGACAGGGAGTCGGATTCCAGTTGGTTATCCGAAACCCACATTGAATCGTAATAATGAATCTTTGTGACTGATAAATTTACTTTATCTATGAATCTGTGAATGAAGATAAGCGTTATCGATTATACCGCTTATCGATATATCTATGATGATTGATGTTGTGCACTATTGTGTGAAACCCCTGGACTACACCATACACACACAAATATGGATTTCACGTGGAAATCGGTTAAGTCACAGATGATGTAAATTCAATGTTTTTGAAATTGAAATTTTAATTTCAATTGATTTTGAAATTGGAAATTGGGGTTTTGTATGAAAAGCTTTTGAAAGGAGTTTTAAAGATATTTTGGATATCTTGAAATTTAAATAATCTGATTTAAATTTGAATTCAAGTTTGAAATTGAATTCTATGATTTGAAACCAGGGATTAAAGATGCTGTACAAGTTATATATGGGTTAAACCATTTTAAAGGTATTAATTTGGGAATTTTGAATTTAATTCAAGGGTTTTAACTCGTGTAAATATAACTGGATTTTTCTGAGACGAAACTATTTGTTTTCAAATAGTAAAAGCTTTCACATAAGTAAAGGATTTCCAAATTGTGTTGAAAGATTTCAAGTTTGAAATGGAATTGAAATGTTTTGAAAACTATGAAATGAGTCTTTGATTCAAACACCGGATGAGTTAATCCAACTTGAAATAGAATTGTTTTGAAAGGCTATGAATGAATCTTTGGAAACTAGTTTTGAAAGCTATAAGTTAAATCTTGACTTAAAGATTTAACGAGTTAATTCAATTGAAAAGGAAATTGTTTTGAAATCCATGAATGGATCTTTGTGAACGGGATGAACTTTGTGAATTGAATCTTTTTGTTTAAAAGATTAAAAGTGTGGAAATTGTTTAAACCATTGAAGGTTTTTGAAATGAATCTTTTTGTTTAAAAGATTGGAAATGGTAATTTGTTTTAACCATTCGAATGAAAAGTTTTGGGCTTTAAGCTATGATTTAACTGAGACCCCAGTATCCATATGATTTTTAATTGCGCTCGTTATTCGGTTTAGCCGGGAAAGGACCTTTGTGTCATATAACCCATTCCGAATAATGATACGACGTATATGGATAGCATTTGAAGACCGGTGGTGAAGACCGGATATTTTCGAAAACGAAAGGACAACTCGTCGAATGTCTCTGCACCGACTGTTCCAAGGTATAGAGATTTTATCACCCTTTGTGATGGGAAGTTCGGACGTGATTAGAAATTATCTGGATTTGCAAGGGCTTCTTTGGAAGTGCCTTCGGTTCCGTTCGATCCCGGAACGGACTTGTATGGATGTGTGTCTGACGTTACACTTTGAGATGTAAAGCTGGTTTCTATCAAATACATTTCTGTTGGTGGCGGAGAATTTATTCTCTTAGCTTAACACCCTTCTCTGAGACGTACGAGCTCAGAGGTTATGTAGTTGATGGTTACTAGTGATACATTCCCAATTTGGTAATGTGGCATACGAAGTGCTGATGATCATTTGTTGGTCAAAGCGTGGCTTTGTGAAAAAGCGTGGCTTTGTGAAAAAGCGTGGCTTTGTGAAAAAGCGTGGCTTTGTGGAAAAGCGTAGCTTTGTGGACGAGACTTCATCGAGCCTCACAACCCGGTAATGGTCGAAACAGGAATGTTGCGACAAAGGTTTTTAGGGGTAGGGCCCCTAGGATATGTCATTTCCTTCTGGATAAAAGGTGATATCATGGTATGGAGCCCAGATATTTTACCTATGTTGATGCTGCACAGTTATTATACTTTGTGGTTGTTGCTTTATGATCGAGGTACCTCGGATAAAGGTCGGTGACGACCGAGGGATGACATGACTCGTGTGTTAGTTACCTAGTTACAGCTGTACAGCGTGAGGTAGCGTCAGTGTGTTAGTTACCTAGTTACAGCTGTACAGCGTGAGGTAGCGTCGACTTTGTGTTTGCAGAGATCCGGTTAGGTTCTCGGGGCGTCTTTCCAGAGGCGTTTTCCATTTCGGTGTAAGGAAGTTCCTTTGCCCGACCATTTGTTGGAAATCCAAAGAAACAATACGAACCCAGTACGGTTTTAGTTGTAGAACCTGCCATTTACTTATGGTGGTCACCACTGTTTAGATGGCAGCTATAGTAGGCATACAATAATGGTTGTATGTTGGCTAAGATTAATATTGTATTTTCGAAATGGTTTTCTACACTATGCACTAGAAATAATATCAAAAGAGTTTTTCTTGCGTAGTAAGCATGTTTGACTATCATAAGAAGAAATCTCCTCCATTTCTGCGATTGCATTGTGTGTGTGGCGGGAGGTCTTATGGTAGTTTCATTTTTGAAAAGCATTGCAGATCTCAATGTTTAAAATTCTTTGTTGTTGTTTAAAGATAAACTGTTTTTGTTTGCTCATACCAGTCCCATGACTGATCCGGAGTTTATTGTTCCCTTCCTAAACTCTGGGTGCCCATCATTTTCCACACGGGCAGTCTAGAATTGGGTTTCTTTTTTTCAGATATTCAGGTTGAGTAGATTATCTGGAGCTGGTTCAGTTCTTGGAGTTCAGGACTGCACTTGCTTCTCCATGTGGTTCAAGCTTGACGTTGGAGTTGTTGGAATCATTCTCTTTTGTAGATTATTTGGAGTGATCACTTCTGTTCTGTTATTTCCGCTGTATCATTATTTATCTCTGATATTGTTGTATCATATTGATATCATTGTTGTATATCATTCTGGATATTGTATTCATTGGATTGTATATGATATCATTGATTTCTTTATTCCGCTGTGTTGATATACTTACTGTGTTATAAGCTCCGGTGAACCAGATTCGGCGTTTGAATCTACGGCATTTTGAGTACAAGTGAAGTACGGGTGCCGATTTTCGAAGGCCGATTTCAGGGTCATCACATTTGGTATCAAAGCTGAGGGTAAACTTTAGCTCAGGAGTATAACACATTAAGTAGCTCATTAGAGATAGGGTGAAGTATACCCTAGATTGAGTATTCCTCATATATCCGTTCGAATGCCTCAGTAAATTCTCTTACTATCCACTGATAGTAAGTATGAGTGCAAGAAGAGGATGAGATAAGGGACAGGGAAATACGACTATAAATGGTCAATACCTGTAACAACAAGGATGCAATCTTTTCTCTATCAATCCCTTCTATTCGTCATCTTTTCAAATTCTTCAATAGTTCCTGGTAGATCAAGGAAGAAAAGAATTCGATATATTAAAATGGGACGTAAACTCCAAATAGGTCAGAATTGTTTGTTTGGATGTATTGGTTGATTTGGTTGCTATGGTTGATAGGTGTACTTTAGTATCTAAACTAAATTTTTTGAAATTGTATCCATATATCTGTCTATTTTTGGTCCGGATATGTTCTGCGAATGGTTAGTTATCCCTTCGGACTAACCGATACCACTGCATATTTCGTAGATCTGGGCAACCCGAGTATCTTGTGAAGTGTTAAATAGATTCGTTCCCGTATCTATTATTGATATTCTGATTTGGTAAGCCAAATGCAGAATAATGTTCAGTTTGATTTGATGAAACATTCTTCATCTATCCGTGTGTCTCCCTAGCAAATTTCGAGGACGAAATTCTTTTAAGGGGGGAAGTCTGTAACGACCCCAAATTTTATATGAATTTAAAATTGATAATTTATTTAGTCTCTGAATAAAATCTGTAAAATCAATTGATTTTAGTGATGCGAGTTTCCCCGAAGTAAAATAAATTCTGTATAAATTGTTTAAATTTAAATTTTTGTATATGAATTTAAATCATGAAGAAATGGTTTAGAAATGAAATTATATATATAGTAAACCAATTTAGTTAAATATAACAATATATTAAATTAGGAATTCATTTATATTACAAAAGTATAAATTATAAACTAAAATAAAATAAATACATAAATAAATTATAACACAATAAATAAATTTAACAACAATTTATAATAGAAGTTTATCTATATTGTAAAGTAATATTACAAAACATAAGTGTAAAATAAACATATATCTTCAAACAAAAGAAGAAAACATATTCAAGTATGAGACAAAGCCAAAGTATATATGTATGTATATGAAGTATAAGGTAAATATAATTGCTAAAATTTTAACAACAAGTTAAAATAGAAAATTTTCATATTACAAAGTATAAGACTGAGAAAAGAAAACAAACATATACATTAAGTATGAACACTTGAGAAAAATAATATACATATGAAATGGCTTGCAAAGGAAGACAAAGCAAGGTACAAAATAAAATAAGTGGAAATTAACCACAAGGGCCTCTTTAGCAAGTGGAATTAGTTTCTAGGACACATAACTGAAATAATTACTTTCAAGGACAAAACGCAAAATAATTAGTTTCTAGGACCTAAAAACCTATGAAATTATGTCCTTGAAAGTAATTGGGCTGCTGACTTTGTCCTTGAAATTAATTATTCTGCTGACTTTGGCCTTGAAAGTAATTTCTTTGAATGTGTGTCCTAGAAACTAATTGGACTGCAAAGTTTGTCCTTCTGGTGAAATGCCCCATAAAATAAAGCAAACAAAGGTAAGTTTGTACATATAATCATCTCTAGTACACAAGAGATATGTACCAGCCACCAACATATTATCATCTCAGCCGAAATTAAATTTAGCATAGTCAACTTTCTCTCTTTAAATTTTATTTATTTTTGGTTGCATCATGGTTACTAGATTGGATGGTAAGGGAAGGTTGCCACACTTTTCACTGTTATTTTTCCACTCATGTAAAAATTTATACATATTTAGAATGCTTTCATACATGCCTATAGGCTATATGTCACGATCTTACATTCACGCTAGAACCGAGCTCACCTATAGTATGTTGCATATATAATCACATTGCACTTTTGGTTGAGTAGATGGTTGTGTAGATAATTTAGTTATATAACATGGATGTTAAGTGCGCGTTACACTATCTGCCCCTCAAGGATTTTGGGAACGAAATCCTTTTTAAGGGGGGAGAATGTAACATCTTGTAAAATTAATAAGAAATTAATTAATTAATAACAAGGTTAAAAATGAAAATTTTGTAAATGTAGGAATTTGACCATGAAAGTTTGCCCATTGCATTCAGGGCGATTTTCTTAAAAACTTCAAATATAAAGTTTTGTAACCCAAGCTAAAATGGAAAAATTATTGACGTTTGAAGTTTTCGAATTTAAAATAATTCAAACAAATTCAAAGTTAAAATTTTAATTAATGTTAACATTTGAAATATAAAAAATTAATAAATATGTTTAAGTCGATGAGAATCTTAGGGTTTAAGGGAATGTTCAAATGAACGTTAATGTTAATATTAAAATGGGAAAGAAATTAATTAAAGACAGCAGCAATTAAATTCGTTCCAAATGTAGGGGCAGAGCGGTCGATCGATGAACAAATGACAGCTAGGGTTTTGTTACACACAAAAAGCTCAAATTTTATTATTTTAAACCGACTTAAATCCTACGGTCTAAATGCCTTCTAACAACTATAAATAAGAGGCTAGCCCCCTCACTTTTATTTACCAAAATATTTGGAAATCTAGCGAAACTCTGTCAGTCTTCTTCTTCAACCCTACGATTCATAATCAATTGGATTTAAAGGTAAGGGATTTTAGATATTTATAATTATATTCTTCCATAATCTCTAATTTTGAATCTAGTTAACATACAATTGAATTATTGTATATTCCAAATAGAAGAAATCTAAAGGAGGGACTAGGAGTGGGCGTGACTCAAATCCAAAGGAAGGCAGGAAAATTATCTATGATGAGAAATTTTAGTATTTGTATAGTAGAAATTTGGTTTTGTTTTATGACTTGGGGAATTTTGTTCATGAACACTTTAAAACTAAAACCCCAAAATTTCCCAAAATGAAATGTCAATTCTTATGTTCATTGGAATCTCAATTATTTTATGTTAAAATAGTAGAATTTGTTTTGTTATTGAAATTTTAGTATTTCATATTCTATTTTACTTCCAACTTTAATCTATTAATGTGTTAAAGCATTCTAAAAAAAGGAAAATAATTTAGAAAATGGTGTATAAGGTATGAATTCTCTTATTTGTAGTTTGCACTGCCTATTTACGTAATTTAAATATGAATATCTTTTCCATTTCAAGTTCGTGTATGTAAAAGTTAAATAGAATATAAAAGGTTTTAATTGTAAGTTTTAGTCCTTGAAATAGATGTTCTACTATATTAATATAAAATAAATTTGGTATTTGATTCTTATTAATGAAAGTTTATTGGTTGCCGAAGGATATTAGCTTATTTGTAAGTTATTGTATGGAGTTAGACTTGTATGAATTGGAAGTTTTGACATTTAAACCGATTAGTATAGGACACAAAAATCTTCGCATGCTTAAGAATAATTAGTTTTCCTAAATTATGTATGTATAAACATGCTAGCATATAAATATATTATTAACGTATAATTAATAACGTTTTAATCACGTAGTATAAATAGGTTGGTAATTAGCATTAAACCTCATAGGAAGGAGTAAGGACAAGTATGGAAATTAATCCATAATCAAGATGCAATAAGGAGACTTCCTTATATGGCCTTACTGTGAAATGCGGTGAAGTATATATATGGTAGTATGTTAGGAGAGTGGAATTATGACTAAGTTATAGGGATGCAAGGTCAGTCAAAAGTACATAAAAATCTGCCCAACTAATTTGGCTACCAGTAGTGTGAATTTAAGACTATCGTGAGACATTGCCTATAATAAGTACCCATAGTGGATAAAAGGTTTGTCCCAATTCTGTGGGTTAAGTCTGCCCAATTAATCTGGCTACCAGTATCTACAAATAGTCGGACTAATGTGAGACGTCACCGTTTGAGTTACGGGTCATAATACGTAGGACCTGCTTCTAGGTCGGTGGTACTAAGTGGCTGTTGTAGGGTTCACCCCTTACCACTTAAGAAGTATTAAATGGTCAAGATTATCGTTTAGTTGCAATAGTAGGGAACCTTGGAAGGGGTCCACTTCGAGGTCGAGGTATTAAGTGGCTATTATTGGGTCCGCCTCCTCCCATAAAGAAGTATTAAGTGACTTGATGAGATTTCGTGCGATGTTAGTTAGGGAGTACCAGAGAAGGGTCTGCCATGGATTGGGTATTAAGTTATAGGGATCTTTCTAGAATATATTTATCAAATGGTCGGAGTCTGCCTACTTCTCTTTAAAGAGATATTGAGTGGCTCAGGTACTTTCTTATTGAGTGGCTCAGGTACTTTCTTATTGAGTGGCTCGGGTACTTTCTCTCATATTGTTAGGACATAATTTATGGTTGTTGCATGGGACTATAAAGGACATTTGGCTTACAGTTTAAGGTATGTTATATAGTTGACCTGGAAGAGCCTTCAGGCTTATAATTGGAGGTATATTTGGTAGGATATTGAGTAGAATGTGTATGACATATTTCTTGTCTAAATGATACTTCCCAAATACTATTATGGTAAAACTTTTCATTCACCGGACATTGTTTTGCAGACCCCCTCCTTATTACAACACACATCTTAGGGGAGAACGATGCTGATTTAGAAGATGAAGGTGGAGACGAAGTCTTGCAACAGTTTATCTATCTATTTATGTTTTTTATATATTAGGCTGTAACCAGTTTTAGACATGTTATTATTATTTTAGGGATATTGTATTATGTATATTTGGGATGATATGTTGTATTTCTGAGTTTGGATTTTTATGAAATGGTTACTTATTTCTGATACTATATTTTATCCTTTCCGCTTGAGATTCTAATAGCATGAATAGATAGCTCTATGTAGTATTCATTGTATCAATTTTACTAACCAATAGTCAACTTTGAAATGGATCTAAGGTTCGATGGATTTTATTTTGAATCAAAAATTAGGTCTGTTTCGAGGTGGGTTGTTACAGAGGGTGCTTAGTCACCTTCTATGAAGGGTAGGAGGTAGTAGTAACCTCTTGTTAGAGTTTGCAAATACACTTCATAATATCACTAAATTAGTTTTCAAAGTACAGCACAAAACAATGTCTTCAAGCTATCTTTTCTCCTCTTTAACATTCTTAAATGAATGCTACTGAAGCCCAAACTCTCTTTTCTCCTCTTTAACATTCTCAAATGAATGCTAATGAAGCCCAAACTCTCTTTTCTCCTCTTTAACATTCTTAAATCAATTCTAATGAAGCCTAAACTCTCTCAAACATCAGCAAAGGCCCTAAATAAACTTAGGAGCAGGGGAAAGAAACTCATAGTCGAAAGGAGAGGAGCACAACAACCCAAACATGGATTAGCCATGAGCTATTATGGTGAAGAGAAGGGTGGCCGTGAGCTTTTTGAAGGCATGGATAGTCGTTGCTTGCTTTTT
The DNA here is from genome assembly GCA_030737815.1 of Allium fistulosum. NCBI lineage: Eukaryota > Viridiplantae > Streptophyta > Magnoliopsida > Asparagales > Amaryllidaceae > Allium > Allium fistulosum. The sequence continues at coordinate 681,332,803 of CM060905.1, read as the reverse complement.
GGTGATGGTAGGAAGTTGTTCTAGTGTTCTAGTGTTTGTGCTTGGATGTAGCAAGGTTTTTGGTGTGATTTTACTCATCATTGAATGTATATATTATGTATGTGTATGTTGTGTATAAGAATAAAGTTAAAGAGAACTAATGCAAGCTATAAGTTTTGTACCCCTTACTTTGGAAAGCAAATGACAACGTTATATGTAGTATAAACACTTCTTTTACCCTTTAAAACATATATTATGGCCTAGACTTTGTGTTTACATGTATCGTTATAAGTGCATTTTGAAATCCCTTATCTTTAACTTGTTTAAAAGGGTGATTTGCAAATAGATTGTGATATAATATATTTTGGTTGTGCTCTACACTTATAGTAGTGTATATGTCGGCAAAGAACTGGTTTGTAAAATTATATAACTTGTTGAAAAAAGTTTGCAAAAGTTATTGGGAAAAAAGGTAGCTGTATATGCACTTTGAAATGCTTAGTTTTTGGGATTTTTAATATGATTTTTAAAGACATCCTTACCAGTTTCTTTGCACGGTTATTAAGTACTATAAGTGAAGTACTTACTATAAAAAATTTGGACTTTAAACTATTATTAACATGTTAAAACCTGGCCAAATTTTAAGGGTTTTAAAACTAGTTTGTTGGCCCAAAAAACCTGTAACAGCAATACTTTTCCAATAGCAACACTTCCTGGCCATTTCTGGACTTTTAATAGCATTCTGTTATGTGTTATTGTAAGTTGTTTCAGACTTTAAAAGGTTTAAAAATGATATTTAAATAAAGTATTTTTCTGAAATCCTTTTAGAGGTGTTTAATAACATGTATTATAGTATTTTAAAAGTGGTTTGAAGTTTAAAAATATTTTTATTAATTATTTATGAATTTTTAAAAATATGCAAAACATGCTTTTTTAAAAAGTTTTTAATAAATTTTAAATTAGTTATTTTTAAGGAATATTTAATGTGGATATTTAAAACATATTTATAAGTATTTTAAAAGTATTTATATAAACATAAGATTGGAAAAGTTTGTGACGAATTCTATAAATGATTAAGGTGGTTTTGGTTATAACACTTAGTTATAATTAGTGGTTTTGAGAAGTTATTAAATAGTATAATACTTTGTTAAATAAGTATAGATATACTTAAATATTTAAAAATAATATTTTAAAGATAATGTTAAGTATAAAATGGCTTTGGATTTATAGCAAACAATGTTTTAGTAAGATTTGTTTTCAACCTATTTGAATATACTTTTGAAAATAAGTAAATTTTTAAAAAGAATATTATAAAGATAATTTTAAGTATAAAATGGCATTGGGTTTGTTGTAAACAATGTTTTAGTAACATTTCTTTTCAAAACTTTTGAACATAATTTGAAATTACTTTGTTCTTTAAATGAGTATTTTAAAGATAATGTTAACTATAAACTGTTTTGGGTTTATAGTGACAAGGTTTGAGTAACATTTGCCATTAACTCTTTTGAATGTACTTATATATTAAAAAAGAGTAATTTAAAGATAATGACAAGTATGGAATGTTTTGGAAGAAGGTTAGAAAAGTAAAGGTAAATGGGAAGGAGTTTATAATAATAATAATGTTTCAGTAACATTTGTTTTTAACCTCTCTGATTATATTTTAAAGTTGAAAATCATGTTAAATGATTTGTAAATATTCTTATACTGTTGAAATAAGTATATGAATATATTTTGAAGTATTGGAAAGAATAGTAATGAATAGTGAAGTAGTAGTATACATGTATATATCTTTTGTAAAGGTATTTTAAACACACACACACACACACACACAAGTATTTTGCAAAGAAGTATTTTTTTGAAAATTTGAGGATTAGAAGTTGCTTGTATGACCTAGTTGTGATGGAAAGTATTTACTCCAATACTTAGCACTAAAAGCCGACAAAGTAGACTTGTTCTATATGTGAGAGTTAAGAATGATGTGTTTAGGAAATGCTTGGATGCAACCAGTGCCTTAACCTACCTGGCTTCACTCTTGACGGAGGGATAGCATAAGTTAAGAAGGTTGGAAACAGTGATAAGTATATGATACCTGATTTCCATATGCGATCTTTTTATTTTTATTAAATTTACCCAAAATTTACTTAGGAAATATCTAGAAGAAACACGAGATTTAAACGATATGTTTATCCTCTCGGTGATGTTATACCCTACATATAAACTCGTCTTGCTCTTATATAGGATAAGAGATATGGTAATCTGTTCGAATAAAAGATAATATCTACCCTTATGCATTGTCTGTTTATTTCTAAAAGAACTAGAGTTAAGTTAACCGGAATTTATCGATTTGGTTTTAAAGAGACCGATAAGCTAGGAAGTGTACTTATATGAGATAACTCGAAACCTTAACCACTTCTAAACCGATATACGGTTTCTATGTTTTGGAAGCGATTATAAGTGAAATGTTATAGAGTTGAACTACCTATACTAAGGTTAAGTCCAAGGAAGAGGTCGGAATTAACATTCAAATGGTGCTAGAGAGGGTATTATTTATCTTGGGAATAGTTCTAAGAGAGAGGGCAGAATTAGCATTCGTCATATGACTTATGCTGGAATCCATGGAGAGATTCGTGAACTGTTCAAGTGGAGCTCATGTGTTGAGATGTTGGAATCCATGTAGAGATTCGAGGTCTGTTCAAGTGATGAAGACTCATGTGTTGAGATGTTGAACGTGACTTCACCCTCGATAATGGAAGAAAACAAAGTAGGTTGCATAGCTAGTGGGTTTAACCAACCCAAGTTTGTATCAACTCGAAATATCTAAAGATGCTTACAGATGTTGGTACCGGGAGTAAGTGGTATTCGATATCATGTGTTTGTGCATGGACCAGCTATGTTTTCCTTTGTGGTATATTTTATCTAGAGATATATGTGGTTTTGGAAAGTAGTTTCTAACCTTTATCAGGAGATCTGTCCTAGATTAACTGTGGGTACCTCCAGCAGAAATCCATATGCGAATGTACCATAACAGTTTTGGTTGTATTTCTAAAATTGTTGTGCTGTGAGATGCAAGTAGCACAGTTATATTTTGATTTATATTCTACACCCTAGAACCTACCTATTATATCACCTTATGTATTTATTAGGTGTTTTAATTCTTTTGAAGGGAAAACCATTCTGGTGTTTTGGTTCTTTTCAGGTATTCTTTCAAACAGCTTGAAAATGTAGGTTTTCATTGATATTCGTTAGAGCCCGAGAAGACTGTTAGAATCTCCATTCTATGGTTTCAATGACAACTACAATAAAATCACATATGTTATATATCTTATCAAGATTACAAGTATATATACTACAAGAGATCATCATGCTCAAAGATATTAGGACTCGAAGACAAACAAAGACTTATGGATTATACAATGATTAGTAAGGTTATACTAGTGTAATATGAGTCTTAGATAGACATAGTAAGGTCTTCTTGAGTATATATACACATACGAATTCATATAAAAAAAATAGCACTAAAAACATTCAACATTGGCATTGAAAACTGTTATAATCTGAAAAAGCCATCCATAGATGTCTGTGGAAAAGCCACAGACGTCTGTGAATAGTTTTGGGAAATTCTTCTCTGAAGTCACAAATGTCTGTCATATGACAGCTGCTCTAATCCGAAAGGATGTTTCATTTCATTTTAAATAATAGCATCTCTTCTTCAACGGTTACATCCATTAAAGCATATAGAGTTTGTTTAACAGTAACAACTCCCCATCTACATCTCTTTGAAACTATAAATATTTCAAAGATTGAGAATTGAAATTAATATACTCTCTTGATTTCTTATTAACTTTCTATTTACAAATTTATGCATCTCTTGCTTATATAGTCTCAATCTATCATAATCAAAATACCATTTTGATTAAACTACTTCCTATAACTCAATGTGTTTTATTCACATACCCAAAGGAGATCATAGGAAGATTTGTACTATCAGTCAAAATTCGTGTTATTTGGAACACACGATTATCAGAGAATTACTTTTGTATTAGCCTATTCCTCCGGACGAAGTGAGGGTTATTTGGTCGAAGAAAATACCGAATGGGAGCTTCGGGACTGGACGTAAGACTGGAGGTCCGAACTAGTATAAAATATATGTTGTGCTTGCTTTTATTATCTATCTTATTCATACTCTATTAATTTACTCTACTTAGTATAAGTATTAGTACATACTCTCACATTAGTATATAAGTTGCATTATATAAAGATCTTATACATTTTCATTTGGTATCAGAGCATGATTATTTCAATCTACAATAACACGTAGTTGAAAAATCATTAATATGGCAAACACTTTTCATGAAGGTCAATCAACTGCTCGTCCTGCACTATTTACTAGTTCTAACTATGCTTACTGGTCAACTCGTATGAGAATTTATATGGAAGAAAATGGGCTAGAAATATGGCTAGCAACTCAAAACAAATATGAAGAACCAAACACCAATATTAGCACTTGGACCGATGCACAAAAAGCAGTAGCATCTAACAATGCCAAAGCTATGAATGTATTGTTTTGCTCACTTGACAAAATGAGTTTTCATGTGTCATGCTTTGCACCACTGCATATGATATATGGCGCACTTTACAAGTCACACATGAAGGCATAACTAAAGTCAAGCAAACTAAAATCTTGATTTTACAAAACCAATTTTCATCTTTCAAAATGAAAGCAATTGAATCAATTATTGATGTGTATGCCAGATTTCAAACCATTCAACACGATCTCATGGCACTTGGAGTCAAATTCACAGATTTTGATTTAGTAACACAAATTTTAAACTATCTGACAAATAAATGGGAAAGAAAAGGTTTATCCTTCGAAGAAGCTAATGATCTTTCTCAACTCAAAGTCAAAGAGCTAATAGGAAATCTGATATTGTATGAAGCTAACTTGCAGGCTAGAAAAGATCAAGATCATGAAAAGAAAAACATAGCATTTCAAGCAAGTAACGAAGATTCCGACTTAGATAAAGACGAGATTGTTTTTATTGCTAAAAAATACAACAAATTAAAGAAGTTCAAGAAGATGAACAGATTTCAAAATTGATGCAGCCCAGCCTGATAGTAGGTCGCCTTCCATAATTCGCTCGGCCTTAAGTCGCCCGCGACCTATCGAGTCATGTCTTGATTTACCTGAGCGACCTAGCGACCTATCGAATTATGCCTTAAGCCTTAGGTCGCCTTACAAGTTAACCCCTCAAGAAATCAAAGCCAGCGACCTAGCAAGCTACGGCGTAACGAGATACAAAGGGAGGTTGAAGCATTGCCTCGAAATAACGAGTTATGCTTTAAGTCGTTCAAGCGACCTAGCGAGTTATGCTTTAAGTCGTTCAAGCGACCTAGTGAGTTAAGGCGCCTACCTTATGCCGCTTCTTTTTAAGTCGCTCATGTTAAGTCTCTGAAGTCTAGATCGCATGAAGATGATTTCCTTATGCCGCTTGAAGCTTATGTCGCTAAGTCGCCTGAAGATGAACTATTTGCTTAAGTCGCATGTGATGCAGATGTGTTAGATCGCTCCAGATGATAGGTCGTAAGATGTTATATTTCTTATGTCATGTGTTGTTGTTATGTTGAATCTGTTGTAATTTGTATCTTGTTAAGTCGTGTGTCACATGTTATGTAAGTCGTAAGTCGTGTAATGTTGTTAAGTCGTTAACTCGTTGTTTGTTAAGTCGCGTCTATTAGGTCGTGAGTTCTGAGTTGAGTCGCGAGCGAGTTAAGTGTGTTGTAAGCCTATAAATAGGTGGGTTGTGTCATTTGTAAAGGAGTTGATTTTTGAATAAAATTTGGTTTGTGCTTTGTGCCACCATTAAAATTGGTAGTTGAGTGTAATCTCCTATCTCCACCTTCGGCATTCGAGTGCACTCGAATCAACGATTGTTGAAGCCAATTCACGAAATCAAGTGCACTTGATCAACGTTCGAAGAATTGTAGATCTTCTCTCACGGCATCGTGCGCGATCAACGTGTCGAAGATTGCTAGAATCCGGTATCTTCATGATCAACGGATTTGGGCTTTTGGGTATTCTTAAATTCACCAATTTATCATCGATTCACCGATTATTTCCGCTAATCGTGTGAGGTCCTGGACGGATTCGATTTACATCATCGAATTCGCTTCCTTGGCTGCATCAAAAATGGTGGCCAACCAAACTCCTCAAATCAAACATCAATTAAATGCTATGAGTGTGATAAATTTGGTCACATGAAGAAGGATTGTCCACACCTCAATAATGATAAAATGAAAAGCAAGTTTGAAATATTCAAGAAAAAGAAAAGAGCTTTTCAAGCAACATGGTACTATTCAGATTCATCTTCTTCATTTGACTGTGATTGTTAAAGTGACTCGGAACAAGCGAATGTGTGTTTTATGGCTAACACTGATGAGGTACGTCCTGAACTTACTTATGATGAAATAATGGAAATTATCATTGAATTAGATGATAAATATAGAGAATCAAAAATATTAAATAAGAAATATCTAGGAAAGTTAATTAGAGCAGAATTAGAAATTGGATTTATTAAAAGATGAAAAAATAATCTTAGAAGAGGAATTAGAAATTACTCAAAAAAGAACAACGTTATTATCTCAAAATGACATCTTATTACATGATTTAGAAAATATAAGTTAGCAAAAGTTAATCTCAAAAGAAAAACTAGAATTACAAGCAAATTTAGATTCTAGCAATATTGAAATTTGTGATCTTAAAAGCAAGTTAGATAAAATAACTGTGAGAAAACTCAAAAAAGGAAAACAAAATTTAGAAAATTTGATTAAAATATCTAAACCAACTGGGAACCGAAATGGATTGGGTTTTAAAAGCAAACAAAAGTCAAAGAATTATAGCACATCATACACTAAATTCAAAAAGCCAAAGTTAGAAGTTAAGATTAAGAATTCATACACAAGTATGGTCACAATATGGATTCCTAAAACAAATAATAAACTAATTAGAAAAAAGTATATTGATGAGTATTTAAAGAAAATTGTATATAACAATAACTACATTTCTAAAGGAACCAAATCCTTGTGGATATGACCACCTTCTTCCACTAATACGTAGGACCCTAAACGAAGAATGTGGGTACCAATTAAATTTTTCTTATTTCATAGGTACCCAAAATTAAAATAAAAAATAAAGAGAAATGGATACTTGATAGTGGTTGCTCCAAGCATATGACCGGAAATGCATATATGCTATCCAATATAACATATATCGATGGTGGCACTATGACATTCAGAGATAATTCAAAAGGATTTGTCATCGGCATTGGAGAAGTCATCAATATCGGTATTTCTAATTCTCCTATTATTACAAATGTTTTATTGGTAGAAAATTTGAAACATAACTTATTAAGTATAAGTCAACTATGTGATAAAGGATTTAAAATTGATTTTGAGAAAAACAAATGCAATATCTTTGACCAAAATAAATATCTAATTTTTGAAGGATTTAGAAATCGAAACATATATGTTTTAAGCATGAATATAAAAAACAACACTAATTTATGCTTAGCCGCAAATCATGATGATCCATGGTTATGGCATAAACATTTTTGTCACATAAATTTTAAGAATATCAACAAAATAGCTAAAAATGAATTAGTTAAAGGATTACCAAAAATCAACTACAAGGTTAACTACCGGTGTGACGCTTATCAATTTGGTAAATTAAAGAAAAGTTCTTTTAAATCTAAAAAGAAAATCTCCACAAAGCAATCTCCCGAACCACTTCATCTAGATTCATTCGGACGGACTCAAGTACGCTAAATAAATCATAACAAATATGATTTTGTAATTGTCGATGATTTTTCAAGATATACTTGGACATTATTTTTAAAACATAAAAGTGACACTTTTGAAATGTTCAAAAGTGCCACTTTCCAAATTACAAATTTGATAAACTTAAAAATTAAAAGTATATGAAGCGATCATGGAGGTGAATTTGAAAATGAACTATTTAAAAAATTTTGCAACAAAAAGGGAATTACTCATAATTTTTTATTTCCATGTACACCACAATAAAATATGTTGTAGAAAGGAAAAATCGAACTTTACAAGAATGTGCATGAACCTTACTAAATAGCAGTAACCTACCAAAATATTTTTGGGCTGAAGCTGTTGCTACCGCATGTTATGTACTGAATCATGTAACACTTAGACCGATGACTAAAAATACATGCTATGAAATATTTTTCAAAAGAAACCTAAAGTATCGTATTTTCAAGTATTTGGATCAAATTTTTTTATTTCAAACACAAAAGACTATCTAGGAAAATTCGATTCTAAAGCTGATGAAGAAATTTTTATTGGCTATTCGGATGTAGTAAAGCATATAGAATTTTTAATATACGAACAAACAATATAGAAGAAAGTCTTCATGTACTATTGATGAAAACATTATGAAGAAGTTATAAATAAAACTAATAAACTTATACATGAAAATAATAATAATAATATCAATAACAATAATGATAATGTGATAACTTCACCATATAGGATACTAAAGGACCATCCAATTAATAATATTATTGATGATGATTTAATTACAAAAGTATTAACCAGAAAACAGTTAAATCAAATGAGTCAAGTTGCATTTAAATCAAATTTTGAACCTAAAAATTATAAAGAAGCATCAAAAGATGATTTTTGGATAATTGCAATGCAAGAAGAACTCAATCAATTTGAAAGATATGACGTATGGGAACTTGTACCGAGACCAAATGATCAATCTGTAATTGAAACAAAATGGGTTTTTAAAATAAAGCAGATGAAAATGGAAATATTGTTTGAAATAAAGCAAGATTAGTAGCTCAAGGATATAATCAAGAAGAAGGAATTGATTATGAAGAGACATTTGCTCTAGTAGCACGTCTCGAAGCAATACAAACATTACTTTCTTTCAATTGTCATCAGAATTTTAAAATTTTACAAATGGATGTAAAAAGTGTTTTTCTAAACGTCTTTATAAAAGAAAAGGTTTATGTTGGACAACCTATGCTATTTTCTCATGAGAAATATCCCGATCATGTATTTTAACTTAAAAAGGCTCTATATGGACTAAAACAATCACCTCGTGCTTGGTATGAAAAATTAAAAACTCATTTACAAAATTCCGATTTTCAAATTGGTAAAATAGACTCTACTTTATTTATAAAATGAGAAAACAATGACATATTAGTTGTATAAATATATGTTGACGACATTATATTTGGATCAACTAATGAAAAATTATGTAATGAATTTTCTGACATTATGAAAAATGAATTTGAAATGTCACATATGGGTGAATTGAACTATTTTTTGGGAGATTTTTATAAATCAAGAATTCTACGGTACTTAACCGACACCAAAGAATACAGACTTTTCTATCCTAAAGGCAACTCTTTCGAACTCGTATCATATAGTGATGCAGATTTTGTGGTTGCAAGACAAATAGAAAAAGTACAAGTGACCCACGTTATTTCATTGGTCAATCTCTGGTTTCGTGGTTTAGTAAAAACTAAAATCATGTCTCTTTCTCAACATGTGAAGCCGGGTATATATCAGCAGCCTTAGCATGTGCACAAGTGATATATATGTAATAAACTCTTCAAGATTTCGTTAAAATCATAACAAATTCTTATATATATTGTGATAATACTAGTACCATAAATTTATCGAAAAATCCGATTAATCATTCTCGAACATAACACATTGATATTTGTCACCATTTTTTAAGAGATAATGTTGAAAAGGGAATTATATCACTTGAATTTGTAAATACCGAAAATCAAATTGTGGATATTTTTACCAAACCACCGAGCGATCTTCTATAAAATTAAGACGAGACCTAGGAATTTGTTCTTACAATGAATTGGTAAACTAAGATATATAATTTATTTAACTCGTATAAAATGCACACAATAATATTGTAAAAATTTTTACAAATAATTTTATCCTTATAAAAACTAGCTAACTTCTATTAAATTTCTATGGTTAAAATTTCACTACTCTAACAAATAAAATTCTAGAAATAGTAAAACAACTTTTATATAAAGAAATTTTTCTAAAAACTAAATATATATATTTTTACCAACCTCCGTTTGCAAACCACTTCTATTCAATATGTCTTCCGATCACGATTCCACTTATTCGACTATCGACTTTAGCTCACCTTCATCGAATAGCACCTATGTATCACCAACTAAATCCACACCTCCATCAATTTGATCGGCTTCTCTAAACATTATTGCATCACTTACGTATCACACTGGCTTTTCTCCTAAGGAAAAGAAAGCCAAACGGTCAATTGATCTATAATCTACATCTCTCAACAACAAAGGTGATGAAATATATCACTATCAACAAGAAATGATGGGAGTTCAATGAGAAATGTATTATGAGCAATGACGTCAAGGATCTCATCTTAACTTTCTCGAAAAATGCATTCTAGCAATTTGTGGACATTCACTAATAAAAAATTGCATACATCAAAAATCTCCTCGTTTAAAAGAAACTCCCGTAAAAGCTTATAACATTACTCCAAGAAATTTATGCAAGCTAGGACCATCAAACCAAGACTGGATTGATACTCCAGCTTGTCCAAGTTGGTCTCCACTAAGACCATTAGTTGAAAAAACAAAGATTGAGCCGAATTCATGGGATTTTCAAAAATTAGAAAGTCCGACCCCTCTAACAAAATCTAAGATTATGATAGCATTTCATCTAAATTATTTACTTGATATTGTAATTGTTTATATATTATTGTATGATTTTTTTTAAATAAAGGTTGAACATTTTTTTATTAAAAAACAAGTATATTATGCAAACAAAGGGTACAGACGTCTGTCATCAGCCTCGGCTTCAATCTAAAACAGCCCTATATATTCATATTTTACCCCTTTTCAACTATTTACCAAACTATCTTCAAATCTAAACTAAAACCCTAGTTTCTAAAACTCTAATTGCTCAAAAATAGCTCTTAAGGCAAAAATTCCCGTGAACAAAAGATCGAAGAATGGTCAATCTTCATCCTCTCAAACCCCCCTAGTCACCGATGCCCATATTCAAGAGTGGCTTCAAAATAGCACGATTGCAAACAAGAGATTTGAAGAGCTAAAAACAAAAAATACTTCATTCCGGTCCATTCTACAGATTGTGCAAGTTTAGAGAATATGGAATTCAAGAACTCACCATCGCCTCCGGTTGTCGAGATTTAATCAATTTTGACGAAAACGAGGTACAAATTGATCAATTGACTATCTTTCTTTTTTACGCCAACTTATGCAGTAATGATATTTGGATGCCTGAGAATGATATGGTTGGTTATGGACAAGTGTTTACGACCGCGTTTTGAAAATTAGCCTAAACACAATTGGTCGTATATTAGATTGTTCCTCTACTAGACTCGATTTAGAAGAAATTCCTGACCAGAGAAATTTACCACGTGATGAAATAACACATCAAATTTGGAAGGATAGAATGCCACAGTGGAAATCCGTTATTTACGCCCAAAAGCTAGGTTATTAAATCGTATAATAATCAATACGATAATTCCTCATTTAGAAAGTTATGAAGAAATATATCAAAACGATCACAAAGCACTCTATGTTATATTTGGTGAGATACAAGTAAATTGGGCTAAGTTTATTCATAACGAAATTAAAAGCTTTTGGTCTCATCACCAATGCACAATTATGTATGCACCATATATTCTGCGTCTCTTACATGGTCTCGGGGTACCTTCTTATATTTCTCATTTTGAAAAAATCCCTGTCAAGGAGACTGATATAAGATTTTATCTTTAATGCACCTTCCCTAATGACCACCTCCAATCATATCACTGGCATAGTGGACCATGCAATAACAACAACAAATGTATTTGGGTCCTCAACCTCCTCCTACTCCTCAACAAACTCATTCTGTTCGTCCTTCACAGCAACCTGGCTCTCTAGTCATACTACCGAATACTATTCTGATTCGAAAATTCAAGAAGCTCGCATTGAAGCAATGTAAAATGAATCCATCCGTGATTTAACCCTTAGAAATCAAAAATTAATCATGGTCAACCAGCAGGCTTTGAATAATAAAATGACTGGTTTGGAACGATCTTTTTCAACACGAATGACTAAGATGGAAAAAACTTTAGAAAAGGTCGTCTCCACTTTAGGAAAAGTGATGAGAAAAGTACATGGCAGATCATCCTCTCGATCATCATCTTCTCCTTCACCTACACCACCTCCTCGAACACAAACACCAATCTACCATGCTCATATCTCTTATGAAGGAACTTCTCAAGACAAAGGTAAGACTACTAAGCAAGAACAACCTGAAGAGGAGGAAGAAGATAGTGATGATATGTCCTTGTCCGACCCTCACCAATCTCACCATAACCATTACATGGCTTTCCAAGGGCTTTCAATTCAAGAAAATGAAGAATATAATGATCAATCTCAATGGCCAACTGAATACGAACAAGATCCATCTGCATATTGGGAGTATTATAAAAATTATGGCGGATTGTCCTATTCTTCAAACCAGTATCACTAGCTTCTTTTATTTGCTCTTTTCCTTCTTTTTTGAACTATGTTATTTACGCTTTATTTCATTTTTTTTACTTATGTCTCTTGTTAAAACTCATGTTTGTTCTCCTTAACTTATCTTATGTTCTATTTTTTTTTGACATGTCTATGTTTATATATCTATTTTATGCGTGCATAATTTCTTTTCTTTTGTTTTGATAATGAAAAAGGGGGAGAAATATATGCATAAACATAGGGGAGACAAAATTAAGGGCAAGTTATTTTTATTATATATAACGATTGTATAGTTGTCATCATCAAAAAGGGGGAGAATGTTAGAACCTCCATTCTATGGTTTCAGTGACAATAACTATACAATCACATATATTATATGTCTTATCAAGATTACAAGTATATACTATAAGAGATCATCATGATCAAAGATATTGGGACTCGAAGACAAAGAAAGACTTATGGACCATGCTATGATTCGTAAGGCTATACTAGTGTATTAAGAGTCTTAGATAAACATTGTAAGGTCTCCTTGAGTACATATACACACACGAATTCATATACATAAAATTAGCACTAAAAACATTCAACATTGGCATTGAAAACTATTATAATATGAAAAATCCATCCATGGACGTCTGTGGAAAAGCCATAGACGCCTGTGAATAGTTTCAGGAAATTCTTCCCTGAAGCCATAGATGTCTGTCATATGGCAACTTCTCTAATATGAAAGGATGTTTCATTTAATTTTAAATAATAGCATCTCTTCTTCAATGGTTGCAGCCATTAAAGCAAATAGAGTTTGTTTAACATTAACAACTACTCATCTGAATCTCTTTAAACCTATACATATTTCAAAGATCGAGAGTTGAAACTAATCAATTCTCTTGATTTCTTATTAACTTTCTATTTACAAATTTGTGCATCTCTTGCTTACATAGTCTCAATCTATCATAATCAAAATACCATTTTGATTAAACTGCTTCTTACAACTGAAAGCGTTCACATTCACATACCCAAAGGAGTACATAGGAAGATTTGTACTATCAGTGTGACGCCCCACCTCTATACTCACACTAGCCAAGGACATTACGGGGTAATGCCATCGACTAGCACGAAGAATAAGGCTGTTGAGGAGCGACCATCTATGTAATTGCTTTGTGCGAGTACCGATATGTTAGAAAATTATAACTTACATTTCATTTCAAGAGGAAATCCGAAATATCAAATACAAACTCAAAGCTACCACACAGAGGCTATGTGGACTTCAGAAACAAATATAGAAATAAACATAACACAAATCAGTCACAGATATTCATATCACAAAGGCGGAAACAGATATGAATATAACACATAGAAGTGTACATCAAAGTAGTGGTCAAACTAGATCCACTACACCACAAAAGAATAGATACAAATGCTAGACAAAATAATAAGTATAGATCAAGGAGTCTCTATCTCGAATGTATAACAACAAAAAATACTAAGCTAAAGTAGTTAGCCAAAAGTCAGGTGACGAGCCCTGATAAGAAGTCAAGCAGAAACACCTGAAATACCTCGGTCTGACCCGAGTATTATTTAAGAAGAAAATAATAAACGGATCATTATAGCTATAAATATCATATAAAATGGGATAGGATAAGAGATATGACCAAAAACGTATGATAACAAAAATGCCATACTGTGACAAGTATACATAAGGTAACAACAAAAATCATACAATATCTCAAATATTCTCAAACACTAAAAAGAATGTCATATTCTTTAAATTATTCACCAAAACACAAATATTGATAGAGCTTATCAATGCAATCCACGAAAATCGGTGAAACACAAATTCTAGAAATCGTCAACTAGAAATCCAGAAATCACAAAAAGGGGAAGGCTTATCACAAACGAGAGTATGAAAACTCCCCAACACGTGTATCACAAATGAGCCAGAGCTCGTCCAAACAGGGTATAGTCCCCCCTTGCGGACTATGAGCCAAAGCTCCTCCAAACAGGGTATAGTCCCCCTTTGCGGACTATGAGACGAAACTCCTCCAAACGGGGTATAGTCCCCCTTTGCGGACTATGAGCCAAAACTCCTCCAAACGGAGTATAGTCCCCACCCAACGAGGACAAAGAGACATCGCACATCGCTAGTCTAAATCACCAAAGGATGATCATTGATCGATAAGTGCAAATTACAGTAAGCTAGTAAATAAATGAGTTTAGCTTCATGTCCCATAATGTAACGACCCGTAAATTTAACCGGTTTTAATAACGTAATTAGTTGAAATTTTGTGAAATTTTAAACGATAACATTTTGAAATAAAAATTTAATATTTGGAATACGTCTAGTTAAACATAGCGACCGGTAAATTTTCGTCCGAAAATATGAAAATTTATTTCGCGGGTAAATTCACTTAAATTTAATCAGTTAAAAAGCGATGAAATTAAAATGTTTCCGAAACCTAAATATTTTTACATAGAAAAATTCTAAACCATCTTCTGAGCAAGATTTCAGTTTGTCGTTTTTCCAAATTCGGACATCTTTGGCTCCGTCGATCTTATTCTTCAGCGTTTTTCTCGCATTTTCCGCTGGTAGAAAATTCGAATTTTTATAATTCAATCGAAACACTGATATCATTATACCATTTTGATCGTCTCGGTGTGCTGATCTCTACGGTATATTCGATTGTCAATTTCGAAGCCCGATATGCGGTGCAATCTCTATAACGACTTCCGTATCGGTTCCGTAATTGGACTTTCTAGCTTCCCATATTTTTCATATTCCACCGTTAGATCTGAACATCAATTGGCTTTTGAATTTCCAAAATTATAGCTGTTCGCATTTATATCTTCAAAATTCCCGTGCTTATCTTTTGCTTTAGCTGGTTCCAACGTTTCATTCTCTGTACCAGTGCTCAATTCATTGAGAAACAACATTAATAATTAAAGGACAGTTTGCATTTTGTGACTCATTTTGCAAACGTCTATTCTGCTTCTTCCTTCCCTTCACCCCACTGCAGCCACCAACGCCCATCCTTCGACCGCCACCGCATCTCACCTCTCCAACCCCCTAGATCGGCCAGCCCAAGCAACCCCGCCTTCCTCCGTTTTGCATGCCTCGACCTCCACATCAGCTCGTCCAACATCACTTCTCCTCACGCACGAGCCTCCTCATCTCTGCCTTCCCACTCTCCACCACCCGCCTTCTCTCTACAACCTTCCTTTTCCTCCGACCTCCGCCTACGTCGACTTCCGCCTTCACAGCCGACCACCAAGTCACCAGACCCGAAACCCACAGTGCAGCCTAACTCCATAACTCACCCTACAACCAACAGCCCTGATCGCCGACCTCATTTCTCTTGTTCTTACCGAGCCTCTCATGTCCTTTTGGCAGGTATATATATTTATATAGCCTTCCTTATATATTTGTATAGTTTGTATATATAAAAACGGTCTATTAAAGCTAAACTTGTTTTAATGCTGCTTTATAATAATAATAAAAAAAGTGGTGTGTTATAGTTTATATAAGTTTTACTCGGTTGAAGTTATATATTAGTTTATACTGTATAAGAATACCTCTGAGCTATTAAGTTTGATTATATATATAGTGTACAGGTTTCGTATGTTGGTATAATGGCATGTTAGCTTATATCTATATAGTAGGTACGTATTATATTAGCTTTTAAGTATGTATATGTCACTTGTGCAATACCTAAGTGTTGTATATATATTATATGTATAAGATTATGGAGCCAGTTTATTGATCTTTATATTATACACGTAAGTATATATACAATATAAACCTTATTATATAAATAAAATTTATGTATGAGTTATATACATTAGTAAGTTATGGTTCATATATTTTGTTAGCGGGATTACAGCTTGAGTTTATATATATTAGTATATATTTTGTTTGTTTTGCGTTTATGAATGGTATGTTAGTGTTACACATTTTAAACTATTATATGTGTTAAAAATATAAGTTATATATATATATGATTGTAAGTTATGAAAGCTGTTTAAATATATTAGTATATGAATTAGTTTTATATGGGAGGAAGTATTTGCTGCCTGCTATGTGGGATCCTAAGAGCTCTCAGTGTGCCACGCTTGTTTGATTTTGTTACTCTTTTTTTTCTTCCTTTTCTTATTATAGGGTTAACTTTATGGTTTAGTAGAGTGTGATGGTTTTATTTTGTATGTATATGTACAAATGATGAAATATAAATATGTTGTACACGTACAAATATGTTAAAATGAAGTTTAGTGTGTGTTACTTGAAAAAAAAAAGTATTTGAGTTGGTTGGGATTTTGAGGTACATAGTTATATTTAAAAATGTTATATAGAAGGTGCGTGTATACTTTGCCTTTGGAAATAGTACAGCAAGTCATTCTTTTGATATAGGCTGCATATATACATATATATGTAAATATATATATATAGACGCTATTTTATATAAAGTTAAATTATTGATTTGAAATTTAATATGTATGTTTTATTTTAACATGTGTTTAAATTTAGAATATGGTCTTATAAAAATAGTTATATATATAGTTATATACAAGTTCACTTACACCAATTATCTCCATCGATCCAATTCTGATTCGATTTCGTCTATTCCTATTTATCAGCTTTGATCGTTGAATTCGGGCCAATCCCGCTTTGCTTTGAAATCCATGTCTGGAACCGTAACTCACTCTATCGTCGAGTCTCTCTCTCTAGCCTCGAAAGGTGAGCACTCACTCACGATTAATGTTCTTTTATTTATTAAATCTGATTTCAATTGAAACGACAATTGAAATATACTGCTGTTATATATGCTATTACCTGTATCAGTTCACCTGTGACATTTGACACCATTATCTGTTAATTATTTATGCGATAAAAATACAGTTTGGCTGATAATTTATTGATTGTTGATGTTTATATTGGACGTTAAATTTGTTAATGTTAAATGATAAATAGTATGCAATTGAACTTGATATAGGATAGTTAAATGTTAAATTTGATTTAATGACATTGTATAATATGACCCCTATAACTGTTGAATTTATTGACACGTAGAATTTGTTTAATTACACCTTGAACCACTGAATGTATGTTGTTAAATTGATGATGTATGAAAATTGAAATTGAATGACAAGTGAAAAACCATATAATTAATGGGTGTAATAATCTTTAATCTACACGAAATGATAGTGTAGATTCTAGAAATAATTATATTAATTCGTACAAATAACAATGCGAATTAATACGGTTATTTCGGGATTATTTGAATTGATTATTGGATTGATATTGGTTGTTGTTATTGCTTGTTTATTTACTTTGACACCATCCCAGTTATCACACTGCAAGTTCCCTTTATATGCTTTGATTTTTGAATTAAATTGGAATCGGGTTGAAATGATAAATACCCAAATTAAACCTTGACCTAGGATAGAGAATTAAATAAAACCCGATTGGTCAATAATTTGATTTGAAAATAATTGAAGATTTTATTTGAACAAATAATATGGTTTTGAAATGAAGTTGAAATTTGAATTTTAATGGAAGGAAAATGTTAATATTTAATAATATGAAACAAAACATTAGAAATGTAATTGATGAAAGAATGTTGTTTAATTTGAGAAATTATTGAGTTAAGTTTGAAATTATGATTAAGTTTGAAATTATTAAACTTTGAAATGATTTAATAATTAAGTTGGAAATTATAATTAAGTTTGAAATTATTAAACTTTGAAATTATTTAATAATTAAGTTTTGAATTATTTAATAATTAAATAAGATTGAATTATTTAATGATTAAATTGATTTGAGTTCTTTAATACGTGAAATTGAATTTTTGAATAAGTGAATTTACTTCGTAAATAATTGAAATTGAGTTTCTTAATTAATTTAGTTTTGGAAAATTATTTAAGTAAGTAAATAAGTGAAGTTGAATTTATTTAACAAATGAAATGTGATATTTTTGGAATTAATGTAAGACTTGTAATTGAAAGAATTGATTTGACGAATTTAGTTTAATTCAAAATTGTAAATTTTGATTTATTGAAGTTGAACTTAAGAATTGATTTAATGAATTGGAAATTTAATAGAAATTATTTTGAATGGCAAATTTACTTAATGAATATTGAATGAAATCGATAAATGAATTTAAATTGATTTAAATGTTAAATCAAATTAATTTAAATGATTTCGGAATGAAACTTATTTACGAACTTGAATCAATATTTGAATTGTTTTAAATAGAAATTGAAATTGAATTATAAGATTTTGAAATTGTGAATTTGGAAGTTTTGAAACGTAAATATTGGAAATTGGTTTAGAAAGACAAATGAAATGTTGATTTATAAACTCTGATTGAAATGGAAATTGATTTGGTTTTGAAATATATTAAATGACCAATCAGTGTAATAATACGTAGTTATTAAAGAGACCGGGATCGGATATGGACATACTCTCCGTCGATACCGAAACCACTTTAATAACTAATATACGCGGAGTGTTGATCCAGAATGAAGTGGATGGTTTTGATGAACGCGTTGACTGAAGAAAGAGAACGATTTTGGATGACCCTTGACATGACTAAAACAGGAGCCGCACCGGGCCATTGAGGATCGCCATCTCTAGCGGACACACTTCTTCGATACCATATCTATTACTATTGTGATTCGATTTGGGTGCACCCCTCGATTATGGGAGTGTTGTTTCGCGGTGTTGGGGTAGTAGCTGCTATGCCCAACATCAGTCCGGATCAGGCAACTACTAGTATCCTAGTTGGTATCGCCTCATGTACCTTGTCATACTGATTATCCTATTCGCGACCACTACGATTTTGATTTGTATCTTTAGTATATGGATTGCCCTCTGGTGACTTCCGGTTTTGGGGAAACTACGGTCTTGTATATGCTTTTGGGAATAAAAATGTGTTAAGGGTGGAATGGGCCATGACTTAACGCTATTTTGATATCTTTATATTACTGATAGACATTATCTACTTATCGTACATTACTACATAGTAGATAGTTTGACGGATCCTTAAAGGATGGTTATTCCAAACATCCTTTGAGTTACTTGTATTTCAATTGCTATTTCACTTGAGTTGGATTTATTAATATAAGAATGTTAATCCTGACTCGAGTGTTTTGTATTTTGCTTTACGCTCGGGTCAGACTGAGTGGTTCAGTTTTCGAGACTCGCCTTTGGAGTTGGAGCTTTGCTTGAAGATCCAGCCTTCTATTCTGCTTTCAGTATTCGATGATTCCAGTGATGTATTCTGATTTGTATCTGATGTATCATATTTCTCTTCTGTTGTAAACTCCGATGTATTTTATATATTCATATAGTAGCTTCATGAACTACTATCTCTTTTATTTCCGCTGCATTTATTACTCTGTGTCTGTGATCTGTGATTATTCATTTATTTACTGTATATGTTCAGTTTTGCCAAATTTAAATTAACAACGCGGTATTTTGAGCAATTCAACTCCGGCATGAGTGTCTACCTATACACTTATAATGGACGCGAATGGTCCAAAATGGCGGGTCGTTACAGTTGGTATCAGAGCTTTGGTAGCTCTAGGCAAAACTCAACATATAGGGTAAATGTATTTACGGAATCACTCTCATTCGAGTTTCAATCTCTTCCTTTTGACTCGATTCCTTTGAATTTTGGAACGTTCCCCTCGGTTCCGAAATTTATTCGTGTCCTTCACAATTCGTCTTCTTTCAATTCTGGAGCACCCCACAACTCCATTTTGAATGATATCTATAATAGATCGGCGGTCTCGCCAATCTTCGAATAATTCGTAAAGGAGTAAACTCCTTTATAATAGGCATCGATTTACCGGAGATTTCTGTATCATCGGTTTACGATGCTATCTATCTCCTGCTATACCTGAATTTTATTTCTCGAGATCGGATGTTGATTTACCTCGGAATTCAGCATCGATCTTATTCTTGAAGTTGCGGACGACCCGGTTAAGGTTTCCCGTGAATTAAATAAACTCATCCATCTCCCGATTGTGGTAATTGCATTATCTTTTCTTCTGTTTCGAATTTATTTTCGAATCAAAACTTTCTTCGATTTGAGTCAACAAAATTTGAATCCCTATCCTTATTTTGAAAACCCATTCCTGTATCGTCGAGCAAAGAAATGTATTTCTAAATTTATATTAAAATGTTGTTTTCAAATTTGATAAACAAAATAGTTTTGAATGATTATATTATATATAAATATAAGTTTTCTGAAATTAAATTGTTAATAAATTTGTTGTATGAAATAATAATATTTGATTTTCATTTATTATTTTGTAAACCATTGACTATTGCATAATATAAATAAATGAATTTATAAACTTAGTTATAAATTGATTGGAATTTGAAATGAATTTAATTCAGAAATTTGAGAATTTAGTTTCCGGTGATTTCGAACTTTTGTTTTAAATTTTTTAAAATGTATATTATTGTGAGTATTTTCAAATAGAAACCGTTTTCAAAAATTTTTAAAGTGTTGAAATCAGTGCTCTTCTCTTTGTCGTTGGAAAATAATTTCGGTGATGGCGGCCGCATCATCGACATTCATTTTCGAGTTTCGAAGTGGAGAAACCATTCTATAGCTTTGCTACGGTTTTGTTTTGAAAAAAATATATTTTGATTTAAGTTTCTTCAGTATAATTTGATTTTTATATATATATATATAGGTATCTTATTTTAAAATTTAATTTGATTGATATAAATATATTATATATATCTCTAAATTGTTTAATGTAAATCGGAAATCTAATTCTTAAATTCTGTTAAAGGATGATTTTAATTATAAATAAAACCAAAATTTGGAATAAATAGTTAAACTTGAATAATTGAATTGGGAAAATTTTATTTGTATATTGTTCAACTGCATTCTAATACAACTTACCTAAATCATTCAGAAGTTGAATATGTAATTGGATAATATATAAGATAAATTGAATTTATAAATAAAATTTGAGTGTTTATAATAAATGTTATACACTAAATTTTGATTATAAAGATGTTAATAGAGCTAGATAAGATAATAAGTAAATTCAGTTAATAATGAAATAAATTTGTTTTGAAAGAATTAATAAATTGAAATTTGATCAACATATGAAAATACCTTGAATTTAAAAGAAATTAATAGATGTAAATTAATTTAAAGCGAAACTTTTAAGTTTTAAATTAATTTATATGGGTTAAATATATGTAATAGGATATATTTAACGAAACAAATTTAATTGTAATTTGGGATAAAGAAAATTTTAAATTGCTGAAAAAAATATGATTATAATAAAAGACTATTCAAGCCTAGGGTTTTAGAAATTTTAAATTGAAAGGATGGGATAATAAGATAATGAATAGTTGAGATTGATTTTAGTAAAATCAAATGGATTAAATCAATTATTGAATATCAATTAATTTAAATTTGAATTTATATGGTTTAAATTAATTGTTATTTTTGCATTTCAAATCTGTTTTCTTTCTGGTTGTTTCTATTCTCCTACCTCGTTCCTTTTCGGGGACGAAAAGTTTTGAGTGGGGGAGAATGTAACGACCCGTAAATTTAACCGGTTTTAATAACGTAATTAGTTGAAATTTTGTGAAATTTTAAACGATAACATTTTGAAATAAAAATTTAATATTTGGAATACGTCTAGTTAAACATAGCGACCGGTAAATTTTCGTTCGAAAATATGAAAATTTATTTCGCGCGTAAATTCACTTAAATTTAATCAGTTAAAAAGCGATGAAATTAAAATGTTTCCGAAACCTAAATATTTTTACATAGAAAAATTCTAAACCATCTTCTGAGCAAGATTTCAGTTTGTCGTTTTTCCAAATTCGGACATCTTTGGCTCCGTCGATCTTATTCTTCAGCGTTTTTCTCGCATTTTCCGCTGGTAGAAAATTCGAATTTTTATAATTCAATCGAAACACTGATATCATTATACCATTTTGATCGTCTCGGTGTGCTGATCTCTACGGTATATTCGATTGTCAATTTCGAAGCCCGATATGCGGTGCAATCTCTATAACGACTTCCGTATCGGTTCCGTAATTGGACTTTCTAGCTTCCCATATTTTTCATATTCCACCGTTAGATCTGAACATCAATTGGCTTTTGAATTTCCAAAATTATAGCTGTTCGCATTTATATCTTCAAAATTCCCGTGCTTATCTTTTGCTTTAGCTGGTTCCAACGTTTCATTCTCTGTACCAGTGCTCAATTCATTGAGAAACAACATTAATAAGTAAAGGACAGTTTGCATTTTGTGACTCATTTTGCAAACGTCTATTCTGCTTCTTCCTTCCCTTCACCCCACTGCAGCCACCAACGCCCACCCTTCGACCGCCACCGCATCTCACCTCTCCAACCCCCTAGATCGGCCAGCCCAAGCAACCCCGCCTTCCTCCGTTTTGCATGCCTCGACCTCCACATCAGCTCGTCCAACATCACTTCTCCTCACGCACGAGCCTCCTCATCTCTGCCTTCCCACTCTCCACCACCTGCCTTCTCTCTACAACCTTCCTTTTCCTCCGACCTCCGCCTACGTCGACTTCCGCCTTCACAGCCGACCACCAAGTCACCAGACCCGAAACCCACAGTGCAGCCTAACTCCATAACTCACCCTACAACCAACAGCCCTGATCGCCGACCTCATTTCTCTTGTTCTTACCGAGCCTCTCATGTCCTTTTGGCAGGTATATATATTTATATAGCCTTCCTTATATATTTGTATAGTTTGTATATATAAAAACGGTCTATAAAAGCTAAACTTGTTTTAATGCTGCTTTATAATAATAATAAAAAAAGTGGTGTGTTATAGTTTATATAAGTTTTACTCGGTTGAAGTTATATATTAGTTTATACTGTATAAGAATACCTCTGAGCTATTAAGTTTGATTATATATATAGTGTACAGGTTTCGTATGTTGGTATAATGGCATGTTAGCTTATATCTATATAGTAGGTACGTATTATATTAGCTTTTAAGTATGTATATGTCACTTGTGCAATACCTAAGTGTTGTATATATATTATATGTATAAGATTATGGAGCCAGTTTATTGATCTTTATATTATACACTTAAGTATATATACAATATAAACCTTATTATATAAATAAAATTTATGTATGAGTTATATACATTAGTAAGTTATGGTTCATATATTTTGTTAGCGGGATTACAGCTTGAGTTTATATATATTAGTATATATTTTGTTTGTTTTGCGTTTATGAATGGTATGTTAGTTTTACACATTTTAAACTATTATATGTGTTAAAAATATAAGTTATATATATATATATGATTGTAAGTTATGAAAGCTGTTTAAATATATTAGTATATGAATTAGTTTTATATGGGAGGAAGTATTTGCTGCCTGCTATGTGGGATCCTAAGAGCTCTCAGTGTGCCACGCTTGTTTGATTTTGTTACTCTTTTTTTTCTTCCTTTTCTTATTATAGGGTTAACTTTATGGTTTAGTAGAGTGTGATGGTTTTATTTTGTATGTATATGTACAAATGATGAAATATAAATATGTTGTACACGTACAAATATGTTAAAATGAAGTTTAGTGTGTGTTACTTGAAAAAAAAGTATTTGAGTTGGTTGGGATTTTGAGGTACATAGTTATATTTAAAAATGTTATATAGAAGGTGCGTGTATACTTTTCCTTTGGAAATAGTACAGCAAGTCATTCTTTTGATATAGGCTGCATATATATATATATATATATATGTAAATATATATATATAGACGCTATTTTATATAAAGTTAAATTATTGATTTGAAATTTAATATGTATGTTTTATTTTAACATGTGTTTAAATTTAGAATATGGTCTTATAAAAATAGTTATATATATATAGTTATATACAAGTTCACTTACACCAATTATCTCCATCGATCCAATTCTGATTCGATTTCGTCTATTCCTATTTATCAGCTTTGATCGTTGAATTCGGGCCAATCCCGCTTTGCTTTGAAATCCATGTCTGGAACCGTAACTCACTCTATCGTCGAGTCTCTCTCTCTAGCCTCGAAAGGTGAGCACTCACTCACGATTAATGTTCTTTTATTTATTAAATCTGATTTCAATTGAAACGACAATTGAAATATACTGCTGTTATATATGCTATTACCTGTATCAGTTCACCTGTGACATTTGACACCATTATCTGTTAATTATTTATGCGATAAAAATACAGTTTGGCTGATAATTTATTGATTGTTGATGTTTATATTGGACGTTAAATTTGTTAATGTTAAATGATAAATAGTATGCAATTGAACTTGATATAGGATAGTTAAATGTTAAATTTGATTTAATGACATTGTATAATATGACCCCTATAACTGTTGAATTTATTGACACGTAGAATTTGTTTAATTACACCTTGAACCACTGAATGTATGTTGTTAAATTGATGATGTATGAAAATTGAAATTGAATGACAAGTGAAAAACCATATAATTAATGGGTGTAATAATCTTTAATCTACACGAAATGATAGTGTAGATTCTAGAAATAATTATATTAATTCGTACAAATAACAATGCGAATTAATACGGTTATTTCGGGATTATTTGAATTGATTATTGGATTGATATTGGTTGTTGTTATTGCTTGTTTATTTACTTTGACACCATCCCAGTTATCACACTGCAAGTTCCCTTTATATGCTTTGATTTTTGAATTAAATTGGAATCGGGTTGAAATGATAAATACCCAAATTAAACCTTGACCTAGGATAGAGAATTAAATAAAACCCGATTGGTCAATAATTTGATTTGAAAATAATTGAAGATTTTATTTGAACAAATAATATGGTTTTGAAATGAAGTTGAAATTTGAATTTTAATGGAAGGAAAATGTTAATATTTAATAATATGAAACAAAACATTAGAAATGAAATTGATGAAAGAATGTTGTTTAATTTGAGAAATTATTGAGTTAAGTTTGAAATTATGATTAAGTTTGAAATTATTAAACTTTGAAATGATTTAATAATTAAGTTGGAAATTATAATTAAGTTTGAAATTATTAAACTTTGAAATTATTTAATAATTAAGTTTTGAATTATTTAATAATTAAATAAGATTGAATTATTTAATGATTAAATTGATTTGAGTTCTTTAATACGTGAAATTGAATTTTTGAATAAGTGAATTTACTTCGTAAATAATTGAAATTGAGTTTCTTAATTAATTTAGTTTTGGAAAATTATTTAAGTAAGTAAATAAGTGAAGTTGAATTTATTTAACAAATGAAATGTGATATTTTTGGAATTAATGTAAGACTTGTAATTGAAAGAATTGATTTGATGAATTTAGTTTAATTCAAAATTGTAAATTTTGATTTATTGAAGTTGAACTTAAGAATTGATTTAATGAATTGGAAATTTAATAGAAATTATTTTGAATGGCAAATTTACTTAATGAATATTGAATGAAATCGATAAATGAATTTAAATTGATTTAAATGTTAAATCAAATTAATTTAAATGATTTCGGAATGAAACTTATTTACGAACTTGAATCAATATTTGAATTGTTTTAAATAGAAATTGAAATTGAATTATAAGATTTTGAAATTGTGAATTTGGAAGTTTTGAAACGTAAATATTGGAAATTGGTTTAGAAAGACAAATGAAATGTTGATTTATAAACTCTGATTGAAATGGAAATTGATTTGGTTTTGAAATATATTAAATGACCAATCGGTGTAATAATACGTAGTTATTAAAGAGACCGGGATCGGATATGGACATACTCTCTGTCGATACCGAAACCACTTTAATAACTAATATACGCGGAGTGTTGATCCAGAACGAAGTGGATGGTTTTGATGAACGCGTTGACTGAAGAAAGAGAACGATTTTGGATGACCCTTGACATGACTAAAACAGGAGCCGCGCTGGGCCATTGACGATCGCCATCTCTAGCGGACACACTTCTTCGATACCATATCTATTACTATTGTGATTCGATTTGGGTGCACGATTTGGGTGCACCCCTCGATTATGGGAGTGTTGTTTCGCGGTGTTGGGGTAGTAGCTGCTATGCCCAACATCAGTCCGGATCAGGCAACTACTAGTATCCTAGTTGGTATCGCCTCATGTACCTTGTCATACTGATTATCCTATTCGCGACCACTACGATTTTGATTTGTACCTTTAGTATATGGATTGCCCTCTGGTGACTTCCGGTTTTGGGGAAACTACGGTCTTGTATATGCTTTTGGGAATAAAAATGTGTTAAGGGTGGAATGGGCCATGACTTAACGCTATTTTGATATCTTTATATTACTGATAGACATTATCTACTTATCGTACATTACTACATAGTAGATAGTTTGACGGATCCTTAAAGGATGGTTATTCCAAACATCCTTTGAGTTACTTGTATTTCAATTGCTATTTCACTTGAGTTGGATTTATTAATATAAGAATGTTAATCCTGACTCGAGTGTTTTGTATTTTGCTTTACGCTCGGGTAAAACTGAGTGGTTCAGTTTTCGAGACTCACCTTTGGAGTTGGAGCTTTGCTTGAAGATCCAGCCATCTATTCTGCTTTCAGTATTCGATGATTCCAGTGATGTATTCTGATTTGTATCTGATGTATCATATTTCTCTTCTGTTGTAAACTCCGATGTATTTTATATATTCATATAGTAGCTTCATGAACTACTATCTCTTTTATTTCCGCTGCATTTATTACTCTGTGTCTGTGATCTGTGATTATTCATTTATTTACTATATATGTTCAGTTTTGCCAAATTTAAATTAACAACGTGGTATTTTGAGCAATTCAACTCCGGCATGAGTGTCTACCTATACACTTATAATGGACGCGAATGGTCCAAAATGGCGGGTCGTTACACATAACCACTAGCTTAACTTAAATATTTACGAACAAATTGTAGATTTCCACTCGAAAATTTTCACAAGGGTTCAATCGAACAAGTCTAAGAATTAACCGACGAAGTAAACGCAAGCGTTTTCTACCACTTGTTTTGCTAAGCCGTTTAATTAGATTTCTCATACGAATGAGGTAAAGGTTTGTATATACTAATAGATTGGAAAATAGATTTAGAAACGAGCTTTATATTTAAAATAGTGTCGAAATCGTTTTTGCGAAAGAGTTTGAGTATTTACTACTAGTATAGAAACCTTTGTATTTTAAAGTGACAAACCACAGAAATGATTGTAGAAACAATCAATCACCAAAAATTCACATACGAGTATGTGAATTAAATCCATTAAAATCGATATCAAATCCATCAAATGGATATTCCAAAAATCCAAAAAAAGAAGTCATCAAAGTTGGTAATAAGTGATAACAACTATCTGGATCAACAAAAACCGATTAAGATTGGAAATCCACACAAAACAGCCCAAAATAGGCAAAATGCACAGTTCCGGACGTCTGGTTTAGAATCCAGATGTTTGGATTTGTTCTCTGGAAATAATCCAGAAAACCCCAGACATCTGAAATTCCAAGGCAGACATATGAGACCTTACCAGACGTCTGAACCTTTATTTCAGACGTCTGGAATCGGTTTCTGCCATTTTTTTATTTTCTGCGTTCTATATTTTTTTTCCCTCCAGGTCTAAACTAGATGTTTGGACTTGATAACCAGACGTCTGGTCACGTGGTCTGGGCAATAATTTGCCTAGGCCAAGATGGCCAAAGCGTTTCGGAAGCGATCGGACGAGCAATGACGACTAGAAATTTATGCCAAGTGACAACCCAGCCTTATAGGCTCTTCGATACACCACAAATATCATGTCCAAACATCCATAGTAGGATTTTCATAAAATTGGACCAAAACACCAAAATTTGGAAAATTCACCAAATCAATTCAAATCAAAAGCAAATGAACATGCACAAATGTTAGGAATTCATACCTAACAACAATGAAAGTTATAGACGTAGATGTGAGTTAAAGAACTCACCTTTAAAACTCAAAGACAACAAATGAAAAGCTTTAAAACAAAGCAAGACCAATTCCTCTTCAATATACCTTTAGAATCTTCAATCTATTATCAAAGGTGAAGTTTTTCCTAAGTTAGGTTATAGGAATTTCTGTAAATTGAAGAGAGATAGAGATGGAGAAGATGAAGAGGATGCTTACCTAAGCTTCTCCTTGATTTTGAACTTGAATTTGAGTTTCCTAAATAAAACTAGGGTTTAGGAATTTCTATTTTCTTTTCTCTTCCCCCATTTTTACTTTAGCCTGAGAGTATTAGGAAATGAGAATGAATGAAGAGGAGAGGGGGTGTAGTTAGGGTATTAAATGAGTTCATGGGCTGAAACCCAAACCCAAAGCCCAATAGAAAAATAGTGAAATTCAACTCAACTCCAAACATATCGATGTTTATACTCAAAAAAGTTGTAAACGCCAATTTGGACTCAATGGAAGTGGTCTCGAGTCCCAATTCGACTATTTACAAAAAAAACATTTCGGACTTTAATCCGATTAACGATGCTATATTTTAATAAAACATTTAAATATACAATCGTGAAATATGCGGGTTGTTACAGACTCCCCTCCTTAAAGAAATTGCGTCCTTGCAATAATTAAGAGGAAGATAAAAAGTAACAACCATACTAAGGCATAACAACACAAAAGAAGAAATTTTGAAATGAGAAGTTCACCCTAAAGAGCACGAGAGAGTAAGTCCGGATGTGTTTGCTCGATGAATTCTCTAGATTCCCAAGAGCAATCCTTAGGATTTGAGGACCATTGAACTTTCACAAGAAGAACATCTTTATTTCGAAGGCGTTTAACCTCCGAAGCAATGATACGAATAGAATGTTGCTCATAAGTCAAATTTGGTGAAACTTCAATTTCTTCAATTACACCGGGCTCAAGAATAGAATCGGAATCCCTAAGGTATTTCCGTAGTTGAGAGATGTGGAAAACGTCATGAATAGCAGAAAATTGAGCCGGTAATAAAAGGCGATAAGCCACGGAACCAATACGTTCGTTGATGGGAAATGGACCAATATATCGAGGTGCTAACTTTCCCGATCAACTGAAACGCACCACACCTTTCATAGGTGAAACACGAATAAAATTTGAACCTGAAACCAGCTTCTCACCGGCTTCAAGCCAACACGAAGGAGATCGGCACGGCCTTCCGTAGAATGCCTCGAAAGGTGCCATACCAACACTAGATTGGAAGCTATAATTATAGGAAAACTCAATCAAGGGAAATATGATCTTCCCTACTTCCAAACTGGAATCTCCAATGGTTGCAATAACCCAACGGGCCTTTGATGTTCGGCCCTTACGAGTTGGCAAGTCATGCAATGCTTAATAAAGTTAGCAATATCAGATTTCATTCCATCCCAATAATAAAGCCGCTACTACTACCGGGATGAATGGTAAAATTAGAACGATGAAAATTTTCTAAAATGTCTTTACGAAGATCACAAATGTTTGGCACAATAAATCTACCAAACCCTCGAATGCCACCACGAGCATCGATTTCAAAATCTTTCAAACCATAAACCTTATTTTGATCCCTAAAACTTTGGCTAAGAAAAGCCAATTTGGGATCTTGCTTTTGAGCTTCAAGGATGCGGTCTAAAAGAGAAGGATGAGCCTCACGACTACATAAAACAAGAGATTAACATAAATTGGATTCACGATCTCGAATCTCAAAAGTGGATAAAGTCTCGAGATCATTCCATTCAGATATCATCATGGAAACAACCGCTTGTTGCTTACGACTAAGGGCATCGGCAACACGATTTCCCTTTCTGGGAGTACAAAGAATATCAAGATCATAGGATGCAAGGAACTCGAGCCAACGTTGTTGACGCAAATTAAGTTCCTTTTGAGAAAATAAATACTTCAAAGATTTATGATCGGTGTATAGAACAAATTTCTCTCTCAAAAGATAATGATGCCAAATCCTAAGAGCGAAAACAATGGCCGCGAGCTCTAGACCATTAGTGGCATATCTAGTATCGGCAGGCTTTAATTGTCAAGAAGCATATGTGATAACACGTTCCCTTTTGCATGAGAACGACATTCAAACCAATACGACTAGTATCGGTATAAACAATCAATTCTTGGTTCCTCTTTGGGAATCGCAAGAATAAAAGCATCGGAAAAGAGTTCTTTTAATTGATCCTCTTCCCCGAAAAGCTAAGACATTCAAAATTATAACTAACTTTATGTAATCATTTTTTAGAAAAATTTACTTATTACAAGTCAATTTATTGTGTCTGACTGTCTCATCATAGCGTTTAGGAGATTCCTATCGATAACGTTGATCAAGCGCATCAACCAGAATTCTTAAAGCACTCAATAGGCAAAATAACACAAAATCATCTTCTATATGATAAACATGTCTCTTAAAAATTTTATGAATATTCTTTGCTCGTTTTAAGAACAAAATCCAATTATACTTATAAATATCTTATTAAAAAGATTTGCAAATTTTAAGTTGCTGTTTTCATCCATAATCAATGAATACAAGGATGGTCTCATCGAGATATTCGTCGAATACTCAATTCATAAGATGGATGAAATAAGCTGAACAAACTGAATGATATCACGTGTCACTCATAAGAATCATATCGAGTGTGGAATGCGGTAAGTGGAATGCTACCCTCCGCAACTCGCAGCTGATGAAAACCGATGGCAAGGTCGAGCTGAAAAGACCTTAGCACCACACAATAGATTGCTTAGGTGGTAATCCTAAGACAAGCTCAAATATACCGGAAAATTCACGAACTACTTGAGTGAGGGAAATAACATCTTCCTCATCAAGTGGGTTTAAAGAATAAAATGATGCCACCGAATTGGAATCAAAATCATTAAGAACAATAGAAATCTGCTTAACAGATTGAGGATGTCGAAGATATATAGTCCGCTCAGGACATAGGATATGGGTTTCATAATGATCAAGCCAATCCTTTCCCAAAAAATCAATTCTGAAGCCTAAGTAACGCATAACATGCAAATCGGCTTGGAAAGAATAATCACATAAAATAATCTCGACATCTTTACAAAGCAAACTGAGTGTTGCGGTTCCACTAACCGGATCCGCAATTCTCAGTGAAGTCATCAAGCCCATAATATTTACAAAAAAAGAATCAACAAGTTCTTTTCATATAAAAGAGTGGGATGCACCCGTGTCAAAAAGAACTCGAATAGGATGACCATGAAACATAATAATGTCATCAAGGATAGAATGAGAAATACCTTGACCACGTGAAGTGTTACTAGGTGCTTGCATAACATTCAGCTCTCCCTCTCTCTTGCTTTGAAGTTTGGGACATGAAGATATATAATGATCCGAACTTTTGCAATAGGGCAAGAAATAGGCCTTGGACACCTATTTATATAGTGGTCCTTAGAGCCACAATTGTAGCATTCTCCACGATTAGGGATTGGAGTCTTTGCTACCAAAGTTACTTGCTTCACTTTCTTGTTGGGATTAGGACTTTCGAACTTAATAAAGGGATGCCTCTTCTTATTGATGTTGAAGTTCTGTTTGGCACCCACAACTTCAACATCACTTTCTTTATCCGCCTCTTCAAGTTGAAGAGCGATATCTACGAGCTTATCGAAAGAAACTTCTAGTTTTAGAAGTAAAGGCTTTTTGAGGTTCTTATTCAACCCATAGACAAACCTCTGATTTTTCTTCAATGGGGTATTAATATATTCGACCCCATATTTAGGGAGAGATTCAAAAGATGCGACGTAGTCGGTCACAGAAGATTCACCTTGAAAAAGGTCAATAAAGCGCCGAGATAAAGTTACTTTTTTAGCCTCTGGCACAAACTTCAATTCGAATCTTTCCCGGAATTGCTCCCAAGTAAGATCCGCTTCAATAGTTTCAGAAATCAAAAGCTCATACCATTTTAATGCTCTCTCCTGGAGCTTGCTAGAAGCCACTTGGACTCGAAGTGGATCAATAAGGTTCATGCGGGAAAAGATGCGATCGCATGATCTAAGCCAAGCTTGGATTTCTATAACGTTTTCGGAACCTTTGAATGGCCTTCCACCCAAAGCGGTATAATCTCTGCACAAGCGTGCAAACCCGGATTAGGATGAGTTAGCTCTGGAATGGGTCCGACAGCTTGAGCATTCTTCACAAGATCTAAAAGCTGCTGGGCAGACATAAATACTCCATCCTGAGGAGTAGCACTAGATTGACCGGCGCTAGGACGACCTGGGCTAACCATTTCTCTTCTTCAAGAAAGAAAGAAGAGGAAAAAGGTTATTCTCAGAATGAATATCAAACAAACTTGATTGATAAAACAAGGCATCACAAAAGAAAATAGGATAGAACGGGTCCAATGACTCGAATTAATCCTAAGGCACGACTCCTAAGAAAGACTTAGGACAATGATCCTTGCTAGATTATTCTACATTGTTCCGGAGTTTGGCTCTGATACCAAGCTGTGACGCCCCACCTCTATACTCACACTAGCCAAGGACATTACGGGGTAATGCCGTCAACTAGCACGAAGAATAAGGCTGTTGAGGAGCGACCATCTGTGTAATTGCTTTGTGCGAGTACCGATATGTCAGAAAATTATAACTTACATTTCATTTCAAGAGGAAATCCGACATATCAAATACAAACTCAAAGCTACCACACAGAGGCTATGTGGACTTCGGAAACAAATATAGAAATAAACATAACACAAATCAGTCACAGATATTCATATCACAAAGGCGGAAACAGATATGAATATAACACATAGAAGTGTACATCAAAGTAGTGGTCAAACTAGATCCACTACATCACAAAAGAATAGATACAAATGCTAGACAAAAGAATAAGTATAGATCAAGGAGTCTCTATCTCGAATGTATAACAACAAAAACTACTAAGCTAAAGTAGTTAGAAAAAAGTCAGGTGACGAGCCCTGATAAGAAGTCAAGCAGAAGCACCTGAAATACCTCGGTCTGACTCGAGTATTATTTAAGAAGAAAATAATAAACGGATCAGTATAGCTATAAATATCATATAAAATGGGATAGGATAAGAGATATGACCAAAAACGTATGATAACAAAAATACCATACTGTGACAAGTATACATAAGGTAACAACAAAAATCATACAATATCTCAAATATTCTCAAACACTAAAAAGAATGTCATATTCTTTAAATTATTCACCAAAACACAAATATTAATAGAGCTTATCAATGCAATCCACGAAAATCGGTGAAACACAAATTCTAGAAATCGTCAACTAGAAATCCAGAAATCACAAAAAGGGGAAGGCTTATCACAAACGAGAGTATGAAAACTCCCCAACGCGTATATCACAAATGAGCCAGAGCTCCTCTAAACAGGGTATAGTCCCCCCTTGCGGACTATGAGCCAAAGCTCCTCCTATGAGCCGAAGCTCCTCCAAACAGGGTATAGTCCCCCCTTGCGGACTATGAGCCAAAGCTCCTCCTATGAGCTGAAGCTCCTCCAAACAGGGTATAGTCCCCCATTGCGGACTATGAGACAAAACTCCTCCAAACAGGGTATAGTCCCCCTTTGCGGACTATGAGACAAAACTCCTCCAAACAGGGTATAGTCCCCCTTTGCGGACTATGAGCCGAAACTCCTCCAAACGGGGTACAGTCCCCCCCCCCAACGAGGACAAAGAGACATCGCACATCGCTAGTCTAAATCACCAAAGGATGATCATTGATCGATAAGTGTAAATTACAGTAAGCTAGTAAATAAATGAGTTAAGCTTCATGTCCCATAACCACTAGCTTAACTTAAATATTTACGAACAAATTGTAGATTTCCACTCGAAAATTGTCACAAGGGTTCAATCGAACAAGTCCAAGAATTAACCGACGAAGTAAACGCAAGCGTTTCGTACCACTTGTTTTGCTAAGCCGTTTAATTAGATTTCTCATACGAATGAGGTAAAGGTTTGTATATACTAATAGATTGGAAAACGGATTTAGAAACGAGCTTTATATCTAAAATAGTGTCGAAATCATTTTTGCAAAAGAGTTTTAGTATTTACTACTAGTATAGAAACCTTTGTGTTTTAAAGTGACAAACCACAGAAATGATTGTAGAAACAATCAATCACCAAAAATTCACATACGAGTATGTGAATTAAATCCATAAAAATCGAAATCAAATCCATCAAATGGATATTCCAAAAATCCAAAGAAAGAAGTCATCAAAGTCGATAATAAGTGATAGCAACTATCCGGATCAACAAAAACCGATTAAAATTGGAAATTCACACAAAACAGCCCAAAATAGGCAAAATGCACAGTTCCAGACGTCTGGTTTAGAATCCAGACGTCTGGATTTGTTCTTTGGAAATAATCCAAAAAACCCCTAGACGTCTGAAATTCCAAGGCAGATGTCTAAGACCAAACCAGACGTCTGAACCTTTATTTCAGACGTCTGGAATTGGTTTCTGCCATTTTTTTATTTTCTGCGTTCTATATTTTTTTTCTCTCCAAGTCTAAACCAGACGTCTGGACTTGATAACCAAACGTCTGGTCACCTGGTCTGGGCAACAATTTGCCTAGGCCAAGATGGCCAAAGCGTTTCGAAAGCGATCGGACGAGCAATGACGACTAGGGATTTATGCCAAGCGACAACCCAGCCTTATAGGCTCTTCGATACACCCCAAATATCATGTCCAAACATCCATAGTAGGATTTTCATAAAATTGGATCAAAACACCAAAATTTGGAAAATTCACCAAATCAATTCAAATCAAAAGCAAATGAACATGCACAAATGTTAGGAATTCATACCTAACAACAATGAAAGTTATAGGCGTAGATGTGAGTTAGAGAACTCACCTTTAAAACTCAAAGACAACAAATGAGAAGCTTTAAAACAAAGCAAGACCAATTCCTCTTCAATATACCTCTAAAATCTTCAATCTATTATCAAAGGTGAAGTTTTTCCTAAGTTAGGTTATAGGAATTTCTGTAAATTGAAGAGAGATAGAGATGGAGAAGATGAAGAGGATGCTTACCTAAGCTTCTCCTTGATTTTGA
This sequence comes from Allium fistulosum, assembly GCA_030737815.1. Lineage (NCBI taxonomy): Eukaryota > Viridiplantae > Streptophyta > Magnoliopsida > Asparagales > Amaryllidaceae > Allium > Allium fistulosum. Next base: position 681,297,224 of record CM060905.1, on the reverse strand, counting down.
ACTTGAATTTGAGTTTCCTAAACAAAACCAGGGTTTAGGAATTTCTATTTTCTTTTCACTTCCCCCATTTTTACTTTAGCTTGAGAATATTAGGAAATGAGACTGAATGAAGAGGAGAGGGGGTGGAGTTAGGGTATTAAATGAGTTCATGGGCTGAAACCCAAACCCAAAGCCCAATAGAAAAATAGCGAAATTCAACTCAACTCCAAACATATCGATGCTTATACTCAAAAAAGTTGTAAACGCCATTTTGGACTCAATGGAAGTGGTCTCGAGTCCCAATTCGACTGTTTACAAAAAGTAACATTTCGGACTTTAATCCGATTAACGATGCTATATTTTAATAAAACATTTAAATATACAATCGTGAAATATGCGGGTTGTTACAATCAGTCAAAATCCGTGTTATTTGGAACATATGATTGTCAGAAAATTACTTTTGTATTAGCCTATTTTTTCGGGCGAAGTGAGGGTTATTTAGTAAAAGGAAATACCCAAGAGGAGATTCGGGACTGGACGTAGGACGGGAGGTCCGAATCAGTATAAAATATCTGGCGTGCTTGCTTTTATTATCTATCTTATTCATACTCTGTTAATTTACTTTATTTAGTATAATTATTAGTACATATTCTCACATTAGTATATAAGTGGCATTATATAAAGATCCTATGCATTTTCAGAGACAAGTTGGGTGCTTTCACCTACCTTAGTATTTTATTTCACTGTACTACTAGTATGTATACTTTAGCAATTATGAGGATAGGGTGTTATAACTATCTAGGCTGATGATGATAGTACTTAGGTTAGTGACTCTGAAATGCTATGTATCTTAGAGTAACTCCTTATAATGTCTTTTTGATAATATATGTTATCATTCCATTGTTAGATTCTGATGTCTTATTCTCTTCTTTCTTGTCCGTTTTCTTTTTACCTTTTCTTTTTATCCCAACAATATGTCTTTCTGGCAATTTGGTGTTAGACACATGAATACCATGGATGTATTAGTGTCGATGTTTGTGGGTCGATAAGGCAGGTCATTACAATTTATATTCAAGTATTTACCACATAAAATTAAGGATAATTTTAAAGAACAATGAATAATTTAACTTATACGATTTATTTGTATTTTTATATGTAAATGTTATATAATTATATGAAAATTTCTCATTCAAAATTAACTTTTAATTTCACAAAAGTCCTAAAAAAATAAAAGAAATTTGACAAAGCAGGCATATGTAAATTTGTGACAATAACTTATAGATATAAACAATACAGATAATATTAACAAGTTATCAAAAGTAAGTAGGATCCAAGACATATCAAATTATCATGAACATATATTAAAGGGAGATGATGAAAAAATATAGATCTGAACCAAAATAAATACAATAAACATATTTTAATCAAAATAGACATAAGGGAGTTTTAAGTTACACGTGGCAAGATGAATAATTAAAAACAAGAAGTGAATCATACAAGCTCTGATTATATCAATAATATAAATACATAAGTGAATTTAAATTTGAGAATTACCTTTGGATATAGCCAAAAATCGCACCTTGAAAGTATGAAGACTCCTATATTCGATTGAATCATCTCTAGAAATTACAACAATCTAAAGAACCACATTTGTATTTATTTTATTTGATGCTTGAATTATTTAGGGAGTTTTTTCTCATTCATAAAGACATCAATCCATTAGAGGAGATAAGGAGAGCAAGAGAAAAAGGAAATGGATTTTATCAAGAAGAATGGATCTCTACAAAAGATGAATTAGCAGACATGTTTTAATTGAAAGAATGGAATTCTCAATCTTTTAATTAAAACTTAATTAATTCTCTTAATTCTCCCACTCTCTCACAACCCCTCTATCTTTACATGGTAAGGCCAAAATTACCCGCTATTAAATACATATGATTTCTATAAATCCCTTCATTCAACTATCTTTTATTTAAACCCATTTTAAAAATACACTGATATCGTATATCAATGCACACAGATATAACTATTATATATGCATTCAAATGATTACAGACAATTCCCAAACATCAAATAAATCAAATAATAATTAATATTTCTCAAATATTAATTAATTTATAAATTTTATAAATTGATTAAATCGTATGGTTTTTCAAAGAATTCATCATTGCGGTTGTGCGACTCAAAGGTGTAGAACCAGTCAACAATTAATATCAAATAATTATAATATTACTTTTTACATGTCACCTTAGCTAGTAGTGTGACATTTTGGCTGAATTTATCGCTTGCACGTCTTTTCGGTAAAATCCAATTTTATCATGATAAGCAGTACTTGGTAGGAACGATTATTTACACCAATTCTCTTCATCAAAACTATTATCACAAAACATACCATTTATGGATTTTCTATATTAAAAATACTTTTAATTAAATAGTTAATTAATATAACACATTGTATCAAGTATATAATAGAATAAAAACACCTTCTATTTTGAATAAGATTGATTATCGAGTTAGCTATAAGTAACAGATTACATAATTACCCTTAGAGCATTCCCCTAATCCTATCTCCCATACACCTATTTTAGTTATTCCTAATGGAATGGTAGAGTTTACTATTTATACGAATTCATGTGCTACTGACCTACGAGATATATTGATACAGAATTATATAGCTTCTTACGCAAGAAGACAACTAAAACCACACGAGAAGAACTACCCAACTCACGACTTGATTTAGAGGCAATTGTGTTTCCTATCAAGACGTGGTGGCTTTACTTGTTAGGAGGGAGATTCATGTTGCATATAGATTATAAATCTCTTAAATATCTCTCGCTCGAAAGGGTCTCAATCTTTGACAAGAAAGATGGTTGGAGTTCCTAGCTTCTTACAACTTTGACATATCCTATACTCGTGGAAAGGAAAATGTAGTAGCTTAGTAGAAGACATGCAACGTTGGTTACGATATTCATAGAGTGGATTATACTGAATCCATTACTAGTTTTGATTTCCGACCTAAAAGCGAACTTGAACCCAAAATATTAGCCATCATGGAAGTTTGACCTATACTTATTGAACGAATAAGTCATAGTCAAAGATGATACATAATGCCAATGAAAGTTTACGATGCCTTAGAGGCTAGGGTAGAATCAGGATATGAGGAAATACCATATAGATCATAGATGTTGCCTTGGGAAAGATAGCAAGTTATTTGTCCCAAATGTGGATGGACTTCATGAAGAAATACCTAGGGAGTGTCACCACTCTCGATTGACTCTACACCCGGGAGGAAATAAACCATATAACAATGCTAAGCATATATTTCATTGGAAAGGTGTAAAGAGAGTTAGAGTAAAGTTCATTGCCAAATGTCAGACTTACCGGCGCGTTAAAGCCGAGGTAAAAAAGCCCAATGGTCTTTATTTTCTTTAGGGATTCCTAAGTGGAAGTGGGAGCGTATATCGATGGATTCACCAATGGATTGTTTTTAACCAAAATATTCGTTTAACGCCCTGAAAGTTGTGGATTTTGAAGAGATAACAATCCTATATGATAGAATTGTATCTATCGATAGCAAATTAGTAAGAAAAAACATAAGAAGTAAGAAGAACAATGAGAAAGACAAGAGACAACAGTTATACAGTGGTTCGGCTATGTCTTTGTCAAATTGTTAATGCTTTAATGCTTGATTCACTCTAAATCTACCATAATTACATGAACAATAAGAAATTCTATTCCAAAGTTAGTAATGGTAGAGATTCCCCTAGATATGAATGATCAAGGTGCCAAGACCTTTTTTCTAGTTGAAGGTAACCTCCTATTTATAGTTATAACGGGCTGTAATTAGGCTTTTGAGCAATCATATCACACTAAAAGTCATCAACAATCTTGATCTAGAATAATAGGGAAGGAATAAACCAAATCCTAAGATTTTGATGGTGATAGAACTAGGGGTATGCCCTAGAGGAAATTATATAATTTGTTACATATATCTAACTCGATAACCAAGCTTGTTCATAATAAAGGTTTTTGATTTATTTTCTTTTGATAACAAGAGTGATGGTTAATTTTAAGTAAAGCACTGTTTTAATGTCTTGGGGCATCTAACCCAAGATCTCCAGAACAGAATCTATTGATCTAACCACTTGAGATCGTGGTCCTTAACATAAAGTTGTTTGATTTCCATTACATACTTTATTACATTATGATATATTTAATTGAGTAATCAATTAAAGTAAATTAGATAGAAAATCCTTCAATGATATGTTATATGATAGTAATTACATTCTGTTGTACAAATAAAAAGTTTATCATATTAAAAATAATATATTGCTTTGAACATTCCTAGTCAAGATGTTTCGAGATAGGATATCGATACATCTTTTGAGACTAGATTACATAACACTCTCCAAATGTTGGGCAACGTATTACTTATGGCTGCTAAAGGCACCAAAGGTTATGTACTTATAGTTATTTGATAACAATGGAATGACTCACTTGAGAGTTTTTGTTGGTTAATACAACTAAGGTCAAATAGAGATACTTGAAGTGACGATGTTACAAAGTTCCCTCGACTTACGAATACTGTGGAACTTCATTGTGGACACTCCATTTTGACTATAGTTAAATTGTGGCATGGCACCTGTCAAACAAGTATAGTTAGGTCTATGTTGAAGCATTGAAGGTGAAACACTATTTAATAGAGAATTCTCCCCCTTAATTATATGAGGTTAGTATCACGATCAACAACAATCAACTCATACTCAAATTTTCTGTCCAGAGTAGTATGGTTAATAATAAATGTTGTTATTGAACTAAGGATTTTGTGTTTAGACTAATCATGTTGAATGTGGATGAAATTGGAATTTTGACCAAAACTAAATTCCATAAGTCCTAATGTTATATAGTTTTGACGAAGAGAATTGCGGTAAATAGTCGTTACTACTAGGTGTCGCTTATAATGGTAAAATTGGATCTTATCAAATAGATGTGTAAGAGATAAATTTGGTCAAAATGTAACAACACCAGCTAAGGAGATGTGTGAATTTTAACATTCGAATTGTTCGATATTAATCACTAACTATATGAATCCCACCGTAATGATGAATCCATCGAAAACCACACAATTTAATTAACTTATAATCATTGTAAATTAATTAAATTACTTAAATTAATTAATATTTATTAATTATGAATTATCATATTTTTTATTTGATGTTTCAATGCCATTAGTATTTAATGAAGTGCTTATATATAATGTTATCAATAAAATATTTGATTTTGATTTAATCAATTAAATACTAAGTGGATTTGGGAGTTGTTGAAGGCCCATGAAGCCTTCATTATAGCCAGCCAAAGAGAGAACGAGGGGATAAGTTTAAATTCGATTTGGAAAGGCAAAGGAGAAATTAAAGAAAGGAATTAAATCTCCATCCTTTACTCTTCTTTATGACTCACTTAAAACACATTTATGAAATGGTATTTTGCCTTTTTCTTCATTTTTTTTGCTGCGAAATATATCAAAAGGAGGATTTGATTGAGATTTTGAAGAAGAATCAAAGAGGGAAGTTGAAAGAGGGAAATGGAAAGGTTCTAACTGTTTCTTTAAAATAGAAATTTCTTTAATTTATTCATTTAATTCACCTGATAATTCGTTTTTTTCCAACACTCCTCTATGTTCCTCTCATGGTCGAAAATCCAAGTCTTCATGGAAGGAAAAATTCCCAAAATAAAGTCAGATAAACAAATTAAAAAATGGTCCTTTAAATCATTGTAATTTTTGGAGATGATTCAGTAAGATCTTAGAGTTTTATTCTTCATTCAAGGTGTGATTTTTGGCTTTATCCTAAGGTAACTTCTAATTTCATTTGAATATAAAATACATGATGTTAATGTAACTTAGTCCTCGTATGCTACTACTTTTGATTTCATGCTCATCTTGTATGTATTTTTTAGATACTAAACATTATACAACCAGTTTATATATGCTTGGGTTATCCGTTTGAATTTTGTTAATGATTTGGGTATTAATGTTTAAAGAAAACCATTTTGATTTGGAATAGATTTAAATTAATTGGTATTATTTTGTAACTTATTATATACACAAATATAAGTTACCAACATGTGTTGATTACATGAAATCAACTTGAAATTGAATATTTGTTTTGTAAATTTATTGGTTTTGTATGTAACTTTTGGTTGTTTACATATTTTAAAAGTTATTTTCAATTCAAAATTCATAAGCGGACATATATGCAAAGGCAATGCCCCACCTATATACTTATGCTACCAAAGAGTATTATAGAGTAATACTATTTGGTAATATGGAGAATAAGGTGATATTGGGCGACCACATGTGAATATTCACTTGGGCTAACACCAGTATGTAACCTACCTCAAATATTACACCATATAAATGTACTCGGTAGTGGCATAAAGCAATAAATACTGTTAAAAGTTTTAGCATATGAATAGAATGGTAATAGTATGTATAACCCGATCTAGAAATTTGAAATCAGTCTCAAATCTTTATTTGTAGAAGGTGGTAAAGTTGTGAATTATGTTGCCCATAGAATGTGAATTTCTATACTTTGATTTTGGAGCAATTTCCATGTAATTTCCATAAATTATCGTACTCCAAAATATGTATAAAAGTGCGTTGTTTGAATTAACAAAGAGTGTACCAAAAAAGAAAAGAGATGTGTAAGATATGGATATCATTTTTCATAGTTTACACTATCTATCTAAATAAAAGAAAACAATTAATTCTTTGTAATTTCAAACATGGCAAACATTTCATTTGTGGTTAATTTATGGGAAATTATAATGGTAATCCTTTTTAGAAGAATAGCTTTGATAAATTAAAAATGTGGAAATAAGTGTTCTAGTTTAGAAATTGGTATACATATATAACCACGCTTAACAACTACACACACACACACATATAGCATACTTTACGATTATATATGAATTAGTTAGTAATTAACAATGGACATTGATTTCAAATTTAACTAGCAATAAATTTATAATTAATGAGAGTTAAAAAGGAGTTAAAAAGGGGACTGATTAGGAAAAGTTTAATATGGCATTTATGGAAGAATTGAATAGGAGTAATAAATGGATTTTGAATTTTGTAAAAGATTAAATGAGGATTGAATAAAGATGGTCCAATTTGATATTAATAAACAATTGTTATGGGCATATTAATTGAGGTAATGAATGGACCACATTTATTAGAAATCAAGGAGGAAAATTAATGAAAGTGGGCGATAATAGAATGACATATAAGTAATGTCCATTTTAATTCGATAAGGAGTATTAAGAAATCAACACTATTTACACCAGTTGATGATAAATAGAAACTTTCATCAAAAATTTCTTTTAAGTTTTTGGGTGTAATCACTAGTTGTTTCCCTTAGTTATTGGAAAAGCGTATGATATAGTATAAGATATGTCCTTGTTTTATCACTGTGTTGATTTTATGGATGGGACTGAAACGATTGATATATATATATATATATATTGAGAAGAAATTCAAATAAAGAAATTTTATAGGGACCCTTAACTAGCGATGAACTATAGATAAGACTGGAAGTTAATGAGGAAATTATGTTAGCAACCAGAAATAAAAGAATGCTTCAATTCTAGAAATTTTAGGATTTTGGAGACACTAAATTTTAGCTTGTAGATTATCGCCATTCAAGAAAGAGATAAATTGTATAGGGATATGAAGAGAGTTTTCTATTGGACAAGGGTAAAGAAGAAGGTAGCAGAATTTTCAGTTAGAAACAATAAGACCGTAGCCTCTCTAATATAGATTAACATCAAGGAGGTGATTCGACTTCATGGAATTCCGGTTAGCATCGTTAGTGACAGGAACCCATTATTTACTAGTGAATTTTGGAGTTTGCAGACAGCTTTAGGAACTTCTTTGAACCTTAGCACCACTTAGCACACATGCAGACCGATGGACAAACTGGAAGAGTGAATAGGATCTTGGAGGATTTGTTGAAGAGAGCTTGCATCATAGACTTTGGAGGACCCTGAGACCAGCACTTACCTTTAGTAGAATCTGCATATAATAGTCACGAATTGACGATTGGTATGGCACCCTTTGAAGCGCTTTATGAGAGGCAATGCAAATCGCCAAATTATTGGTGGAAAATCACTGACAATATCCTATTCGGACCAGATTTAATTTGCGAGACTTTGAAAAGATAGAGTTGGTTAGGCAGTATGTAAAGGTTATAGGATTTTTAAAGTCGGGAAAGTTGGCACTAAGATTTATCGGGCCTTTTCCAATTTTGGAGAAATAGGAAACCTTGATTGTCATGTGGAGTTACCAAATAAATTAGCAGAAGTCCATGACATTTCTCATGTTTTGCATTTGAGGAAATGCCTTCATGACACAGCCATTGTGGTAGAGCCTAATCAATTAGGGGATATTGAGATGGAGCTAATGGCATCCTGTGCCATCGCACGCATTGTGGAGCACGGAACTAGGAAGCTCCGCAACAAAGAAATTAGGCTGGTCCAAGTACAATAGGGAGACAACTCTTTGAATGTACATGGGAAACTGAAGAGAAAATGAGGATCTCTCATCCCGAGCTTGTCACCGATAAACTTTTCTCTCAAAAACTAGGTTTTTGGTTGCATTGTGATTGCTAGATGGATGGTAGGAGATGGTTGCTACACTTTTCCTTATCACTTTGCACTCATGTAGAAATCTATATGCATGTTTAGGATGTTTGATACGTGCTTATATGTCACGATCACACATTTACAATAGCATTAAGCTCACTTATAATATGTTTGTAGTACATAACCATATTGCACTTTTGGTGGTGTAGATGGTTGCATAGATAACTTGGTTGTATAACATGGATGTTTATTGTGCGTTACATAGTTCACACTTTGGGAAGGTTTCAGGGACGAAATCCTTTTTAAGGGGGCAGAATATAACATACCGTAAAATCAACTGTATATAAATAAATTGAAAAAAAATAATTTAAATAAGATGGGGGCAAAAATATTTTTTTTGCAAAAGTTAGAATTTGATCACGAAATTTTAACGAACGCGATTTTTCGTCGCTCGAAAATCGACATTAATACGTTCACTGTATCAACTGCCGAGCAATCGAATGCCGGAAAACCGAATTGTTATGGAGAAAAAGAAGAGGTAGAAGAAGACAGAAGAAAAGGAAAGAATAAACAACAGAAGAACACAGAACAATATCAGAATCTCACATTCGCAGCGGAACAACATATAATAGATAAATGAATAATCTTTAAATCAATGAACTATATCATTTTACACATTACATCATCAGAGTTTACAACAACAATATACTACACAACTGGACAGTTATATAAACTTGTCCTCATACAGAATACACAGCGGAATAAATAATATCATATACAAATGCTACGTCTCGCCATCCAGCTCGCCACTTGAGCTTCACAGCATCTCCTGAATCCGGAATGACCTGATAACCTGACTCTACACTGCCCGTGTGGAAATTGGTGGGCACCCAGAGTTTAGGAAGGAAACAATAAACTCCAGGTCAGTCATGGTGACTGGTGTGAGAACTAAAACAGTTATTATTTTTAAAACACAACAACAACAAAGCAAGTAGAAAATATCCGCAATGCTTTTGGAAAATGAAACTACCATAAGACCTCCCGCCACACACACAATGCAAACGCAAAATTGGAGGAGATTTCTTCTTATGATAGTCAAACATGCTTACTACGCAAAATCATTAGATATTATTACTAGTGCATAGTGTCGAAATCATTTCGAAAGTATAATATTAATCTTAGCCAACATACAACCATTATTCTATGCCTACTATAGCTAACATCTAAACAGTGGTGACCACCTTAAGTAAATGGCAGGTTCTTCAAATAAAACCGTACAACGTTCGTATTGGAAGATGGATTTCCAACAAATGGTCAAGCTAAGGAACTTCCTACCGCTATATGGGATCGCCTCTGGATGGACGTCCCGAGAACTAACTAGCTCTCTGCCAACACAAGGCCGGGTTATCCCTGTAACTAGGTAACTCACGAATATGCCATCCCCCGGTCCTTTGGGACCTTTATCCGAGGCGCCTCGATAAACACACAGTCACACAATAAATGAGATCGGAGTATCCACATAGGTTAAATACCAGGGCTCCATACCTGATACCACCCTTTTCCAGAAGGAAATGACATACCCTAAAGGGCGCAACCCTCATAACCTTGCCGCATATTCCTGTTTCGACCATTTCCGGGTTGTGAGGTCCGAAGAGGTCTCGTCCACAAAGCTATGCTTTTTCACAAAGCCACGCTTTGATCACAAATGATCAATAAATGATCATCACACAGCAACACTCAGCATGCCACATTACCAAATTGGGAGTATATCACTAATAAATTTCAACTACATAACCTCTGAGCTCGTACGTCTCAGAGAAGGGTGTTAAGCTAAGAGAATAAATTCTCCGCCACCAAAAGAAATGTATTTGAAAGAAATCAGCTTTATATCTCAAAATGTAATGTTAGACATGTAACCATACAAGTCTGTTCCGGGTTCGAACAGAATCGAAGGCACTTCCGAAGAAGCCCTTGCAATCCGGGTATCCACAATCCCGATAAAACTTCCCATCACAAAGGAAATCTCTATACCGTAGCTAACGGTGCAGAGACAATCGATAGGTCATCCTATTGTTTTCACAAATACCCAGTCTTCACCATCGGTCTTCAATACAATCCATATCGTCGTATCACTAATTCGGAATGGGTTATATGACACAAAGGTCTTTTCCCGGCTAACCCGAATAGTGAGCACAATATTTAAAACATATGGATATAGGGATTTCAATTAAGTCACAACTTATTACCCAAATCCTTTCCTTTAAATGGTTTAAACAAATTACCATTTTAAATCTTTAAACAAAAAGATTTACTTCACAAAGTTTACCCAGTTTCACAAAGATTCATTCACCGATTTTCAAATCAATTTCCATTTAAATTGGATTAACCCATTAAATCTTAAACTAAGGTTTAATTTATAGCTTTCAAAACTATTCAAAATTCAAGTCTTTTATAATATAAAAGATACACCTTTTAAAATCGTCTTTAATTTCAAAATAAAGTTTAATCATCTTCACAAAGGTTAATTCATAGTTTTTTTTTTCTCAAACTGTGACGACCGCCCATAACCCCTGCACTGAACCTAGAGAAAGTGCGCTGTAAAGTGTGCCAGGCAGCCATGGACGATTGTCAGGGTAAATTAAAACAACAGAATCTATCGTATTACTCACAGCGCATGGACAAAATACAATAGAACATATATATAGTGAAGCTTCACAGAATAGAATCTCATCAATAAAACTTCATAATAGTTGAATACAAACATCTGAACAGTCAATACAACAAGCCTCACTACATAACACTCAGAGAAAATACAAACAGCGGAACACCCAGTACATATAATAAGAAGATAATATGCAACCCTCCAGCTCGTCTTCGATATCAACACCGTGGAAAGCAAGAACAGCACCTGTCACCTGCTACCTAGTCTGCCCATCCCAAAATGGACGAACAGCCCAAGGCAATAAGAGTTAAACATAAATCCTTGAGTCAGACAACAGTCTTAGTGAGCAGTAAATTAACTAACAACATACCAAGAGAGCATAAAGGAAAAGGAATAGGAATACAACCCTCCCACTCCACCTCTTTCTACAGTGATAGCCCCCAGACACACACTAAGTAGAAGCAAACATAACAGAGCATACAATTTAAAGTAAAGCAATTATCACTCGAGTCAAGGGCGATGTTTTCAAAGTACAAACCCCCAAGGCCTAAACCAAGATCAGATAAGCACCCAGAAAATACCGCTCTTAAGATCGAATGACGATACAACCAAACATCCATGACTCTGGGTATCACTGTTATCATTGCTTCGATACCACCGTTAATTGAATGACCGGCACATTCTTTCAGCCGTCCGTCAAGGGCTAATGGAAACCCCGGTTCTAGACATTACTCCCGCACGTCGTCGTGACCCGTGCCTAGGACTATCGAATCTTCCCAGAGTACTTGACTACCAATCAGTAGCCTTCAGGGACTATCGAATCTACCCAACGTACTCTTGCTTTGAGCATGATAGAACCTTCAACAACGATGAGATCTCAGCCTTCTAGTCATCCTCCTCGACGACTATTTTCATACTAGCTCAAGCGCCTCTCGAGCCAACCATTATCCTCAACTCGAACCATATCACCGAGTTATCAACATGCTTGGAATGATCCCGTCTGGATTAGACCAAGACTATCTCATATCATGCTTCGCCTCATCATTATCATAGCAAAGCTCCATCTCAACATCATCATCAAATCTATCCATATGAGCTTCATCATCCGCTACATATGCCACGAGCAGCTTCTCCAATTCAAGAGCCTTTCCCTTAGCTTTGAATCATCTTTGGTCTAAATCAAATCATCAATCATCTAATTCATAGCAATCAATCAAGTCAAACATTAATCCAAGTAATCAGGCATTCAAATATGGTCTAAATAGACAATTATAACAATAATGGCAACTTCGTAATTAAAGAGTCAAAAGTCTAACAAGCATGAAAACATGAACAATATCTCTATAATCTTGATGAATGAACTTGCATAGGTTAACACTTAGTAAAATGGATGTCAAATCATCATGAACAATGGATCTATATGGATCTATACTTAGGTTTACAAGAATGCATGGAAATCACAACTTTAACACAAAATCAAGCCAACGATCCAATATACTCCTTTGGATCCATGTGAGAGATAATCACAACTCACCAAATCACCTAAACACCTCACAAGAAACCCACTTTAGATCTGGACAGCGAAGGATCTAACTTGATCTATCACCAATCCGCTTCAAACGATGAAATCTCACTTCAATGAATGTAGATCTTAAATCTAAGCTCTTGAATCTTCAATTTGATCTTCAACTTGGATGGATGGAATCACTAGATTAGAGTGGAGAAAAGAAGTGAAGAAGTGTAGAAGTCGAGCTCTCAAAATGGCAGCACTTCGTCGCTTCGAAATCCGGATCCCAAAAATGAAGAGAAACCCTCCTATTTATAGGCTGATTTCCCCCTTAGGTCGCTCGGAGTTAGGTCGTCCACGACTTACGACCTAAAACCCCCACGACCTAAAAAGCCCATGACTCAACAATACCAGCCTTCGACCTAACACTTAAGCGCTTAGCGACCGAACGACTTAACACCTAAGCGCTTCTACGACTTACGACCTATCACTGCGCACGACCTAACAGGTCCATCGACCTAACACCTGTGCGCTTATACGACCTAACACTTAACAGCTTAACCCTAGGTCGCTCGCGACTCAGCGACCTAACCCCTTAAACCTTTACGCGACCTAAAACAATGCGCATCCACGACCTAACTATACACAGTACTATCATAGGTCGTCTACGACCTACTACTCAAGCTACAGCGACTCAACTGTCTCCAACTTAAGGCTTAATAGATCTTACGACCTATCCCTGACACGCTCCTAAGTCGCTCACGACTTAATTTCCTTAGGTCGCTAACTCGCTTACCCTCTTAGGTCGCTAACTCGCTAACCCTCTTAGGTCGCTAACTCGCTAACCCTCTTAGGTCGGAAATCCTTAGGTCGTCTAATTCTATAGGTCGCTCCAATACTTAGGTCGTCCACTCGACCTAACCTATCCCACAACCTAGGCTATCACACGACCTATCTCCCATACGACCTATCCTAAACTCCTTAGGTCGTCTACCCCTTAAGTCGCTCCACTTCTTAGGTCGCCTACTACGACCTAACCACCATACGACCTAAGACTTAACTCTGGACAACTTATCAACCATGCGACCAAATGTCAATTGTTTTACGATGTTTCGATCCGTAAAAATACGGGTCGTTACACAAACTATTTACAATTTCATTTCAACTTGAAATGTTTCGATACTAATTGGAAATCTTTTCACTTTATGAAAGCTATTATTATATGAAAACGGATAGTTTTCGTTTCGGGAAAAACTGGTTACAATTACACAGGTTAAAGCCATCCAAGAATAAAACTTGAATTTAAATTTAAATTTCCAAAACCATATTTTAATTGGTTAAAAACCCATATAAACACCTTTTATACTTAAAAAATCTTTTAAACCAAAATTCCCAATTCATTGAATTCAATTTCAAAATATTGAATTCAAACATAAATCAAATGATTTAAATTCCTATTCTATTTAGTTATTTAAAAATAACTTTTATTTTTGAAACTCGTTTTCAAAAGCTTCCAATGCCAATTCCAAAACTATTTTGGATGCAAAAATTCAATTTTCCAAAATTGATAAAAATCTGTGACTTAACCGATTTCCATGTGAAATCCACATTTGTGTGTGTATTGTGTAGTCCAAGGGTTTAACACAATAGTGCAACAACATTCAACCATCACAGATCAAATATAACAATATAATTGATAAGCTGTATAAATTATAACGCTTATCTTTCATTTACAGATCATAGATATATCGCAGATAAACAAATTATAGATCACACACAAAACAGGATATATCACAAAGCATCACATATTAAAGATATCAAACAATTCGACATCCAATATAATCCAAACATCCATACGTAGGATTAATTCACTTATCTGATTAATTCAAATCAGATAAATTTTAATAAATCAATTTTACTAGTTATAGTAAAATTAATAATCAATTAATTTCAAATTGATTTTCAAATTTATTTCAAAACACCAAATCAAATTTCCAAACATTTCCAAAAGATTTCCCTTTTTAAAATAAATTTCTTTATCTCTTCAAATCTATTTAAAAATCCCAAATTTAGATAAATTCTTCAGTTTATAGAAAATATTTCCAAAATCCATTTATTAAGCCCTTTATCCCAAATTTGAAATTAAATCCAATATAATTCAAAAATAAAACTTTTATCTTATAAATCTCCTTTTAAATTTATCCAATTATCAAAAACAAATTTTTCGATAAATTTTCAACTTATATTTTCAAAAATCCAATTTTACTTATTTCTGGTATCCATCGATACCAAAAATATATTCGGCTAATTCATAGCCGTCAACAATTTCAATCACAATATAATCACACGGCGATTATAAATAATCAACACACAACATTGAAATAAATTCAAATGTTTGAGGAATCCAGTTGGATCCCTCCAACCTGTTTCCCTGCATCCACAGATGTTAGCACAATACCAATTCCACTTCAAAGTGAAATTATCGCGGTATATGGGATTTATAAATATTATCCGCTATTATGCGGCGCAATAGGGTCTCATCCGCTATATAATGCGGGAAATCAACTCCAAATACATATATAATACCAATTCCACTTCAAAGTGAAATATCGTGGTATATGTTTTTAATAAATAACCTCCGCTTAATATACGGCGTATAGGGTCTATTTAACACAATAGATAACAAATTATCATCCAATTCACACAATCAACATAATCAAGCAATTTTAAATCTAACTATTTAAAATTTAAATCGAAACAAAATATTTGATTGAGTGAGAAGCTCTCACCTTTGCTTTTATGACGGTTGCAGTATTTTATTTCGGATACAATTAAACAGACGTTTAATTTTACCCAAAATTTTCACTGTCTCCAATCAACTCCAAATCAGCTCCATTGCGAAGAGCTCATCAGTACGGTTCCAACGCAAAAAGTTTCGTCAGAAAAGGACCTCGTATGAAGAAGTTATGATATTTTAAAGTTTGAACGAATTTATATAAATCAATTTCAATATTTATTTTTGTTTTTCAAACCCTACAATCAAATCTGGCCACACGTTTCCACAAAACAAGATCTGGCCGTGTGTTTAGCTTCTTCCCCAACCGCTCATTCACGTTTGAACGAACGAAGACAACAACCCATTAGCCGCCAAGCTTCATCAATTTTCGTGACCTCCTCTTTGATCGTGACGACGATCCAACACCTTCAAACGAACGGCCACAAGCCCTCCTTCCTTCGGTCGCAACCCCATGGAACTCGGCTATCCCCTTGTCTTGATTTTTGTGCACGAATGCGGGTGCTTTGATCTCGATTTCCCATTGATTCGTTGCTTCGTTTTCGATCATCACCGTATGGAATCGAAGCTCTCGACGAGCTCTTTAACTTTGTAGTTGATCGTATTTGCTAATTCTTTACGGTTTAAGAGAGATTAAGAGGAGAAGAAGATGAAATTCTGGCCATAGAAATGAAGGTGGCGGCTGGGCATTGAAACCCTAGATGTTTTGCAAAAGCGAAAAAGTGAGGGCTTTTATAGTAAATTTGCAAAACAGTATTCATCGAAAATTTTCCGAACTCGAAATCAAGCGTGTCGGCTTGCGTTTCTAAGGTTTACCCCGCGTTCCGAACACAATGGAACTTGTTTCCGGAGCTAATTCGGTCGTATGTGCGAGTTACGGAATTAAACGATCAAAATTAAATCAAATCGATTTAAACCAATTTCGATGCGTTTTGGCTTGCCCCGGACAAACCGTAAACCCGATTGACATGAAATTTGAAACCTTACAATAATTTCACATTACGGATCCGATGAAACTGGTTTCATCGAAATCTGAGACTATTTGAAAAATGGTCATTTTTACTCGTCAATTAAATATTAAAATATTCAATTTTCACAATTTAACTTAAAATTCAATTTTAAAAGTTCACAAACATCATTATAACTCCAATATGATTTAATATAACCTTTTAAATCATTTTTAATCACATTTAATTCAGATTTCAATTATCTACCCAATTTCAAGTATTAAATTAATAATTTAATAGCCCAATTAAATCACTATATCGAAATAAAATTAATTCGACTTCCAAATCTTACTTATTAATATTTAAAATAAATTAAATATATGAATTTCAAATGACGGAAATTCTGGGTCGTTACAAACTTCCCTCCTTAAAAGAATTTCGTCCTCGAAATTGCAAAGTAAGAAAAATACTCCAATTTCATTAACCTTTCAGGAATCCATTTCGTGAAAATTTTATATTCACCTTTTACAAACCTTTAACTTCAACCAAAGCAGTGGTTTCCATTTTCTAGTTCAATTCCCACGTTTTTATTTCAATTTGGAAATTGACTTTCCCTTAACAAAATTTTTTCAAAATCTTCAAAAATTTTCTAACGCCTTAAATTTTCAGAAAAATTCGCCATAGCCTCCTTTGCGCGGTTCGATCGTAGTAGGATCACAATAGACATAAATATATATACATCGACCCACCCGGTCGAAAAAGCAGAAAAACAGTTCATATTTCCTATTTTTATTGCGTAGGCGTACCTTTTAGCATTTTTAAGCAAAGCAGTTATTTATTTAGCATTTTAGCGCAACCAAATCCAACCGAACGGCAGCCACCGCACCAGTACTTACTCAATTTAAACATGTAAGTAACATATATACAAAGTTATTAACAATTTTACTCTTTTAAACAACTACAACACTTGCATATCAAAAGAAATGCATACTAACAAGGTTTATAAGCAACTTATATAATTCCGACACTATTTGTAATTGTTTACAACCAATTCATATACAATGACGTTCAATTATTTATTTTCAATTAGTTTACATTCACTAATTTAAATTCAAGTTGGTTCACTTTCAATTCAAATTCAGTTACATAGCTTTCAATTTTTTATCAATTCAATTTCATTAACACTTAATGAATTTATATACAATATACAATCAACCAACAATCATATAACAACCAATGTATATTCAACACAACCAAATTAATTTAATTTACTTTACTTACATTCAATTTGGTTCAACACTTTTAATTCCAATTGGTTTAATATTAAATGGACTTCCATTGAACTTCCAATTTATTAGCTTTAATGAATTAACACTTATATCCATTATTCCACATTAATTTACTTACATTTGATTGATTAACATTCAATCCTTTTGTTAATTCAATTGCCAATTCACTTAACAAATAAATTTGAATCTCCTTTACATAATTCATGTTCACATTCATTTAATAAATTCACTTTATTAATTTACTTCGATATCAAAATCAACTTCATTTAACATCACTTAAGTTATATTCCATTTCAAATTTCCACTTATAAATCGAATTCAGATTTTGTTTTCCTTAACAAAATTGTTTAACCATTTCTTTTACAATTGGTTTTGCTTACATTCACTCATTTTATAAGTTACACAACTTATTTATTCAACTTCCAAATCATACTATAAGTATAAAACTCATTTCACTTATAACTGTCAATTACAACTTGCATTTTTAATTCAAATTTTGTTTATCACAACAAAACTTCAAATTTTCAATTTATTATGGTGGCAAATCAATCACACAGAAACTCGAAAATGATACTGATGATGCTGCAGTCATCACCCTTATTATTTTCCAGCAACGATAGTGAATTCAGTGCTTAAATTCTTTCAAAAATTTTCCTTTTAATTTATAAATCCTTTTCTCATATAATTTCACTATTTTTATTTTACTTATACAAGATTATTTCACAATTGTAAATCATCTTAATTATAATTCCATACTTATAATTCATTTCTTATATACTTCATTCTTTTACAATTGTTGTTTTTATTTAGATTATTCAAACAACTTTCATTAATTTATATACATTTTCACATTTTCAACAATCAAACAATTCAATTTTATATACACTTTAACAATTTCTGAAAAATTATTTCCTTTATATACAAAATATAATCGAGGTAAAATTATTACATTTACCCAATTTAAAATGATACTATGTCGACTTGCCTCGTTTAAGTGTTTAGAAACCCCTATCGATAATATGGCGTCCCACATACCGACCAGAATTCACAAACAGCTCAACGGATAAGCAAACACAATATAAAACATTTTCATATTCACTAACAAATACGCACTCGTATCTATTATTACACTCACACTCATTCTAGAGTACTACTGACTCTATCTCTAATGAGTAATACCCAACAGAGCCCAAAGTTATCGCTTAACCATATGCTCTGATACCAAATGTAACGAACGCGATTTTTCATCGCTCGAAAATCAACATTAATACGTCCACTGTATCAACTGCCGAGCAATCAAATGCCGAAAAACCGAATTTTATGGAGAAAAAGAAGAGGTAGAAGAAGACAGAAGAAAAAGAAAGAAGAAACAACAGAAGAACACGGAACAATATCAGAATCTCACATTCGCAGCGGAACAACATATAATAGATAAATGAATAATCTTTAAATCAAAGAACTATATCATTTTATACATTACATCATCAGAGTTTACAACAACAATATACTACACAACTGGACAGTTATATAAACTTGTCCTCATACAGAATACACAGCGGAATAAATAATATCATATACAAATGCTACGTCTTGCCATCCAGCTCGCCACTTGAGCTTCACAGCATCTCCTAAATCCGGAATGACCTGATAACCTGACTCTACACTGCCCGTGTGGAAATTGGTGGGCACCCAGAGTTTAGGAAGGAAACAATAAACTCCAGGTCAGTCACGGTGACTGGTGTGAGAACTAAAACAGTTATTATTTTTAAAACACAACAACAACAAAGCAAGTAGAAAATATCCGCAATGCTTTTGGAAAATGAAACTACCATAAGACCTCCCGCCACACACACAATGCAAACGCAAAATTGGAGGAGATTTCTTCTTATGATAGTCAAACATGCTTACTATGCAAAATCATTGGATATTATTACTAGTGCATAGTGTCGAAATCATTTCGAAAGTATAATATTAATCTTAGCCAACATACAACCATTATTGTATGCCTACTATAACTACCATCTAAACAGTGGTGACCACCATAAGTAAATGGCAGGTTCTACAAATAAAACCGTACAAGGTTCGTATTGGAAGATGGATTTCCAACAAATGGTCAGGCTAAGGAACTTCCTACCGCCATATGGGATCGCCTCTGGATGGGCGTCTCGAGAACTAACTAGCTCTCTGCCAACACAAGGCCGGGTTACCCCTGTAACTAGGTAACTCACGAATATGCCATCCCCCGGTCCTTTAGGACCTTTATCCGAGACGCCTCGATAAACACACAATCACACAATAAATGAGATCGGAGTATCCACATAGGTTAAATACCAGGGCTCCATACCTGATACCACCATTTTCCAAATGGAAATGACATACCCTAAAGGGTGCCACACTCATAACCTTGCCGCATATTCCTGTTTCGACCCTTTCCAGGTTGTGAGGTCCGAAGAGGTCTCGTCCACAAAGCTACGCTTTTTCACAAAGCCATGCTTTGATCACAAATGATCAATAATTGATCTTTGCTAGATTATTCTACATTGTTCCGGAGTTTGGCTCTGATACCAAGCTGTGACGCCCCACCTCTATACTCACACTAGCCAAGGACATTACGGGGTAATGCCGTCAACTAGCATGAAGAATAAGGCTGTTGAGGAGCGACCATCTGTGTAATTGCTTTGTGCGAGTACCGTTATGTCAGAAAATTATAACTTACATTTCATTTCAAGAGGAAATCCGACATATCAAATACAAACTTAAAGCTACCACACAGAGGCTATGTGGACTTCGGAAATAAATATAGAAATAAACATAACACAAATCAGTCACAGATATTCATATCACAAAGGCGGAAACAGATATGAATATAACACATAGAAGTGTACATCAAAGTAGTGGTCAAACTAGATCCACTACATCACAAAAGAATAGATACAAATGCTAGACAAAAGAATAAGTATAGATCAAGGAGTCTCTATCTCGAATGTATAACAACAAAAACTACTAAGCTAAAGTAGTTAGCAAAAAGTCAGGTGACGAGCCCTGATAAGAAGTCAAGCAGAAGCACCTGAAATACCTCGGTCTGACCCGAGTATTATTTAAGAAGAAAATAATAAACGGATCAGTATAGCTATAAATATCATATAAAATGGGATAGGATAAGAGATATGACCAAAAACGTATGATAACAAAAATACCATACTGTGACAAGTATACATAAGGTAACAACAAAAAATCATACAATATCTCAAATATTCTCAAACACTAAAAAGAATGTCATATTCTTTAAATTATTCACCAAAACACAAATATTGATAGAGCTTATCAATGCAATCCACGAAAATCGGTGAAACACAAATTCTAGAAATCGTCAACTAGAAATCCAGAAATCACAAAAAGGGGAAGGCTTATCACAAACGAGAGTATGAAAACTCCCCAACACGTATATCACAAATGAGCCAGAGCTCCTCCAAACAGGGTATAGTCCCCCCTTGCGGACTATGAGCCAAAGCTCCTCCTATGAGCCGAAGCTCCTCCAAACAGGGTATAGTCCCCCCTTACGGACTATGAGCCAAAGCTCCTCCTATGAGCCGAAGCTCCTCCAAACAGGGTATAGTCCCCCATTGCGGACTATGAGACAAAACTCCTCCAAACAGGGTATAGTCCCCCTTTGCGGACTATGAGCCGAAACTCCTCCAAACGGGGTACAGTCCCCCCCCCCCCCAACGAGGACAAAGAGACATCGCACATCGCTAGTCTAAATCACCAAAGGATGATCATTGATCGATAAGTGTAAATTACAGTAAGCTAGTAAATAAATGAGTTAAGCTTCATGTCCCATAACCACTAGCTTAACTTAAATATTTACGAACAAATTGTAGATTTCCACTCGAAAATTGTCACAAGGGTTCAATCGAACAAGTCCAAGAATTAACCGACGAAGTAAACGCAAGCGTTTCGTACCACTTGTTTTGCTAAGCCGTTTAATTAGATTTCTCATACGAATGAGGTAAAGGTTTGTATATACTAATAGATTGGAAAACGGATTTAGAAACGAGCTTTATATCTAAAATAGTGTCGAAATCATTTTTGCAAAAGAGTTTTAGTATTTACTACTGGTATAGAAACCTTTGTGTTTTAAAGTGACAAACCACAGAAATGATTGTAGAAACAATCAATCACCAAAAATTCACATACGAGTATGTGAATTAAATCCATAAAAATCGATATCAAATCCATCAAATGGATATTCCAAAAATCCAAAGAAAGAAGTCATCAAAGTCGATAATAAGTGATAGCAACTATTCGGATCAACAAAAACCGATTAAAATTGGAAATTCACACAAAACAGCCCAAAATAGGCAAAATGCACAGTTCCAGATGTCTGGTTTAGAATCCAGACATCTGGATTTGTTCTTTGGAAATAATCCAAAAAACCCCTAGACGTCTGAAATTCCAAGGCAGATGTCTAAGACCAAACCAGACGTCTGAACCTTTATTTCAGACTTCTGGAATTGGTTTCTGCCATTTTTTTATTTTCTGCGTTCTATATTTGTTTTCTCTCCAAGTCTAAACCAGACGTCTGGACTTGATAACCAAACGTCTGGTCACCTGGTCTGGGCAACAATTTGCCTAGGCCAAAGCGTTTCGGAAGCGATCGGACGAGCAATGACGACTAGGGATTTATGCCAAGCGACAACCCAGCCTTATAGGCTCTTCGATACACCCCAAATATCATGTCCAAACATCCATAGTAGGATTTTCATAAAATTGGATCAAAACACCAAAATTTGGAAAATTCACCAAATCAATTCAAATCAAAAGCAAATGAACATGCACAAATATTAGGAATTCATACCTAACAACAATGAAAGTTATAGGCGTAGATGTGAGTTAGAGAACTCACCTTTAAAACTCAAAGACAACAAATGAGAAGCTTTAAAACAAAGCAAGACCAATTCCTCTTCAATATACCTCTAAAATCTTCAATCTATTATCAAAGGTGAAGTTTTTCCTAAGTTAGGTTATAGGAATTTCTGTAAATTGAAGAGAGATAGAGATGGAGAAGATGAAGAGGATGCTTACTTAAGCTTCTCCTTGATTTTGAACTTGAATTTGAGTTTCCTAAATAAAACCAGGGTTTAGGAATTTCTATTTTCTTTTCTCTTCCCCCATTTTTACTTTAGCTTGAGAATATTAGAAAATGAGAATGAATGAAGAGGAGAGGGGGTGGAGTTAGGGTATTAAATGAGTTCATGGGCTGAAACCCAAACCCAAAGCCCAATAGAAAAATAGCGAAATTCAACTCAACTCCAAACATATCGATGCTTATACTCAAAAAAGTTGTAAACGCCATTTTGGACTCAATGGAAGTGGTCTCGAGTCCCAATTCGACAGTTTACAAAAAGTAATATTTCGGACTTTAATCCGATTAACGATGCTATATTTTAATAAAACATTTAAATATACAACCGTGAAATATGCGGGTTGTTACAATCAGTCAAAATCCCTGTTATTTGGAACATATGATTGTCAGAAAATTACTTTTGTATTAGCCTATTTTTTCGGGCGAAGTGAGGGTTATTTAGTAAAAGGAAATACCCAAGGGGAGATTCGGGACTGGACGTAGGACGGGAGGTCCGAACCAGTATAAAATATCTGGTGTGCTCGCTTTTATTATCTATCTTATTCATACTCTGTTAATTTACTTTATTTAGTATAATTATTAGTACATATTCTCACATTAGTATATAAGTGGCATTATATAAAGATCCTATGCATTTTCAGAGACAAGTTGGGTGCTTTCACCTACCTTAGTATTTTATTTCACTGTACTACTAGTATGTATACTTTAGCAATTATGAGGATAGGGTGTTATAACTATCTAGGCTGATGATGATAGTACTTAGGTTAGTGACTCTGAAATGCTATGTATCTTAGAGTAACTCCTTATAATGTCTTTTTGATAATATATGTTATCATTCCATTGTTAGATTCTGATGTCTTATTCTCTTCTTTCTTGTCCGTTTTCTTTTTACCTTTTCTTTTTATCCCAACAATATGTCTTTCTGGCAATTTGGTGTTAGACACATGAATACCATGGATGTATTAGTGTCGATGTTTGTGGGTCGATAAGGCAGGTCATTACAATTTATATTCAAGTATTTACCACATAAAATTAAGGATAATTTTAAAGAACAATGAATAATTTAACTTATACAATTTATTTGCATTTTTATATGTAAATGTTATATAATTATATGAAAATTTCTCATTCAAAATTAACTTTTAATTTCACAAAAGTCCTAAAAAAATAAAAGAAATTTGACAAAGCAGGCATATGTAAATTTGTGACAATAACTTATAGATATAAACAATACAGAGAATATTAACAAGTTATCAAAAGTAAGTAGGATCCAAGACATATCAATTTATCATGAACATATATTAAAGGGAGATGATGAAAAAATATAGATCTGAACCAAAATAAATACAATAAACATATTTTAATCAAAATAGACATAAGGGAGTTTTAAGTTACACGTGGCAAGATCAATAATTAAAAACAAGAAGTGAATCATACAAGCTCTGATTATATCAATAATATAAATACATAGGTGAATTTAAATTTGAGAATTACCTTTGGATATAGCCAAAAATCGCACCTTGAAAGTATGAAGACTCCTATATTCGATTGAATCATCTCTAGAAATTACAACAATCTAAAGAACCACATTTGTATTTATTTTATTTGATGCTTGAATTATTTAGGGAGTTTTTTCTCATTCATAAAGACATCAATCCATTAGAGGAGATAAGGAGAGCAAGAGAAAAAGGAAATGGATTTTATCAAGAAGAATGGATCTCTACAGGAGATGAATTAGCAGACATGTTTTAATTGAAAGAATGGAATTCTCAATCTTTTAATTAAAACTTAATTATTTCTCTTAATTCTCCCACTCTCTCACAACCCCTCTATCTTTACATGGTAAGGCCAAAATTACCCGCTATTAAATACATATGATTTCTATAAATCCCTTCATTCAACTATCTTTTATTTAAACCCATTTTAAAAATACACTGATATCGTATATCAATGCACACAGATATAACTATTATATATGCATTCAAATGATTACAGACAATTCCCAAACATCAAATAAATCAAATAATAATTAATATTTCTCAAATATTAATTAATTTATAAAATTTTATAAATTGATTAAATCGTGTGGTTTTTCAAAGAATTCATCATTGCGGTTGTGCGACTCAAAGGTGTAGAACCAGTCAACAATTAATATCGAATAATTCTAATATTACTTTTTACATGTCACCTTAGCTAGTAGTGTGACATTTTGGCTGAATTTATCGCTTGCACGTCTTTTCGGTAAAATCCAATTTTATCATGATAAGCAGTACTTGGTAGGAACGATTATTTACACCAATTCTCTTCGTCAAAACTATTATCACAAAACATACCATTTATGGATTTTCTATATTAAACATACTTTTAATTAAATAGTTAATTAATATAACACATTGTATCAAGTATATAATAGAATAAAAACACCTTCTATTTTGAATAAGATTGATTATCGAGTTAGCTATATGTAACAGATTACATAATTACCCTTAGAGCATTCCCCTAATCCTATCTCCCATACACCTATTTTAGTTATTCCTAATGGAATGGTAGAGTTTACTATTTATACGAATTCATGTGCTACTGACCTAGGAGCTATATTGATACAGAATTATATAGCTTCTTACGCAAGAAGACAACTAAAACCACACGAGAAGAACTACCCAACTCACGACTTGATTTAGAGGCAATTGTGTTTCCTATCAAGACGTGGTGGCTTTACTTGTTAGGAGGGAGATTCATGTTGCATATAGATTATAAATCTCTTAAATATCTCTCGCTCGAAAGGGTCTCAATCTTTGACAAGAAAGATGGTTGGAGTTCCTAGCTTCTTACAACTTTGACATATCCTATACTCGTGGAAAGGAAAATGTAGTAGCTTAGTAGAAGACATGCAACGTTGGTTACGATATTCATAGAGTGGATTATACTGAATCCATTACTAGTTTTGATTTCCGACCTAAAAGCGAACTTGAACCCAAAATATTAGCCATCATGGAAGTTTGACCTATACTTATTGAACGAATAAGTCATAGTCAAAGATGATACATAATGCCAATGAAAGTTTACGATGCCTTAGAGGCTAGGGTAGAATCAGGATATGAGGAAATACCATATAGATCATAGATGTTGCCTTGGGAAAGATAGCAAGTTATTTGTCCCAAATGTGGATGGACTTCATGAAGAAATACCTAGGGAGTGTCACCACTCTCGATTGACTCTACACCCGGGAGGAAATAAACCATATAACAATGCTAAGCATATATTTCATTGGAAAGGTGTAAAGAGAGTTAGAGTAAAGTTCATTGCCAAATGTCAGACTTACCGGCGCGTTAAAGCCGAGGTAAAAAAGCCCAATGGTCTTTATTTTCTTTAGGGATTCCTAAGTGGAAGTGGGAGCGTATATCGATGGATTCACCAATGGATTGTTTTTAACCAAAATATTCGTTTAACGCCCTGAAAGTTGTGGATTTTGAAGAGATAACAATCCTATATGATAGAATTGTATCTATCGATAGCAAATTAGTAAGAAAAAACATAAGAAGTAAGAAGAACAATGAGAAAGACAAGAGACAACAGTTATACAGTGGTTCGGCTATGTCTTTGTCAAATTGTTAATGCTTTAATGCTTGATTCACTCTAAATCTACCATAATTACATGAACAATAAGAAATTCTATTCCAAAGTTAGTAATGGTAGAGATTCCCCTAGATATGAATGATCAAGGTGCCAAGACCTTTTTTCTAGTTGAAGGTAACCTCCTATTTATAGTTATAACGGGCTGTAATTAGGCTTTTGAGCAATCATATCACACTAAAAGTCATCAACAATCTTGATCTAGAATAATAGGGAAGGAATAAACCAAATCCTAAGATTTTGATGGTGATAGAACTAGGGGTATGCCCTAGAGGAAATTATATAATTTGTTACATATATCTAACTCGATAACCAAGCTTGTTCATAATAAAGGTTTTTGATTTATTTTCTTTTGATAACAAGAGTGATGGTTAATTTTAAGTAAAGCACTGTTTTAATGTCTTGGGGCATCTAACCCAAGATCTCCAGAACAGAATCTATTGATCTAACCACTTGAGATCGTGGTCCTTAACATAAAGTTGTTTGATTTCCATTATATACTTTATTACATTATGATATATTTAATTGAGTAATCAATTAAAGTAAATTAGATAGAAAATCCTTCAATGATATGTTATATGATAGTAATTACATTCTGTTGTACAAATAAAAAGTTTATCATATTAAAAATAATATATTGCTTTGAACATTCCTAGTCAAGATGTTTCGAGATAGGATATCGATACATCTTTTGAGACTAGATTACATAACACTCTCCAAATGTTGGGCAACGTATTACTTATGGCTGCTAAAGGCACCAAAGGTTATGTACTTATAGTTATTTGATAACAATGGAATGACTCACTTGAGAGTTTTTGTTGGTTAATATAACTAAGGTCAAATAGAGATACTTGAAGTGACGATGTTACAAAGTTCCCTCGACTTACGAATACTGTGGAACTTCATTGTGGACACTCCATTTTGACTATAGTTAAATTGTGGCATGGCACCTGTCAAACAAGTATAGTTAGGTCTATGTTGAAGCATTGAAGGTGAAACACTATTTAATAGAGAATTCTCCCCCTTAATTATATGAGGTTAGTATCACGATCAACAACAATCAACTCATACTCAAATTTTCTGTCCAGAGTAGTATGGTTAATAATAAATGTTGTTATTGAACTAAGGATTTTGTGTTTAGACTAATCATGTTGAATGTGGATGAAATTGGAATTTTGACCAAAACTAAATTCCATAAGTCCTAATGTTATATAGTTTTGACGAAGAGAATTGCGGTAAATAGTCGTTACTACTAGGTGTCGCTTATAATGGTAAAATTTGATCTTATCGAATAGATGTGTAAGAGATAAATTTGGTCAAAATGTAACAACACCAGCTAAGGAGATGTGTGAATTTTAACATTCGAATTGTTCGATATTAATCACTGACTATATGAATCGCACCATAATGATGAATCCATCGAAAACCACACAATTTAATTAACTTATAATCATTGTAAATTAATTAAATTAATTAAATTAATTAATATTTATTAATTATGAATTATCATATTTTTTATTTGATGTTTCAATGCCATTAGTATTTAATGAAGTGCTTATATATAATGTTATCAATAAAATATTTGATTTTGATTTAATCAATTAAATACTAAGTGGATTTGGGAGTTGTTGAAGGCCCATGAAGCCTTCATTATAGCCAGCCAAAGAGAGAACGAGGGGATAAGTTTAAATTCTATTTGGAAAGGCAAAGGAGAAATTAAAGAAAGGAATTAAATCTCCATCCTTTACTCTTCTTTATGACTCGCTTAAAACACATTTATGAAATGGTATTTTGCCTTTTTCTTCATTTTTTTTGCTGCGAAAGATATCAAAAGGAGGATTTGATTGAGATTTTGAAGAAGAATCAAAGAGGGAAGTTGAAAGAGGGAAATGGAAAGGTTCTAACTGTTTCTTTAAAATAGAAATTTCTTTAATTTATTCATTTAATTCACCTGATAATTCGTTTTTTTCCAACACTCCTCTATGTTCCTCTCATGGTCGAAAATCCAAGTCTTCATGGATGGAAAAATTCCCAAAATAAAGTCAGATAAACAAATTAAAAAATGGTGCTTTAAATCATTGTAATTTTTGGAGATGATTCAGTAAGATCTTAGAGTTTTATTCTTCATTCAAGGTGTGATTTTTGGCTTTATCCTATGGTAACTTCTAATTTCATTTGAATATAAAATACATGATGTTAGTGTAACTTAGTCCTCGTATGCTACTACTTTTGATTTCATGCTCATCTTGTATGTATTTTTTAGATACTAAACATTATACAACCAGTTTATATATGCTTGGGTTATCCGTTTGAATTTTGTTAATGATTTGGGTATTAATGTTTAAAGAAAACCATTTTGATTTGGAATAGATTTAAATTAATTGGTATTATTTTGTAACTTATTATATACACAAATATAAGTTACCAACATGTGTTGATTACATGAAATCAACTTGAAATTGAATATTTGTTTTGTAAATTTATTGGTTTTGTATGTAACTTTTGGTTGTTTACATATTTTAAAAGTTATTTTCAATTCAAAATTCATAAGCGGACATATATGCAAATGCAATGCCCCACCTATATACTTATGCTACCAAAGAGTATTATAGAGTAATACTATTTGGTAATATGGAGAATAAGGTGATATTGGGCGACCACATGTGAATATTCACTTGGGCTAACACCAGTATGTAACCTACCTCAAATATTACACCATATAAATGTACTCGGTAGTGGCATAAAGCAATAAATACTGTTAAAAGTTTTAGCATATGAATAGAATGGTAATAGTATGTATAACCCGATCTAGAAATTTGAAATCAGTCTCAAATCTTTATTTGTAGAAGGTGGTAAAGTTGTGAATTATGTTGCCCATAGAATGTGAATTTCTATACTTTGATTTTGGAGCAATTTCCATGTAATTTCCATAAATTATCGTACTCCAAAATATGTATAAAAGTGCGTTGTTTGAATTAACAAAGAGTGTACCAAAAAAGAAAAGAGATGTGTAAGATATGGATATCATTTTTCATAGTTTACACTATCTATCTAAATAAAAGAAAACAATTAATTCTTTGTAATTTCAAACATGGCAAACATTTCATTTGTGGTTAATTTATGAGAAATTATAATGGTAATCCTTTCTAGAAGAATAGCTTTGATAAATTAAAAATGTGGAAATAAGTGTTCTAGTATAGAAATTGGTATACATATATAACCACGCTTAACAACTACACACACACACACATATAGCATACTTTACGATTATATATGAATTAGTTAGTAATTAACAATGGACATTGATTTCAAATTTAACTAGCAATAAATTTATAATTAATGAGAGTTAAAAAGGAGTTAAAAAGGGGACTGATTAGGAAAAGTTTAATATGGCATTTATGGAAGAATTGAATAGGAGTAATAAATGGATTTTGAATTTTGTAAAAGATTAAATGAGGATTGAATAAAGATGGTACAATTTTGATATTAATAAACAATTGTTATGGGCATGTTAATTGAGGTAATGAATGGACCACATTTATTAGAAATCAAGGAGGAAAATTAATGAAAGTGGGCGATAATAGAATGACATATAAGTAATGTCCATCTTAATTCGATAAGGAGTATTAAGAACTCAACACTATTTACACCAGTTGATGATAAATAGAAACTTTCATCAAAATTTTCTTTTAAGTTTTTGGGTGTAATCACTAGTTGTTTCCCTTAGTTATTGGAAAAGCGTATGATATAGTATAAGATATGTCCCTGTTTTATCATTGTGTTGATTTTATGGATGGGACTGAAACGATTGATATATATATATATATATATATATATATTGAGAAGAAATGTAAATAAAGAAATTCTATAGGGACCCTTAACTAGCGATGAACTATTGATAAGACTGGAAGTTAATGAGGAAATTAGGTTAGCAACCAGAAATAAAAGAATGCTTCAATTCTAGAAATTTTAGGATTTTGGAGACACTAAATTTTAGCTTGTAGATTATCGCCATTCAAGAAAGAGATAAATTGTATAGGGATATGAAGAGATTTTCTATTGGACAAGGGTAAAGAAGAAGGTAGCAGAATTTTCAGTTAGAAACAATAAGACCGTAGCCTCTCTAATATAGATTAACATCAAGGAGCTGATTCGACATCATGAAATTCCGGTTAGCATCGTTAGTGACAGGAACCCATTATTTACTAGTGAATTTTGGAGTTTGCAAACAGCTTTAGGAACTTCTTTGAACCTTAGCACCACTTAGCACACATGCAGACCGACGGACAAACTGGAAGAGTGAATAGGATCTTGGAGGATTTGTTGAAGAGAGCTTGCATCATAGACTTTGGAGGACTCTGAGACCAACACTTACCTTTAGTAGAATCTACATATAATAGTCACGAATTGACGATTGGTATGGCACCCTTTGAAGCGCTTTATGTGAGGCAATGCAAATCGCCAAATTGTTGGTGGAAAATCACTGACAATATCCTATTCGGACCAGATTTAATTTGCGAGACTTTGAAAAGATAGAGTTGGTTAGGCAGTATGTAAAGGTTATAGGATTTTTAAAGTCGGGAAAGTTGGCATTAAGATTTATCGGGCCTTTTCCAATTTTGGAAAAATAGGAAACCTTGATTGTCATGTGGAGTTACCAGATAAATTAGCAGAAGTCCATGACATTTCTCATGTTTCGCATTTGAGGAAATGCCTTCATGACACAGCCATTGTGGTAGAGCCTAATCGATTAGGGGATATTGAGATGGAGCTAATGGCATCCTGTGCCATCGCACGCATTGTGGAGCACGGAACTAGGAAGCTCCGCAACAAAGAAATTAGGCTGGTCCAAGTACAATAGGGAGACAACTCTTTGAATGTACATGGGAAACTGAAGAGAAAATGAGGATCTCTCATCCCGAGCTTGTCACCGATAAACTTTTCTCTCAAAAACTAGGTTTTTGGTTGCATTGTGATTGCTAGATGGATGGTAGGAGATGGTTGCTACACTTTTCCTTATCACTTTGCACTCATGTAGAAATCTTTATGCATGTTTAGGATGTTTGATACATGCTTATATGTCATGATCACACATTTACACTAGCATTAAGCTCACTTATAATATGTCTATAGTACATAATCATATTGCACTTTTGGTGGAGTAGATGGTTGCATAGATAACTTGGTTGTATAACATGGATGTTTATTGTGCGTTACATAGTTCACACTTTGGGAAGGTTTCAGGGACGAAATCCTTTTTAAGGGGGCAGAATATAACATACCGTAAAATCAACTGTATATAAATAAATTGAAAAAATTAATTTAAATAAGATGGGGGCAAAAATATTTTTTTTGCAAAAGTTAGAATTTGATCACGAAATTTTAACGAACGTGATTTTTCGTCGCTCAAAAATCGACATTAATACGTCCACTGTATCAACTGCCGAGCAATCGAATGCCGAAAAACCGAATGGTTATGGAGAAAAAGAAGAGGTAGAAGAAGATAGAAGAAAAGGAAAGAATAAACAACAGAAGAACACAGAACAATATCAGAATCTCACATTCGCAGCGGAACAACATATAATAGATAAATGAATAATCTTTAAATCAATGAACTATATCATTTTATACATTACATCATCAGAGTTTACAACAACAATATACTACACAACTGGACAGTTATATAAACTTGTCCTCATACAGAATACACAGCGGAATAATTAATATCATATACAAATGCTACATCTCGCCATCCAGCTCGCCACTTGAGCTTCACAGCATCTCCTGAATCCGGAATGACCTGATAACCTGACTCTACACTGCCCCTGTGGAAATTGGTGGGCACCCAGAGTTTAGGAAGAAAACAATAAACTCCAGGTCAGTCATGGTGACTGGTGTGAGAACTAAAACAGTTATTATTTTTAAAACACAACAACAACAAAGCAAGTAGAAAATATCCGCAATGCTTTTGGAAAATGAAACTACCATAAGACCTCCCACCACACACGCAATGCAAACGCAAAATTGGAGGAGATTTCTTCTTATGATAGTCAAACATGCTTACTACGCAAAATCATTGGATATTATTACTAGTGCATAGTGTCGAAATCATTTCGAAAGTATAATATTAATCTTAGCCAACATACAACCATTATTGTATGCCTACTATAGCTACCATCTAAACAGTGGTGACCACCTTAAGTAAATGGCAGGTTCTACAAATAAAACTGTACAACGTTCGTATTGGAAGATGGATTTCCAACAAATGGTCAAGCTAAGGAACTTCCTACCGCCATATGGGATCGCCTCTGGATGGACGTCCTGAGAACTAACTAGCTCTCTACCAACACAAGGCCGGGTTATCCCTGTAACTAGGTAACTCACGAATATGCCATCCCCCGGTCCTTTGGGACCTTTATCCAAGGCGCCTCGATAAACACACAGTCACACAATAAATGAGATCGGAGTATCCACATAGGTTAAATACCAGGGCTCCATACCTGATACCACTCTTTTCCAGAAGGAAATGACATACCCTAAAGGGCGCGACCCTCATAACCTTGCCGCATATTCCTGTTTCGACCATTTCCGGGTTGTGAGGTCCGAAGAGGTCTCGTCCAAAAAGCTATGCTTTTTCACAAAGCCACGCTTTGATCACAAATGATCAATAAATGATCATCACACAGTAACACTCAGCATGCCACATTACCAAATTAGGAGTATATCACTAATAAATTTCAACTACATAACCTCTGAGCTCGTACGTCTCAGAGAAGGGTGTTAAGCTAAGAGAATAAATTCTCCGCCACCAACAGAAATGTATTTGAAAGAAATCAGCTTTATATCTCAAAATGTAATGTTAGACATGTAACCATACAAGTCTGTTCCGAGTTCGAACAGAACCGAAGGCACTTCCGAAGAAGCCCTTGCAATCCGGGTATCCACAATCCCGATAAAACTTCCCATCATAAAGGAAATCTCTATACCGTAGCTAACGGTGCAGAGACAATCGATAGGTCATCCTATCGTTTTCACAAATACCCGGTCTTCACCATCGGTCTTCAATACAATCCATATCGTCGTATCACTAATTCGGAATGGGTTATATGACACAAAGGTCTTTTCCCGGCTAACCCGAATAGTGAGAACAATATTTAAAACATATGGATATAGGGATTTCAATTAAGTCACAACTTATTACCCAAATCCTTTCCTTTAAATGGTTTAAACAAATTACCATTTTAAATCTTTAAACAAAAAGATTTACTTCACAAAGTTTACCCAGTTTCACAAAGATTCATTCACAGATTTTCAAATCAATTTCCATTTAAATTGGATTAACCCATTAAATCTTAAACTAAGGTTTAATTTATAGCTTTCAAAACTATTCAAAATTCAAGTCTTTTATAATATAAAAGATACACCTTTTAAAATCGTCTTTGATTTCAAAATAAAGTTTAATCATCTTCACAAAGGTTAATTCATAGTTTTTTTTTCTCAAACTGTGACGACCGCCCATAACCCCTGCACTGAACCTAGAGAAAGTGCGCTGTAAAGTGTGCCAGGCAGCCATGGACGATTGTCAGGGTAAATTAAAACAACAGAATCTATCGTATTACTCACAGCGCATGGACAAAATACAATAGAACATATATATAGTGAAGCTTCATAGAATAGAATCTCATCAATAAAACTTCATAATAGTTGAATACAAACATCTGAACAGTCAATACAACAAGCCTCACTACATAACACTCAGAGAAAATACAAACAGCGGAACACCCAGTACATATAATAAGAAGATAATATGCAACCCTCCAGCTCGTCTTCGATATCAACACCGTGGAAAGCAAGAACAACACCTGTCACCTGCTACCTAGTCTGCCCATCCCAAAATGGACGAACAGCCCAAGGCAATAAGAGTTAAACATAAATCCTTGAGTCAGACAACAGTCTTAGTGAGCAGTAAATTAACTAACAACATACCAAGAGAGCATAAAGGAAAAGGAAAAGGAATAGGAATACAACCCTCCCACTCCACCTCTTTCTACAGTGATAGCCCCCAGACACACACTAAGTAGAAGCAAACATAACAGAGCATACAATTTAAAGTAAAGCAATTATCACTCGAGTCAAGGGCGATGTTTTCCAAGTACAAACCCCCAAGGCCTAAACCAAGATCAGATAAGCACCCTGAAAATACCGCTCTTAAGACCGAATGACGATACAACCAAACATCCATGACTCTGGCTATCACTGTTATCATTGCTTCGATACCACCGTTAATTGAATGACCGGCACATTCTTTCAGCCGTCCGTCAAGGGCTAATGGAAACCCCGGTTCTAGACATTACTCCCGCACGTCGTCGTGACCCGTGCCTAGGACTATCGAATCTGCCCAGAGTACTTGACTACCAATCAGTAGCCTTCAAGGACTATCGAATCTGCCCAACGTACTCTTGCTTTGAGCATGCTAGAACCTTCAACAACGATGAGATCTCAGCCTTCTAGTCATCCTCCTCGACGACTATTTTCATACTAGCTCAAGCGCCTCTCGAGCCAACCATTATCCTCAACTTGAACCATATCACCGAGTTATCAACATGCTTGGAATGATCCCGTCTGGATTAGACCAAGACTATCTCATATCATGCTTCGCCTCATCATTATCATAGCAAAGCTCCATCTCAACATCATCATCAAATCTATCCATATGAGCTTCATCATCCGCTACATATGCCACGAGCAGGTTCTCCAATTCAAGAGCCTTTCCCTTAGCTTTGAATCATCTTTGGTCTAAATCAAATCATCAATCATCTAATTCATAGCAATCAATCAAGTCAAACATTAATCCAAGTAATCAGGCATTCAAATATGGTCTAAATAGACAATTATAACAATAATGGCAATTTCGTAATTAAAGAGTCAAAAGTCTAACAAGCATGAAAACATGAACAATATCTCTATAATCTTGATGAATGAACTTGCATAGGTTAACACTTAGTAAAATGGATGTCAAATCATCATGAACAATGGATCTATATGGATCTATACTTAGGTTTACAAGAATGCATGGAAATCACTACTTTAACACAAAATCAAGCCAACGATCCGATATACTCCTTTGGATCCGTATAAGAGATAATCACCACTCACCAAATCACCTTAACACCTCAAAAGAAACCCACTTCAGATCTGGACAGCGAAGGATCTAACTTGATCTATCACCAATCCGCTTCAAACGATGAAATCTCACTTCAATGGATGTAGATCTTAAATCTAAGCTTTTGAATATTCAATTTGATCTTCAACTTGGATGGATGGAATCACTAGATTAGAGTGGAGAAAAGAAGTGAAGAAGTGTAGAAGTCGAGCTCTCAAAATGGCAGCACTTCGTCGCTTCGAAATCCGGATCCCAAAAATGAAGAGAAACCCTCCTATTTATAGGCTGATTTCCCCCTTAGGTCGCGCGGAGTTAGGTCGTCCACGACTTACGACCTAAAACCCCCACGACCTAAAAAGCCCACGACTCAACAATACCAGCCTTCGACCTAACACTTAAGCGCTTAGCGACCGAACGACTTAACACCTAAGCGCTTCTACGACTTACGACCTATCACTGCGCACGACCTAACAGGTCCATCGACCTAACACCTGTGCGCTTATACGACCTAACACCTAACAGCTTAACCCTAGGTCGCTCGCGACTCAGCGACCTAACCCCTTAAACCTTTACGCGACCTAAAACAATGCGCATCCCCGACCTAATTATACCCAGTACTATCATAGGTTGTCTACGACCTACTACTCATGCTACAGCGACTCAACGACTCAACTGTCTCCGACTTAAGGCTTAATAGATCTTACGACCTATCCCTGACACGCTCCT
This sequence comes from Allium fistulosum, assembly GCA_030737815.1. Lineage (NCBI taxonomy): Eukaryota > Viridiplantae > Streptophyta > Magnoliopsida > Asparagales > Amaryllidaceae > Allium > Allium fistulosum. Next base: position 681,260,738 of record CM060905.1, on the reverse strand, counting down.
AAGTCGCTCACGACTTAATTTCCTTAGGTCGCTAACTCGCTTACCCTCTTAGGTCGCTAACTCGCTTACCCTCTTAGGTCGCTAACTCGCTAACCCTCTTAGGTCGCTAACTCGCTAACCCTCTTAGGTCGCTAACTCGCTAACCCTCTTAGGTCGGAAATCCTTAGGTCGTCTAATTCTATAGGTCGCTCCAATACTTAGGTCGTCCACTCGACCTAACCTATCCCACAACCTAGGCTATCACACGACCTATCTCCCATACGACCTATCCTAAACTCCTTAGGTCATCTACCCCTTAAGTCGCTCCACTTCTTAGGTCACCTACTACGACCTAACCACCATACGACCTAAGACTTAACTCTGGACAACTTATCAACCATGCGACCAAATGTCAACTGTTTTACGATGTTTCGATTCGTAAAAATACGGGTCGTTACACAAACTATTTACAATTTCATTTCAACTTGAAATGTTTCGATACTAATTGGAAATCTTTTCACTTTATGAAAGCTATTATTATCTGAAAACGGATAGTTTTCGTTTCGGGAAAAACTGGTTACAATTACACAGGTTAAAGCCATCCAAGAATAAAACTTGAATTTAAATTTAAATTTCCAAAACCATATTTTAATTGGTTAAAAACCCATATAAACACCTTTTATACTTAAAAAATCTTTTAAACCAAAATTCCCAATTCATTGAATTCAATTTCAAAATATTGAATTCAAACATAAATCAAATGATTTAAATTCCTATTCTATTTAGTTATTTAAAAATAACTTTTATTTTTGAAACTCGTTTTCAAAAGCTTCCAATGCCAATTCCAAAACTATTTTGGATGCAAAAATTCAATTTTCCAAAATTGATAAAAATCTGTGACTTAATCGATTTCCACGTGAAATCCACATTTGTGTGTGTATTGTGTAGTCCAAGGGTTTAACACAATAGTGCAACAACATTCAACCATCACAGATCAAATATAACAATATAATTGATAAGCGGTATAAATTATAACGCTTATCTTTCATTTACAGATCATAGATATATCGCAGATAAACAAATTACAGATCACACACAAAACAGGATATATCACAAAGCATCACATATTAAAGATATCAAACAATTCGACATCCAATATAATCCAAACATCCATACGTAGGATTAATTCACTTATCTGATTAATTCAAATCAGATAAATTTTAATAAATCAATTTTACTAGTTATAGTAAAATTAATAATCAATTAATTTCAAATTGATTTTCAAATTTATTTCAAAACACCAAATCAAATTTCCAAACATTTCCAGAAGATTTCCCTTTTTAAAATAAATTTCTTTATCTCTTCAAATCTATTTAAAAATCCCAAATTTAGATAAATTCTTCAGTTTATAGAAAATATTTCCAAAATCCATTTATTAAGCCCTTTATCCCAAATTTGAAATTAAATCCAATATAATTCAAAAATAAAACTTTTATCTTATAAATCTCCTTCTAAATTTATCCAATTATCAAAAACAAATTTTTCGATAAATTTTCAACTTATATTTTCAAAAATCCAATTTTACTTATTTCTGGTATCCATCGATACCAAAAATATATTCGGCTAATTCATAGCCGTCAACAATTTCAATCACAATATAATCACACGGCAATTATAAATAATCAATACACAACATTGAAATAAATTCAAATGTTTGAGAAATCCAGTTGGATCCCTCCAACCTGTTTCCCTGCATCCACAGATGTTAGCACAATACCAATTCCACTTCAAAGTGAAATTATCGTGGTATATGGGATTTATAAATATTTTCCGCTATTATGCGGCACAATAGGGTCTCATCCGCTATATAATGCGGGAAATCAACTCCAAATACATATATAATACCAATTCCACTTCAAAGTGAAATATCGTGGTATATGTTTTTAATAAATAACCTCCGCTTAATATACGGCGTATAGGGTCTATTTAACACAATAGATAACAAATTATCATCCAATTCACACAATCAACATAATCAAGCAATTTTAAATCTAACTATTTAAAATTTAAATCGAAACAAAATATTTGATTGAGTGAGAAGCTCTCACCTTTGCTTTTATGACGGTTGCAGTATTTTATTTCGGATACAATTAAACAGACGTTTAATTTTACCCAAAATTTTCACTGTCTCCAATCAACTCCAAATCAGCTCCATTGCGAAGAGCTCATCAGTACGGTTCCAACGCAAAAAGTTTCGTCAGAAACGGACCTCGTATGAAGAAGTTATGATATTTTAAAGTTTGAACGAATTTATATAAATCAATTTCAATATTTATTTTTTTTTTTCAAACCCTACAATCAAATCTGGCCACACGTTTCCACAAAACAAGATCTGGCCGTGTGTTTAGCTTCTTCCCCAACCGCTCATTCACGTTTGAACGAACGAAGACAACAACCCATTAGCCGCCAAGCTTCATCAATTTTCGTGACCTCCTCTTTGATCGTGACGACGATCCAACACCTTCAAACGAACGGCCACAAGCCCTCCTTCCTTCGGTCGCAACCCCATGGAACTCGGCTATCCCCTTGTCTTGATTTTTGTGCACGAATGCGGGTGCTTTGATCTCGATTTCCCATTGATTCGTTGCTTCGTTTTCGATCATCACCGTATGGAATCGAAGCTCTCGACGAGCTCTTTAACTTTGTAGTTGATCGTATTTGCTAATTCTTTACGGTTTAAGAGAGATTAAGAGGAGAAGAAGATGAAATTCTGGCCATAGAAATGAAGGTGGCGGCTGGGCATTGAAACCCTAGATGTTTTGCAAAAGCGAAAAAGTGAGGGCTTTTATAGTAAATTTGCAAAACAGTATTCATCGAAAATTTTCCGAACTCGAAATCAAGCGTGTCGGCTGGCGTTTCTAAGGTTTACCCCGCGTTCTGAACACAATGGAACTTGTTTCCGGAGCTAATTCGGTCGTATGTGCGAGTTACGGAATTAAACGATCAAAATTAAATCAAATCGATTTAAACCAATTTCGATGCGTTTTGGCTTGCCCCGGACAAACCGTAAACCCGATTGACATGAAATTTGAAACCTTACAATAATTTCACATTACGGATCCGATGAAACTGGTTTCATCGAAATCCGAGACTATTTGATAAATGGTCATTTTTACTCGTCAATTAAATATTAAAATATTCAATTTTCACAATTTAACTTAAAATTCAATTTTAAAACTTCACAAACATCATTATAACTCCAATATGATTTAATATAACCTTTTAAATCATTTTTAATCACATTTAATTCAGATTTTAATTATCTACCCAATTTCAAGTATTAAATTAATAATTTAATCGCCCAATTAAATCACTATATCGAAATTAAATTAATTCGACTTCCAAATCTTACTTATTAATATTTAAAATAAATTAAATATACGAATTTCAAATAACGGAAATTTTGGATCGTTACAAACTTCCCCCCTCAAAAGAATTTCGTCCTCGAAATTGCAAAGTAAGAAAAATACTCCAATTTCATTAACCTTTCAGGAATCCATTTCGTGAAAATTTTATATTCACCTTTTACAAACCTTTAACTTCAACCAAAGCAGTGGTTTCCATTTTCTAGTTCAATTCCTACGTTTTTATTTCAATTTGGAAATTGACTTTCCCTTAACAAAAAATTTTCGAAATCTTCAAAATTTTTCTAACGCCTTAAATTTTCAGAAAAATTCGCCATAGCCTCCTTTGCGCGGATCGATCGTAGTAGGATCACAATAGACATAAATATATATACATCGACCCACCCGGTCGAAAAAGCAGAAAAACAGTTCATATTTCCTATTTTTATTGCGTAGGCGTACCTTTTAGCATTTTTAAGCAAAGCAGTTATTTATTTAGCATTTTAGCGCAACCAAATCCAACCGAACGGCAGCCACCGCACCAGTACTTAATCAATTTAAACATGTAAGTAACATATATACAAAGTTATTAACAATTTTACTCTTTTAAACAACTACAACACTTGCATATCAAAAGAAATGCATACTAACAAGGTTTATAAGCAACTTATATAATTCCGACACTATTTGTAATTGTTTACAACCAATTTATATACAATGACGTTCAATTATTTATTTTCAATTAGTTTACATTCACTAATTTAAATTCAAGTTGGTTCACTTTCAATTCAAATTCAGTTACATAGCTTTCAATTTTTTATCAATTCAATTTCATTAACACTTAATGAATTTATATACAATATACAATCAACCAACAATCATATAACAACCAATGTATATTCAACACAACCAAATTAATTTAATTTACTTTACTTACATTCAATTTGGTTCAACACTTTTAATTCCAATTGGTTTAATATTAAATTGACTTCCATTGAACTTCCAATTTATTAGCTTTAATGAATTAACACTTATATCCATTATTCCACATTAATTTACTTACATTTGATTGATTAACATTCAATCCTTTTGTTAATTCAATTGCCAATTCACTTAACAAATAAATTTGAATCTCCTTTACATAATTCAAGTTCACATTCATTTAATAAATTCACTTTATTAATTTACTTCGATATCAAAATCAACTTCATTTAACATCACTTAAAGTTATATTCCATTTCAAATTTCCACTTATAAATCGAATTCAGATTTTGTTTTCCTTAACAAAATTGTTTAACCATTTCTTTTACAATTGGTTTTGCTTACATTCACTCATTTTATAAGTTACACAACTTATTTATTCAACTTCCAAATCATATTATAAGTATAAAACTCATTTCACTTATAACTGTCAATTACAACTTGCATTTTTAATTCAAATTTTGTTTATCACAACAAAACTTCAAATTTTCAATTTATTATGGTGGCAAATCAATCACACATAAACTCGAAAATGATACTGATGATGCTGCAGTCATCACCCTTATTATTTTCCAGCAACGATAGTAAATTCAGTGCTTAAATTCTTTCGAAAATTTTCCTTTTAATTTATAAATCCTTTTCTCATATAATTTCACTATTTTTATTTTACTTATACAAGATTATTTCACAATTGTAAATCATCTTAATTATAATTCCATACTTATAATTCATTTGCTTATATACTTCATTCTTTTACAATTGTTGTTTTTATTTAGATTATTCAAACAACTTTCATTAATTTATATACATTTTCACATTTTCAACAATCAAACAATTCAATTTTATATACACTTTAACAATTTCTGAAAAATTATTTCCTTTATATACAAAATATAATCGAGGTAAAATTATTTCATTTACCCAATTTAAAATGATACTATGTCGACTTGCCTCGTTTAAGTGTTTAGAAACCCCTATCGATAATATGGCGTCCCACATACCGACCAGAATTCACAAACAGCTCAACGGATAAGCAAACACAATATAAAACATTTTCATATTCACTAACAAATACGCACTCGTATCTATTATTACACTCACACTCATTCTAGAGTACTACTGACTCTATCTCTAATGAGTAATACCCAACAGAGCCCAAAGTTATCGTTTAACCATATGCTCTGATACCAAATGTAACGAACGCGATTTTTCATCGCTCGAAAATCAACATTAATACGTCCACTGTATCAACTGCCGAGCAATCAAATGCCGAAAAACCAAATTTTATGGAGAAAAAGAAGAGGTAGAAGAAGACAGAAGAAAAAGAAAGAAGAAACAACAGAAGAACACGGAACAATATCAGAATCTCACATTCGCAGCGGAACAACATATAATAGATAAATGAATAATCTTTAAATCAAAGAACTATATCATTTTATACATTACATCATCAGAGTTTACAACAACAATATACTACACAACTGGACAGTTATATAAACTTGTCCTCATACAGAATACACAGCGGAATAAATAATATCATATACAAATGCTACGTCTCGCCATCCAGCTCGCCACTTGAGCTTCACAGCATCTCCTGAATCCGGAATGACCTGATAACCTGACTCTACACTGCCCGTGTGGAAATTGGTGGGCACCCAGAGTTTAGGAAGGAAACAATAAACTCCAGGTCAGTCATGGTGACTGGTGTGAGAACTAAAACAGTTATTATTTTTAAAACACAACAACAACAAAGCAAGTAGAAAATATCCGCAATGCTTTTGGAAAATGAAACTACCATAAGACCTCCTGCCACACACACAATGAAAACGCAAAATTGGAGGAGATTTCTTCTTATGATAGTCAAACATGCTTACTACGCAAAATCATTGGATATTATTACTAGTGCATAGTGTCGAAATCATTTCGAAAGTATAATATTAATCTTTGCCAACATACAACCATTATTATATGCCTACTATAACTACCATCTAAACAGTGGTGACCACCATAAGTAAATGGTAGGTTCTACAAATAAAACCGTACAAGGTTCGTATTGGAAGATGGATTTCCAACAAATGGTCAGGCTAAGGAACTTCCTACCGCCATATGGGATCGCCTCTGGATGGACGTCTCGAGAACTAACTAGCTCTCTGCCAACACAAGGCCGGGTTACCCCTGTAACTAGGTAACTCACGAATATGCCATCCCCCGGTCCTTTAGGACCTTTATCCGAGATGCCTCGATAAACACACAATCACACAATAAATGAGATCGGAGTATCCACATAGGTTAAATACCAGGGCTCCATACCTGATACCACCATTTTCCAAAAGGAAATGACATACCCTAAAGGGCGCCACACTCATAACCTTGCCGCATATTCCTGTTTCGACCATTTCCGGGTTGTGAGGTCCGAAGAGGTCTCGTCCACAAAGCTACGCTTTTTCACAAAGCCATGCTTTGATCACAAATGATCAATAAATGATCCTTGCTAGATTATTCTACATTGTTCCGGAGTTTGGCTCTGATACCAAGCTGTGACGCCCCACCTCTATACTCACACTAGCCAAGGACATTACGGGGTAATGCCGTCAACTAGCACGAAGAATAAGGCTGTTGAGGAGCGACCATCTGTGTAATTGCTTTGTGTGAGTACCGTTATGTCAGAAAATTATAACTTACATTTCATTTCAAGAGGAAATCCGACATATCAAATACAAACTTAAAGCTACCACACAGAGGCTATGTGGACTTCGGAAATAAATATAGAGATAAACATAACACAAATCAGTCACAGATATTCATATCACAAAGGCGGAAACAAATATGAATATAACACATAGAAGTGTACATCAAAGTAGTGGTCAAACTAGATCCACTACATCACAAAAGAATAGATACAAATGCTAGACAAAAGAATAAGTATAGATCAAGGAGTCTCTATCTCGAATGTATAACAACAAAAACTACTAAGCTAAAGTAGTTAGCAAAAAGTCAGGTGACGAGCCCTGATAAGAAGTCAAGCAGAAGCACCTGAAATACCTCGGTCTGACCCGAGTATTATTTAAGAAGAAAATAATAAACGGATCAGTATAGCTATAAATATCATATAAAATGGGATAGGATAAGAGATATGACCAAAAACGTATGATAACAAAAATACCATACTGTGACAAGTATACATAAGGTAACAACAAAAATCATACAATATCTCAAATATTCTCAAACACTAAAAAGAATGTCATATTCTTTAAATTATTCACCAAAACACAAATATTGATAGAGCTTATCAATGCAATCCACGAAAATCGGTGAAACACAAATTCTAGAAATCGTCAACTAGAAATCCAAAAATCACAAAAAGGGGAAGGCTTATCACAAACGAGAGTATGAAAACTCCCCAACACGTATATCACAAATGAGCCAGAGCTCCTCCAAACAGGGTATAGTCCCCCCTTGCGGACTATGAGCCAAAGCTCCTGCTATGAGCCGAAGCTCCTCCAAACAGGGTATAGTCCCCCCTTGCGGACTATGAGCCAAAGCTCCTCCTATGAGCCGAAGCTCCTCCAAACAGGGTATAGTCCCCCATTGCGGACTATGAGACAAAACTCCTCCAAACAGGGTATAGTCCCCCTTTGCGGACTATGAGCCGAAACTCCTCCAAACGGGGTACAGTCCCCCCCCCCCCCCAACGAGGACAAAGAGACATCGCACATCGCTAGTCTAAATCACCAAAGGATGATCATTGATCGATAAGTGTAAATTACAGTAAGCTAGTAAATAAATGAGTTAAGCTTCATGTCCCATAACCACTAGCTTAACTTAAATATTTACGAACAAATTGTAGATTTCCACTCGAAAATTGTCACAAGGGCTCAATCGAACAAGTCCAAGAATTAACCGACGAAGTAAACGCAAGCGTTTCGTACCACTTGTTTTGCTAAGCCGTTTAATTAGATTTCTCATACGAATGAGGTAAAGGTTTGTATATACTAATAGATTGGGAAAGGGATTTAGAAACGAGCTTTATATTTAAAATAGTGTCGAAATCATTTTTGCGAAAGAGTTTGAGTATTTACTACTAGTATAGAAACCTTTGTGTTTTAAAGTGACAAACCACAGAAATGATTGTAGAAACAATCAATCACCAAAAATTCACATACGAGTATGTGAATTAAATCCATAAAAATCGATATCAAATCCATCAAATGGATATTCCAAAAATCCAAAGAAAGAAGTCATCAAAGTCGATAATAAGTGATAGCAACTATCCGGATCAACAAAAACCGATTAAAATTGGAAATTCACACAAAACAGCCCAAAATAGGCAAAATGCATAGTTCCAGACGTCTGGTTTAGAATCCAGACATCTAGATTTGTTCTTTGGAAATAATCCAAAAAACCCCTAGACGTCTGAAATTCCAAGGCAGATGTCTAAGACCAAACCAGACGTCTGAACCTTTATTTCAGACGTCTGGAATTGGTTTCTGCCATTTTTTTAATTTCTGCGTTCTATATTTTTTTCTCTCCAAGTCTAAACCAGACGTCTGGACTTGATAACCAAACGTCTGGTCACCTGGTCTGGGCAACAATTTGCCTTGGCCAAGATGGCCAAAGCGTTTCGGAAGCGATCGGACGAGCAATGACGACTAGGGATTTATGCCAAGCGACAACCCAGCCTTATAGGCTCTTCGATACACCCCAAATATCATGTCCAAACATCCATAGTAGGATTTTCATAAAATTGGATCAAAACACCAAAATTTGGAAAATTCACCAAATCAATTCAAATCAAAAGCAAATGAACATGCACAAATGTTAGGAATTCATACCTAACAACAATGAAAGTTATAGGCGTAGATGTGAGTTAGAGAACTCATCTTTAAAACTCAAAGACAACAAATGAGAAGCTTTAAAACAAAGCAAGACCAATTCCTCTTCAATATACCTCTAAAATCTTCAATCTATTATCAAAGGTGAAGTTTTTCCTAAGTTAGGTTATAGGAATTTCTGTAAATTGAAGAGAGATAGAGATGGAGAAGATGAAGAGGATGCTTACCTAAGCTTCTCCTTGATTTTGAACTTGAATTTGAGTTTCCTAAACAAAACCAGGGTTTAGGAATTTCTATTTTCTTTTCTCTTCCCCCATTTTTACTTTAGCTTGAGAATATTAGGAAATGAGAATGAATGAAGAGGAGAGGGGGTGGAGTTAGGGTATTAAATGAGTTCATGGGCTGAAACCCAAACCCAAAGCCCAATAGAAAAATAGCGAAATTCAACTCAACTCCAAACATATCGATGCTTATACTCAAAAAAGTTGTAAACGCCATTTTGGACTCAATGGAAGTGGTCTCGAGTCCCAATTCGACTATTTACAAAAAGTAACATTTCGGACTTTAATCCGATTAACGATGCTATATTTTAATAAAACATTTAAATATACAATCGTGAAATATGCGGGTTGTTACAATCAGTCAAAATCCCTGTTATTTGGAACATATGATTGTCAGAAAATTACTTTTGTATTAGCCTATTTTTTCGGGCGAAGTGAGGGTTATTTAGTAAAAGGAAATACCCAAGGGGAGATTCGGGACTGGACGTAGGACGGGAGGTCCGAACCAGTATAAAATATCTGGTGTGCTCGCTTTTATTATCTATCTTATTCATACTCTGTTAATTTACTTTATTTAGTATAATTATTAGTACATATTCTCACATTAGTATATAAGTGGCATTATATAAAGATCCTATGCATTTTCAGAGACAAGTTGGGTGCTTTCACCTACCTTAGTATTTTATTTCACTGTATTACTAGTATGTATACTTTAGAAATTATGAGGATAGGGTGTTATAACTATCTAGGCTGATGATGATAGTACTTAGGTTAGTGACTCTGAAATGCTATGTATCTTAGAGTAACTCCTTATAATGTCTTTTTGATAATATATGTTATCATTCCATTGTTAGATTCTGATGTCTTATTCTCTTCTTTCTTGTCCGTTTTCTTTTTACCTTTTCTTTTTATCCCAACAATATGTCTTTCTGGCAATTTGGTGTTAGACACATGAATACCATGGATGTATTAGTGTCGATGTTTGTGGGTCGATAAGGCAGGTCATTACAATTTATATTCAAGTATTTACCACATAAAATTAAGGATAATTTTAAAGAACAATGAATAATTTAACTTATACGATTTATTTGCATTTTTATATGTAAATTTTATATAATTATATGAAAATTTCTCATTCAAAATTAACTTTTAATTTCACAAAAGTCCTAAAAAAAATAAAAGAAATTTGACAAAGCAGGCATATGTAAATTTGTGACAATAACTTATAGATATAAACAATACAGAGAATATTAACAAGTTATCAAAAGTAAGTAGGATCCAAGACATATCAATTTATCATGAACATATATTAAAGGGAGATGATGAAAAAATATAGATCTGAACCAAAATAAATACAATAAACATATTTTAATCAAAATAGACATAGGGAGTTTTAAGTTACACGTGGCAAGATGAATAATTAAAAACAAGAAGTGAATCATACAAGCTCTGATTATATCAATAATATAAATACATAGGTGAATTTAAATTTGAGAATTACCTTTGGATATAGCCAAAAATCGCACCTTGAAAGTATGAAGACTCCTATATTCGATTGAATCATCTCTAGAAATTACAACAATCTAAAGAACCACATTTGTATTTATTTTATTTGATGCTTGAATTATTTAGGGAGTTTTTTCTCATTCATAAAAACATCAATCCATTAGAGGAGATAAGGAGAGCAAGAGAAAAAGGAAATGGATTTTATCAAGAAGAATGGATCTCTACAGGAGATGAATTAGCAAACATGTTTTAATTGAAAGAATGGAATTCTCAATCTTTTAATTAAAACTTAATTAATTCTCTTAATTCTCCCACTCTCTCACAACCCCTCTATCTTTACATGGTAAGGCCAAAATTACCCGCTATTAAATACATATGATTTCTATAAATCCCTTCATTCAACTATCTTTTATTTAAACCCATTTTAAAAATACACTGATATCGTATATCAATGCACACAGATATAACTATTATATATGCATTCAAATGATTACAGACAATTCCCAAACATCAAATAAATCAAATAATAACTAATATTTCTCAAATATTAATTAATTTATAAAATTTTATAAATTGATTAAATCGTGTGGTTTTTCAAAGAATTCATCATTGCGGTTGTGCGACTCAAAGGTGTAGAACCAGTCAACAATTAATATCGAATAATGCTAATATTACTTTTTACATGTCACCTTAGCTAGTAGTGTGACATTTTGGCTGAATTTATCGCTTGCACGTCTTTTCGGTAAAATCCAATTTTATCATGATAAGCAGTACTTGGTAGGAACGATTATTTACACCAATTCTCTTCGTCAAAACTATTATCACAAAACATACCATTTATGGATTTTCTATATTAAACATACTTTTAATTAAATAGTTAATTAATATAACACATTGTATCAAGTATATAATAGAATAAAAACACCTTCTATTTCGAATAAGATTGATTATCGAGTTAGCTATATGTAACAGATTACATAATTACCCTTAGAGCATTCCCCTAATCCTATCTCCCATACACCTATTTTAGTTATTCCTAATGGAATGGTAGAGTTTACTATTTATACGAAGTCATGTGCTACTGACCTAGGAGCTATATTGATACAGAATTATATAGCTTCTTACGCAAGAAGACAACTAAAACCACACGAGAAGAACTACCCAACTCACGACTTGATTTAGAGGCAATTGTGTTTCCTATCAAGACGTGGTGGCTTTACTTGTTAGGAGGGAGATTCATGTTGCATATAGATTATAAATCTCTTAAATATCTCTCGCTCGAAAGGGTCTCAATCTTTGACAAGAAAGATGGTTGGAGTTCCTAGCTTCTTACAACTTTGACATATCCTATACTCGTGGAAAGGAAAATGTAGTAGCTTAGTAGAAGACATGCAACGTTGGTTACGATATTCATAGAGTGGATTATACTGAATCCATTACTAGTTTTGATTTCCGACCTAAAAGCGAACTTGAACCCAAAATATTAGCCATCATGGAAGTTTGACCTATACTTATTGAACGAATAAGTCATAGTCAAAGATGATACATAATGCCAATGAAAGTTTACGATGCCTTAGAGGCTAGGGTAGAATCAGGATATGAGGAAATACCATATAGATCATAGATGTTGCCTTGGGAAAGATAGCAAGTTATTTGTCCCAAATGTGGATGGACTTCATGAAGAAATACCTAGGGAGTGTCACCACTCTCGATTGACTCTACACCCGGGAGGAAATAAACCATATAACAATGCTAAGCATATATTTCATTGGAAAGGTGTAAAGAGAGTTAGATTAAAGTTCATTGCCAAATGTCAGACTTACTGGCACGTTAAAGCCGAGGTAAAAAAGCCCAATGGTCTTTATTTTCTTTAGGGATTCCTAAGTGGAAGTGGGAGCGTATATCGATGGATTCACCAATGGATTGTTTTCAACCAAAATATTCGTTTAACGCCCCGAAAGTTGTGGATTTTGAAGAGATAACAATCATATATGATAGAATTGTATCTATCGATAGCAAATTAGTAAGAAAAAACATAAGAAGTAAGAAGCACAATGAGAAAGACAGGAGATGTGACGACCCGCCCTTCTCAGCCCTCGAAAATCGACACAAAATACTCAACAGTATAATATGCCGACGATCGAACGCCGGAAAAGACAGATTGTAGGAAAAGAAAGAAGGTAGAAGAAGAAGAATGAACTAAACAACATCAAAACCTCACAGTCGCAGCGGAATAAAATATAATATATAGAATAGAACTTTACACAAATCAAAACTATATCTGTTTATATACAATACATCATCATCAGAGTATATCAATACAACCAACCATAGCCAGTCAAACAATCTCAACAATCACAGCAGCGGAATAATACAAGTACGAGAAATACGTCTCGGACTCCAGCTCCTCTCCTGAGCTCCATAGCAACCTATCCTGAAATATACTCGGTCTGACCCGAGCATTATAATAAAATAACACCCGAGTCAGTCTGGAATACCAGCGCATCATAAATACATCCAAACGGATTTTTAAAGTTCAAAAATCCTTTGAAACAAAAGCATCTCGTAAGACCATGCCACAAATAAACATGTCGGGTTTTTACCTTACGATAGCTAGAACACTTTTTATAAAAATCCTCTGATATTATAATAGTGTCTATATACAAATACTTATTCAAATAGCTGAAATTGTTACATGATTAAATTCCAGCATACTAGGTATACAAACAAAACGCGTACAAAGCACGTAGGGAAAATGGATTTCCAACGAATGACTAGGCACTAGGGTACCACCTGTCACAGTACGTGGCCTAGATCACAGTACCGAGGAGTACGCCCGCTCCCCTGCAACACAAGGCCGGAATCATCCCTTACTGGATAATTCCAAGTAAAATCACCCCACGGTTGTGATCAGCAACCGCACCACTAAGCCGAAATAAAAGGGACATCTAGACAGGGATGACCTTACTCTCAAGTGGGGGCTACCCACGAAGCCTTGCTGCATATCCCCTGATTTTCAGTCATTCCCAGTTGATGAGGCTTGAGGCTTAGCGTTACCTTTACAGAACATTTCACTTTGAATGCCCATCGTCCACCTGACGATGTCCCGAAAGCATTCGTCCATACAAGTCCGTCCCGGGTCCGAACGGAACCGAAGGCACTACTCCTACTACATCCATTTTGGAAATATCCTCAGGATTAGTAGCGACTAGCCCTTGCACTTCACTGCTTCATCTTCGACTCCGAAATCGTTTTCGCGAAACGTACAAACCGGATCGAAGTGGTTTTCGAGTCTCCAGACCTAAAATCCCGGTATACGGAAACTCGATCCCGGTCTCTTCGAAACGATCAGCGCATTTGGCCAATATTGATAGTCGGTGATTTAACTATCAATTAATGTTTACAAACATCCATACACATCCATCACACAATAAATAATCTCCATATTATTTATTTTCTTCTAATATCTTTCAAAGATATATTTTCACATTTTCAAAACTCGTTTGAAAACAATTTTACACTCTTCCTTTACAAGGTAAATCTTTTACCCTTTATTCCCATCGGGAATAACCAAGTATAAAACAATTTGCATTTAAAACAGTTAAAAAATACTTATACTGAAATATACTTTAAAATATGAAAATTACTTCTGTTTATTTACTAAAAATATAAATTTAAAATATGTGAAGAAAACTAGTTATTAACACATAAACTTTGATTTAAAAATAAGGGTTTTAGTTTAACTAAATTCAAAATAGTGTTATAAGAAGAAAAATACAAATTTCAATAACTTAAGCTAAAACCAACTTTTAAATAAATCCATTTGTAAAAATAATTGCTAATATACTCCCAAATTATTACGGTATTAAAAATTATTAATTTATTTCTTTAAAAATAACGATTTCTTAAAAATACTTTTAAAACGATTTAAAACTTAACCTTAGTTAAATAAAATCTTTTTATAAACATTTACTTGGTTTTCCCAGGGAAACACTTTCTCGTTTCTAAACATTCCAAAGTACTCTTTCATATAAATCCACTGATTTATTTCAAGTCAATTATGTTTTACAACATAAATCCCAAATCCCATATTTAACTATGACTTCACCCGAAGTTCACACCCAATTTCCCATATCCGAAAATTCATTTTTAAATCATAGTTTAAAACATTTTAAATTTAACATTTTTGGTGAATTTCCAATGGAAGCCAAATTTCCAATTCACTTAATTAAATTCCAATGAAATACGGCATTTCAAAACATTCTATTTTTCATTTGAATTTGTTAATTTATAGTTGGAAACTCCATTTAACATATTTTTAATTTCCGGATAACATTAGTCATTATTAAAATAAACATCGTTATTTTAAACAATTTATAATTTCATAAATTTAATTTCCAGAAAACTATACTTCCCATTTACCCATTTTATAAACTTCCCATTATATTCAAAATCCCAATTTGACCCAATTTACATTTTTCTTTTCAAATCCGATTTCAAATTTTATTCTTTGAAATTCTAAATTTAACAATTCATTTTATTTCGTAAAAACACAATTTATCCATTTATAATTAAATTCTGTGATTATACTTTATACAACAATTTCACAACACAATTAAATTTCCAGATTTATCAATCACAACATATAAACAGGTATGACTATCAACTATAAATAATTGCTACATTTTGAGGAATCCAGTTGGATCCCTCCAACCTGTTTTTCCCTGCATCCACAGATATTAGCACATCACAATATAAATATCAATCCAAACTGATAACAACAGTTATAATCAACCAATCACACAGATATTTAAATATTATCTATTTAATCTGCCTAGCATCCAGATGTGAGTGAGAAAAACTCACTTTGAGTTTCGGCGAGCGTTCGAAATTTTAAATTAAACCGGACGACGTCCGATTTAACCCAAATTTCTACTTGCCCGGAATGACTCCAGAATTGCTCCACTGCGTAGTACGTGTTCCTACGATTCCAACGCTTCGAAAATCGTCTCAATCTGAGTACGTATGAACTAGATATTATATTTTGAAGTTTTGAATTTGAATTTAAACAAATTTTTTTTTTTTTTTTATTTACCAAAACACGGCCCGCCTTCCTCTCTTCCCTTCCTCTCGCAAACATCCCCAGACAAGAACGAACCCAACTACGCGACCAACATCTTCATGCCGCTCCCTCCCATCTCCACTATTTCCGATCATTTCACCTCCATCTCGAAGCCATCCCCGATAGCCACCTTCGGCCCAAAATTTGTGAAGCTCGGTCCTCTCTAGGCTCGCCAAAACGTGGACGAACGCGCGCCATTCCAAGCCCCATTGCCGTCAATCTGCTCCGCTTTAGACGATCTCGTCCGTTGGATATAAAGAGATCGAGGAGCTCTTCGATTTTCCAGTTGACCACTTTCGAAATCCAGGCCTTGATCGATAGGATTTGGAGAAAGATTGAAAGTGATTCTCGGCCATCGAATGTAAATGAGCGGCGGCCTGAGAATATAGCTAGGGTTTCGTGAATTTATATATATATATAATAGTTTAATATTATTTAATTAATAAAATTCTCGATTTAATCAGTTAATGCAAACGACCTCCAATTCTCACGTTCCGACAGGCGTTTCTAGGGTTTTTCCGCGTTCCGGACAGAATGGAACAAGTTTCGTAAGCTAATTTGATCGTATGCACGAGATACGGAATAAAACGATCAATTTAAAATTAAATCGGTTAAATCGATTTCGATGCGTTTCGAGCCACCACGGTCAAACAACAACTCCGATCGCTACGAAAATTGAAATCCGATAATAACTATTTATTACGGATCCAATGGAACTGGTTTCATCGAATTCCGAGACTGCGCCCCGGAAGGCTATTTAACTCGTCTATTAAATCAGGCGATTTTCTGAAATTATCAGAAACGCTTGAAAATTCACTTTTAAAATTTTATTAACTTAACAATAAATCATATAAAATTTATAAACACATTAAAAATTATTCTGGCTCATTCCGGACTAAAATCTGATTAATTGCAATATTTTATTATTAAATCCTATTATTAAATTAATATAAAATCCCAAATATTAATTTATCAACTTCAAAATTCATCTAAAAATCCAAAAATATTATTTATAACCAATTGAACTTAAAAATACATTTAAATATCATTTTATAGTCATTTACCCCAAATTCACCTTTTATCCCAATTTCGAATATTTAATTATTATTATCCAATCTCACATTAAACCTCCACATTAGAAATTATCACTTGTTGTTTTAGTTTAAACCAATTCTTTTTTAGTTCAAAATAAATCTTAAACCCATATTAAACATTTAAAACGAATTAAATGTTCAAATTCAACGGCTTAAAAATACGGGATGTTACATTCCTCCCCCCTTATAAAAATTTCGTCCCCGAAATTTGCTAAGGTAGGAACATACTTCCCAACCTATTTACTTACCCAATTTGCTTAGTTAAAAGCTTATATTCACTTTCCAAAAAGGTTTCAACTCCATTTCAAAACCATTTGCTTTATTTACTCTAAAGCCTTTGTTTTAACACTCGCCTTCAAAATAACTTTACTAGTTATTAAAAATTTTCCCAAAACCCCAAAAATTTCTAACTCCCAAAATTTTTGGAAAATTTTGGCGGAGTCTCCCTTGTACGGAGGAGCTTCTGCGATATCGCAGGATACACAAATATATATACATCGGCTCACACGGCCGGAAACCAAAATATATCACAATATATATATATCATTTCCCAATTATATTGGCGTAGGCGTACCTTTAAGCAAAATTTTAATAGCAAGCGGCTAATATAATGCATAACCGCGCTCCAACTCTCTCGAACGCCTCCCGTACCTGTAATAAACTCAACAAACTCATCGGTTTCCCAATATGAGCATTTTAACAACATTTCCAATACAAATGCAAACCAAACATATTCATTGCATAACCAATCCAAGCAAATTCATAATGTAAAAATGTTAATCATACTTTATCAACAATTTAAAGGGTTCAATCACATTCGAATTACTTATTCAAGTCTACTTCATTTTATTTCACTTGAATGCCTTAAATTCAAGTTTCGCTACATACAATCTATATTAATTATAAACAATCCATTTCTATTTCAATATGATTAACATATGCCTCTCTTACATTTTTAATTTTAACTTACATTCCAAATTTGATTTACAATCAAACTTCATTTTAAACTTGAAACATTTGCATTTCTTTTATAATCCATTTTCATTCATATGCAAACATTCCTTATTAAATGTCAATTTATTCCAATTGATTCAAAATCAATTCCATTAGCTATTTTAGTCTAATTCACTTACACTTATACACAAACTCTTTGAATTAGATTCCCTTCCATTTCTATTTATTCAAAATCAGTTTCAATAGCTTGTTAAACAACTCCATTCCGAATACAAGCCAATTTTTATGTCATCCAAGTAAAACAATTTCCACTTAAGCTTATAACCATTTAAAATTAATTCCAATTTGGATTCATATTCATTTTGTTCCATTTTGCATGGTTCACAATCCAAGCATGCTTATTCAATCGCTATTTTTAATTCAATTTTTTTTTTTAAGATTAACTTTTTAGTTCAAATCATAGCATCTCAATAATTAATTAATACCATTACCCAAACATTTCCATTTTACTTGCTAACAAATTTCATTCAAGACCACATTATAAAGCTCGACCACACTTTTAATTCAGTTCGCTTAAGTTCTTTCACAATAGTTTCATTATCTTCTTATATCAATTTTATTTGATTTCCAATTTATTTACAACTTTGATGCTCTTTGTTTATTTATCCAATCCATGTTAGATTTATTTTGTTAACAAAGAGACCACTTAAATTATCTCACTCATTTGAATTTCCTTTACAATTCAAACCATCACTATTATAAGCTAATTCCATTATTCATTCACACTCTCAACATTTATTATCAAAATTAAACCCCAATCCAAATCAGGCGTTTTATTTACCTTCACATTTTTGGCCATCTATCAAAATTCTATTTATTGCAATACAAATTCCATTTAATTTAGCTTACACAAGATTTATTTCCAAACAATCATTTTGGATTTAGTTGAGTAAACATTTACTTCATTCAACATCACTTCAACTAAATTAAATTTCCATTTAATTAAATTCTTATCCAAATTTAATTCAAGGTTAACTAGATTATATATGCATTTTCAATTTAATTCCTTTCCAGAATTAATTCAAGTTCATCTAAATTTTATTTAGCCCCCCTGAATTTATACCATTTCCTTTACTACCTTAAATAAGAATTTAATTACATTCATTCTTATTCATAACACAACAGAAACTTTAATATTCAGCTTAATTCCATCTTAGTCGAAGTTAAACCAAATTCAATTCAATTTTAATTCTCCATATCCAAGTTCAAACTTATTTACTAACTTCAGTTCACTTACCTCTTTTATATTTTATAATTGTTTCACCTTACCTTGCATTCCATTCAAAATTAAGTTCGAATTCACCATTCCATTTATTATTTCCATTTGTGATTATAATTCCATTTTACTTGAGTTAAAATCAAATCTTCCATTCTCAAGTTCTCCAACTTATTTACTTGTAAGTTTATATTGCTCATTTCAAACCAATCCACATTTTTTTATAATCACAATGTCAAATTTTAACACTTAATAACTTAAGAATATGAATTCATTTGCACAATCATAAGCATTTACATTTCACTGTTATCTCAACTTCCATTTAATTCCAATTCATTTAGATTTAATTCAATTTCCAATTCTTAATTTTATTTAACTTATCATAAGTTAAATCCAGATATATTCCATTCACCTTCATTTATTCAAAGTAAATTTACATTCCATATATACTCAATTCTTCTTTAAATCAACTTTCCTTTATAAGTTATATAGTTGAATCATTTCAACTTTCACATTTTTATTTTAAAATAGAATTTCCAGAATTCAATTTACCCGGATTTATTTCAAAACCAACTCGAAATAAAAATCAACACATTTCTCTTTTGATATTCAAATCAAATACCAAATTCCAAAACAAACTGCTTTTACCAAACAATTTTCCTTTTGAAAATTCCAAAATCACTTGTTTCCCAAACAAGTCCAAACAATGTCATAACCAACTATTTTGGTAGCAATCCATCACTTTAGAAACCCGAAAATGAATTCTAATGATGTGGCCAGCATCATCAGGATTATTTTCCAGCGACTGAAGTGAGTTCAAGGCTTTCCACTTCCAAAATCCACCTCAAAACAATTTCTATTCAAAAATATTTCCCCAAAATATACTCCATTCTTACAAATGCTTTTGAAAACATTTCTAACATTTCCACAAAGTCAAATTCCCAAAACTTTGTTTAATTCCATTTGAAATCCCTTTCAAAATTTCCGGGGTCAAAATTCTAGTTTAAATCAAATTTTAATTTTTACTTTTCTTATTTAAAACATATCCAGTCAATTCCATTTGGTTATAAACCATTTTAATATTTTAACTTCTTATTTTCTTATATATATCATTTCAAATTTTAGATCATGTTTTAATTTCTTATTTGATTATAGAAGAAACAAGCATCCAATACATATAATAATTTAGAAAATTATTTCTTTTTATATCAAAATACAATTTTGGGTAAAATTATTTCATTTACCCACTTTAAAAATAATACTATATCGGTTTATCTTGTTTAAGAGTTTAGAAACCCCTATCGATACGGTTGTACTTCCCGCACCGACCAGAATTCATAAACACTCAACCGATAAGTCAACACAGTACAAAACAATTTTATATTCACTAACAAGTACGCTCTCATAGCTATTATTACACTCAGCTCATTATAGAGTACTTCTGACTCTATTTAACATGAGTAATTTTCCCACCAAAGCCTAGGTTGTCGCCAACCTAAGCTCTGATACCAACTGTGACGACCCGCCCTTCTCAGCCCTCGAAAATCGACACAAAATACTCAACAGTATAATATGCCGACGATCGAACGCCGGAAAAGACAGATTGTAGGAAAAGAAAGAAGGTAGAAGAAGAAGAATGAACTAAACAACATCAAAACCTCACAGTCGCAGCGGAATAAAATATAATATATAGAACAGAACTTTACACAAATCAAAACTATATCTGTTTATATACAATACATCATCATCAGAGTATATCAATACAACCAACCATAGCCAGTCAAACAATCTCAACAATCACAGCAGCGGAATAATACAAGTACGAGAAATACGTCTCGGACTCCAGCTCCTCTCCTGAGCTCCATAGCAACCTATCCTGAAATATACTCGGTCTGACCCGAGCATTATAATAAAATAACACCCGAGTCAGTCTGGAATACCAGCGCATCATAAATACATCCAAACTGATTTTTAAAGTTC
This sequence comes from Allium fistulosum, assembly GCA_030737815.1. Classification (NCBI taxonomy): domain Eukaryota; kingdom Viridiplantae; phylum Streptophyta; class Magnoliopsida; order Asparagales; family Amaryllidaceae; genus Allium; species Allium fistulosum. The sequence goes on along the minus strand of CM060905.1, from coordinate 681,239,329 downwards.
AAAAATCCTTTGAAACAAAAGCATCTCGTAAGACCACGCCACAAATAAACATGTCGGGTTTTTACCTTACGATAGCTAAAACACTTTTTATAAAAATCCTCTGATATTATAATAGTGTCTATATACAAATACTTATTCAAATAGCTGAAATTGTTACATGATTAAATTCCAGCATACTAGGTATACAAACAAAACGCGTACAAAGCACATAGGGAAAATGGATTTCCAACGAATGACTAGGCACTGGGGTACCACCTGTCACAGTACGTGGCCTAGATCACAGTACCGAGGAGTACGCCCGCTCCCCTGCAACACAAGGCCGGAATCATCCCTTACTGGATAATTCCAAGTAAAATCACCCCACGGTTGTGATCAGCAACCGCACCACTAAGCCGAAATAAAAGGGACATCTAGACAGGGATGACCTTACTCTCAAGTGGGGGCTACCCACGAAGCCTTGCTGCATATCCCCTGATTTTCAGTCATTCCCAGTTGATGAGGCTTGAGGCTTAGCGTTACCTTTACAGAACATTTCACTTTGAATGCCCATCGTCCACCTGACGATGTCCCGAAAGCATTCGTCCATACAAGTCCGTCCCGGGTCCGAACGGAACCGAAGGCACTACTCCTACTACATCCATTTTGGAAATATCCTCAGGATTAGTAGCGACTAGCCCTTGCACTTCACTGCTTCATCTTCGACTCCGAAATCGTTTTCGCGAAACGTACAAACCGGATCGAAGTGGTTTTCGAGTCTCCAGACCTAAAATCCCGGTATACGGAAACTCGATCCCGGTCTCTTCGAAACGATCAGCGCATTTGGCCAATATTGATAGTCGGTGATTTAACTATCAATTAATGTTTACAAACATCCATACACATCCATCACACAATAAATAATCTCCATATTATTTATTTTCTTCTAATATCTTTCAAAGATATATTTTCACATTTTCAAAACTCGTTTGAAAACAATTTTACACTCTTCCTTTACAAGGTAAATCTTTTACCCTTTATTCCCATCGGGAATAACCAAGTATAAAACAATTTGCATTTAAAACAGTTAAAAAATACTTATACTGAAATATACTTTAAAATATGAAAATTACTTCTATTTATTTACTAAAAATATAAATTTAAAATATGTGAAGAAAACTAGTTATTAACACATAAACTTTGATTTAAAAATAAGGGTTTTAGTTTAACTAAATTCAAAATAGTGTTATAAGAAGAAAAATACAAATTTCAATAACTTAAGCTAAAACCAACTTTTAAATAAATCCATTTGTAAAAATAATTGCTAATATACTCCCAAATTATTACGGTATTAAAAATTATTAATTTATTTCTTTAAAAATAACGATTTCTTAAAAATACTTTTAAAACGATTTAAAACTTAACCTTTGTTAAATAAAATCTTTTTATAAACATTTACTTGGTTTTCCCAGGGAAACACTTTCCCGTTTCTAAACATTCCAAAGTACTCTTTCATATAAATCCACTGATTTATTTCAAGTCAATTATGTTTTACAACATAAATCCCAAATCCCATATTTAACTATGACTTCATCCGAAGTTCACACCCAATTTCCCATATCCGAAAATTCATTTTTAAATCATAGTTTAAAACATTTTAAATTTAACATTTTTGGTGAATTTCCAATGGAAGCCAAATTTCCAATTCACTTAATTAAATTCCAATGAAATACGGCATTTCAAAACATTCTATTTTTCATTTGAATTTGTTAATTTATAGTTGGAAACTCCATTTAACATATTTTTAATTTCTGGATAACATTAGTCATTATTAAAATAAACATCGTTATTTTAAACAATTTATAATTTCATAAATTTAATTTCCAGAAAACTATACTTCCCATTTACCCATTTTATAAACTTCCCATTATATTCAAAATCCCAATTTGACCCAATTTACATTTTTCTTTTCAAATCCGATTTCAAATTTTATTCTTTGAAATTCTAAATTTAACAATTCATTTTATTTCGTAAAAACACAATTTACCCATTTATAATTAAATTCTATGATTATACTTTATACAACAATTTCACAACACAATTAAATTTCCAGATTTATCAATCACAACATATAAACAGGTATGACTATCAACTATAAATAATTGCTACATTTTGAGGAATCCAGTTGGATCCCTCCAACCTGTTTTTCCCTGCATCCACAGATATTAGCACATCACAATATAAATATCAATCCAAACTGATAACAACAGTTATAATCAACCAATCACACAGATATTTAAATATTATCTATTTAATCTGCCTAGCATCCAGATGTGAGTGAGAAAAACTCACTTTGAGTTTCGGCGAGCGTTAGAAATTTTAAATTAAACCGGACGACGTTCGATTTAACCCAAATTTCTACTTGCCCGGAATGACTCCAGAATTGTTCCACTGCGTAGTACGCGTTCCTGCGATTCCAACGCTTCGAAAATCGTCTCAATCTGAGTACGTATGAACTAGATATTATATTTTGAAGTTTTGAATTTGAATTTAAACAAATTTCTTTTCTTTTTTTTATTTACCAAAACACGGCCCGCCTTCCTCTCTTCCCTTCCTCTCGCAAACATCCCCAGACAAGAACGAACCCAACTACGCGACCAACATCTTCATGCCGCTCCCTCCCATCTCCACTATTTCCGATCATTTCACCTCCATCTCGAAGCCATCCCCGATAGCCACCTTCGGCCCAAAATTTGTGAAGCTCGGTCCTCTCTAGGCTCGCCAAAACGTGGACGAACGCGCGCCATTCCAAGCCCCATTGCCGTCAATCTGCTCCGCTTTAGACGATCTCGTCCGTTGGATATAAAGAGATCGAGGAGCTCTTCGATTTTCCAGTTGACCACTTTCGAAATCCAGGCCTTGATCGATAGGATTTGGAGAAAGATTGAAAGTGATTCTCGGCCATCGAATGTAAATGAGCGGCGGCCTGAGAATATAGCTAGGGTTTCGTGAATTTATATATATATATATATATATATATATATAATAGTTTAATATTATTTAATTAATAAAATTCTCGATTTAATCAGTTAATGCAAACGACCTCCAATTCTCACGTTCCGACAGGCGTTTCTAGGGTTTTTCCGCGTTCCGGACAGAATGGAACAAGTTTCGTAAGCTAATTTGATCGTATGCACGAGATACGGAATAAAACGATCAATTTAAAATTAAATCGGTTAAATCGATTTCGATGCGTTTCGAGCCACCACGGTCAAACAACAACTCCGATCGCTACGAAAATTGAAATCCGATAATAACTATTTATTACGGATCCAATGGAACTGGTTTCATCGAATTCCGAGACTGCGCCCCGGAAGGCTATTTAACTCGTCTATTAAATCAGGCGATTTTCTGAAATTATCAGAAACGCTTGAAAATTCACTTTTAAAATTTTATTGACTTAACAATAAATCATATAAAATTTATAAACACATTAAAAATTATTCTGGCTCATTCCGGACTAAAATCTGATTAATTGTAATATTTTATTATTAAATCCTATTATTAAATTAATATAAAATCCCAAATATTAATTTATCAACTTCAAAATTCATCTAAAAATCCAAAAATATTATTTATAACCAATTGAACTTAAAAATACATTTAAATATCATTTTATAGTCATTTACCCCAAATTCACCTTTTATCCCAATTTCGAATATTTAATTATTATTATCCAATCTCACATTAAACCTCCACATTAGAAATTATCACTTGTTGTTTTAGTTTAAACCAATTCTTTTTTAGTTCAAAATAAATCTTAAACCCATATTAAACATTTAAAACGAATTAAATGTTCAAATTCAACGGCGTAAAAATACGGGATGTTACAGGAGACAACAGTTATACAGTGGTTCGGCTATATCTTTGTCAAATTGTTAATGCTTTAATGCTTGATTCACTCTAAATCTACCATAATTACATGAACAATAAGAAATTCTATTCCAAAGTTAGTAATGGTAGAGATTCCCCTAGATATGAATGATCAAGGTGCCAAGACCTTTTTTCTAGTTGAAGGTAACCTCCTATTTATAGTTATAACGGGCTGTAATTAGGCTTTTGAGCAATCATATCACACTAAAAGTCATCAACAATCTTGATCCAGAATAATAGGGAAGGAATAAACCAAATCCTAAGATTTTGATGGTGATAGAACTAGGGGTATGCCCTAGAGGAAATTATATAATTTGTTACATATATCTAACTCGATAACCAAGCTTGTTCATAATAAAGGTTTTTGATTTATTTTCTTTTGATAACAAGAGTGATGGTTAATTTTAAGTAAAGCACTGTTTTAATGTCTTGGGGCATCTAACCCAAGATCTCCAGAACAGAATCTATTGATCTAACCACTTGAGATCGTGGTCCTTAACATAAAGTTGTTTGATTTCCATTATATACTTTATTACATTATGATATATTTAATTGAGTAATCAATTAAAGTAAATTAGATAGAAAATCCTTCAATGATATGTTATATGATAGTAATTACATTCTGTTGTACAAATAAAAAGTTTATCATATTAAAAATAATATATTGCTTTGAACATTCCTAGTCAAGATGTTTCGAGATAGGATATCGATACATCTTTTGAGACTAGATTACATAACACTCTCCAAATGTTGGGCAACGTATTACTTATGGCTACTAAAGGCACCAAAGGTTATGTACTTATAGTTATTTGATAACAATGGAATGACTCACTTGAGAGTTTTTGTTGGTTAATATAACTAAGGTCAAATAGAGATACTTGAAGTGACGATGTTACAAAGTTCCCTCGACTTACGAATACTGTGGAACTTCATTGTGGACACTCCATTTTGACTATAGTTAAATTGTGGAATGGCACCTGTCAAACAAGTATAGTTAGGTCTATGTTGAAGCATTGAAGGTGAAACACTATTTAATAGAGAATTCTCCCCCTTAATTATATGAGGTTAGTATCACGATCAACAACAATCAACTCATACTCAAATTTTCTGTCCAGAGTAGTATGGTTAATAATAAATGTTGTTATTGAACTAAGGATTTTGTGTTTAGACTAATCATGTTGAATGTGGATGAAATTGGAATTTTGACCAAAACTAAATTCCATAAGTCCTAATGTTATATAGTTTTGACGAAGATAATTAGGGTAAATAGTCGTTACTACTAGGTGTCGCTTATAATGGTAAAATTGGATCTTATCGAATAGATGTGTAAGAGATAAATTTGGTCAAAATGTAACAACACCAGCTAAGGAGATGTGTGAATTTTAACATTCGAATTGTTCGATATTAATCACTGACTATATGAATCGCACCGTAATGATGAATCCATCGAAAACCACACAATTTAATTAACTTATAATCATTTTAAATTAATTAAATTACTTAAATTAATTAATATTTATTAATTATGAATTATCATATTTTTTATTTGATGTTTCAATGCCATTAGTATTTAATGAAGTGCTTATATATAATGTTATCAATAAAATATTTGATTTTGATTTAATCAATTAAATACTAAGTGGATTTGGGAGTTGTTGAAGGCCCCTGAAGCCTTCATTATAGCCAGCCAAAGAGAGAACGAGGGGATAAGTTTAAATTCGATTTGGAAAGGCAAAGGAAAAATTAAAGAAAGGAATTAAATCTCCATCCTTTACTCTTCTTTATGACTCGCTTAAAACACATTTATGAAATGGTATTTTGCCTTTTTCTTCATTTTTTTTGCTGCGAAAGATATCAAAAGGAGGATTTGATTGAGATTTTGAAGAAGACTCAAAGAGGGAAGTTGAAAGAGGGAAATGGAAAGGTTCTAACTGTTTCTTTAAAATAGAAATTTCTTTAATTTATTCATTTAATTCACCTGATAATTCGTTTTTTTCCAACACTCCTCTATGTTCCTCTCATGGTCGAAAATCCAAGTCTTCATGGAAGGAAAAATTCCCAAAATAAAGTCAGATAAACAAATTAAAAAATGGTGCTTTAAATCATTGTAATTTTTAGAGATGATTCAGTAAGATCTTAGAGTTTTATTCTTCATTCAAGGTGTGATTTTTGGCTTTATCCTAAGGTAACTTCTAATTTCATTTGAATATAAAATACATGATGTTAATGTAACTTAGTCCTCGTATGCTACTACTTTTGATTTCATGCTCATCTTGTATGTATTTTTTAGATACTAAACATTATACAACCAGTTTATATATGCTTGGGTTATCCGTTTGAATTTTGTTAATGATTTGGGTATTAATGTTTAAAGAAAACCATTTTGATTTGGAATAGATTTAAATTAATTGGTATTATTTTGTAACTTATTATATACACAAATATAAGTTACCAACATGTGTTGATTACATGAAATCAACTTGAAATTGAATATTTGTTTTGTAAATTTATTGGTTTTGTATGTAACTTTTGGTTGTTTACATATTTTAAAAGTTATTTTCAATTCAAAATTCATAAGCGGACATATATGCAAATGCAATGCCCCACCTATATACTTATGCTACCAAAGAGTATTATAGAGTAATACTATTTGGTAATATGGAGAATAAGGTGATATTGGGCGACCACATGTGAATATTCACTTGGGCTAACACCAGTATGTAACCTACCTCAAATATTACACCATATAAATGTACTCGGTAGTGGCATAAAGCAATAAATACTGTTAAAAGTTTTAGCATATGAATAGAATGGTAATAGTATGTATAACCCGATCTAGAAATTTGAAATCAGTCTCAAATCTTTTGTTTGTAGAAGGTGGTAAAGTTGTGAATTATGTTGCCCATAGAATGTGAATTTCTATACTTTGATTTTGGAGCAATTTCCATGTAATTTCCATAAATTATCGTACTCCAAAATATGTATAAAAGTGCGTTGTTTGAATTAACAAAGAGTGTACCAAAAAAGAAAAGAGATGTGTAAGATATGGATATCATTTTTCATAGTTTACACTATCTATCTAAATAAAAGAAAACAATTAATTCTTTGTAATTTCAAACATGGGAAACATTTCATTTGTGGTTAATTTATGGGAAATTATAATGGTAATCCTTTTTAGAAGAATAGCTTTGATAAATTAAAAATGTGGAAATAAGTGTTCTAGTTTAGAAATTGGTATACATATATAACCACGCTTAACAACTACACACACACACATATAGCATACTTTACGATTATATATGAATTAGTTAGTAATTAACAATGGACATTGATTTCAAATTTAACTAGCAATAAATTTATAATTAATGAGAGTTAAAAAGGAGTTAAAAAGGGGACTGATTAGGAAAAGTTTAATATGGCATTTATGGAAGAATTGAATAGGAGTAATAAATGGATTTTGAATTTTGTAAAAGATTAAATGAGGATTGAATAAAGATGGTCCAATTTTGATATTAATAAACAATTGTTATGGGCATATTAATTGAGGTAATGAATGGACCACATTTATTAGAAATCAAGGAGGAAAATTAATGAAAGTGGGCGATAATAGAATGACATATAAGTAATGTCCATCTTAATTCGATAAGGAGTATTAAGAACTCAACACTATTTACACCAGTTGATGATAAATAGAAACTTTCATCAAAATTTTCTTTTAAGTTTTTGGGTGTAATCACTAGTTGTTTCCCTTAGTTATTGGAAAAGCGTATGATATAGTATAAGATATGTCCCTGTTTTATCACTGTGTTGATTTTATGGATGGGACTGAAATGATTGATATATATATATATATATATATTGAGAAGAAATGTAAATAAAGAAATTTTATAGGGACCCTTAACTAGCGATGAACTATAGATAAGACTGGAAGTTAATGAGGAAATTAGGTTAGCAACCAGAAATAAAAGAATGCTTCAATTCTAGAAATTTTAGGATTTTGGAGACACTAAATTTTAGCTTGTAGTTTATCGCCATTCAAGAAAGAGATAAATTGTATAGGGATATGAAGAGAGTTTTCTATTGGACAAGGGTAAAGAAGAAGGTAGCAGAATTTTCAGTTAGAAACAATAAGACCGTAGCCTCTCTAATATAGATTAACATCAAGGAGGTGATTCGACTTCATGGAATTCCGGTTAGCATCGTTAGTGATAGGAACCCATTATTTACTAGTGAATTTTGGAGTTTGCAGACAGCTTTAGGAACTTCTTTGAACCTTAGCACCACTTAGCACACATGTAGACCGACGGACAAACTGGAAGAGTGAATAGGATCTTGGATGATTTGTTGAAGAGAGCTTGCATCATAGACTTTGGAGGACCTTGAGACCAGCACTTACCTTTAGTAGAATCTGCATATAATAGTCACGAATTGACGATTGGTATGGCACCCTTTGAAGCGCTTTATGAGAGGCAATGCAAATCGCCAAATTGTTGGTGGAAAATCACTGACAATATCCTATTCGGACTAGATTTAATTTGCGAGACTTTGAAAAGATAGAGTTGGTTAGGCAGTATGTAAAGGTTATAGGATTTTTAAAGTCGGGAAAGTTGGCATTAAGATTTATCGGGCCTTTTCCAATTTTAGAAAAATAGGAAACCTTGATTGTCATGTGGAGTTACCAGATAAATTAGCAGAAGTCCATGACATTTCTCATGTTTCTCATTTGAGGAAATGCCTTCATGACACAGCCATTGTGGTAGAGCCTAATCAATTAGGGGATATTGAGATGGATCTAATGGCATCCTGTGCCATCGCACGCATTGTGGAGCACGGAACTAGGAAGCTCCGCAACAAAGAAATTAGGCTGGTCCAAGTACAATAGGGAGATAACTCTTTGAATGTACATGGGAAACTGAAGAGAAAATGAGGATCTCTCATCCCGAACTTGGCACCGATAAACTTTTCTCTCAAAAACTAGGTTTTTGGTTGCATTGTGATTGCTAGATGGATGGTAGGAGATGGTTGCTACACTTTTCCTTATCACTTTGCCCTCATGTAGAAATCTTTATGCATGTTTAGGATGGTTGATACATGCTTATATGTCACGATCACACATTTACACTAGCATTAAGCTCACTTATAATATGTCTGTAGTACATAATCATATTGCACTTTTGGTGGAGTAGATGGTTGCATAGATAACTTGGTTGTATAACATGGATGTTTATTGTGCGTTACATAGTTCACACTTTGGGAAGGTTTCAGGGACGAAATCCTTTTTAAGGGGGCAGAATATAACATACCGTAAAATCAACTGTATATAAATAAATTGAAAAAATTAATTTAAATAAGATGGGGGCAAAAATATTTTTTTGCAAAAGTTAGAATTTGATCACGAAATTTTAACGAACGCGATTTTTCGTCGCTCGAAAATCGACATTAATACGTCCACTGTATCAACTGCCGAGCAATCGAATGCCGGAAAATCGAATTGTTATGGAGAAAAAGAAGAGGTAGAAGAAGACAGAAGAAAAGGAAAGAATAAACAACAGAAGAACACAGAACAATATCAGAATCTCACATTCGCAGCGGAACAACATATAATAGATAAATGAATAATCTTTAAATCAATGAACTATATCATTTTATACATTACATCATCAGAGTTTACAACAACAATATACTACACAACTGGACAGTTATATAAACTTGTCCTCATACAGAATACACAGCGGAATAAATAATATCATATAAAAATGCTACGTCTCGCCATCCAGCTCGCCACTTGAGCTTCACAGCATCTCCTGAATCCGGAATGACCTGATAACCCGACTCTACACTGCCCCTGTGGAAATTGGTGGGCACCCTGAGTTTAGGAAGGAAACAATAAACTCCAGGTCAGTCATGGTGACTGGTGTGAGAACTAAAACAGTTATTATTTTTAAAACACAACAACAACAAAGCAAGTAGAAAATATCCGCAATGCTTTTGGAAAATGAAACTACCATAAGACCTCCCGCCACACACACAATGCAAACGCAAAATTGGAGGAGATTTGTTCTTATGATAGTCAAACATGCTTACTACGCAAAATCATTGGATATTATTACTAGAGCATAGTGTCGAAATCATTTCGAAAGTATAATATTAATCTTAGCCAACATACAACCATTATTGTATGCCTACTATAGCTACCATCTAAACAGTGGTGACCACCTTAAGTAAATGGCGGGTTCTACAAATAAAACTGTACAACGTTCGTATTGGAAGATGGATTTCCAACAAATGGTCAAGCTAAGGAACTTCCTACCGCCATATGGGATCGCCTCTGGATGGACGTCCCGAGAACTAACTAGCTCTCTGCCAACACAAGGCCGGGTTATCCCTGTAACTAGGTAACTCACGAATATGCCATCCCCCGGTCCTTTGGGACCTTTATCCGAGGCGCCTCGATAAACACACAGTCACACAATAAATGAGATCGGAGTATCCACATAGGTTAAATACCAGGGCTCCATACCTGATACCACCCTTTTCCAGAAGGAAATGACATACCCTAAAGGGCGCGACCCTCATAACCTTGCCGCATATTCCTGTTTCGACCATTTTCGGGTTGTGAGGTCCGAAGAGGTCTCGTCCACAAAGCTATGTTTTTTCACAAAGCCACGCTTTGATCACAAATGATCAATAAATGATCATCACACAGTAACACTCAGCATGCCACATTACCAAATTGGGAGTATATCACTAATAAATTTCAACTACATAACCTCTGAGCTCGTACGTCTCAGAGAAGGGTGTTAAGCTAAGAGAATAAATTCTCCGCCACCAACAGAAATGTATTTGAAAGAAATCAGCTTTATATCTCAAAATGTAATGTTAGACATGTAACCATACAAGTCTGTTCCGGGTTCGAACAGAACCGAAGGCACTTCCGAAGAAGCCCTTGCAATCCGGGTATCCACAATCCCGATAAAACTTCCCATCACAAAGGAAATCTCTATACCGTAGCAAACGGTGCAAAGACAATTGATAGGTCATCCTATCGTTTTCACAAATACCCGGTCTTAACCATCGGTCTTCAATACAATCCATATCGTCGTATCACTAATTCGGAATGGGTTATATGACACAAAGGTCTTTTCCCAGCTAACCCGAATAGTGAGCACAATATTTAAAACATATGGATATAGGGATTTCAATTAAGTCACAACTTATTACCCAAATCCTTTCCTTTAAATGGTTTAAACAAATTACCATTTTAAATCTTTAAACAAAAAGATTTACTTCACAAAGTTTACCCAGTTTCACAAAGATTCATTCACAGATTTTCAAATCAATTTCCATTTAAATTGGATTAACCCATTAAACCTTAAACTAAGGTTTAATTTATAGCTTTCAAAACTATTCAAAATTCAAGTCTTTTATAATATAAAAGATACACCTTTTAAAATCGTCTTTCATTTCAAAATAAAGTTTAATCATCTTCACAAAGGTTAATTCATAGTTTTTTTTTCTCAAACTGTGACGACCGCCCATAACCCCTGCACTGAACCTAGAGAAAGTGCGCTGTAAAGTGTGCCAGGCAGCCATGGACGATTGTCAGGGTAAATTAAAACAACAGAATCTATCGTATTACTCACAGCGCATGGACAAAATACAATAGAACATATATATAGTGAAGCTTCACAGAATAGAATCTCATTAATAAAACTTCATAATAGTTGAATACAAACATCTGAACAGTCAATACAACAAGCCTCACTACATAACACTCAGAGAAAATACAAACAGCGGAACACCCAGTACATATAATAAGAAGATAATATGCAACCCTCCAGCTCGTCTTCGATATCAACACCGTGGAAAGCAAGAACAACACCCGTCACCTGCTACCTAGTCTGCCCGTCCCAAAATGGACGAACAGCCCAAGGCAATAAGAGTTAAACATAAAGCCTTGAGTCAGACAACAGTCTTAGTGAGCAGTAAATTAACTAACAACATACCAAGAGAGCATAAAGGAAAAGGAATAGGAATACAACCCTCCCACTCCACCTCTTTCTACAGTGATAGCCCCCAGACACACACTAAGTAGAAGCAAACATAACAGAGCATACAATTTAAAGTAAAGCAATTATCACTCGAGTCAAGGGCGATGTTTTCCAAGTACAAACCCCCAAGGCCTAAACCAAGATCAGATAAGCACCCAGAAAATACCGCTCTTAAGACCGAATGACGATACAACCAAACATCCATGACTCTGGCTATCACTGTTATCATTGTTTCGATACCACCGTTAATTGAATGACCGACACATTCTTTCAGCCGTCCGTCAAGGGCTAATGGAAACCCCAGTTCTAGACATTACTCACGCACGTCGTCGTGACCCGTGCCTAGGGCTATCGAATCTGCCCAGAGTACTTGACTACCAATCAGTAGCCTTCAGGGACTATCGAATCTGCCCAACGTACTCTTTCTTTGAGCATGCTTGAACCTTCAACAACGATGAGATCTCAGCCTTCTAGTCATCCTCCTCGACGACTATTTTCATACTAGCTCAAGCGCCTCTCGAGCCAACCATTATCCTCAACTCGAACCATATCACCGAGTTATCAACATGCTTGGAATGATCCCGTCTGGATTAGACCAAGACTATCTCATATCATGCTTCGCCTCATCATTATCATAGCAAAGCTCCATCTCAACATCATCATCAAATCTATCCATATGAGCTTCATCATCCGCTATATATGCCACGAGCAGCTTCTCCAATTCAAGAGCCTTTCCCTTAGCTTTGAATCATCTTTGGTCTAAATCAAATCATCAATTATCTAATTCATAGCAATCAATCAAGTCAAACATTAATCCAAGTAATCAGGCATTCAAATATGGTCTAAATAGACAATTATAACAATAATGGCAATTTCGTAATTAAAGAGTCAAAAGTCTAACAAGCATGAAAACATGAACAATATCTCTATAATCTTGATGAATGAACTTGCATAGGTTAACACTTAGTAAAATGGATGTCAAATCATCATGAACAATGGATCTATATGGATCTATACTTAGGTTTACAAGAATGCATGGAAATCACTACTTTAACACAAAATCAAGCCAACGATCCGATATACTCCTTTGGATCCGTGTGAGAGATAATCACCACTCACCAAATCACCTAAACACCTCACAAGAAACCCACTTCAGATCTGGACAGCGAAGGATCTAACTTGATCTATCACCAATCCGCTTCAAACGATGAAATCTCACTTCAATGGATGTAGATCTTAAATCTAAGCTCTTGAATCTTCAATTTGATCTTCAACTTGGATGGATGGAATCACTAGATTAGAGTGGAGAAAAGAAGTGAAGAAGTGTAGAAGTCGAGCTCTCAAAATGGCAGCACTTCGTCGCTTCGAAATCCGGATCTTAAAAATGAAGAGAAACCCTCCTATTTATAGGCTGATTTCCCCCTTAGGTCGCTCGGAGTTAGGTCGTCCACGACTTACGACCAAAAACCCCCACGACCTAAAAAGCCCACAACTCAACAATACCAGCCTTCGACCTAACACTTAAGCGCTTAGCGACCGAACGACTTAACACCTAAGCGCTTCTACGACTTACGACCTATCACTGCGCACGACCTAATAGGTCCATCGACCTAACACCTGTGCGCTTATACGACCTAACACTTAACAGCTTAACCCTAGGTCGCTCGCGACTCAGCGACCTAACCCCTTAAACCTTTACGCGACCTAAAACAATGCGCATCCACGACCTAACTATACCCAGTACTATCATAGGTCGTCTACGACCTACTACTCATGCTACAGCGACTCAACGACTCAACTGTCTCCGACTTAAGGCTTAATAGATCTTACGACCTATCCCTGACACGCTCCTAAGTCGCTCACGACTTAATTTCCTTAGGTCGCTAACTCGCTTACCCTCTTAGGTCGCTAACTCGCTAACCCTCTTAGGTCGCTAACTCGCTAACCCTCTTAGGTCGGAAATCCTTAGGTCGTCTAATTCTATAGGTCGCTCCAATACTTAGGTCGTCCACTCGACCTAACCTATCCCACAACCTGGCTATCACACGACATATCTCCCATACGACCTATCCTAAACTCCTTAGGTCGTCTACCCCTTAAGTCGCTCCACTTCTTAGGTCGCCTACTACGACCTAACCACCATACGACCTAAGACTTAACTCTGGACAACTTATCAACCATGCGACCAAATGTCAACTGTTTTACGATGTTTCGATCCGTAAAAATACGGGTCGTTACACAAACTATTTACAATTTCATTTCAACTTGAAATGTTTCGATACGAATTGGAAATCTTTTCACTTTATGAAAGCTATTATTATCTGAAAACGGATAGTTTTCGTTTCGGGAAAAACTGGTTACAATTACACAGGTTAAAGCCATCCAAGAATAAAACTTGAATTTAAATTTCCAAAACCATATTTTAATTGGTTAAAAACCCATATAAACACCTTTTATACTTAAAAAATCTTTTAAACCAAAATTCCCAATTCATTGAATTCAATTTCAAAATATTGAATTCAAACATAAATCAAATGATTTAAATTCCTATTCTATTTAGTTATTTAAAAATAACTTTTATTTTTGAAACTCGTTTTCAAAAGCTTCCAATGCCAATTCCAAAACTATTTTGGATGCAAAAATTCAATTTTCCAAAATTGATAAAAATCTGTGACTTAACCGATTACCACGTGAAATCCACATTTGTGTGTGTATTGTGTAGTCCAAGGGTTTAACACAATAGTGCAACAACATTCAACCATCACAGATCAAATATAACAATATAATTGATAAGCGGTATAAATTATAACGCTTATCTTTCATTTACAGATCATAGATATATCGCAGATAAACAAATTACAGATCACACACAAAACAGGATATATCACAAAGCATCACATATTAAAGATATCAAACAATTTGACATCCAATATAATCCAAACATCCATACGTAGGATTAATTCACTTATCTGATAATAAAACCGTAAGTAAATGGTAGGTTCTACAAATAAAACCGTACAAGGTTCGTATTGGAAGATGGATTTCCAACAAATGGTCAGGCTAAGGAACTTCCTACCGCCATATAGGATCGCCTCTGGATGGACGTCTCGAGAACTAACTAGCTCTCTGCCAACACAAGGCCGGGTTACCCCTGTAACTAGGTAACTCACGAATATGCCATCCCCCGGTCCTTTAGGACCTTTATCCGAGACGCCTCGATAAACACACAATCACACAATAAATGAGATCGGAGTATCCACATAGGTTAAATACCAGGGCTCCATACCTGATACCACCATTTTCCAAAAGGAAATGACATACCCTAAAGGGCGCCACACTCATAACCTTGCCGCATATTCCTGTTTCGACCATTTCCAGGTTGTGAGGTCCGAAGAGGTCTCGTCCACAAAGCTACGCTTTTTCACAAAGCGATGCTTTGATCACAAATGATCAATAAATGATCCTTGCTAGATTATTCTACACTGTTCCGGAGTTTGGCTCTGATACCAAGCTGTGACGCCCCACCTCTATACTCACACTAGCCAAGGACATTACGGGGTAATGCCGTCAACTAGCACGAAGAATAAGGCTGTTGAGGAGCGACCATCTGTGTAATTGCTTTGTGCGAGTACCGATATGTCAGAAAATTATAACTTACATTTCATTTCAAGAGGAAATCGGACATATCAAATACAAACTCAAAGCTACCACACAGAGGCTATGTGGACTTCGGAAACAAATATAGAAATAAACATAATACAAATCAGTCACAGATATTCATATCACAAAGGCGGAAACAGATATGAATATAACACATAGAAGTGTACATCAAAGTAGTGGTCAAACTAGATCCACTACATCACAAAAGAATAGATACAAATGCTAGACAAAAGAATAAGTATAGATCAAGGAGTCTCTATCTCGAATGTATAACAACAAAAACTACTAAGCTAAAGTAGTTAGCAAAAAGTCAGGTGACGAGCCCTGATAAGAAGTCAAGCAGAAGCACCTGAAATACCTCGGTCTGACCCGAGTATTATTTAAGAAGAAAATAATAAACAGATCAGTATAGCTATAAATATCATATAAAATGGGATAGGATAAGAGATATGACCAAAAACGTATGATAACAAAAATACCATACTGTGACAAGTATACATAAGGTAACAACAAAAATCATACAATATCTCAAATATTCTCAAACACTAAAAAGAATGTCATATTCTTTAAATTATTCACCAAAACACAAATATTGATAGAGCTTATCAATGCAATCCACGAAAATCGGTGAAACACAAATTCTAGAAATCGTCAACTAGAAATCCAAAAATCACAAAAAGGGGAAGGCTTATCACAAACGAGAGTATGAAAACTCCCCAACACGTATATCACAAATGAGCCAGAGCTCCTCCAAACAGGGTATAGTCCCCCCTTGCGGACTATGAGCCAAAGCTCCTCCTATGAGCCGAAGCTCCTCCAAACTGGGTATAGTCCCCCCTTGCGGACTATGAGCCAAAGCTCCTCCAAACAGGGTATAGTCCCCCATTGCGGACTATGAGACAAAACTCCTCCAAACAGGGTATAGTCCCCCTTTGCGGACTATGAGCCGAAACTCCTCCAAACGGGGTACAGTCCCCCCCCCCCAACGAGGACAAAGAGACATCGCACATCACTAGTCTAAATCACCAAAGGATGATCATTGATCGATAAGTGTAAATTACAGTAAGCTAGTAAATAAATGAGTTAAGCTTCATGTCCCATAACCACTAGCTTAACTTAAATATTTACGAACAAATTGTAGATTTCCACTCGAAAATTGTCACAAGGGTTCAATCGAACAAGTCCAAGAATTAACCGACGAAGTAAACGCAAGCGTTTCGTACCACTTGTTTTGCTAAGCCGTTTAATTAGATTTCTCATACGAATGAGGTAAAGGTTTGTATATACTAATAGATTGGAAAACGGATTTAGAAACGAGCTTTATATTTAAAATAGTGTCGAAATCATTTTTGCGAAAGAGTTTGAGTATTTACTACTAGTATAGAAACCTTTGTGTTTTAAAGTGACAAACCACAGAAATGATTGTAGAAACAATCAATCACCAAAAATTCACATACGAGTATGTGAATTAAATCCATAAAAATCGATATCAAATCCATTAAATGGATATTCCAAAAATCCAAAGAAAGAAGTCATCAAAGACGATAATAAGTGATAGCAACTATCCGGATCAACAAAAACCGATTAAACTTGGAAATTCACACAAAACAGCCCAAAATAGGCAAAATGCACAGTTCCAGACGTCTGGTTTAGAATCTAGACGTCTGGATTTGTTCTTTGGAAATAATCCAAAAAACCCCTAGACGTCTGAAATTCCAAGGCAGATGTCTAAGACCAAACCAGACGTCTGAACCTTTATTTCAGACGTCTGGAATTGGTTTCTGCCATTTTTTTATTTTATGCGTTCCATATTTTTTTTCTCTCCAAGTCTAAACCAAACGTCTGGACTTGATAACCAAACGTCTGGTCACCTGGTCTGGGCAACAATTTGCCTAGGCCAAGATGGCCAAAGCGTTTCGGAAGCGATCGGACGAGCAATGACGACTAGGGATTTATGCCAAGCGACAACCCAGCCTTATAGGCTCTTCGATACACCCCAAATATCATGTCCAAACATCCATAGTAGGATTTTCATAAAATTGGATCAAAACACCAAAATTTGGAAAATTCACCAAATCAATTCAAATCAAAAGCAAATGAACATGCACAAATGTTAGGAATTCATACCTAACAACAATGAAAGTTATAGGCGTAGATGTGAGTTAGAGAACTCATCTTTAAAACTCAAAGACAACAAATGAGAAGCTTTAAAACAAAGCAAGACCAATTCCTCTTCAATATACCTCTAAAATCTTCAATCTATTATCAAAGGTGAAGTTTTTCCTAAGTTAGGTTATAGGAATTTCTGTTAATTGAAGAGAGATAGAGATGGAGAAGATGAAGAGGATGCTTACCTAAGCTTCTCCTTGATTTTGAACTTGAATTTGAGTTTCCTAAACAAAACCAGGGTTTAGGAATTTCTATTTTCTTTTCTCTTCCCCCATTTTTACTTTAGCTTGAGAATATTAGGAAATGAGAATGAATGAAGAGGAGAGGGGGTGGAGTTAGGGTATTAAATGAGTTCATGGGCTGAAACCCAAACCCAAAGCCCAATAGAAAAATAGCGAAATTCAACTCAACTCCAAACATATCGATGCTTATACTCAAAAAAGTTGTAAACGCCATTTTGGACTCAATGGAAGTGGTCTCGAGTCCCAATTCGACTGTTTACAAAAAGTAACATTTCGGACTTTAATCCGATTAACGATGCTATATTTTAATAAAACATTTAAATATACAATCGTGAAATATGCGGGTTGTTACAATCAGTCAAAATCCCTGTTATTTGGAACATATGATTGTCAGAAAATTACTTTTGTATTAGCCTATTTTTTCGGGCGAAGTGAGGGTTATTTAGTAAAAGGAAATACCCAAGGGGAGATTCGGGACTGGACGTAGGACGGGAGGTCCGAACCAGTATAAAATATCTGGTGTGCTCGCTTTTATTATCTATCTTATTCATACTCTGTTAATTTACTTTATTTAGTATAATTATTAGTACATATTCTCACATTAGTATATAAGTGGCATTATATAAAGATCCTATGCATTTTCAGAGACAAGTTGGGTGCTTTCACCTACCTTAGTATTTTATTTCACTGTATTACTAGTATGTATACTTTAGAAATTATGAGGATAGGGTGTTATAACTATCTAGGCTGATGATGATAGTACTTAGGTTAGTGACTCTGAAATGCTATGTATCTTAGAGTAACTCCTTATAATGTCTTTTTGATAATATATGTTATCATTCCATTGTTAGATTCTGATGTCTTATTCTCTTCTTTCTTGTCCGTTTTCTTTTTACCTTTTCTTTTTATCCCAACAATATGTCTTTCTGGCAATTTGGTGTTAGACACATGAATACCATGGATGTATTAGTGTCGATGTTTGTCGGTCGATAAGGCAGGTCATTACAATTTATATTCAAGTATTTACCACATAAAATTAAGGATAATTTTAAAGAACAATGAATAATTTAACTTATACGATTTATTTGCATTTTTATATGTAAATTTTATATAATTATATGAAAATTTCTCATTCAAAATTAACTTTTAATTTCACAAAAGTCCTAAAAAAATAAAAGAAATTTGACAAAGCAGGCATATGTAAATTTGTGACAATAACTTATAGATATAAACAATACAGAGAATATTAACAAGTTATCAAAAGTAAGTAGGATCCAAGACATATCAATTTATCATGAACATATATTAAAGGGAGATGATGAAAAAATATAGATCTGAACCAAAATAAATACAATAAACATATTTTAATCAAAATAGACATAAGGGAGTTTTAAGTTACACGTGGCAAGATGAATAATTAAAAACAAGAAGTGAATCATACAAGCTCTGATTATATCAATAATATAAATACATAGGTGAATTTAAATTTGAGAATTACCTTTGGATATAGCCAAAAATCGCACCTTGAAAGTATGAAGACTCCTATATTCGATTGAATCATCTCTAGAAATTACAACAATCTAAAGAACCACATTTGTATTTATTTCATTTGATGCTTGAATTATTTAGGGAGTTTTTTCTCATTCATAAAGACATCAATCCATTAGAGGAGATAAGGAGAGCAAGAGAAAAAGGAAATGGATTTTATCAAGAAGAATGGATCTCTACAGGAGATGAATTAGCAGACATGTTTTAATTGAAAGAATGGAATTCTCAATCTTTTAATTAAAACTTAATTAATTCTCCCACTCTCTCACAACCCCTCTATCTTTACATGGTAAGGCCAAAATTACCCGCTATTAAATACATATGATTTCTATAAATCCCTTCATTCAACTATCTTTTATTTAAACCCATTTTAAAAATACACTGATATCGTATATCAATGCACACAGATATAACTATTATATATGCATTCAAATGATTACAGACAATTCCCAAACATCAAATAAATCAAATAATAATTAATATTTCTCAAATATTAATTAATTTATAAAATTTTATAAATTGATTAAATCGTGTGGTTTTTCAAAGAATTCATCATTGCGGTTGTGCGACTCAAAGGTGTAGAACCAGTCAACAATTAATATCGAATAATTCTAATATTACTTTTTACATGTCACCTTAGCTAGTAGTGTGACATTTTGGCTGAATTTATCGCTTGCACGTCTTTTCGGTAAAATCCAATTTTATCATGATAAGCAGTACTTGGTAGGAACGATTATTTACACCAATTCTCTTCGTCAAAACTATTATCACAAAACATACCATTTATGGATTTTCTATATTAAACATACTTTTAATTAAATAGTTAATTAATATAACACATTGTATCAAGTATATAATAGAATAAAAACACCTTCTATTTTGAATAAGATTGATTATCGAGTTAGCTATATGTAACAGATTACATAATTACCCTTAGAGCATTCCCCTAATCCTATCTCCCATACACCTATTTTAGTTATTCCTAATGGAATGGTAGAGTTTACTATTTATACGAATTCATGTGCTACTGACCTAGGAGCTATATTGATACAGAATTATATAGCTTCTTACGCAAGAAGACAACTAAAACCACACGAGAAGAACTACCCAACTCACGACTTGATTTAGAGGCAATTGTGTTTCCTATCAAGACGTGGTGGCTTTACTTGTTAGGAGGGAGATTCATGTTGCATATAGATTATAAATCTCTTAAATATCTCTCGCTCGAAAGGGTCTCAATCTTTGACAAGAAAGATGGTTGGAGTTCCTAGCTTCTTACAACTTTGACATATCCTATACTCGTGGAAAGGAAAATGTAGTAGCTTAGTAGAAGACATGCAACGTTGGTTACGATATTCATAGAGTGGATTATACTGAATCCATTACTAGTTTTGATTTCCGACCTAAAAGCGAACTTGAACCCAAAATATTAGCCATCATGGAAGTTTGACCTATACTTATTGAACGAATAAGTCATAGTCAAAGATGATACATAATGCCAATGAAAGTTTACGATGCCTTAGAGGCTAGGGTAGAATCAGGATATGAGGAAACACCATATAGATCATAGATGTTGCCTTGGGAAAGATAGCAAGTTATTTGTCCCAAATGTGGATGGACTTCATGAAGAAATACCTAGGGAGTGTCACCACTCTCGATTGACTCTACACCCGGGAGGAAATAAACCATATAACAATGCTAAGCATATATTTCATTGGAAAGGTGTAAAGAGAGTTAGAGTAAAGTTCATTGCCAAATGTCAGACTTACCGGCGCGTTAAAGCCGAGGTAAAAAAGCCCAATGGTCTTTATTTTCTTTAGGGATTCCTAGGTGGAAGTGGGAGCGTATATCGATGGATTCACCAATGGATTGTTTTCAACCAAAATATTCGTTTAACGCCCCCCGAAAGTTGTGGATTTTGAAGAGATAACAATCCTATATGATAGAATTGTATCTATCGATAGCAAATTAGTAAGAAAAAACATAAGAAGTAAGAAGAACAATGAGAAAGACAAGAGACAACAGTTATACAGTGGTTCGGCTATGTCTTTGTCAAATTGTTAATGCTTTAATGCTTGATTCACTCTAAATCTACCATAATTACATGAACAATAAGAAATTCTATTCCAAAGTTAGTAATGGTAGAGATTCCCCTAGATATGAATGATCAAGGTGCCAAGACCTTTTTTCTAGTTGAAGGTAACCTCCTATTTATAGTTATAACGGGCTGTAATTAGGCTTTTGAGCAATCATATCACACTAAAAGTCATCAACAATCTTGATCCAGAATAATAGGGAAGGAATAAACCAAATCCTAAGATTTTGATGGTGATAGAACTAGGGGTATGCCCTAGAGGAAATTATATAATTTGTTACATATATCTAACTCGATAACCAAGCTTGTTCATAATAAAGGTTTTTGATTTATTTTCTTTTGATAACAAGAGTGATGGTTAATTTTAAGTAAAGCACTGTTTTAATGTCTTGGGGCATCTAACCCAAGATCTCCAGAACAGAATCTATTGATCTAACCACTTGAGATCGTGGTCCTTAACATAAAGTTGTTTGATTTCCATTATATACTTTATTACATTATGATATATTTAATTGAGTAATCAATTAAAGTAAATTAGATAGAAAATCCTTCAATGATATGTTATATGATAGTAATTACATTCTGTTGTACAAATAAAAAGTTTATCATATTAAAAATAATATATTGCTTTGAACATTTCTAGTCAAGATGTTTCGAGATAGGATATCGATACATCTTTTGAGACTAGATTACATAACACTCTCCAAATGTTGGGCAACGTATTACTTATGGCTGCTAAAGGCACCAAAGGTTATGTACTTATAGTTATTTGATAACAATGGAATGACTCACTTGAGAGTTTTTGTTGGTTAATATAACTAAGGTCAAATAGAGATACTTGAAGTGACGATGTTACAAAGTTCCCTCGACTTACGAATACTGTGGAACTTCATTGTGGACACTCCATTTTGACTATAGTTAAATTGTGGCATGGCACCTATCAAACAAGTATAGTTAGGTCTATGTTGAAGCATTGAAGGTGAAACACTATTTAATAGAGAATTCTCCCCCTTAATTATATGAGGTTAGTATCACGATCAACAACAATCAACTCATACTCAAATTTTCTGTCCAGAGTAGTATGGTTAATAATAAATGTTGTTATTGAACTAAGGATTTTGTGTTTAGACTAATCATGTTGAATGTGGATGAAATTGGAATTTTGACCAAAACTAAATTCCATAAGTCCTAATGTTATATAGTTTTGACGAAGAGAATTGCGGTAAATAGTCGTTACTACTAGGTGTCGCTTATAATGGTAAAATTGGATCTTATCGAATAGATGTGTAAGAGATAAATTTGGTCAAAATGTAACAGCACCAGCTAAGGAGATGTGTGAATTTTAACATTCGAATTGTTCGATATTAATCACTGACTATATGAATCGCACCGTAATGATGAATCCATCGAAAACCACACAATTTAATTAACTTATAATCATTTTAAATTAATTAAATTACTTAAATTAATTAATATTTATTAATTATGAATTATCATATTTTTTATTTGATGTTTCAATGCCATTAGTATTTAATGAAGTGCTTATATATAATGTTATCAATAAAATATTTGATTTTGATTTAATCAATTAAATACTAAGTGGATTTGGGAGTTGTTGAAGGCCCATGAAGCCTTCATTATAGCCAGCCAAAGAGAGAACGAGGGGATAAGTTTAAATTCGATTTGGAAAGGCAAAGGAGAAATTAAAGAAAGGAATTAAATCTCCATCCTTTACTCTTCTTTATGACTCGCTTAAAACACATTTATGAAATGGTATTTTGCCTTTTTCTTCATTTTTTTTGCTGCGAAAGATATCAAAAGGAGGATTTGATTGAGATTTTGAAGAAGAATCAAAGAGGGAAGTTGAAAGAGGGAAATGGAAAGGTTCTAACTGTTTCTTTAAAATAGAAATTTCTTTAATTTATTCATTTAATTCACCTGATAATTCGTTTTTTTCCAACACTCCTCTATGTTCCTCTCATGGTCGAAAATCCAAGTCTTCATGGAAGGAAAAATTCCCAAAATAAAATCAGATAAACAAATTAAAAAATGGTGCTTTAAATCATTGTAATTTTTGGAGATGATTCAGTAAGATCTTAGAGTTTTATTCTTCATTCAAGGTGTGATTTTTGGCTTTATCCTAAGGTAACTTCTAATTTCATTTGAATATAAAATACATGATGTTAATGTAACTTAGTCCTCGTATGCTACTACTTTTGATTTCATGCTCATCTTGTATGTATTTTTTAGATACTAAACATTATACAACCAGTTTATATATGCTTGGGTTATCCGTTTGAATTTTGTTAATGATTTGGGTATTAATGTTTAAAGAAAACCATTTTGATTTGGAATAGATTTAAATTAATTGGTATTATTTGTAACTTATTATATACACAAATATAAGTTACCAACATGTGTTGATTACATGAAATCAACTTGAAATTGAATATTTGTTTTGTAAATTTATTGGTTTTGTATGTAACTTTTGGTTGTTTACATATTTTAAAAGTTATTTTCAATTCAAAATTCATAAGCGGACATATATGCAAATGCAATGCCCCACCTATATACTTATGCTACCAAAGAGTATTATAGAGTAATACTATTTGGTAATATGGAGAATAAGGTGATATTGGGCGACCACATGTGAATATTCACTTGGGCTAACACCAGTATGTAACCTACCTCAAATATTACACCATATAAATGTACTCGGTAGTGGCATAAAGCAATAAATACTGTTAAAAGTTTTAGCATATGAATAGAATGGTAATAGTATGTATAATCCGATCTAGAAATTTGAAATCGGTCTCAAATCTTTATTTGTAGAAGGTGGTAAAGTTGTGAATTATGTTGCCCATAGAATGTGAATTTCTATACTTTGATTTTGGAGCAATTTCCATGTAATTTCCATAAATTATCATACTCCAAAATATGTATAAAAGTGCGTTGTTTGAATTAACAAAGAGTGTACCAAAAAAGAAAAGAGATGTGTAAGATATGGATATCATTTTTCATAGTTTACACTATCTATCTAAATAAAAGAAAACAATTAATTCTTTGTAATTTCAAACATGGAAAACATTTCATTTGTGGTTAATTTATGGGAAATTATAATGGTAATCCTTTTTAGAAGAATAGCTTTGATAAATTAAAAATGTGGAAATAAGTGTTCTAGTTTAGAAATTGGTATACATATATAACCACGCTTAACAACTACACACACACACACATATAGCATACTTTACGATTATATATGAATTAGTTAGTAATTAACAATGGACATTGATTTCAAATTTAACTAGCAATAAATTTATAATTAATGAGAGTTAAAAAGGAGTTAAAAAGGGGACTGATTAGGAAAAGTTTAATATGGCATTTATGGAAGAATTGAATAGGAGTAATAAATGGATTTTGAATTTTGTAAAAGATTAAATGAGGATTGAATAAAGATGGTCCAATTTTGATATTAATAAACAATTGTTATGGGCATATTAATTGAGGTAATGAATGGACCACATTTATTAGAAATCAAGGAGGAAAATTAATGAAAGTGGGCGATAATAGAATGACATATAAGTAATGTCCGTCTTATTTCGATAAGGAGTATTAAGAACTCAACACTATTTACACCAGTTGATGATAAATAGAAACTTTCATCAAAATTTTCTTTTAAGTTTTTGGGTGTAATCACTAGTTGTTTCCCTTAGTTATTGGAAAAGCGTATGATATAGTATAAGATATGTCCCTGTTTTATCACTGTGTTGATTTTATGGATGGGACTGAAACGATTGATATATATATATATATATTGAGAAGAAATGTAAATAAAGAAATTTTATAGGGACCCTTAACTAGCGATGAACTATAGATAAGACTGGAAGTTAATGAGGAAATTAGGTTAGCAACCAGAAATAAAAGAATGCTTCAATTCTAGAAATTTTAGGATTTTGGAGACACTAAATTTTAGCTTGTAGATTATCGCCATTCAAGAAAGAGATAAATTGTATAGGGATATGAAGAGAGTTTTTTATTGGACAAGGGTAAAGAAGAAGGTAGCAGAATTTTCAGTTAGAAACAATAAGACCGTAGCCTCTCTAATATAGATTAGCATCAAGGAGGTGATTCGACTTCATGGAATTCCGGTTGGCATCGTTAGTGACAGGAACCCATTATTTACTAGTGAATTTTGGAGTTTGCAGACAGCTTTAGGAACTTCTTTGAACCTTAGCACCACTTAGCACACATGCAGACCGACGGACAAACTGGAAGAGTGAATAGGATCTTGGAGGATTTGTTGAAGAGAGCTTGCATCATAGACTTTGGAGGACCCTGAGACCAGCACTTACCTTTAGTAGAATCTGCATATAATAGTCACGAATTGACGATTGGTATGGTACCCTTTGAAGCGCTTTATGAGAGGCAATGCAAATCGCCAAATTGTTGGTGGAAAATCACTGACAATATCCTATTCAGACCAGATTTAATTTGCGAGACTTTGAAAAGATATAGTTGGTTAGGCAGTATGTAAAGGTTATAGGATTTTTAAAGTCGGGAAAGTTGGCATTAAGATTTATCGGGCCTTTTCCAATTTTGGAAAAATAGGAAACCTTGATTGTCATGTGGAGTTACCAGATAAATTAGCAGAAGTCCATGACATTTCTCATGTTTCGCATTTGAGGAAATGCCTTCATGACACTGCCATTGTAGTAGAGCCTAATCAATTAGGGGATATTGAGATGGAGCTAATGGCATCCTATGCCATCGCACGCATTATGGAGCACGGAACTAGGAATGTAACAACCCAGGTTTTATAGCTGTTGAATATCGTCAAATGACGATTTAATTTGTTTAGCAATTGTAATTGAAGTTTTTAAATTTAGTTGAAATTCTTTTGATAATTTGTTAAAATAGTTTAGGCTTTAAAACTTGTTGGACCCATGTTTTATGTGATTACCGAGTTGTTATTACCCCATTCTCCATTTTGTTCGTTCAGAACCCATTCCCCTTGCATTTTTGAAAAACCCTAGCCAAAAAAAAAAAGGAACGATAATGGCGGCCTCGTAGAAAATTAGGGCTTCAAAAAAATTAGTGGCTACTCGTCAATCCCTCTGCGTTCGTTCGCTCGAGACTAGGGCTTCTGCCGATTTGCGTAGCTCGATCGAAAGCTCATTGCTCGCTCGTCAATGCTAAGGTGAGTGTTCTCGGCACTCACATCTAATTCAAATGGTTAAGTTCGTCTGCCTATTGTTTTCGTTGTCTTCGACACTGACGTTGTTAGTGGTTGGGTTTATCTCTGTTGCCTGTCACTGTCGTGAAATGGGTGATTTTGTATAAGTTAGGCTTCGGCCATTTCTGTTGTTTTCGTGGTTACCATTGTTCGTGTGTCGAATTCATTTTATCTTGGCCTCTCGAAGTTAATTCGTTGTGCCAGATTGTTTGAGATGTTCGTATCCATTTGATTTCGTTTTGTTTAACTCGGTTTCGATTTGGAGCCTGCAGTCGAGTTTGTACTTGTTTTGAAAACGTGATTTATAAACATATTATGAGATTCGAAATTTAACTAGATTTCGGTAACTTATTTTGATGTGTTATTAACTTGGACTCATGTGTCTTCGGCACCATTACTGCTATCACATTTGTTTTGGGGTTGATGTTTCTCTGATTTTGTCAAATTTGGCATGATTTGGTGATGACTTGTTCATCACAGTGGTTTCTTGTGACATTGTCACTTCTGCTCATTTTTGAAGCATGCGCGATTTTCACATACTATTGTAGTCTTTATGCTTGAGTTGATTTTTGAGCATTTTAACCTGTTCGAATTCTTGGGCAACCATGACTTTTACTTTGCACTGCAGTTGTTGAATTCAAATGTTTTTGAAAGAGTAAAATGTTTTATTTTGTTACCTATGCCATTTTGAGGACAGGTGGGTCGTTTGGCATCTGCTCGTAGTTGTTCCTGGCCATTCTTGGTTCTAGATCTTTGTTCATGTGTATTAGTCTGAAGTCTTGTTTTTATGTTATTCATGTTATATGTGTATTCATGGTTACATTTGAGATTGTGGCATTTCACATGTATGCTTGATGCCTGGATCAAGTTGCTGTGATACTGCGTGCACTTTAGTTCATCAGTACTTGATCATCTGAGTGCCTGTAGTAGAATTGCATTTGTTGTAATTTTACTCTTGTTCGATTAGGGGTTCACTGTGGTATCTTGAAGTTTTCATGTTTTGTATATTTTGGTAATCACATCTTGTCAGGCATGTTTAGTGGCACCTTTCTTTGGTCAAATCATTCTTATTACCTTGAGACTTTGTAGTGGATAGCTTATGTTTCCATTCTTGGTGACCATCTTCATATATATATAGATATGCATTCCTGTCCTGTATGTTGACGGGTCTCTCTTTGTTGTTGGGTTGTGTCTTGCTGCCTTCATGCCTGTAGCACGTTCACTGATTCGGGTGTGAACATCCTGTAGCCTGATATGTGAATATTGAAGTGTTGTGTTGTGTTGTTTGAATCTGGCCTTGAGTCTGATTTGTATACTCTTGCTCTCCTGACTTCAGTGGTATGTTTATAGTATACCTCCTGATGCATTCTATTTTTACTACTGGTGCATCGCAATTGAGTTTGTACTTTGTCCACTTGATGGCTTCAAGCCTGAACTACTCTGTTGTTGTTTGGTATGCCACTGTATATATATTTTTGATCAGGTTGTGCTGTCCAGTTGAGTTCGACACCTGAGTTGTCGCTGTTTGACTGTTTAGTTCCTGGTTAATTGCTTGTTTCAATTGCATTTTTATTGTGCAGTTGTTCTTGCTTTCTTTTGTTGCGGATTGCCCTTGTATTCATTTATGACTACAGTTTCTTTTTATATGCAGTTTTGACCCTTGTCGGTTTGCATTGTATTAATGCATTAAGAATTGTTTTCGAATTCACTTGAGTTGAATCCGTTATTTTGGGTTTGACCTCGTGTGCGTTTGTAAATTTTCAATGTGTACATACGTGCACATTGTACATGTCTGCTTTGACCATTGAGGCCGTAGTATTGAGTTTTGAATCTTCAATTGATTTTGGGTTTGATGATCTTTTGTTTATTTCAGGAGGTAGTGGCGAGGCAGTATACGCGCGCGTATACTGCAGCCCTACCAGAGTTGATGTTTTAAGTTGATTATTTTGTTGGTTGCCGTTTAGGAAATTCAGATGTTTATGATTATCTTCATTGATATTCTTCTCACTTATCTTTGTTGATGATTTAAATCTGATGTTTTGTTGTCTAACACTGTTTAGTGTTATATCTGCCGTTATCCGACTCTCTTATCGAGAAGTTGGATATACGAGATTTCTGTGATTGTCGTCTATTTGACTATCTGATTATTATTGCTGCTATGCACTAATAACTGAGTTTGAATTAGACTGACCCGTGTATTATTTTCTTTTGAATTTAATACTCGGGTCAGACCCGAGTTATTTCAGGTTGTAGATTTCCTTCTTTGAGTTGCTGTTCGGGATTTGAAGACTTTTCACATCTTCTGAAGTTGTCAGTGTCATTTTGTAGTAGTCGTGTCATTGTATAGAACGATATGTATTCATGTATATTAGTCGATAATGTACTTGTATATATAACTTCTAGAGTCGACAGTTGTAGTTGTACCATATGTATTGTGTCAACTATGTATTAACTGACATCAGTTATATATATATGAGACTTTTGTTTTTATCCGTGTTCCGCATTTATATTATCTGTGTTATTGTTATATCTAATGTCCTAAACTATTATGAACCGTCGTAGTTCGTTTTATACTAGTATTGGGTGTGTCGATGGGAGTAAATAAATAATAGATGAAAAATAAAAAGTATATACTACTTCTATCGAGATAACCAATATTAGTGTAAGACCAATTACGGATGGTCGCTCCTATCCAGCCTTATTCTTCGTAAAAATAGACAGTATTCCTTTTAATACTCTTTGTTATTATGAGCATAGAGGTGGGGCGTCACAGTTGGTATCAGAGCTTGGGGTTTTTGGACATAATATAAAACATAACTTGGATGGAACATATCTTACAACTATTAGTCGACGTTTTATCTGTGATTTGAGTCAAAACTAGAGTTTTGAAATTCTGATAAAATTTTTAAAAATCGTTATTTAAAAATAAAAGTGGAATTGTGTTTTGTTGTTTGGATGAAATTGTGTTCTGATGATTTGATTGATTTGTGTTCTATTTATCAGAGTGCGCAGCGGAAACAGTGAAACTGTCTTCGCTGAGTACAACTGACAATCTTTTGATTTAAAAATCAAAACCCGAAATTGATATGAATTCCAATTGTTGTTTACATAGCTGTAATTATTTGTTTCTTTGAGAATTTCGAATCCAAATTGAGGATTCGAAGAAATGGCAGATATGTGATTTTTGTTGAGATTTTTGGCTGGTTTCTTTTGAGCTAATCATATATTGATTAGATTTTTGGCTGTTTTGAATTATTCTCGTTGAAGAGATATTTGAATGATTTCTTTATTTATATTGTAATGAACGTGCAAAATTTGAGTTGCACGTCATTGCATTTATTTTACGTTGAACCTATGCTCGGTTATGATACGTATTTTGTTGCCGTTATTTTTATAACGGGATTTTTACACCAATGCTGAATTTTTGAGGCACGGTGTTTTGTTGACAGTTTTAATAAATGAAAATTCTCTGATATTACATTTTGATGTAAATTGTTTTGATGTGATTTTGACGTTTTAAAATTACTGTCGCTTTGGCTTCAGTAACCGTCAAATTTTAAAAGTGGATTTTCAAGCGGTTATTCCGCAATGCTGATTTGTGACCGTTTTTACGGTATTTTGAGAAGTACAATTTCCTTTTCGAAATTGTTACTAATATTGTTGCTTTAATCACGTGATTGGAAAATCGTTTTAAAATGAAAATTGTTTTATAAATTTTTAACAGTTTACGTTTTCAAAAGAATGAGAAAGCGACTTAAACGATTCAGCAAAATCGAGGATTATGACCCCTTTCTTTTACTGTTTCGCTTAACTCCGGACTTGTCCAGTTGAGAATGTGAATTGTTATTTTACAAAATAAATAAAATTGTTTTCAGAAATTTTAACAGTTTGCGCTTTCAAAAGAATAAGGAAGCGATTTAAACGTTTCAGCAAAATCGAGGACTATGACCCCTTTCTTTTACTGATTCGCTTAATTCCGGACTTGTCCGTTTGAGAATGTAAAATGTATTTTTACAAAATACACAATTTTGCACTTTCAAGGAAACGATGAAGAGATTTAAACGATTTAGCAAAAGTGCGGAGTATGGAACCACACTTTTACTATTTCGGTTAATTCCGGACTCGTTAATTGAATATATGTTGTTATGATGAATTTGATGATTTCACACTTTCAAGGAAACGATGAAGAGAATCAAACGATTTAGTAAAACACGTGGTATGGGACATGTGCGTTTGCTATTTCGGTTAATTCCAGACTCGTTAATTGAAACATTTTGATGCTTTCGTGTGCTTTCGAGCCACTTTGTTGGACCTTCGGGTCATTTGTTGGACCTTCGGGTCAAATACCAGTACTAGACCTTCGGGTCATTTGTTGGACCTTCGGGTCATTTGTTGGGCGCCAAAATTATGTTGAGTACTTGGTAGGCTTCGGCCATTTGTTGATGCACGTGCGGCGAATTAAAAACTCGCCATCTGATGGGATCGATCCAAGCTTTTATGTTGATTTTCTAGTCTTCTTAATTGATTTCTAGATATTTGTTGTTTCCAATTATCTGCAGGTAATTGGATATTTGTTGTTTCTAATTATCGCTTGTGATAATTAGATATTTGTTGATATGAGTTCTGATTATCGTTTTTGATAATCAGATATTTGTTGTTTCTAATTATCGCTTGTGATAATTAGATATTTGTTGATATGAGTTCTGATTATCGTTTTTGATAATCAGATATTTGTTGTTTCTAATTATCGCTTGTGATAATTAGATATTTGTTGATATGAGTTCTGATTATCGTTTTGATAATTAGATATTTGTTGTTTTTAATTATCACTGTTAGATAATTAAATATTTGTTGATATGAGATTTAATTATCGCTTTTGATAATTAAATATTTATTGGTTTGAGATTTAATTATCGCTGTTAGATAATTAAATATTTGTTGATTTGAGATTTAATTATCGTCTTTGATAATTAAATATTTGTTGATTTTAGATTTAATTATCGCTGTTAGATAATTAAATATTTGTTGATATGAGATTTAATTATCGCTTTTGATAATTAAATATTTATTGGTTTGAGATTTAATTATCGCTGTTAGATAATTAAATATTTGTTGATTTGAGATTTAATTATCGTCTTTGATAATTAAATATTTGTTGATTTTAGATTTAATTATCGCTGTTAGATAATTAAATATTTGTTTATATGAGATTTAATTATCACTTTTGATAATTAAATATTTATTGGTTTGAGATTTAATTATCGCTGTTAGATAATTAAATATTTGTTGATTTGAGATTTAATTATCGTCTTTGATAATTAAATATTTGTTGATTTTAGATTTAATTATCGCTGTTAGATAATTAAATATTTGTTGATATGAGATTTAATTATCGCTTTTGATAATTAAATATTTATTAGTTTGAGATTTAATTATCGCTTTTCATAATCGAATATTTGTTGAATTGAAATTTGATTATCGTTTTGATAATCGAATATTTGTGAATTGAAATTTGATTATTGTTTTTGATAATCGAATATTTGTTGAATTGAAATTTGATTATCGTTTTGATAATCGAATATTTGTTGAATTGAAATTTGATTATCGTTTTGATAATCGAATATTTGTGATTTGAAATCTGATTATCGTTTTTGATAATCGAATATTTATGATTTGAAATTTGATTATCGTTTTTGATAATTGAATATTGGTTGTCGTTTTTGATAAGTAGATAATTGATAATTTGAGAATTGTTGATTTGTTTTCTGACTATCGTTTAGATAATTGGATGTTTGCTGGTTTTATTGATACGAGATTTTCTAGTCTCTAATTGAATCTAGATTATGCTGATTTTTTTTTATTGAATTGCTGTTTTCTTTCTATCTTTGTTGATAGTTAGAGTTTGGTGATATGAAATTTGTGTTTTCTATTTAATTGTTGAATAACTAGATATTGACAGCTTTGCGAATTGTGATTTGGGTTTCATAATTATTTTTGTTGATAATTAGATTTTGTTGTTTTCTAATTATCGTATTGATAATTAGATATTGCTGTTTTGTGATTTCTGTATTATAATTATCTATTGGTAATTGAATATTGCTGATGTTTACATTTATTCCGGTTGCTGTCTTCTGATTATCTCTTGATAATTAGACTTTGTTGAGAATCTGTAAATTTCTTTTATGAAATTGAAAGATTTCTTTGGTGTTTGTGTTCCCATACTTTATTTTTCTAGCTTAACCAGTTTATGTTAGAAGAATAGTTGTTATAGACGGCTTTCATTATGAAAATTGCGGGGACGCAATTTTTATAAGGAGGGGAGTCTGTAACAACCCAGGTTTTATAGCTGTTGAATATCGTCAAATGACGATTTAATTTGTTTAGCAATTGTAATTGAAGTTTTTAAATTTAGTTGAAATTCTTTTGATAATTTGTTAAAATAGTTTAGGCTTTAAAACTTGTTGGACCCATGTTTTATGTGATTACCGAGTTGTTATTACCCCATTCTCCATTTTGTTCGTTCAGAACCCATTCCCCTTGCATTTTTGAAAAACCCTAGCCAAAAAAAAAGGAACGATAATGGCGGCCTCGTAGAAAATTAGGGCTTCAAAAAAATTAGTGGCTACTCGTCAATCCCTCTGCGTTCGTTCGCTCGAGACTAGGGCTTCTGCCGATTTGCGTAGCTCGATCGAAAGCTCATTGCTCGCTCGTCAATGCTAAGGTGAGTGTTCTCGGCACTCACATCTAATTCAAATGGTTAAGTTCATCTGCCTATTGTTTTCGTTGTCTTCGACACTGACGTTGTTAGTGGTTGGGTTTATCTCTGTTGCCTGTCACTGTCGTGAAATGGGTGATTTTGTATAAGTTAGGCTTCGGCCATTTCTGTTGTTTTCGTGGTTACCATTGTTCGTGTGTCGAATTCATTTTATCTTGGCCTCTCGAAGTTAATTCGTTGTGCCAGATTGTTTGAGATGTTCGTATCCATTTGATTTCGTTTTGTTTAACTCGGTTTCGATTTGGAGCCTGCAGTCGAGTTTGTACTTGTTTTGAAAACGTGATTTATAAACATATTATGAGATTCGAAATTTAACTAGATTTCGGTAACTTATTTTGATGTGTTATTAACTTGGACTCATGTGTCTTCGGCACCATTACTGCTATCACATTTGTTTTGGGGTTGATGTTTCTCTGATTTTGTCAAATTTGGCATGATTTGGTGATGACTTGTTCATCACAGTGGTTTCTTGTGACATTGTCACTTCTGCTCATTTTTGAAGCATGCGCGATTTTCACATACTATTGTAGTCTTTATGCTTGAGTTGATTTTTGAGCATTTTAACCTGTTCGAATTCTTGGGCAACCATGACTTTTACTTTGCACTGCAGTTGTTGAATTCAAATGTTTTTGAAAGAGTAAAATGTTTTATTTTGTTACCTATGCCATTTTGAGGACAGGTGGGTCGTTTGGCATCTGCTCGTAGTTGTTCCTGGCCATTCTTGGTTCTAGATCTTTGTTCATGTGTATTAGTCTGAAGTCTTGTTTTTATGTTATTCATGTTATATGTGTATTCATGGTTACATTTGAGATTGTGGCATTTCACATGTATGCTTGATGCCTGGATCAAGTTGCTGTGATACTGCGTGCACTTTAGTTCATCAGTACTTGATCATCTGAGTGCCTGTAGTAGAATTGCATTTGTTGTAATTTTACTCTTGTTCGATTAGGGGTTCACTGTGGTATCTTGAAGTTTTCATGTTTTGTATATTTTGGTAATCACATCTTGTCAGGCATGTTTAGTGGCACCTTTCTTTGGTCAAATCATTCTTATTACCTTGAGACTTTGTAGTGGATAGCTTATGTTTCCATTCTTGGTGACCATCTTCATATATATATAGATATGCATTCCTGTCCTGTATGTTGACGGGTCTCTCTTTGTTGTTGGGTTGTGTCTTGCTGCCTTCATGCCTGTAGCACGTTCACTGATTCGGGTGTGAACATCCTGTAGCCTGATATGTGAATATTGAAGTGTTGTGTTGTGTTGTTTGAATCTGGCCTTGAGTCTGATTTGTATACTCTTGCTCTCCTGACTTCAGTGGTATGTTTATAGTATACCTCCTGATGCATTCTATTTTTACTACTGGTGCATCGCAATTGAGTTTGTACTTTGTCCACTTGATGGCTTCAAGCCTGAACTACTCTGTTGTTGTTTGGTATGCCACCGTATATATATTTTTGATCAGGTTGTGCTGTCCAGTTGAGTTCGACACCTGAGTTGTCGCTGTTTGACTGTTTAGTTCCTGGTTAATTGCTTGTTTCAATTGCATTTTTATTGTGCAGTTGTTCTTGCTTTCTTTTGTTGCGGATTGCCCTTGTATTCATTTATGACTACAGTTTCTTTTTATATGCAGTTTTGACCCTTGTCGGTTTGCATTGTATTAATGCATTAAGAATTGTTTTCGAATTCACTTGAGTTGAATCCGTTATTTTGGGTTTGACCTCGTGTGCGTTTGTAAATTTTCAATGTGTACATACGTGCACATTGTACATGTCTGCTTTGACCATTGAGGCCGTAGTATTGAGTTTTGAATCTTCAATTGATTTTGGGTTTGATGATCTTTTGTTTATTTCAGGAGGTAGTGGCGAGGCAGTATACGCGCGCGTATACTGCAGCCCTACCAGAGTTGATGTTTTAAGTTGATTATTTTGTTGGTTGCCGTTTAGGAAATTCAGATGTTTATGATTATCTTCATTGATATTCTTCTCACTTATCTTTGTTGATGATTTAAATCTGATGTTTTGTTGTCTAACACTGTTTAGTGTTATATCTGCCGTTATCCGACTCTCTTATCGAGAAGTTGGATATACGAGATTTCTGTGATTGTCGTCTATTTGACTATCTGATTATTATTGCTGCTATGCACTAATAACTGAGTTTGAATTAGACTGACCCGTGTATTATTTTCTTTTGAATTTAATACTCGGGTCAGACCCGAGTTATTTCAGGTTGTAGATTTCCTTCTTTGAGTTGCTGTTCGGGATTTGAAGACTTTTCACATCTTCTGAAGTTGTCAGTGTCAT
This sequence comes from Allium fistulosum, assembly GCA_030737815.1. Lineage (NCBI taxonomy): Eukaryota > Viridiplantae > Streptophyta > Magnoliopsida > Asparagales > Amaryllidaceae > Allium > Allium fistulosum. The sequence goes on along the minus strand of CM060905.1, from coordinate 681,203,344 downwards.
TTTGTAGTAGTCGTGTCATTGTATAGAACGATATGTATTCATGTATATTAGTCGATAATGTACTTGTATATATAACTTCTAGAGTCGACAGTTGTAGTTGTACCATATGTATTGTGTCAACTATGTATTAACTGACATCAGTTATATATATATGAGACTTTTGTTTTTATCCGTGTTCCGCATTTATATTATCTGTGTTATTGTTATATCTAATGTCCTAAACTATTATGAACCGTCGTAGTTCGTTTTATACTAGTATTGGGTGTGTCGATGGGAGTAAATAAATAATAGATGAAAAATAAAAAGTATATACTACTTCTATCGAGATAACCAATATTAGTGTAAGACCAATTACGGATGGTCGCTCCTATCCAGCCTTATTCTTCGTAAAAATAGACAGTATTCCTTTTAATACTCTTTGTTATTATGAGCATAGAGGTGGGGCGTCACAAGGAAGCTCCGCAACAAAGAAATTAGGCTGGTCCAAGTACAATAGGGAGACAACTCTTTGAATATACATGGGAAACTGAAGAGAAAATGAGGATCTCTCATCCCGAGCTTGTCACCGATAAACTTTTCTCTCAAAAACTAGGTTTTTGGTTGCATTGTGATTGCTAGATGGATGGTAGGAGATGGTTGCTACACTTTTCCTTATCACTTTGCACTCATGTAGAAATCTTTATGCATGTTTAGGATGTTTGATACATGCTTATATGTCACGATCACACATTTACACTAGCATTAAGCTCACTTATAATATGTCTGTAGTACATAATCATATTGCACTTTTGGTGGAGTAGATGGTTGCATAGATAACTTGGTTGTATAACATGGATGTTTATTGTGCGTTACATAGTTCACACTTTAGGAAGGTTTCAGGGACGAAATCCTTTTTAAGGGGGCAGAATATAACATACCGTAAAATCAACTGTATATAAATAAATTGAAAAAATTAATTTAAATAAGATGGGGGCAAAAATATTTTTTTTGCAAAAGTTAGAATTTGATCACGAAATTTTAACGAACGCGATTTTTCATCGCTCGAAAATCGACATTAATATGTCCACTGTATCAACGGCCGAGCAATCGAATGCCGGAAAACCGAATTGTTATGGAGAAAAAGAAGAGGTAGAAGAAGACAGAAGAAAAGGAAAGAATAAACAACAGAAGAACACAGAACAATATCAGAATCTCACATTCGCAGCGGAACAACATATAATAGATAAATGAATAATCTTTAAATCAATGAACTATATCATTTTATACATTACATCATCAGAGTTTACAACAACAATATACTACACAACTGGACAGTTATATAAACTTGTCCTCATACAGAATACACAGCGGAATAAATAATATCATATACAAATGCTACGTCTCGCCATCCAGCTCGCCACTTGAGCTTCACAGCATCTCCTGAATCCGGAATGACCTGATAACCTGACTCTACACTGCCCCTGTGGAAATTGGTGGGCACCCAGAGTTTAGGAAGGAAACAATAAACTCCAGGTCAGTCATGGTGACTGGTGTGAGAACTAAAACAGTTATTATTTTTAAAACACAACAACAACAAAGCAAGTAGAAAATATCCGCAATGCTTTTGGAAAATGAAACTACCATAAGACCTCCCGCCACACACGCAATGCAAACGCAAAATTGGAGGAGATTTCTTCTTATGATAGTCAAACATGCTTACTACGCAAAATCATTGGATATTATTACTAGTGCATAGCGTCGAAATCATTTCGAAAGTATAATATTAATCTTAGCCAACATACAACCATTATTGTAGGCCTACTATAGCTACCATCTAAACAGTGGTGACCACCTTAAGTAAATGGCAGGTTCTACAAATAAAACTGTACAACGTTCGTATTGGAAGATGGATTTCCAACAAATGGTCAAGCTAAGGAACTTCCTACCGCCATATGGGATCGCCTCTGGATGGACGTCCCGAGAACTAACTAGCTCTCTGCCAACACAAGGTCGGGTTATCCCTGTAACTAGGTAACTCATGAATATGCCATCCCCCGGTCCTTTGGGACCTTTATCCAAGGCGCCTCGATAAACACACAGTCACACAATAAATGAGACCGGAGTATCCACATCGATTAAATACCAGGGCTCCATACCTGATACCACCCTTTTCCAGAAGGAAATGACATACCCTAAAGGGCGCGACCCTCATAACCTTGCCGCATATTCCTGTTTCGACCATTTCCGGGTTGTGAGGTCCGAAGAGGTCTCGTCCACAAAGCTATGCTTTTTCACAAAGCCACGCTTTGATCACAAATGATCAATAAATGATCATCACACAGCAACACTCAGCATGCCACATTACCAAATTGGGAGTATATCACTAATAAATTTCAACTACATAACCTCTGAGCTCGTACGTCTCAGAGAAGGGTGTTAAGCTAAGAGAATAAATTCTCCGCCACCAACAGAAATGTATTTGAAAGAAATCAGCTTTATATCTCAAAATGTAATGTTAGACATGTAACCATACAAGTCTGTTCCGGGTTCGAACAGAACCGAAGGCACTTCCGAAGAAGCCCTTGCAATCCGGGTATCCACAATCCCGATAAAACTTCCCATCACAAAGGAAATCTCTATACCGTAGCTAACGGTGCAGAGACAATCGATAGGTCATCCTATCGTTTTCACAAATACCCGGTCTTCACAATCGGTCATCAATACAATCCATATCGTCGTATCACAAATTCGGAATGGGTTATATGACACAAAGGTCTTTTCCCAGCTAACCCGAATAGTGAGCACAATATTTAAAACATATGGATATAGGGATTTCAATTAAGTCACAACTTATTACCCAAATCCTTTCCTTTAAATGGTTTAAACAAATTACCATTTTAAATCTTTAAACAAAAAGATTTACTTCACAAAGTTTACCCAGTTTCACAAAGATTCATTCACAGATTTTCAAATCAATTTCCATTTAAATTGGATTAACCTATTAAATCTTAAACTAAGGTTTAATTTATAGCTTTCAAAACTATTCAAAATTCAAGTCTTTTATAATATAAAAGATACACCTTTTAAAATCGTCTTTGATTTCAAAATAAAGTTTAATCATCTTCACAAAGGTTAATTCATAGTTTTTTTTCTCAAACTGTGACGACCGCCCATAACCCCTGCACTGAACCTAGAGAAAGTGCGCTGTAAAGTGTGCCAGGCAGCCATGGACGATTGTCAGGGTAAATTAAAACAACAGAATCTATCGTATTACTCACAGCGCATGGACAAAATACAATAGAACATATATGTAGTGAAGCTTCACAGAATAGAATCTCATCAATAAAACTTCATAATAGTTGAATACAAATATCTGAACAGTCAATACAACAAGCCTCACTACATAACACTCAGAGAAAATACAAACAGCGGAACACCCAGTACATATAATAAGAAGATAATATGCAACCCTCCAGCTCGTCTTCGATATCAACACCGTAGAAAGCAAGAACAGCACCTGTCACCTGCTACCTAGTCTGCCCATCCCAAAATGGACGAACAGCCCAAGGCAATAAGAGTTAAACATAAATCCTTGAGTCAGACAACAGTCTTAGTGAGCAGTAAATTAACTAACAACATACCAAGAGAGCATAAAGGAAAAGGAATAGGAATACAACCCTCCCACTCCACCTCTTTCTACAGTGATAGCCCCCAGACACTCACTAAGTAGAAGCAAACATAACAGAGCATACAATTTAAAGTAAAGCAATTATCACTCAAGTCAAGGGTGATGTTTTCCAAGTACAAACCCCCAAGGCCTAAACCAAGATCAGATAAGCACCCAGAAAATACCGCTCTTAAGACCGAATGACGATACAACCAAACATCCATGACTCTGGCTATCACTGTTATCATTGCTTCGATACCACCGTTAATTGAATGACCGGCACATTCTTTCAGCCGTCCGTCAAGGGCTAATGGAAACCCCGGTTCTAGACATTACTCCCGCACGTCGTCGTGACCCGTGCCTAGGACTATCGAATCTGCCCATAGTACTTGACTACCAATCAGTAGCCTTCAGGGACTATCGAATCTGCCCAACGTACTCTTGCTTTGAGCATGCTAGAACCTTCAACAACGATGAGATCTCAGCCTTCTAGTCATCCTCCTCGATGACTATTTTCATACTAGCTCAAGCGCCTCTCGAGCCAACCATTATCCTCAACTCGAACCATATCACCGAGTTATCAACATGCTTGGAATGATCCCGTCTGGATTAGACCAAGACTATCTCATATCATGCTTCGCCTCATCATTATCATAGCAAAGCTCCATCTCAACATCATCATCAAATCTATCCATATGAGCTTCATCATCCGCTACATATGCCACGAGCAGCTTCTCCAATTCAAGAGCCTTTCCCTTAGCTTTGAATCATCTTTGGTCTAAATCAAATCATCAATCATCTAATTCATAGCAATCAATCAAGTCAAACATTAATCCAAGTAATCAGGCATTCAAATATGGTCTAAATAGACAATTATAACAATAATGGCAATTTCGTAATTAAAGAGTCAAAAGTCTAACAAGCATGAAAACATGAACAATATCTCTATAATCTTGATGAATGAACTTGCATAGGTTAACACTTAGTAAAATGGATGTCAAATCATCATGAACAATGGATCTATATGGATCTATACTTAGGTTTACAAGAATGCATGGAAATCACTACTTTAACACAAAATCAAGGCAACGATCCGATATACTCCTTTGGATCCGTGTGAGAGATAATCACCACTCACCAAATCACCTAAACACCTCAAAAGAAACCCACTTCAGATCTAGACAGCGAAGGATCTAACTTGATCTATCACCAATCCGCTTCAAATGATGAAATCTCACTTCAATGGATGTAGATCTTAAATCTAAGCTCTTGAATCTTCAATTTGATCTTCAACTTGGATGGATGGAATCACTAGATTAGAGTGGAGAAAAGAAGTGAAGAAGTGTAGAAGTCGAGCTCTCAAAATGGCAGCACTTCGTCGCTTCGAAATCCGGATACCAAAAATGAAGAGAAACCCTCCTATTTATAGGTTGATTTCCCCCTTAGGTCGCTCGGAGTTAGGTCGTCCACGACTTACGACCTAAAACCCCCACGACCTAAAAAGCCCACGACTCAACAATACCAGCCTTCGACCTAACATTTAAGCGCTTAGCGACCGAACGACTTAACACCTAAGCGCTTCTACGACTTACGACCTATCCCTGCGCACGACCTAACAGGTCCATCGACCTAACACCTGTGCGCTTATACGACCTAACACTTAACAGCTTAACCCTAGGTCGCTCGCGACTCAGCGACCTAACCCCTTAAACCTTTACGCGACCTAAAACAATGCGCATCCACGACCTAACTATACCCAGTACTATCATAGGTCGTCTACGACCTACTACTCATGCTACAGCGACTCAACGACTCAACTGTCTCCGACTTAAGGCTTAATAGATCTTACGACCTATCCCTGACACGCTCCTAAGTCGCTCACGACTTAATTTCCTTAGGTCGCTAACTCGCTTACCCTCTTAGGTCGCTAACTCGCTAACCCTCTTAGGTCGCTAACTCGCTAACCCTCTTAGGTCGGAAATCCTTAGGTCGTCTAATTCTATAGGTCGCTCCAATACTTAGGTCGTCCACTCGACCTAACCTATCCCACAACCTAGGCTATCACACGACCTATCTCCCATACGACCTATCCTAAACTCCTTAGGTCGTTTACCCCTTAAGTCGCTCCACTTCTTAGGTCGCCTACTACGACCTAACCACCATACGACCTAAGCCTTAACTCTGGACAACTTATCAACCATGCGACCAAATGTCAACTGTTTTACGATGTTTCGATCCGTAAAAATACGGGTCGTTACATTCTCTCCCCCTTAGGAATTTCGCCCCCGAAATTCCAAACAAACAAGAGCAATCAAAGACTATTCTGCACGCCTACCATCCATAGCAATCAACAAACCATGCATCCAATTCTAGCTTAGCATGCAGAATTCTAAAACTAGAACAAGTTACAATATCGTGAGATGATACGACACCTTAGGGCCATACCTTGAAGAGTTCAGGATGAGCTGCCTTCATCCTCTCTTCCACCTCCCACGTACAGTCATTATCATCATCACTCCATTGTATCTTGAGCAACTTAACTACCTTCCTCCTAAGCTGTTTCGTGTCGGTTTCCACAACACGAAGCGGCTTACGAGGTCTCTTATCGACTGGATCAACTTCAAAATCTTCACAGCTATCAGTAGAAACCACTGTATTCGAGTCGTGCACATACTTCCGTAGATATAATACGTGAAAAACATTGTGCACGCCCGACATCTTCTCTGGTAACTCCAATCTGTAGGCGAGCTTTCCAATTCGCTCGATGATCGGGAATGGTCCAACAAATCTCGGAGTCAATTTTCCTTTCTTCCCGAATCGAATAACATTCTTCAGTGGATAAATCTTCACAAAAACCATATCACCTACGTCGAATTCCAAATCCTTACGACGCTTATCGGCATAACTCTTCTGACGGTCTTGGGCTGCCTTCATTCGTTGCCGAATGATCTCTATGAAATCCGAAGTCTGTCGAATCATCTCTGGCCCAAGCATCAACTTTTCTCCGGTCTCTAACCAACATGTCGGAGAGTTACACGGTCTTCCATACAATGCCTCATACGGTGCCATACCAATGCTTGACTGGTAACTATTGTTATACGAAAATTCCACCAAATGAAGATGATCTTCCCATGATCCTCCGAAATCCAAAACACAAGCTCTAAGAAGATCTTCCAAAACTCGGTTGACTCTCTCGGTCTGACCATCTGTTTGAGGATGATAAGCTGTACTCAAACACAACTCGGTTCCCAAAACTTCCTGAAAGCTCTTCCAAAATCCACTAGTGAACAATGGGTCTCGATCGCTCACTATACTCTTCGGAATACCATGGAATCGAACTATCCACTTAACATACAACTCAGCCAACTTTGATGCGGTCCTAGTCGATCAAACAGGAATGAATCTTGCACTTTTAGTCAGACGATCTACGATGACCCAAATTCCTTCATTTCCCGTTCTGGTTCTAGGTAGTCCATCAATAAAATCCATCGACACTTGTTCCCACTTCCATGTAGGAACCTCTAATGGCTGAAGCAATCCATTGGGCTTCTTCTGCTCAGCTTTCACCAACTGGTAGTTCATGCACTTGGAAATAAAATTTCCAACATCCTTCTTCATACCTTCCCAGTAGTAGGTTCTCTTCATATCCCGATACATCTTATTTCCTCCTGGATGAATTGTCAGCTTCGAGTGATGACTTTCCTTCAGAACTTCACTCCTCAATTCATCTATATCGGGAACAACTAGTCGTCCTTGCTTCCGAAGCCAACCCTCTCGATCGACCTCGAATCCTTTATCCTTTTCTGGGTCCAATCCAGATTCCAAATCATGGATAATCTTGACAAGCTTATCGTCTCGCTTTTGGCTCTCGCCAATACTTTCCACAAGAGTCGGTCTTATCGATAAGTTTGCCAACATCTCAGGTTCCAATTCGCATCTGGGCCTGAAGTCAAAACCAGCTAAATACTCGAGATTCTTCCATTCTGAAAACATGGCTCCCAATCCTGCATGTCTTCGACTTAACGCATCTGCCACCGCGTTACCTTTTCCCGAAGTATAAGCTATACCAAAATCATATGATGCTAAAAACTCTAGCCAACGTTGCTGCCGAAGATTCAAATCCTTTTGGGAGAAAAGATACTTCAACGACTTATGATCCGTAAACAACTCGAATCGAACCCCCAATAGATAATGTCTCCACATCTTCAGAGCAAAAACAATCGCCGCTAACTCCAAATCATGAGTCGGATAATTCCTTTCATGCGGCTTCAGTTGTCGACTTGCATACGCAACAACTTTATCCATTTGCATTAGCACTGCTCCAAGTCCAGTACCACATGCGTCCGTGTAAACCACCATCTCCTCATTCCCACTTGGAATAGTCAAAACAGGAGCACTTGTCAATCGCTCTTTCAGGATTCCGAAAGCTTGCTCACACTTAGCATCCCATCTGAACACTTGGTTCTTCTTCGTCAATCCTGTTAACGATGCAGCTATCTTGGAGAAGTCTTTGATAAATCGACGATAATATCGTGCTAATCCAAGAAACTTCTCACATCCGATGCATTCTTAGGTCTAACCCAATCCTGGATTGCTGCGACCTTAGCGGGATCAACCGCTATTCCATTTCCAGAGATAACATGGCCTAAGAAGCTCACTTCACTCTTCCAGAAGTGACACTTCGAAAACTTAGCCTTCAGCTGATGTTTCCGTAAGATTTCCAAAACAATACGCAAGTGCGTCTTGTGCTCTTCTTCAGTTCTAGAATAAATCAGAATATCATCCACGAATACTAGCACGAACTTGCTCAACTGATCTCTGAACACTCTATTCATAAGATCCACAAAATATGCTGGCGCATTAGTCAATCCAAACGGCATTACCAGCCACTCAAAGAAACCGGATGGTGTCCTAAAAGCAGTCTTTGGCACACTATCCTTAGCCACTCTCAACTAGTGAAATCCCGTTGCCAAATCCATCTGAGAAAACACCTTAGCTTCGTGAAGCTGATCAAACAAGTCATCTATTCTCGGCAATGGATACTTGTTCTTCTTAGTCACTTTATTCAACTCTCGATAATCCATACACAACCTCAACGACCCATCCGCTTTGGTTGCGAATACAACTGGTGCACCCCATTCGGACACACTACGCCGAATGAATCCTTTATGTAAAAGGTCATCAACCTGCACCTTCAACTCTTGTTGTTCCCTAGGCGCCATCCGCCTAAGAGGCATTACAACAGGTCTGGCTCCTTCAACTAGATCTATACGAAACTCGATCTCTCTATGCGGCGGTAACCCTTTGACCTCGTCAAAGACATCCTCAAATCCATTAGCGATTGGCACAGATGGCAGTCCATCCCGTGGAACAACCAGCGAATACATGAAGCTCATGAAGACGCCTTCTTCATGCTTACATCGTATCACAATCTTTCGCCCCTCCACATTCTCGACTGTCACCTCCAACCTCCCACAATCAACCTTTACCGCATACTTCCTAAGCCAGTCCATACCCAAAATAATTCCGAACCCAGCAAAGTTCAGAACAAAACAATTACAAACAAAAGAGCAATCATGACTCAATACAATCAGACCACGGCATAACATACACAAACAAGACGAACCCCCGACTGGATTATTCACAACCAATGGCCTATCAACAATATCCGGTTCCAAACCTAACCGGCCTACAAGTTCGTTACAAACAAACGAATGCGACGCCCATGTATCAAATAACACTCTTACTGGAACTCCACATAGGAAAATAGTACCTTGAACCACTACACTCTTTCCCTTCTCTTCAACCGTAGGAGCTTTCGAAGACGATGGAACAGCTCCTAAAGCATAAGCTTGCACAATCTGCTTGTCCTTCCTCGGTTATGGACAATTCTTCCTGATATGCCCCGGCTTGTCACAGTTGTGACACTTCATCGGTACCTTCGGATTCTTACAATCCTTAGAGAAATGGCCCTTCTGCTGACAATTGTAGCAAGTCACTTCGCCCTTCGGCTTCTTCTGGCCATCCTTACCCTTCTGCTGCTGCTGCTTCCTCTTCTTGTTTCCACCCTGCTGTGGTTTAGACTCTCCCCTGGTCACAGCAACAACAGATCCTTCCTTAGGAAACAGACTCTCATGCCTGAGAGCTTTCTCCACAAGCTTCTCAAATGAATCGTCCAAATGATCCACCAACTGCCTCCCAAGATAACTGTCCAAGCCTGTCACAAACTTCTCATTCTTCTGATATGCAGATTCAATATATGATCGGGCATACTTGGACAAAGCTTCAAACTTAGAAACATACTCAAGAACTGGTCTTCCATTTTGCTTGAGCTCCATAAACTTCTTGAACAGAACAGACTTCTGAGCTGTAGAAATGAACTTAGCTTCAAATCTGGCTTGGAATTGCTCCCAAGTAATCTCTTCCTCCGGAGTATCAATGGTGATAGAGTTCCACCAATCAGAAGCTCTCCCTTGAAGCTGTCTTGATGCTAACTTCCTCTTAGTTGCATCCTCAATTCCCAAATCACCAAAAATCCTTCTACAAGCATCTATCCACCTCTGGACTTCAATGGTTGATTCTGTTCCCAAGAAAACCTTTCCTCCAAGAGCAGTATAATCCTTACACAACTTAGCAAAGTCCACCGGTTTTGGAGTTTGAACTTGAACTCCAACATCCACCGATGGGCCCGGAGCTGGCATCCTTCTCATGATCGAAGTCATCATTGCTTCGAACATAGCAGCGTAATCAGCAGCCCCCTCAGTAGCACGGCCTTCCCTAGCAACTGGTCTCCCTCTTCGACTCATTCTCAATATCTATAAAAAGGAATGGTCAGAACATCTTGAGAAACAACCGCTTAAAGGACTCAAACTCTTCTAATCTACTATATTATATATAGTAATCCTCCATCAAAATACAATTACGTCTCTCATACGTAGTTACGTCAGTGAGCGTTGGGTAAAATCGATTAACCAATGCTCTGATACCAAATGTGACGACCGCCCATAACCCCTGCACTGAACCTAGAGAAAGTGCGCTGTAAAGTGTGCCAGGCAGCCATGGACGATTGTCAGGGTAAATTAAAACAACAGAATCTATCATATTACTCACAGCGCATGGACAAAATACAATAGAACATATATAGTGAAGCTTCACAGAATAGAATCTCATCAATAAAACTTCATAATAGTTGAATACAAACATCTGGACAGTCAATACAACAAGCCTCACTACATAACACTCAGAGAAAATACAAACAGCGGAACACCCAGTACATATAATAAGAAGATAATATGCAACCCTCCAGCTCGTCTTCGATATCAACACCGTGGAAAGCAAGAACAACACCTGTCACCTGCTACCTAGTCTGCCCGTCCCAAAATGGACGAACAGCTCAAGGCAATAAGAGTTAAACAAAAAGCCTTGAGTCAGACAACAGTCTTAGTGAGCAGTAAATTAACTAACAACATACCAAGAGAGCATAAAGGAAAAGGAATAGGAATACAACCCTCCCACTCCACCTCTTTCTACAGTGATAGCCCCCAGACACACACTAAGTAGAAGCAAACATAACAGAGCATACAATTTAAAGTAAAGCAATTATCACTCGAGTCAAGGGCGATGTTTTCTAAGTACAAATCCCCAAGGCCTAAACCAAGATCAGATAAGCACCCAGAAAATACCGCTCTTAAGACCGAATGACGATACAACCAAACATCCATGACTCTGGCTATCACTGTTATCATTGCTTCGATACCACCGTTAATTGAATGACCGGCACATTCTTTCAGCCGTCCGTTAAGGGCTAATGGAAACCCCGGTTCTAGACATTACTCCCGCACGTCGTCGTGACCCGTGCCTAGGACTATCGAATCTGCCCAGAGTACTTGACTACCAATCAGTAGCCTTCAGGGACTATCGAATCTGCCCAACGTACTCTTGCTTTGACCATGCTAGAACCTTCAACAACAATGAGATCTCAGCCTTCTAGTCATCCTCCTCGACGACTATTTTCATACTAGCTCAAGCGCCTCTCGAGCCAACCATTATCCTCAACTCGAACCATATCACCGAGTTATCAACATGCTTGGAATGATCCCGTTTGGATTAGACCAATACTATCTCATATCATGCTTCGCCTCATCATTATCATAGCAAAGCTCCATCTCAACATCATCATCAAATCTATCCATATGAGCTTCATCATCCGCTACATATGCCACGAGCAGCTTCTCCAATTCAAGAGCCTTTCCCTTAGCTTTGAATCATCTTTGGTCTAAATCAAATCATCAATCATCTAATTCATAGCAATCAATCAAGTCAAACATTAATCCAAGTAATCAGGCATTCAAATATGGTCTAAATAGACAATTATAACAATAATGGCAATTTCGTAATTAAAGAGTCAAAAGTCTAACAAGCATGAAAACATGAACAATATCTCTATAATCTTGATGAATGAACTTGCATAGGTTAACACTTAGTAAAATGGATGTCAAATCATCATGAACAATGGATCTATATGGATCTATACTTAGGTTTACAAGAATGCATGGAAATCACTACTTTAACACAAAATCAAGCCAACGATCCGATATACTCCTTTGGATCCGTGTGAGAGATAATCACCACTCACCAAATCACCTAAACACCTCACAAGAAACCCACTTCAGATCTGGACAGCGAAGGATCTAACTTGATCTATCACCAATCCGCTTCAAACGATGAAATCTCACTTCAATGGATGTAGATCTTAAATCTAAGCTCTTGAATCTTCAATTTGATCTTCAACTTGGATGGATGGAATCACTAGATTAGAGTGGAGAAAAGAAGTGAAGAAGTGTAGAAGTCGAGCTCTCAAAATGGCAGCACTTCGTCGCTTCGAAATCCGGATCCCAAAAATGAAGAGAAACCCTCCTATTTATAGGCTGATTTCCCCCATTGGTCGCTCAGAGTTAGGTCGTCCACGACTTACGACCAAAAACCCCCACGACCTAAAAAGCCCACAACTCAACAATACCAGCCTTCGACCTAACACTTAAGCGCTTAGCGACCGAACGACTTAACACCTAAGCGCTTCTACGACTTACGACCTATCACTACGCACGACCTAACAGGTCCATCGACCTAACACCCTTGCGCTTATACGACCTAACACTTAACAGCTTAACCCTAGGTCGCTCGCGACTCAGCGACCTAACCCTTTAAACCTTTATGCGACCTAAAACAATGCGCATCCACGACCTAACTATACCCAGTACTATCATAGGTCGTCTACGACCTACTACTCATGCTACAGCGACTCAACGACTCAACTGTCTCCGACTTAAGGCTTAATAGATCTTACGACCTATCCCTGACACGCTCCTAAGTCGCTCACTACTTAATTTCCTTGGGTCGCTAACTCGCTTACCCTATTAGGTCGCTAACTCGCTAACCCTCTTAGGTCGCTAACTCGCTAACCCTCTTAGGTCGGAAATCCTTAGGTCGTCTAATTCTATAGGTCGCTCCAATACTTAGGTCGTCCACTCGACCTAACCTATCCCACAACCTAGGCTATCATACGACCTATCTCCCATACGACCTATCCTAAACTCCTTAGGTCGTCTACCCCTTAAGTCGCTCCACTTCTTAGGTCGCCTACTACGACCTAACCACCATACGACCTAAGACTTAACTCTGGACAACTTATCAACCATGCGACCAAATGTCAACTGTTTTACGATGTTTCGATCCGTAAAAATACGGGTCGTCACACAAACTATTTACAATTTCATTTCAACTTGAAATGTTTCGATACTAATTGGAAATCTTTTCACTTTATGAAAGCTATTATTATTTGAAAACGGATAGTTTTCGTTTCGGGAAAAACTGGTTACAATTACACAGGTTAAAGCCATCCAAGAATAAAACTTGAATTTAAATTTAAATTTCCAAAACCATATTTTAATTGGTTAAAAACCCATATAAACACCTTTTATACTTAAAAAATCTTTTAAACCAAAATTCCCAATTCATTGAATTCAATTTCAAAATATTGAATTCAAACATAAATCAAATGATTTAAATTCCTATTCTATTTAGTTATTTAAAAATAACTTTTATTTTTGAAACTCGTTTTCAAAAGCTTCCAATGCCAATTCCAAAACTATTTTGGATGCAAAAATTCAATTTTCCAAAATTGATAAAAATCTGTAACTTAACCGATTTCCACGTGAAATCCACATTTGTGTGTGTATTGTGTAGTCCAAGGGTTTAACACAATAGTGCAACAACATTCAACCATCATAGATCAAATATAACAATATAATTGATAAGCGGTATAAATTATAACGCTTATCTTTCATTTACAGATCATAGATATATCGCAGATAAACAAATTACAGATCACACACAAAACAGGATATATCACAAAGCATCACATATTAAAGATATCAAACAATTTGACATCCAATATAATCCAAACATCCATACGTAGGATTAATTCACTTATCTGATTAATTCAAATCAGATAAATTTTAATAAATCAATTTTACTAGTTATAGTAAAATTAATAATCAATTAATTTCAAATTGATTTTCAAATTTATTTCAAAACACCAAATCAAATTTCCAAACATTTCCAAAAGATTTCCCTTTTTAAAATAAATTTCTTTATCTCTTCAAATCTATTTAAAAATCCCAAATTTAGATAAATTCTTCAGTTTATAGAAAATGTTTCCAAAATCCATTTATTAAGCCCTTTATCCCAAATTTGAAATTAAATCCAATATAATTCAAAAATAAAACTTTTATCTTGTAAATCTCCTTTTAAATTTATCCAATTATCAAAAACAAATTTTTTGATAAATTTTCAACTTATATTTTCAAAAATCCAATTTTACTTATTTCTGGTATCCATCGATACCAAAAATATATTCGGCTAATTCATAGCCGTCAACAATTTCAATCACAATATAATCACACGGCGATTATAAATAATCAACACACAACATTGAAATAAATTCAAATGTTTGAGGAATCCAGTTGGATCCCTCCAACCTGTTTCCCTGCATCCACAGATGTTAGCACAATACCAATTCCACTTCAAAGTGAAATTATCGCGGTATATGGGATTTATAAATATTATCCGCTATTATGCGGTGCAATAGGGTCTCATCCGCTATATAATGCGGGAAATCAACTCCAAATACATATATAATACCAATTCCACTTCAAAGTGAAATATCGTGGTATATGTTTTTAATAAATAACCTCCGCTTAATATACGGTGTATAGGGTCTATTTAACACAATAGATAACAAATTATCATCCAATTCACACAATCAACATAATCAAGCAATTTTAAATCTAACTATTTAAAATTTAAATCGAAACAAAATATTTGATTGAGTGAGAAGCTCTCACCTTTGCTTTTATGACGGTTGCAGTATTTTATTTCGGATACAATTAAACAGACGTTTAATTTTACCCAAAATTTTCACTGTCTCCAATCAACTACAAATCAGCTCCATTGCGAAGAGCTCATCAGTACGGTTCCAACGCAAAAAGTTTCGTCAGAAACGGACCTCGTATGAAGAAGTTATGATATTTTAAAGTTTGAACGAATTTATATAAATCAATTTCAATATTTATTTTTTTTTTCAAACCCTACAATCAAATCTGGCCACACGTTTCCACAAAACAAGATCTGGCCGTGTGTTTAGCTTCTTCCCCAACAGCTCATTCACGTTTGAACGAACGAAGACAACAACCCATTAGCCGCCAAGCTTCATCAATTTTCGTGACCTCCTCTTTGATCGTGACGACGATCCAACACCTTCAAACGAACGGCCACAAGCCCTCCTTCCTTCGGTCGCAACCCCATGGAACTCGGCTATCCCCTTGTCTTGATTTTTGTGCACGAATGCGGGTGCTTTGATCTCGATTTCCCATTGATTCGTTGCTTCGTTTTCGATCATCACCGTATGGAATCGAAGCTCTCGACGAGCTCTTTAACTTTGTAGTTGATCGTATTTGCTAATTCTTTATGGTTTAAGAGAGATTAAGAGGTGAAGAAGATGAAATTCTGGCCATAGAAATGAAGGTGGCGGCTGGGCATTGAAACCCTAGATGTTTTGCAAAAGTGAAAAAGTGAGGGCTTTTATAGTAAATTTGCAAAACAGTATTCATCGAAAATTTTCCGAACTCGAAATCAAGCGTGTCGGCTGGCATTTCTAAGGTTTACCCCGCGTTCCGAACACAATGGAACTTGTTTCCGGAGCTAATTCGGTCGTATGTGCGAGTTACGGAATTAAACGATCAAAATTAAATCAAATCGAATTAAACCAATTTCGATGCATTTTGGCTTGCCCCGGACAAACCGTAAACCCGATTGACATGAAATTTGAAACCTTACAATAATTTCACATTACGGATTCGATGAAACTAGTTTCATCGAAATCTGAGACTATTTGAAAAATGGTCATTTTTACTCGTCAATTAAATATTAAAATATTCAATTTTCACAATTTAACTTAAAATTCAATTTTAAAAGTTCACAAACATCATTATAACTCCAATATGATTTAATATAACCTTTTAAATCATTTTTAATCACATTTAATTCAGATTTCAATTATCTACCCAATTTCAAGTATTAAATTAATAATTTAATCGTCCAATTAAATCACTATATCGAAATTAAATTAATTCGACTTCCAAATCTTACTTATTAATATTTAAAATAAATTAAATATACGAATTTCAAATGACGGAAATTCTGGGTCGTTACAAACTTCCCCCCTTAAAAGAATTTCGTCCTCGAAATTGCAAAGTAAGAAAAATACTCCAATTTCATTAACCTTTCAGGAATCCATTTCGTGAAAATTTTATATTCACCTTTTACAAACCTTTAACTTCAACCAAAGCAGTGGTTTCCATTTTCTAGTTCAATTCCTACGTTTTTATTTCAATTTGGAAATTGACTTTCCCTTAACAAAAAAATTTCAAAATCTTCAAAAATTTTCTAACGCCTTAAATTTTCAGAAAAATTCGCCATAGCCTCCTTTGCGCGGTTCGATCGTAGTTGGATCACAATAGACATAAATATATATACATCGACCCACCCGGTCGAAAAAGCAGAAAAACAGTTCATATTTCCTATTTTTATTGCGTAGGCGTACCTTTTAGCATTTTTAAGCAAAGCAGTTATTTATTTAGCATTTTAGCGCAACCAAATCCAACCGAACGGCAGCCACCGCACCAGTACTTACTCAATTTAAACATGTAAGTAACATATATACAAAGTTATTAACAATTTTACTCTTTTAAACAACTACAACACTTGCATATCAAAAGAAATGCATACTAACAAGGTTTATAAGCAACTTATATAATTCCGACACTATTTGTAATTGTTTACAACCAATTCATATACAATGACGTTCAATTATTTATTTTCAATTAGTTTACATTCACTAATTTAAATTCAAGTTGGTTCACTTTCAATTCAAATTCAGTTACATAGCTTTCAATTTTTTATCAATTCAATTTCATTAACACTTAATGAATTTATATACAATATACAATCAACCAACAATCATATAACAACCAATGTATATTCAACACAACCAAATTAATTTAATTTACTTTACTTACATTCAATTTGGTTCAACACTTTTAATTCCAATTGGTTTAATATTAAATTGACTTCCATTGAACTTCCAATTTATTAGCTTTAATGAATTAACACTTATATCCATTATTCCACATTAATTTACTTACATTTGATTGATTAACATTCAATCCTTTTGTTAATTCAATTGCCAATTCACTTAACAAATAAATTTGAATCTCCTTTACATAATTCAAGTTCACATTCATTTAATAAATTCACTTTATTAATTTACTTCGATATCAAAATCAACTTCATTTAACATCACTTAAAGTTATATTCCATTTCAAATTTCCACTTATAAATCGAATTCAGATTTTGTTTTCCTTAACAAAATTGTTTAACCATTTCTTTTACAATTGGTTTTGCTTACATTCACTCATTTTATAAGTTACACAACTTATTTATTCAACTTCCAAATCATATTATAAGTATAAAACTCATTTCACTTATAACTGTCAATTACAACTTGCATTTTTAATTCAAATTTTGTTTATCACAACAAAACTTCAAATTTTCAATTTATTATGGTGGCAAATCAATCACACAGAAACTCGAAAATGATACTGATGATGCTGCAGTCATCACCCTTATTATTTTCCAGCAACGATAGTGAATTCAGTGCTTAAATTCTTTCAAAAATTTTCCTTTTAATTTATAAATCCTTTTCTCATATAATTTCGCTATTTTTATTTTACTTATACAAGATTATTTCACAATTGTAAATCATCTTAATTATAATTCCATACTTATAATTCATTTGCTTATATACTTCATTCTTTTACAATTGTTGTTTTTATTTAGATTATTCAAACAACTTTCATTAATTTATATACATTTTCACATTTTCAACAATCAAACAATTCAATTTTATATACACTTTAACAATTTCTGAAAAATTATTTCCTTTATATACAAAATATAATCGAGGTAAAATTATTTCATTTACCTAATTTAAAATGATACTATGTCGACTTGCCTCGTTTAAGTGTTTAGAAACCCCTATCGATAATATGGCGTCCCACATACCGACCAGAATTCACAAACAGCTCAACGGATAAGCAAACACAATATAAAACATTTTCATATTCACTAACAAATACGCACTCGTATCTATTATTACACTCACACTCATTCTAGAGTACTACTGACTCTATCTCTAATGAGTAATACCCAACAGAGCCCAAAGTTATCGCTTAACCATATGCTTTGATACCAAATGTAACGAACGCGATTTTTCATCGCTCGAAAATCAACATTAATACGTCCACTATATCAACTGCCGAGCAATCAAATGCCGGAAAACCGAATTTTATGGAGAAAAAGAAGAGGTAGAGGAAGACAGAAGAAAAAGAAAGAAGAAACAACAGAAGAACACGGAACAATATCAGAATCTCACATTCGCAGCGGAACAACATATAATAGATAAATGAATAATCTTTAAATCAAAGAACTATATCATTTTATACATTACATCATCAGAGTTTACAACAACAATAATATAACTTGTCCTCATACAGAATACACAGCGGAATAAATAATATCATATACAAATGCTACGTCTCGCCATCCAGCTCGCCACTTGAGCTTCACAGCATCTCCTGAATCCGGAATGACCTGATAACCTGACTCTACACTGCCCATGTGGAAATTGGTGGGCACCTAGAGTTTAGGAAGGAAACAATAAACTCCAGGTCAGTCATGGTGACTGGTGTGAGAACTAAAACAGTTATTATTTTTAAAACATAACAACAACAAAGCAAGTAGAAAATATCCGCAATGATTTTAGAAAATGAAACTACCATAAGACCTCCCGCCACACACACAATGCAAACGCAAAATTGGAGGAGATTTCTTCTTATGATAGTCAAACATGCTTACTACGCAAAATCATTGGATATTATTACTAGTGCATAGTGTCGAAATCATTTCGAAAGTATAATATTAATCTTAGCCAACATACAACCATTATTGTATGCCTACTATAACTACCATCTAAACATTGGTGACCACCATAAGTAAATGGCAGGTTCTACAAATAAAACCGTACAAGGTTCGTATTGGAAGATGGATTTCCAACAAATGGTCAGGCTAAGGAACTTCCTACCGCCATATGGGATCGCCTCTAGATGGACGTCTCGAGAACTAACTAGCTCTCTTCCAACACAAGGCTGGGTTACCCCTGTAACTAGGTAACTCACGAATATGCCATCCCCCGGTCCTTTAGGACCTTTATCCGAGACGCCTCGATAAACACACAATCATACAATAAATGAGATCGGAGTATCCACATAGGTTAAATACCAGGGCTCCATACCTGATACCACCATTTTCCAAAAGGAAATGACATACCCTAAAGGGCGCCACACTCATAACCTTGCCGCATATTCCTGTTTCGACCATTTCCAGGTTGTGAGGTCCGAAGAGGTCTCGTCCACAAAGCTACGCTTTTTCACAAAGCCATGCTTTGATGACAAATGATCAATAAATGATCATCACACAACAACACTCAGCATGCCATATTACCAAATTGAGAGTATATCACTGATAAATTTCAACTACATAACCTCTGAGCTCGTACGTCTCAGAGAAGGGTGTTAAGCTAAGAGAATAAATTCTCCGCCACCAACAGAAATGTATTTGAAAGAAATCAGCTTTATATCTCACAATGTAATGTCAGACATGTAACCATACTAGTCTGTTTCGGGTTCGAACAGAACCGAAGGCACTTCCGAAGAAGCCCTTGCAATCCGGGTATCCACAATCCCGATAAAACTTCCCATCACAAAGGAAATCTCTATACCGTAGCTAATGGTGCAGAGACAATCGATAGGTCATCCTATCATTTTCACAAATACCCGGTCTTCACCATCGGTCTTCAATACAAATACCCGGTCTCACTAATTCGGAATGGGTTATATGACACAAAGGTCTTTTCTCGGCTAACCCGAATAGTGTGCACAATATTTAAAACATATGGATATAGGGATTTCAATTAAGTCACAACTTATTACCTAATCCCTTTCCTTTAAATGGTTTAAACAAATTACCATTTTAAATCTTTAAACAAAAAGATTTACTTCACAAAGTTTACCCAGTTTCACAAAGATTCATTCACAGATTTCCAATCAATTTCCATTTAAATTGGATTAACCCATTAAATCTTAAACTAAGATTTAATTTATAGCTGTCAAAACTATTCACAATTCAAGTCTTTTATAATATAAAAGATACACCTTTTAAAATCGTCTTTGATTTTAAAATAAAGTTTAATCATCTTCACAAAGGTTAATTCATAGTTTTTTTTCTCAAACTATTTACAATTTCATTTCAACTTGAAATGTTTCGATACTAATTGGAAATCTTTTCACTTTATGAAAGCTATTATTATCTGAAAACGGATAGTTTTCGTTTCGGGAAAAACTGGTTACAATTACACAGGTTAAAGCCATTCAAGAATAAAACTTGAATTTAAATTTAAATTTCCAAAACCATATTTTAATTGGTTTAAAACCCATATAAACACCTTTTATACTTAAAAAATCTTTTAAACCAAAATTCCCAATTCATTGAATTCAATTTCAAAATATTGAATTTAAACTTAAATCAAATGATTTAAATTCCAATTCTATTTAGTTATTTAAAAATAACTTTTATTTTTGAAACTCAATTTCAAAAGCTTCCAATTCCAATTCCAAAACTACTTTGGATGCAAAAATTCAATTTTCCAAAATTGATAAAAATCTGTGACTTAACCGATTTCCACGTGAAATCCACATTTGTGTGTGTATTGTGTAGTCCAAGGGTTTAACACAATAGTGCAACAACATTCAACCATCACAGATCAAATATAACAATATAATTGATAAGCGGTATAAATTATAACAATTATCTTTCATTCACAGATCACAGATATATCGTAGATAAACAAATTACAGATCACACACAAAACATGATATATCACAAAGCATCACATATTAAAGATATCAAACAATTCGACATCCAATATAATCCAAACATCCATACGTAGGATTAATTCACTTATCTAATTAATTCAAATCAGATAAATTTTAATAAATCAATTTTACTAGTTATAGTAAAATTAATAATCAATTAATTTCAAATTGATTTTCAAATTTATTTCAAAACACCAAATCAAATTCCAAACATTTCCAAAAGATTTCCCTTTTTAAAATATATTTCTTTATCTCTTCAAATCTATTTAAAAATCCCAAATTTAGATAAATTCTTCAGTTTATAGAAAATATTTCCAAAATCCATTTATTAAGCCCTTTATCCCAAATTTGAAATTAAATCCAATATAATTCAAAAATAAAACTTTTATCTTATAAAACTCCTTTTAAATTTATCCAATTATCAAAAACAAATTTTTCGATAAATTTTCAACTTATATTTTCAAAAATCCAATTTTACTTATTTCTGGTATCCATCGATACCAAAAATATATTCGGCTAATTCATAGCCGTCAATAATTTCAATCACAATTTAATCACACGGCGATTATAAATAATCAACCACTACAACAAAATATGATATTAATAACGCTATTTAATAACGCGTTATTCTGAAGCGTTATTATTGACCCTTGATTATCTAGTTACCGGTTGATTTTTGTTCTCCCTACAGGTGTAACGCGCGCATCTCCCTTCCCCTTCACGTGTAACACTGCTCCAAAACATCTCCCTCCAACTTCCCAATTTATTTTCCCTCTCCCTCCAAAACCATTCCGCCTCCCTCCAAAACGCGGGCATCTCCCTCCTCCAAATTACGTTAGCGATTCGAAGACTCCAAAAAGCGCGCAGCTCCCTCTTCCAAATTACGTTAGCGATTCGAAGAAAGCAGAAACCCTCTCAAGTTTTTTCGAAGAAAGCAAACTCCTTCGATTTCTAAGCTAGGGCTTTGCGTGTAGCTCCAATCTGTCGAAGCTAGGGCTTCGCGTTTTGGATATAATCTTCGATTTTGATTCTGGTAAGTGATATAATCTTCGATTCTGGTAATCTCGCTATAAATTTTCTTGCTCCTTTTTAAAATTTATATTTGTTGTATTTGTAGATTGTTTTTTCTAGACAGTAACTTTGATTTGGCTTGTAATGCTTCAAGAACAAGTTGCTGTGATGTAATTTGATAGTATATTAGTGCAATAATCATAAATCATTAAACAATTTCATGGCCATTTTGGTGTGCATCATTAAACCATGTGGGTGTAGTGTCAGTGAAAACGGTGTTGAAGGTGAGATTGTTTAGTGATGGAGGGTGTTATATAAGAAATTTTGATTGTAGAGTTACGGGCAAATTCTTTACTCTATATTGCAATGAAATTTTTTGTACAACGAACAGCGTTTACATTTTGTTTGTTGTCTTTTTATATCCAAGTTATGTATTCAATGAAAAATGCGTTTACATAGTAGTTTAGAAAATGGAAATCAAAATTTTAGGTTTAACTTCTTGGTTTTTTTCCTTCTACAGAAAAGTGGTGGTTAAACCAGCAAGGATTAAGTAAAATATAAGTGAACTGGTAGATACATAATTTTGTAGGTCAAAAAGAAAGAAATCATAAGTTCGTACAATAACCATCCAACTATCCTTTTAACTAGTTCACATACTTATTTATGAAGTTTGTTATTAGTTTATTTGTTAAGTTTATAATTTAATCAAGTATTTTGATCTTTCATTATATGGTTGTGATTTTGTACTTAAACCAAGTTAAAGATGTACTCATTTCAGATGTCTATTATTTGTGTACTATTTGGTTCAATCTCTTACTGTTAGTTCTGTGTTACTATGTTTACAAAAGTGTACTTTAATCTAAATAATACTTTGACAAAAACATAACTGACCATCAAATATGCAGTATTCAAAAGGTTTTACAATTCATGTAATAGTCAGAAGTTAAAATATTTGAAGTATTTCTGTACCAACACTACTTTAGTTCTATTTCTTAGGTCAAATGAACAGAACTGATTTCAAAACATTTTTATAACTGTTCTTGAACATAAAAAATATTTTGCAGAAGCATAATGTTAAATAAGAAATCAACAGTACATAGTAAGATTTACCAACTAATGAATTTTGCAACATCTGGTATAATACTATTGATTGTTTTTATAACATTACAATGATTATTTGCAGGTCCTCTATATAGCAGTAGCATTACATTGGTTAGCTATCTAAATTTTCATAGTTAACTAGAATGGAGATGGTCACATAGTAGGAAAAATTAACTTATAGATTATCATTATCACCTTTGTCTTTCTTCCAAATGAATAGGTTGGTCACTTGAATTATTGTGTTATCCGTTAATTTCTATTTTCGATCAAAATGTAATATAAAAGATAGTTAGCTAAATTAACTATGTAGCCTAGTTTAATTTGTGATAGTTAACTTCCATATTCTAGATGCTCTTAGCCACATTGGCAATTTGGTAAACTTTAAAAGCTAGATGTATATAGCAGGTTTATTTTTATGGATGGGGATTGATAATTAGATTATTTCTGAAGATGATTTTTGGCTAAAGCTATCCAGTTATTCAGCTATAGCATTAATGCGTTACCCATATCCCTCTTTCTTTCTATTTGTTTCGTTTTTTTCCTCGAAAAAGAGACAGAATAGAAAAAAATTTAATTTTGGAGCATATAAATTGTTGAAGGCCCGTAACTTCTATGTGGTTTGTCTACTTATAAATAACTCATTCTCTTATAATGTAGACAGCTTGATTAACCAAATCCAGATTAATTAGTTTACCACTTTACAAAATTCAAAAGAGAAAAATAGTCAAATATTTGTAACTTTTGTTGCTTGAAATATGCATGCGAAAGGTATCAATATCCTATGAATAACATATCTGCTAATTACCATCAGTTGGACTACTTTAATCTAAATTTAGAAAGATAAAATAGTAGCACTTTCAATCTTTATCAACTATCAAAATTTGTACCATACTTATTATGCTGAAGCTATGTAAAGAGCTCCTTCTTTTTATACCAAAGCCAAAAGAATCGGTCTTAAAGAATATTTCTGCCACACTATTAATAAGATAAAGACACTGTGGAATTATCTTAATTACAATAGGGAGTAAAATAAAATACAATTCGATAGGTTGCAGCAAAAATTTAGAAAAGAATCAGCACAGCTTTGTTGAAAAAAGGTAAAACATTCGCCTAATCTTTACCATATATCACAAAAAAATTACAAAACACAAAAACAGTTTGACAACGCCAAATCATAATCTATTGAAATTTTCGGCAATCACCTCTCGCATAAACAACTCGACCTACATTTGCTGTTTTAACACAACCCAACTTTTTTACACTATACCAATCTTCGACTACAATTTATCGAGTTTATATATTAATTCAACCGCTCATCATTGAATTGGTAACGTACCACAAGGTTTAAATCAACTACAATCCTACTTTGGCTAATTCAGTAGATTCTGCATGTTCAATTTGGGAAATCTGTAACAATTAGGATGTTTATGACCTTTGAATGATGATATGGTAATAGCCCGCACGATATGCATGTGGATACTGTAGAAACATTTTTTCCTAGTTTCTTACCAAATACTTAATTTCTTACATTAAGACACTTATTGTATTAGATTTCATACATGTACGATTTTTATGATTCGACCGATCAGACCTTTAAAACCTCCGACCTTGGACAACCAATACAATAAAGTTCAACTTCGACCAGTTCTGGCTTCGACTCTTTACACCGTACAAATCCAGATCACCATTGACAGCCATTCACCTATTCATGCTCTACAGCCTTACTTCTTGGATCTGCTTCGGCTACGGAAGCCATTCAGACCAGATCGTGCATGGGAACTTCCCTATCAGTCTCTCACCCTCTCCATATCTCCGACCTGTCAGACCTGGTTGCAGCGCTGCACCCTTTCAATCACTAGTTCATCATTCACCACAGCATCACCCCTTTCAAACCAGCTTCATCAGACCATTCTTCAGTTTTAAAATATGAGTGTGTGATATGTATGTTAGTAATTAAGATTAGTTTTAAAATAATAATCGTTCCTTTTCCATGACGATAATGATGTTCACTGTTAAGTTAAATTAAGTCAAATGTGGAGTGCTGCAGAGATGAATAGTATTGTTAACGATGTTCATTTTCAACGCATTTACTAGTCTAAGCAAGAGTATAAAATAGGAGTTCCTTTTCCAATATGTCCCTGGCGTGCTAATCCAAACCAACTATACAATTCTTTTTCCTGTGAGAATGATCATACCTGCTTGCAGTTGTATAAAGGTTACTGCTATTTGCAATTTTCACAAAGAGTATGTAGTATTGGTATGAATGCAACAATACTTCATTTTATGTTGAAGGAATTGAATTTGGCTTGATATTGTGTTTTTTTATGTGTGTGTATATTGTGGTCTGATTAAAAGTAATACCGAGTATAGTTGTTTCTTGCAAGCTGTTTGTAATATAAATGCTGTCTAATTCAACTTATGTCTGGTGATGTTGAAATAACAATTTGTGAGTAAAAGAAATATTTTGGTTACAACTTAAACAATTAAGAGCAATTTCTCAACTTTGAAGAATCATATTTTGGTTACAACTTAAACAATTTGTGTTCTTTTAAAAAAATAAAACTAACTAGCCCAAGGTATATACATACATGTAGCAACATCCACACACACGCGCACATTTTAATCTGACAAAGCCTTAAACAAGATATGTACACACTTGTAACAGTGATCATGTATGCAAGTACGTGTTTTCTTTTTGGTAATTAAATCAATTATTTTGATAGATCTGATTCCTTTACGACATTTGAAACATCCAACAATCCAAGTTAAACCAAATTCATGTTTTCATTTTTATTTTACATAATTTCGTTAAACTTCAAATGCAAACTTACCTCTACTGACCACACTTGTAGTTGTAATAATTTTTTTGCTTCATATAAATTTTTTGCTTCATATTTTATTGTACCGTGCATAAATGAAAATACTTTGATCATTTTATTTGTTTGCTATTGATAATATATTCATCATAAATAAGTTGTTCATTGTGATTACATAAGGTTGATATATTTTATTTTTGTTCATGTCAGCATCATTTGCATTAAAATATGTCATTTGCATTTAAATTTTCTTTTATAACAAAATAACTCATGCACTGTTCATTTTTGCTCAGGATCTGCTCACTGGAATTCAAAATGAGCAAGATTGGGAATGTGATAACGAGAGCTCACATGCAAAAAAATATCGATGAACAAAAAAAGAAAGGTGCAAGAAATAAGCAGCTTGAAGACAATCAAGTAGACGATGAGATTCATAACGAAGACAATCCACAAGCATTAGAAAAAAATCAAGTACAAACTTTTCTCATAATAAATCTTGCTTCATTATTAAATAATGGATTTATTTCAATTTACTTGGCGATTTTCCTGTTCGGCTACTAAATAATAAATCAAGTACAATCTGAACCTGGTTGCTGAAATCATTTTGAGAAATTTCAGTCTAGGGTTTATCTGTAGTTATGCTTATGCTTTTGTTTCCTACCCCTAGGGTGGATGCTTTTCGATATCTCTTGTTCTGTCTTCAAAATCCTTTCAAACTTTGATATTCATTTGAAATCCTGTCATATGTGTAATCTGAAACTTCTCACTTTCAAAAATATACAGTTTAAGTACTCGAAGGAATAAACTTTAATGAATGCCCAATTTCATATAGGAGATTTTATAGGTATATACTTCTGTGAACTGGTTTTTGGAAGCATAAAATCTTCTGTCTAAGGTCAAGGATTTGTAGTTATACAAGTTCCATTTTCTACATAAGTTCTGAATATATATATAAACTTACGTAGGCCTCCAGATTTTAGGAATGCAGTCCTCTAATATGTTCACAAAAGTTCCAGGTTTTCAGGAGACATAAAGCTTGATATAAGTGCAACTTTATATAAGTGTAGGATTTTACGCATGCATAAAACCAAGTTTAATGGGAGCATATATGAAACTCGAGCAAAATTTAAACTGTATATTTTTGAAAGTGAGAATTTTATGGGCTTTTATGATCTAATTTGTAAATTATTATTTTTATATACAGAAAATAGGGAAGAAGAGTAAGGCTGTGAAAAAGAGAGGTCGCATGCAAAAAGAAATTGACGAACATAGGAAGAAACGTACAAGAGAGGAGCTGTTTGAAGACAATCAAGTAAAAGACGAGGTTTCTACTGAAGACAACCCACATGCATTAGAAATGAATCAAGTACAAATCGATCCAGAAAATAATGCTGAAATACAAGACAACCCACAAACACTTGAAGACAACATAGTTCAGTCGGAAGGAAATCCGAGAAGAAAACCTAGAGGGCCAACCAAAGTTAGAAGACTTCCATTCAATTCTTTGGAGCAAATAGAAGTTCAATTTAATACCGCAGGCAAACCAATAGGACCGGGGTCGGTCAAATTATCTTCTTACTTAGGACCACTTGTACGAGAAATTGTTTCGGTTACACTAAGTAATTGGAAGCAACTTAGTACCGAATTGAAAGATGTTTTATGGGAAAGCATTCAGGTGACACTCTCTTTTGCTTTAAGATTAAATCTTATATTGATTGCTTACCTCAAACACTTTATGCCGAATTTTGATTGTCGCAGGCAAGGTTTAAGTTGGATTTAAATTGGCACAAAACATTAGTTTTTCAACAAATGAGTGGTATTTGGCGGGCATCAAAATGTAGATTAGTTCGGCAGTTGGTACAAGCAAAGTCTATGGAAGAAAGACTTCAGTTGAAACCATCTAACATTAAATGTATGATTGAGTGGAAGAAGTTTATCAAGTTGAAAACAAGTTCGGAATTCAAGGTATGAGAAATTTTAGTCTTCAAATACATATTAAAGAATGATGCAGATAAAAAATATTAAAACTAGTGTACATATCAAATGAAAATACAATATTCTGTATGCATTTGAAGTCATGGCATATTTACAGTTTTCAAAATCAAAAGTAGATGACTAGCATTTGTACATATCAAATTACATATACTAGACATTGTTAAAACTAGTGTATAGTAAATCTGAAATCAGGCGATATGACGTTTAGACATATAGTAAATCTTTCATACCCATATATTCGAAACCTTCAAAACCAAAATTAAGGAATTCTGACACAAAATTAATATGCATACTAAATTTTGTATTTAAAATTTGATATATTTATAACCACTGTGTACAAAATACTCGTTTATATTCAAAGCTGTAAAAATATGAACTTTGTTATGAGTTCAATGATTACTCCAAAATTTCCTTCATATGATACTCATACCTGAAAAAAAAGCAGAAATTTGTATAAAAAACTGTCTCTAAGGCCTTAAACATATAAAATTTATATTTTAGGAATTCACGCTTATAGTTACATACTTTAGGGGCAGATATATTTTGGAGACTAATAATACCCTGTTTGAAGCTCAACGTATGTGAAACTTGATAATATTAAAACCTGGCAGACCTATATGTTTTCAAAACCTTTTGTCCTTCGAAATCTTTTGCCCTATGAAATCATTACATACGAAACTTCATTTACAAAATCCGAGTTCACTAACAAATTTCTTTCTTACATTTATTGAAATGATTCTTATTTTAGGCTTTGAGCGAGAAGAACAAAGCTATTAGACAGAGGCAGTTGCCACACACATGCAGTCGTAGAGGAATGGCTCGACTGGCTAAAGATTTGGTAAGAAAATAGTAGTTTTATTTACTACAATATTTATGAAAACTTTTAAGTTAATGAAATTTGTTGTTTGGTGTTCTTTTGAATGTAGAAAAGCAAAAGTGGTGATCGCTCTTATTTCCCTAGAAGTGAAGTTTGGATCAAATTTTTTTTATTGTGACATTATCTATTTCTAGTCCACCATGCCCCCAAACAATCAGATGTTAAGTTTTAACATGTTCGCTTACGACAAATCTTCCAATTTTGGTATACCAAATCCACCTTCTACTTTTTGTTTACATACATCAGCTCAATTTAATTTGTGGGATATACTTTGCCATAGAAAATTTGAGCATATTGAGTTTTTCTTCTTAATAACGGATATAGGGTCTGACAAAAATGCATCTAGAAATCAATAATGGGATAAATAACAGTTTTATTAAGTTCAATTATGCCACTTATATTTAACAACTTATTATTACAATTGTTAATTTTTCTATTTATTTTGTCCAATAGTGGCCAGAAATCTCTTGCTTTAGTTTACTAGTGAATAGAGGAACACCCAGATACAGTGTTCTTTCATGTTGAATAATTTTGATCGGTAATATGTAAATATGATAAATCAGTTAAAGTATTATTTTAAAGCAAGGTATGAAAATAGTAACCAAAGCTAGGTGGTTTAGAAATTAAGAGTTAATTATTTAACTTAGAAAAGCATGAAGATAAAGTATGTGGGCATGAATTAGCATGATGAAGCAAAACCATATTCATCTCTTCTTGGTGTAATAGTTACCCTAATTAAAAGATCTTTTACATGAAACAAATTTGAGTAAAATATATATTGAATCGTTATGATTAGTAATATATCCATTTATAGGTGAACAAATGATAAATTGATAAAAATTCAAAATAAATACTGAATATAATAATTGAAGCAAGCTATAAAACATTGATTATGTTACCTGTTATGTAACCATGAATATTTTTTCATTTTACATACTTGACAAATAACCATTTTACAGAAATAACTTTATGCAGTTTATATTAAAATAACTGAAGAAATACCTATTTAGCTTAGGAGAAGCTGAGAGATAAAGTGCGCGTAGGTGTCGCAATGAAGAAAAATCAAATTCACACCTCCTTAGCATATTAATTACCTTGTTAAAATGTTCGGGTTCTTCCTTCTTTGTTTGCTTAATCCTCTTTGATTCATGTACCTATAATAAATCATTTAAATATTCTGTATCTTTACAGTTAATTTGTTACGTATGTCCAAAAACATTGCAAGAAATTTCCTACATCTACTGCACCTCCACATGTTCGAAGAACTCGGAGTTCTTCGACCATCCCATAATGTGTTGTGAATCAAACGGGAGATGAATGTTGCTGACAGGCATTCATTCTCCCTGGAAACCCACACTTTCTTTGTGGTTTTGTTTGGGAACCATTATAGATAACACTATATGTATGTATGTGTATGTGTGTGTTTATAGTGTTTCGTGGCTTGCTTCTTTCAGGATGTTGGTCTGAAACTGACTTGAAAGTGGATGGCAACAAGTCTTTATTTATCTCTTTATTTGGTGATGTGGATAGTTTGTACAAGTTAACATGGTATACACAATACCTGCTGCTTATATGAATGTGTATTACCACATACAACATACTTTGGGGTATATGCAAGAAAGTACACTACATGTCTGAAGCATTTTCTTGCATTAGAACTTGTTGAGTTTGAAACTCCTCCCTAATCTTATTTGAAAGAAGATTGCCTTTGCTGAATTTATCTTGAGACCGGTCTCTTAATTTCCTCCTAAAACATCGGATTTGTTAATATTCCACAAGACAGTGTAGGGGTATGGTGGTGGTAGACAGTGTAGGGGTTTGTGGAATAGGGAACAGTTGAATGAGTTGTGGCAGTTGAATGAGTTGTGGTCACTGGTGGCTATTGGAGCGGTTGCTGCAGCAGATGGTTGGAGAAATGTATGGCAAAATGTTGGAGTGTTAGAAATGCTTCAACAGATGGTTGCTGCAACTGAGAAAAGTGAGGTTAACATTGCTTTAATCTATTTTCCATATTGGGAAAATAGATCAGTAGAAATAATCAATTGTAGTTTCTAGTTCATGCAGTTCATGCACTTGCTTTAATGTTTGTACACTGTAATGAAAAATATATATCACATTTCTATCTGAGCATGCACTTGTTTTAACATTTTTTGTTTCTTTGTGTTAACTTCGCAGGCTTATTTGGAAGGAAGCAAGGTCCTTAGTACGCAACTAGATCAGATCTTGCATGTTGGAACTCTGTAATGTTTGTACTCTGTAATATTTGGAAGGATTGCTTTAATGTTTCCACTCTGTAATGTTTTTACACTTATTAAATTGACATTATTTTCTGTTTCTCTGTGTTAACTTGGCTGCAAGCTTATGTTTTATTCAATGGTTATGCACTTGCTTTAATGTTTGTAACTGTAATGATATATCAAATTTCTTTCTGAGCATGCTCTTGTGTTATATTTGTTGATTATAATCTTTATTCGTTTATGAAGATTTAGTTTGATTGCTATTATTAAAATGTAATATATAGGCATAGCTCTTGAAAAGTGTATCTACGATTTTTATAGCGGCATATATGAGCTGTAAAAGAATTTATCAATACTATAACTTGTTGATTTAATAGCGTGAAATGACCGCTATTGAATAAATATTTTATAGCGGCAAAATGGTGTTATAAAGATTTCCAATTCCGTTGAGATTTAGTTGTATTATAGCGGCTATAATGAGCTATTGAATAAATATTTTATTGCGGCAAAATGGTGTTATAAAAATTTCCAGTTCCGTTGAGATTTAGTTGTATTATAGCGGCTATAATGAACTATTGAATTAACGTACCATAACGGCGAATTTGCGTTATAAAACTAAGCTCAACCATAGCGGCATATTTTGTGTTATAAATATTCAACAGTTTTTTATAACATGTCGATATACAGCGCTTATCAAACCGCTATGGTTGTGATTAATAGCGGCTATATGCCGCTATAAAAGACACTTTTTGTTGTAGTGAACACACAACATTGAAATAAATTCAAATGTTTGAGGAATCCAGTTGGATCCCTCCAACCTGTTTCCCTACATCCACAGATGTTAGCACAATACCAATTCCACTTCAAAGTGAAATTATCACGGTATATGGGATTTATAAATATTATCCGCTATTATGCGGCGCAATAGGGTCTCATTCGCTATATAATGCGGGAAATCAACTCCAAATACATATATAATACCAATTCCACTTCAAAGTGAAATATCGTGGTATATGTTTTTAATAAATAACCTCCGCTTAATATACGGCGTATAGGGTCTATTTAACACAATAGATAACAATTTATCATCCAATTCACACAATCAAGCAATTTTAAATCTAACTATTTAAAATTTAAATCGAAACAAAATATTCGATTGAGTGAGAAGTTCTCACCTTTGCTTTTATGAAGGTTGCAGTATTTTATTTCGGATACAATTAAACAGACGTTTAATTTTACCCAAAATTTTCACTGTCTCCAATCAACTCCAAATCAGCTCCATTGCGAAGAGCTCATCGATACGGTTCC
Source organism: Allium fistulosum (assembly GCA_030737815.1). Classification (NCBI taxonomy): domain Eukaryota; kingdom Viridiplantae; phylum Streptophyta; class Magnoliopsida; order Asparagales; family Amaryllidaceae; genus Allium; species Allium fistulosum. The sequence continues at coordinate 681,170,744 of CM060905.1, read as the reverse complement.
AACGCAAAAAGTTTCGTCAGAAACGGACCTCGTATGAAGAAGTTATGATATTTTAAAGTTTGAACGAATTTATATAAATCAATTTCAATATTTATTTTTGTTTTTCAAACCCTACAATCAAATATGGCCACACGTTTCCACAAAACAAGATCTGGCCGTGTGTTTAGCTTCTTCCCCAACAGCCCATTCACGTTTGAACGAACGAAGATAACAACCCATTAGCCGCCAAGCTTCATCAATTTTCGCGACCTCCTCTTTGATCGTGACGACGATCCAACACCTTCAAACGAACGACCACAAGCCCTCCTTCCTTCGGTCGCAACCCCATGGAACTCGGCTGTCCCCTTGTCTTGATTTTTGTGCACGAACGCGGGTGCTTTGATCTCGATTTCCCGTTGATTCGTTGCTTCGTTTTCGATCATCACCGTATGGAATCGAAGCTCTCGACGAGCTCTTTAACATTGTAGTTGATCGTATTTGCTAATTCTTTACGGATTAAGAGAGATTAAGAGGAGAATAAGATGAAATTCTGGCCATAGAAATGAAGGTGGCGGTTGGGCATTGAAACCTTAGATGTTTTGCAAAAGTGAAAAAGTGAGGGCTTTTATAGAAAATTTGCAAAACACTATTCATCGAAAATTTTCCGAACTCGAAATCAAGCGTGCCGGCTGGCGTTTCTAAGGTTTACACCCCGTTCCAAACACAATGGAACGTGTTTCGAGAGCTAATTCGGTCGTATGTGCGAGTTACGGAATTAAACGATCAAAATTAAATCAAATCGATTTAAACCGATTTCGATGCGTTTTGGCTTGCCCCGGACAAACCGTAAACCCGATTGACATGAAATTTGAAACCTTACAATAATTTCATATTACAAATCCGATGAAACTGGTTCGTCGAAATCAGAGACTGTTTGAAAAATGGTCATTTTTACTCGTCAATTAAATATTAAAATATTCAATTTTCACAATTTAACTTAAAATTCAATTTTAAAAGTTCACAAACATCATTATAACTCCAATATGATTTAATATAACCTTTTAAATCATTTTTAATCACAGTTAATTCAGATTTCAATTATCTACCCAATTTCAAGTATTAAATTAATAATTTAATCGCCCAATTAAATCACTATATCGAAATTAAATTAATTCGACTTCCAAATCTTACTTATTAATATTTAAAATAAATTAAATATACGAATTTCAAATGACGTAAATTCTGGGTCGTTACAAAAGTTATGTCGTTGCGTTCATGGCGAAATTTTGATTAATTTTCATATATAATATGCTAAATACGGAGCTCAAACGAAGAAGTTATGGGCATTAGAAGTTTTCGGGTTTAAAATAATCAAAATAGAATTCATATTCAAATAAATAATTATTTTTCAAATTTAAAATTCAAAAGTTAATAGTAATTATACTTGTGGGTTAAGTAAACGTTAAAATTAATGTTAACGCTAAATAATAATTAAGGAAGAAAATAAATTAACAGTGCGAACAATTTTAACGTTCCCAAAATAAGAGAGCGATCGACCCCTTGACCACGACCGATCGACTGCTGCCTATAAGTACGGCTAGGGTTTTGGTTATTTTGATGTATCAGATTTTATTATTTTTCACCAACCTTCATCCTTCGGTTCTAATGCATTCCAACCACTATAAATAGAAGCCTAGCCCCCTCACTTTTATACACAAAATATTTTGGAAACATTAGCGAAGCTCTGTCATTACGTCTCTTCATAGATTCATAAAATTCATTAGGGTTTCAGATAAGCAATCCTATATATCTATCTTTGTTTATTTTTTATTTTCTCAACCTATTCTCCTTCAAACCTCTAATTTTCTAAATTTAATGTATATACAAATTCCTTGTTGTATATATCAAAAAGAAGAGATCCAAAAGAGTTAATTGAAGGCTTGTCAAATCCAAGAGAAGGCAAAGCTAAGGATCTCTGTGGAAATCTTAGTTTTCTATTTTAGTAATTGAATAGTGTAGTTTGGATTTAATATATACCTTGGAGAGTTTTGGATTACGAAAACATCACAATAAAAATTTACAAAATATCCCTAAAGTGAAATGTCAATTCTTAGGTTGGAATCTTAATTGTTTTATATTAAAATAATGGAGTTTGTGTGGATTTTGCAGTTTATGTGTTTACCTTCTATTACACTTCTTAATCTTTTTCTTTGGAATTGATTAATAAATTTGATTAAGAAATGGTGTGTAAGATACGAATTCTTATTCATAGTTTGCACTGCCTATTTCTACAAATTGAATAGAAATTCTCTTGTCTAATTTTATGTAAATGAAGTTAATAGAACATAAAATGAATTAAATTGTAAATTTCCATTATTATTGATTTATTCCATTCTTTTAATATAAAATAAGTTTGATATGGATTTTAAGTACAAGTCTATTAATTTGATTTTGGAATATTTGATTATAGTAGAAATGTTATTGTCGAAATGAGATTTGTATAACTTTGGAAGATTTGACATTTGAACGTTAGTTTAGGACGTAATCTCTACATGCATATAAACTAATAAATGTGTGTGTATAAACTAATGTAAATAACATCCAATTATAACATCCTAATTGCGTAGTTAATTAAGTTAATAATTATTATTTAAATCCCCTTTAGAAAAATAATGAATTAGGTGAAATAAGAAGGATTTCTTATAAGGCCTAAATAATATGGTGAGATGTGTAGTAATACACTTAGAGAATATTATGAAATATGACTGAGTTATAGGGATGCGAGGTCAGTCAAAAGCACACAAAAATCTGTCCAGCTAATCTGGCTACCAGTAGTGTGACTTTGGATAGATGCGAGACATCACCTATAATAAGTAATTACGGATGATGCGAGGTTAGTCTCAAATTCTATAGAGTAAATCTTTCCAGCTAATCGAGCTACCAGTTCCTACAAATAGTCGGACTAATGTGAGACGTCTCCATGGGGTACAGGTCATAATATGAAAGACTTGCTTCGAGTATTGAAGGTATTAAGTGGTTATTTAAGGGCTTGCATCATTCTTTTATATTATGTATTAAATGATCAGGATTGCATTTAGGCACTGTTAAGGATATCTCAGAAAGGTCCAATTCAATTGAAGTATTAAGTGAATAAAGGGATTTCCATGCAATGTCAGCTAGATAGATACCTATGAGGAGTTCGCCTTGGAGATATGCATTAAATGATGGGGGCTACCTCAGTTGAGGTCTTAAATGGTCAGAGTCTGCCTATTTTCCATTAGAAGGTATTTAGTGGCTTGGGTTCTATCTCTTGCATTGGTAGACATTAATAATGATGGTTATGGGTTATTGATTATGGAAGGACCTACTTCGGGGAATGAAGGTAATAAGTGGTTGTTTGAGGGCCTACATCTTTCCCTTATATGAAGCATTAAAAGGTTTTGAATATACTTTAAATGCGAAAGACATATCCTTATTTAAATTAAACTGCCCCAAGTACTGATATAAAAGGACTCGAGATTCCTATTCACCGGACATTGTTGTTCTGACTCCCTCCTCATTACAACATTGATTAGGGAACGAGACGATGATCAAAATGAAGGTGGTGATGAGAGGAGCTTGTGGCAGTAGTCTATTTATCTATCTATGTTATTTTTGATGTACCTATTTAAATTTGACAACGTATTTTTGAACATGATTATGTAACGGGTATTGTTAACATTATGTTATGGTTTTGTGACATTTGAAATTTTAAATAAAATTGAAATTGTTTATGCTATTATATTTATTCTTCTACTGTGAGTTCTGGATGAATTGATAAATAGCTCTGTATTGTTCTTTTACCAACCAACAGCTAGCTTTGGAATGGATATAAGTTTCGATGGGCCTTTTTGGATCGGGATTTACGCCTCTTTAGGGGCAGACTGTTAAAAATTTAAAGTAATAGAAATGCTTGGGCAACACAAAACTCTTTCCTTCTCATGTAAAACATGTTTTAAAGATACCCAAGTGTTTAAATTTCAAAGTGTGAAAATTAATGAAAGATTCTAGTAACACATATTCTTTCATTGACATCTCAATGGTAGGATATATGGTTAATCTACATTTGGAAATATAATAAAATTATGTAAAAGTAATACTTGCATAATATGGCAACTTATGATTGAGGAACTGGGTCAGCCCGTAGCAGAAGAAACTGGTGAATTTCAAAAAAATTAGTCATTTTGGACTTTAATGGGCCTATGAAGTCTAAATTCATTTGGAACTTTTCTAAGTTTCTTTTAAATAAAATCAATATTTTATTTAACTTCATAAATAAAGTTTCACTTTAATTTAATGTGTATGTAAGTTAGAGTATATCAAATATACTCCTATATACAAATTTGTGTGTAACGTTTACTTTTCAAATTTTTTTAAAGAAGAAAATATTTCATTTCATTTCTCTTAAATTATTCAATTAGCGAGGGATCATAAATTTAGTTAGAGACCGAAGCTTTTCATTTCCTTCTCTTAATTAAATTAAATAATTGATTAATAAAATAACATTAATGACTAATCTAAATATGACATGAATTGTAAATATATTCACAATAAATAATGTCCAAGTGCAACATACAGGGAGTGTGCATAGTCAGTGGTAATTGATATGTATAAACAAGAATAATTTGAATGGTTATTACATAGGAATTGAAATGGAAATAAATAAGGGATGACAAGGGTAATTGATACAGTTTCCCTTTTAGTGAACTTAATTAATGTAACATATTAATGGCAATCAATAGGTACCATAATGTAAGAATATGGAAGGTAAACAATGAATTATATGTATACATTATTGTCTTAATTAAAAAAGATAAATGGTTTCATACTATGACAATATATGTAAAGAAAAATAAATTTTATAGAACATATACAAGTAGATCCTAATATGTATATATGGAATTCAATCAAAGCTTTCTAATAATATAAATTTGATAGTTATTACTGCCAATTTTAGAACTTTGATTTGTTGTTAAAATTCCTTTTATTCATATGTAAATATCTAGTGCAATAAAAAGTGCAAGTAATACATGCAAACATACATGTATTAAAATTCAAAATTAAAATTACACTTTGTTATGAAAAATTAAAACATAGATCTACAATTGAAACGTTGTATTGATTTCACATAAATTTCATTTTTAACTTTAAATATAATTCAATCAATCAACATGAAAATGTAAATTTCCAGATTTAAAGAAAAGGAATTTAAATTAAATGTTAAAACATAGAACTAAAATAAAACATTGTATTTTAAAATATATAGATTTAGTTTCAATTTAACAAAGTAAAGAGAAGCAGCTAATAAATTCAAACATGTAAACATTCAGATCTGAAGAATTACTATTTAATTAGAATGTTTAAAAACATAGATCTACACTTAAATGTTGTTTTAAAACATAAACAAATTTAATTTTGATCTATCAAATGAAAACTCAATCATATCATTCAACAAATGGTTCTGTCTTCATAAACAATTTTTAATCAAGCAAGACAGTAATACATCATATAAATTATGAAAGTCAAATTAAATTTTCATCAAACATTGCAAAATCAATATATATATATATATATATATAATGACTTACCTTGCTACTCAATCCTTAAAACATACCTAGTTGATGTTGCCTTTGATTTGCACCTTGAATGAAGAATGCTTCCACATCCGATTGAATCACCTTAGGATGTTGCCTAGAAATCACACCTTGAATGATGATATCTCCTTAGATCTTAAAGATCCACATCCTATCCTTGCAAAAGATGGATGAATCACTGAAACACCCCACACCCATTAATATACCCAAAAAGGGCACACCAAAGGATGTGGTGCGTTATAGGTATAGCTAAAAGCTTCACAGAGACTAAGATTCACAAGACAAATAAGTAAAAACAGCGGAAACATTTAAATAATAACTTATCATTCAAAATTAAACTTCATCTCAAAATAAGTCACAAAAGCATAACATGTCTCAAAAACTCAAAATATCTCATGTCTCATGAAAATACATCCCAGTCTCGTAAAATCAGAGTACAGAAGTAACAATAATAATCATAGTCCCTCTCACAAGTGCCAATCCATCATAAGCCAAATGAAAAAGATGAAAACAGAAAAATAAATCTTAAATGAGAAAACTCCGAGAATGAATCTTCAAGCAAACTGAAGCAACCATTCTTAACTCTGCTGGCCTATTGCGGAAAAAGGGAAAGATAGAGGAGTGGGTCAGACAATAAGTCTGGTGTGTGATAGTAATTACCAGCATTTCTAAGCAAGATAAAGATAACAGACTAAGCAATAGTTCTAGCTTTGAAAGGAAAATACAGAAAAGATAAAACTCAGATAAAGTACCATTTCTAATTCTGTTTGACTATTTGCTTTAATTTTTGATTGTTTGCACTTGTCTTAAATTGCTCTGATTAGGTTAAAACCCTAATCCTATCTCAACTGCTAACTTGATTAAGCTGAAATCCTAATTCTACCCTTTAATCGGCTTATTCTATCTCTGTTGTGCCACTGTAAACCAATCATATTGGTCACAACAAAAGACACCTCTTTAGCACGTAGAACGCGGTAGCGAATTATTTACCCTAATCGATGCCGCATGCTCGGTCATCGCCGGTACACACTAACTGTCGCCTCCTATTTGACCCTTTATTTACCCTAATCAGCATAAGCGTGCCCAGCCTCACCTAACTGCTGTGAGACCATCAGTCCTAATCCTAAAAGGGAATGCTACCCAACCTCACCTAACTGTTGTGAGACCATCGGTCCTAGACCTGAAAGGAAATGTTGTCAGTACTGGTCCTAACAGACAATCTTCTAGTTTTGCGCCCCTTGCCCAAATCCCCATATTTGAGCTTCTATCTATTGACCACTTATTTACCCTAATCAGCATAAGCGTGTCCCAGCCTCATCTACTATTGTGAGACCATCAGCCCTAGATCTGAAAGGGAATGCTGGCGGTACGGGCCAAACTTCTATGTTTGCTTATTAACTTGATTCAAGATCTAAGTTTTAAAATAAGACTCTTCTGTTATCTCTGCTATATTTGCTTATTAATTTAATCCAAGATCTAAGTTTTGAAATAAGCCTCTTCTGTTATTTCTGCTATATTTGCTTATTAACTTAATCCAAGATCTAAGTTTTAAAATAAGCCTCTTCTGTTATTTCTGCTATATTTGCTTTACCTTAAACCAAGATCTAAGTTTTAAAATAAGCCTTTTCTGTTATTTCTTTCTTTCTAATTATAACCTATGTTATAATTGTTCTTGCAACTGTTATTCTTTTATTTTCTCTTTTTAGTTATAGCCACTTGTTATAATTATGCTAGCAAATATCCTAAATTTGCTTATTTCAGTCTATCTCTATTTTATTTCAGTTCTTCTTATTTTACATCTGATTTCTGTAAATTTAGCGTTGTTCTATTTTAATCCATATGAGCAAATTCTTCTCTTTTTAATATTCTATTTGCGTAAAAAGGAATTAAATCTATATAAAAAGAAACTAACATTTACAAGCTAAATTCCAACTTAAAACAGATGTAAATAACTGTAAATAACTGAATAAAAATAGAGTGAAAAGAACTTCTGAAATTTACTTAAAAACTGACTATAAATAAGCTTACATAAAAACTGTCTCAAAATTGTAGAAAAACTACAACCATCGAGAATCCTATTATTTTAAATTGCTTAAAAATCTAAAATAATTACAAAACACTCACACGTAGTCCTTTGCTCTAGTCCTTGGCCTTCCCGGATCCACTTCTAGGGCGTAGAATATTTTTATTAAAAAGATATTCTCCTTAGAAAAAATTTCTATTTAGGGTTCGGCCTTAGGCAATGAACCCAATTGGGAGAAAATCCGAATGAGAAAAATAGCTAGGTCTAGAGTTCTATTTATTGTGTGGCTTAGGGATCTCAGGCCGTTGGATTTGAAAATTAAATCTGTTGAAACACTACAAGAAAAGTTACCTTTTATAACAGCAATAGATAACGCTTTATTCCTTAGCGTTATTGTTTCCTTTGATTTGTTTTAATTGGGATTGGAGCGTAACGCATTGAACGAGGGGACTCTTATTTTCTACCGTTTCCCCAAATTATTTTTCCCTTCCCTCTTACTCATTTTCGTGGCCGCCATTTCCTAAATTATTTTTCCGTTCCCTCTTCCTCAAATTATCTCCTCCAATCCTTGATCTTATTTTCTTGGCCATAATTTCGTGGCCATGCTTATTCGCCTGCTACCTCCTTCGATTTGGCGGTCTCCCACCACGCCGCTACCCTCCCCCGCCGTCGTCCTCTCCGTCGAGTGCCATCTCATCCTCAAACACTATCTCCCTACCACTTTTGAAGACGCTGAACAGTCCCTTCTCTGCTTGACTACGTGGCTATTTAGTTTGCCTCTATTCCATAAGAAAAGGTCACAATCATGTTACAGGCGGGTCGAAACCCTAAATCAAGTAAGTAATTACTAGCCCTAATCTTTTAATTTTTGTAAGTTTTGTAGTTGATAAAATCATGTTACAGGCGGATGGACAAGACCGAAACAGAGAAAAATGAGATCAGTTATTTCCTGCGAGCTCCATTGTTTTATAACAGCGACGTGGCGTGTGCTTGGCCTATACATTTACAGATATCTTATGATTGAGACCGAGGTGAATAATTGAGTTTGTGACCCGGTGTCGAAATCTTAAGGCATTTGAACTTTCATCTTCAAATCAAGAAATTACTACCTACTTTTTTTTATTTGTTCTTAATGATGCGTATTTTGTTAAGGGAAGGGCAACAAAAATGAGTACTTTGTACCAGCGCAATTAAGGAAACTTCGATGGAAAAAAAATGCCTTTTTCACAAGTAATAATTAACCTTATCCATACAGATCTCACATTATTAATAGACTCCTCACTCTCCCTAACACACGAATCAATCATGGTTAATAGACTCCTAAAAATTAATCACTAAATAATATTTGACCCACAGTTTTGTAGGTCATGTGTTTATTTGATTTATACATCCCAGGCTTCTGGATAAGAAAATATGGTGGTATGAATCTGCACCGGTTATAAAACAAAAATAATGACAATATTGATAGTAAATCAACTAACTAATCAATGATATAAGAACATAACGACAAACGCTGAAAATATGTTATCAAACTCTCATTTGTCAGTACGCATGTAACATTTTTGAACTAAAACTTACAAAAAACTCGCTGTCTGTATAAAAAGATTTTGAGAGGAAATCACCAAGAATTAATACTCACTTCAATTTTTAAACTAAAAATACTCTAACTCGCTGTCTGTATAAAAACATTTTGAGAGGAAATCACCAAGAACTAATAATAATAATAATAATAACAACAGTAATAACAATAAAAGTCACTTCAGTTCACTTCAAGTTTATATCCTGAATGTCATCTCTATATGTCCTAATTCATTTAAGTTCACTTTGGTTAAACTCTTGATATTGCTTGCGGTATTGAATTTTTTTCTACTAGCTTCTGTTTGGAGGATCTAAAACTATGATTAGTTACCTATGACTGCCAAGAAAACATATATCTATACATATTTCAGTTTGATATTTCATTGATGCCAATTAAACGTGAAGCCCTGTTCTTTATTCTCGGACTATTTTGAGATTCTGAGTTTCATTAGTTTAAGTTACTGCTGCTAATTTGTTAATATGTGTTGACTTTGAATTACACACCCTACTGAGTTTAACTTTCAAGTTGTGATAGATTGCCCACATAGTTTGTGGCACTCATAAGTGTGAACATGTACTGCTTGTAATCTGAAGCTTTGAATCACTACATTGTACGCATGAGTTGCATTATTTGGTTGAGTGCATGTTCGTGCACACAACTACATTATGTCCATGCGCATGTGAATAGGCATACAACTATTTATGGTTGTATGCATTATTCAAGAACAATAATAATCCAATATTTAGTTCGTAAACAAATGTTAATTTCAATGAATTAAATGTTAACTGAGACGAGTATAAAAAGGTGGTTTCTCATAATTGAAGTGACTCATGTTATAATATGGACAATGCTTACATAATAGAGTACGTAATAAATGTTAAATTAATTGGGATTATTATTTAAACTAAATATTGGTGGTGGTCCTCCTCTCATTCAGCTGATTAACTTCTTTTTACTCATATGAATCTCTAGCTCATACTTTCTATTCAGATGCCAATTTTTTTGATTTGATGCTGCAAACAACGATAAAAGTTACATTCTTCCCCTTCCTTCCCACCACAACAGACAAGGAGTGGTAAAAACCTATATATAACAACATTGCAAATTAGTTTATGACTGCTTTCTGTAAATCATGTTAATTTATCTTTTTTCATTCACTGTAACAATAATGCATTTTACTATATGTTTTCAATCCTTTCATTCCTTTCATATGTTGTCTGCCCTTGCAAATCCATTCATGCTTTCATCCACAAAACAAAAATACATGACTTTAATGTTTTCTTACATGTATGTGCAGCTTTAATATAAAGTAAAACAAGGTCCTTTCTTTTTTTCCTTATTATCTGCTTATTACTGCTTTGCTACATGACATGATTTAATATTGGTTTTGTTTACTCTGTTCCCGAAACTGTACCAAGCATGCAAATATAAACTATTTCCTATCCGTTATGAGCAGTATGTCACCCTATGCTAATATAAAAAAAACTAATTACCCAAGGTACGTCCATAGTCTATGATAATTTCTATAGAATTTGAAGCATTTTTTACTTTGTACACAGGAGTACTGGTTGGGCCTGTGTTCAATTTTTTGCTTAAGTTAGTATAATAATAAAAGTTACTCACCTTTTTCATATATACATTAGAACGATTTGGTTAAATACTTCAACAAAACGATTACATTCCTCTATCTTTAAATACAAAGTATATATTCACCATTGTGCCTATGTAATAAAGTTGGCCAATGCAGATATTTGAATGGAGCCTGCATAATCAAGGTCAAGTTCTTTGGTCCAGAGACTGATGCAGGTAACATGCACCATATTTTTGAAAAACAAAAATCATTACATTTCTACATTTACCATTTACTTGAATGAAAAATGTTTTCATTCGTCACCAATAATAACATGGTGACGATCTATGCATTTAAAAACATTTGCCTTCAAGATAGTGTATGCCAATGAGTGATGATATATGTTAAACAGGTTCTGCTACCCAGAGAGTGAGAAACAATGCAGACATGAAATAGCACTGGATTCCACTGGGAAGAGATTGTTGGTGACCTCTGGTTCTGTTAGGTCTCCCATATACCAGGTTCTTTTTTCTTTACACTTCCAGAACAAGCCTATATGTCTTTAATAAACTATAAACTAATACACATATACATATATGGAATTGGTATACTAGTTAATGCTTGCTGCCTTCTACAACATTGATTTGAATTTGCTTGCTTCAGCATAAATTAAACGTAAATTTAATTCGTCTAAAATCTGAAATACTGAGAAAATAGTGGGAAAATCTGAAAGCCATATTGTTGCTCTTTTAAACCTGCATTTTGAGTTTAGTTCATTAAAATGAGTTCTTAGTTTGTCTAAAATTAGTAGTTTTTGTTTAACATAATTGTTGGGTGGTGTGTTGCTTCGCTGGGTTTAATATCTGTGGTGGTGGGTTTGGTTTCGGATGGGCTGAAATTATTGTTGAAGTGGGTTGGGCCGAGTAGTTTGGTTTGTGATTGTATTTATTTGCTACGTTTAATTTACACGGAGGTGAGTTTGGTGAAGTATGCTTGGCAGTGGTGATGTAGCTGTTTGGAGTGGATGATACAGTGGCGGAAGAGAAAAGAAAAAATAAAAATGCAACTGAAATGAACTGTGAAATGCAATGTCATAGAAATGAAATTACATATCCACTAACATATCAACTAAAATAGACAATGGTCTAAAACAGTAGAAATGAAAATAGATGAAAACAAACAACAGATGAACAAAACTGAAACAAGGCAAAAATCGTTTTATTTTAAGTGCAGTACAATGCTGAGAACAAAAATGACAGAATGCAGATACTATACTAAAGAATGAAATAAGTTTAGAATGAAAAGTAAAAATGCAAAACAACACAAAATGCAATGCAAATTTTTTTTTTATAGATAGTGCAAAGGAAATGGACAAGCTGTAATGTACGAAATGAAATGCTCAAAACACAGATGCTTAAAAAAGTGCAGCATGTCTTGTTACTTTATGATACGATGCCATGAGCACTATTATGTTCCTAATACAAGCTTAGAGTTTCTCATCTATCCCTGTTTTTGATCGCATTAATTCTATAGATTGAGAAGTGGAACGAACAGAGGGAGAATGGCATCTTTCCAGGACCACTGTAACTTATAAACCTTTTGCAGTTTACATTATGAATTGGTACAAAGGTTCTTGTTGTTTTCTTTTCTCATTATAGAAAATGCACGGATATATGCATGTGAAGTTCCCTTTAATCTCAAATTTTGGTTGATTCATGCATTATGCATTATGAACTAAACATTTTCTGTTTCTTTGTGTTAACTTCGCAGGCTTATTTGGAAAGAAGCAAGGTCCTTAGTACGCAACTAGATCAGATCTTGCATGTTGGAACTTTGTAATGTTTGTACTCTATAATATTTGGAAGGATTGCTTTAATGTTTGTACTCTGTAATGTTTGTACATTTATTAAATTGACATTATTTTCCGTTTCTCTGTGTTAACTTGGCTGCAGACTTATGTTTTATTCAATGGTTATGCACTTGCTTTAATGTTTGTACACTGTAATGAAAAATATATCACATTTCTTTCTGAACATGCTCTTGTGTTATATTTGTTGATTATAATCTTTATTCGTTTATGAAGATTTAGTTTGATTGCTATTATTAAAATGTAATATATGACGTTACTGTGAATTATTTTTATAGCGGCTAAAATGAGCTATTGAATAAATATTCTATAGCGGTAAAATGGTGTTATAAAGATTTCCAGTTCCGTTGAGATTTAGCTGTATTATAGCGGTTATATTGAGCTATTGAATTAACGTACCATAGCGGCAAATTTGCGTTATAAAACTAAGCTTAACCATAACGACATATTTTGTGTTATAAATATTCAACAGTTTTTTATAACATGTCGATATACAGCGCTTATCAAATCGCTATGGTTGTGATTAATAACGGCTATATGCCGCTATAAAAGACACTTTTTGTTGTAGTGAAACCATGTCATAGGCTCACTAGGGACCCTCAGATGCAGCTACAGACGCACAAGATTCGCCCAAAAATAAAAAATATAGTGTTCGGTTCGTACCTGGACGTTTCCACGTCCAAACGGAAACGTGGGTCGACCCATAGGTCGACCTGACCCTAGTGTCGGTCGACCTGACCCTAGTGCAGGTCGACCTATGAACGTGTATATTTTTTTTCGTTTTCTTTTTATAAAATTCTGATTTCTTATTTCTTTCGTAACTTCTTCATACTAACTTGGATTTCGACAAGTTATATATGGAAATTGATCAGAAAATCGCCACGGAACCAATGTCTCTACCCTCCATCTCTAAAATCTCCCACCAGTAAGAAGCCTCTCCCTTCAACTGCCAAGATGCAAGCTGAACTTTTTGTCGGTCTTCCAATCCTAACAGCCCAAATATCCGCTCCGTATTTCTAACCAAGTTCGTGCCTCTACGAAATCCTCTGTGCCAGAAAACATTCTGCCTCCTAGATTAGCGAAGTCCTTACATAACTTAGAAAAATTGGCTGCTGCAGGTGAATTAATGGGATCTCCACCGGCTAGTGCTGTATTGGGTGCTTGCCCTTGCACCTCTGGTGTCGTAGCTTGGAGGTATCTATGAAACCAGCCAGAGACTGGGACACCCTCTGGAAGATTTGGGGCGTCCGCCATTCTATGCAAAGAAAAGAAAATTTAGGCTCGAAAGAATCGAGAGAAGGTTGAACTGGACTTTGAGGGGATTTTTACAAAAACTCTCTTATATTTGAAAACCATTTGTATAATAAGAGTTTCTTTCTGGAAAATACTTTTAAAGATATGTTACTTTTGAAAAATATTTTACTTTTAAAACAAGTTTTTAGGAATCCTGTAACCTTAGGCTCTTATAACAAGTGAAACACCCCACACCCCTTAATATACCCAAAAAGGGCACACCAAAGGATGTGGTGCGTTATAGGTATAGCTAAAGCTTCACAGAGACTAAGATTCACAAGACAAATAGGTAAAAACAGCGGAAACATTTAAATAATAACTTATCATTCAAAATTAAATTTCATCTCAAAATAAGTCATAAAAATATAACATGTCTCAAAAACTCAAAATATCTCATGTCTCATGAAAATACATCTCAGTCTCATAAAATCAGAGTAAAAAGTAACAATAATAATCATAATCCCTCTCACAAGTGCCAATCCATCATAAGCCAAATGAAAAAGATGAAAAGTAGAAGAATACATCTGAAATGAGAAAACTCCGGGAATGAACCTTCAAGCAACCTGAAGCAACTATCCTCAACTCTACTGGCCTATTGGGGAAAAGGGGAAAGATAGAGGAGTGGGTCAGACAATAAGTCTGGTGAGTGAAAGTAATTACTAGCATTTCTAAGTAAGATAAAGATAATAGACTAAGCAATAGTTCTAGCTTGAAAGGAAAATACAGAAAAGATAAAACTCGGATAAACTATTGTTTCTGATTCTGTTGACTGTTTGTTTGATTGTTTGATTGTTTGCACTTGTCTTAAATTGTTGTGATTAGGTTGAAACCCCAATCCTATCTCAACTGCTAACTTGATTAGGCTGAAATCCTAATTCTACCCTTTGATCAGCCTATTCTATCTCTGTTGTGCCACTATGAACCAATCCTGTTGGTCACAGCAAAAGACACCTCTTTAGCAAGTAGGACACAGTAGCAAATTATTTACCATAATCGATGCCGCACGCTCGATCATCGCTGGTACACACTAACTTTCGCCCCCTATTTGACCCATTATTTACCCTAATCAGCATAAGCGTGCCCGACCTCACCTAACTGTTGTGAGACCATCAGTCCTAGTCCTAAAAGGGAATGCTGCCCAGCCTCACCTATCTATTGTGAGACCATCAGTCCTAAACCTGAAAGGAAATGCTGCTGGTACTGGTCCTAACAAACAATCTTTTAGTTTTGCGCCCTTTGCCCAAATCCCCAGATTTTAGCCTCTATCTATTGGCCACCTATTTACCCTAATCAGCATAAGCATGTCCCAGCCTCACCTACTATTATGAGACCATCGGTCCTAGATCTGAAAGGTAATGCTGCCAGTACGGGCCCTACTTCTATGTTTGCTTATTAACTTAATTCAATATCCAAGTTTTAAAATAAGCCTCTTATGTTATCTCTGTTATATTTTCTTATTAACTTAATCCAAGATCTAAGTTTTAAAATAAGCCTCTTATGTTATTTATGCTATATTTGCTTATTAACTTAATCCAAAATCTAAGTTTTATAATAAGCCTCTTCTGTTATTTCTTTCTTTCTAATTATAACTTATGTTATAATTGTTCTTGCAATTGTTATTCTTTTATTTTCTCTTTTTAGTTATAGCCACTAGTTATAATTATGCTAGCAAATATCTTAAATTTGCCTATTTCAGTCTATCTCTATTTTATTTCAGTTCTTCTTATTTTACATCTGATTTCTGTAAATTTAGTGTTGTTCTATTTTAATCCATATGAGTGAATTCTTCTCTTTTTAATATTCTATTCGCGTAAAAAGGAATTAAATCTTTATAAAAAGAAACTAACATTTACAAGCAAAATTCCAACTTAAAAAAGATGTAAATAACTATAAATAACTGTAATAAATAACTGAATAAAAATAGACTAAAAAGAACTTCCGAAATTCACTAAAAAACTGACTGTAAATAAGCTTATATAAAAACTGTCTCAAAATTGTAGAAAATCTACAACTAGAACCCTATTATTTTAAATTGCTTAAAAATCTAGAATAATTACAAAACACTCACCTGTTGTCCTTAGCTCTAGCCCTTGGCCTTCCCGGATCCACTTCTAGGGCGTAGAATATTTTTATTATAAAGATCTTCTCCCTAGAAAAAATTTCTATTTAGGGTTCAGCCTCAGGCAATGAACCCAATTGGAAGAAAATCTGAATGAGAAAAATACCTAGGCCTAGAGTTCTATTTATAGTGTGGCTTAGGGATCTCAGGCCGTTGATTTGAAGATTAAATCTGGTGCAACCACGTCATAGGCTCACTAGGGACCCTCGGATGCAGCTACGGACGCACAAGATACACCCAAAAATAAAAAATATAGTGTTCGGCTCGTACCTGGACATTTCCACGTCCAGGTAGAAACGCGGTTCGACCTATGTAACAACCCGAGGTTTTGTATCGACTGACCATCGTCATTAGACGAATAAATCGGTAGTAAATTACTGTTGGTATTTTAATCAGTCGAATTCCCTTCGAATGTCGAGTTGTAAAATTCTTTTAATAATTTGATAAAGGGTTGTGGGCTTTAAAAAAATTTGCTTGCCCATATTTCATTTGGTGTCGTGTTAAAGTGGAGGCCGTTCCCCCTTTGATCCATTCTCGAGACAACCCACAACCAAAACATCCGAAAGAAAATCAATGGCGGCTAGGGTTCAGTTCGACTTCGCTCGTCTTCGTGATACCACGGCTTCCAAAGTCTTCCCTGTTTGTTTCTTTACCACCGCGTCTCTGACTTGTTCAACATGTTCTTCGATCAAAGGTAATTCGTCTGTTTTCGTTCGATGTTAACTTCAGCCGATTGGATTTATGCCCTTCGAGAAAGGTGAGTGATCTTTTTCACTCACATCTATTCATTTTATTGTTTGAATTTAATTCGAGGTTCTTGATTTATCTCTACCCTTCGATTTGTTTTTGCTGTGTTTATGTGATTATGGTCAGGCGTAGATGGTTTCACTGACTTTCGTTCTTTTCATGTATTGGGTTGACACGATTTTTAATTTGTGAATTTATTTTTCTGATGACATGAATTTCTGCTGCTTACTGCCTTGGCTTGAGTTTTCAATTAACCGAACTTGATTATTTGCAACTGCATGTTGCTGTGTAGTACCATTGATGTTCTGTTGCTCCATGTTACATTAAGCACCTCATTTGATCTACCTGCATTGTTTCACGTGTGCTCAGTATCAGTTGATGTTGTTGTTTCATTACTGAGCCTAATTCATGTGTGTTTCAATTAGAGTCCCTTGGTCTTGTACACTCTGTCGGTTAACTGTCGTATTCATGTTGTAGTCTTGATGCACTTTTGCATATAACCTCTGTCTCACTTGAAAATTCTAATTACTTGTAGCTGTTCTCTCTGCTGCATATTCACTTAGTCATTGCTGCAGTTT
The DNA here is from genome assembly GCA_030737815.1 of Allium fistulosum. Lineage (NCBI taxonomy): Eukaryota > Viridiplantae > Streptophyta > Magnoliopsida > Asparagales > Amaryllidaceae > Allium > Allium fistulosum. The sequence goes on along the minus strand of CM060905.1, from coordinate 681,153,356 downwards.
GATGTGGTTATATGTGCATGTTATATTTGCATTCTGTAGCTACTGTAGTGCATTGTTGATCCATCATTGTTTTGTGGTTGTAGTTCGAGCTACTGCACTTGTTATTGACATTGTTGAAGTTGATCATTATATAACCTGATCTGGTTCACTGTTGTACTTAATAGTTCCCTCTGTTTGTCACTTGAACTTGTTCATGTTGGCACTGGATTCACTTGTGTCCTTTGACTCTGGCCTATCTACATTTGTGATAGATGTTCATCTGATTACTATAGCCTTTGTAGTTGCAGTTTTACATTTGACTTCCTTGTTTACTTTGTGACATTGCAACTGTGTAGTCGAACAATTGGGTCCTTTTTCCAGTCTTCATGTTGCTCTCGACATACTTGAACTGATTGGATTTATTTCAATTTGCTGAGTCTTTGAACTTGAGTTTTTGTGCATTTGGGTTCGACACTGTCTTGTGGCTTTGTTCGAACCACCTATTTAAATGAAATAGATTTTTGTTATTAATTGCCGTTTAGGCAATTTCAGTGGTTTTCTAAAATTTTCTTCATTGATATTCCTTCTCTTATCTTTGTTGGTGATTTAAATCTGCTGATTGTTGTTTAACACTGTTTAGTGTTATATCTGCTGTTATTCGATTTTCTTATCGAGAAGTCGGATATACGAGATTTCTGTGACTGTCGTCTATTTGATATTTGATTATTATTGCTTCTGTGCATTAATAACTGAGTTTGAATTAGACTGACCCGTGTATTATTTTCTTTTGAATGTAATACTCGGGTCAGACCCGAGTTATTTCAGGTTGTAGATTTTCTTCTTTGAGTTGCTGTTCAGGATATGAAGACTTTTCACACCTTCTGAAGTTGTCAGTGTCATTTTGTAGTAGTCGAGTCATTGTATAGAACGATATGTATTCATGTATATTAGTCGATAATGTACTTGTATATATAACTTCTAGAGTCGACAGTTGTAGTTGTATCATATGTATCGTGTCAACTGTATCGTAACTGACATCGGTTATATATATGAGATTTTTGTTAGTCTGTGTTTCGCATTTATATTATCTATGTTATTGTTATATCTAATGTCCTAAACTATTATGAACTATCGTAGTTTGTTTTATACTGATAATTGGATATGTCGATGGGAGTAAATAAATAATCGATGGAAAAATAAAAAGTATATACCACTCCTATCGAGATAACCAATATTAGTGTAAGACCAATTACGGATGGTCGCTCCTATCCAGCCTTATTCTTCGTAATAATAGACAGTATTTCTTTTAATACTCTTTGTTATTATGAGCATAGAGGTAGGGCGTCACAGTTGGTATCAGAGCTTGGGGTTTATGGACATAATATAAAACTTAACTCGGATGGAACATATGTTACAACTATTGGTCGATGTTTTATTGTGATTTGAGTCAAAACTAAAGTTTTGAAATTTGGATGAAATTTTTAAATATCTTTATTTGAAAATAATAGTGAAATTGTGTTTTGATGATTTGATTGATTTGTGTTCTATTTATCAGAGTGCGCAGCGGAAACATTGAAACTGTCTTCGCTGAGTACAACTGATAATCTTTTTGAATTAAAAAAAAATCAAAATACGAAATTGATATGAATTTCATTTGTTGTTCACATAGCTGTAATTATTTTGTTTCTTTGAGAATTTCGAATTCAAATTTCGGATTCGAAGAAATTACAGTTATGTGATTTTTGTTGAAATTTCCACTGACTTTCTTTTGTACTAATCATATATTGATTAGATTTTTGCTGTTTTGAATTATCTTCATTGAAGATACCTTCGAATGATTTATTTGTTCATTTTGTAGTACGTGCAAAATTTGAATTGCACGTTATTGCATTTATTTTACGTTGAACCGATGCTTGGTTATGAAACGTATTTTGTTGCCGTTATTTTTATAACGAGATTTTACACCAATGCTATATTTTGAAGTACGGTGTTTTGTGGCATTTTGATGAATGAAAATTCACTGATATTACATTTTAATGTAAATTATTTTGATGTGATTTTGACGTTTTAAAATTACTGTCGCTTTGGCTTCAGTAACCGTCAAGTTTTAAAAGTGGATTTTCAAGCGGTTATTCCGCAATACTGATTTGTGACCGTTTTTACGGTATTTTGAGAAGTACAGTTTCCTTATCGAAATTGTTACTGATTTGCTGTTTTAATCACGTGATTGGAAAATCGTTTTAAAAATGAAATTTGTTTTATAAATTTTTAACAGTTTGCGTTTTCAAAAGAATGAGAAAGTGACTTAAACGATTCAGCAAAATCGAGGATTATGACCCCTTTCTTTTACTATTTCGCTTAACTCCGGACTTGTCCAGTTGCGAATGTGAATTGTTATTTTTACAAAATAAATAAAATTGTTTTCAGAAATTTTAACAGTTTGCGCTTTCAAAAGAATGAGGAAGTGATTTAAACGTTTCAGCAAAATCGAGGACTATGACCCCTTTCTTTTACTGATTCGCTTAATTCCAGACTTGTCCGTTTGAGAACGTAAAATGTTATTTATTTAAAATACATAATTTTGCACTTTCAAGAAACGATGAAGAGAATTAAACAATTTAGTAAAACTCGTGGTTATGGGACATGTGCGTTTGCTATTTTGGTTAATTCCGGACTCGTTAATTGAAACATTTTGATGCTTTCGTGTGCTTTCGAGCCACTATAAGGACCTTCGGGTCATTTGTTGGACCTTCGGGTCATTTGTTGGGCTTTCGGGCCACTCTGCGGACCTTCGGGTCAAATACCAGTACTAGACCTTCGGGTCACTCTACGGACCTTCGGGTCAATCTGATGGGCGCCAAAATTATGTTGAGTACTTGGTAGGCTTCGGCCATATGTTGTTGCACGTGCGGCGAATTAAAAACTCGCCATCTGATGGGATCGATCCAAGCTTTTATGTTGATTTTCTAGTCTTCTTAATTGATTTCTAGATATTTGTTGCTTCCAATTATCTGCAGGTAATTGGATATTTGTTGATATGAGTTCTGATTATCGTTTTTGATAATCAGATATTTGTTGTTTCTAATTATCGCTTGTGATAATTAGATAATTGTTGATATGAGTTCTGATTATCGTTTTTGATAATCAGATAATTGTTGTTTCTAATTATCGCTTGTGATAATTATATAATTGTTGATATGAGTTCTGATTATCGTTTTTGATAATCAGATAATTGTTGTTTCTAATTATCGCTTGTGATAATTAGATATTTGTTGATATGAGTTCTGATTATCGTTTTTGATAATCGGATATTTGTTGCTTTTAATTATCGCTTTAGATAATTAAATATTTGTTGATTTGAGATTTAATTATCGCTTGAGATAATTAAATAATTGTTGATTTTAGATTTAATTATCGCTTTAGATAATTAAATATTTGTTGATTTGAGATTTAATTATCGCTTGAGATAATTAAATAATTGTTGATTTTAGATTTAATTATCGCTTTAGATAATTAAATATTTGTTGATTTGAGATTTAATTATCGCTTGAGATAATTAAATAATTGTTGATTTTAGATTTAATTATCGCTTTAGATAATTAAATATTTGTTGATTTGAGATTTAATTATCGCTTGAGATAATTAAATATTTGTTGAATTTAGATTTAATTATCGCTTTAGATAATTAAATATTTGTTGATTTGAGATTTAATTATCGCTTGAGATAATTAAATAATTGTTGATTTTAGATTTAATTATCGCTTTAGATAATTAAATATTTGCTGATTTCAAATTTAATTATCGCTTTAGATAATTAAATATTTTTTGATTTGGAATTTAATTATCGCTTTAGATAATTAAATATTTGCTGATTTCGAATTTAATTATCGCTTGAGATAATTAAATAATTGTTGATTTTAGATTTAATTATCGCTTTAGATAATTAAATATTTGTTGATTTGAGATTTAATTATCGCTTGAGATAATTAAATAATTGTTGATTTTAGATTTAATTATCGCTTTAGATAATTAAATATTTGTTGATTGAGATTTAATTATCGCTTGAGATAATTAAATATTTGTTGAATTTAGATTTAATTATCGCTTTAGATAATTAAATATTTGCTGATTTCAAATTTAATTATCGCTTTAGATAATTAAATATTTTTTGATTTGGAATTTAATTATCGCTTTAGATAATTAAATATTTGCTGATTTCGAATTTAATTATCGCTTGAGATAATTAAATAATTGTTGATTTTAGATTTAATTATCGCTTTAGATAATTAAATATTTGTTGATTTGAGATTCAATTATCGCTTGAGATAATTAAATAATTGTTGATTTTAGATTTAATTATCGCTTTAGATAATTAAATATTTGTTGATTTGAGATTTAATTATCGCTTGAGATAATTAAATATTTGTTGAATTTAGATTTAATTATCGCTTTAGATAATTAAATATTTGCTGATTTCAAATTTAATTATCGCTTTAGATAATTAAATATTTTTTGATTTGGAATTTAATTATCGCTTTAGATAATTAAATATTTGCTGATTTCGTATTTAATTATCGCTTTAGATAATTAAATGATTGTTGATTTGAAATTTGATTATCGTTTTTGATAATCGAATATTTGTTGAATTTGAGAAATTTGATTATCGTTTTTGATAATCGAATATTTGTTGAATTTGAAATTTGATTATCGTTTTTGATAATCGAATAATTGTTGAATTTGATGTTTTGTGATATTCGTCTTCGATAATTTGACATTTGTTGATTTGTTTTCTGAGTATCGTTGGATGATTGGATGTTTGCTGATTTTATTGATATGAGATTTTCTAGTCTCCAATAGATTCTAGAATATGCTGATTTTATTGAATCACTGTTTTCTATCTATTTCTGTTAATAGTTAGAGTTTTACTAATTTTGAAATTTGTGTTTTCCAGTTAATTGTTGAATAACTGGATATTGTCAATTTGCGAATTGTGAGTTGTGCTTTCTGGTCATCTTTGTCGATAATTAGATATTGTTGGCTTGTGAATTTCTGTATTTTAATTATCTAGTTGATAATTAGGTATCGCTGATAATTGTATTTGTTCAGTTTTGATTGTTTCTGGTTATCTAATTAATAATCAGATTTTACTGAGAATTTGTGAATCTCTTTTATGATGATAAAGGATTTCTTTGGTATTTGTGTTTTAGATCCTTATTTTCTAATCTCTCGAGCCCCAAACCCCCTCTCCCTCGGACTCAATCTCTCTTTTGACTCAATATATGTGGGCTAATGGTTATAGACGACTTTAATTATGAAAATTGCGGGGACGCAATTTTTATAAGGAGGGGAGTCTGTAACAACCCGAGGTTTTGTATCGACTGACCATCGTCATTAGACGAATAAATCGGTAGTAAATTACTGTTGGTATTTTAATCAGTCGAATTCCCTTCGAATGTTGAGTTGTAAAATTCTTTTAATAATTTGATAAAGGGTTGTGGGCTTTAAAAAAATTTGCTTGGCCATATTTCATTTGGTGTCATGTTAAAGTGGAGGCCGTTCCCCCTTTGATCCATTCTCGAGACAACCCACAACCAAAACATCCGAAAGAAAATCAATGGCGGCTAGGGTTCAGTTCGACTTCGCTCGTCTTCGTGATACCACGGCTTCCAAAGTCTTCCCTGTTTGTTTCTTTACCACCGCGTCTCTGACTTGTTCAACATGTTCTTCGATCAAAGGTGATTCGTCTGTTTTCGTTCGATGTTAACTTCAGCCGATTGGATTTATGCCCTTCGAGAAAGGTGAGTGATCTTTTTCACTCACATCTATTCATTTTATTGTTTAAATTTAATTCGAGGTTCTTGATTTATCTCTACCCTTCGATTTGTTTTTGCTGTGTTTATGTGATTATGGTCAGGCGTAGATGGTTTCACTGACTTTCGTTCTTTTCATGTATTGGGTTGACACGATTTTTAATTTGTGAATTTATTTTTCTGATGACATGAATTTCTGCTGCTTACTGCCTTGGCTTGAGTTTTCAATTAACCGAACTTGATTATTTGCAACTGCACGTTGCTGTGTAGTACCATTGATGTTCTGTTGCTCCATGTTACATTGAGCACCTCATTTGATCTACCTGCATTGTTTCACGTGTGCTCAGTATCAGTTGATGTTGTTGTTTCATTACTGAGCCTAATTCATGTGTGTTTCAATTAGAGTCCCTTGGTCTTGTACACTCTGTCGGTTAACTGTCGTATTCATGTTGTAGTCTTGATGCACTTTTGCATATAACCTCTGTCTCACTTGACAATTCTAATTACTTGTAGCTGTTCTCTCTGCTGCATATTCACTTAGTCATTGCTGCAGTTTGATGTGGTTATATGTGCATGTTATATTTGCATTCTGTAGCTACTGTAGTGCATTGTTGATCCATCATTGTTTTGTGGTTGTAGTTCGAGCTACTGCACTTGTTATTGACATTGTTGAAGTTGATCATTATATAACCTGATCTGGTTCACTGTTGTACTTAATAGTTCCCTCTGTTTGTCACTTGAACTTGTTCATGTTGGCACTGGATTCACTTGTGTCCTTTGACTCTGGCCTGTCTACATTTGTGATAGATGTTCATCTGATTACTATAGCCTTTGTAGTTGCAGTTTTACATTTGACTTCCTTGTTTACTTTGTGACATTGCAACTGTGTAGTCGAACAATTGGGTCCTTTTTCCAGTCTTCATGTTGCTCTCGGCATACTTGAACTGATTGGATTTATTTCAATTTGCTGAGTCTTTGAACTTGAGTTTTTGTGCATTTGGGTTCGACACTGTCTTGTGGCTTTGTTCGAACCACCTATTTAAATGAAATAGATTTTTGTTATTAATTGTCGTTTAGGCAATTTCAGTGGTTTTCTAAAATTTTCTTCATTGATATTCCTTCTCTTATCTTTGTTGGTGATTTAAATCTGCTGATTGTTGTTTAACACTGTTTAGTGTTATATCTGCTGTTATCCGATTTTCTTATCGAGAAGTCAGATATACGAGATTTCTGTGACTGTCGTCTATTTGATATTTGATTATTATTGCTTCTGTGCATTAATAACTGAGTTTGAATTAGACTGACCCGTGTATTATTTTCTTTTGAATGTAATACTCGGGTCAGTCCCGAGTTATTTCAGGTTGTAGATTTTCTTCTTTGAGTTGCTGTTCAGGATATGAAGACTTTTCACACCTTCTGAAGTTGTCAGTGTCATTTTGTAGTAGTCGAGTCATTGTATAGAACGATATGTATTCATGTATATTAGTCGATAATGTACTTGTATATATAACTTCTAGAGTCGACAGTTGTAGTTGTATCATATGTATCGTAACTGACATCGGTTATATATATGAGATTTTTGTTAGTCTGTGTTCCGCATTTATATTATCTATGTTATTGTTATATCTAATGTCCTAAACTATTATGAACTATCGTAGTTTGTTTTATACTGATAATTGGATATGTCGATGGGAGTAAATAAATAATCGATGGAAAAATAAAAAGTATATACCACTCCTATCGAGATAACCAATATTAGTGTAAGACCAATTACGGATGGTCGCTCCTATCCAGCCTTATTCTTCGTAATAATAGACAGTATTTCTTTTAATACTCTTTGTTATTATGAGCATAGAGGTGGGGCGTCACAACCTGACCCTAATGCGCGTTGACCTATGAACGTGTATATATATATTTTTTCGTTTTCTTTTTATAAAATTCTGATTTCTTATTTCTTTCGTAACTTCTTCATACTAGCTCGGATTTCGACAAGTTATATATGGAAATTGATCAGAAAATCTCCACGGACCCAATGGTGCAACTCCCATAGCTCGATTCTAACAATTTCACAAACTTATTTTATAGTTTAGTTAATTTGTTAATTAATTATTATAGCTCAAATTTTGGGTTATTACAATCACTTTTGTTTTATTTTATTTGGAGTTGAAAGATTTTGGAAATTCGTTTTTTTTCTACCATGAAATGTTAGGATGAGAGAAAGAGAAAGAATGAATGAGAAGGAAAATGAATTGTTCCTTCAGAATGAATTAGAGAATATGTTTTATTTGAAAGAATGAAATGTTTCTCATTCTTTAACTAAAACTTCCCTAATTAATTCCCTTGATTGTTTCTCTCTCTCCAATCCTTTCATTACATATATGTGATCAAATGACATAAAATTTCGACAAATCATGTCATCAAATGACATAAAATTTGCATAAATCATTTCATGCAATTATCTTTAAATTACATCGATATCGTATACTAATGCACGCAAATATAACCTTTATAAATGCATTAAAATAATTACAAAAAAACTTCCAAACATCAAATAAATAATAATTAATATTTCTCAAATATCAATTAATTTAATCAATTTACAACATTTCATAAATTAATTAAATTATGTGGTTTTTCAGAGAATTCATCATTACGGCTGTGCGACTCATAGGTGTAAATTCAGTCAGCGATTAATATCGAACTATCTAAATATTAACGTTCACACGTCACTTAGTTGGTGGTGTGTCTTTTGGCCGAATTTATCGCTTACACATCTTTTGGTAAAAATCCAATTTTACTAATTATAAGCGGTACCTAATAGTGACAATTATTTACACCAATTCTCTTCGTCAAAACTATATCACTTTAGATTTATGAAATTTGGTAATGATCAAAATTCAAATATCATCCACATTCAACTTTATAGTCCAAACACAAAGTCTTTGGTTCAATAATAACAATTATTATTAACCGAAATGCTCTGGCCAGAGACTTCGACTTTGAGTTGACTTCAGTTGACTGTGATACTAACCTTATATAACCGAGGAGACGAATCCTATCTTGAATAGTGTTTCACTTCCAAAGCTTCCACTCGACCCAACTATAGTCGTTCGATGGATGTCGTGCCACGATTTAACTATAATCAGAGCGGAGCTTCCACATAGAAGATCAACAGTATTCTCAAGTCGAGAGAACTGTGTAAATCGATATTCTCTGCTTGATCTTAGTTATATTAACCAACAGAAAATTATCGAGTGAGTCATTCCATGGTTAGCTAATAATTATAAGTATGTAACCCCTTGGTGCCCCCAACGGTCATGAGTAGAACACTGCCCAATGTTTGGAGAGCATTGCATACTCTAGTTTCAATTACATTGATATCCAGTCTCGATGCATCTTGACTAGGAACATTTAAAATGGTATATTTGTTCCATTGTGATAAATTACTCATGGTTACAACACTTTGTAACTACTATCACAAAACATACCATTTATGGAATTTCTATTAAGTATACTTTCAATTAAATTGATTACTTTATATTACCACATTATATCAAATATACAATAGAAAGAAACTACCTTTATTTCGAATAACAACGAGTTAGATATATATAACAAATTACATAATTGCCCCTAGGGCATACCCCTAACTCTCTCAATGATGATGGTGAAGTGCTGCAGTAGTTGTTTCACTATGTTTTGTTCAGATTCTTTGAATTCAACGTATTAGAAAGAGCACCATTTTGGATAAAGAAATCCACTAGTTTAAAACTTATGTATATGAGCGAGATATTATGGAATTACTCCAACAACTTGACCGACCGTAACAAGTTCCCATATTCCTATCACGAATGTGTTTTTAAATACTCAAGAACGTTACTTATTTGGCCGAAGAGAATTCGTATTCGTTCTTTATCCCCTCTTTCATTCCACTCATTTCTACTAAAACACACATTCATATTCCTATAAAAGTCAAACTGTGTGTATATGTGTGTGTGTGTGTATGTATATGTGTGTGTGTATGTATGCGTGTACTAAAAATTTTGCTTCTATTTTACATTAGGATCATTTGATCCTCAGACTTGGATTTTAGTTAAATAATTCTTTTTTCCAGAAAAAAGTTATATGAAATATTTAAATTTGCAGTACTTAATATTTATAGTAAAAATGTTACAATCAAATCCCAGACCTACTCACTCCAGTTTGTACATCATAGGATGAAAATAATAGAAACAAATGGGCTCATCCCAATCATTTATGCTCTTTAAACATCCTTTAATTTTTGGTTAGCCCTGTTACTGTTTGTGGTGATATCCATGGCTAGTGGCTTTTTTTGTATTACATAAATCATTTTTTGTTGGTTTAAAATTCCAACTATAGCTTGGAGGAAGTTTGGAAAATGCAAAGTTGAAATTTTCTCATTTTGGAAAATGCAACAACAAAGAAGTTCAATTTTTGTTATAGGAATGATTCTGAAAATCAAAATAATTTTGTAATATGACAAAGTTGCCAAATTTAGGTGGAAGTAACATGAATAAATAATAATACATCTGACAATGACATATGGACATTTGTCTACATATTATCATTTAAATTCCAATTTGCATACAGGTTTTTAATTCGAAACCGATGTAATCATATTAAGTTTTAAAAATGTAACAATTAAATTGTGCTTATTAGAAGTTGATTCCACCATATCATTTGCATCTGGACAATAATCTTAGTACCAACGACATCTTTGAGTTATTCTAAATCGGACAATGGATCATATAACATTTGGATCAGTTGCATCTTTTCCTGGGGGGACCAAATAAATCATGACATTTGGATCAGTTAAAGACACGCGTCCTTCGTCAGCTACTTCTCTCTTTCCAAACAAATCTATCAACTTGCATTTATTATTTATCATTGAATTTGCACTCCAAATAAAAGAAATTATTTTAATAATCAGTACTCATAATACTAATATTAATACCGAACATTTAATTAACGAATAAAATTATAGAAGTCTAAAGGGAGGTTGAAAGCTACTTTAACCTTCTGTTTTATTAATGTGAAAGTGATTGGTTCTTTGCATGAAGAACCAATGTCGATAGAAATACATTCTAATGTCAATGATTGGGTACTTTTCACCATCAATATATGTGCATTCTATAAATGGATTTCTATTTTTTCTACTATTCTTACAAGTAGTGAGGTTTGTGGGTTTGAAATTTATAGACATCAAATAAAGAAAATAACCCGAGGTTCAAACTACTAATTTAAACCATTTTTAAAGGTAAACTTAAATTTTTATAGTATGCAAAAAGCATCAAATGATTCTTAACTAATATTGTTCATGAATTTTTGCAATTGTTGTCAGTTAATCCTATTAAAATCAAAGAGGTATAAAAATGAAAAAAAATCTTTGTAAATATATATTACCATGCAATATATTAACTTTTGTGATTTGTTTTTTTACTATATTTTAGGTATGTCTGGTAAAATGTGGGAAATAACAACAGACCATGCAAGATCTTTCCCCATAAATGTTGAAGGTCGCATTTTCAACCAGTTAGTAGTAGCATCAAATGCAACAAAGACAAATAAGTATTTTCAAAAACATATTACCATATGATATACCACAGCATTAACCGTATGACTAGAAGGTGTTGTTGGATTAAAATTTTCAAAAACTACTTTTGATTATGGCCATACTACTTTGCGACCAATGGCTTCTCCAACCCACATCATGCCGACTATTAGTCTCTGTAAAAAGGACATCTTTCTTTTTTGGATCATATATCCAAACTGCCTTGGCAGACGGTCCAAGAGGAATATCATGCGTAAGTTGTTTAAGGTTACTTGCATGCAATCTTCCTTCAGCAACTAAATCTTTGCTCCCACTCCAATCATACAGCTTACATTTGTGATATGTTGTAACGACCCGTAATTTCGCTACTTCGAAAATGAGAGATTTCATTTATTTTAAATTTAAAAAGGTTTAAAACTTAAATATATATGTTATATATAATAGATAATAATGAAGAAATCATTTATTCTTATAGTTAAAAATTTAAAAAGTATAAATTTGGATTTTAGAACAAATCAACAAAAGTTAAGTTTTGTTAAAAATAAATAAAGGCTCAAATAAATAGGTTTAAATATTTGTTTGAAAAGATAAAACTTATTTAAAACACTTAATAAAGATAATAAAATTATATTAATATATTTAAAAGTATGTTAATAATCGTTTTACAAAAATATCCAAATTTGTCGCATTTTGTCAGTTTTACATACACTGTAAAATTAGAGATTTTGATATTAATTAAATATGATTTTAAAATATAAAGAGACATGTTTTAATTTATTTAAAGAAGTAAAAAGTTCATTTTAAAGTTTGGTTTACATCAATATATAGCTTAACAAAAACGTCAAATTTTGATTGTAAAATTTGTCGACAAAAACACCGTTTTCAACCAAAACAAGTTGTCATCAAGTTATTGCAACATGATATGTTTCCTAACACATATATGAACTTAACAAACAATGTTACATGTTACATTTAACATATAAAAGCAAATGCACATTGAAAAGTCAAAGTTTACAAATAATTCAAAAAGTAACATGATTTGACAATTTATAATTAAAATTAAAATACTAAACAACATCATTACTAAACCATCTTTTCTCATTAATGCATAAGACTTATCTTACATGGAAAAGGAGCAAACTTTATTTTAACATTTTAAAGTTTATGAAAAAGAGGCAAAATCATTTCATAAGTACACAAATCAAATCCTAACATCATTTCACATTTAATACCATCTTCTCTCCATTAAGCAAAGTTCAAATCAAAGGTAAAAAAGGTAAATTAAAAGTCAAAAAGTAGAGAAAGGTATTGTGGTCATTTGCCATCCAAAGCTCAAGTATAAATAAGCATCCATACCTTTCATTTTGCACACTTCATTCTCTACCTTCCTTCTTCACTTTCTCCATCTCCTTCACCTCCATTTCCATGGCTTCCCACCTCTCCATTCTCTTCCACCATCCCCACCAAGCTCCACCACCACCTCGGCCAAACACACCTACCCACCTCCAAAACCCCACACCCTCCACACAACCACCCTAGCCGAGCCCTACACACCCATACCCACCTCCATAACCCGCACATACCCCCTCCTCCTCACATACCCGAGCCAATACTCCACCTACCCGAGCCTTAGACCACCTAACCACCTCAAAACACACGCCTACTCCCTTTACACACCCCTAACCCTAAGCCGTACACCCCATTCCCTTCCAAAAAGCCCACGGCCATAATATATAAAAAAAGAGAAAAAGAAAAGAAAAGGAAAGAAAAAGAAAAGGAGAGGAAACGGCAAACTCGAGACGTTCGAGAAACAAAAGCACGCTAGTTCAGAAAAAAGATTGACGGAGTGGATATGAAGGTGAGAAATCCTCATCGCTTTTGAATTTATATTTTGGTTATGTTAAAACAATCACATTTATACCCTTATAACATATGAATGTTTATACCCATTTGATTGTTAATATGGATGTTTGATTAGATAATTGAATTGTGATAATATATCCCGTTATGGTATTAATAGTGAATGTTAGATTTGAAATCATATGTTATGTGATTGGTTGAATGGATGTTATGTTAGTGATGAATATGGACATTGGTTATGTTCATTTTGATTTAATAATCCCTTGGTTAAGAAAGACCAAATTTTAATGATATGAGATACTTTGAAAAAATAAGTCTCTTTTCAATTAGAAGTGAAATTAAAATAAAAATAAAAGAGAATTTGAAATTTGAAGTGAAACGGGATTAAAAATGATAGTTAAAGTGAAATTGAAATTGAGATGAATAGTGAAATTGAAATCGATTTTGAAAATTGAAAGTGAAATTAAGGTTGAATTTGAGTTTAAATTGGAATTAGATTTGAAATCTAGGTTTTAATTGAGTTTAATTTGAAGTTAGAATTGAAATTGATTTGAAATTGGAATTTGAAATTTAATATTAAAATAATATTATAATATGGTAATAGAGAAAATTCATTTTAAAAGCTTTAAAAAGTGGAAATATTGATTTATAATGATTGTAATGATTTTATAAGTGATAAAATTCAATTTGAATAGATTATTTCAAATATCGAAAAATAAGTTAAAACTAGTTGCGTCGCGCAACGGTAGTTCGCGATTTCACGCCGAAAAGTTCAAATGAATGTGTAGAGTGGAATATAGCTCGGAATTCTTCGATATAAGAAAATTCTGGACTATTATATCTATATCTTCTAAACGAAGAAAGAAAATCAATGTTTCGTTGAGTAGATTTTGAATTAAGTCCAAATCAATTTTCTAGAAAAATCACGCTAGTGTAGTTAAGTGACCATAACAGGAAATCTGTTTAAATGAACATTTTTAATTATGAAAAAATAAGAAATAAATTTGATAAATCCATTTAAATAGTTTAAAAGAGATTTGAATTGTAAAATATGAAGTATCAAATATTTAAAAGTCGTTTAAATCAAATAAGCTTATATAGCACTTTCCGCAGCACTTTTATGCTGCGAATGGTATAACTTTTTGAATGTGAGTTTAAACGTAACGATTTTTCCCAGAATCAATTGTGAATGTTTTTAAAAGGAAAATTAAGCATTTAAAAGATAATTTGGAATCTTTATAATCAATTCCAAAATAAAGTTGATAACTGAGTATGCGGAAACGGCTAGTACATTTGTCCCGCCCGTGAGATCTTAGAAGATAAAACAAGGTGTTTAACTAAGGTTAGGGATGGAGCAACTAGTATCCTGAACTTACCTGGCCTATGTTTTCTTTTCTTAGGCGAGGGGTGGAACAAATCGAAAGGAAAGCCCGGATGCTCTAAAATAAAATGATTGTATTAAGTTTCTGAAATAAATGAAGATTGGTATTATCAAATTTAAGCAATCTCCAAAATGAACAAACTACGACTTGGATTGCATAGAGATAATCTTCTTATACTTGGTATTAAAATCCAAAGAGGGAACTCGTCCTATTCGTGGAATTTAAAAGGTGATTTCACCGTTATTCCGCCCATAGCACTTGTTGAATACGGAAATTGATGTTGAGTAAAATTAGAATGATTTCTATGATCCTATTTACTCAAAAATATTTGCTAAGATTAATTTTAGGGTTTATCGTAAACGATGTCTTAAATAACATTGTTTTTGACCCGCCTAAAAGTTAAGGAATTTGGATCGAGAGTTAAGTGAGGAAATTTGAGATATTATCCAAAGCAAAAGAATGAATTACTTAGAATTATCCTAAGTCAAAAGAAAGAGATTTCTAAATCATCCGAAAAGAATTAAAGTGAAAAGAGACTTAATAAATCCTGTATACTCATATTCACTTTTTTTATCGATGATTGGCTTCGAACGCACCAGGGTCGGATTTGGGTGATTCCTATCCGAAAACCACTTCGAACCAATGTATACGTTCGAAAGTGAAGACATGTTGAAGATGATGATTATTGAAGATCGTGGATCTTTGTGGCGCGAGGACTGCTTGTTGGCATTCTCTGGGTAGCTCCCATTATAGAGTTAATTATAGAAGTGGACTCCTCGTTGTGGAGATTTTTTCAGATTGCAAGGACTACTCACTACTAGTGGTAGTAGGAGAGTGCCTTCGGTTTCGTTCAGTCCCAGAACGAAATTGTATGGACGAACGTCTAACATTGCATTTCTAAAGATTATGTACATTGGTTTTTACAAAGGTACATCTGTTTGGTGGCGGAGAAGGCAACTTCTCTTAGCTTAACACCTTTTCTTGAGACGTACGAGCTCAAGGATTGTATTTTTGTGGAAGGCAACTAGTAGTCAACGGAAATGGCAATGTGGCATTCAAAGATGTGATATGTGTTATGTGAAAAGGTAATCGTTGCCTCGAGCCTCATCAAACGGAAATGACCGAAACAGGGTTAGATGCAGCTAGGCTAAGTGGATCATTCCCAATTAGGGTATGATCATCCCCTTCTAGATATATTTCTTCCCGCTATGACATTCGGGATGTAAATTATTGTTGTTTGTATGCTAGAGCGCGCTCGGTTAAAGGTCGGTAATGACCGAGCGATGATATATTCGGTACTATCTAGTTACAGAGATAGGTCAGTCTTTTGTTGGTAGAGAATCCTTTGTGATGGTTCTCGGGACATCCATCTAGAGGTGTACCCATCGGAAGGTAGTCCCTTCACCTGGTCATTTGTATGGAAATCCATTCTCCAATAAGAACCTACGGTTTTTTTTGTAGAGCCTATTATGCTAGAATTTAATAATGGTAACAATTTCGGCTAAGATTAATAAGTTTATTTGCAAATGTTTTCAAAAGGATGTCATTAGAAATAATATCAAATGTTTTGATATAAAAGTGTTTTAGTTATCATAAGGTAAAAACCCGTCTGTGTTTATGTTTGGGCGTGGTCTTATGAGATACTCTTTATTTTTAAAGGATTTTATTCAAAGGCTGATATATGACACTGTCATTTATTATTGAGTTTTTCTCACGCTGGTTTATCAAGCCTGATCCGGGTATTTTCAATACTCGGGTCAGATCCGAGTAGTTTCAGGTTTAGCGAAGACGGTTGTAGTTTCCAGAGGAGAGCCGGAGATATTCATCTACATATGACATATTCTATTATCCATTGTGGTTTGTTAGTTTTAGTTTGATGTTGTCAACAATTGTAAGGACAGATGTTTATAACTGTCCAAGCTGAAAGTAGGTTAGACTCTGATATATGCATTTAAAAGTTTTCCCCTATAAAAATATTGTCCAATATTATATGTTATTCCATTCGTGTGAGATTCTGTTCTGTCTATTTTTCTTTATTACCCTTAATGATCCGTCTTTTCATGCAATTTGAATTGGACATGTGTGGTTTGTTGTCGATTCAAAGGGTATGGAAAAACGGGCCATTACATTTGGTATCAGAGCTGAAGGTTAAGCGAGAACCTTGGCTTTGTTATGGGTAAAGACTCATCAGAGATAGGATTATTAATATCCTAGGATGAGTAACTCATTAGAGATATAGTTAGTAACACCCTAGAATGAGTTATGAGAGTATTATATTGAGCGCATATTTGTTTATTTTATAGAAGTGGTTTTGTTTTAAAGAAATTGGCAAATGAAATAATTTTACCTTGGGTTTATATTTCAAATATACAAAAGGGGATATTATTTTTTTGGGTTATAAATTAAGGATTGTTTGTAATTTAGCTTAGTAAAACTAAAATATGAATATCTTGATATTAGAATTGCACGATTTGACTATAAGATATTCCATATAGAATCAATTAGTTGAGAACTAGAATTTAGAACTTTAATCATATACCCCTAAATATTTGGTTATTAAGAAATAATGATCATCATAATTGGTTGATCTAAAAGCTAAATACAAATATCTTGTGAAGTAAAATTCACGATTTGACTATAAGATATTTGATGATAATATTAAAGCTATAAGTTGTAACTAGAGAATGTTGTAAAAAGAAAATGCATACCTAGAAAAAAATTCTTATCGACAAGATAGAAAAACATAAGCATAAATTGAGATTTTGGGTAAATATATTATAAAAGGGTAAGTTCTATAACTTATAAAGGAGATAAGATAATTTGAAATTTAGACACTTTGATTAGGTTAAAATCAAAGTGAAATTTAGGAACAAGAGGCATAAGAAATATCATCCTAATACAAAACTTTGAATTAGTGATACATTTAGGGTAACATTTGTAATTCAAAATGAAGTAAGATTAGAAGTGGATAGTGTTGAATAATATGGTTTGTAGGGTAATTGTTGGATGAAAAAGGTTAATAACAAATACCATGTGAATTAAGTTTCACAATTTGACTATAAGGTATTTGATGGCTTTAAGGTTAAGAAATTTGATTTAGAAATGGATAGGTAAATAAGTTAATTAGATAATCATAGAATAAGTAAGAAAAAGATGTACACTTAGTAAAGTTGTCTTATTAATATATGGATAAGATAAATAATATTAGCTAAATTAAGACCTTAGATAAATAAAACTAAGGATTAAGTTTTATAACTTATTAATTTGAGATAATAGTAGAAATTCCATATTAGTTGAACACCCTAATTGAAGTAATAACGTTTTGAAGTTTGGGGATATGTATATATACTCTTAGGAAGTAAAGGTATATTATACAAGTTTAAGTCATATTTGTATGCTTAAGTAATAATGTATTTAGAAGAAAGTAAACGGTTGTGAAATAAACTTGGACTAATAGAAATTTTGAAAAAATGTATTAGGTAAAAATGAATGTGAATAAGTACATAAGTTAAACGTAGATCATTTCGGCACATAAATTTTGATCTAAGATTTGAGTACAGAACTTTGAGGTGTTTACACCAATCCGAAAAAGGATTTATCACTCGATTCTTGACGGCGAACATTGATAAGAGTTTATGGTTATATGCTCGAGTTTTCTATCATAGTTGAGAGCTACGCAAGGAAAGCAAGGGTTAGTGATTAGAAAGTCCGATCAAAGTCCGCACTAGAAAATCGGGGGATTGATACTAGTTCGAAAGTAAAGTTGTGGATTCGAATAACGGATCGAATCAAATATCACATATAGTATGATGTTTTGGGTCTATCTACATAGTAGTTGGATAGTTATCTTAAATAGTAGGCACTAAGATATAATGGTTGGACTAATGTTTGATATGTGTATATATATAAACCTCAGGTATGGTACATGCTCAGGTCAGGGGATGAGCTATGTGGATGTATTCATTTATGTTGATATAGTATCAGTTTGGTTGTTTTTGGATGAATAGTCTTGTTTGGTTGTTGTATATATTATCTTAAGTGTGTAGTACGCACTCAGGTTGGGACTAGGATCGATGATTGTATTTCATGATCAGTATTTAGTAGTAGTATTTCCTTTGCCATATATTGTTGATCTTTATAGTTATGTATCTCTGATTTCATTTCGAGAACGAAATGCTTTTAAGTAGGGGAGAATGTAACGACCCGTAATTTCGCTACTTCGAAAATGAGAGATTTCGTTTATTTTAAATTTAAAAAGGTTTAAAACTTAAATATATATGTTATATATAATAGATAATAATGAAGAAATCATTTATTCTTATAGTTAAAAATTAAAAAAGTATAAATTTGGATTTTAGAACAAATCAACAAAAGTTAAGTTTTATTAAAAATAAATAAAGGCTTAAATAGGTTTAAATATTTGTTTGAAAAGATAAAACTTATTTAAAACACTTAATAAAGATAATAAAAGTATATTAATATATTTAAAAGTATCTTAATAATCGTTTTACAAAAATATCCAAATTTTGTCGCATTTTGTCAGTTTTACATACACTGTAAATTAGAGATTTTGATATTAATTAAATATGATTTTAAAATATAAAGAGACATGTTTTAATTTATTTAAAAAGGTAAAAAGTTTATTTTAAAGTTTGGTTTACATCAATATATAGCTTAACAATAACGTCAAATTTTGATTGTAAAATTTATCGACAAAAACACTATTTTCAACCAAAACAAGTTGTCGTCAAGTTGTTGCAACATGATATGTTTTCTAACACATATATGAACTTAACAAACTATGTTACATGTTACATTTAACATATAAAAGCATATGCACTTTGAAAAGTCAAAGTTCACAAATAATTCAAAAAGTAACAAGATTTGACAATTTATAATTAAAATTAAAATACTAAACAACATCATTACTTAACCATCTTTTCTCATTAATGCATAAGACTTATCTTACATGGAAAAGGAGCAAATGTTATTTTAACATTTTAAAGTTTAGGAAAAAGAGGCAAAATCATTTCATAAGTACACAAATCAAATCCTAACATCATTTCACATTTAATATCATCTCATCTCCATTAAGCAAAGTTCAAATCAAGGGTAAAAAAGGTAAATTAAAAGTCAAAAAGTAGAGAAGGGTATTGTAGTCATTTGCCATCCAAAGCTCAAGTATAAATAAGTATCCATACCTTTCATTTTGCACACTTCATTCTTTACCTTCCTTCTTCACTTTCTCCATCTCCTTCACCTCCATTTCCATGGCTTCCCACCTCTCCATTCTCTTCCACCATCTCCACCAAGCTCCACCACCACCTAAACCCACATCCACCTCGGCCAAACACACCTACCCACCTCTAAAACCCCACACTCTCCACACAACCACCCTAGCCGAGCCCTACACACCCATACCCCCCTCCATAACCCACGCATAACCCCTCCTCCTCACATACCCGAGCCAATACTCCACGTACCCGAGCCCTAGACCACCTACCCACCTCAAAACACACGCCTACCCCCTTTACACACCCCTACCCCTAGGTCGTACACCCCATTCCCTTCCAAAAAGCCCATGGCCATAATATAAAAAAGAAAAGAAAAAGAAAATAAAAGGAAAGAAAAAGAAAAGGAGAGGAAACGGCAAACTCGAGATGTTCGAGAAACAAAAGCACGCTAGTTCAGAAAAAAGATTGACGGAGTGGATATGAAGGTGAGAAATCCTCATCGCTTTTGAATTTATATTTTGGTTATGTTAAAACAATCACATTTATACCCTTTTAACATATGAATGTTTATACCCATTTCATTGTTAATATGGATGATTGATAGTTTGATTAGATAATTGAATTGTGATAATATATCCCGTTATGGTATTAATAGTGAATGTTGGATTTGAAATCATATGTTGTGTGATTGGTTGAATGGATGTTATGTTAGTGATGAATATGGACATTGGTTATGTTCATTTTGATTTAATAATCCCTTGGTTAAGAAAGACCAAATTTTAGTGATATGAGATACTTTGGAAAAATAAGTCTCTTTTCAATTAGAAGTGAAATAAAATAAAAATAAAAGAGAATTTGAAATTTGAAGTGAAACGGGATTAAAAAGGATAGTTAAAGTGAAATTGAAATTGAGATGAATAGTGAAATTGAAATCGATTTTGAAAATTGAAAGTGAAATTAAGGTTGAATTTGAGTTTAAATTGGAATTAGATTTGAAATCTAAGTTTTAATTGGGTTTAATTTGAAGTTAGAATTGAAATTGAATTGAAATTGGAATTTGAAATTTAATATTAAAATAATAGGAGAAAAATAATATTATAATATGGTACTAGAGAAAATTCATTTTAAAAGCTTTAAAAAGTGGAAATATTGATTTATAATGATTGTAATGATTTTATAAGTGATAAAATTCAATTTGAATAGATTATTTCAAATATCGAAAAATAAGTTAAAACTAGGTGCGTCGTGCAACGGTAGTTCGCGATTTCGCGCCGAAAAGTTCAAATGAATTTGTAGAGTGGAATATAGCTCGGAATTCTTCGAGATAAGAAAATTCCGGACTATTATATCCATATCTTCTAAACGAAGAAAGAAAATCAAAGTTTCGTTGAGTAGATTTTGAATTAAGTCCAAATCAATTTTCTAGAAAAATCGCGCTAGTGTAGTTAAGTGACCATAACAGGAAATCTGTTTAAATGAACATTTTTAATTATGAAAAAATATGGAAAAAATTTGATAAATCAATTTAAATAGTTTAAAAGAGATTTGAATTGGAAAATATGAATTATCAAATGTTGAAAAGTTGTTTAAAT
Source organism: Allium fistulosum (assembly GCA_030737815.1). NCBI lineage: Eukaryota > Viridiplantae > Streptophyta > Magnoliopsida > Asparagales > Amaryllidaceae > Allium > Allium fistulosum. The sequence goes on along the minus strand of CM060905.1, from coordinate 681,131,927 downwards.
CAAATAAGCTTATATTGCACTTTCCGCAGCACTTTTATGCTGCGAATGGTATAACTTTTTGAATGTGAGTTTAAACGTAACGATTTTTTCCGAAATCAATTGTGAATGTTTTTAAAAGGAAAATTAAGCATTTAAAAGATAATTTGGAATCTTTATAATCAATTCCAAAATAAAGTTGATAACTGAGTATACGGAAACGACTAGTACATTTGTCCCGCCTGTGAGATCTTGGAAGATAAAACAAGGTGTTTAACTAAGGTTAGGGATGGAGCAACTAGTGTCCTGAACTTACCTGGCCTATGTTTTCTTTTCTTAGGCGAGGGTTGGAACATATCGATAGGAAAGCCCAGATGCTCTAAAATAAAATGATTGTATTAAGTTTTTGAAATAAAAGAAGATTGGTATTATCAAATTTAAGCAATCTCCAAAATGAACAAACTACGACTTGGATTGCATAGAGATAATCTTCTTATACTTGATATTAAAATCCGAAGAGGGAACTCGTCCTATTCGTGGAATTTAAAAGGTGATTTCACTGTTATTTCACCCATAGCACTTGTTGAATACGGAAATTGATGTTGAGTAAAATTAGAATGATTTCTATGATCCTATTTACTCAAAAATATTTGCTAAGATTAATTTTAGGGTTTATCGTAAACGATGTCTTAAATAACATTGTTTTCTGCCTGCCTAAAAGTTAAGGAATTTGGATCGAGAGTTAAGTGAGGAAATTTGAGATATTATCCAAAGCAAAAGAATGAATTACTTAGAATTATCCTAAGTCAAAAGAAAGAGATTTCTAAATCATCCGAAAAGAATTAAAGTGAAAGAGACTTAATAAATCCTGTATAGTCATATTCACTTTATTTTATCGATGATTGGCTTCGAAGGAACCCGGGTCGGATTTGGGTGATTCCTATCCGAAAACCACTTCGAACCAATGTATACGTTCGAAAGTGAAGACATGTTGAAGATGATGATTATTGAAGACCGTGGTTCTTCGTGGCGTGAGGCGTGCTTGTTGACATGCTCTGGGTAGCTCCCATTATAGAGGTAATTATAGCAGTGGTTTCCTCGTTGTGGAGATTTTTTCGAATTGCAAGGACTACTCACTACTAGTGATAGTTGTAGGATCTAGATTAACCCTAGAGGGGGGTGAATAGGGTTATAGCAAATTTTCTCGAATTAAACACAAAAACAAACTGCAGAGAGGTAAATATGCTAAAAAGTAAATCACACAAAAAATTTACCCAGCTTCGACAACCCCTGCCTACTACTGCATTCCCAGATTTCTATTAGAATTAAACAGTCTCCCGCTTACAAACACTCTAACAGACTCGCAAACCCTGCTACCGCCTATAGAGTTTTGCAAACTCGCAAACCCTGCTTACTGAACTAATCCTAACTAGACAATCTGACACAACCTAAATCCTAGGTGGTGATTTACCTAGATTTGATTCGAAAAGTACAGAAAATAAAAACAGGAACAACTCAAAACCCTAATTTAAAATATACCAAAGCCTTATATAATTAATTAAACAAACAAATAAACCAGGTCGGCCCAAAGTAAAATAAGAGTAAATTCCCCTTTATTCTCTTTTATTTCTTCGGCCGACTCCTCTTTGAAAATGGTTGCTTCGTTCTCGTTCGTTTCCTCTTTAAACAAAATTAGGGTTTGTGAAATTGGGGCTGTCGACTTCGATTTCTCGATTGGATGATGGTTTAGTGTCCCTTGCTTCGTCAATCGACGATCTCTGCTTAGCTCACGGCTGCCCCAATTGTTGATCGAGTTCGACTCCTGACTTCGATATGTAATTTATGCCTTTTGTTCTCTGGATTGAATACTTGAACTCGATTGATGTTTTTGCCGGTGATGATTGTGGCTTTATATAGGATACGAAATCCTTGATTTTCGTCTGATTTGATCTCTTGCTTGGCCTCCACGTCGTTGAATATTTCCCTGATTTAGTTGCGATATTTTGGGTATATTCGATTCGAATTTTTGCTTAGTACCCACGGCTTTGGATATTTCCACAATTTTGGGATTTGAATTGTTGATTTCGTTCTGGAATTTGTTTTCGTTTCTATAGCAGGAAATTTGGAATTTATTCCTTGGTCCGTAAATGCATTCGAATTCTTTGCTCAAATATGGAAATAAAATCTTTTTCGTATATTTTGCATTGCCAGGATTTGTTTGCCATATTTAATTTCTTGACCAAATCTTCTGATTTGTTTTGATTGCCGTAGAAAAAATCTTTCCATATATAGATTTCCTGGTAGCTTGATTCACATGGTTTTGATTCTTTGCTTGGTCAATTTACTTGGCCACCACGGTATTGATTTTGAATTCTCTGGTATTTAGATTTATGTTGACTTCGGCTTTGACTTTGTGTAGCGATTTCATGACTTCGACCATCACCATTGCTTTGATCTTTGTTGTAACTAGACTTGAACTTGTAGTCATCATTGTGTACTTGAGTCTGCATTTGCATTTGATACATCTCGCAGTTTCAATCACTTGAGTATGTTGTAATCTTCATTGCACTTGATTGTGATGTTGTGATTGACTTCATTAAACTTTAACTTTGCATTTGCTTTGAGACTTTTTGCATACAGTTGCATTGTTTCATTTAGTCTTCATGTACATGCTATGTCTGATCGAGTTCATAGTGTACATATATTCATGTACATTTGCCTTGTTGCCATATTGATCCCTCTGGCCTCTGAGTTATTTGTTGATCTAGCTTGGTCGACACTTTGTACTCTGATTCTTCGAGCTTGCTAGTGAGTTGCATTTGTGAACTGTTGAGTTACTTGCGGCTCTTTGGGCACTGCCTCCATGTGTTTCATGTAGTCTGGTTCATAATGTATTATTTGTTGTCAGTTGCCTCTGGTTTTATGATGTATGTCTCTGGTGCATGTGTACTTCACTTGTGCATATTGTCCTCTCTGTTGCATGTTCATGTTCATATGTTATTTGCATCCTCATGTATCTGATATGGTTGCATGTCGACTTGGCATATATATTGTGTTGTAACCCCGAGCCTAGTGTATTGAGTGACATTCAAAGTGTACTGCTGCATGCACTGTGTACCATTGCTTTTGTTGACTGTGCACACGAGTTGGCGAGGCAGTGCACACGTGTATAAATGTACACGTGTGTATTGCAGCCACTCATGATTACCTGTCCCTGATAAGAATACTGATATGCACAGATATTACACAATCGAAAATGATGACAATAACCAATATATCTGAGGCACCAATAAAAACAAATTTATATTTTTGCAAATTCAAATTTGTTTATTTTCAGATTACTGCTGTAGTTGCTAATTATACAGGTACACAGAAGACAGGACAAGAACTAGAGCTGGACAATGCAGATAGATGCAGATGTGTAGACAGAGTGAAAAACTAAGTGTTGAGTGTTGTAGTGAGAAAAAAAATGTAAATGTGAAATGTATGAAACCGGTGTATGTATATAGAGAGAGCTGAAAACTTTGTACTTGTAACGACCCCGGATTTTAATTAAATTTAAATTGATAATTTATTTAGTCTTTGAATAAAATCTGTAAAATCAATTGATTTAAGTAATGCGAGTTTTCCCAGATTCAAATGAATAAATGATTTAAAAATATTGTAAATAAATGGTATAGTTTTATAAAATAGAAAGTGAATAAATTAGATAAGTTCAAACGACATATTAACTAGAACTTCATTAATAATACTAAGTAACAAGACTACTGAAAAATAAACCTTTGTAAATATACAAGTATGTGCACTTGTAATATGAAACAAGTAAACAAGAAAAATGTAAATACATTCAATAGCTTGCAAAAGAAAGGATAAGCATACATTCAAGTATATAAATAATCAAAGTACAGAGAAAATATAAATATCATAAGGAAATGATAAAGTACAATACTGTATTAAGCAAAACAAATGTATATGCAAGTCATGGCTGAAGACATGAAGTACCAGGGCAATTAATGCCATATCCATCAGCCGAGCTAAAAAATGTAGGCAAGTATAGGTATGCAGCCTGCAAGCTTGTAAAGGAAGAAAAACAAAATGTCTTTGATATTGTACATAACAACATCATGTCAGCCGAAATGCAAGGCAAGAAACCATGTGTTGTGTACAAAATAAGATAAACAAAAGAAAGCAAATCTCTACCTACTGTACAAATAATATGTACCCTATCACTCTCTTTGCTATATGTATGTTATAATCATCTTCATCCCATTTTCATTTGATTCAAACCAAACAAGTAACCTGAAACAAGCTTCAGGCAAATATTAAAAGAATTTAAAGTATACCAGTTCCATCTGGAAAACAAAGCAGTTCAAAGCCTTAAACATCAAAACAAAGAAGATTGGAAATTCAGTTTCAAGTTTTCAAAAACAGTCTTCAAAGTAAAGGCTCTGTCCATTTCTTAATCAGGTGAGCAAACTTAAATTTTTAGACCAGTTTCTTTGAATCTTATATGAAGATGTTGATGGATGTGAATTTGTTGGCTGGTTTATATGAACATATATATGTGTGTTGCTGGATGTATGTCTGTGTATAACTATCAACCTATCTCTGTTAAACAACAGTTTCATTTAAAAACCTGAAAAAAAAGGGTCCAAAATCATCTTATCTACAGAATTTCAGGATTTGATTTCTAAAAGAAAAATAGTTATAGCCAGGTTATGATAATTTTAAAAGTAGTTCCCTAAATATTTATTGGGTATGTATTGAAAAAAAATATAAATGACAGGGATAAACATTTACCTGTCAAAACTAAATCATCTCGAAATCAAGATTGAATAATATGATCATGTTCGTATTTCAAATTCATGAATTTAGGTAATCAATTCAGAATATTTAAGCTGATAATTGTTTGGATTTTTAAAGTTGAACAGAAACCATATTTTCGTCAATATCTGATCATCGACGACAATCCTTGGGTAGTGCCTCATGTCGAAGATGGTATGGAGGTTGCCGAACACAGGAAAAATGATTAAGGTTTTTTCTAATCATTGAGGTGGTGGTGAGGCATCGGTATAGGGTTTTAGGCATCGATGGGTTCGACAGGGAAATCGAGGTGATCGTATGGTCGTGGGCGAACCGGAGATGTCTGAATTGGTGGGAATCGTAGCGTTGGCGTGTGATGAGCCTCTGGGCATGGTGGCGAGGCTTCAGATCATCGGAGGTGACGATTTCGTGGTGGTTTTTGGATCAGGTGGTGTTTCCAGATTTAAGTCTGACAGCTCGATTTTATTTCTCTGGCGTATTCGAAAATCTAGATGCTCGAGTTGGTTGTTGTGATCGCCAGCGATTTGCCGGAGGTGGTAGTGTCGATCGAAAGAGCTCTGATCATCGGAGCAGGTATACGGTGCATGGGTGTGCACGTTTGGGTTGTGAAGAAGATGAAGTCTGGGTTGAAGCAGAAAATGGTACGCGAGTTTTCTCGAAGTCGATCTCGGTGAAGTGTTCGTGCATTTTGATATGTGACTCGAAGTGGGGGAGATTGGCAGTGGATTCGAAGGTGGCTCGAGTTTTTGGTGTGATCGACTCGGGTTTGGCCCGAGATGATTTTCTGGTTTAAATTTCTAGCAAAGGTTTTGTGAAGAAATAAGTTTTATAATTTTTAAAACAAATCAAGTTTTAAAATCTGGATTTTAAGAATAAAATGATTTGGAATTTAACTTGACAAAATATTTAAGAAGTAAATTAAATATTAAAGTTTTACTTAAAAATAAATTCCTTTATAATAATTAAATAAGGATTTGAACCATTTAAATCTGAAATTACTTTATAATTAAAAGTTGATAAATTTAAGGATGATCAAATAAATAAAAATAATTAAGGTTTAAACAATTAAAATCAAGGGTTAATGAATTAAGATGATTAAGAATAATTAATCGTTGATTTAAATTTTTGGTGGTTAAAAATACTTAAATCATCTCACCCTAATTTAAGATGATTAACTATCATCAAGTGTCGTGTATTGGATTGATATATTAGTTATGTGATGCGATGCTATGTTATGTGCTAAGATGTTATATCTGTGATATATTACTATGTGAATATGAAACCCTTGACCCGTAAACGACACTTGAATTTCGATGCGACAGGGAGTCGGATTCCAGTTGGTTATCCGAAACCCACATCGAATTGTAATGATGAATCTTTGTGACTGATAAATTTATTTTATCTATGAATCTGTGAATGAAGATAAGCGTTATCGATTATACCGCTTATCGTTATATCTGTGATGATTGATGTTGTGCACTATTGTGTGAAACCCCTGGACTACACCATACACACACAAATATGGATTTCACGTGGAAATCGGTTAAATCACAGATAAATTAAATTTGATGTTTTTGAAATGGAAATTTTAATTTCAATTGATTTTGAAATTGGAAATTTGGGTTTAAAGTGAAAAGCTTTTGAAATGGGATTTCAAAGATAAAAGTTATTTCGAATAACTTAATTGAGTCTTGAAATTTAAATAATCTGATTTAAATTTGAATTCGAGTTTGAAATTGAATTCTATGATTTGAAACGAGGGATTAAAGATGCTGTACAAGTTATATATGGGTTAAACCATTTTAAAGATATTGATTTGGGAATTTGAATTTTAATTCAAGGGTTTTAACTCGTGTAAATATAACTGGATTTTTCTGGAACGAAAACTATTTGTTTTCAAATAGTAAAAGCTTTCACATAAGTAATGAATTTCCAAATTGTGTTGAACGGTTTCAAGTTTGAAATATAATTGAAATGTTTTGAAAACTATGAAATGAGTCTTTGATTCAAAGACCGGACGAGTTAATTTAACTTGAAATAGAATTGTTTTGAAAGGCTATGAATGAATCTTTGGAAACGAATTTTGAAAGCTATAAGTTAATCTTGACTTAAAGATTTAACGAGTTAATTCAATTGAAATGGAAATTGTTTTGAAATCCATAAATGGATCTTTGTGAACGGGGTGAACTTTGTGAATTAAATCTTTTTGTTTAAAAGATTAAAGTGTGGAAATTGTTTAAACCATTGAAGGTTTTTGAAATGAATCTTTTTGTTTAAAAGATTGGAAATGGTAATTTGTTTTAACCATTCGAATGAAAAGTTTTGGGCTTTTAAGCTGTGATTTAACTGAGACCCCAGTATCCATATGATTTTTAATTGCGCTCGTTATTCGATTTAGCCGGGAGAGGACCTTTGTGTCATATAACCCATTCCGAATAATGATACGACGTATATGGATAGCATTTGAAGACCGGTGGTGAAGACCGGGTATTTGCGAGAGCGATATGATGACCTATCGATTTTCTCTGCATCATGGCTCCGGTATAGAGATTCCCTAAGTGATGGGAAGTCCGATCGAGATTGTGAATACCCGGATTTGCAAGGGCTTCTTCGGAAGTGCCTTCGGTTCTGTTCGAACCCGGAACAGACTTGTATGGATGTGTGTCTGACGTTACACTTTGAGATGTAAAGCTGGTTTCTATCAAATACATTTCTGTTGGTGGCGGAGAATTTATTCTCTTAGCTTAACACCCTTCTCTGAGACGTACGAGCTCAGAGGTTATGTAGTTGATGGTTACTAGTGATACATTCCCAATTTGGTAATGTGGCATACGAAGTGCTGCTGATCATTTGTTGATCGAAGCGTGGCTTTGTGAAAAAGCGTGGCTTTGTGGACGAGACTTCGTCGAGCCTCACAACCCGGTAATGGTCGAAACAGGAATGTTGTGACAAAGGTTTGTAGGGGTAGCGCCCCTAGGGTATGTCATTTCCTTCTGGATAAAGGGTGGTATCATGGTATGGAGCCCAGATACTTACTCATGTGGATACACTTTATTTATTATGTGTGATGTTGGTTATCGTGCGCTCGGATAAAGGTCGGTAACGACCGGGGGATGACATGACTCGTGTGTTAGTTACCTAGTTACAGCTGTACAGCGTGAGGTAGCGTCGGCCTTTTGTTTGCGGAGATCCGGTTAGGATCCGGGGCGTCTTTCCAGAGGCGTTTCTATTTCGGTAAGGAAGTTCCTTAGCCTGATCATTTGTTGGAAATCCAAAGAAGCAATACGAACCCTGTACGGTTTTAGTTGTATTACCTACTATTGAACGTAGTAGCTATAGTAGGCATACAATAATGTTGTATGCTGGCTAAGATTAATATTATATTTTCGAAATGTTTTCGACACTATGCACTAATGATAATAATATCGAATGATTTTGCGTAGTAAGCATTTTTGACTATCATAAGAAGAAATCTCCTCCAAGTCTGTGATTGCATTGTGTGTGTGGCGGGAGGCCTTATGGTAGTTTCATTTTCGAAAAGCATTGCGGATTTCAATGTTTAAAAGCCTTTTGTGTTGTTTAAAGATAAACTGTTTTTGTTGCTCACACCAGTCCCATGACTGATCCGGAGTTTATTGTTCCCTTCCTAAACTCTGGGTGCCCACAATTTTCCACACGGGCAGTCTAGAGTTGGGTTTTTCAGATATTCAGGTTTAGTGGATTATCTGGGGCTAGTTCAGTTCTTGGAGTTCATGGATTTACGTTGCTTATCTTGGAGCATTCTATTGGAGACATTCTATCCGCTGCTGGTGTTATCTATTTTCTTTCCGCTGCTATTTCTTGTATCATATCTCTGATGTATATAGATATTCATTGTATCATCATTGTATCTGGATATTGTATCAGATGTTGTATATCTATATTCTTTTTCTTTTCCGCTGTGTTGTTTACTTAATGTTGTTATAGCTCCGGCGAATCGGATTTGAACGGTCGAATCTGCAGCATTCTAGTACAATGTGAAGTACGGATGTTGATTTTCGAACGCGAAAAATCCGAGTCGTTACAGTACTGTAAAAGCGTTGAAATAAAATATTATGTTGAATAAAAAATACTGATTGAATTATATAAATTCTGTGCAATAGTATTATTATTCAATATGAATATTTATTCCTATATGTGTATAGTACAATCTGCAAACACATATGTAAATTGATATGTGTTTGTTATCATCAAACAAAAAATCACATCAAACAATCTCCCCCTTTTGATGATGACAAAAATATATATTAAAGATTTTGAAATTCTAATAAATGTGTTTGAGCATGAAATATTTAGCTCCCCCTATATGAATGCTCCCCCTACAACTGAGACCACTCCCTATTTAGAAGATTTAGAAAATTACAGAAGAATAAAAGAACTAAAGAAAATTAACTAACAACATTTAGCAAATTTGTTGAAGTATTCCAAAAATATTTACTTTCTTATCAAAATCTTGTTCTTCTTCCCCTTTTGTTATCATCAAAAGACTGACAACACTAATGGAACAGTAGTGGAAAAAGAAGAATTTTTTTAAAGTAAAAACAAATGCAAAAAAAGAAAAAATCATAATATATCATAACGAGTTAACAAGTTCCACATTGTAGAGAATGGATTGATGATTCGGTTTTTATATAATGAGAAGAGAGAAATTTTAAAAATAATTTGACATTTAAGCACAAAAAAAATAAGCACTTACTAACCACGCATAACCATAAGGACTTTTAAATGGGATTAGCAGTTACTTATTAGTCTAAGCATCCGGACTTTTAAGTGAGACCAGAAAAATACTTAGCTACCATACTCCATCCATGCATAACCATAAGGACTTTTAAATGAGAATGGAATGATGGTAAAATAATTCACATGCTCCATCCATGCATAACCATAAGGACTTTTAAATGAGAATGGATGCATGGTATTTTTTTTTTAAATTTTAAAAGAAATCACTCTTCTCATTTTACAAAACCATTATGAATGATAGAAAGATGGTAGAAATAGAAATGATCGTGGAATAAGTTACCAAGTTAATTATATTATGAAATATATTTTTTTAATTTTGAAAAGAAATAAAACAAAACATATTTTTACTACTGAATACCATATTCGAATCAATCTTTGAATAATATCCAAAACTGGTTTGAATCCTAGAAATTGAAGTTGAAAATAAATATCCAAGAATATTTCAACCAAAAAATGGAAAATGATTAGTCAATTTCTATAATCCCCAAATCCAAACGTAATCTGGAAAATCTGTCTTCGGGGAGGGGTTTTGTGAAAATATCAGCAAGTTGAATCTCAGTTGAAATATGTTCAATGCAAATGTCTTCCTTAGCAATGTGATCTCTAAGAAAGTGGTGTCTCACATCAATGTGTTTTGTGCGTGAATGATGAACAGGATTATTTGACAAGTCTATTGCACTTTTACTATCACATTTTAATGGAACTTGTTTATAAACTAAGCCAAAATCAGAAAGAGTTTGCATCATCCATAAAATTTGAGCACAACAACTTCCTAAAGAAATATATTCTGCTTCATTGGTGGATAATGCAACACAATTTTGTTTTCGACTTGACCATGAAACTAATGAATGTCCTAGCATGAAACATGTCCCACTAGTGCTTTTCCTGTCTACCAATGAACCAGCATAATCAGCATCAGAATAACCAACTAAATCAAAATTTTCACAAGAAGGGTACCATAGTCCAAATTTGTGTGTGTGTGAAAGATATCTCAAAATTCGTTTAGTGGCTTTCAAATTAGATTCTTTAGGATTAGATTGAAAACGTGCACACAAACACACAGAAAACATAATATCAGGTCTAGAAGCAGTAAGATAGAGAAGTGAACCAATTATCCCTCGATATTTCTTCTGATCAACAGCAACTCCTTTCTCGTCTTTGTCCAACTTTGTTGATGGGCTCATAGGAGTTCTCAATGGTTTAGAGTTCTCAACTCCAAATTTCTTCAATAGTTCCAACACATACTTGGATTGTGAAATGAAAATACCATCACTGCTTTACTTGATTTGAAATCCAAGAAAATATTTCAATTCTCCAACCAAGCTCATCTCGAATTTAGCCTGCATGACTTGTTCAAATTTCTCGCACAAGAGTTCATTAGTAGCACCATAAATGATATCATCCACATAAATCTGAACAATAAAAAAATCACTTCCTTTATGTAATAGAAACAGTGTCGTGTCAACACTCCCCTTTTTAAAGCCATTTTCCAAAAGATATATACAAAGGCAGTCATACCAAGCTCTAGGAGCTTGCTTAAGACCATATAATGCTTTTTCTAGTTTATACACATGATTTGGAAAATCATGATTTTCAAAACCGGGTGGTTGTTCAACAAAAACTTCTTCTTTCAAATCACCATTTAGAAAGACACTTTTTACATCCATTTGTTTAAGTTTGAAACCCTTATAACATGCAAAACTTAGCAAAATCCTAATGGCTTCTAACCTAGCAACTGGAGCAAATGTTTCATCAAAATCTATGCCTTCTATTTGGTTATATCCTTTGGGACCAACCTAGCTTTGTTTCTAATTACATTTCCTGATTCATCAAGTTTATTTTTGAGCACCCATTTAGTTCCAACAATTGGATAGTCATTAGGCCTAGGACCTAATTTCCAAACTTTATTTCTCTCAAATTGATTAAGTTCATCTTGCATTGCTAAAACCCAACTTTCATCATTAAGAGCCATTTCAACAGAATCAGGTTCAATCTCAGAAATAAAACCACTGTGACAACAAAACGCACACAAATTTTTATCAAATGAAGAGCGAGTGCGTATACCTTCCGTAGGATCACCTATAACCAATTCAGGAGGATGATTGGATTTGAACTTCAATCTATCAGCATCAACAGTCCTACTTTCAGCTTTCTCCCTAGATGTCCCTTCTTCAATACCTTCATGATCTACCCCATCGTCAACCGCCTTTTCAGTCGTCCTTTCCAGGTCAGATTCATCGAATTTCACATTGATTGATTCAACAATTGTTTTTGTTCGTTTGTTGTATATCCTGTAAGCCTTGCTCCTTGTTGAATATCCCATGAAAATTCCCTCATCAGCCTTTGACTCGAATTTTCCAAGTTGATCACCTATGTTAAGAATGAAACAAGGACATCCAAATACACGAAAATAAGAAATGTTAGGTTTCCTTTCATGCCACAATTCATAAGACGTTTTGCCAAGTATTGGTCTAATCATTACTCTATTCATTACATAGCACGAAGTATTCACTGCCTCTGCCCAAAAGGTTAGAGGTAGTTTATAGTAGTTTATACTCACTCAACATGGATCTAGCCAATTCTTGCAATGTACGATTTTTCCTTTCAACCACCCCATTTTGTTGAGGTGTTCGTGGAGCAGAAAATTCATGTTTTAAGCCATTTTCTTCACAAAAGCTTTCAAATTCGCCTCCATGATCACTTCTCAAAGTTTTAATTGAAACTCCTTTTTCATTTTGAACAAGTTTTGCAAATTTTGAAAAATAATCAAAAGATTCAGACTTTTTGGCTAAGAAATAAACCCATGTAAATCTAGAATAATCATCAACCAATACATAACAATAACGTTTTCCATTCAAGCTTGCAATTTCATTTGGTCCAAATAAGTCCATGTGAATTAATTCAAGGACCCTTGATGTGCTAACAATGTTTTTAGGGTGAAATGATGATCGACTAAGCTTGCCCAAGGAACATGCTTTACACACTTTATTATTTTTAAATTTCTGATGTGGTAACCCTCTGACTAATTCTTTTGTTTCAAGTTTTTCCAAGAGGCCCATGCTAGCATGTCCAAGTATCCTATGCCATAAGGATGCCTCTTCGTCAGTGGCTACCAAACATTTAGAAAGATTTAGGTTATCAAAAGAAAGCGTGTAAACATTTCCTTTTCTTTTGCCCATAAAAACAATGTTATTAGAAGATTTATCAATGATTTTGCAAGTATCACTATCAAAAACCACATTCATACCTTTGTCACATAGTTGGCTAATAGAAATGAGATTGTGATGCAAATTATCGACGTATAAAACATTAGTCAAGGAAAAAGTACCGTTACCTACTTCACCTTTACCAATAATCTTACACGTGCTGTTGTCTCCCATGATCACATTTCCACCTTTAAAATTGTGACGCCCCACCTCTATACCCACGCTAGCCAAGAACACTACGGTGTAATGCTGTCAACTAGCACGGAGAATAAGGCTATTGAGGAGCGACCATCCGTGTAATTGCTTTGTGCAAGCACCGATATGTCAGATAGTATAACGTGCATTTCATTTTTGGAGGAAATCCGACACACCGATACAAACTCAAAGCTACTACACAGTGGCTACAATAGTTTAGGACAATAAATATAAAAATAACACAGATAATATAGATAAATGCGGAACACAGATTAGACAGAAAAGTCTCATATATATAATAACTGATGTCAGTTACAATACATTTGACACGGTACATATGATACAACTATAACTGTTGACTCTGGAAGTTATACATACAAATACATTAACAACTAATGTACATGAATATATATCAACCTAATCAGTACACTGACTACAACAAAAAGACGCAAAACGCTTCAAATGATATGAAAAGTCTTCATAGCTCTAGCAGCAACCCAAAGCTAAAAATCTACGACCTGTAAATACTCGGTCTGACCCGAGTATTAAATTCAAAAGAAAATAATACACGGGTCAGTCTAATTCAAACTCAGTTATTAATGCACAGAAGCAATAATAATCAAATATCAAATAGACGACAGTCACTGAAATCTCGTATATCCAACTCTTCAATAAGAGAATTGGATAACGATAAATATAACACATATCAGTGTTAAACAACAAATCAGTAGATTCGAAATATCAACAAAGATAAGTAAAAAGATCATCGGTGAAGATAATTTAGAAAACAACAAAATTACCAATTCTGATTGGCTGCAGTACACGCTAACGTGTACTGCCTCGCCAATACGGCATACGAAATACGCAACAGATCAATGAATCAAGAACAAAAGAAATACCAATTAAAATCTGTTAATACTGTGTGGCTGCAGTACACGCACGCGTGTACTGCCTCGCCACCACAGAAACTGCATAAAAAAGAAAGCAGAAACAACTGCATAATAAAACTGTAGTTGAAACAAACGATTAACCAGGAGACTAAACAGTCAAACAATGACAACTCAAGTGTCAAACTCAACTGGATAGCATGATCTGGTCAAAATATACAAAACGAATACAAAGCGACCACAACAATGAAACTGCAGTGGCAAACAGGTACAAAGACAAGGGCATGCTACAACTAAACTGCAGTCACCACAATGTCACCAGGGCAATGGTTCAAACATGAAATGAATCAAAGGGGTGCAACTAATATTAAAAATTATGCAGTGATCAAACAGACTGCAAGATGTATGCCAACATAAGGCATGAAACAGACTAGACTACAATATCAAAGTTATGGACAGATCAACATATGAAATATGAATTCGAACAAAGTCCTGGAAAACAAAATTGGAACAAGTCAAAAAAAAATCAAACAGTGAAAGCGAAGCCATGTTCCCAAACTAAGTGAGACAACAATGGTGAAATCAATACACTGCAGTGAGGCATGTACATGTGTAGACAGCGGAAACCAAAGCTAACAACAACTATAAACTTCTCATGTACACAACAGATCCATGTGCTAGCCAGAGGGAGATGCATCAGAAGAATCATGGCAAATTCGCACTGATATCAATATACTAAGAGTCACACCCAGTGTAAGTGCAGACCACTGAACATAAATGAAGACCCAATGCTACAGAGCTACAAATCAACAAATGATAGAGTACAAGTTCAAAACCAACAGTAGCAAGTTCAATGTACAAAGTCGAACAAGCAATGCCGAGCTAAACAAGACAATCAAAGAAAAACATCAAAGCAGGTCAGGCATAAAAGATGGTCAGAGACAAAACTCACAGGGGTCAAAAAATTACAACTGCAGTTTTCAAATCGAAGTGGCCAAAGGCAAAATGAAATCGTCAAATCTCAGAAATTTGAAGCCGTGGTAATCAAGGTGTCAAACGAGTTCAAATCAATGCCGTGAAATCCACGTTATCAAATATGTATGCAATATATATGTATATTGAACAAGTCAAGAATATCTCAAGCATCAAAACGAAAATCATCGGCCAGAAAAATAATTTGACAAATTCAAATAAACCATCAGTAACAACATAAAGCAGTGCAACTACATGCGCAATGCATCTACAAGTGCAGATGGCCAGAGTCGAAGTCAGGTAATCAAGTTCGAATTGAAGAAGTCAGATTCACAAGCAAACAAACGAAATCGAACGGCGAGTAAAACGAATCGATAAATTCAACAATGATTCAAACACTATCACTTAAGCTTGAATTAGATATGAGTAATTATAATTACTCACCTTTGCCATGGAAGTGAAGACGAAGCTGTAGCGGTGAGGAAGACGAACGAAGTTAAGCCGAAGCCAGAGTCACCACAAAAGAGCTACAAAGATCGACAATGCCAAAGCCTAAATTTTCCAGTGGAACGAACAAGGGCAAAGCCCTAAATTAGTCGAGCAATTGTTGAAGAAGCCGAAGCTCCAATCGAGCATGAGCACGTCGAAGCAGCCTCGAGCAAGTTGAGGTTGGCGCCTTCGAGTTCCAGAAGCGAGCGGTCGAAGAAGCCCTAGCTTTAGCAGACGAACGAAGGAGAGGGGACGAACGAAGACGAGATGCCGCCATTTTCAAATTTTTTCGTTCGATTTTTATTTAGGGTTGAGAATGAAAATGGTGCGGGTTGAACGGTTTATTTGCCTTAGCAAATTTTCACGATCAAAATAAATCAAAACGTGGGCTGAGAATTCAAAGCCCAAAAATTCTTTTAACCATTTATTAAAGAATTTTAACAAAATTTAAAAACTTCAATTGGCAATTTGCAACAATATTTATCGTTTAAATGTCGATTATTAATTGATGCGAAATACCGGGTTGTTACAGACTCCCTTCCTTAAAGAAATTGCGTCCTCGCAATCATAAGGAATAAATGGACAAATGGTAACAACCAAAAGAGCATGGCAATGTCGAATGCATAAGCAAAGCAAATGTCAGCAGGGAAGTATTAGATATAAAATCAAAAGGTTCGACTACTTCAAATCAAAAGAATCAACATCGTGGGGATCAAGGAATCAAAATCAGACGACTATATAAACAACCCCAAACATCATCATCGACTAACAAAAGCAAGAACAATCGAGTTCCAGCAATTAAAAGAAAAGGAAAACAGAGCAAAAATCACATACTGAGCACGAATTGAATGTGAGTAAATCAAATTACTCACTTGAATCGCCAGAGAAAAAGACGAAGCTCAAATCTCAAAATCGCAAATATTCAATCATCAAAAACGATAATCGAATTTTCAAATCGCAAATATTTACTTATCTCAAACGATAATCAAATCAACAAATATTTAATTATAAAAACGACAATTAGAATCTCAAATATCGAATTATCACAAGCGATAATCAGAAATCACAAATATCTGATTATCAAAAACGATAATCAGAAATCATAAATATCCGATTATCAAAAACGATAATCAGAAATCACAAATATCCGATTATCAAAAACGATAATCAGAAATCACAAATATCCGATTAAAAACGATAATCAGAAATCACTAATATCCGATTATCAAAAACGATAATCAAATCTCAAATATCTAATTATCACAAGCGATAATTAGAAACAACAAATATTCGATTATCAAAAACGATAATCAAATTTCAAATATCTAATTATCACAAGCGATAACCAGAAACACAAATATTTAATTATCACAATTGATAATCAAATTTCACAAATATCTGATTATCAAAAACGATAATCAGAAACACAAACATCTGATTATCAAAAACGATAATCAGAAATCACAAATATCCGATTAAAAACGATAATCAGAAACACAAATATTTAATTATCACAATTGATAATCAAATTTCACAAATATCTGATTATCAAAAACGATAATCAGAAACACAAACATCTGATTATCAAAAACGATAATCAGAAATCACAAATATCCGATTAAAAATGATAATCAGAAACACAAATATTTAATTATCACAATTGATAATCAAATTTCACAAATATCTGATTATCAAAAACGATAATCAGAAACACAAATATTCAATTATCACAAATGATAATCAAATTTCACAAATATCTGATTATCAAAAACAATAATCAGAAATACAAATATTTAATTATCACAAAAGATAATTAAATCTCACAAATATCTTATTATCAAAAACGATAATCAGAAATACAAATATTCAATTAACGAGTCCGGAATTAACCGAAATAGTAAAAGTATGGTTCCATACTCCATACCTTTGCTAAATCGTTTAAATCTCTTTATCGTTTCCTTGAAAGTGCAAAATTGTGTATTCTTAAAATAACATTTCACATTCTCAAACGGACAAGTTCGGAATTAAGCGAACCAGTAAAAGAAAGGGGTCATAGTCCTCGATTTTGCTGAAACGTTTAAATCGCTTCCTCATTCTTTTGAAAATGCAAACTGTAAAAATTTTGAAAACAATTTTAATTTATATTTTGAAACAACTTTTAAAAATAACGAATTTTGAAAACACGTGATTAAATTAGCAACATGAGTAGCAACTTTGATAAGGAAGTTGCACATCTCAAAATACCATAAAAACGGACAACAAAATCAGCATTGCAGGAGAACCCCTTGTAAATCCATTTCAAAATTGACGGTTACTGAAGTTAACACGTCAAAAATCTCATCAAAATAACTGGTATCAAAATATAATACCAATGAATTTTCATTCATCAAAAATGTCACAAGAGTCTTCTCAAAGATAGAAAGGGATATCATACCCTAAACTTGTATTCATAACAAGTCAATAACACATGAATTCACCAATGCACAAAAACTGATATCATATCAATGAAAATCATGAAAATTTGTGAAGCACAAATTCCAGAAATCACACAAGAAATCCAGAAAACACATAAATAGGGGGGAGGCCTAACACATGAATGGGAGCATGAAAACTCACCTACGCGTATAACACATGACGAGAAGCTATCTCATGGAAGCTATCTATTAAATTTTCACACAGGAATGGCCCGAAGACCGTAGGGTGCTACCCTACATATGTGATGGCGAAACATCACACAAACGGGGTATAGTCTCCCTCGCAGACAAAGAGACATCGCACAATCGCTAGTCTAAATCATAAAAAAAAGGGAAAGGCCTATCACAAAATGGGAGCATGAAAACTCACCGATCGGTATCACATGAATCTTTTCAAAGATAAAATAGAGTATCATACCCTAAACTTGTATTCATAACAAGTTAATAACACATGAATTCACCAATGCATAAAAACTGATATCATATCAATGAAAATCATGAAAATTGGTGAAGCACAAATTCCAGAAATCACACAAGAAATCCAGAAAACACATAAATAGGGGGAGGCCTAACACATGAATGGGAGCATGAAAACTCACCTACGCGTATAACACATGACGAGAAGCTATCTCATGGAAGCTATCCATTAAATTTTCACACAGGAATGGCCCGAAGACCGTGGGTCGCTATCCCACATATGTGATGGCGAAACATCACAAAAAAGAGGGGTCTAGTCTCCCTCGCAGACAAAGAGGCATCGCACAATTGCTAGCCTAAATCAAATCACAAAAATGATCGTCATGATCATCAAGAAGTGTCAATCACACCAAGCTAGTAAATATATGAGTTTAGCTTCATGTCCCATAACCACTAGCTTAACTTAAATATTTACGAACAAGTTGTAGGTCTTCACTAGAAAATTGTCACAAAAAGGTTTCAGTCGAACAAGTCCAAGAGTTAACCGACAAAGTGAATGCAAGCATTTCATACCACTTGTTTTACTAAGCCGTTTAATTCAATTTCTCATACGAGTGAAATAAAGGTTTGTATATACTAATAGATTGGAAAACGGTTTAAGAAAAAGAGCTTTGTAGTAAAATAGTTTTGAAACTGTTTGGAGAAAAGGATTTTAATATTTACTACTAGTATAGAAAACCTTTATATTTTTAAAGTGACAAATCACAAGAATGATTGTAGAAACAATCAATCACAAGAATTCACATACAAAGATGTGAATAGAATCCAAAGAAATCGATACCAAATCCTTCAAAAAGTATGTTCACAAAAATCCTGAAGAAAATGTCATCAAAGTTGCTAATAAATGATAGCAACAAATCGGGGAAATAATCAAGAATCGATTAAATTTGGAAACCAAGTCAATTCACTAAAATTTCACATTCGAAGACGTGAATAAAATCCAAAGAATTCGATTCCAAATTCATCAAAGTAGAAATACCCAAAAATTCCGAAAGTAGAAGTTATCAAAGTCGACAAAAGCGATAACAACTAATTGGAAAAGAAGAATCGATTACCAATTGGAAAAACAAAGCAAATCGAGCATAAATGCATAAATGCATAAATGTATAAATGACTTCAACGAAAATAAGAATCAAGTCACTGTCGAAGTCAACAATTAATGGTCACAGTCGAGTACAAAATGAATCAATCATTATCATCAAAGAATCCAACGGCAAACAAAATCAGAGTCTTGGAAATCAAGAAATCAGCAATTTCTCAAAAGCAAAGTGACCGAAGTCGAATGGAATCCAAGCCGAGGAAAACACAAAATATCAAGTTCAAAATTGCTGAGACTCAAACTAGATATGAATGAAAAATCAAAATCGCTCAATTTGCAACCGGTCAAGCTATTTTTCATCACAGTGTAACAGGTACACAATGACACCCATAGCATAGCACAAAAGTGGAACAAAGTCCAGAGGTCAAAATAGCTTTAATTGTCCAAATTCGAACAAAATCAATATCGGCTAAATCAATTCAAAGCCGAAAACACAAGAACAAAAATCATCATCATCAAAAACCCAACTTGAGTTCGCAAAGCAAACGGAGGCAGAAGCCAAAATACTTTCACGAAATCAAAATCAAATGCTCATGGATAAGCGTTAGGAATTCATACCTAACAATCAAAGATAATCATATGTAAAGATGAGAGATAAAACATCGACAAATAGTTGTAACACATGTTCCATCTAAGTTATATTTTATAATTGTCCTAAACCCCAGGCTCTGATACCAAGCTGTGACGCCCCACCTCTATACCCACGCTAGCCAAGAACACTACGGTGTAATGCTGTCAACTAGCACGGAGAATAAGGCTGTTGAGGAGCGACCATTCGTGTAATTGCTTTGTGCGAGCACCGATATGTCAGATAGTATAACGTGCATTTCATTTTTGGAGGAAATCCGACACACCGATACAAACTCAAAGCTACTACACAGTGGCTATAATAGTTTAGGACAATAAATATAAAAATAACACAGATAATATAGATAAATGCGGAACACAGATTAGACAGAAAAGTCTCATATATATAATAACTGATGTCAGTTACAATACATTTGACACGGTACATATGATACAACTATAACTGTCGACTCTGGAAGTTATACATACAAATACATTAACAACTAATGTACATGAATATATATCAACCTAATCAGTACACTGACTACAACAAAAAGACGCAAAACGCTTCAAATGATATGAAAAGTCTTCATAGCTCTAGCAGCAACCCAAAGCTAAAAATCTACGACCTGTAAATACTCGGTCTGACCCGAGTATTAAATTCAAAAGAAAATAATACACGGGTCAGTCTAATTCAAACTCAGTTATTAATGCACAGAAGCAATAATAATCAAATATCAAATAGACGACAGTCACTGAAATCTCGTATATCCAACTCTTCAATAAGAGAATTTGATAACGATAAATATAACACATATCAGTGTTAAACAACAAATCAGTAGATTCGAAATGTCAACAAAGATAAGTAAAAAGATCATCGATGAAGATAATTTAGAAAACAACAAAATTACCAATTCTGATTGGCTGCAGTACACGCTAACGTGTACTGCCTCGCCAATACGGCATACGAAATACGCAACAGATCAATGAATCAAGAACAAAAGAAATACCAATTAAAATCTGTTAATACTGTGTGGCTGCAGTACACGCACGCGTGTACTGCCTCGCCACCACAGAAACTGCAAAAAAAAGAAAGCAGAAACAACTGCACAATAAAACTGCAGATGAAACAAACGATTAACCAGGAGACTAAACAGTCAAACAATGACAACTCAAGTGTCAAACTCAACTGGATAGCATGATATGGTCAAAATATACAAAACGAATACAAAGCAACCACCACAATGAAACTGCAGTGGCAAACAGGTACAAAGACAAGGGCAGGCTGCAACTAAACTGCAGTCACCACAATGTCACCAGGGCAATGGTTCAAACATGAAATGAATCAAAGGGGTGCAACTAATATTAAAAATTATGCAGTGATCAAACAGACTGCAAGATGTATGCCAACATAAGGCATGAAACAGACTAAACTACAATATCAAAGTTATGGACAGACCAACATATGAAATATGAATTCGAACAAAGTCCTGGAAAACAAATTGGAACAAGTCAAAAAAAATCAAACAGTGAAAGCGAAGCCATGTTCCCAAACTAAGTGAGACAACAATGGTGAAATCAATACACTGCAGTGAGGCATGTACATGTGTAGACAGCGGAAACCAAAGCTAACAATAACTATAAACTTCTCATGTACACAACAGATCCATGTGCTAGCCAGAGGGAGATGCATCAGAAGAATCATGGCAAATTCGCACTGATATCAATATACTAAGAGTCACACCCAGTGTAAGTGCAGACCACTGAACATAAATGAAGACCCAATGCTACAGAGCTACAAATCAACAAACGATAGAGTACAAGTTCAAAACCAACAGTAGCAAGTTCAATGTACAAAGTCGAACAAGCAATGCCGAGCTAAACAAGACAATCAAAGAAAAACATCAAAGCAGGTCAGGCATAAAAGATGGTCAGAGACAAAACTCACAGGGGTCAAAAAATTACAACTGCAGTTTTCAAATCGAAGTGGCCAAAGGCAAAATGAAATCGTCAAATCTCAGAAATTTGAAGCCGTGGTAATCAAGGTGTCAAACGAGTTCAAATCAATGCCGTGAAATCCACGTTATCAAATATGTATGCAATATATATGTATATTGAACAAGTCAAGAATATCTCAAGCATCAAACCAAAAATCATCAGCCAGAAAAATAATTTGACAAATTCAAATAAACCATCAGTAACAACATAAAGTAGTGCAACTACATGCGCAATGCATCTACAAGTGCAGATGGCCAGAGTCGAAGTCAGGTAATCAAGTTCGAATTGAAGAAGTCAGATTCACAAGCAAACAAACGAAATCGAACGGCGAGTAAAACGAATCGATAAATTCAACAATGATTCAAACACTATCACTTAAGCTTGAATTAGATATGAGTAATTATAATTACTCACCTTTGCCACGGAAGTGAAGACGAAGCTGTAGCGGTGAGGAAGACAAACGAAGTTAAGCCGAAGCCAGAGTCACCACAAAGGAGCTACAAAGATCGACAATGCCAAAGCCTAAATTTTCCAATGGAACGAACAAGGGCAAAGCCCTAAATTAGTCGAGCAATTGTTGAAGAAGCCGAAGCTCCAATCGAGCATGAGCACGTCGAAGCAGCCTCGAGCAAGTTGAGGTTGGCGCCTTCGAGTTCCAGAAGCGAGCGGTCGAAGAAGCCCTAGCTTTAGCAGAGGAACGAAGGAGAGGGGACTAACGAAGACGAGATGCCGCCATTTTCAATTTTCTTCGTTCGATTTTTATTTAGGGTTGAGAATGAAAATGGTGAAGGGGGGAACGGGTTGAACGGTTTATTTGCCTTAGCAAATTTTCACGATCAAAACAAATCAAAACGTGGGCCGAGAATTCAAAGCCCAAAAATCCTTTTAACCATTTATTAAAGAATTTTAACAAAATTTAAAAACTTCAATTGGCAATTTGCAACAATATTTATCGTTTAAATGTCGATTATTAATTGATGCGAAATACCGGGTTGTTACAAAAATTCTCTAGGCTAAGGAACTTCGATATGTCACCTGTCATGTGTCTAGAACAACTTGAATCTAGAAACCATTCTTGTTGCTCCTTAGCCCGCCAACAAACCTACATAGAGAGAGAGGAAGATGACCTAGAGAAACTCTTAGGTCCAATGATATTAGTGACTGAAGCATTGTGAATAAACAATCCCTTTGGAACCCAAACTTTTTTTGTCCTTTCATTCTTGTTCCAATAGACATGAAATTTGTTTGTAGAATTCTTAGGAACCCAAACTTGTATAAATTTTGTGTTCCTGTTCCTATGACTATAATTTTCAGCACGATTTCCAATTATTCCACATCTAGCAAAGACACTCTTACCTTTTGCATTATCATCAACTTGTGTTTTCCCAAAGCCTAGTCCTTTTCTGTTGTTAGCAAAAAGTTGATTTCCCAATAACATGTTGAATGATTTTTCTCCTCTTGAAAAGTTATTCAGAGTTTTCTCAAGATTTTGGACTTTGGTTTTTAGTGTTGTGTTTTCAGTCACAAATGAGGTGCATCTATTTATAAAATCCTTTTTTCTAGTGTCAATAGTTTCCTTAAGACTCAAGTTTTCTTTTTCAAGATTCTCAAAGCTATTCTTAAGTTTTGATAATTCTGAATCTAAAATTTTACATTTTTTACAATCTAGGTTTTGAATATTTTCAAGTTCAGTTTCTAACCTAGAATTTTCATGGACAAGTTCTCTCCTATCAGATTTCAGTTTTTCAATTTTAGATTCAAGAGTATCAATTGTTTTAGTAAGATCACAACACATCAAAACAAGTTCTTTATAAGAATAGTCACTTACCTCACTAGATTCCTCTGAGCTTGCTTCTGAATCTGATTTTGCCATAAGACACAAATTAGGCTCTTCTGAGCTATTATTCGAAACTTCCTCTCCTTCTTCATCATCCCAAGTCACTGCAAAGGCCTTCTTCTTCTTTTTCTTTCCTTTGTTGTTTTTGAGAAGTGGGCATTTTTGTTTGAAGTGGCCAGGCTTCTTGCAGTTATAACAAGTCAATTCATTATCGGAATTGTTAGAATCTTTTGACCTATTACCACTTGTTTTCTTCTTGCGTGGCCCGAATCTTGACCATTTTCTAAGATTATTGACAGCCATTGCAAGCTCTTCAATTGGATCTTCTCCTTCTTCATCGCTCTCTTCTTTGCTCTTTAATGCAATCGTCTTCTTCTTTGATTCGGAGTTGTTGCGTTCCTCCTTTGTTTTTAGCTCAAGCTCATATGTCATCAAGTTGCCGATCAACTCCTCCATGCTTAGTTTACTGGTATCTTTCGATTCTTGTATTGCCGTGACTTTTGCCTCAAAGCTCATCCGTAAGACTCGTAGCACCTTCCTCACAAGCTCTACCTCAGTGAATACCTTCCCAAGCGCTCTAGCATTGTACACCAAAGTTGAAAAACGTCCAAACATGTCCTTTATGCTCTCGCCTTTGTCCATCACAAAGTTCTCGTATTCATTGCTAAATAGGGCTAGACAAGACTCCTTGACTTGAGAAGTTCCTTCATGTGTCACCTCCAAGGTATGCCAAATTTCCTACGCAGTTTTACAATGAGAAATTCTATTAAATTCATTCTTATCAAGAGCACAGATCAAAGCATTCATGGCTTTAGCATTTGTAGTTTTTAATTTCTTATCGTTAGTGTCCCACCTATCCTTAGGTTTAGGAATCTCAGTATCACCAACAGTTATAGTGGGAGATTTATAGCCAGTTTCAATAATGTCCCAAACATCATAATCAACAGAACTAAGATAAATACCCATCCTAACTTTCCAATAAGCATAATCATTCCCATTAAACATGGGTGGCCTAGCAATAGATTGCCCCTCAGAAAAAGCATTATTTGGTGGATTCATGACTCTAGAGTTAAAGAAAAATACCGGGCTCTGATACCACTTGTAGGATCTAGATTAACCCTAGAGGGGGTGAATAGGGTTACAGCAAATTTTCTCGAATTAAACACAAAAACAAACTGCAGAGAAGTAAATATGCTGAAAAGTAAATCACACACAAAATTTACCCAGCTTCGGCAACCCCTGCCTACTGCTGCATTCCCAGATTTCTATTAGAATTAAACAGTCTCCCGCTTACAAACACTCTAACAGACTCGCAAACCCTGCTACCACCTATAGAGTTTTGCAAACTCGCAAACCCTGCTTACTGAACTAATCCTAACTAGACAATCTGACACAACCTAAATCCTAGGTGGTGATTTACCCAGATTTGATTCGAAAAGTACAGAAAATAAAAACAGGAACAACTCAAAACCCTAATTTAAAATATACCAAAGCCTTATATAATTAATTAAACAAACAAATAAACCAGGCCGACCCAAAGTAAAATAAGAGTAAATTCCCCTTTATTCTCTTTTATTTCTTCGGCCGACTCCTCTTTGAAAATGGTTGCTTCGTTCTCGTTCGTTTCCTCTTTAAACAAAATTAGGGTTTGTGAAATTGGGGCTGTCGACTTCGATTTCTCGATTGGATGATGGTTTAGTGTCCCTTGCTCCGTCAATCAACGATCTCTGCTTAGCTCACGGCTGCCCCAATTGTTGATCGAGTTCGACTCCTGACTTCGGTATGTAATTTATGCCTTTTGTTCTCTGGATTGAATACTTGAACTCGATTGATGTTTTTGCCGGTGATGATTGTGGCTTTATATAGGATACGAAATCCTTGATTTTCGTCTGATTTGATCTCTTGCTTGGCCTCCACGTCGTTGAATATTTCCCTAATTTAGTTGCGATATTTTGGGTATATTCGATTCGAATTTTTGCTTAGTACCCACGGCTTTGGATATTTCCACAATTTTGAGATTTGAATTGTTGATTTCGTTCTGGAATTTGTTTTTGTTTCTATAGCAGGAAATTTGGAATTTATTCCTTGGTCCATAAATGCATTCGAATTCTTTGCTCAAATATGGAAATAAAATCTTTTCCGTATATTTTGCATTGCCAGGATTTGTTTGCCATATTTAATTTCTTGACCAAATCTTCTAATTTCTTTTGATTGCCGTAGAAAAAATCTTTCCATATATAGATTTCCTGGTAGCTTGATTCACATGGTTTTGATTCTTTGCTTGGTCAATTTACTTGGCCACCATGGTATTGATTTTGAATTCTCTGGTATTTAGATTTATGTTGACTTCGGCTTTGACTTTGTGTAGCGATTTCAAGACTTCGACCATCACCATTGCTTTGATCTTTGTTGTAACTGGACTTGAACTTGTAGTCATCATTGTGTACTTGAGTCTGCATTTGCATTTGGTACATCTCGCAGTTTCAATCACTTGAGTATGTTGTAGTCTTCATTGCACTTGATTGTGATGTTGTGATTGACTTCATTAAACTTTAACTTTGCATTTGCTTTGAGACTTTTTGCATACAGTTGCATTGTTTCATTTAGTCTTCATGTACATGCTATGTCTGATCGAGTTCATAGTGTACATATATTCATGTATATTTGCCTTGTTGCCATATTGATCCCTCTGGCCTCTGAGTTGTTTGTTGATCTAGCTTGGTCGACACTTTGTACTCTGATTCTTCGAGCTTGCTAGTGAGTTGCATTTGTGAACTGTTGAGTTACTTGCGGCTGTTTGGGCACTGCCTCCATGTGTTTCATGTAGTCTGGTTCATATTGTATTATTTGTTGTCAGTTGCCTCTGGTTTTATGATGTATGTCTCTGGTGCATGTGTACTTCACTTGTGCA
The DNA here is from genome assembly GCA_030737815.1 of Allium fistulosum. NCBI lineage: Eukaryota > Viridiplantae > Streptophyta > Magnoliopsida > Asparagales > Amaryllidaceae > Allium > Allium fistulosum. The sequence goes on along the minus strand of CM060905.1, from coordinate 681,105,236 downwards.
TATTGTCCTCTATGTTGCATATTCATGTTCATATGTTATTTGCATCCTCCACTACACCATTATAAGCTATTAACAACGGGTAAAAACCGTTGTTAAGTCCAAAAGCAACGGGTAAAAACCGTCTTCAACACAGGAGTGTTTGAATTTAGCGACGGAAGAAAACCGTTGCTTTATGTCCAAAAGGCAACGGGTATAAACCGTTGCAAATTGGGACAAAGGCAACGGGTATAAACCGTTGCAAACTGGGCCAAAGACAACGGGTATTAACAGTTGCAAATTGGTCCAAAGGCAACGGGTATAAACCGTTGTAAATTGGGCCAAAGGCAACGGGTATAAACCGTTGCTTTATGGACAATAGGCAACGGGTATAAACCGTTGCTTAATGTACAAAAGGCAACGGTTACGAACCGTTGCTTAATGGGCAAAAAATCAACGGATATAAATCGTTGCTTTCTGTCCAAAAAGCAACGGGTGCAAGCGTTGCTTTATGGCCAAAAAACGTTGCTTTATGTCCAGTAAAAAATGGTTAAAAACCGTTGCTTTATGCCCAAAGTCACACATAAAGCAACGGTTAACACCCGTTGCACATAGTGTTTGCTCCTGCTCCTACAAAATCACATCTGTAACTCACTACTGCGTTACACGCATATCTCAGTATATATACCAGAATATCAATATATATCAAAATATGCCAGAATATCAAAATATTGGTACACAAGCACTATAAACATATCGCACATATACCATACATATAAAATTATCAAACTTATAATTACACTATTGTTTTGCAAACAGAATGCTACCGTGCCGGAATATCATACTTATTACACTGCATTGTTTATTACACTACACTACAAAGGTTTCATTAATTACACTACATTGTTTTGCAAGCAGTGAAGTCTACATATAATAAACACATTAAAAGGATGCTGAGCAGGTTAGCCGAAGCTGATATTTCTTTGGCTCATGCTGTGGTGCATACAGTATTCTATCCAATTCCTGCGCAAAAGTAAAAACAGGTTTTAAACTCAAATCATACAGTGAATTTTAGCTTAGTCAAGTTCAGTTAATAGAGCAACGGAATTCCTGTGTAAGCAATAATAATGCACAAGTAAAAGTGGCAGCAAACATTTAAACAACTATAACAACACTAACAAAAAAAACTGCCTTTCAACTTCATCCCATCCCCTCTGCTATACACTTCCACTCACAACCACACTCCTACACACTACAGCACTTCCTCGTTTTCTCTGTTTTCATCTCATCCACACTTAAGTACTACATCACACCCCCTACTGCCTATTGCCTGTCAACAACATACACAATTAGCTTGGTCAAGTACTACACTTAAGTACTACACTATTTTTGGGTTTTTGTCCAATGTTGCACCGTTTGTACTGAGCCAGAAATCAAGTAATATGAACAGGTTGCTCGGACATATCTAACCTTAAATGTCCACCTCCTCCGAATGCATTTGATTCTACTATTTTTCTTAATTATCTCATTCGGGTATTGTTAAATCCATAATCTTTAAAGTTTGTATGTGCACACACCTATCAAGTTAAATCCAAACATTTTATAATGGTTTTTTCAATAAATATTGCTTGATGTTAATAGTATGTACCAATTTTGCACCATTAATATCCAACAAAAGCTATATTGCAGTATACCTTTAAGTTATTACCTCATCGGTAGGTGTACATTATGTATGCTTAATCTATGATTGATTTCACCTAGAATATATGAAAACAAAAGGATATTGCACATAGCCTCGTTATCATAAATAAGCCAAGTACAGGTTTGGTTCTACTCAGTACTCAGGCAAAAGAGATGTCTGCGAATGCGGCGAGTGTTTCTACTGGTAATCCAACATTGATTAAACGAGTTAATTATATGCATTCTAACTGTTATAACTTTTAAATCAATTATATGCATTCTAACAACTATAATTCCTTTTATTGTCTGCTTCAAAACCAATCCCCTGTCAACTGCACATTCACATCACATCACAAAAACTGTAACAGTCTTCTTCTGACTACTCTGCAGCCTTCAACTTCCCTTTCATCCACCATTTACACTTCCAACCTGGTTCCCTTGGTACCAGTAAGCCATCAAACACAAACTACAAACCTGCCTGCACTCCAACAACATTTCCATATTTCCTATTCAAACCAATCACTACACATTTCATTTCCTCTTCAAACCAAATCACAACCATAACACTGTCAGCATAACTCAACTATCCCGACCAACCTCTCTAACTCCACATTCTGCAATGAACTCCAGCATTACAAACTGCCTCCCACTTCCTATTCACCAACTCTACCACAAACCACCAGTATCAACCACTCCAACCACCAGTAACCACTCCAGTTCCCTACAAAACATTCCAGTCCCCTACCATTTCAGTCCCCTCCCCTACATCATAACCAAATTATTTTACCACCCATTAAACCCAATTAATACGATACACACATAAAAATTTTTAGCTAATCAATTTTTAGTTTATTGGACCTCCATTCATCGTTCAGGCACATTGATCATGTTTTTTTTTTATTTTGTCCTTGAATTTTGACTTTACTTCCTAGTATGTGATAAATTGTCGATTATCTTGTAAACAAGACAGACCAGGACAAAATACACATACATTTGCATATGCAAATTTCATATACAGCAAACAAAAGAAAATCAGCAATATATGCAAAGAACAAGTCAGAAATATCAATACCTCCGACTAAAGATATCGTATCAAACCCTTTTGATGGCTCACATAACCTCCGGCTCCAACATCCCCAAAGGTCTCGGTAAATTGTCGACATATTTTGGTGGTTAGCTCATCCGGCAATAAAATTTTGTCCAACAACACTTTTTCATATGTGGGTGGTACTGGTTTTCCATGAATTACTAATGCTGTGGAATCTCGGCATATAGTACCTGTTATATAAGCATTTCTGGAGTGAATATATGGAATCACATTTACAGAACTAACAAGCTCCCAAACATTTAAGACCATTGTGCAGAGCTACACAAGTCCTAGACCCATTGTGTATGCGATATTCGATCTTTAAAATCATGCAAGATTGGAATGGAAGGTGTAAAATTTTATGATCTTTCTATATCCTTTTTTGTTTTGGAGTTTACTGATTTATTTTTGGACATAATGGCTATTGTGAGTGTCAATGAAAATTGAAACCATAACAGATATAAGATAAAGACTACGATGAGTATAAGTATACAAACTAGATCGCTATTGACAATGAATTCCTTCTCATCTCTGTCATTCATTCGCTGTGATCAAACTCCAGCTCTGCAATAGCATTTTGAACTTTTACGTGATTCTTCATCATTTCTTGCTATCTCTCACTGTTTCTCAAATCTAATCATGAACACAACCTTTTTTTAAATAACACTGTACTTTCAGCCAAGCAAGAATTTAGTGAAGGTTGTGCCCACCAGAACTTATCCATGTGATCATTGTTATTGATTTGCTAAAACTACTTAAAACTGCTTAATTTGCTCTATCCTATGGTTATAGCATTATAAATATTGCTAAATATTCTCTTATATCTTATGATTATGTTAATTTGGATTTGAAAATGTCATATATACCTCTTGTGAACCTAATTATGACGTACATGTCAAACGTGAACCTTTGTTGCCTAACCTCTTTTTCTATAACAAAAGATAATTTGGAATCTATAAATACACATGCACTAATACTCATTAATTTGTTTATATGCACAATAACAGAGAGCAGTAAACTCGGTTGAAGCACAAAAAGACTGATTGGTCGATTAAAATAGCACCTGTTGCAATTACTTTGTCCTCGAAGTTCAGGATTTCACATCTTTGGTCGATTAACTGATTGTTCGGAGTGGCAAACTGAGAAGATGCGATGTCACTGCCTACTTGACGATTATCTTGGGCTATGCTGAGAAGACGCTCCAGTTTATCATCCATATTGTCCAGCTTCATCAATTTTTGCTCCACATTTTGCAGTCGCTGCTCATATACTCCTTGGGCCTGTTTGAGCCGTTTGCATGGAATGGCAGCACTCTTAACTTGGATAGGAGCTATATTGGTCCCAATACTTCGGCTCCTGCCCTTTACATCTTTACCAAACATTGATATAAAGACGGCTTCATCACCACCACTCGTCGTTTCCTTTTCTTTTTCAATTTTGTCCTAAAAAGTAAATACATATATATGAATAATGAAAATTTAATTTAGAGGCGTTATTATTTGTTTAACTTACAAAGTAGGAAGATGTCGCATCTGACGTGCTGCCATCTTTTTTCTTATGCGTTTTCTCCCATACTTGAAGACGTCATACTTCTGTTCCCGGACTACTTGAATCGACCTGCATACAATGACCTAAAATTATATTTGGAACTAATGGTATATGCAATGTGATGCACTAATTCAATGACACATACCATTTCTTGAGTAATTATAGCGTGACTCTTACGTCCTGAATGATGACTATATTCGAGCATTGATCTATTTTGTTTGCCTCGCTTCCTTTTTTCTTTCGCCTCGGGTTTTGATTCGTTTCTTATGAACTCATCCCAATCATCTTGAGCAATTTTCGGTGGACAATTTCTCATTCTTTCTTCGTCAGTGATGAAATGGTCATAATGATTCTTGCACAAATCATTCTTGTGTCTCCTAAAAGCCTCGGACATTTTTTCATAATAAGGTCCTTTGATAGAGGATCGAGATCATAATATTTCTGCATAACAAAAAATGCATGTAAACCATTTTTTATTTATGTATTGAAAGCATTATAAATGAATTTAAACCATCTAAGTTCATGTACACAGTTTACATTTCAAAGTATATGGATTTTTACATTTCAACGTATATAGTTTCATCAGTCTCTATGAATAAAGTGATCAATCTAAATATCCTATAAATATCATAAAAGAATATATCTTGAAACAGAAACAGTACATAAATATGGTCTCATATGAACCCTCGCTCATTCAGGCCTATTTTACAATCAGAAACAGAAACAGTACATAAAAAGGGTGCATATTACAATCAGATGACTATATTTTACAAACAGAAACAGTACATAAAAATGGTTATGAGAGTGGAGAACATACCTCCAATTGATTCCACACGTCTTCCTTGTAATTTGGCAAAACTTTTTTCTAACTTGGATATGAGATTGGCACATGATTTCTTACTAGTTTACCAATCTTCGTAGCGACCTTTGAACTATTTTTTTCGACCGGAGAACCGTAGTTGTCTATATCAATTTTCTCCCGTTTTAAAGTGGATGATTGTGAAGTTGTATCATTTGACGGTGGTGTGGCATCTTGTGACATTATGTCCTGCAAAGTCTAAAATCCTAAAATAATCCCAACAACATTATGACATACATTTCTTCCCCTTCCAGCCCATCCCTGTGATGCCCGATTGATGTCGGCCAAATTATTGCACGGAGTCCCCTCCATAACATCCCCTTATTGCTGCTGTACATCTGATATATGAACCAATGTCCCCTTATTGTATTTGTCTGATCCCACCAACTTCTCACCACATTACGATTTTTGTCAGTCCGACTGACAATAATCGTAATGTGATGAGAAACTGGTGGGATCAGACAAATCAGAAGGGGACGTTGTTTACTATATCAGATGTACAGCAGCTTACCAGTAATCGCTTGGAGCAATTTTATTAAGTCATATAATGCGTTTGATCTTGTTATGGAGGGGAATCCGTGCAATAATTTGGCTAACAGCAATCGGGCATCACAGGGATGGGCGGGAAGGGGAACATTCACTTTTATGCGGCAGTGATAAAGTCTTCCTGCATCACCATAATTTTAAACTTAAGCGGATTCAAAACAATATCTAAAATACTGACTGAAATAAAGGATGCAAATACAAAAATATATTACCTTAGCACTGCTGAACTAAAGGGTGCAAATACAATATCTTGAACTGCCTGTCTACCTACAAACACAAAGAAAGAAAGAATAGTCAAGCTGATCACACGTATGTATGTGTACATGTGTGTATGTATGTGATCATATGTAAGTACCTACAACTACAAACACAAAATGAACTCTTGCAATATATCCATCCTTATGGATCCATCAGGATATTATAATGGCACTAATAAAAAATATAATGCATCTATTACTATCATATAACACACCATTTTACATTTTACACCATTTTAAATAAATATTTTGTTAAGGTACAATAACTGCTCTGAAATACAAAGTTAACATATGCATTTGATAAGATCTTCTAATTTTTCATTGTCTTCAAAAGCTGATTGATAAACGGTGGGAAACTCAGTGTCATCCACATTTATGGTCAATCGTTTTGGTGTATGCAAAACCACAAACCATCCGTTATTTTTTAAATCTTTTGAGTAGAACACTTGACTCGCTTCCGATGCAAGAATAAATGGCTCATCATTCACGCTATCTTTATTCTTCAATTTTCCCAAGTTAACTGTGATCAAGCTTGAAACAGAATCTATTTTACAACCATTGATCTTATCTTCGACCTTTACCCAATCACAATAAAAAACTGTTTGTTTGAAGTCAATGTAATCCAACTCAATTATCTGTTGAATGACTTCGTAATAAGTTGTTTCTGCTTCCTTAAAATTTTTATCCTTCCCACTCGTCCTAAATTGTGTAATTGCTCTCATGCATACACCACTATCCTGTGTTAGCTTTCGCTCTTCATAACTCTTCAGAGAAAATAAAAACCCATTCACTTGGTACTTCATATAACTACGGGCATCAAACTTCGGCCCGTTAACTAACCGCCAAAGAGTTGAGTCAACATCGACGGTCTTCAACAACTACAACAAACACAATAAGTAAAAAAACATTGTCAAGGAGGTGTATGGTCAACTTGAAAATACGTTAAATATTTAATACATATACCTCCTCACGTAACCAAAAAGTGAAATTTTTAATAGCTTCCCCAGATGTACCCCCGTCTCGAGTTTGAGATTTTGTGCTTTGAACATAGGAGTTATACCTCCTACGAAAAACACACAATAAATACTATATATATGAATTGATTTACAATAATAAGAATTCAGAACAAATTTATGAATTTACTTCTTCCATTCATCCAATCCGTCGTACTTATCAAGGACCCATTTACGCACTTGTTGAAATTGCACTTGAGTTAACGTTATATCTTTACCATTATCTAGTGTTATTTCATCAGCAAACTCATCATCCTCGTCTAAAAATGCTTCACGGGTATGTTTATGAGTGCCAGCACCTCCTTTTGGCATATAATCCATGCATTAAAGACTAGCTTCTTGTACAATATATCCTTCTGCAATACACCCTTCAATATATCTTTTGTTGCGCACATATCCTTTATATGTTTTCATCAACCTATGAAGATGAATAATTGTAAAATGTAGACATCAATAGCTATTTAAATCGAATAATTATGTACATAACTAAAATTAGTAATTTACCGTTCAAATGGGTACATCCACCTATATCTAACAGGACCAGAAATCAATGCTTCATCGGCTAAATGAACCATAAGGTGAATACTGATATCAAAAAAATGCAGGAGAAAAATGTTTTTCAATAACACACATTGCTTCTACCAAACTAGCCTTTTCTTTTAGAAGATGTTCCCTGTTGATCACCTTTGAGCACAAAATGTTATAAAAGAGACTAATGCGGTGAATAGCATTCCGTAGATCCTTATGTTGCGGAAAACAATGCTGAAGCAATACCGGAAGTAAATGTTGCATTATGACGTGGTAATCATGTGACTTCATATTTTTTAGTTCAGGAGGGTTGATGCTCACATTGTTATGGAAGTTCGAAGAGAATTTGCTTGGCACTTTCAAATTTTTCAAAACGGTGCAAAACCGTATCTTTTCTTCTTTGCTCAAAGTGAAAGTCGCATTTGGTATGGTTACTTTACTTGTTTCAGGATCTTCTATCACCCACAACTTTTGTTTTATACCCATGATATTCAAATCCTTCCGTGCATTGATCCCATCTTTTGACATGTCTTTATGGTTCATAATTGTGTTGATCAAATGTTTCGTGACATTCATCTCCGTATGCATAACATCAATATTATGTCGGGTCAAATTTGTTTTCCAATATGGCAAATCAAAGAACTTCGACCTCCTATACCATGCAGGAACTTCTTCATCGATTGTCTTTTTCCTTTTTCGACCAATTTCCAGTATGTTTTTACCAACTTTCATTTTTATATTCGCTACCTTTTTTTCAACTTGATAACCAGTCAGTGGTTTTGGAGGACGCTTAAGTTCTTGCTCGTTGTTGAAATTTGTCTTATCGTATCGAAACTTGTATCCGAACGGAAGAAATCTACGATGTCCCATGTAACAAATCTTCTTACTTTCAGGGAGATAAACAGATGTAGTTTCTTCTCCATAAATAGGACATGCAAAGTAGCCGTGAGTTGTACATCCCGATAAAGTCCCAAGAGCGGGATGATCATGGATTGCCCACAACACTCTAGCTCTCATTATGAATTCAAATTTCTTAAATGAATCAAATGTAAGGACTCCTTCCCATAACTGCTTTAACTCGTCTATCAAAGGTTCTAAATAAACATCAATATCCTTCCCCGGTTGTTTTGGCCCAGAAATCAACCGTGTTAACATTGAGAACTCTCTTTTCATGCACAAAGACGGAGGAAGGTTATATGGTACTACAATTACTGGCCAACAACTATAAGGGTTAGTTAAAGAAGCATTCGGACAGAAACCATCTGTTGCTATTCCAAGCGTGATATTTCGTGGTTTAGCAGCAAATGAAGAATCAAAAGAATCTGTAGTTTTCCATTGAGAAGTATCACGCAGATGACGCATTACGGTTGTACCGGACTTGGCACGACCATGCCAGGTCATCGCTTCTGCTATCCATGGTACAGTATACAGTCTTCTCAATCTAGAAATTAAAGGAAAATGTCTTAAGGTCTTTTGAGGTACTGTGGTAGCTTTTCTCTCTTCGTCGAATGATGTCTTATATCTTGGTGCGTTGCAATTTGTACATGAAACTTTGTTCGCATTATCATTCCAGTACAAGATGCAGTCATTAATGCATGCATCATAAGTTATGTAATTCATCCCAACTTGCTTAATGATCTTCTTCACGTCGGGGTACTTTGACGGTAGCATGTTACCTTCGGGGAGTAACTCCTTTATGAATTCGAGTAGTGCAGTCACACCATTGTCTGAAAAGCCGTATTGGGTCTTCAAGCTATTCAGTTTCACAATGGCATACAACTTTTTAATCTCTTTTGGATAAGAAGGATACAATGGCTCTGTTGCAGTTGCACTATCAAAAAATGATTTATCCGTAAACTGCTCACCAATATTAGCATTATCATGCAACTGACTTGTAGGTTGAAAATGATGGAATCTATATGCATCATTGATCAAATCCTCCATCCTAATATGTTCGGACTCATCAGTATTTGTGGCATGACTAACTGGTTGTTGTTTTGGCTTCTCCGGTATTATTTCCCCGTGAAAACACCACACGGTATATGATTGAACAATACCATATCTAAGCAAATGAAAATGAATGTCATTTAATTTGAATGTATCTTCATTTTTGCACCGCGTGCAAGGGCACGAATACTTTTCCTTATTGCCACCATTTTCAGCAACAAATTTAACGAAATTTCTCACACCTTCCACATATTCTGTATTTCTTCGATTAGATTGATTCATCCATTGTTTGTCTATACTAAAAGACATACTGAAAGAAAATAACAAGAGCTAATAAGAAATCATGGGTAACAATATCTTATGGCTTTCCACCAAGTTCAACTCTGATATTAACTAAACAGATATATATTCTTCTGATTTCACTTGAAATTTAACATTAGCATCAAACTGTTTCCAAAAAATTTGCCATTACAACGGCGCCATTTTGTAGCACCAGAGTAATGTCTATGCATTACCCCTCTCCTGATACTTGGTTTGCGCCATTAACAACAATTTTATCCACTTACTAAATATGGTCTCATATTTAGTAAAACAAAATTCATTGCATCAACTTATACCCTAGCAGTCACTATAAGCAGCTATGTCTAACTAGCATGCAGTACAGTACAACATTTAGGCTTTAGTAAATATGAGAATGCACACTACAACACTACTTCTCTTCCATGTTGCAATGTTTGGCTGATGATACACCACACGTACGGGGACGTGTTAGATTATCTCACATTGTACAATTTGTAAAACAAATCATATATAAATGTAAAAAGATCATCCTTTGCATAACCAATTGTTTCTTGGTTCTCTAACACTGTACACTTAAAACATCAAATATGTATTCTGATGGTTCAGATTAGAAGGTGCATCTCTACTTTGGCAAACTGTTAAAGAGTAGTAGATATTGACTATAATCAATCCCCAAAAACTTAATGAAACATCAATCCTAAAAGATGAAGATAATGATGGAACTCAAATGACAGCTTATATGGTAACACTAAACAAACCCATAAGCAAGCATTATAGGGAATAAACTGTTCCTTAACTTGTGTTGCATCCCTTTCTTTATTATTCTAAACTACAAATATAAGCATGTAATCTTTTCCTATTATTCAACCATAGAAACGAATGGATTCACCGTGTACAGACAGCCAGTCGTCGATAATACATATAAAGCACTGAGTAGAAACACACATGCTTGTTTTCCAAATAATTTACTGATTTCTATTAATCATGTGTGGATTATAGATTAATTTGTTATCATTGCATTTGACAATCTTTTAACTAAGTTGTGATAAGTCAATTTTCAAGGTGACTGTAACATTCGTCCTGAATCTCTTTTCAGCGACATGGAACAAGCAAAAGGTGGCAAATTTTTGGCCGAGAAGAATCAGAAAATCCTTGGTACATAGTTAAAAGTTTATCTTATCACCATGAAGATATTCACGTTAAATTTGAACCAGGTTCTTCAAGACTTAGCCAAGCAACGTATGAAGTTAAAGGTTCTTTTAATTCTACACATAAGTATTGTGATATAACAATGCACCGCAAATACATGTACATAGAGTTTCCATTTCAATTGACAACAAGTATTATTACAAATCAAAGCTTACCAGGCAGTTATGCGCTCTCTTCGATTATGCCAATGAAACTCGAGGAACCAAATATCAAAGATACACAGATCTGAGCTAATTAAGATTTCAAATTAGATTTTATAATACAAGTATGAAACAAAATCAAATTTAAAATAGAAATCAAATAATTAAAAATGAGTACCCAACCTGGAGTAGGTATTCGATAAATTCACGTTGTAATACTTCTCCGAACACAGATCTGAGAGGGCCACTGATTGGGGTTGAATGAAGGAAGAACTGGTGCGGCTGGAAGGAAGATGAGTTCGCAACTGGACACGATTAGGTGGAAAGATGGGTTCGCAGTTGGATGGAAGATGATTTCACGATTAGATGGAAAGATGAGCAGGTTGAAGCAAATCGAATTGGTGGAATTGGGTTTTTTTTATTTAGGTTTTCTTTTCGTTGAAAGAGGACGAAATGAATATCAAAGGAAAGGAGGGAAGGAAAAGTGACGGGCCAATTCTTTTTGGCTCCCAGCGAATATTTGGCACAAAATTAGCGCCATTATATGCCACAACATTTACGACGGTTACAAACCATTGCTAATTAGCCACGGTTGAAAACCGTTGCTAGTTGGAACGAAGCGCGCCAAAAATTATGGCGCGAAAGGATGAAATTCACCGCCATCATTTGTCTCCAAAGAAGCTACGGTTAATAACCGTTCCCAATTAGCAATGATAAAAAACCGTTGCTAACCGAACCAAGACGGTGATTAACCGTTTCTAAATGGCAACGGTTAATAACCGTTGCCAAATGCGCGGATGGTTAGTTGCAAATCTCAGTATTTGGTGTAGTGCTCATGTATCTGATATGGTTGCATGTCGACTTGGCATATATATTGTGTTGTAACCCCGAGCCTGGTGTATTGAGTGACATTCAAACTGTACTACTGTATGCACTGTGTACCATTGCTTTTGTTGACTGTGCACACGAGTTGGCGAGGCAGTGCACACATGTATAAATGTACACGTGTGTATTGCAGCCACTCATGATTACCTGTCCCTGATAAGAATACCGATATGCACAGATATTACACAATCGAAAATGATGACAATAACCCATATATCTGAGGCACCAATAAAAACAAATTTATATTTTTGCAAATTCAAATTTGTTTATTTTCAAATTACTGTTGTAGTTGCTAATTATACAGGTACACAAAAGACAGGACAAGAACTGGAGTTGGACAATGCAGATAGATGCAGATGTGCAGACAGAGTGAAAAACTAAGTGTTGAGTGTTGTAGTGAGGAAAAAAATGTAAATGTGAAATGTATGAAACTGGTGTATGTATATAGAGAGATCTGAAAACTTTGTACTGTAAAAGTGTTGAAATAAAATATTATGTTGAATGAAAAATACTGATTGAATTATATAAATTCTGTGCAATAGTGTTATTATTCAATATGAATATTTATTCCTATATGTGTATAGTACAATCTGCAAACACATATGTAAATTGATATATGTTTGTTATCATCAAACAAAAAATCACATCAAACAATAGTAGGAGAGTGCCTTCGGTTTCATTCAGTCCTAGAACGAACTTGTATGGACGAATGTCTGACATTGCATTTCTAAAGATTACGTACATTGGTTTTTACAAATGTACATCTGTTTGGTGGCGGAGAAGGCAACTTCTCTTAGCTTAACACCCTTCCTTGAGACGTACGAGCTCAAGGATTGTATTTTTGTGGAAGGCAACTAGTAGTCAACAGAAATGGTGTGGCATTCAGAGATGTGATATGTGTTATGTGAAAAGGTAATCGTTGCCTCGAGCCTCATCAAACGGAAATGACCGAAACAGGGTTAGATGTAGCTAGGCTAAGTGGATCGTTCCTAATTAGGGTATGATCATCCCCTTCTAGATGTATTTCTTCCCGCTATGACGTTCGGGATGTAAATTATTGTGGTATGTATACTAGAGCGCGCTCGGTTAAAGGTCGGTAATGACCGGGCGATGATATATTCGGTACTATCTAGTTATAGAGATAGGTCGGTCTTGTGTTGGTAGAGAATCCTTTGTGATGGTTCTCGAGACATCCATCTAGAGGTGTACCCATCGAAAGGTAGTCCCTTCACCTGGTCATTTGTATGGAAATCCATTCTCTAATAAGAACCTATGGTTTTGTTTGTAGAGCCTAGTATGCTGGAATTTAATAATGGTAACAATTTCGGCTAAGATTAATAAGTTTATTTGCAAATGTTTTCAAAAAGATGTCATTAGAAATAATATCAAATGTTTTGATATAAAAGTGTTTTAGTTATTATAAGGTAAAAACCCGTCTGTGTTTATGTGTGGGTGTGGTCTTATGAGACTCTTTATTTTTAAAGGATTTTATTCAAAGGCTGATATATGACACTATCATTTATTATTGAGCTTTTCTCACACTGGTTTATCAAGCCTGATCCGGGTATTTTCAATACTCGGGTCAGACCCGAGTAGTTTCAGGTTTAGTCGAAGACGGTTGGAGTTTCCAAAGGAGAGCTGGAGATATTCATCTACGTATGACATATTCTATTATCCGTTGTGGTTTGTTAGTTTTAGTTTGATGTTGTCAGCAATTGTAAGGACGGATGTTTATAACTGTCCAAGCTGAAATTAGGTTAGACTCTGATATATGTATTTAAAAGTTTTCCGCTGTAAATATATTGTTCAATATTATATGTTATTCCATTCGTGTGAGATTCTGTTTTGTCTATTTTTCTTTATTACCCTTAATGATATGTCTTTTCGTGCAATTTGAGTTGGACATGTGTGGTTTGTTATCGATTCAAAGGGTACGGAAAAACGGGCCATTACATATGTGCTATCGGTTTTACTCTATTAAAAGTATATTTATTGAATGAAGTTTGTATATATTCAATTGAAACATCAATTAATGTTAAATAAATTACCACGTGGTCCTCTTTCAGACTGACATATTATGCACCTAACAACTCTACTAGATGGCCATGCTACTATCTCACACTCGACATCTCCAACACATGTTAAACCAAGTGAAGGTATCCATAGGAAAGCATTGTGATTCTTTGGAAAATATATTAAAATTTTCATGGCGTCTAATCCTAATGGAATGTTTTGGACAAGCTCACGTGGATCACTAGACATAACTCTTCCTTCTGCATCAATTTCACCTCTTCCACTCTAATAATCACATTTGTCACATAGTTTTTCATATTTGTTCTACGATTAATCAAAAGTAGATGTTTTATTTATTGGACTAAAATTTAATTGATGTCACACCAATAAACTAATTTATCTTTACCATTAGAGGTGTGCTTGCTTCTCCAAAACTCTCTTTATCTGCTAAAACATTAAAATTGAAACTACATCAATGATCATGACTAATATAATAGAAAAACATTATAAAATATTTTACCTGATGTTTCATTTGCTTATGAGCTATCCCTTTTAATTTAAAAATTCTACCTTGCATTTTGATTGTTTGTTTATCTTTGACCTATGTCAAAATTGCTTTAGAGTATGTCATAATCCTTCAGATTGCTGTTATTTTTCCTGATCTACCTTATCCTAGCGCTTATAAAAGTGCATTTCTCTGTAATTGGATACCGAGCTAAATTGTGATCCGCTTTCAATATCTTTTATTTTCTCCTACAAAATATATAAATAATGTATATTTAATAAAATATACATAACGAAGTTAGTAGGCTTGCATTAGTTGTTGGGCAATTTATATACATTCATGTACATACTATTAAAGTGGTAAAAATAATCAAATAAATAAATAGTTTCATACCCCATAATTGTAATAGGTAAAACTTACAATAATATCTACAACAGTTGTGCTTACTGGATCACGATTTCTTTGAGGGTGGGACTTGATCCTAACTTGAACTCTAGGAATGGAACGGTCATTTCTACATTCAAAAAAGCTGAAAACATTGAATTGTATTAACTAACTAATTAATAAATATAATGTAAATAAATCAACTCTTCTTTCCTACCAAATCATAAGTTAAGTGAGTCATTCCTCTATGAGTACATGCGTGTGGTATCTGCTTGCTTCTAATAGCTTAAATTTCTCACTTATTGCCTAGAGTAAGACATTATAATACATTATTCATTATATTTGTATTCATATGAGTTGTATACACAATAACCAATGGTTCCAGCTCATTTACCTCAAACTCCAACTTTGTTTTCGCCTCACAAACCTTTTCCACTCGTTCATACTTTTGATGTTGTCGGGTTTCAAATGAAGTGTTTCTTCTTTTTTCCTTATATTTACCTTTTTTTTTACTAATTTGGATTTATAGGTCCCCCAAATAGTTTGCATTTGCTAAAATATTAGCATTTTTTGCCACTCCTCGTACAAATTAAACCTAGCCTATAACATTTGTTAAAATATTAAAAATATTCAGAGTTTAATTAGTTTCTATAGCAAACAATGAGTGCGTGCATATTATTTACTAGCAAACTAGCAATGCTCAGTTTTATTTTTTGCAATATATTAGGATAGACAACCCTTATTCTTCGTCCTCTGGTCTATTGAAAATTCAAAATAATTCTAAAATTATTTATCATGTTAGTACTGCTATACTTCGTACATAAAGCCGAATAAATACCTCAAAATGTTGGGGTCTATATACATGTATGAAGGAAAAATCTATTTAAACACAGATAGACACTATTGGTGCTTCATATCCACTATACTACAAGAAGCACTATTATATTTTGTAGTTTACTATAGGAAGCACCACTATACTTTGTATAAAAAGTTTAATTCACTTCTTATTTCTCTGCGAAGAGCTAGAAAAAATTGTATCTTTAAACGACTAATCATTTAATCATTTTCATCGTTACGATCATGATGAGATTCTCTATAGCACAAAAGGATTGTATGTATATATATATATATATATATATATATATTCCAATAAGAGCCAAGTTCGTGAGTTCATCAAATAAATCTTTCATATGACCAATTAGCTTATAGTTAATTTTGGTCTCAGGCCCATTGCAAACCTCTCTATTAGCAACAATGTTGGTTCTTGGGTTGATAGGATAATGGTAAATTTTCCATTATCATGCCATTACTAGTCAATCTATAATGATAGGAAATTTTATCGCTTTGTTTGAGAATATTTAATTAATTTTAGATATTCAATTAATATTTTTTAATAATCAAATAATTCTCTTTTAATTAATGAATAATAATGGGGAACTCACTATAGAAAACTTATATTTAAAAACTAATGTGATTAAACATGTTTTAATAATAATTATTATTAATTAATGTATGACATTATCATCCCGAGGCACTGTCTTGGATTTTGACGAAACCAGTGTCATTGGGTCTAGAATTATGAGTTATACGTCGATGAATTACATGGCGATCGGACATACTATATGGTCGTACGAGCTTAAAATGTTCCGTTGATTTTATTAAAAGAATAAAATATAATAATTTTTTTACTATAAATATACCCATCACTTAACCCTTTTCATCACTTCTATCTTTCTTTTCCTTTCTTCCTTAAGTAAAAATAGCCGCCACTCTTCCTCTTCTACCATCAATTAAATCGAGAGCTCCCCAAAACGAAAATCGACGTCATTTAATATTTTGAACTTGGATGATGGAGGGCTTCACGTCTATACTCTTGTTGATGGGTGCTACGCTACTTGGGGGTGGTCATATTTTTGTCTATGGAACTAGGGCTCGGGTTTGTGGTCACTAAAGGCAGCAATAGGTCATGGCGATGTTTGCAAAGGGCTTCTCGTGTGAATAGGAGTCGGTGGTGGAAGTTTAGGGAGGTGCGGCTGTAAATGGAAAATTGTGATTTTGGTTTGTTGCTAGCGGCAAAAGTAGGTCGTGATGCATGTGAGGGTGTCGAGCTTGAAATGTTTGGGTTGGTTGAGGAGCACTAGCGAAGTGGAGTTCATCGGTAGAGGCGGTGCGCGATTTCGTGGAGCGTAGCTCCGATAAGGCGTGTGCATGCACGATTTAGGGTCGGGTTTGTGCATAGGATATGTGCATGTAAAGGAATTTATTTGGATTAGGGGAGAAGGAGATGAGCGGAGGTAATTAACATTAATCAAGTTAATTGAGTAATTAATTAATATTTTTAATTCCATACCTAATAGAATCAATATCTTTTGCATATGAAGTCCAAATCGAACGCAATCTTTTGCGTTGTGCTTGTATGAGTGTTATCCACGACTGGAGCTAATTTTTTCAAGTTTGGAGCAAGTAGAATTTTGAGCTAAAATCGAATGTCGTTCGATTTTAGATCGAGTAGGAACGAATAAGCATTGGTTAGAATTTTGGTGAGTTAACTCACTTTTGAATAAACACTATATGATATATGTGTTGATATAAATTATTGTTTGTATGCTGAAAGATTTCTTTGTTTGGTTTGGTTGAATTTCCGCTTTGGGAAAGCGGATGGCATATGAAATGAAATATAGGGAAGTTAGGGAATTTTGCAGAGCTATCCTAAGGGCTTCCTCACCACTGTTGATTTAATTTCATTTATATACTTGTTGAATGAATTTTTGAATGCCAAAAGCTTAGTAGCTTGGTCATATTGGATGTGACTTTGATATATAGCAAAAAGTGAACTCTTTTAGTGTAGATTAATTATAGCACTTACTAAATGCTATGGTAGCTCTAAGGATCAATTTGAAATACTATTATTTGCTGTTATGACTTGAAAATATTCGATGAACGATTTTAAATGTGAATTTTGGAATTTTCCATGGCATTTTATTTAGAAATGGGTTTCTTTAACTTCTCTATTTTATTTCAACCTTTTTATTAGTCTCTTCTGATTTATTCGGAAAGGTTTTAAAATTATTTTAAGAAATATTTATTATGCAGAAAAGTTAATATAATAATAAATGTTTATTTTAAAGGAAAAAAGGAATTTATTTTTTAAAGTGATTCTGGTTTCAAATAAGATAGAAATGTTTTGAAATAAATATTTGTTAAATGCTTTATATAAAATGTTGTATAGAAAGATAGATTTATAAATGGTATTTTATATATAAGAGAATAAGTATACAAATGATATTTTATAAAAGGGAAATGATATCATTTTTATAAATTGAAATATCACAATTGTTAATTTATAGTGATATATGGAATGATCATTTTATGGAAAGTATTTAGTCCTATCATGAAACTGAAGATTTGTGATAAGTATATGAGATTTAAAACCAAGAGATTTATAAAAGGAGTTTTATAAATAGAAAGGAGATTTATAAAAGGACTTTTGTAAATATAAAAGAGAATTATAAAAAGGAGTTTTGTAAATATAAAAGAGATTTATAAAAAGGAGTTTTAAAAAGGGAATGAGATTTGAATTCTATAAATGATCATTTTAAATTATGGTGGTATGGAAAGTATTCTTTTCATACTTAACACTAAATTTCAAGGTAGGGAAACTCGTCTCTATCTTTTAGAATTAAAAATGTATGTCGAGGCAAGGATAGTTCTATAACTTTTCTAACTTCATTGTTAATCAGGGTATAGTACAAGTTTGAAATCGAAAAGTGGTGGCAAGTATATTTGGTCTAATTTCAATACGATTCATCTATTTACACCAAAAAAGGAAAGTGGTTTGGGTTTATAGTAAACAATGTTTTTAAATGACATTTGTTTTTGACCCATTTAAGTATACTTTTGAAATATGAAATCTTTCTTAATGTTTTGTGAATATACTTATACCATTGAGGTAAGTATATGGATACATTTTCTAAGCATTTAAAGTTTAGTATTTTGTTAATATACTTACACCTGATGAGGTAAGTGTATGGATATTTTTCCAAGCATTGAAAGAGTATAAATAAATAGCGATTGAGTAGTATACATACGTATATCTTTTGTAAATATATTTTAATGCAAGTATTTACAAAGTAATTTTAATTAACGAAAGGATTAATTAAAAAGGCTTAGCGGTTGCTTATGTGCTTAAATCATGCTTGGTTTCCATTAGGAATTAAATCTCTGATTGGATTGTTTACTTATTTGATAGTTAAATAATTGACTATCAAATCTTAGCCAGTTTTGACTTAGGAAGTATCTGAAAACTTTACGTGTTCATACGGTTTGGGAATGCCTCGAGAGAACTCATTCCAGTGAAACGTCTCTTGCTTTATGGGTGCATATTCGAGATCCCCTTGGGACTCTTATATTATTTGCTTACTTCTTAAAGAATCAGGATTGAGTCAACCGGAAACTATCAATTGTTGGTTCGAAGAGACCAGGATCATATAAGCATGAGTTATTCGAAAACCACATTGAATTGGCATAAGCATTCGATTTGAGGACATCTTAAAGATGATAGAAGTCGAAGATGGATGTAACAAACCTAATTTTAACTATTTTAAATTATTAAATTTAATATAATTTTTGAATTAAAATGGTTAAAAATAAAATTTAATGATTTGTTAATGTAATTTATTGATATAAACTTAGATAAAATTTTAAATAACAAAATTCGATATGAACAAAAAATGATTAACTAATTTTAAATACTGAAATATTAATTTTTATAAGTCGAATAAATAAATTTTCTTATATTCGAAAATATCTGGAGATATATTTCTGGGAGCTATATTAAATTTTCAAAACGCTAATTTCTAAATAAGGAAAATATATATAAGTATGTATATAGGTATATATGTGTATATGTAAATATATATACATATATGTATAAACTTCATAATGGAAATTTCAAACTTATGACTATATATATGGGTAAATGTTTATAAAAATAGTGCATATGGAAATATAAATATCTATATATATATATATATATGTAAACATGTGTATGTCTAAATGTATATATAAATATGTAAATATGTAAATATATATGTATATATGTATATATATGTATATGTAGATATGATAAAATAAATATGTATATATATCTAAAGGTAAATAGTGAACATGTAAATATGTACATGATAAAAATATGTATTTGTAAATGTATATATATCTATATATGTGTGTGTGTGTGTGTGTGTATGCACATGTAAGCTCCATGATGACAACATCAAATTCCAGCACATAAAAGATCAAATCGAGCAAGCAATAAATCACATCAAGTTTATAAAATCAAATCAACACATATAAGATCAAATCAACCACCAAAAGAAAAGAAAACAAAAAGTAAAGCCTGTACATGAAAGAAAAAAACTTCAACCACCCTATAGTTTACTCCTAGCCTCCTTTGTGTTGCAATGTTCCCTTCTATTCTCTCTATATATAAAGCCATACCTTTTTATGTTCACATATAACAAAAAAAAGAGGAATCTTCCATTTATGAATAAAGGAAGAAAATCAAGATGATCAAAGCTTGGAGAAAGAAGGTTTAGTACAGCAGTGTGTTCATCAGATCTTAAACAGTGAGTAGAACACTTTAGCATCTTCAGCTGGTTAAGATATATATACATATAACTGTGTTTTTGAATGAATTACTGATCTGGATTAAATGTTTATATGTTTGTTATGTATATATGTGTATGTATATGTGTTTAGACATGAATAAGTTTCACCTGCACATCAAAAGAATCCTGTATATCTTCCAGGAAAATACTTTATGTTCATGTTTTATTTGATAAAACAATAAGTTTTTAACTTTAAAAATCAAGATCTCATTAACCATTTAGTTTTAAACCTTGAATCCAAAGATAAAATTGTTTGTTTATGAATGAAGAACATTTTAAAATTTATTTCATTGAAGTTAATTGAGCAGAGAGGAAGAAAACAACACATAACTGTAAGTAGGTCAGCGAAGGACGAAAAATCTAACATCATAATTTAATCAATGGAATATATAATTGTGTTCATCATTGAAAAACATGATTTTTGGAAGTGGTTTGGTAATTTTTAGTGGCGTGTGGATGAAGGAATTTGGAGATGACCAGATTTGGGTGTTTGGCCAAATTTTGGCGACAAGGTTGATTTCATGGCTTGTCGTTTGGCGTGGAGGGGCGTTGGGTGAAGTCCATCCACGAAAAATGGCACGGTGGGTTTTAGTGAAGTGTGATGGCCTGACGAGGTGGAACTAGGGTTTTAGGGTCTCGGTTTGTAGGAAAGGGTGGTGACGAGGGGAGAAGAGGAACGTGCGCATATAAGGGGAATGGTAGCGGAGGTGATGGCGATGACGTGGGCGATTTCTGGTGGTGGATGGCGGTCTGCAGTGATGTGACGAGGCATTGATGGACTTGGCTTTAGTTTCAGTTCTGAGAAGAAGTTCGAAATTTCGAACTGTAGTTTTTGCCGTGGGTTCAGGTAGTCAAGCATGATGTGGGGTCGTGGGCAATCGGCGTGGATGATCGACGGCGAGGGTAGGTCGGAAGAAGCGTGTGCATGTGCCCGGTGATGTGCACGCTTGGGTCAGTGCAAATAAAAGAGGAGAGAAAAGAAAACTGGGAAGAAGAAGGAAGGAAGTTGTTGGGCCGGGTTTAGGTGTGGTATTGGGCCGAGAGTTTTAAAAGAAAATTCAAATTAATTTATTTAATAACCATTAAATTTAAAACAAGTTTTCTTCTTTATTTTAAAACCAATCGATGAGTAGATTTTTGAATAGAGTTCCCATCGCAAGATATTATCGTATGAACTAATATCGTCGAGTTTTTACAATGTAAAATTTAATGTTTTATAACAATTAAAGTAGATAAATAAGTAACTTCTTATTTAAATTAATTATAGGATAATTAATTAATTTTTAAATGATCTGTTTAATGTTAATTAACTAAAATAAATTATTTTATTTCTTTGATTTACTAATAATCGGGAAAGAAAAAATAATTCGACTCAGTTAATTAAAATCAGTTCAATTCTGATTTATAAATTGATTAATATTAATATAAATCGTTGATTGAAGTAAATGATCTATGTTTTGACTGATATTCCTCTCTGATATTGATTTCAAATATCTTTTGTCGGTGCCATTAAGTAGCTAAACAAATTAAAGTAGAATAAAACACTGACACGTTTATTTGAAGTAAATCGACTCGTACTGATCGTTATTCCAATTTCGGAAATTGTAATGATTACAAGCAAATAAATTTCGATGGACAGGGCATGATAAAGTAAACATATGGAATGAATTTCCATATGTGAATATTGACACCCTGATTGTGAAATTGTTATTTTAACGATTTGCCCTTTTAAAAATTTATCGCTTGGATTCGATGAGACCGGGATCGAATATCTGCATTATCCGAAAACCACTTCGATCCAATATCCACCACGAACCTTTACGATTTTGATTGTATAG
Organism: Allium fistulosum; assembly: GCA_030737815.1. Taxonomy (NCBI): domain Eukaryota; kingdom Viridiplantae; phylum Streptophyta; class Magnoliopsida; order Asparagales; family Amaryllidaceae; genus Allium; species Allium fistulosum. The sequence continues at coordinate 681,082,855 of CM060905.1, read as the reverse complement.
TCCAGTATGTTGGAATTTAATTAATGTAACAATTTCGGCTATTTTAATAAGTATTTGTACTTAGACACTATTATAATATCAGTAGATTTTCTATAAAAGTGTTTCGGTTATCGTAAGGTAAAAAAACCCATCGTGTTTATGTGTGACGCGGTCTTACGAGATACCTTTGTTTTCAAAGGATTCTGATAACTTAAATAGTTCAATTGAGTGTGTTTACTCACGCTGGTTTTCCAGACTGACTCGGGTGTTATTTTATTATAATGCTTGGGTCAGATCGAGTATTACAGATTCAGGTTAGGATGCTTTGGAGCTTTGGAGATGAGCTGGATGGCAGAGACGTATCACGCGTACTTGATTATATTCCGCTATGTATTGTAGGCTGTATATTCAGCACTTGTGAGGACAAGTTATTATAACTGTCCAGATTTCTATGTCGATGGTTGTACTCTGATAATTTGTATGTATATTAACAGTTACAGTTTTCTTTTTTATAAAAATCTGTTATTGTATATTATATTTTGTTCCGCTGCGATTGTGAGATTCTGTGTTGTTTCTATTTCTCCTATCTTTTTCTTCTTAAACCCTAATGATTTGGTAATTCCGGCACTCGATTGCTCGGCTCTCTATATAGTGAATGTATTAGTGTCGATTTTCGAGGGTCGAAAATCCCCGGGTCGTTATAATGGAGTTCTTTAAAGTGCAAAGGCTACTTGCTACTAATCCCGAGGGTGATTCCAAAAAGGATGTAGTAGAAGTAGTATCTTCGGTTTGTTTAGTCATAGAACAACTTGTATGGTTGAATGCTGGCATTGCATTGTTGCTTGAAGAGCAGTGTTAGCATTCAAAGAGGGATTTGCTAAAAGGTAAAACTTAGTCTCAAACCTCACACTTGGAAATGACTAAAACATGGGAGAAGCGGTATGGCTACATGATTCACTACCATAGGGTATGATTGTCACTTGTATCTAGATCGATATATATGAATTATGTATGATAGGCCCAAGGAAACGGTTTGTCAAGTTGGTAACCGCGATGATGATCATATTCGGTATTATCCAGAAAGAGGTAGGTCGGTTCTAGGCCTGTCAACGGATACTTTCGGATGGGGATAGTGCCATATCCGCATCCATATCCGAATTCATTTTCGGATATCGGATATCCGCATTTGCGGATACAGACGGATATCGGACAATTATTCTATCCGTTAATGACGATAAATCAAGAAATATAAATGGAAAATTTTAGTTTAACATTAACTTTTTTCAATCCCAATGATTATAAAAGTGTTAAAAACAAAACAAATATAATGATAATAAATAGTTTTGAGCAGTTAATATGCATTTAGTGCATATAATATAAACTTCTAACTTAATAAAACCATAAATAAATATCTTTCTCTGTACTAAAATGCACATAATTTAAACTATAATTTTGAATAGTACCGGACGGATAATTTTCGGATATGGATGTCTTCATATTCGCATCCGTTTTTCCGGATATCGGATATTTATCCGCTTTTTGGATGCGAATGCGAACGGATTTCGGATTTTTCGGTTATTCATTGATAGCCCTAGTCGGTTCTGTGTTGGTAGAGGTGCATTGTTTGCATCCTCGGTACATTTTCTCTAGAGATGGACTGGACAGAAGGTAGTTCCTTACCTTGTCATTGTATGAAATTCATTCTCCAATACATGTCTTATAGACTTAGTTGTATACTAAATATGTTATTGAATGTAATTAATGTACCCATTTTGACTATGTTAAATATTTGTTTTACATCCTAGATATTATTATAATATCATTGGATTTTCTAATAAAATGGTTTGGTTATCGTAAGGTAAAAATCTGTCTGCATTTATGTACGATGTGGCCTTACGAGATACCTTTATTTTTGAAAGGATATATAACATTAAAAATCCATATGATTTGAGTTTCTCACGCTGGTTTACCAGACTGAACAAGGTGTTATTTTTTTATAATGCTCGAGTTAGATCCGAGTAGCTTTCCAGATTTAGATATGGACGCTTTGGAGCTTCAGGAGACGAGTTGGATGCCTTCAAGACCTATTCACGTGTTTTATTTTTCCGCTGGATTACTTGTTTTGTACCTATCAGCATTTGTAAGGACATGCTGTTATGACTGTCTAGACCAATGGTAGTTTAGTTTGCTCTAATTGTTGTATGTATATTAAAGTTTTCTTTTGTAAAGATCATTTGGATATTATATATTACTCGTCATGATGAAAGATAATGTTCTGTCTTTTCTTTCTTTCACCGCAATAATCTGTCTTTCTGACACTTGGATGTTGGGTACGTGCATACCGTGACAGTATTAGTGTCGACTTTTGAGGATCAAAAATGCCGGTCGTTACATAATCGACATCATTTTTAAGTAAAATTAGTATACTAGTATAATTAGTATGATAATGGTAAATTTACCATTTTCTACGATAACTCATCGGTAATATTTTTCAAAACCAACGATAAATTGAATATTCATATAATTTTCTTTATACAGGCATTCAGATACAAGTAAATGATTAAATTTTGTTTAGTAATTCAATTCAAATGATTCTATATATAGTTCTATTCTTTTTCGTTGATGTCTTTTATAACGATCTGCCTTTCTTACTCCTAAAGACGACACTAAATACATCCTTGGTATTCATGTGCCGATCATTTAAGTGTCTGAAAGACAGGTCATTTAGGGTGAAGAAAATAAAAAAATAGAATCTCACAAAATATGACGAGTAATATATAATATGAACAAGTCTTTACAAAAAGAAATCATCTTTATTATACCCAACATCAGAGTACACTAACCTATTATCAGCTTGGACAGTTATAACAGCCTGTCTTTACAATTGCTGACAAGTACAGACAAGAACAAAATAGAACATAACAGCAGAAGAATATAAGATACGTGAATACGTCTGGGAGAATCCAGTTCTTCACCTGAAAGCTCCAAAGAATCCAGCTAAATTTGGAAAATATACTCGGGCTAACCTAAGCATTATAGGAAAACAACGCCAGGGTCAATCTGGTAAAACCAGCGTGAGAAAGACAAATTACACAGAACTTTATTATAACTTGTAAAGCACTTTGAAAATAAAATGTATCTCGTAAGTCCACGCCGCACCTAAACACAGACGAGATTTTACCTTTCGATAACCAAAGCATTTTTATAGAAACTCCAGTAATATTATGATAATGTCTAAGCGCTCAAAATAAATATATGAAAATAGCCGAAATTGTTACATTATTAAATTCCAGCATAATAGGTATACAATCAAGTCCGCACAACGCTTATTGGAGAATGGATTCCAACAATGGAAAGGTAAGGGACTACCTTCCGTACAGTACACCTCTAGATAAAATGTACTTGGGGTCAGACCCTGAACTTGGTCCACCTCTACCAACAAAGAACTGGCCTACCCCTGAACTTGGATAGTATCGAATATGTCATCACCCCGGTTGTTCCCAACCTTTATCGAGATCTCTCATGCGCAACCAAATCCATAATGTGATAATCTAGAAATGTGATGACACACCCTAATAGGAGCGACCCACATAGCCCTGCTGCATCTACCCAGTTTTAGCCATTTCCCTGGTTATGAGGCTTGAGGCAACGGTTTTACCTAGTAGACCATCTTGGAATGCTAACACTGCCCTTTGGCAGAAATGCAATGTCAGCATTCATCCATGCAAGTTCATTCTAGGTCTGAACGAAATCGAAGGCACTACCTCTACTACATCCATTTTGGAATCACCCTCAGGATTAGTAGCAAGTAGCCTTTGCACTTCAAAGGCTCCGTCTTCAATCCTCTTCAAGATATCTTCAGTTCGAAATGCTTGAGTTGGATCGAAGTGGTTTTCGGATGATTTGTACTTATCCGATCCCAGCCTCTTCGAAACAACTTTCGATAGTTTTTAGTAAGCTCAACCCCGGTTCTTTAGGAAATAAGTAAACAAAAGATAAGAGCGGAGTTCACCTCCTAACCGTTTGTGGACGAATTTCCTTATCATTTATCCTAGAAGAATGCAACGAGATTTATACACACAATATAGCACCATTGACGGTAACTGTACCCTATAATTCTCATGTTTCTACCAGATATTTCTAAAGTTATGTTTTGGTCCAGATTTGATAGTCGGTTATTCGACTATCAAATATACAAACATCGAACATTGATTTAATTCCACATGGTATCCACTAAACCTTTATTAATTAATCTTTCATTAGTTAAAATTACCTTATAAACATTCGATCAATGATGTTTTACTAAACACTATTGCCAAACCCCTTAGATCCCTTTTATAATAAAAAAACATTTATACACTTATCTCAATGGTATAAGTATATTTACCAAACTTTATAAAAGTTTCCTTCTTTCCAAATCCTATATTAAATGGCCAAACAAATTCCATTTAAAATATTACTTCCTATCAAATCAATTCACTTATCCTTTATAAAAAGTTTCTTTTTTAAAAGCTCACTTCATATTCCAAATAACTTATAAATTTTCCAAATAAATTTATAACTCACTTTTAAAATTCTTCAAGTTAAATTATAAAACCTCTTTACAAATCTCTGAAATCATTTATAAATCATTTCCCTATTTCAAAAACTCTTTTTATAAATCTTCTTAAAGAAAATTTTTACAAAATATCATTTGCAACTCATTCTTTTAAATCACTTTAAATAAACCTTTTTATTCAGTAATACCCCTTGTTTTTTTATTATAAACAAATTATTGCTTATAAATACCTTTATAAAAATTTATATAACTTGAAAATCATTTATAAACTTTAAACCCCAAGATTGATTAAAGAATTGAAGTTAATTCAAAATCATACTTTATAAATTCAAAAAAAGGCTTAGTAAATCCAATGGTACTAATTTAAGTTACCATTTAATTTCAATTTCCCTTTCAAGTCATTCCATAATTTATTTACATAAGTCAACATATATGTAAATGCAATTTATATCCAAATTAGGAAATAGCATGTCAAAACAAACAAACCGACATATACATGTCCAAATAACATAATAGCAGGATGGTGATTTGTCCTACTAAATAGATGTCCAAACAATCAAACAATTAACTTATAGCAGAACAGGGATTTATTGTGCTAACACATGTCCACACAAACAACAATTATAGCAGAACAGGGATTTTTCTACTATCAGATGTCCACACAATTAAACTATTTACATCATAAGTCATTCACAGTTATATGGTTCCTTAATCGTATCGACACTTGAATCCCTCGTATTCAAAATCATCTTTGCGTAGAAGTTCCCTTTAATTTGATTCTTGGAAAACAAGGATTAAAGAAACTTAAAATTCCATTTTAAAATGATTAATTACAAGTTAAACTCTTATTAAATCATAATTAATCTTTATTAAATTCGAACTTAATTTAATTATAAATTAATAAATAATTAAACCTTTAATAAATAATTTATTCATAAATTAAACACTTAATTAATCCTTTATTAATTATTAAATATTAATTTAAAACCTTTATTAATAATTATCTATTAAATAATATTAATTAATTAAATAATCTTTGGATTAAAAATAAAATAATAAATTAAACCTTAATTAATTTATCATTAAAAATAGTTAACAGTTGATTAATTAAATAAATAAATAATTGACCTTATATTTGATTAATAATTAATTAAAAATAAATTAGGTATTTAACTCATAATTAATTTAAAAATAATCTTGCTTAATCAAAAATTAATTAAAATTAATCTTATTTTTAAAACATAATTTATTAGTAGTTAATCTCCACTTAATTATAATTAATAAACCCTATTTAATACTTCATTAATTATTAATTATCAAAACTTAATTAATGAAAAATTAATTATTAAATTATTAATTAACTTTCTAAAACACCATTATTAAGTTTATAAAACATTTTAAAGACACTTTTAAGTATGAAAACTAAAATTTAAAAAGTCTAACTTTTTAATCGAAACTGCACCCATAGCGACTATCGCTATGGACATCATAACTTGAAAATCTTTTAACTTTCCTCATTGAAACCTCAACACTTAAATACCTACCAACTTATCATAAACGTAGCATAAGTGTTTGCATAAGAAAACAAAGTTGAAAACTTTGAAATGATTTTCAATTTCCTTTTAACTAAACACTAGTTTTTCCATAAAGAGATCCAATCGTCAATACCATATCAAAGTTCCACTTCCTTAGCATGACATACATACACATGCCTAAACATCGATAAACATATCAACGTCATATCATAAACCCAAAAATCACATCTTTATAATGAAACACAACGCTTTAGCTTTCGATTCACAAGTCAATATCTAAACCGCAACTAGCAACATACACATATATTCAAACCATATAATATTCAAACTAAACAACCAACTTATTTTACCATCTAATATTAAGTAAATATAAAGGTAAAAATTTCCCAAAAGTTGAATAATTTACTCACCAAAAATCCTTTGAAAACTTAATACATTTTGGAGTTCGGAAAACTTGAAAAATCACAAAATCCATTCGAAAATAGGTCAACTTCCCCTCAATTTTTAGGCTTGTAGTTCTTGGATTTTGGTAAAGTAGCCAAAAGTAAAGTTATAGAAAATTCTTTCCTCTACAATTTGAAAAAATGAAACACTCAATTTCAATTATTTTTTAGGAAGATATGGCCGAGATAAGAGGAGCTATTTTCGGACTTGAATTTCTGAATCCAAAAATACTCTGGAAAGAAATTAGTTTTGACATAACTATGCTCAAAATTGGAAGAAGTGATACAAGCAAAAGTTGTAGCCATTGGAATTATACACGGTTTAAAAAAATGAAAACCTTCATTTGAATAAGATATGAAAAGGACATTGCAGAATGAATAGAGGGCAAAAATGAAGAAATTAAAGGGGTATTTATAAGCAAAAACAAAGTAAATTACCTAAATACCCTTGGTCCTTTACCCTCCACCTCCTTTTGCCACCTCATCATGCTCCTCTTTCTACATGTACTTCTGCCCAAAATATGTTAAAACATGTTTTTGTACTTAGTGTACTCTATGTTTGCTAATGACTTGACATTTATATTTATATTTTTATTTCTAAACGTATTTAACTTAAGTTTATTTATATTTAGACTTATCATATTTTAAACGTTATTTTCTCTTAACTAAGAATGTTCTAAACATATAAATGTCGCTTCAAATAGAAATAAGAACGACAACACTTCAAACTATTTTTATACGATAAAACGTCGAAAATTCGAAAACGGTTTCCGGTCACATTTTCTGTTTTTCATCAAACAATATATTTTTGTAAACAAAATTCGAAAACTATTTCACCATCATTATTTATTATTTAAAAGAGCCTTATTTTTATTATAAAATCTATATATTGAATATTTAAAATTAATTAAATATTCGCAAATCAAAGTAGCAAAATTCCAAGTCGTTACATCTTTTATTAAGTGACGTAATAAAATGTATAATGAACTTACAGTGTAAAAACAAGTTAAGTTACTGATTTTTTAGACAAACGATAATTTACCATTATTAATATAACGGTTGCTAGTTTATTGGTATATGATGGTTCGGTATACCAACCAATCGGTAATACTAATAATAAACAATTTTAGCTTATTAGTAAAAACGGTACGCCAACGATTTTTACAAAATGCTAACGGAGTCATTACCGTAACAACCCTAGTTGGTTCGCACCTCAAAATGACATCAAAAGTGCTTAGGTACTATGTAATACCATTAACAAAATATCCTAAATATCCTTCGGGTATTATCGAAGGTACTGAAACATGAAAAAATTTCCGAATCTACTATCTCCAATCAGACGTCTTTATGTTTGGTTGCCTCACGTACACGTGTGTATGCGTATGCTTATGTGCCCTCGTATGTGCCTGTGACTTGACATGACGAGGACCGTTGATAAATGTGAAACTCTTGATTCGATGATTAAATAGAAAACGAGTCATTTTAAGCCCGGTGGTGGTGGACTGGAACAGGGAAGTTAATTGACTTTCCCGGCTTGTGTTAAGCTCTTGAACTAAGCCTATGGGACTTCTTAATAAAGCCTAGAGGACTTCTTAATTAAGTCTAAATGAGCTGAGCGACGATTGTGGTGTTGTGCAGAGAATTGCACCAATGCGGAAAGACAATAAACAGGATCTAGATTTGCCAATTTGAACACCACTTAACTAGCAGCAATTATTCTATACTCCAAATAAATAGCAAATAACTATAAAGAAAAAGTAGACACAATATTTATACTGGTTCCACTATCATCTAGATAGTGTACGTCCAGTCCAAAGGAGAGAGATTTTATTCCACATGAGAGAATTACAAGAGATTACAAGATAAGAGTTTACATACCAAAGCCCCAATTAGGGATAAAAAAGAGACACTCTATCTGGAGATCACTGGCTGAATACCAGGATGGGTTTACAATGAAGTCTACCCTCAATATATAGCCAATATAAATTCATGTGAGTCATCAATCAAATTACCAAAATATGGTAAGAAGATAATGGAGGCAAATTACAACGGTAACAAATCACGCAAACATAGCAAGTAATTCACTCGTTCCAAAGATGGAAGAAAATAATCCCTAAGCAATGCGATTACGAAGAAACAAATAATATGCATATCCTTTTGCATATACTTTATTCCATAACATGCGCATGCATATATTTCATTGCCATCTCATTCAAATGCAATCCAATAATTATGCATTTCCATAATGAACAAACATGATTACTTTCCTTCTTGCATATTTGTTTCCTTCTATTTGTGATTTTGTATCACCAAAATTTAACACTCCACCTTGATGCAAAATCACATATCTCCAACACTCCACCTCGAGTCAAATTCTCTTTTCAACATAAAACTCTTAAAAATGAACTCCACCTTCAACCAAAATCTCTTAACGAGATACAGACAAAAAATGAATATTTACCCAATGGGTTCCGGCAAGGCCACCCCCATCACACCTTGCTAACGAGCTCAGACTATGTCCCCGCCCGCCAACAAAATGTTGCAAATATCAAATATCAAAAGAAGGTAGATACCAAAAATAATCTCACAGCCACCAAGGCCAAAAAATCCTCTCAATCACCAATCAAATACAGAGCTAGAAAACAAAAAGCCAACAAACATAACAAGGCTGATCCAAATCTCTGTATACAAGACAAATCTCTCTCCTTCCACATACCTTATCTGCCAAACAACAAATTTCCCATGGAAATCAACATAAGACTCTCATATCAACATCGAGCCATAAAGTAGATACAAGTTCCCAAATCCAGATGTCTCTTCAACACAGTAAACTCATTATCATCAAATTTCCAAGACTGGAACACTCTTCTCTCTCAACATAATCTCCTCCACTCCATATTGCACAAAATCTCCTTTTTCCATCCAAATGAGTAATAGCATAATCACCACCAGATCTACCGCTCTTTCTAGAATCCATTGATGCACAAATTTGAACAAATCGCCTAGCTCTGATACCAATCTGTTGTGCAGAGAATTGCACCAATGCGGAAAGACAATAAACAGGATCTAGATTTGCCAATTTGAACACCACTTAACTAGCAGCAATTATTCTATACTCCAAATAAATAGCAAATAACTATAAAGAAAAAGTAGACACAATATTTATACTGGTTCCACTATCATCTAGATAGTGTACGTCCAGTCCAAAGGAGAGAGATTTTATTCCACATGAGAGAATTACAAGAGATTACAAGATAAGAGTTTACATACCAAAGCCCCAATTAGGGATAAAAAAGAGACACTCTATCTGGAGATCACTGGCTGAATACCAGGATGGGTTTACAATGAAGTCTACCCTCAATATATAGCCAATATAAATTCATGTGAGTCATCAATCAAATTACCAAAATATGGTAAGAAGATAATGGAGGCAAATTACAACGGTAACAAATCACGCAAACATAGCAAGTAATTCACTCGTTCCAAAGATGGAAGAAAATAATCCCTAAGCAATGCGATTACGAAGAAACAAATAATATGCATATCCTTTTGCATATACTTTATTCCATAACATGCGCATGCATATATTTCATTGCCATCTCATTCAAATGCAATCCAATAATTATGCATTTCCATAATGAACAAACATGATTACTTTCCTTCTTGCATATTTGTTTCCTTCTATTTGTGATTTTGTATCACCAAAATTTAACAATCTGTTGGGGTGTCTCGCATTGTGTGTGGGTAATGGGCGCATATTAAAAGGAAGAATAGTCTCACATCGTGAAAAATAATGGAAGTGGAGTGGTATATATATGAGTTTGGTCGCATGTAACAACAAGGGATTCCTTTTGTTAAAGGGTGTTGACCAAACTCATATGTTGCCCCCACATAGGGATGTGCGGACATGATTTCAACATGGTATCGGAGCCGATGGTAACGCCTGGGACAATGGACAATGCGCAAGAGATCTGTAAATCGTTGTGGCTGGCGGTGTAGGCTTAAGTAGTCAGACTTAAGGTGGAGCTTGACCATGGTACGTTGGATCTGGTAGAATGACACGGGAGCAGAATCTCAATATGGTGCAGGCATCGTTGTTGGCATATTGGAAGACGCATATACGGATGCGAACCAAGGTGGAGATCTGTTGGGAGCAGAGTCTCAATGTGGTACAGGCATCGTTGTTGGCGTATTGGAAGATGCATATATGGATGCGAGCCAAGGTGGAGATCTGTTGGGGTGTCTCGCATTGTGTGTGGGTAATGGGCGCATATTAAAAGGAAGAATAGTCCCACATCGTGAAAAATAATGGAAGTGGAGTGGTATATATATGAGTTTGGTCGCATGTAACAACAAGGGATTCCTTTTGTTAAAGGGTGTTGACCAAACTCATATGTTGCCCCCACATAGGGATGTGCGGACATGATTTCAACATGTGGAGCTCTCAGCAAGGTTTCGCCTACTGTGAATAGTGAGCCCGGTAACCGCCATTATCAACTATCATTGGCCGACTACAGAATCTACTTACAAAAGATATTATCCAGATATAAGAAGATATTTAAGTTTGAACTGGCCTTCCATGCCAAAAATTCTAGGTAGAACTAGTCATTTGGTACTTAAAAAGCTCCAAATTGAATTCGAGCAGAATAGCCCAAGCTGCTTCCAAAAGTACTGCAACTAGTAATATGCGGGTTCAGTTCATGTCTTTCTTATTATCTGTCATCATGTGCTACAAAAAATCACAGTCGTTCATCACAACAAAACAATGAATTAGTGAAATCCATTATATCATATAAATGGATGATGATAAGAATTAATGATTGAAATGTGTATGACACAGACATATAATTTGGTTACAGTAGATTTGAGCTGGTAATATGCCGGCTTTATAAGTGCTGGTCCTGCTCAGACCTATTGCTTGCATGCAAGGCCTTTTATCTTTCAAAATGTTGTGCCCCCTGTTGTTGGAAAATATACAAAACAAAAATGTACAACAGTTTAATTTTCATTGCAGGAATTTATTTAAATTTCCCATTATGTATAAATCCCTGTAAAATTCAAAAAAAAGGACTCTCCAGAAAACTAAATAGTTCGTGCCGCAATGCAATCTACTCAACAAAAATGAAAAATAAAAAAGAATTTAGGTGAATATACTGTCTAATTCTACGTTTGTTAAACTAACTCTACCCTTAAATTCCTTGTGTCTTGCATTGTTATTTCAATCCAAGCAGAACGTAGTAGAGAATCGTTATTGGTATTGCGGCTGCCATGCCAAAAATCACCCTGCAAATTTGACAAATATATCAACATTTTGTACAGCTTTTCAGTATTATTCAGATATTAACTGTGAAATTAGATGACTAGCATACGCTGTGCATAGAATGCCTGCATGACAATTGTACTCCTTGGCGAACACAAATGTAGAAACCGACTGTGGAAGTGCTCCCTGTAAAAAAAAATGTCAGGAATTTTAAAGATGTTTGAAACTTATAAATATTACTAATTAAACTTCTTTGCCGTAGTTTTCATCACCGGCCATGAGTCGAACCATAATAACTTAAGTTTTAAGTTTTTATGTTTCAACTTGTTAAACCGTCGAAATCATAGAAAATTCACACATTTAAATTCAAACTATACTAAAAAATATTGTAAAAAAAATGCTGGATATACGAACTGTACAGGGTTTTCAAGGTCTGTAATTGAAGTTGTATATTACTGCAATGCACAACTGCACAAACACGGCTGTAATTGTGTACAGTGGTGTAGCAGTTCACAAAGATAGAAATTTGGTGACAGCGAGTTTGACGAAGTTTGCAGTAGTTTGAAGAAGCTTGTAGCGACGAAACGAAGTGGTGGAACTTGCTAATTAGATTTTGAAACGATAATAACTTTTGCAATATAGATTTATTTATTTTTCTCGAAATAGCACATACGACGAGAAGAGAGAACCACAGGGTGGATAAGCAATGAGAATAAAAGAACGTGGTTCAGTAGGGTAAAATGCAGGGTTGAACCACTAGTTCGCGATTGAGGTCTAACTAAGTTTCGGATCGAAGTGTCCCACGGTTCAGAGTTATTCTAGGTCTGACCTAGGTCGGTTCCGGTAATGAAAACACAGTTCTTTCAGTATATGTATTACCTGTACAATAGCCACACGCAATAGATCACCTCGAAGACCAATGACAAGAGAAGTAGCTGCAATTATGGCTGGGCTCACCAAGAACCTAATAGCCATAGATATAGCCGCCTCTTTCTTCCCACAAGTTATTATTTTTGGTTGCAAAGATATGAATAGGCCTGTTTTAACATATATATATACCAAGTTATGAGTACTGTTAGTTTTGAATTTCATACAAGAAAAAGGTATAAAGTGTACCTATGCTGAACATAGCCATTCCTAAACCAGTACTGGATAGTATCGTCACACAGCCTTCTATTATCTTCGGCAAATGAATCTTCCACCTAAATACAATGACCTGAAATTTACTTTGTAATATTCCCTAAATGATATAAACATGTCTAGAAAATATATACTTGTTAACCTGAAAGATATGAGTGACCATATTAGCCCAAGTACACTCCCATATATGGTTGGATTTTGAGCAAGTTTCTTTCCCACTGTTGTTAAAATCTTTGTGATTACAGAAACTTGATTTGTGTCACCATTGTCTTTCTCTTGTCTGCCTTTAAGTAGAATATTTAATCAGGCAATCGGTTAACTAAAAAATATGAAATTTTGCCAAAATATGCCAACTTTTGAAAAAAAATTGAGTACTTAAACCGTTTTGAAGAAATATTACATACATAGATTGTTCAAAAGCAGTCTAAATACGAATTTTTTTTTAAAAGTTGGCCTATTTCGGCAAAATCTCCAAAAAAATATATATGGATTTTTGAAAACCAAAGATACAAAAGAAAACTCATTACTCAAATGAAATCTACCATTAAAGACCAAAAAGTTTGTCATCAAACGTTTGCAAGTAACACAATTTATGTAGGCACATAATTTTCTTTTTGAATATTCCAAACAAATTGAGCTGTATTATGTAAGTTTCTTGAGAGAAAATATGCATAGATGTTTCTAAATATTCATGGCAATAATAAATAGTGGACGAGTAATTATAATCTTATCAGTAGAATAGCATTAATGAGATTATATATTATCCAAACATCATTTATTTTCTAAACATGGTTTACTGATTAATGGTGACAAAACGAAAAGTAAATACTCCACAAAATTCATGAGCTTCTCCATCGCTTAACCTTTTTACATGGACAAATCTTTATCCAAGGGCTTCGGAAAAAATGACTTATTTCTAGTTTAAATTTTCATTTGAAAACTTACTATGAAAATAGACATCCTTTTCAATATATAATGTTTATGTATGTGCGTATTTTGAAAATGTCCATGTATAAATTTTTTGTTTTTTAAACATACTTGAGAACTTGGAATTTGCACAAGTACAAATTAAAAATTATTTTTGTGCATTTTTCAAATGCACAAGGGTAAAATGTTGTGGAGTGAAAAACATATTTGTTTTCCAGATAAGTTTCAAATAAAGCCTAAATAAGTTTTATTCTTGAGAGAGTCAAGTATAAAAATTTGTCCTTTTTATATATGAAGTGAAATTCTTTATCAATGATCAGTTAATACTGGTTATTAACATTGTTGATTCCACGACCAAAGGTTTTGAATTTGATTTGTTAATATTTTCCAAGTAATTACATATGCATGAACAAGTACCTGATGGCGAAGAAACTGTATGTTCAATAACAGAATCATCACTTTCACTTCTTGTCACCTTTGAACTCCCATCTCTAGATAAAGGCACAGAATGTTGTTTTTCCAAATCTTAAAAAAAAAAAACTGCGAGATTTCAACCTGTTTAACAGAAGTTTATCATAAAAAGAACAAAAATTTAAAATTACCATCACTTGAAGCAACATTAGACGACTGCTCAACTTTAGCCTTACGATACTCCAACAAAATCAACAGCAAAACAAGCCAAACCACACTTTGCGAAACAACAATCTGCACCATGAGACTAGTGGAGAAGTCGCCATACATAGCCTTGAGAAGCGGCACACCAATCAAAAGAGAATTCGGCAGCGCCGAGATAGAGTAACACGTTATAGACCAATCGAGATCTCCATACTTTGAATAGTTGAACACGACGAGGAGTACTAAAACGATCACTTTGTGAAGGGAGTCCGCTGCTATGAACCGAAAGTTCAAATCGTAGATGTTGTTCGATGATATGAAATGAAATGTGAGAAAAGGAATGGCGAAAGTGGCGACGAATTTGTTGATCCCGGAGCACTGCTCCGGGCTGAAAAGCTTCCACCATTTCACTGATCCGTAGCCGAGCAGTGTTGCTACGTACAAAGGGATGAGAGTCGATAGCACGTCGTATATGCCGCTTCCTTTTATCATTTTTAGTTGTCTGTGTATGGAGAAATGTTGGTATGGAGAAGGTGTTAATAGTGTGAGATCCCCATTTTTAATTGAGAAAAGAGGGGTTACGTGATAAACTATGTGCACATGCAAGGAGAAAGTGTTGATGGAGTATTTTTTTATTTTGAATATTTCTCTCCTTTGTCTGGTTTTTTGCAACGGTGATTATTGACCGAGGCAAAAGGGAAATCAAACCTCCGTTTTCTCTCATGTTAACTCTTTTCTAATATAATGTTTACGACTACTATGACGATCGTCGTGATAATGCAGAATTCAAATCCCTGATAATTTCCTTTAAGTCGGCTGATTTTATTATACTTTCTGATATATGACAATCTACTGAGATAACATGTATTCGACTATGTTATCTTTTATTTCGATTTTCTCTACTCTTATCTTAATAATGATCCATATTTTTCTGAATGCAGTAATTTGAATGATTTGAATTATTTCATTTTTTATTTCTTTGTATGCTTAGTATTAATCTAGTTTTGAGATCCACGTTTGAACTGCATGCAGACGTTTGAATTTCAGCATATGTTGATCTGTGGCTGGCTTACTGGTTTTGTCGTTTAAAATAAAAGTGAGGCATTTGTTAGCGGAGGAAAATTAAAACAAAGAAGAGGGCTTGGTCGTTTTAATTAAAAACGCGAAGTTTTCGCCATTTTATTTTGTTCACACTTATTTTAAAACTAGTCTGGTGGCCACTTTATATTTTATCTAGATGCAGTACATTCGTTTAGTTTAAAAATAAGACAACTGGGTAACTAAACGGTTTTTTTATTTGTTATGGTCTTAGAATGTTAATAACTATATTTTATTAACCTTTGTTGATTTGCACGGGATGGATATCATAGACTTAAAACCAGTGTTTTCATGATCCTACCCTGTCTCGGTCCGACTTCGAATAATGATGAACCTTGGATTACCATGGTGCGGAACTCAATTAGACCTCAATTTTCTATGAACCTTGGTCGGACCTTCAAATCAGCTAGGTCTGTCAACGGATGTTTTCGGATGCGAGTAGTGTCATATCCGCATCTGCATTTGAAATCTTTTTCATATATCGGATATCCGCATCCGCGGATACGGACGGATATCGGATAATTAACATATCCGCTAA
Organism: Allium fistulosum; assembly: GCA_030737815.1. NCBI lineage: Eukaryota > Viridiplantae > Streptophyta > Magnoliopsida > Asparagales > Amaryllidaceae > Allium > Allium fistulosum. The sequence continues at coordinate 681,066,762 of CM060905.1, read as the reverse complement.
CGACCGATATATCAAGAATTCTAAAAAAATTTAGTTTAATATAAATATTTTTCAATCTCATTGATTGTAAAAGTGCTAAAAATTAACAAATATAATAATAATAAATAGTTTCGAGCAGTTAATAAGTATTAAATGCATATGATATAAACTATTAATTTAATAAAATAATAAATAGATATCTTTCATTGAACTAAAATACACATAATTTGAACCCTAATCGTGACCAAAATCGAACGGATAATTTTCAGATGCGGATGTCTTCGTATTCGCATCCGCATCTGTTTTTTCGGATATCGGATATTTATCCGCTTTTCGAATGCGGATGCGGACGGATTTCAGATTTTTCAAAAATGCATTGACAGCCCTAAAACCAGCGGTCCAACCATCAACTTTACTTGATTGAACCATGTTTCTTTTGTTTTTTTCTTACTTTCTTATCGTATAATTCTCTCTCATTTTAATCTTTTGCATTGCTTTGAAGATAAGTAAATGTACATTCTAAGAATCATAATCATTTCAAAATCTAAACTACAAACTCCACCATTTCATTCTTTACTGCTGCAAACTCCTCTAAAACCACTACAAGATTCGTCAAGTTTGTCGTCATTAAAATTCTATCGTTATGCACCACTCTACTGTATACACAGCTGTAGTTGTGCACTGCAACAACACACAAATTCGGTTGCAGACCTTAAAGAACATCGACAACTTTTGTACATAACATTATAATTTCAACATTTCTGCATATAATTTGTAGTTAAACATGCATATTTTTTGAAAAAAGAAATCATGATTCCGACGGTTCGACCGGTTGAACCGTCAAAACCTTAAACCTTCAGTCATAACGGTTCGAGACACATCACAGTCATGAAAACTATGCTTAAAACATATAAAGTTCAGAAGTGGCTTCATTTGGCTACGAAATTATATTTAACCAAGATCACATAAACAGAAGGATAATTTTGCTTAAAATTACAAACTTGTCTTCAGTGTTAATCTTAAGGACAAGAAATTCAAATTTTTAACAAGATCCACACTTCCAGGACATGTATTCACCAACCGCAATCTCTTCATTACGTTTTGCCTTAGTGTGCCTTGCTGGGCCGGTTAATTTGTCCAAGTCTAAGGTATGATACAAGTTTAGATAGCGCACAACATACTGTGTGTCTATATATGTGTGTATATATGTTCATATATATATGAGATATTTTGCACGTGCCGCGCACGTGCATATAACCTCTTTATTAAATTATTAAATTTGAAAATTTTATGTAGTCAAATACAAATAAACTTAAAAATATAAAAAAAAATGTAATTTTTTGCTGGAATAGAGTTTGAACTTGTAACCTTATTTGTGTTTTAAAATTTCCATAGATGTTAATTTATGTTCACAGTGAGATTCGAATTCATGACCTCTTATTTTCATCAAAGCGTATTTTCAAAATTTTATGGTTGGACCAAAAAAATGTGTTTTTATTTCGACTATTAATAAGCATTAATAAAGATTTATAGATTGGTTGATTTATCTAGAAAGATCTTGCATTACCTATTCTAATGCAGCCATATATATTTGACATGCTCTTTGAAGTCCAATTATAATTACATTTGAACAATTCTATTTTATGAATAATTAGAATCAACATCTAGATTTTAACACGGCTAAATTATTTATAGGGAGATTTTATCTCCTAGTTTATTGGGGAGATCATAAAAAATAACAAATTAATTTTTTAAAAATTATATATATATATATATATATATATATATGTGTGTGTGTGTGTGTGTATTTTGAAAAGTTCATGGTCGGACCAAAAGATTTATCTAAAAAGCTATAATAATTAGTAAAGCCGTCGTCGGCCGTCGGACATAAAAAGACGGAGCCGTCGAAAACCGTTGGAAAGAACTTTCTATGACGGTTTTTTTCGACGACAACCAATGGTCGCCAACGGTTCCGAGCCGTCAGAAATACCGTTGTTTCTTGTAGTGTATGGATTTCTAAGCATAATGTCCTTCATCTTTTGATTTTGTGATGCTTAATATTTAGTGATTGGATCCATAAATTGCTTGCAACTGATGACTTGATTGTTGTATATACATAGTAATGATATTAGCCCCGATTTCTGCTTGTAATGTTGAAAGTTCGATCTTCATCTGCTGCACTATGCATGTGAATGTACCCACAGTATGGACTGAGGGCATAGTACATACTCTCTTGGTGTTTACATATATAAAAGATTGGTTCTATGAATTATTATTACTATTATTATTATTATTTTAAATTATTGTATTCAAATTCTATATTTTGATATGTATATGTTGGTCAGTATAACAACTACACAACAGTAAAGTTTATGATGAATTTGTGATAGATTTGCAGTGGATTTGTAATGCATTTGTGACAAATTTGTGAATGATACGACGTCAAGAGATGATTTTTATAGCACTTATTGTCATGATTGAACATGGTATTTCAATCCTTTTGCAACCTGTACATTGAATTGTCATTGCCAATGCAAATAGATTGCAGGTTTGGAGCAAATTCGCAACCGATTTGCAGTTTAAATCCTGGACTCCTTTCTATTGTCAAGTTCTCTGTTAGTTATTAGTTCTTCACAATTAATTTACTTAAACTTTGACTAGTTATTTTCCTGCATTGATGCATTTAAAACTGTGGTATTTGCCAAACAAAAGACGAAGACAACTCTTGCGGAAAAGCTATTGTTCTTTTTGACAGAATTAAACGTTACATCACTCTCAAATTACATGCATACACAAGAAAATTACCGTTTAAGCATTAACACTAACATTTTATTCAAATAACAAATAAGCCAACATAAATCACTCATTGGTAGAACTGATGCCTGCAAACTCCTCTAATGAATCTTCACTTGCAGACCTGGATTTATAGTGCTCGTAAAATTCTCCAAATGTAAAAGTCTTGTACAGTCGACCGTGTTCTTCATCTACAAGCTCGTCAGGTGCATTGATCACCTGCTCCAAATTTGGAAGCACAAACAACGAGTAAATCATTCTGAGTTTGTATCCCTTGAACATCACTTTATGTGGCGGAGCATGAATTCGCCCATTGCTCCAAGCCTGTATATTGTAATAATAATATAAAAAATAACAAATAAATCATTCATCATGATGATAACTATAACAATAGTAATAATAATTTTTATTCGGTTTAAGATAATATCACAATGATCACCGGATTCTATGGTTGGATTTTAAATGAAATATAAAGTCAAAATTAGGGACTGAAATTCGGTATGTAACCGGTTTCAAATTTTAAAGGTCGATTAAAGATTGTTTTTCAGTCTTTTAAGCTGCATTTGTTTAAAGTGCTAAATTACGAATGTTGATTGCTAAATGCTAAGTTCTGAACGTTGATTGCTAAAATCTGAATGCTATATAATCACATATTTATTTGTTTGCATTTTAAACTTTCTGATTAGTATTTAGAAATATGCATCTTTTGACAATAATACCCTTTTTTCATTAGTTGGCCTTTTATATAATAATGATTATTCAAGAATTATTACAATTCAAAATTTAGATATTTTAAGATATAAAAGGCTTTAATTAAGAGAAATTTGAATACTTAAAAATTTAAATTCTAAAACTAAAATTTAAAACACTAGAACTTTCAAATTTGAAAGTTTTAAAAGTTGGAGATTTTAAAAGTTTGAATTTCAAAGACTTGAATTTTCTAAATTTTCAAATCTTGAAAGTTATTTTTAGAATTTGGAATTTATTATTATTTGTAAATGTTACCAAGGGTATGAACAGAAAAATTAACCATTCAACTTTCAAATCCGATTGAACAATTATTTCTGAATAAGTAGTTTAAATCAGAGTAATTTTAAAAAACAAACAACATTAAAAGGTCCGATTATTATTTCAGAAGTTTCATTCAAAACTTCTTACCAAAACAAACACACCCTAAATTTCGAAACTATAAAGACTAAATATTTTAATCTTTGATCATTCATTAATTAAAAACCGAAAGAATTCGGTCTTTAATTTATGTTCATAAACTAGAATTTTTAGTAATAGCATACTGTGAACAAACCTTGGATAACAAGCCAGCAAGAACAACGAACGTATTTTTAGCGGGAGTTACAGCTTGCCACTCACCTTTTCTGGGTTTAACCATCAATCCACTAAGCTGGTTAGTACCTAATATGGTGACAAAGGATGCATCAACATGATCATGAACTCCAAGAGAAAGTTCATCTGACATTGGAGCTGAGAACTTCAGCATTGAGTAGAGAACATTTTGTGTGTTTTCAACGTATGAACCATGGTATTTCTTGACTTGGTAGCTATGAAATACCATCTTGGTTATGATAGTGGATAGGTTTCTCATCTTCTTCCCCATTGTGTTCATTGTTTGGCTGTAACATAATTCATTATAGTAGACACATCCATTAAAATTGTGAACATAGTTGCAAATATTATCAATGATTTTACTTTGTATTCAGATTAGATACTGAGATTTTGATTCATACAGTTCAAAGTGGTCGTAAATCAATTCTTAATCAGATAGTACAAATCTAATCAAAAGAAGTCTAATGGTTGAACTCTGGTTAGTTTAAGTGTGTTTGTTCGTTATTGAGTGTTTGTATCATAGTTTTGATGATCGAATCGTGATGACTCAAGGTTTAACGTTTTGATGATTCAACCCGTTAACCCATCGGAACCATGATTTTTTTGCTAAAAATTTACAGTTTTGAATACATTATATACGCAAAAATACCAAAATAAAAATACTAGATAGACGAACTGTAAAAGATCTTCAACTGACGTTGTATGTTGTTGCAGTGCATAACTCTACCAACACCAGTGCACAACGACAGAAGTTTAGTTACAGTGAACTTGACGTGGAGCTTGCTCTTCAGATTTTGAAAATGACAACTTTTGCAATGTAGAAATTATTTTTGGAAAAGAACATAAGATGAGAATGCGAGAGAATGAGGCGGTGAGAAAGTAAAGGAAATATACGAAAATCGCGGGTCAATGTGTAAAATGGAGGGTAGAAGTACCGGTTCGAAGTTCCGAACCAAAGTCGTCTAAGGTCCAGAGTTATTCGAGATCGGACCGTGGTTCGGTCCGGTTATGAAAACGCTGCTTTATATACTGTAATAAGCATTAAAAAAATCTACTGAGAACAACAGAACAACTCAATACTTGAATAAGGACTTGTAACAAGGAAACAAAGAAAGCCTGTTTACAAGAAAAAGTACCTGAACTTTTCATTGCCATTAGGCCACATGAGCTCAACAAACTTCTTAACAACATCAGTATCATGAGCTTGTACAAATCCTAAAGCTTGCATCAATGGAGAATCCGGGCTCTGACCCGCATACATAGCACCCGTTAATTTCTCTATGTTTTTTTGAGCTTCAACAGGAAGATCGAACAAAGTCTCCATTAATTCAAGCATATTTTCTCCCATCTGACTTGAAATCTCGTCGTATTCTACTAGAAAATATCCTTGATTTTCTAAAGCTTCCCGCATTTGTTTGGAAACTGAGTTGAATTCATTGGGACTATTGGTGATGTTTGTGAGATTAACGTGTAGAGCATCCATGGTTTGACTTTCTTTTTTTTCCCTTTCTTCTTCCTTTTGCTTTTCGTTTGGATTTGTAGATGTTGATCTTTTAGCTGTGTTTTATAGAGGAAAGGGAGGAGACTGTTGAGTGAGGTCTTGAATAAGTACATGTGCACTTTTTTGAAAGAAGGGGAAAATGGCCTTTCATTTTAATACTCTGATATGATTTATGCTGAAGTACAAGTCTAAATGAATTGAAAGTTGGATAACCACACTTTATAACCTGGAAAGAGTTGATAGCTGGAATTGATTTAGGAACCGTGAATTTCAGTATTAACGAGCGAATTATTATTTTTAGTTTTAGTTGTTGTTATTAGTACGAGTATATGTCACGTCCAGATGGATTTTTATTTGCACCTGTGTAAGTAGGTTTGTACATGTGTGCATGCATTTTTATCCGCTATTTTTTTATTTGGACCGCAGTAACTTCTTCATACTAACTCAGAATCAGATGAAACTTCGACCGATGAACTCCCATTTAAATTACGGACAATATGAAACACTTGGTTACTTCAGCTTATGAACGTATATTGTAGTTCTCTATGGTAATTAATTGTTACTTAGAAAATAACATGCTACATCCCCATATTTGAACTCCACGTAGGCAGAAACCGATATTTTATTGTTCAGAAAATAACAGGCTATTTCTCCATATTTGAACTCCGTCTAGGCAAAAGCCATAATTTTTTTTCTTACTGCGGTAACTTCTTTAAACTAACTCAGAATCCGGCGAGACTTCGACCAATGAACTCCCACCTAAATTAAGTATAGAATGGAACACTTGGATACTTTAGCTTATAAATGTATACTGTAATTCTTCATGGTGATTAACAATTGTACTTAGAAAATAACAGTCTACATCCCTATATTTGAACTCCACCTAGGAAGAAGCCGATATTTTTTGTTCAAACTGCAGTAACTTCTTCGTACTAACTCGGAATCTGGCGAGACTTCGACTGATGCACTCTCACCTAAATTACGAACAATATGCAACAGTAAAATACTTTATCTCTTGAATGCACATTGAAGTTCTCCATGGTGACTAAGAGTTGTACTTAGAAAATAACAGGCTACATTCTCATATTTGAACTCCTGTTGGAACTGGACCAGTCCGCAGCGAAAGAAATGGGTGAATTTCATAAAATTTACCATTTTGGATCATTAACGAGCCTATGAAGTCTAAATGCATTTAGATCTTATCTAAATTTTATTTAAATAAAATCAATATTTTATTTAATTTGGTAAAAAAAAATTCAATAGAGTTTGAATATTATATAAATTTATGTGAATGAGTGTACCAAATACACCTATGTATGTAGTAGTTACTTATTGAAATAAATATGAGAAAGTAACATTTAGTTTCCTTCTCTAATAGTTATGTAATTAATTAAGAAAGTAAACAACATTAATTGGGGAGAGAGAAACATTATATTTCTCTATCTATGATTAGATTGATAATATGTTAAATAAACATGTTAACATTTCAATTGAATGTTTTATTAGAAAAACATTAATTCAATTTAATTTGATTAACTGCAAATGATTATGAGCACATCACATGCGCCTATGTGTATAGTGTAAGTGCAACATATAAAAGTGTACAACGTTGATGTAAATATTGTTTAAGTCTTGGGATTTACACCATAATGGACACATTTCCCATCAATATATGCCTTTGTTGTTTTAAAAATGAATTGGTTTATTTATTTATTAATATAGAATACATACACACACACACACACACACACATATATATATATATATATATATTCACACACACTATATATATACATATACAATTAATGTTTAGCTTAACGATTCAAATAAAATAGATTTCATTTCAATTACAAGCAGTAAATCAAAGAATATTAAGATTAACAAATAGTTTGAAACTCTTATGAAAATAATCCTTCCTTTTAAGCAAAGATTTAATTTTTAATTAAATGGAGTTGCAAAATTATGGAATATATCATTGATTTAACGTTTTCCTTTTTCTTTTAGAAAGAAGAGTTTATTATAGAGTGATTCGAAACATGATATTTGACAAATCTATTAGTTGGATGATAATATTACCGAGTTTTACTTACATAAAAACCCATGTCTAAATATTCAACTGTAAACCTTTTGATATGAAAAACTGAATTATGAATATAAAAATCCAAAGTTCAATTATGTTTTTTTAAAAACAAAATCAAACAACATAGGCATATATAGATTTGAAATAAGAAGACTTAGATTTAGAATACCAAACATTGTAAACAATCACATAAAGTACGTAAAATAAAATTAAGAAGGTCGATATTTAGGTTAAATTAACTAATCATACATCAGAGAGAATATGAGATGCTATAATTCATAACAAAATAGCAACGAACAAAAGAAAACATTCTATGTAACAATATAGAACAATTGATTCAAGCAAGGGATGAGAGATATTCAAATCAAGATTCAAACTCACAAGAATGAACAGAAGGGAAAGATAGAGATTAAGAAAAAATTATAAGATATGTAAATATCAAATTATACACACATATAATTACATTAGAATGAAGCATGTAGAAACACCTTGAATGATAGAAGAATACCTAGATTTTGATTGATCACTCTCTAGATTCGATAAACCTTGCCCTTCATCACATATTAATTTGCGGCTTCTCCTCAGATTTCAAAAAATCATCATCCCACTTTGCAAGAGAAGAATGAACCACTTTTTATAATTTAGTTTGATGTTGATTTGAATTTGTTTTGATGCTTTTTCTTGTAGATGAAGTTTCAGCCATGAATGAATGATAGAGAAGAGGAAGAAAAAAGTAAAATTCATGTTTTGTTCTATGTGCTTTCAAAAATGAGGAGGTTTTGTTTTTAATAGAATTAATGGAACCTTTTCCTATTCTTTTATTAAAAATTCCTCCTTTATTTCCTCTTTTTAAATTTCAATGAACCTCATTAATTGATTTCCTTCTCTTACATTATATAGCTGATCCAAACACATTCCAAATATGCAACTTTTCAAATAAAAGAAAACAATTTTTATGTAATTATTTTATTATTTAAAACTTGTTTAAAATTATACCGATATCGCATATCGATATATGTAAATATAACTTTTATATATGCATTAAATAATTACCAACAACATTCAAAACATCGAATAAATTAATAATAATTAATATTTCATAGATATTAATTAATTTAATCAATTTATGACATTTTACATATTAATTAAACTGTGTGGTTTTTGGAGAAATCACAAATGCGGTTGTGGGACTCAGAGGTATGAATTCAATCAGTGACTAATATTAAATAATTCAAATATTAATGTTCGCACGTCACTTAGCAGGTGGCGTGACATTTTTGCAAAATTCATTGCTTACAGGTCTTTTTGGTAGAATAAAATTTCACAAACACTTAAGCAGTACCTTTTAGTGATAATTATTTACACCAATTCTCTTCGTCAAAATTATATCACTTTGGATTTATGGAATTTGGTAATGGTCAAAACTCCAATATCATCCACATTAAACTTTATAGTCCAAACAAAAGTCCTTGGTTCAATAATAACAATTATTATCAACCGAAATGCTCTGGCCAGAGACTTGATTTTGAGTTGACTTAAGTTGACCTGATACTAGCCTCATATAACCGAGGAGATGAATCCTCTCTTGAATGGTGTTTTACTTCCAATGCTTCCACTCGACCCAACTATAGTCGTTAGATGGACGATATGCCATGATTTAATAATAATCAAAGCTGAGCTCCTACATTGAAGATCAATAGTATTCTCAAGTCGAGAGAACTGTGTAAACTAGTCACATCGATATTTTCTACTTGACCTTAGTTATGTTAACCAACGGAAAATTATCGAGTGAGTCATTCCATGGTTATCTAATAACTATCAATACGTAACCCCTTGCTGCTCCTCGCAGTCATGATTAATACACTGCCCAATATTTGGAGAGCGTTCTGTAATCTAGTCTCAACGGATGTATCGATATTCTGTTTTGATATATCTTAACTACGAATATTTAATATGGTATATTTGCTTCATTGTGATAAATTAACAGTTACAACATTTTGTAACTACTATCACAAAATATACCATTTATGGATTTTTCTACTAAATATACATTTGATTAAATTAATTAATTAATATAACCACAATATATTAAGTATATAATAGAAAGAAAACGCCTTTATTTCGAACAAGATTGGTCAACGAGTTAGATATATGTAATAGATTACATAATTGCCCCTAGAGCATACCCTACCTCTATCAATCTCCCACTTGCACTTGGGGTCAATTATGTAATCTTATCCCAACTTCTCCAATAAGTTTCTCAAAACCAATCGTGTCAGTCCCTTTGTGAATGTGTATGCTATTATGTTTCAATTATTTTCTATGTCAATCAACTCTCTCCGACGGTGGTAAACTACTTTATCATGTGGAACAATTCAGAGTATGTCTCTCAACCTCTAGTGAGCTCTAAGTTCTATTATGAACCATATCGCGACATTGTTATCATATAACAATGTTATAAAATTCTCAACGTTTGAAACCAGCTCGGTTATAAATTTGTGCACTTATAATTTTATATACATTATTTTTACTGCGGTAATATTCAAGGCGATGTACTTAGCCTTTTCATTGAATCAATCATGGTCTTTCATTTGGAACATTTCCAACTAAAGATTCTTAACTTGAATTTATTATTGACATACTATACTCATATCACTTATGAAGTTTGAGTCTGAACACTCCTTCATAAGGTGTTTTTGTTTCTGTAAATAATTCTCTAGTATTTCATAAATACATGAGAATACTTCAAACAACCATTTAGTGATATCATTTTGGATTTGATATTTGCTTCACGTATCAAATATACAAAAAAATCACGATCTCGTAGACAACATAACATGTATGATAATTCCTATTGCCAACGCATAAGGAACTCATCTCATATGTTCCATATTAAATAATTTAATAAGTTGTCTTTGCATATCAATTTGGGACATTTCCAATATCTTTAATACTCGCTATAAAAGACATCGTTTACAATCCAAAATTGAGCATTAAAACAACTAAGGTTGATTTAACACGAGTACATCATTTAAAATCAACAACGTGTTTTTCACTTATAGTTTAGAAATATCAATGTACCATTTAACAATCTTTCTTATGAACACATGCTTCCTCTGAATTTTGATTGATGGTCAAACTATTTGATATTTCTATCAAAATATTTTTTTAATTTTGATGCTTATAAAATGATACTTACTATCATTTCTTAGATCATATCCAAAGACTCACAAACTCAATATCGCTCCCAATGACTTCGAGACATTTTTGATTATTATGTGTAAATAGTTTACTCTAAATTGTTATTTAGAATTTTCTATTTCAATACATATGTACCAAAACACTAGGATTATCAAGCGATAATTTCGTGAGTAAATCCGAATTGACTTGAACATGTTGAATATCGAATCCATTACGCTAATTTCAACAATTGAAATTTGTAATATTATTCTTATTAACATTTCTCATTTAATTCCAATTGCATTAGTCTTACTCATCAAGACACGGTCGTGATCGATGGATCATATCCCTCCAAATACGACCACCAAAATCAATATTTTGATAGTGTTCTTGAAATTCTTTCGGATTTGCACATCATACCATATAGAGTCAACACTCTCAATGGTTTAATAAAACAACATAGGATTATATATTTTCGACATTAATAAGAAACTCATAGTTTCTCTTCAATGTGCGAGAATACTTATTAAACACTCTAATGTGTTATGTTCGTTTAGTTTAGTTGATTTCATGTCATCTCATCTAATCATTTTTATCTATGGATCGTACCCAATTCCATTTTACTACAAGTAATTCCTCAAGGAAATTTCTTCACAATGAAGTTGGTATTTTCTTAAAACAACAATTGTTTCTCAGTGCAATAGAATATGTATTCATAAATGTTTTATGAATTTCTTTATTTATAAAACTGATTTGGGTTTAGTAGTTTACAAAACTAATGTTCAAAACATAAATATGCCATCCAATGACAGTCTTACAAAAATTCTTTTGGGGAGATTTATACAAGATCTCTTACGAACAATTATTACGTGCAATCTTTCGACTCGCACTATCTGCCAACTGCTTGGCCTAGGATATGTTAGAGTTTCTTATAACCCTCATCTTGTATGATTTTATAAACTGTTATTTAGATGAAATAATATTGACCTTCTGTACTACTCTTAAGTACATGACATTATAGAAAGAAACTAACTCAACTTCACTCACAATTAATCACACATTTTCCAACAAAGTTCGATCCTTATCGATGCATCATTATGTATCACATGAAGGAGTGACTTTCCATATTGAATCGTTATTCATTTTTAGGTAGTTTGGAAAATTTTCAAATATACTCGCTCATTCGATCAAATCGAATCATTTTTATTGCATGTTATTCTATTCACTTCTGTTTTATACTCTGTGAGTTTATCATAGACATACTACATCTGTATCAAATACACACGTCTATGTCGATGATAACTCATCGGTGAATATGATGAAGTATGTGGAACCGTTTTCGTATTAATAGACTTATGATTGCATATATCTATATGTATCAATTCGAAGGGTTCAACTCTTATGATGCTCCCACTGAATGGGTGCATAGCCCTTAATTGTTTGATATGTAATTAACCTGTATCACATGATTCATAATCATATAATAAAATTATTTCGCAAAACTATGGCTTAGTCTATAATTTCAAAATAACTGTAAATAATATTAGATACTTTTGTATTTTTCAATGCATCACTTTTGTTATTAAAAAAATTACCACATTATAGTTTTATTTCATAAAGATACTCATAATATTCATATTGAAATATAGTTGTCTTTTTTTTAGTCGATATCGAAAAATAATCATTATTTCATAAATAATGTATGGTAAGTTTTACAAAAACAACTTTCGTACTATGATGCAACTAATAAGTGCTATATGGCATGCTCCCACTACTTCCACCATTACTGTAATAGCGTACTAAATTCGAAGGTCCACCATACACTTAATATAATTTGTTTATTTCATACACTGCTACTATGTATAGTAGAGAGTTCGTTGATCAAATATCTTGAGCTCAAAGAAATAAATCTCATAGAAAACAATTTTCTATATGAAAATACATTTCGGAATAGAAATAATATTTCTTATTCCAATATTAAGTATTAATTATTATTACAATTCTCGTTTCTAATGTTTCTCTATGAAGCAGAAGTGACCATTCATTCACTTCATCCCAACTGTACCTTGAATTGCATCTATTTTTATACATTCGTTTTCCTTCAAATGGCCAAACTATACAAAAGAAAACCTTACTACAATATCATAACAAACTCTTTACAAAAGCGCGTTTGATTATCCTTAACATTTAAGGACATCAAATATGTTGCACTTTACGTAACTGATCAAAATGACATTTCAACAGATCGAGTTCTTAGATCTATCTTGTAGTTTTTGGTCTTCTGTTACACTAACACAATATGATCCTATCTGTAATCAATCAAGTTGAATACACGATCTCAAAATACTGTTTATTGGTTTATTTCCAATGAACTATATTCATTGAAGTATCGTACATTACGAACTGTGACCGTTCGTCATATAACATTTATAAATAATAGTATCTGGATCATATATCCATAGTCTTTTATTGCTTTTAGAGTTTGAAACTCATAGAGTGCAATACATGGTCTCAAGCAAATAAGCACATAAGCGACCATTTTATGAATGTATTAAGTATTTGTAAAAATTAGACACTTGCATGGGTATAGAAAACATTAACTTGCAGTAGGCATTTAATAGCGGGTATTATATTTTCTTTTGTCAACTTTCAATTCAGTTCGTTTGTATATGTTAATTGACAAACATTTTATCAATCATATTAAATGCACAAATTTACTACTGTAGATAATTATAATATTATTTAGCATATGTTCTTACAATATTAGAAAAGTTAAATGTTATCATTTCGTTCTTCTAATAAGGCTCCCATTAATCTTTTATGTTTCTCCAAACCCTAGATGAAATATAGAAGTCTTTCGACTTCACTGGTGGGTGTTAGGACTCGTCTTTCTTGGTATTCTGACATTGAGTTTGCTCAATAAATCATAACCCCACAAATGATGGATAACTCCTTATCGGTTGTATCACATACAACTCCTAATCTATTTTTCCTTGTCCTAATCTCATTTTGACCTTGAGTTTGCTCAACAAATCGAAAAAGATTATTCACTCCTACCTACCACATCGCGACAGCCTAAGTATAGTATATGTACTTGAGGTTGCTCAACAAATACATCTAATTATCTTACCTTATCTATTCAATATATTAATAATACTACACATAAGATCCCTAGCTTGAGTTTGCTCAACAACTAAGGAGTATGCATGTAATTTATTAATACATATATGATAGAGGAAAACATTATATTGAAGATTCATAATCTTCAGCATATTATATTGAGTGATATCGACTTATGGAATAATGTATTTCTTATGAAATACGCTTGTGATTCAAATGTCAGACATATCAGAAATCACAGTATATGTACACTTACGTATGTATTTATTCCTTAAGTCTATTTGGGTTTCTTTAATGTTCCACCTTTAGTTTATACACTCATATTATATAAGTTTCATTATTATATAACTTTTATATTTTAATTAACTGATAAAATAATCTTACATATAACATTTTATTAATTAAATCTTATTTAATTAATTTTAATTAATTAACCCTTTAATTAATTTTAAATTAGTATTCTAATACAACTTTTATATTGGACATATCTACTATAACCGTTGTAGTAAGACACATATACCTTATATATATGCATATTTTTAGTCAATTAACTAACCTTAAATTAATGTAATAATTAAACAATTTTACTTAAATTAAATTAATTTCGAAAATTTATCTTATAAACTTACATGCATGCTTATGTTATCTTAAACACTTTGAAATAACATAACATATATCAACATATATAATACATGCATATAAGTATTAATTAATTAACCCACTTAACTAATTTATATTATTAATCTTATTAATAATTTTAAATTTCGAAATTAATATTTACATAGTTTCAAACATTTCGAACTTTTTGTTACATTTTCAATCATTTTGAAAATTTATGTTATATTATAACATTTTATAATAAACATGTTTTGTTTTAAATTTTACTTTTAAATTTAAGATCTTGTCTTAATTTTAAAAACTATTTTGAAAATTAGCCCAAGGCTCAATTAAATTAGGCCTTTTCTGTTAGGGGTAACCTTTAGGCTTACTCCACCTTTCAGGCCAGGCTGATAACCAAGTAGGACATGGTACTTGATTATCCAATTTCAATCCTAGACGTCACCTTTCTAGACATCGTACTTAGTGAGCAAGCTTAATTAGTTAGCCCTAACATGACTAATTTAGAACACATAGGTTATTAGGCTTTGATACCATTATTGGAACTGGGTCATCCCACAGCGAAAGAAATGAGTGAATTTCAAAAAAATTACCATTTTGGATCATTAACGGGCTTATGAAGTCTAAATTTTCTTTTAAATAAAACCAATATTTTATTTTATTTGGTAAAAATATTTCAAAAGGGTTTGAATATAATATAAATTTATATGAATGGGTGTATCAAATACACTCATGTGTGTAGTAGTTACTTGTTAAAATAAATGTTAGAAAGTAACCTTTAGTTTCCTTCTCTAACAGTTATGCAATTAATTAAGAAAACAAACAACATTAATTGAAGAGAGAGAAACATCATATTTCTCTATCTCTGATTAGATTGATAATATGTTAAATAAACATGTTAACATTTCAATTGAATGTTTTACTAGGAAAGCATTAACTCAGTTTAATCTGATTAATTGCAAATGATTATGAGCACATCACATGCGCCCATACGTATAATGTAAGTGCAACATATAAAAGTGTTTAATGTAAACATTGCTTAAGTGTTGAGATTTACACCACAATGGACACATTTCTCATCTATATATGCCTTTATTGCCTTAAATATGAACGGTTTTATTTATTTATTAATATATAAATACATATATATTCACACACACACACACACACACTGTGTATATATATACACACACATATACAATTCATGTTTAGCATAACGGTTCAAATAAAATAAGTTTTATTTCAATTACAAGCAGTAAATCAAAGAATATTAATGTGATGCCCCACCTTTATGCTCACACTAGCCAAGAACAATACTGGGTAATGCTGTCGACTAGCACGAAGAATAAGGCTGTTGAGGAGCGACCATCTGTGTAATTGCCTTGTGCGAGTACCGATATGTCAGATAGTATAACATGCATTTTATTTCAAGAGGAAATCCAACATACCGAAACAAACTCAAAGCTACCACACAGTGGCTAAGTGGTCCTTCGAAAACAAATATAGAAATAAACATAACACAAATCAGTCACAGACATTCATATCACAAAGGCGGAATCAGATATGAATATATCACATAAGAGTGTACATCAAAGTAGTGGTCAATCTAGATCCACTACATCACAAAATGATAGATACAAGTGCCAGACAAAAGAATAATTATACATCAAGGAGTCTATATCTCGAATGTATAACAACAAAAACTACAAATGTAATGTAGTTAGGAAAAAGACAGAAGATGATCCCAGATAAGGAGTCAAGCGGAAGCACCTGCAACATCTAGGTCTGACCCGAGTATTATTTAATAAGAAAATAATAAACGGATCAGTCTAGCTATAAATATCAGATAAAGAAATGAGATATAAGCAGAGATATACTAAGAACGTATGACAACAATAATGTCATACCAGGACAAATATGATTTAAACAACAACAAAATCATACAATATTTCAAAAATCTCAAAGCACCAAAAAGAATATCATATTCTTTATTTTATTCACCAAGCTACAAATATTGACAAACATATTAATGCCAATCGCAAAAGTTGGTGAAACACAAATTCTAGAAGTTATCAATTAGAAATCCAGAAATCACAAAGGGGGGAGGCCTATCACAAATGGGAGCATGAAAACTCACCAACACGTGTATCACAAACGGAACGCTATTCCATGGTCGCTAACCATAAATTTTGAGCCGAAGCTCCACAAACGGTCCGAAGACCACGGGTCCCTACCCCGCCAAATTGAACCGAAGTTCCACAAACGGGGATTGTAGTCCCCAAACAAACAAATAGACATCGCACATCGCTAGTCTAAATCACAAAATGATCATCATCGATCAACAAAAGTGTCGATTACACTAAGCTAGTAAATATATGAGTTTAGCTTCATGTCCCATAACCACTAGCTTAACTTAAATATTTACGAACAAATTGTAGATTTTCACTCGAAAATTGTCACAAGATTTTCAATCGAACAAGTCCATAAATTAATCGACGAAGTAAACGCAAGCGTTTCATACCACTTGTTTTGCTAAGCCGTTTAATTAGATTTTCTCATACGAATGAGGTAAAGGTTTGCATATACTAATAGATTAGAAAACGGTTTTTAGAAATGAGCTTTGTATTAAAAATAGAGTTGAAATCATCTTTGTAAAAGGGTTTGAATATTTACTACTAGTATAGAAACCTTTGTAATTTGAAGTGACAAGTCACAGAAATGATTGTAGAAACAATCGATCATCAAAAATTCACATACGAAGACGTGAATCAAATCCAGAGAAATCGATACTGAATCCATCAAAAATGGACAACCACAAAAATCCCGAAAAAGAAGTCATCAGAGTAGATAATAAATGATAACAACAAATCGGATAATCACGAATCGATAAAAACTGGAAATCAAAGCAAAATAAGCAAGTAGGCTGAGATAATCAGGTCAGTCGACTGAACCAGGTGGTCAGTCGACTGACACAGGGATACGAATTTTGTATCCCCAGGGTCAGTCGACTGACCCAGATGGTCAGTCGACTGATACAGACCCAAGCATTTTCCTGGGTCTGGTTCAGTCGACTGAACCACTGGTATCAGTCGACTGAACCTGCTTCTAAGCAATTTTGATATTCTGGTTCAGTCGACTGAACCCCTAGTTCAGTCGACCGAACCTGCTTCAGAAGCACATTCAGCCTAGCCCCCTTTGGGGCAAATTATATAACACGGATGGAAGCGGACGAACGAGCAACTACGGCTGAGGATTTACGCCAAACGACTACCCAGCCTTGTATGGCCCTCCGGAACGCTCCACTAACGTGTTCAAACATCAAAGATTGGATTTTTACAAAAATTGGATTCCAAAAACCAAAAATTGAACAATTCACCAAATCGATCCAATTCGAAAGCAAATGTACATAAATAAGTGTTAGGAATTCATACCCAACAACAACGATATCTATAGAAATAGATGTGAGTTCAAAAAATCACATTTAAACCCAAAAAAGATGAAGAAGAAGCTTGAAAGCAAAGGAAGATCAGCTACTCTACCACTTCAACTCTAGAAGCTCCAATCTAAGTCTAGAAGCAATAATTTCCCAAATTAGGTTATAGGAAATTTCTGAAATTAGTGAGAGATGGAGATGGATAAGAAGAAGATGATGCTTACCTTAGCTTCTCTTTGAATTTGGAGCAAGAATTTGTGTTTGCAAAGAAGATTAGGGCTTAGGAATTCTAATTCTTTTTCTCTTCCCCCATTTTTCTAAAGCTTGAGTGTTAGGAATATTATGAAGGAGTGAAGAGGAGTGGAGTGGAGTTGGGTTGATATGTTGGGTTAATGGGCTGAAACCCAAAGCCCTAAATGAAAACATCAAAATTTTACTCAACTCCAAACATATCGATGTTTATACTCAAAAAAGTTGTAAACGCCATTTTGGACTCAATGGAGGTGGTCTCGAGTCCCAATTCGACTGTTTACAAAAAGTAGCTTTTCGGACTTTAATCCGATTAACGATTCTATATTTAAATAAAATATTTAATTATTCAATCGTAAAATATGCGGGTTGTTACAGACTCCCCTCCTTAAAGAAATTGCATCCTCGTAATCTTTTAAGAAATAAATAAGAAGTAACAACAACAAAAGCATATCAACACAAAAAGAAGAAATTTGAAATAAGAAGTTCACCCCTTAAGGAGCATGAGAGAGCAAGTACGGATGTGTTCGCTCGATGAATTCTCTGGATTCCCAAGAGCAATCCTTAGGATTTGAGGACCATTGAACTTTCACAAGAGGAACATCTTTATTTCGAAGGCGTTTAACCTCCGAAGCAATGATTCGAATAGGATGTTGCTCATAAGTCAAATTAGGCGAAACTTCAATTTCTTCAATAACACCGGGCTCAAGAATAGAATCGGAATCTTGAAGGCATTTCCGTAGTTGAGAGACGTGGAATACGTCATGAATAGCAGAAAACTGAGCCGGTAATAAAAGGCGATAAGCCACGGAACCAATGCGTTCGGTGATGGGAAATGGGCCAATATATCGAGGTGCTAGTTTTCCCGATCGACTGAAACGCACAACACCCTTCATAGGTTAAACATGAATGAACACAAAATCTCCCACAGAAAATTCTAATTTCCTTCTTCGATTATCGGCATAGGATTTTTGTCTACTTTGAGCTTCTTTCATCCTATGACGAATAAGGTCAATCTTTTCTGTGGCATCACGAATAAAATCTGGGCCTAAAACCAGCTTCTCACCGGCTTCAAGCCAACACGAAGGAGATCGGCATGGCCTTCCGTAGAGTGCCTCGAAAGGTGCCATACCAATACTAGATTGGAAGCTATTATTGTAGGAAAATTCAACAAGAGAAATGTGGTCTTCCCAGCTTCCACTAAAATCGAGAACACATACACGAAGAAGATCTTCAAGAGTTTGATTCACCCGCTCGGTTTGTCCATCGGACTGAGGATGATAAGCGGTGCTAAAATTAAGCTTCATTCCCAAAGCTTTTTGAAGACCAATAATATTTGGCATAATAAGTCTACCAAATTTTTGAATACCGCCACGAGCATCAATATCAAAGTCTTTCAAACCTTCAATATCAATTTTATCCCTACAACTTTGGCTAAGATGAACCAATTCGGGATCATGCCTTTGAGCTTCAAGAATGTGGTCTAAAAGAGAAGGATGAGCCTCAAGGCTACATAAAACAATAGATGAACATAAATCGGATTCACGATCTCGAATCTCACAAGTGGATTAAGTCTCGAGATCATTCCATTTGGATATCATCATGGAAACAACCGCTTGTTGCTTACGACTAAGGGCATCGGCAACACGATTTCCTTTTCCGGGAGTATAAAGAATATCAAGATCATAAGATGCAAGGAACTCGAGCCAACGTTGTTGACGCAAATTAAGTTCCTTTTGAGAAAATAAATACTTCAATGATATATGATCGGTGTAGAGAACAAATTTCTCTCCCAAAAGATAATGTCGCCAAATTCTAAGGGCGAAAACAATAGCCGCGAGCTCTAAATCATGAGTGGCATATCTAGTCTCGGCGGGCTTTAATTGCCTAGATGCATAAGTAATAACACGTTCCCTTTGCATGAGAACGGCACCCAAACCAATACGACTAGCATCGGTGTAAACAATAAAATCTTGGTTCCCTTCGGAAATCACAAGAATAGGAGCCATAGAAAGAAGTTCTTTTAGTTTCTGAAAAGCAGCTTCACATTTGTCTAACCAAATGTATTTAACTCCCTTCTTTGTCAAATTAGTAAGAGGTACAGAAAACTTAGAAAAGTCTTTTATGAACCGACGGTAATAGCCCGCCAATTCGAGAAAGCTACGAATTTCCGTCACACTCTCCGGTCTCTTCTTATTTTGAATCGCTTCAATCTTTGAAGGATCCACGGAAATTCCGGATTCAGAAATAATATGCCCCAAAAATTTCACACAAGATTGCCAAAAGTGGCATTTTGAAAATTTTGCTTTCAATCGGTTGCTCCTAAGAGTTTCCAGCACAATCCGAAGATGTTTTTCATGCTCCTCTTCGGTTTTAGAATAAATCAGAATATCATCGATAAAGATGAGAAACAATCGATCGAGGAAATCTTTGAAAACTCGATTCATAAGGTCGACGAAATAAGCTGGAGCATTTGTCAAACCAAATGGCATAACAAGCCATTCATAAGATCCATAACGAGTACGGAACTATGTCAAAGGAATGTTATCCTCTGCAATACGAAGCTGATGAAAACTGGTTGCTAAGTCTAACTGTGAAAAGACTTTAGCACCACTAAGTTGATCGAATAAATCATCAATCCGAGGTAAGGGATATTTATTCTTGATGGTGAGATCGTTAAGCTTGCGGTAGTCAACGCAAAGCCTAAGTGTACCTCATATTTCTTCACAAAGATAGCCGAAGCTCCCCAAGGAGAGGAACTAGAACGAATAAACTCCTTGGCTTCCAATTCGGATAATTATTTACACATCTCTTCATTTTCCTTATTGGACATACGATAATGAGGACGAGTAATAGGTAGAGCTCTAGGGATTAGATTAATTCTGAACTCAATTGCTCGCTTAGGTGGTAATCCTAAAACGGGCTCGAATATGTCGGGAAATTCACAAACAATGTGAATAAGAGAAATAACATCTTCATCATCATCATTATCGTCATCATGAGGATTTAGAGAGTACAAGGATGCCTTCGAATCGGAATCTGAATCTTTCAGAACAAGAGAAATCTGTTTAACAGATTGAGGATGCCGAAGATATATCGTCCGCTCAGGACATAGGATATGGGCTTCATAATGGTTAAGCCAATCCATTCCCAAAATCATTCCGAAACCTAAATAACGCATAACATGCAAATCGGCACGGAAAGAGTAATCACATAAAATAATTTCAACATCTTTACAAAGTAAACTGAGTGTTGCGGATCCACCGACCGGATTTGCAATTCTCAAAGAAGTCATCAAGCCAATAACATTCAAAGACAAAGCATCAACAAGTTCTTTTGATATAAAAGAGTGAGATGCACCCGTATCAAAAAGAACTCGAATAGGAAGATCACGAAATATAATAATACCATCAAGGATAGAATGAGAAATACCTTGACCACGAGAAGTGTTAGAATGGGTTTGTACAACATTTAGCTTGCCCTCCTTCTTGCCTTGAAGTTTGGGACACAAAGATATAGTATGACCCGAACTCTTGCAATAGCGGCAAGAAATAGACTTTGGACACTTGTTTGCATAGTGGTCCTTAGAACCACAATTGTAACATTCTCCTCGACGAGAGTTGGGAGTATTTGCTACCGAAGTCGTTTGCTTCCCTTTCTTGTTGGGATTAGGCTTGAATTTAAAAGGTCTCTTCTTGTTGATGTTTGGTTTAACCTCAGCATCACTATCTTTATCAGCCTCTTCGAGTCGAAGAGCAATATCAACAAGTTGATCAAAAGAAACTTCTAATTTCAGAAGTAATGGCTTTTTGAGGCTCTTGTTCAAGCCATACACAAATCTCTTATTTTTCTTCAATGGGGTATTAATATACTCGACCCCATATTTAGACAGAGATTCGAAAGAAGCGACGTAGTCCGTCACAGAAGATTCACCTTGAACAAGGTCAATAAATCGACGAGCTAAAAATACTTTCTCAACTTCCGGCACAAATTTCAACTCGAACCTTTCCCGGAATTGCTCCCAAGTAAGGTCTGCTTCAATGATTTCAGAGATCAAAAGCTCGTACTAGTCTAATGCTCTTTCTTGGAGCATACTAGAAGCCACTTGTACTCGATGGAGATCATTAAGATTCATGCGAGAAAAGATGCGGTCGCATGTTCGAAGCCAAGCCTGGACTTCTATAACGCTCACGGAACCTTTGAATGGATTTCCACCCAAATTGGTGTAATCACTGCACAAGCGTGCAAACCCAGATTTAGAATGTGTGGGCTCAGGAATAGGTCCGGCAGCTTGATCATTTCTCACAAGGTCTAGAAGTTGCTGAGCAGACATAAATACTCCATCCTGAGGAGTAGCACTAGATTGACCAGCGCTGGGATGGCCTGGTCTAACCATTTCTCTTCTTTAAGAAAGAAAGAAAAGAAGAAAAAGGTTATTCACAAAATGAATATCAAACAAAGTTGATGGATAAAACAAGGTATCATAAAGAATGTAGGATATAACGGTTCGAAGACTCGAATTAAATCCTATAGCACGATTCCTAAGGAAGACTTAGGACAATGATCCTTGCTAGATTATTCTACATTGTTCCGAAGTTTGGCTCTGATACCAAGCTGTGACGCCCCACCTCTATGCTCACGCTAGCCAAGAACACTACTGGGTAATGCTGTCGATTAGCACGAAGAATAAGGCTGTTGAGGAGCGACCATCTGTGTAATTGCCTTGCGCGAGTACCGATACGTCAGATAGTATAACATGCATTTTATTTCAAGAGGAAATCCGACATACCGACACAAACTCAAAGCTACCACACAGTGGCTAAGTGGTCCTTCGGAAACAAATATAGAAATAAACATAACACAAATCAGTCACAGACATTCATATCACAAAGGCGGAATCAGATATGAATATATCACATAAGAGTGTACATCAAAGTAGTGGTCAATCTAGATCCACTACATCACAAAATGATAGATACAAGTGCCAAACAAAAGAATAATTATACATCAAGGAGTCTATATCTCGAATGTATAACAACAAAAACTACAAATGTAATGTAGTTAGGCAAAAGTCAGAAGATGATCCCAGATAAGGAGTCAAGCCGAAGCACCTGAAACATCTCGGTCTGACCCGAGTATTATTTAATAAGAAAATAATAAACGGATCAGTCTAGCTATAAATATCAGATAAAGAAATGAGATATAAGCAGAGATATACTAAGAACGTATGATAACAATAATGCCATACCAGGACAAATATGATTTAAACAACAACAAAATCATACAATATCTCAAAAATCTCAAAGCACCAAAAAGAATATCATATTCTTTATTTTATTCACCAAGCTACAAATATTGACAAACATATTAATGCCAATCGCAAAAGTTGGTGAAACACAAATTCTAGAAGTCATCAATTAGAAATCCAGAAATCACAAAGGGGGGAGGCCTATCACAAACGGGAGCATGAAAACTCACCAACACGTGTATCACAAACGGAACGCTATTCCATGGTCGCTAACCATAAATTTTGAGCCGAAGCTCCACAAACGGTCCGAAGACCACGGGTCGCTACCCTGCCAGATTGAACCGAAGTTCCACAAACGGGGATTGTAGTCCCCAAACAAACAAATAGACATCGCACATCGCTAGTCTAAATCACAAAATGATCATCATCGATCAACAAAAGTGTCGATTACACTAAGCTAGTAAATATACGAGTTTAGCTTCATGTCCCATAACCACTAGCTTAACTTAAATATTTACGAACAAATTGTAGATTTTCACTCGAAAATTGTCACAAGATTTTCAATCGAACAAGTCCATAAATTAATCGACGAAGTAAACGCAAGCGTTTCATACCACTTGTTTTGCTAAGCCGTTTAATTAGATTTTCTCATACGAATGAGGTAAAGGTTTGCATATACTAATAGATTAGAAAACGGTTTTTAGAAACGAGCTTTGTATTAAAAATAGAGTTGAAATCATCTTTGTAAAAGGGTTTGAATATTTACTACTAGTATAGAAACCTTTGTAATTTGAAGTGACAAGTCACAGAAATGATTGTAGAAACAATCGATCATCAAAAATTCACATATGAAGACGTGAATCAAATCCAGAGAAATCGATACCGAATCCATCAAAAATGGACAACCACAAAAATCCCGAAAAAGAAGTCATCAGAGTAGAAAATAAATGATAACAACAAATCGGATAATCACGAATCGATAAAAACTGGAAATCAAAGCAAAATAAGCAAGTAGGCTGAGATAATCAGGTCAGTCGACTGAACCAGGTGGTCAGTCGACTGACACAGGGATACGAATTTTGTATCCCCAGGGTCAGTCGACTGACCCAGATGGTCAGTCGACTGACCCAGATGGTCAGTCGACTGATACAGACCCAGGCATTTTCCTGGGTCTGGTTCAGTCGACTGAACCACTGGTATCGGTCGACTGAACCTGCTTCTAAGCAATTTTGATATTCTGGTTCAGTCAACTGAACCCCTTGTTCAATCGACTGAACCTGCTTTAGAAGCACATTCAGCCTAACCCCCTTTGGGGAAAATTCGATAACACGGATGGAAGCGGACGAACGAGCAACTACGGCTGAGGATTTACGCCAAACGACAACCCAACCTTGTATGGCCCTCCGAAACGCTCCACTAACGTGTTCAAACATCAAAGATTGGATTTTTACAAAAATTGGATTCCAAAAACCAAAAATTGAACAATTCACCAAATCGATCCAATTTGAAAGCAAATGTACATAAATAAGTGTTAGGAATTCATACCCAACAACAACGATATCTATAGAAATAGATGTGAGTTCAAAAACTCACATTTAAACCCAAAACCAAGAAGAAGAAGCTTGAAAGCAAAGGAAGATCAACTACTCTACCACTTCATCTCTAGAAGCTCCAATCTAAGTCTAGAAGCAATAATTTCTCAAATTAGGTTATAGGAAATTTCTGAAATTGGAGAGAGATGGAGATGGAGAAGAAGAAGATGAAGCTTACCTTAGCTTCTCTTTGAATTTGGAGCAAGAATTTATGTTTGCAAAGAAGATTAGGGCTTAGGAATTCTAATTCTTTTTCTCTTCCCCCATTTTTCTAAAGCTTGAGTGTTAGGAATATTATAAAGGAGTGAAGAGGAGTGGAGTCGAGTTAGGTTGATATGTTGGGTTAATGGGCTAAAACCCAAAGCCCTAAATGAAAACATCAAAATTTTACTCAACTCCAAACATATCGATGTTTATACTCAAAAAAGTTGTAAACGCTATTTTGGACTCAATGGAGGTGGTCTCGAGTCCCAATTCGACTGTTTACAAAAAGTAGTTTTTTGGACTTTAATCCGATTAACGATTCTATATTTAAATAAAATATTTAATTATTCAATCGTAAAATATGCGGGTTGTTACAATTAAGATTAATGAAAAAGTTTGAAACTCTTGTGAAAATAATCCTTCCTTTTAAGCAAAGATTTAATTTTTAATTAGATGGAGTTGTAAATTATGGAATATATCATTGATTTAACGTTTTCCGTTTTCTTTTAGAAAGAAGAATTTATTATAGAATGATTAACACCGGGACACTCCAGCATATGAACGTATGCTATAGTTTTCCATGGTCATTAACAGTTGTACTTAGAAAATAATAGGCTACATCCTCATATTTGAACTCCGCCTAGGTAGAAGCCGCTATTTTTTATTCAGACTGCAATAACTTCTTCATACTAACTCAGAATCAGGCGAAACTTAGACCGATGAACTCCCACGTAAATTATAGACAATATGGAACACTGGGATACCTCAGCTTATGAATATTAACAGGCTACACAATATGGTGATTAACAGTTGTACTTAAAAAATAATAGGGCACATGCCAAGATTTGAATAATATTTCTCTATGGGATGTAAAAGGGTATATTTGGAATTCCAAAAAGACATCAAGTAAATCTATTCAATGAATTCTCTTTATTGATAGTAAAGATAAAGATTATTTTTTGAATAATATGTAAATTTTATGAATATTATCATTATATTTTCAGCAAGAGTCGTACAGAATATTACTATTCATTTTCCTGAACATCTGCAAACTATGTATGGATAAAATTTACATATAGATCAAAATTGGTAAAACAAGTGACTCCGATATTTTAAAGACTAAATATTGTTATATTGGTAGCAGAGTATTAATATGATCAATATTCACTATTATGGTTAATGTTTAACTAACCATTATGTTGACAACCAATGATTGTTAACAAATTCATATCATTGTTCACTAAAATTTCACATTTCAAGGCTCCTACAAGCTACAACTTAGTCAAAGATTATTGAAGGAATAATTTTTGAATCTCATAGACTAGTATTATCAAGTATAGTGGCAAGAAAAATTCTGATAATATAATATGCTGGGCATAATAAAATAAACATTTTTGTGTACACGAATAATATGCTCTACTTATAAACCATCATAATAAACAATGCAGAGAGCTTAGTTGAGCTTAGGGTTGTCAATGGTGTTGTCAATATATACCAGAAAAAATTGAAATCCATTCCCATTTGTATTCGAAAAGCGGATAAATATTTGATTCTGGAAAAACGAATGCGAATACGTAGAAATCCGCATCTGAAAATTATCCGTTCGTTATTTTTTAAGATTATATTTTAAATTATGTGTATTTTTAGTACAATTAAATATATTTATTTAGAATATTGTTACTTACACTTCAATTTTGAATATGAATGGGTTAAATTTTATGAGGACTCCATACAAAATTAAATTATCACGAGGGATGCACATCTTAATAATAAAATACATATTTTTTTTTACCCTTTTTGCCCTTAGTTAAAACATCATAACCATAAAAAAATTCATTTACTCTGTCATTCTCTTACCTTTTCAAAAATAAAATGATAGTGAGAACAAAAAATTCAACTCGATCTTCAAAAGCAGACCCAAAATTTATCGAGAATGTGATGTAAATGTAATTTTTGAACCTAATTTATCATGCGGTCTTTTTAAATACGGTGAAAATTAGGGTTTAAAATTATATTTAAATATTCATCAACCATAATTATATTTTATCGTTTTCTTCAACAAAATCAACATGTTGAAAGCTTTCTTGAGTAAGAATTTAATCTCGTCTCTTTTATATTTGCAATTTCATCTAGAGATGAGTTAAATTCTCCATTATTTGATTAATGATTTTGGATTAAAGGTTAACGATGATTAAGGGAAAAATTAATGTAAATAAAAGAAAGGTTAATTATTTCAATTTGATTTTAATTTTACGAGGAGGCTAGTTTGATTAGTATCCCTCGCGGTAACAAAAATCTTTTTCAAAAAATGGTCTATTTATATCCAAAACTTAAGTGTCAATAATAGTACCCTTTATTCATTTTTTTATTATGTTAGAAGTTTATATTACATGCACTTAATGCATATAAATGCCCCAACTATTTACTATCATCATATTTATTTATTTTTTTACACTTTATAATCAATGGGACTGGAATAAGTTTTTGTTAAACTAAAATTTTTCTTTTATGTTTCTTGATTTATCAATCGTTAGTGGATAGGATAATTATCTGATATCTATTTATGTCCATGAATGTGGATATCTGATATTCGAAAATGATTTCGAATATGGATACAGATATGACACTATCCGTATCCGAAAGTATCCATTGACAGGCCTAGTTGAGCTCAATTGTGGATGACCATAAATGAATGAGCAGACCCCTTTCTTTATTGATTTCAGACTGAACTTTAGAATAATAAAATTAAAGAAAATTCTAAGCACAAGCTATTTCTAAAACCAACTTTATGAACGGACACTAGACAAGTCATGCCGATTCAAATAGTTGTATTTAAGTAATTGTTACTTAAAATATTTCCATCTCAAAACATACTACTACAGGCGTATAGAATAGTCTTGAACCACCAAACCAATAACACTAAAATTAAATTGGTAAAATTTCGTACTTAGAATAAAATTGAGATAACTACTACAAATATCATGGCTAGATCAGTAACAATCCGACGCTTATCAAACTAAAAGATGCTGCAGTTAAACTAAGACGTATTCCTCTACCTCAACAAGTGGATCTGGAGATATTTCAGCTAATGAAGAGTTTGTGAGATACTTTCGATATTTTGGACTAGAACCTTAACCTGTAAATATCTCATAATAAGGGACCAAATTTTATAAAGGCAAGAATCTACCAAACTAAAAATTATATTAAAACTTCATTAGAGACTCCACTATATTGGAAAGATCTCTTACTTCGATGTAATATTGACATTATGCACAATGGAAAAAAGATGTTTGATAACCTGTTAAATACAATTTTGACTATTATAAGGGAAAAACTAAGGACGTTCTGAATTCACGACATGACACAGAACAATTATGTAAACATCCCGAACTTCATATGAAGCCTAATGACAGTAAAAAAAAACCTAAGGCATGCTATGAGCTAGACAATAGGTAAGTAAAACTCGTGCTAAAGTGGGTGGAAGGACTAGGATGTCCTAATGAGATTTCTTCTACTCTCCGTAGATGTGTTGACTTTAAAAACACTAAATGAGTGGGATGAAAAGCCACGATTGTCATGTCATGATGGAAAATTTGTTACCCGGACTGTTGCCCATAAAAGTATGGAGTATTATAATAGAATTAAGTTTGTTTTATAAAGAGCTTTGTTCGACGACGTTAAAAGTCGACCATATATGTAAACTTAAAAATAATATCCCTATACCGCTCTACAAACTAGAGAAAATATTTCCTCGAGGATTCTTTAATGTAATGGAGCATTTACCTGTTCATCTTTCATCCGAATCACTTCTTGGAGATTATATGCAATATGGATGGATGTATCCATTTGAGAGGTAATATTGAGTATTCATAATATTAATTTTAATTTAAAATCTAGATTTACATAAGTAAATTTAAATTGAATTGATTTTGTAATAGGTACTTGAATCATTTAAAAAAAAGTTGGACAAAAAACACAAGTGGAGGTTCGATTTGCAGATCATATCTTAAAGAAGAAGCTTCATTCTTTTTCTCTCGTTACTTCAGTGACCATGTGAACTTATCATTTGTAAGTGTTCTCCATAATGATGAAATCGTCGAACAAGATACTTCTCAAACAATGTTATCTATTTTTAGACAACACGACCGACCTGCTAGAAAACGTGTGAAAATATGGTTAGACGATAGAGATTACCATATGTTTTTTTAATTGTGCTGAAGTTGCACCCTTTTTTTAGGTAATATTAAATTCATATTTATTTCAATTATACTTACATATCAATTATAATGAAACATATTATATATGTTTGCAGTATTTTCGAATCACAATGTCCACTTGACAATCTCAGTAAAGAATTTGCTAATTGATTTCCGGACTACGTTTATGATCCACGAAATTTGCAAATTGGTTTTCGGACTACGTTTATGATCAAAGAAATTGTGTTATTGATGAAGGATTAAAACAACTTATGCTAGACAAAATAAATGTCAAGACTTATCCAATATTCTTCATCAAGAGATTTAAATTTAACACCAAGGGATATGATGCTAAAAAATTAATATATAACAACGGTGTATTTGTCAAAAGTAATGTTGATCCAGATAAACATATAAAAGATTTTTACGGCCTCTTAACACAGGTTTAGAATCGATATATTTTATATGACCTGCATAAAAAGTTTTTATTCAAATGCAATTGCTTCGACAATATTCCTAGTTCTGGAATCAACGTGCATAAAAATTATAAGCTTATTGAAACAAAGCATTCCTCGCATTTCTATAAGTATGATCCTTTCGTATTAGCCATGCAAGCATTACAAGTTTATTTTGCTCTGTATTCATCCCTAAAAAGAGATAAATTGAATTGGCCGGCTGTTTTCAAAATAAAGGCAAGATTTACGTTTGATGGAAATAATATTCTGGACGAAGCATCCTATCAAGCGGATCTTGAGCCGAATAAAGAAATAATAACAACTGATGATCATACTAATTTAGGGACTTTAAATAATGAATCAAATGTTTTAATAAAAGCATTTGAGAGTACAGAGGAAAACAATATAGTGTACGAGACCGATTCTGAATCAGAAAGCAATGAAGACTGATTATTAATTACTGATGATGTAATGTATATATGATGAATATTTGTATCGCTTGTTGTATTATTTATATTTTGAGTTTCCGATGTTATCAATGATGACGACTATGTTGTGAGCTATGTATTATTCTATTCTATTAATTCTATGAATTCAAGAGATCTTGTTCCATTTTTGTAATTTCAATGTAAGTTTTATATGATTATTAATCAGACATGTTTTCTAATAATAAAATGATATGATTTTCATTATATGAAATGATATGTTTATGGCATGTATTATGTATGTCTCATATGAGATCTTCTAGGTCTCATATGAGATCTTCTAGATCTCATGCTTCTCCTTCTCCTACTACTGGCGAGGGTGCCAGCAGCTCGATGGACTTAAGCCCAAGGGCGGCCATGATTCCGAAGAGTGGAGGGTAAGTATCAATTTATTGCAACATCACTAATATTTAGTGCATGTATATTATTTAAAATTTATTAAATGTCTACATCAAAAATAATACAAAGGTTTGAGCTGGAGCCTTCCGATTATATTCTAGGTTTCTCTAAGAAGGCATATATGAGTTAGATGTTGCGTTGTTGGCCTCAGTGGGATGATATCCCACCGCATATTAAGAATGCTATATGGGGCGACGTGATGGTAGGTATAAATTTATAATTCATTTGAAAACGACATATTTGATCTTTGAAAATTAATACACTATATTTAATTCAATCTAATTTCAATGCGTAGGTTGCGGTTGAAGAGGCAGATCAAGATATTTTTAGGAATCAGTGGAATAAAAAGCTAAGAAAAATTACAGAGACACCGTCTCAGGAGCAAAAAAGAATAAAAAACCCTAATAGATGAGCGTTGGCATTTGAGCGGAATTTCAATAGCACTTGGAAATTCCCACCGCCAAAGTAAGGTTTCTAATTTCATTTGTTATTATAATTTGTTTAAAGTTCGTAAATAATTGCATTAATTTAGTCGTTCATATATTTAAATTTACAGGAAATTATTGAGCGAAACTCGGCAAACAGGAATAAAAATCCTGTTGTACACCGCGATGGCTTAGAATCCTTTCAATAATATCGAAAGGAATTAGTAAATTTATAAATTGCGATTATAAAATAGTTATAACATTATTTAATCATATATATACATTGTTTATTCGTATATAATTTCAAGCTAAGAACAAAGGCCACGAGCCTACATATGCGAAGGTCTTCACACTGACTCATGTCGTCGAGCATACCAATAATGATGGCAGGGTTTCGTTTACTTGGATGTACCCTAAATCTCAAGTTTTAATGGTAAACATACTTAAAATTTTCTTTTATTTCACATTACATAAGTTGTAAATTGAATATTTATTGTGGCAAAATTCTATTTTAAACCAGGAAAGATTTAAAATGGAGCAAGCTCGAGTGTTGCAGTTCACCTGCCGAGAGGAGTTGACAGTTGAGGAAGATGACAGGATTTTCGATGCTGTGACCGACAAGCCCACACGAAATAGGGGATATGTGTAACGCCCCACCTCTATACCCACGCTAACCAAGGACACTACAATGTAGTGCTGTCAATTAGCACGGAGAATAAGGCTGTGGAGGAGCGACCATCCATGTAACTTCTTTGTGCGAGCACCGATATGTCAGATAGAACAGAATGCATATCATTTAAGGAGGAAATTCGACATACCGATACAAACTCAAAGCTATCACACAGTGGCTATATATAATCTTCGGAAACAAACATAGAAATAATCATAACATAAATTAGTCACAGACATCCATATCACAAAGGCGGAAAAAGATATGAATATATATATAACACATGAAAGTGTACATCAGAGTAGTGGTCGAAAAGATCCACGATAATACAAAAGAATAGCAACACGTGCTATACAAAAGAATAAGTACACAACATAGAGTCTATATCTCAAATGTGTACATCCAAAAACTACTAATCTATGTAGTTAGCCAAAAGTCAGAATAATCCTGAAGAGAAGTCAAGCAGAAGCACCTGTAACATCTCGGTCTGACCCGAGTATTATTTATAAGAAAATAATAAACGGATCAGTCTAGCTATAAATATCAGATGATATGGTATAAAGTAAAAGACATGGCATGAACATGTAATAACCATAATGGCATACTACTATAAGTATGTAATTGAAAATCAACAAGAGATTAATCAACATCACAAGAATCTTCTCAAAGATAAAATGGGGTATCATACCCTAAACTTGCATTCATAACAAGTCAATAACACATGAATTCACCAATGCACAAAAATTGATAAACATATCAATAGAAATCACGAAAATTGGTGAAGCACAAATTCCAGAAATCAACACAAGAAATCCAGAAATCACATAAAAAGGGGGGAGGCCTATCACAAGAACGGGAGCATGAAAACTCACCAACGCGTGTAACACATGAACGAGAAGCTATCTCATGGAAGCTATCCATTAAATTTTAACACATGAACGACCCGAAGACCATGGGGCGCTACCCCACATATGTGATGGTGAAACATCACACAAACGGGGTTTAGTCTCCCGCGTAGACAAAGAGACATCGCACAATTGCTAGTCTAAATCAAATCACAAAAATGATCGTCATGATCATCGAGAAGTGTCAGTCACACCAAGCTAGTAAATATATGAGTTTAGCTTCATGTCCCATAACCACTTGCTTAACTTAAATATTTACGAACAAGCTGTGAATCTTCACTAGAAAATTGTCACAAAAGGGTTCAATCGAACAAGTCCAAGAGCTAACCGACGAAGTGAACGCGAGCGTTTCATACCACTCATTTTACTAAGTCGTTTAATTCGATTTCTCATCCGAGTGAAAGGCTTGTATATACTAGTAGATTGTAAAACGGTTTGAGGAAAAGAGTTTCGTAATAAAATAGTGTTGAAATCGAGTTGATAAAAGAGTTTTGATATTTACTACTAGTATTGAAACCTTCATGTTTTTAGAGTGACAAGTCACAAAACGATTGCAAAAACAATCAGTCACAAAAATTTACAATCGAAGACGTGAATGAAACCCAAGGAAAGCAGCTCAAAATGCATCAAAGTGAAAGTTGATGGTGCGGCTAAGCATGCCGAACGACCTAACAAAAATACAGGTCAAACGACCTAACGGTTAACAGCTAGGCAGAAAATAGGTCGAGCGACCTAAAGTGAACAACGCGACCTAATGGCGCGACCTAGCAGGGTGAGCGACCTAACACCCTCGAGCTAAGAGAATGATGCAACTAAGTCTGGCGAACGACCTAGTGGTTTCCGAGTTAAAGTAGGATAGGTCAAACGACCTAATGGTCTCGACCTAAAATGCCAACAGGGTCGAGCGACCTTAAGGTAGACTGGGGTCAAGCGACCTAGAGTTGGTGAATGGTCGAGCGACCTAAGGGTCTACGACCTAAGTGGCGCGACCTAATGTGGCGCGACCTAAGGCCTTACGACCTAAGGGAAACAAGGTCTTACGACCTAAGTAGTTGTGAGGTCGAGCGACCTAAGGGATGTAAGGTCCAGCGACCTAAGGGTGACAAGGTCATGCGACCTAAGGGTGATAAGGTCATGCGACCTAAAGAATATAAGGTCCAACGACCTAAGTGCCGTAAACAACATTCCCACGCCAGAGCGACCTAAGGTCCAGGGACCTACGACCTAGAAGCCAGCGACCTAAAGTTATAAACAAGGCTGAGCGACCTAGGGGTTACGACCTAACTACCGAACGACCTAACTTGCAGGCGAGCGACCTAAGCCCAGACGAGCAATTTGCAGGCCTGTCTTCTCCAAAGCCGAGCGACCTAAGCCCAGAATTTTGCCACAACACTAAAAATTGGGTTTTCCACCAATTCAATCCAAACCAAATGCAAATGCATATGCACAAGTGATAGGGAATCATTCCCAACAGTCCAATGACAGTTATAGGCAAGATGTGAGATTAAAAATCTCACCTTTGCACCAAAAACCAATGAAGATGAAGCTTGAAGCAAAACAATGACAACAACAAGCTTGAATCAATGTCTTCACTTGAATTCGGAGTAGATGTTGGATTTGCAATGAAGATTAAAGCTTTGGAGTTTTAATTTCTCATTCCCTCCACCATTTTTGAAGAAGCTTGAATGTATATGCAAAGTGTGGAGAGAAGGAAGGGGTTGGGCTGAGTTAGTGAATGGTTCAGCCCCAAACCAAAGCCAAAGTGAAAAAATGGCGAAAATTCCACCATCTCCAAACATATCGAAGTTTACACTCAAAAAGATCGCAAACATCATTTTGAACTCAATGGAGGTGGTATCGAGTCCTAGTTTGACCGTATGCAAAAAGTAGCTTTTCGGACTAACATCCGACTAACGATAAAATATTTAAATAAAATATTTAAATATCTAGTCGACAAATATGCGGGTTGTTACAATATGGGTAATAAGAAGGTAACGTTTATTGAATTCAACTACTTCATTAACTATATATATTTTATTTAATATTAAGCATAAATTATAATTGGTTATTAACTAATTTACAAACAAGGATCTCGTATACCGATTATAGGAAATCACTGGCCGAAGAGGAGATAACTCCGCTCAAATAGCAGATAACAGAGTTGCATGATTAGTGGAACTGCAGAGGATTGGGTATGCTGCTAGATGAGCGGATTGCGGCATATATGGCAGAGCACGAGACAATTCCTGGGTATGGATCGAGAAATGATGATGATGATGGGTAGGTACAGTTGTCTTTCTGATGGATTTTGATTGTTTTGTTTTAAACTTATTTGACACAATACTAATGGATTTGATACTTGTTTGATAGTTGTGTTGTTTATGGATGTTTAATGGATTTGTGGATATTTAATGGTTGTTTTGTTTGATGAACATGAGAATTTATAGGTATGGTTTTATTGTTTGCTAGAATATTGATGTAAATACTAGCTTTTGTGACATAAACTTGGTTATGTGTGATATGTATGAGATTATGCATATATGCGATGGTTGCAACTGTGAAGTTGAGTTGATATGTGTTGTATATGAGGTGGATAGAGAGATGAATATATATGTGCAGTTGGATGGTGCAAATAAGAGCTGTTAGGTAAAACAGAATGTCTAGTTTAGCGACGGCTAATGACGACCTATTGACATAGGTTCGCGACGGCTAGTGACGACCTAGTTGTACATGTTAGGAACAGCTAGTGACGACGTAGTTGTACAGGCTAGCAATGTCTAGCGACCCCCGTTGGCATATATATGGTGCATAGATTCATACCACGTGTCCATCGACTTTCATCGGCTAGCGACGGCTTGGCCGTCCCTAGCCGGCGAAAAGTTAACGACAAAGCCGTCACTAAAGCCATCGTTTTTTCTTCGATCGACGACTTAGAAAGCAACGGCCATTTTAGTAAGTTAGCGACGGCTAGCAATGACCATCGATGGTTTTTTACCATCGCTAAACACGGTATATCCTGGTAGTGACAATTCATTTTCATTCTTATTAACCAATTTATAAATTATCATATTTAACTTAAAATTCTATTCCAACATCACGATAGGTTGCCATCAAATTTATTTTTGTATTATTTTTTAGTATAATTGTTCCTAGAGATTGGAAACTACAATATAAAATTAAATTCAAAACAAAATAAGAAAAATCATCTAAACATTAAAGAAGGTAGAACTGAAGATAAAATTGATGTTATGTTTGAAATTTTCTAACTGTTTGTATAATAATAAAAACTTTATAAAACAATTACATGTTGTGTTACATATGGATATAACTGGAAAATGGAGTGCAATAAGTGGTCGACACTATCAATGAACAATAAAATTTTGCTTATTCATTTAAATGAATAAACGAGCTTAATGAAAACATTTATTTGAAAACAAACAACTTAACCCCCTCTTTTCACTTATTTAATTAAGCATTCAACTCTTATTTCCTCCAAACAAGCAGAGTCTTAGTTATTGGATATATAAATTGCTTGCGACTTAGGACTTGATTATTGTACATACATCATATTGATATTACCTCACATGTCTAATGTGGTTGGTTGAGGTAGTCGGTTCGAGAGTTCGATCCTGATCAGCTCTACTATACAACTAAATGTATACCTAGTAAACTTTGATTTATGCATTGCCCATGCTCTTCAATTTCTCGGTTAGTTATTAGTTGTCCAGGATCAATTTACATAAACTTTGATTTGTTATTTTTCTGCATTGATTTGCTGAGAGCATGCTTTAAATGTGTATTACTTGCCATATAAAATACGAAGACAACTCTTACGGATAAGCTATTATTCTTTTTGCCAGAATTAAACATCCCTCTCAAATTACATGCATATATAAAAAATTCATTGTTTAGACATAAACACTCCCATCTTAAATTCAAATAACAAATAAGCCAACATAAATCACTCATTGGTAGAATTGATGCCTGCAAACTCCTCTAATGAATCTTCACTTGCAGACCTGGATTTATAGTACTTGTAAAATTCTCCAAATGTAAAAGTCTTGTACAGTCGACCGTGTTCTTCATCTACAAGCTCGTCAGGTGCATCGATCACCTGCTCCAAATTTGGATGCACAAACAACGAGTAAATCATTCTAACTTTGTATCCCTTGAACATCACTTTATGTGGCGGAGCATGAATTTGCCCATTGCTCCAAGCCTGTATACATCATAATAATAATATAAAAAATTAACAAATAAATCATTCACGGTGATGATGATGATGATGATCGTAATAGTAATTTTTAATCGGTTTAATATAATATCACAAGGATCGCCGGATTCTACAGCTGGATTTCAAATGAAATATAAAGTCAAAATTAGAGACTGAAATTTAATATGTAACCGGTTTCAAATTTCAAAAGCCATTTAAAAGGTTGTTTTTCAGTCTTTGAAACTGCATTTGTTTAAAGTGCTAAATTATGAATGTTGATTGCTGAATGCTGAGTTCTGAACGTTGGTTGCTGAATGCTGAATGCTGAATAATCATATACTTGTTAGTTTGCATTTTAAAACTTCAGATTAGTATTTAAAAATATGCATCTTCTGACAATAATACATATTTTTCATTAGTTGGTCTTTTAGATAATAATGATTATTAAAGAATTATTTTGAATTATTACAATTTTAAATTTCAATATTTTAAGTTATAAAATGTTTTGATTAAGAGAATTTTGAATAATTAAAAATTTAAATTCTAAAACTAAAATTTAAAACACTTTGAACTTTCAAATTTGAAAGTTTAAAAGGTCAAAGATTTTAAAAGTTTGAACTTCAAAGATTTGAATTTTCTAAATTTGGAAATCTCGAATGTTATTTTTAAAATTTGGAATTTATAATAATTTCAAATATTAAAATTTTAAATTTTTTATTATTTGTAAATGTTACCGAGGGTATAAATGGAAAAAATAACTATTCAACTTTCAGAACTAATAATAAAAGGAAAAAAAGTGTTGAATACTTATTTCTGAGTACGTAGTTTAAATCAGAATATTTTTAAAAACAAAAAACATCAAAAGTTTTGATTATTATTTCAGAAGTTTCATTCAAAACTTCTTACCAAAAGAAACTCGTCCTAAATTTCAAAACTAAAGACCGAATATTTTAGTCTTTGATCGGTCATTAATCAAAAAATGAAGAATTCAGTCTTTAATTTATAGTCATAAACTAGAATTTTTCGTACGAGTACTGTGAACAAACCTTGGATAACAAGCCAGCAAGAACAACGAACGTATTTTTACCAGGAGTTACAGCTTGCCAATCGCCTTTTCTGGGTTTAACCATCAACCCATTAACCCGATTATTACCCAGTATAGTAACAAAGGATGCGTCGACATGATCATGAACTCCAAGAGAAAGTTCATCTGACATTGGAGGTGAGTACTTCAGCATTGAGAAAAGAACATTTTGTGTATCGTCTACGTATGAACCATGGTATTTCTTGACTTGGTAGCTATGGAATACCATCTTTGTTATGATAGTAGATAGGTTTCTCATCTTCTTCCCCATTGTGTTCATTGTTTGGCTGTAACATAATTCATCAAAATAGACACATCCATTAAAATTGCGAATATAGTTGCAAATATTATCAATGATTTTACTTTGTATGCAGAGTGTTCATAAACCAATTCTTAATCAGATAGTACCAATCTAATCCTAATCAATTTTAAGTGAGTGTTCATTATCAAATGTTCTAAATTGTAGGTTTTCAAAATCAAATTGTGTAAAGCAACAAAAATGTGAAATATGTTTTTAATGTATCTCCTTAAATATCAATATCTTCAATGATATTTGCTTTGTTTCTCCACAAATATCTTCTTAAATCTCTTCAATTCTAAATTTTTTTGCAACATATTATCATTTAATGTTTAGCTAAAACAAATTAAATAATTTTTATGAAATTATGTACCGTTATGCGGTTGCACTAGTAAGCATATAAATATTTTAATAAGAACAACAAAAATACTTAATACATGATAGTTATAGTGTGTTACTATGAGCATCTAGCTAGGACCATTAGACGAATTTTTATTTTTATTTTTTTAACTACGGTCAGCGAACAACTGTCGGAGGTTGGCCGTCGAATGTGATGACCACTCGCACAAAGCTGAATGCTGATAGAGGTTATAATCAGTGATGACCACTTTGAACAAGTGCTTATAGCAAAATCAGAGAAAGCCTGTATACAAAGAAATAGTACCTGAACTTTTCATTGCCATGAGGCCACATGAGCTCAACAAACTTCTTAACAACGTCAGGATCATGAGCTTGCACAAATCCTAAAGCTTGCATCAATGGAGAATCCGGGCTCTGACCCGGATACATAGCCTTTGCACCCGTTAATCTCTCTATGTTCTTTTGAGTTTCGACAGGAAGATCGAACAAAGTCTCCATTAATTCGAACATATTTTCTCTCATCTGACCTGAAATCTCGTCGTATTCCACTAGAAAATATCCTTGATTTTCTAAAGCTTCCCGCATTTGTTTGGAAACTGTGTTGAATTCATTGGGACTATTGATGATATTTGTGAGATTAACGTGTAGAGCCTCCATGGTTTGATTTTTTTTTGCCTTTCTTGTTCCTTTTGCTTTAGTTTGGATTTGTAGATGCTGATCTTTCAGATGTGTTTTATAGAGGAAAAGGAGACTGTTGAGTGAGGTCTTGAATTACAACTGGTGCACTTTTTTAAAAGAATGGCCAGAAAATGGCCTTTCATTTTAATACTCTGATATGATTTATGCAGAAGTACAAGTCTAAATGAATTGAAAGTTGCATAACCACACTTTAGAATCTGGTGAGAATGATATTTGAACTTGATTTAGGAACCGTGAATTGAAGTATAAACGAGGGAATTTTTATTTTTATTTTTAGTTGTTATTACTACTATTATTTTTTGAATAATATGTAAATTTTGTGAATACTATTATTACATTTTGAGCAAGAGTCGTACAGAATATTACTATTCATTCTCTTGAACATCTGCAAACTATGTGTGGATAAAATTTACATGTAGATCAAAATGGATAAAACAGGCGACTTCAATATTTTAAAGACTAAAATATTGTTATATTGGTAGTAGAGTGTTAATATGATCAATATTCACTATTATAGTCAATGTTTAACTAACCATTATGTTCACAACCAACGATTAAATTTCACATTTCAAGCTCCAACAGGCTACAACGTTTCCAAATTCTAACGAAGGAATAATTTCTAATTATTGTAGACTCCTATTATCAAATATAGTGTCAAGAAAAATTCTGTAATATATAATATGCTGGACATGGGATATTTATAGATGAGAGCTCTAGTCCAAAATATACTAAATTTATCAAAATATCGTACAAATTCTTCATTTGCTTAAATATCCTCAGATCCACTCGTTGAAGTAGAAAAAAACGTGTTAGTTTTAACCGCAACAACTTTCGGTTCGATAAGCATTGGATTGTTACTGAATCAGCCATTGTATTTGAAGTTTTTTTTCTCAATTCTATTCTAATACAAAATTTTGCCAATTTAGTTTTGGGTGAATTAATTTAAAGGACAAAGATTTGCATATTTTTTGCCTCAAGAACACAAACTCAATATTTTTACCATAAAGACAAACATTCTTCTAAAAGTTATTCATAAGGACAAATATTTTTCAAAATTATTCATAAGGATAACAAAACTGCTACCAAGCTAAAAACTGATACCTAAAAACTGCTGCCGATAAGTACAAACTGATACTATCAATGACTAAAAAATAATACCTAAAGAAAGTTGTCCTTAAGGATAAAATATTGAAGGCATGTACTTGAGACAAAAACGCTGAAAATTTTTGTCCTTGACAATAATTTCCTGTTTAGTTTTTGGGTTGGTTGATATTGGTTCAAGACAATTCTATATGGCTGCAGTAGTATGTTTTAAGATGGAAATATGTCAAGTAACACAATTCCTAGAATACAACTTTTGGAATCCGTAGAACTTTGTCTAGTGTCCATTCATAAAGTTGCTTTAGTAACAACATTTGCTTACAATTTAATTCAATTTTATTATTCTAAAGTTCAGTCTGAAATCAATAAAGAAAGAGGTCTGCTTGTTCATATATGGTCATCACCCACAATTGAGCTCAACTAAGCGCCGTATCCTCTGCATTATTTATTAGGATGGTCTATAACTTGAGCATGTTATTCGTGGACCCAACGTTTTTGTTTTATTATGCCCAGCTTATTATATTACCAGAAATTTTCTTGCCACTATATTTGATACAAGAAAAGAGTCATAGGTCTCTATTTTCGATGTTGTTACAGAAAAAGTCCATGTAGAAATGAATATGTATATTTGGTTTTTATTTTTAAAAAATAAAAAATGCAAGGTGTCTTGCAATTTTTTGACAGAAAATGCAAGGTGGTAACTTGCACTTTTTTGATTTTAAAATTTTGTACGAAAATTTCAAAATTTTCGAAAATTTTGAAAAGCACAAGTTAGCTTGCACTTTCTATCAGAAAAGCGCAAGCTAGTTTGCGCTTCTGATGTTGAAATTTTTGCGCATGCTAGCTTGCGCTTTTCAAGCTAATTTGTGTTTTCTAATTTTGAAATATTTTAGAAATATTCGAAAATTTTAAATTTTGCGCAAGTTAGTTTGCGCTTTCTGATTTTGAAATTTTGAAATTTTTAAAGAGCGCAAGCTAACTTATGCTTTCTGATTTATAAAAAACAAGGACCTAATTTAAATACTCATTTTTATATAAACTTTTCTTGTAACTACATCAGAAATATGACCTTTCGTGCAAAGCCCCGATTTGATAATACGAGTCTAAGATATTTAAAAATTGTTCATTCTTTAGACTTTGACTACGTTGTAGCTAGGAATGGCAATGGGGCGGGTTGGGGGCGGGTTTCCTGTGCCCCAGACCCGCCCCGGGTTTTTTAGACCCCGCACCGGACCCGCCCCGTAGACCCGGTGTGGGTTTAGAATTTTGTTCCGAACCCGAAACTCATACGGGTCAGGGTAGACCCGCCCCGCCCCAAGACCCGATGAGGTTTTTTTATCGATTCAAAATTGTGTACTAATGTACATATATTTATATTTGTTGTTACTAAATGATACATTAAATACAAATAACAATGTATTTCCAATGATAAGGGAAGATAATAAAAATATGGTGTACCAAATAGTTCAAAAATATATGCATATGTTATTGTATAATATCAATGATGCAGCTTAATACTATAAAATTTTATAGCTTATTGATTGGAACATTATAATATCCATGTCATAATCACACACACAAATACATGTGTGTGTGTATTAACAAACCATCATTATAATACTAAACCGATTTTATGAGATCTCAGTAGTGCGGGTCGGGTTGAGACGGGTCAACCAAGCCCCGACCCGACCCTAGACCCGGAGCTCCCAAGAACGGGTCACGGGTCTACCCGCCCCAATGACCCAATGGGGCGGGTCTACGCGGGTCAAAACAGGGGCGGGTCAACCGGGTTTGGACCTTAGACCCGCCCCATTGTCATCCATAGTTGTAGCTTGTAGGATCCTTGAAATGTGAAATTTCAGTGAACCCTGGTATGAATTTGTTAACTGTCACTGTTTGAACATAATGGCCAGTTAAAATCCCGTAAAATGAAAACCCTTTATGCTATAAATAGTTTTCTCATTTTGCCATTTACATATCGACGCTTTAAAAAAAAAGTTTGACATACATCCTTATATTTTTTAAAAAGGGAAACTAATTTAAATGACAAAAATTTGTATATTTTTAGGTTCAAGGACACGACCTCAATATTTTAACCACAAGGACAAACATTCTCATAAAAATTATTCATTGACAAACATTCTTTCAAAATTATTCATAAGGACAAATATTCTTCCAAAACTGCTACCGAACTAAAAATTGATATTTTAAAACTGCTACTGATAACTACAAACTGTAAAAACTGATACCTAAAGAAAGTTGTGCTTCGGGCTAAAATACTGAATGTCTGTTCTTGAGCATAAAATGCTGAGAAATTTTGTCCTTAACAATAATTTTCTGTTAAAAAAATTAGCATTAGATCCCTTCAAATTTTATTTTATAAATTATATAATTCATAATCATTGTAATACATGTTGAAGTGACCGCTTTTAAATTTGAAAACGAAGGAAGCAAAAAAGGAAAAAAAAAGTTTAAAAAGAGAAATGTAGAAAATAATTACTAAAAGAAAAAAACATAAAACAAATCAATTTTGAAAAGACGGAACTGTCAAGAAAATTAGGGGAACACCGCTTATTTTCTTTTCTCACTATCGACTTGTCTGCTGCAACAGATGCTCTAACAGTCTGCTACCTATAAAACTCTATTTAATCTTTAAAATATGGGAGTCGCCTGTTTTATCCATTTTGATCTATATGTGAATTTTATTGATACATGCCGATGTTCAAGAAAATGTATAGTAATATTCTGCACGTCTCTTGCTGAAAATGTAATAATAATAGTCACAAAATTTACATATTATTCAAAAGATAATACTAATAGTGTGTCGGTATTGCCACCCTGATTTTCTCTTCTGGTCACCTACATTGAAGGCCACTCTAAAACAACGTGCACTCCTCTTTATAACGCCGTTTATTTTTCCACTCTAAATCAAGCGGTACTCAATCGGCTGCAAAGGACCAAACTTCAGTTGGTTGTACATAATAAAAAATTGCAACTACTGTTCGGCCACCTTTGACCGTTTTTCATAAAGAATGTTC
The DNA here is from genome assembly GCA_030737815.1 of Allium fistulosum. Lineage (NCBI taxonomy): Eukaryota > Viridiplantae > Streptophyta > Magnoliopsida > Asparagales > Amaryllidaceae > Allium > Allium fistulosum. The sequence continues at coordinate 681,023,096 of CM060905.1, read as the reverse complement.
GGTTATCAACGGTCGTACGGCGTCGAATTACCGAAAAACTTCTGACACAAACGGTTGTTTATAACCGAATGAAATAATATGATATCGGTGGTCAGAAGCACATACAAAAAATTCATTTCTATTAAAATTACAAGGATGATCAGAAGATAAAATCGAGATGTCAATAGTAGCCCACTACTAATAACAACAACTAAAAATAAAAATAACAATTCCCTCTTTAATACTGAAATTCACGGTTACAAATATCATTCTCACCAGATTCTAAAGTGTGGCTATCCAACTTTCAATTCATTTAGACTTGTACTTCTGCATAAATCATATCAGAGTATTAAAATGAAAGGCCATTTTCTGGCCATTCTTTTAAAAAAGGGTACCAGTAGTTATTCAAGACCTCACTCAACAGTCTCCTTTTCCTCTATAAAATACATCTAAAAGATCAACATCTACAAATCCAAACTAAAGCAAAAGGAACAAGAAAGGGAAAAAAAAAGAAAAAGGATCAAACCATGGATGCTCTACACGTTAATCTCACAAATATCACCAATAGTCCCAACGAATTCAACTCAGTTTCCAAACAAATGCGTGAAGCTTTAGAAAATCAAGGATATTTTCTAGTGGAATACGACGAGATTTCAAGTCAGATGAGAGAAAATATGTTTGAATTAATGGAGGCTTTGTTCGATCTTCCAGTTGAAACGCAAAAAAACGTAGAGAAATTAACGGGTGCAAAGGCTATGTATCCGGGTCAGAGCCCGGATTCTCCATTGATGCAAGCTTTAGGATTTGTACAAGCTCATGATTCTGATGTTGTTAAGAAGTTTGTTGAGCTCATGTGGCCTAATGGCAATGAAAAGTTCAGGTACTGTTTCTTTGTAAACAGGCTTTCTCTGTTTTATCTATAAGCACTTGTTCAGATTGTCTTGTGACTGATGATAACTAGTGTACTGCTATCAGCACCAGTTTTGTGCTAGCGGCCACCACGTTCGACAGCCAAGCACTGAGCGACCCCTGCTTGCTTTGGCAGTTGTTCGTTGTCCGTAGTTAAAATAATAAAAATAAAATTTCGTCTGGTGGCCTGTAGCAAGAATTTGGTTTAACCCTTCGTTTGAATCCGGTTGAATCCTCCCATATGCACAATTTCTTCGTTTCAAAATATGTTTTCAAATCTCCGTCCGTTTTATATTCACAATTAGTGCAGCTAGTGTAACAAATTTTGTTTAATTTTTCATATTAGAATTAATGTGTGGATTATGAATTAATATCGTATATTTTTATTGAAGATGTTGGTTTATTGTGTACTTAAGATTGATACGTTGCATATAAATGTATTAATTTTTAAAAAAAAGTATGTGCGGTTCTTGACGGTTCGACCGGTCGAACCCTCGAAACCTCGAACTCTGAGTCCTCACTGTTTGATTCACGATCCGGTTATAAAAACATTGTTTTTGTTGTTCTTGTTAAAATATTTTAATGCTCACCGGTACAACCGCATAACAATTACATAATTTTATAAAAAATATCTAATTTGTTTTTCATTAATTTTAGCTAAACATTAAATGATAACATGTTGAATTTTTTTTTAAAATTGAAAAGATATTTGTGGAGAAAACAAAGTAAATAACATTAATGATATTTAAAGAGATATATTAAAAACATATTTCTTAATTTTTTTTTGGGCTTTTGAAAGTTTGCAATTTAGAACATTAGATGATGAACAGACGCACTTAAAATTGATCAAGATTAGATTGGTACTATCTGATTAAGAATTGGTTTATGAGCACCTTGAACTGTACATGAGTCAGAATCTCAGTTTCTAATCTGAATACAAAGTAAAATTATTGATAATATTTGGAACTATATTCACAGTTTTAATATATGTGTCTACTTTAATGAATTATGTTACAGCCAAACAATGAACACAATGGGGAAGAAGATGAGAAACCTATCTACTATCATAACCAAGATGGTATTCCATAGCTACCAAGTCAAGAAATACCATGGTTCATACGTCGATAATACACAAAATGTTCTTTTCTCGATGCTGAAGTACTCACCTCCAATGTCAGATGAACTTTCTCTTGGAGTTCATGATCACGTCGATGCATCCTTTGTTACTATACTGGGTAATAATCAGGTTAATGGATTGATGGTTAAACCCAGAAAAGGCGATTGGCAAGCTGTAACTCCTGGTAAAAATTCGTTCGTTGTTCTTGCTGGCTTGTTATCCAAGGTTTGTTCACAATACACTGCTACAAAAAATTCTAATTAATGAATATCAATTAAAGACCGAATTCTTTCGATATTTAATTAATGAACGATCAAAGGCTAGAATATTTAGTATTTAGTTTCGAAATTTAGGATGCATTTGTTTTTGGCAAGAACTTTTTTAGTTTCAATATTTAATTATCCGAACTTTTTATCGTTTTCGTTTATAAAAAATGTTTCATATTTGAACTACTTATTCAGAATAAGTGTTCCACTTTTTTCTTTTTTATTATTAGTAGATCAAAATTTTAACATTTAAAAATTATAATAAATTCCAAATTATAAAAATAACTTTTGAGATTTAAAAATTTAGAAAATTCAAATCTTTGAAGTTCAAACTTTTAATATCTCCAACTTTTAAAACTTTCAAATTTGAAAGTTCAAGTGTTTTAAATTTTAGTTTTAGAATTTAAAATTTCTAGTATTCAAATTTCTCTTAATTAAACATTTTGTAAATTTAAATATCTTAATTTAAAATTGTAATAATTCAAAATAATTCTTTAATAATCATTATTATTTAAAAGACCAACTAATGAAAAATGGGTATTATTGTCAAAAGATGCATATTTCTTAATACTAATCAAAAGTATTAAAATGCAAACAAACAAGTATGTGATTATTCAGCATTCAGATTTCAGTTATCAACGTTCAAAACTCAACATTAATTATTTAGCACTTTAAACAAATGAAGCTTTAAGACTGAAAAACAGTTGTTAAATGACCTTTAAAATTAGGAACCGGTTACATACCGAATTCCAGTCTCTAATTTTGACTTTATATTTCATTTAAACTCCAACCGTAGAATCAGCTGGTGATCCTTGCAATATTATCTAAAAGCGATCAAAAATTATTATTGCTATCATCATCATCATCGTGAATGATTTATTTGTTTTTTATATATATATTATCATTATGATGTACAGGCTTGGAGCAATGGGCTCATTCATGCTCCGCCACATAAAGTGATGTTCAAGGGATACAAAGTCAGAATGATTTACTCGTTGTTTGTGCATCCAAATTTGGAGCAGGTGATCGATGCACCCGACGATCTTGTAGATGAAGAACACGGTCGACTGTACAAGACTTTTACATTTGGAGAATTTTACAAGTACTATAAATCCAGGTCTGCAAGTGAAGATTCATTAGAGGAGTTTGCAGGCATCAATTCTACCAATGAGTGATTTATGTTGGCTTTTTTTTATTTGAATAAGTTGAGAGTGTTTATGCTTAAACGATGAATTTATTGTATATGCATGTAATTTGAGAGTGATTTAATCTTTAATTCTACCAAAAATCCCTAGGAGTTGTCTTCTTTTATTTGGCAAATGCTACAGCTTTAAAAGCATACTCTCAGCAAATGCATTAATGCAGGAAAATAACAAAATCAACGTTCAAGTAAATTAAAGTCCTATAGTTGTATTACCTTAATAACTGATTACCAATTATTAATAATAATATAAAACCGTAAGTGTGTTATTATTCCTTGAGACAGTATTTATCATCACAATTTGATTGAATATGAGTGCGCATAGTCAGCGAATTCTTCTTCAGGATAGAAGGGAGTTTAAGATTTAATTTTTGTATTAGATTCAGTTTGTAATAATGAAACAACTACCGTTTGAAACTGAAATCAATTTCAAACTGTCCTTTGACACTGCAGCAACAAAATCTTGACTTTTGTAATCTATATCATTTCAACAGCACAAGCATAATTTGTAAATGAAATTAAGAGCTTGAAAATAGAAGATAGAAATATCAAAGTTGTTCTAGTATATTCTTGTTTACATTCTATGGTATTCATTGCTTTATTGTATGTTGATGTATGATCAATTTTATGTGTCATTGCCACGATCCATCAATTTATTGTTTTATTGCTTGATTATATATTGTATATGTAAATTAAGTCCGATACGTATCTATTTACATAAATTATCAATACATATATACTTGTAAAATAATTTCAGCCTAATAATTTATAGGAGGAATATTTAATTTGAAGGACAAAGATTTGTATATTTTTTGCCTCAAGGACACAACCTCAATATTTTTACCACAAGGACAAACATTCTCCTAAAAATTATTCATAAGGACAAACATTTTCCAAAATTATTCATAAGGACAACAAAACTGCTACCAAGCTAAAAACTGCTACCGTAACTACAAACTGATACCTAAAAACTGCTATCAATGATTAAAAACTGATACCTAAAGAAAGTTGTCCTTCAGGATAAAATATTGAAGGTCTGTCCTTGAGACAAAAATGCTAAGAAATTTTGTCATTAACAATAATTTCCTGTAATTTATATACAAGAAAATAGGCATAAGGAAAAAATTTGAAAAAAATTAAGCTGAAGTACAGTAGGTTTATTTTTTAGGCTGAAGGACAATGCTAGTTTTTCATAGTGTAAAAATGAATATAACACCTAAAAATAAAACTAGCACTTGTCTTTTAACCTAAATTATAACTAATATTTGCTCTTTAATCTTTTTTTTTCAAAGTTTGTTATTTTCCCTAATTTCACCTAATTTACTTATATAAACATTAAATTCAAACAAAATAATATGTATATTTATTTTTACATATTTATAAATAATATTTTTCTTTTTTGGCAAAAAATATAAAAATTCCAACTGAAAAATATATATTTACTGTATATATTTAAATATATTTATATTATAAAAAAAACCAGTTTGTCTTCGAAAATTAATATATTTGTATTAGAAATTACACACACATATGTATGTACATACATACATACATATATATGTGTGCGCGTGTATGATAATATAAATTTTAAATTACAAAATATCTAGTTAGCTTTAAAATTGGATCTCGGATCTTACTTTGAATTTAAATTTGTTTTACTATTTCATGATAGACATTTATATTAAAATTCTAGTTTTGAAAAAAAAATTAGTCTAAATCCATATGATATTACCAAAATTACATATAATAACAAACAAAGTCAAATTAAGATATTTAAAAGGCTATTAAAGTGGATCTCAGATTTAGTTTTAAATTTGAATTCTTCTTTCCTTTTAATTTAGATATTTGATTAAAAGTTCAAATTTGATGTTTAAAGTAATTCAAAATTTACAAAATATTTTCTAAATAATATTTACATTATCATTTTTTTTTGAATTTATATTATTTGTTTGTGTATTATATATAATTATAATTTTGGCAAAATGTCATACATATATAAAGTGCCAAGTATATACATAGCGGGTGTAAATTCCAACATCTATATATGTATATATTTAAACCACATACATCCTATTAACAAGAAAACATGTCAACACCCCAAAATAGAGTTTAAGAAAAAGGTTAATTCTTCTAAACCTCTCTTGTTTAAGTAGAGGAAGTTTGGATATTAAAACTTCCTTTGATTCACCCTTTTTAATTGGTCTTTATTGTGAAAACTTTCCTTTTATGACCATTCGACCTAGTCGAAACACTTATATTCCTCTATTTCAAGTCTTTCGAACTTGCTGAAGTTGTTTGGTTAACCTTTCGAAACGGTTGTAGAACACTAAAAGTTGGCACTGAGAATTCAAGAGTATGGTTTCTCTCTATGGGTTTTGACCTTGTCGAAAGCTGTTTTTTCAAATGACTTGGGCTTGGGTCTGAAATCTAAAGGAAAACAAGCTAGGTTTAAGGTCTCAACTCACTAAAAAGTGAGTGTTTGGTTAGTGGAGGTTTAGAGTTAAGGACTTGGGTTACTTGGGAAAGTAGAGGGTTTCGACCCACTCGGAAGGCACCTTTCGATGAAGTCGACACCTGTAGAACACAGTTAAATCCAGTGAAAGCCTTCCAACAATTGCTTAATCGAAAGTATTAAAATTTTTCCTTTATTAATCCAACGAAGTCTATACAGATCAATTTCCAAAAATTTGATTTACAAATTAGGGTTTATAAATTTGCAGAGTTAAGAAAATACAAGTATAGAATGAAAGAATTTCCATCCCCAAAACCAGACCCCTTGGGTCTTATTTATAGATGCGGGTTGGCACCTTTCAACTCAGTGCTTTCGATCTGGTCGAAAGGTGGCTTTAGATAACTTCTGTCTCCTTTGACACTTGCACATCCCTCTGCAATGCTTTCGAATGGGCTTGAACGCTTCCGTCTTCGTCGAAAGGGGTGGCTGCACCTTTCCTTTTTGTGTCGCTTTGTTGTCACAAGAAGTAAAGGTACAAGCTTTCGACTCTGTCGTAGGTAGTTTCATGGGGTTTCACAGTTGTTGATGTGTTGATGGCTTCGACGCGGTAGGTAGCTTTCGAATGCATGCTTGAAAATTGATGCGGAACCTTTCCTAGATCTTAAAGGCTTCGACCGTTTCGAAAGGCTTGATTATGCTTTCGAAAGGGTTGTTCTGATCAAGGATCTTTCTAAGTAATTTGAATGAAACATTGTTATCTTTCAACTCATTCGAAAGGTCTTCATGCACGCGGAAGCACCTACTTCGAAAGGGAATCATTGAAGTGGAAGGGTGCTTTCAACCCTTTCGAAAGGTTGTAATATTTCTGGTCTTTTGCTGTAGCATCCCTTCGACTCCTTCGAAAGGCCTTGCTGGTGCTATTATCCCTTGTTCTTCTTTTTCTTCTTTTCATTTTGGTTTCGACTGGGTCGAAAGGGTAATTGGTATTTGCCCTCCCTGCGAAGGGATGCCCTTGACTTTCCAAGTCACCCATTTTGAAACCCTCAACGTTTTCCGCCTTTTCATATTTCAGTGTAAATCCTGGCCGTTCATTTAAATTTGATCGAGCGATTTGCCGTCCATGTTGACTTTTCTTATAAACCAGGTTCTCTTCTTCCCTTCTTTCATTTATCTACAATCAAAATAAACTTTGAGGAAAAATCAAAGCTCTTATAACAAAAAATAATCTCTATTTTCAACAAATAAGAATTAAGATCCAAAGTAAGTCTTTATTATCCTGCTTTTCGAATTTTCCATTTCATAGTGAATTTCGATTTATAAAACTTTCTCGGCTCGGATCTGTGCTACTGCTTTGGATTCAATGGAAATCATTTTGGTCTTTATTTTCCTGAAAGCATTCTATAATTTACTTTCATGACTTGCTTTGATTTGTTTCATGTTAATTTTCATACTAAACCTATCTGATTTGGCTTTTACTGTTGTTATTTTTTTTAAATAATTCGAGTTTTCATCTCAAAGATTTTACAATTATGAATGGTAAATTCGCACTTATATCCATTTTTCTATTGATTTTTTGAATTTTTGAGTTAAAATCAGATTTGGGGAAGAAGAAGATTTCTATTTACTTCGCAGAGAAGTTTTGAGCTGTACGAATCAAAATTCGACGCTATAATTTTGTCTTTCTACCCCTTCGAAAGGGATTAAGGCGGCAACTTTTGTTTCGCTTTTTCAGCCTCTTTCGATAGGGTCGAAAGGTAACCTAGCACCTCATTTAATTGACCTCGTCGAAAGGTTGTATAGTTAGTATGAAGTCGACCTCTTTAAAAGCAGTTTTGTACTTTAGTGTATCCCAATACCTTTCGAAGAAGTTGGCAAATGTGTCTTACTAAATAATTACCTAGTACATACTTTCGAAAACATAAACTGTCTTATAGGTTTCGCAACCTTTAGTACATACTTTCTTCCAATTTGTTTAAGTTAGAGATACGTATATTTTATAAATTGGATTGAAGAAAGCATACTTTGTATAAGTTATAGATGAAGTCAAACATTTCGACTAAGTTGAAACATGTTGTATTGATTCAAATTTAATCGTCGGTATGCTTTCGAAACCATGCACCCCTTTCCACTCAGTCGAAACCTTTTGTAACTAATTGAGATTCAATCATCACTATATACTAGTATCGTCGAAACATTCCAAGGACTTCTCATTTTTATTAATATAATTTAAACTTAAACCTTCGACTTGATTAGCGTATAGGGTTTCGACAGCATTCATGTTCTTTTAGAAAAATTGAGTTCATGGATTTCGACAGCGTCGAAAGGTTCTTTTGCCTTGTTTATTGAATGTTGATAGCGTATACTTTATTCAAATTTGTCGTGTAGGTTTCAACTACTCCCTTTTGATAATAAAGATCCTATTGAGCTTTCAACATTGTTGAAGTGTGTTTGTTGGACGTATACTTCCATCCTCCCTTTCGACTCTATCGAAAGCTCAATAAATTTTATTTTCCTAACTCTAACATTCTTTCAAGAATATAAAATTTCATGTTTTGATTGATGTTCAAATTGCTATAATAGGTTTCCAATAATCCTTGAAAGAATGTTAACTTTATAACAAATCATAATTTCTAACTGAAATGATTTCACCTGGTAGAATCATGGGCTTGAAAAAGTCTTTCCAAAAACCAAAGAAGGATACAATGCCATTGATGGAATCTTCGCCTAAAAAGATTGAAGCAACTTCAAAGCATTCTCTGATATCTACTCAAGATGAAGTGGATGCAATTCTCAATGACTTTGGGATTACGTAGGTGGAAGCTATTCCCCCGAGTGATAATGACACCATTCATAATCCTCCTGAAGGGTACTTTGCCTATACCGCAATCCACATTTGGCATGGAGGCTTCTTATCCTTCTTGGACTTCTTATCCAAGTTCTTGACCTATCTGGGGATTGCTCCTCTACAGCTTTCACCAAATGTTTATACATATCTCCTATCTCTGGAACTCATGGCATTGGAGTCTGAATTCCTTCACTCAATGTTGAGGTCTTGAATTATCTTGTTCGATCGGTTAAACTTAGCAACATGAACAACCAAATCTTCAGAGCCAATCCCCCTAAAAAGCTGATATCTGAGGGGGTAAATAAATTCAGAGATTGGGAAACACAGTTCTTCTTTGTTATGTGCTTTCCCAATATTAGTGGGGTTTTCTCTTCTCCCCATAATTTGATCTCGGACTTTATTTTTCCATTTAATTACTTTCCTTTGCTAATCTATGCTTCTTTGTCAGGTGTTTCTGTTAAAGAGATAAATGAAGAAATTACAAAACAGTAAAGTTGCTGATCGCTACTTCAAGTAGGATTGGAAACAGATTGACCCTATTGAATCCTTCTAATTTACAAAGGCATTCCCTCCTGCCAGATGGTCAGAGGATACTTGTCCAACCTCCTCTAGTCCAGCATACATCTCAGAGTAAGCATTTCCTTTCCTTGGGAGATCCGAAAAAATTCTCCCCGATGTCACCAATCTACCCTGACCACTCCGGTAAGTTTAAACGTCATACTTGTAGTTTATTGCTGCGTTGCTTCTCAAATTACTTTACTGACTTATAATTTGTTTGAATTTTCTACAGCTACTTCTCAGGTTGAATACCCCACAAGTGATCTGGCTCTCCCTACTTTAACTTCTCGTGCGCCATCTTTGTCCCAAGCCATTACTAGGCAAAAATGGCCGTCAAAAGAAAATTGCGTAAAATGACTGTGGTGGAACCATCTCCAAAGAAAGCCAAAATAGTTAAAGTTCCCGATTCTCCACCACAAGAAGAGGGGGAGTTTATAGATATCGACAAAACTCTGGAGAGTCCAATATCGAAGCTTCTCTCGATGAACCGAAGAAGACTCCCACAAAGGTTGATTCACTTTCTTGTATTGTCATCTCCAGCTCTCCAAGTGTTATCAAACAGATGCAGAAAGACTTGGGGACTTCGACCCCTTCCCAGGATTTGAACTCTCCTAGACTCACATCACCTGTGTATCCGAGCAATTTTGAGAAGATGGTTCACTCTATTTTGAGTTCTCCATCTTTTACTTCCATTTGTCCACATTCGTCCGTTTCTGATCCAATGGATCATTGTCGATCCCTTATTGAACAACAACTTCTGGTATGCTTTATATTATTCAACCTTATTGTTTTTTTTTGTCCTTAAGTTTTTGGGTTATGTTGTACATCTTCTTTTAGATTTCTAAGAATTGGCTCTTACTGCATGAAAATGCATCAAAATCCTCTACTGAATCTTCTAAGCTTCGAGGAGAAATTTCAAATTCAAGCAATCAAGTTTCCTCCCTATCCACGGAGAAAAATGAAGCTATAATAGAATTAAAGAAATCGAGGGCTTCTCTTGCCCAATCAGAATCTATTATCTCGAAGGAGAGGAAAGCTCGTCAACTCCTTGCTGATGAGAATTTAGCATTGAAAATGACTCTAAAAGAGTCTGAGGAGGAAAAGACTCGAATGGTGGCAAAACAATCTTCTTTAAAGGAAAAGCTGAAGAAGAATAAAGGTTTTTTAAAGTTGGCTATTGACACTATTTCTGATGCAAAGTAGCGGGTGTATTAGTTCTTTGATACTTCTCCTCAGGACATCATTCCTTTTGAAGACGCTATGATGCTCGCTTATGCCGACAATGTCGATAAATGCCCAGACTTGAGCTTTCCCTCGCTCGACCCTACTCTTGTCAATAGGGTTATGGACAAAATTAAAAAGATGGAGCAGGAGGTTGAAGTTTCTGAAAGAGAGGAGATTGATGCCTCTAAACTTCTATCCTTAGAAGTCCACTCCTTCAAAGTTGACTCCGACTCCGAAGATGAAGGTTACAAAGATGAAATCGCCGAGGAAGAGGGCTGTAATGATGACGATGACAATGATGATGATGATGATAACAATGATGATGACAATGTAGATGGAGGTCAAGGCGGCGATAGGGGTGGTCATACCGATGCTTCTGAAAAAGATGGTGATGACAACACAAGGACTTCTAAAAAGGTCAATCATGATCCACCTTTTCATGAAGCAAGCCTATCTGAATCCCCTGAGCCTTTTAGCCCTTAGGAGGAACCTGCTCATATTAATGTGGAAGAACCAAAAGAGAAAAATCAGGTCTCTCAAGAGTCAATTCCCGTATCTCAGTTATGGGATTCTTTGTTTAAACGTCTTTCACTTCCAAGATAGTAATAGTTTAAATCCTTTATTTTAGATAAGGAGGATACCCGTTCACCCCTATAAAACCAAGCTTGAAAGAAAACCGGCGGAAATAAATAGTTTGTATAGGGAGTTAGATAAAATAACTGAAGCAATATAATATTCTCTCTGATAAGTACCATAGACTTAATAGAAGTGTGGCAGTGCTAGCATCCTTCAAAAGTCAAGAAGCTACCCCACGACCGAGGAGAGCGCGCCTTCGATATGATGCTCTTTTGAAAGAAAATCGGTAGTTGATTATGCTTTTTTGGATGTTGATTGAAGAGAGAAACATTCTTGTATATTTTCTATACAAAGCCTATTGTAGACACCCAACTGTAGATTTCTCATATTTAGGTGATTTTATTGGGGGTCTACTTAGGCGTCTACACATGAGATACTTGGACGAATTTGGATCTTACCCGCATCCAGGAGCATGTTGGAGCTTGCCACGAGTCAGATTAATTCCTCAAGATTTGCCTTTTGATAAACTTAAATACTATAAGGACAAGTTTATTTCAGAATTATTTACAAAATCGATTTTGTATGAACTAGATGAATAGTCATAATTATGTAATAACATTGATTTTTGAATTTTTGTTTTAGCTTTTCTTTTATACTTAGCTATATTTTATTACATTATCATAGAGTGAATGTCCCTCAGGCAACTTTGTCTCTAAAGATTATCTAAGCTAGTATGTTAAACTAAGAAGAGATTATCTTGAAAAGGCATCAATTTGAAATCTTTAAAACTAGCCAGATATTGTTTTCTTAGAGATATGCAAAAACTTTATATGGAACATCCTCGTCTCCGCTTCAATTTTTTCAGTGAAGAAAAAGAAAAGCTACTTAAGGAAATTCGGACAAATTATACTAGATTAATATGTGGACGTGATAGTCCTTCTGTTGGAAAATGGGACTATAGCAAATATCCTCCAGTTATTACTCTGGAAGGACTTAATGTTCCTTTTACCTCAATAGTTATTCTTTTTGCTAATTCATCGAGTAAAGTTAGAAATGCAGTTTCCCATCTTTAGATGTAAAACAAATGTCTAATTGTACTTTTTAGCTTCATTATTACTTGAGTTGTAATATTTTATTGCTGTAATAAAGAGATTGATTATTCTAGTCTTAAATTCATTCTTTTTCTTTTTGTTTAAATAGGAGTTACATTTATCCACAATGCCTCTCTCGTTTGATTCGACATCACGCTTTATCAATATTAAAGATAGGTGGTTAGCGGATCTTGAAAAGAAAAAGCCTCTTGATGATACTTTATCTGCTCGTTTCCAAGGTAACATAGAAGCATTAAATGGCATAGAAGATTTTTGCTTTAGAAAACAATTATTAGGAATCTCAACGATCAGATTGCCAATTTAGAGGCGAATGTTATGAGCAAAAACGAAGCAATTTCCACGTTAAAACGTCAAGTTAAACCAAATCCTTCAATTGACTTTGACCATAAGATGTCGAAATTTCTTCAACAAGTAAGTGATTTGGAAATTAAGTTGGAAGATAGTCAAGCTCAGTGTGAATCGCTCGAATTCATTATGGGAAGTAATATTTCAAACATCGTTTCACCAGCTTCGTCCATTGTTCCTTCTGTTGCAAAATTAACAAGGTCCACTTCTCTTACCATTCAAAAATTCCCTACTATGACTAATCCTCCTTCTGGTTTAGATGAACAAGTAGCAGGAAAATGGTGCAGGAAGGTTAAATTTGAAATGATGAAGTATTTTGATGAACAACAAAAGATGAGGTACTCGCAGCGCATAAATGAATATGCTACTAAGATTCAAAAGCTTGAACCGAGAAGTATCTTCTTCAGTAGTGTATTGCTTACGTAAAAAAGGAGAATAAAACTCCTAAAGGTGCAAACAAAGCTTTTAATCGTGCTTTGAAACCAACATTGAGGCTATTGATGATGAAGACAAGGTTAGGAAAAAAGAGAAGAGACTTAAAGAAGTTCTTCGTATCGCTATTCATCACATTATGGATCCTTTAATTGCCGAGAATCTGAATAAGGCTGTTCAAGACTTATGAAAAACTTATATTAATGAAGGGCATACACTTGTTCTGTATACTTGTAAATAATTTCAGAAATTATGTAAATTGTGAAAATTTTGTAAATATCACCTGGTTTGTAATCCCTTCTTGTAATGTTGTTTTTGAATATCTCTTTGACAGCTTATACCATGATTTCTGTATTTGCTGGATCTTTCAATCCTTTTTACTGTTCTGCTTTCCCTGAAAAGCACGAAGTAAATAATAGTTCTTATCTTTAGCTTTAAATCTATATAAAAGTTTATTTATATCATTTGAAAGGATTAATAAATCATTATGTCAACATATGACAATAAATGAAAAGTAATTGTATTTGATTAAATATCTTGAAACCCATCTTTGGTAATGATGAGAAATATAACCAAGAATTCAACTTTAATCATATTGCTGGAATATCTGACGTCTGATGGTAGAAAATATTAACCTCAATCAAGGTTATAAATGTTTTAGAGAATCATCCTTTGGAGATAGCTAATAGAAAGTTAATAATGATCATGTAATAGAAGTCCAGAAATCATTGTTTGAAAATTTGTAGTAGAAATCCAATGACCCAGATTCGAGCGTGAATGAAATTTAAAAGTTTAGAAACCTGGAACCCAGATTCCGGTATTAGTGGATGATACTTAGAAGTTAAGAAATTCAAAACTCAGATTTGTGTATTTGTGGATGATTACCGGAAATCAATAATAATAATCTTCTTAATAAAAGTCTTAGACCTAGGTTCGGGAATTAATGAATAAAGTTCAGTAGTAGCCTCGAAACCCAGATTCAGGTATTAGTGGTGGATAATCAAAAATCCATAATAATTACCTTCATAATATAAATCTCAAGCCCAGATTAGGACATTAATAAGTGAAGTCCTGTAATAGTTTCGAGACCCAGATTCGGGTAGATAAAGACCATAAATTATTGGTAAAGATGTGTAACCTAGATTCGAGTATTAACAAGCGGAGTTTTGTTCCACTCCTTTGATTTCTTCTTCTTTGACATGCGTAAACCCTTTAGGCCTTGTATGTAGCTGTGATTTGATTGGCTGCTTCTTGAGCTTATTCCATTATTGTCTGGTGCGGTTGGTTAGCTTATTCTCAAGCTGGAACCAAGGACTTACCCAACCTCCCTCCAGGAGGCGCCTTGACCTGTCCATAGCGTGGCGTGGCCAAGGCCTTGTCGATGCTTTAACCTGGCCATCGCGTGGTGCAGATAAAGGCTTACACTCCTCCCTTCTGGAGATGCCTTGACCTAGCCATAGCGTGGCGCGGTCAAGGGCTTGTCGATGCTTTAACCTAGCCATAGTGTGGCGCGGATAAAGGCTTACGCTTCTCCCTCCAGGAGGTGCTCTGCCCTGGCCAACTCGGCGTGGATAGAGGCTTTGACCGTTAAAGTTAGTGTCCAAATGCTAGGAGAATTCTACTCCCAACCATGTAGATTATTCTTAGTAAAGCAGTTCTTTATTGGCTTTATCTATGATCTCTTTACAAACTCATTAATTTTTCCTTATCTAAGAAAGTTTATGATCATCCCTTCAAGCGCTCTACAGTGATTTGTTTCATGACCATTCATCATATGGTAATGGCAGTAGAATCCTCCCAAATTCCTTTCATATTTTGGTTTCTTCTTTTGTGATGGCCAATAATTGAGCTCTTCCTTAGTTAGTAGATAAACATTCTCGATTGATGTTGTCAAATTGCATCCTTTAGGAAGTCTCAACTTGAAGCTTGTCTTTTGAGGATGGTTTTTAGATCTTTTATTGCTTGGCTCTATAGTTTTACCCTCATCGATTGGTTTTCTTTTTAACACCCTTTGAACTTCCTGTGTTGCAGTTGTTGCTTAATACCATTTGTGTGTAAAGGCGTTGTAATATGCCATTATCCCTTCTTCAAAGATTGTGCCTTTCGTATAGTGTTGAATTGTTTTCCTTATTTGATCAAACATGTTGTCCCTTCCATTTTTCCTTTCTCCTAAGACAAAGATAGGGGTGGGGCAAATATGAAAGGGATTCAAGCTCCATTTTTCTGGATCATATGATTCTGCTCTTTTCTTGTTCATAATACTTAGAGCTTCCGATCTTAGTATTTGCTCTTCATATAGTTTGGAATCATTAATTGTCCTTGGGGAGAATCCTATTAAGCGTGGTTCAGAAGGTCCTTACTTAGATCTTTTGACTTTGCTAGTCATGATGAAGTAAGGTCTAGAGTAGTTAAATTAGAAATAGAATTAGGTTAGAGGTAAGTGGTGTTGGATGTTCAACATAGTCGGAGGTTCAAACCCTCCTTCTAGCGCCAAAAATGTTAACAAGAAAATTTGTCAACATCCCAAAATAGAGTTTAAGGAAAAGGTTAATTCTTCTAAGTCTCTCTTGGTTAAGTGGAGGAAGTATGGATATTAAAACTTCCTTTGATTCACCCTTTTTAATAGGTCTTTATTGTGAAATCTTTCCTTTTATGGCCATTCGACCTAGTCGAAACACTTATATTCCTATATTTCAAGTCTTTTGAGCTTGCTGAAATTGTTTGGTTAACCTTTCTAAACCTTCCTTTCAAAACGGTTGCGGAACACTAAAGATTGGCACTGAGAATTCAATAATATGGGTTGTCTATATGGGTTTCGACCTTGCCGAAAGCTGGTATTTCAAATGTATTGGGCTCGTGTAACATCTCGTATCTGGAGGCCAAAAGATAAGTGCTATGGATGCTGCAGTCATCCGTAGTATTAACTTCTAGTGATGAAATATGGTAGAGTTAATGGTATTCATAATATTAGAAGCACTTAAATATGAACAAAATCACATATTTCCAAAAAACAATAATTTCAGTGATTATATTCCAAATAAATCATATACAAGTTACAAAAATCCCAAACGTAATCCTAGGCATTGATCAAATATAATTTACAACAATACGCCAAGAGCGACATATGAAGATGCCCCCTTGGATGATCAAAGCAATATAGAAATAATTCGTGCTAATACACAATGGAAACAATTTAAAAACAGAATTCCTAAATTAGCTATCCATCAGCCACCTGTTCTTCTTCGGATGCTTTATTCGCCAAAATCTGCTAAAACCTAAAAACCTAAACCCTCAGCCTACTCAAATTAAATTTTGAGCACCCGAGAGTTTAAGGGGAAACAAAAACTTCGAGTCAGACTTAAAGCCTGGTATGAATAATTTATGTTACATCTCGGTTTACTGATAAATAGTGAGACCACGCCGCTTAGCGGAATGAGTTTCCCCTCACTAATATCTCTTTTCAAAACATATATTTTGCAAATCTTTTCCTGCAACCAAACCGGTTAATCAACTGATTATAATAATAATATAACAATATTCATTATGCTAAAAATAGCAAATGAAATAAACTATCTATCTAAAATCTGAACTATTTGTTCTAAATTCCGAGCTATCTGCTCTTTCCTGGACTATCTGTCCTAAAATTTATTATAGCAATATCTTTTATGCTAGAGAATGGGCTATCTGCCCAAAACAGGTAAAAAGGGTGGACTATCTGTCCTTAAAAATTTAGTAACGTCCGTTATGCTAATAAATGAACTATTTGTTCACATCAAAGCCGGCTGCTCTTTCTGGACTAACTGTCCTCTGGGCCGACTATCCTCAAAATGGACCGACTGTCCGAATTTAAAATGAGCTGACTGCCCGAATTTTCTTTTGGGTTAACTACCCTTTAAAATATCTAGCTAACTGCTCTACAATATCAGAGCTAACTGTTCTTTAAATTTTCCTTGAAACCTTTTCAAAATGATTTAATCCGTCAAATCATATATATACAAGGAAAATATATCTTTAGCTTTACTCTAAGCTATTTTTGCCATGTTATATATATTTTACTCAAAATAATGTTGATGATGTTCAATAAGGATTGTCTATCCTTTATTATAAGTTAATGTCCTTCATAACTTAAAACACTTAGGCTATCAACCTAGTTCTTATATTCAAAACCCCTGTTTAAAACCTTTAAAAAACCTTTCGAAAACATAGAAGGTAACTGCTTCAAAACCATTTACAAAACCCTTTGAAAGTGTTGAAGGTAACTCCTTCATATCCTTTAATAAACCTTTCGAAATCATTGAAGGTAAATCTTTCTAAACCTTTTAAAAGTTTTCCTTTTACAAGCTTTAAAACATATGACATCCGCCTTTTAAATCCGTTAAACCTTAGCCTTTTGAAAACATTGCAATACCATACCTTTCGACCTTGTCAGAAGGTCCTACCTTTCGACCTTGTTGGAAGGTTTCTTTTCGACCTAGTTGAAAGGTTTCACCTTTCGACTTTGTCGAAAGCCTGGGGTACCTCCCCTATATAATAAACCTTTCGAAAACAATGTAACTCAAAACCTTTCGAAGACATTGGGTTCAATTTAAAACAGGTGGAAAACCTTTCGAAACTAATCAAAGTTAACTACTTTGAAACCTTTAAAATGTTTCGACTTAAAACATTTGGATTATGCAAAAGGATCAGAAAAACATTGGAGTCGAAAGCAACTACTTCGAAACCTTTATAAAACCTTTCGAAACCATTCGAAGACAATGAAGTGTTAGTGTTGGAACCAACCCTTCGAAATCAATGGAGAGAGGCGGCAAGTTTTAGAAAACAAAAGATAACCTTTGACTCCATCTGTGTCGAAAGGTTAGGAAGCGGCAACTAAGCCTTCGGCCTTGTCGAAAGCTAACCTTTCGACCTTGTCGGAAGATTTCATTTAAAACAAGAAAGCAAACCAATCGAAACCTTTTTCTTTTAAACCCTTTTGACAATTTCGAAAGCTCTTTGTCAAAATTTAAAAGGCGTATTTTCTTTAAACCAAAACAAAACTTCATCTCTTTCGAAAGCTATTACCTTTTGTCCTTAAACCTTTCTACTCCATCCAATCCACTAGGTACCAGTTGCCTGATACCTTGTGCATTAGTATTTGACCTAGCCGAAAGGTTTGATACCTTTCGACTTTGGTGGAAGGTCTAGAATGAAGGCGGAAGCTCTGCTGAAAGGGTTGAAATAGAAGAAAGTCTATTTATTTGTACTTTAAAATAGTTCTTTTGTATCTCACCTACCTTGTTTGTCTAAATTTGATTGGTTGCCAGAATTTTATATTCAAAAGTGTTGTTGACTTTCCTTATTTGGAAATTTGAACAATTTTGAAAAAGCCCCTTTTCTCTTTTATAATTATATAAAACATTTAAGTCCCATACCTTAAATAATTTTATATAACTATTAAAACACCTTGAAAAATCCTGGAAAAATTCCAGAAAATAAAATAATACGTTCTCTTCAACATATAAAATTTTCGAATCCAAACTATAATTATTTTTCCCATAAATAATTATTATAATCCAAATTAACCTTTTCTTCCTTAGAAAATTCATAACAAATCCACAAAAATTTAGAAAATTCTGAAAATCGAAACCCATCTCTAAAATAACTTTTTAGATCACCATATAAATTTGCAAGGCTAACAGATGTCATTTAGTAGGGTTTTTATCTTAAATCATGTCATAAAATTTATGTGAACATACATACATCATCAACATGTATATATAATCACTTTATCATTCAAAACATGGAAAATCTTTGCAAAATTATTCGGGTTTAACCTTAAGGCTGAAACCATAAAAGTTTAGAGATGTAAACATTATTCACCTTTTGCTTTAATGACTAAGGAGCTTGAGATTTGAATGACTTCAATTTGAATTTGCTTTCCTTAAGCTTCTCTTATGTTTCCTCTTCTTCTTCCTTCGTTAATGGTGGCTGGCCAAGCTTTTAAAATTTTGAAAATGAGAATGAACGTGTGTTTTGAAATACACGGCCTAAGGAAGACAATGTAGGAATGGCCTCTTTCTCATAATACCCCTCCTCTAATTCATTTTAAACCTTTCTTTTAATTTATTAGTTAAAGGCACGACTACCTTAATTAAATCAAATCTCAATCCCCTTATCAACACATTATTTTATTTAGTTTATCTAACTAAATCCCGTAAATAATGTTATCAAAAATCTGGGGTGTTACAGACTCCCCTCCTTAAAGAATTTCGTCCTCGAAATTACAATAAGGCTCAAAACAACAAGAAGGTAAAACAACCATCAAAGCAAGTGAGGATAACTATCTCTAATCCTGCTCTCAACCTCCCAAGTACAGTCTCTTTCATCGTCACTCCACTAGACTTTGACTAATCCGACCGTCTTGGTTCTAAGCCTCTTCTCATCTCTCGCAACAATGCGAATTGACTTCCTCACTATGGTCAAGTCCGGTTCTACCACTGGATCATCTAGCACTGTCGGTGCAATAGCAGTCTCCGGGTCTCTAACACACTTTCTGAGATGATAAATCTGAAAAACATCATGGACACCTGCCAAACTGCTGGTAACTCAAGTCTATACGCGAGCTTCCCGATCCTCTCAAGAATAGGAAAAGGTCCTATGAACCTAGGAGATAACTTCCCCGACTTCCCAAATCTAAGCACACCCTTCATTGGTGATACTTTGATGAAAACTTGGTCCCCAATTGAGAACTCCAAATCTTTCCGTCTCTTATCTGCATAACTTTTCTGCCTAGACTGAGCCTCCTTCATCCTATCTCGAATGACCTCAATCTTTTCTGCAGCTTATCTAACCAAATCTGGACCAAGAATCAACCTATCCCCGGTCTCCAACCAACAAATAGGAGATTTGCATGGCCTTCCATACAAAGCTTCAAATGGTGCCATCCCAATACTAGTCTGATAACTTTTTTTATACGAAAACTCGACTAGATGCAGATGGTCCTCCCATGATCCCCCAAAGTCCAGAACACAAGCTCTCAACAGATCTTCTAAGATCTTGTTAACTCTTTCCGTTTGCCCATCTGTCTGTAGATGGTAGGCGGTAATCATCATAAGCTTGGTTCCCAAAACTTCTTGCAGACTTTTCCAAAACTCGCTAGTGAACAAGGAATCTCTGTCCCTAACTATGCTGCTAGGAACTCCATGCAGTCTAACCACATTCTTCATGAACAACCTTGCTAAAACAAGTGCCGTCTTGGTTGACTTAACTGGAATAAAATGGGCACTCTTGCTTCCATTATAACCCATATACTTTCATTTCCTCTGTTCGACTTTGGTAACCCATCTATGAAATCCATAGAAATAGGATCTCACTTCCACACTGGAATATCTAACGGCTAAAGCAAACCACTCGGTTTCTGGTGTTCGGCCTATGCCTGTTGGCAATTCAAGCACCACCTTACATACAAACCAATATCCCGCTTTATTCCTTCCCAGAAGAAACTCCTCTTCATATCCTGATACATCTTGGTACCTCCGAGATGTATAGTGAACTTCGAACGATGGCATTCATCTAAGACTTCCTTTCTTATGTTTCCTACACCTGGAACACATAATCTTCCTTTCTTTATCAACCACCCATTCTGGTCAAGACTGAAATCTTTCAAATCATCACTCTTGGTTCCTTCCTTTAGCTTACTGATTCGTTCAGCCAACGCTGGATCCTCTATCTGCTTAGAAGCAATCCATTAGATCAAAACTGGTCGAACTTCCAAACAAGACACTACAACTATATCTCCACTAGACCCTGCCTCGGATATCCACTGCACTATGCAATCTGCTAATGCTTCTAAATCTTTCCACTCAGCCATCATTGCTAACACTGCATTCTGATGTTTCCTGCTAAGTGCATCTACAACCCGGTTGCTTTTCCCTAGTGTGTACTCAATCCCACAATCACAAGCGGCTATGAATTCTAACCATCTCTGCTGTCTCATGTTCAACTCCTTCTAAGAGAACAAATACTTCAGTGACTTATGATCTGTAAACAACTCAAACCTTTCTCCTAAAAGGTAATGTCTCCACACCTTCAAAGCAAAAATCATGGTAGCTAACTCTAATCATGCGTTGTATATCTGACCGAATGCGGTCTAAGCTGTCTAAAAGCATAGGCAATCACTTTACCTCTCCGCATCAGCACAACTCCTAATCCTGTTCCACACGCATCGGTATATACCACCAAGTCCTGATTTCCCTCTAGAACTACCAACACAGGTGCATGGGTCAATAAGTGTTTCAAATTCTGGAATGCTTCCTCACACTTATCGGTCCACACAAACTTCATATCCTTCCTTGTCAGTCGGGTCATCGGTGTTGCTATTCGTGAGAAATCCTTAATGAATCTCCGATAATAACCAGCCAACCCAAGGAAACTCTTAATCTCGGTTACTATCTCGAGTCTCTTCCAACTATTCACTGCCTCGATCTTAGTCGGATCTACTAATAACCCTTTCTCTGAGACGACATGACCAAGAAACTTCACCTCCTTCTTCTAGAAGTGACACTTCGAAACTTCGCTTTCAGCTGATGCTGCCTTAGCGTCTCATGCACTACTCTAAGATGAACTTCATGCTCTCTTTCATCCTTAGAGTAAATCAAGATATCATCTATGAAAACCAGCACGAACCTATCCAAGTGCTCTTGGAAATTCCGGTTCATCAAATCCACAAAGAAAGCTGGAGCATTTGTCAGTCCGAACGGCATAACTAACCATTCGTACGATCCATATCTAGTCCTAAATGCTGTCAAAGGTATACTATCCTCTGCTACTCTAAGCTGATGGAAACTCGTTGCCAAATCCAACTGAGAAAATACCTTTGCTCCACTTAGCTGGTCGAACAAATCATTAATCCTGGGCAATGGATATCAATTCTTTGTTGTCCTCTCATTCAACTTACGATAATCGATACATAGCCTCAATGATCCGTCCGGCTTCTTACCAAACACTACCGCTGCACCATGGCAAACTGCTCTGCCTGACAAAACTCTTGCCCTCTAAGTCCACCAACTGCACCTTCAACTCCCTCATCTCTGAGGGGGTCATCCTGCTTGGCGGTCTACTCACTGGTTCTGCTCCCAGAACCAAATCTATCCGAAACTCAATAGCTTGTTTCGGCGGCAATCCAACTACAGGCTCAAACACATTTGCGAATTCTCTAACCATGAAAACTCGACTCAACTCATCATCTGAATCCAATGCACCCAACAAAGCAAACACTACACTGCTAGAACCTCCTACAGTGAAAACAATCCGATCGCTACAATCCGGGTGACAAAGAGATATTTTCCTATCCTGGCAAAATATCTTAGCATTGTACTCACTTAACCAATCCATACCTAAGATGATCCCAAACCCCACAAATCAAACACATGCAAACTGCACTCAAAAGTATGACCTAACAGGTTAAACTCAAAATGGTCACACCTTAACCCTATAGTTGCATACCCTTCTATTGGATTCGCAAACCTTAAGGAAGTAACTAAATATATGGGTTCAAGGTTAAGCTTATCTATCAAACATCTAGATATAAAAGAATGCGATGCACCAGTATCAAATAAAATGCTAACAGACATACCATGAATTTGAAGCGTTCTTCCAAGAACTGACTTTCCCTTCTCCTGGGCTGTTGGCTTGGAAGTGGCAGGCTCCAATGCATAAACCTTGCCCTTACCATCTCTAATGGGCTCCTTGCACTGGTTCTTATAATGTCCTATCTGGTCACATTTAAAACACCTGATATTCTTTCCCTTAGCCACATCCTTCGCTTTCCCTGAGCAACACTCATTAGTAAAGTTCCCTTTCTTGTCACATTTATAGCAGACAACTTCAGACTTCGCTTTCTTGGCTGCTCCATCCTTTTGAGCACCTTTCTTGGGAAAGAACTTCCTCTTCTGGTTCTGTCCAACCTAGACCACTTTTGCCTTGCTCTTCTCCAGAGACTCAAGGACTTCGTCCTGCCTCAAAGCCATCTCTATAATAATATCAGAAGGATCTCTAAGATGAGACAAAGTAGCACTAGAAAATTCTGGCTTCAATCCTCTAATAAACTTCTAATTTCGTTTCAACACGGTATCCACCAAAGCATACCCATACCGGGCCAACTCTTTGAACTTCTTGGCATACTCAACAACAGACATCTCTCCCTGCACCAGCTCAACAAACTGCCTAATCAAAGCTGACTGTGCCATTAATGACATAAACCTCTCATGAAATATCCTCTTGAAATCCTCCCAGGTTACTGTCTCCTCATCAACTATCGCTGTTACACTATTCCACCAGAACAATGCAGTCGCATGAAGCTGCCTGGACGCCAACCTCCTCTTTTGCTCATCATTGAGCCCTAAATCTACAAAAATCCTTTCGCAGTGCAACAACCAATTCTCCACTTCAATGGCATCCTCCGTTCCCATAAACGGCTTCCCTCCTAGCTTCACACAATCACCGCTCATCTTAGCGAAATGATTAACTACCGGAACTTCTGGAACCTCTGCTCCTGCGGCATTTCCTCCTACCACTCCGGCTGCAAGTCCTGCCTACATCATATTCCTGAAAAACTGATACATGGCTTCCATTCCGACATGCGGGACATCAGCACCAGCATTCTCTGCCTGACCTTGGCTTCTCCCCGACTAGGTCTGGCGTTCCTTTCGGTGCTTCCCCTTCCTTGGTTAACTCTGCTTCTTCAACCATCCATATATGTATTCAAACCTCATGAGATACAGAAAGATAATTTAATCAAAGATAGATGAATGGAGATAAAGCGCATACTTATATATAACAAATACAAGTACGTTACTATAGCATTAACTCAACCCCCAATCTTACTCCAATTTAATCGGATTTTAGTTTTCAAAACCAATTTTTAGTTAAATTTTTCATAAACCTATGTTCTGATACCAAGCTGTAATATCCCGTATCTGGAGGTCAAAAGCTAAGCACTATGGATGTTGTAGTCATCCACAGTATTAACTTCTGGTGACCTAATACAGTAGTGTTAATGGTATCCATAATATCAGAAGCACTTGAATATGAACAAAATCACAGATTTCCAAAAAACAATAATTTCAGTGATTATATTCCAAATAAATCATACCCAAGTTACAAAAATCCCAAATGTAATCCCTAGCATTGGTCAAATATAATTTACAACAATACGCCAAGAGCGACATATGAAGATGCCCCATTGGATGATCGAAGAATTATAGACATAATTGTCTTAATACACATCGGAAACACTTTTAAAACAAAATTCCTAAATTAGCTATCCGTCAGCCACCTGCTCGTCTTCGGATGCTTAATTCGCCAAAATCTGCTAAAACTTGAATACGTAAACCCTCAGCCTACTCAAATCAAATTTTGAGCACCCGAGAGTTTAAGGGGAAACAAAAACTTCGAGTCATACTTAAAGCCTGATATGAATAATTTATGTTACATCTTGGTTTACTAATAAATAGTGAGACCACGTCATTTAGCGGAACGGGTTTCTCCTCACTAATATCTCTTTTTAAAACATATATTTTGCAAATCCTTGCCTGCAACTAAACTGGTTAATCAACTGATTATAATAATAATATAGCAATATTCATTATGCTAAAACAGGAAATGAAATAGACTATCTGTCTAAAATCTGAATTATTTGTTCTAAATTCTGAGCTATATGCTCTTTTTTGGACTATCTGTCTTAAAATTTATTATAGTAATATCTTTTATGCTAGATAATGGGCTATCTGCCCAAAATAGGTAAAAAGGGTGGACTAACTGTCCTTTAGCAAGGCCGTTATGCTAATAAATGAACCATCTGTTCATGTTAGAGCTGACTGCTCTTTCTGGACTAACTGTCCTAGACTAACTGTCCTCTAGGCCGATTGCCCTCAAAATGGACCGAATGTCCGAATTTAAAATGAGCCGAATGCCCGAATTTTCTTTTGGGTT
The DNA here is from genome assembly GCA_030737815.1 of Allium fistulosum. Taxonomy (NCBI): domain Eukaryota; kingdom Viridiplantae; phylum Streptophyta; class Magnoliopsida; order Asparagales; family Amaryllidaceae; genus Allium; species Allium fistulosum. Next base: position 680,998,110 of record CM060905.1, on the reverse strand, counting down.
AATTACCCTTCAAAATATCAGAGCTAACTACTCTACAATATCAGAGCTAACTGCTCTTTAATTTTTCCTTGAAACCTTTTTAAAATGATTTAATCCGTCAAATCATATATATATATATACAAGAAAAATATATCTTTAGCTTTACTCTAAGCTATTTTTGTCATGTTATATATACTTTACTCAAAATAATGTTGATGATGTTCAATAAGGATTGTCTATCCTTTATTATAAGTTAATGTCCTTTATAACTTAAAACACTTAGGCTATCAGCCTAGTTCTTATATTCAAAACCCCTATTTAAAACCTTTAAAAAACCTTTTGAAAACATAGAAGGTAACTCCTTAAAAACCATTTACAAAACCCTTCGAAAGTGTTGAAGGTAACTCCTTCATATCCTTTAATAAACCTTTCGAAATCATTGAAGGTAACTCCTTCTAAACCTTTTAAAAGTTTTCCTTTTACAAGCTTTAAAACATATGACATCTGCCTTTTAAATCCTTTAAACCTTAACCGTTTGTAAACATTGCAAAACCTTACCTTTCGACCTTGTCGGAAGGTTTCTTTTCGACCTAGTCGAAAGGTTTCACCTTTCGACTTTGTCGAAAGCCTGGGGTACCTCCCCTATATAATAAACCTTTCGAAAGCAATGTAACTTAGAACCTTTCAAAGACATTGGGTTCAATTTAAAATTGGTGGAAAACCTTTCGAAACCAATCAAAGTTAACTACTTTGAAACCTTTAAAATGTTTCGACTTAAAACATTTGGATTATGCAAAAGGATCAGAAAAACATTGGAGTCGAAAGCAACTGCTTTGAAACCTTTATAAAACCTTTCGAAAACAATGAAGTGTTTGTGTTGGAACCAACCCTTCGAAATCAATGGAGAGAGGCGGCAAATTTTAGAAAAAAAAGATAACCTTTGACTCCATCTGTGTTGAAAGGTTTGGAAGTGGCAGCTAAGCTTTCGGCCTTGTCGAAAGCTAACCATTCGACCTTTTTGGAAGGTTTCATTTAAAACAAGAAAGCAAACCAATCAAAACCTTTTTCTTTTAAACCCTCTTTGTTGAAAGTTAGCAGGCATATTTTCTTTAAACCAAAACAAAACTTTATCTCTTTCGAAAGCTGTTACCTTTCGTCCCTAAACTTTTCGACTCCATCCAATCCACTACATACCGGTTTCCTGATACCTTGTGCATTGGTATTTAACCTAGTCGAAAGTTTTGATACCTTTCGACTTTGGCGGAAGGTCTGGAATGAAGGTGGAAGCTCTGCCGAAAGGGTTGAAATAGAAGAAAGACTATTTATTTATACTTTAAAATAGTTCTTTTGTACCTCACCTGCCTTGTTTGTCTAAATTTGATTGGTTTCAAGAATTTTATATTCAAAAGTGCTGCTGACTTTCCTTATTTGGAAATTTGAACAATTTTGAAAAATCCCCTTTTCTCCTTTATAATTATATAAAACATTTAAGTTCCATACCTTAAATAATTTTATATAACTATTAAAACACCTTGAAAAATCCTGGAAAAATTCCAGAAAATCAAATAATATATTCTCTTCAACATATAAAATTTTCGAACCCAAACTATAACTATTTTTCACATAAATAATTTTTATAATCCAGATTAACTTTTCCTTCCATAGAAAATTCATAACAATTCCACAAAAATTCTGAAAAATTCTGAAAATCGAAACCCATCTCTAAAATAACTTTTTAGATCACCATAAAAATTCACAAGGCTAATGGATGTCATTTAACAGGGTTTTCATCTTAAAACATGTCATAAAATTTATATGAACATACATACATCATCAACATGTATATATAATCACTTATTCATTCAAAAGATGGCAAATCTTTGCAAAATTATTCGGGTTTAACCTTAAGGCCGAAACCATAAAAGTTTAGAGATGTAAACATTATTCATCTTTTGCTTTAATGATTAAGGAGCTTGAGATTTGAATGAGTTTGATTTGATTTTGCTGTCCTTAAGCTTCTCTTTTGTTTCCTCTTCTTCCTTCGTTAATGGTGGCCGACCAAGCTTTTAAATTTTTGAAAATGAGAATGAACGTGTGTTTTGAAATACACGGCCAAAGGAAGACAATATAGGAATGGCCTCTTTCCCATAATACCCCTCCGCTAATTCATTTAAAACCTTTCTTTTAATTTATTAGTTAAAAGGCACGACTACCTTAATTAAATCAAATCTTAATCCCCTTATCAACACATTCTTTTATTTAGTTTATCTAACTAAATTTCCTAAATAATGTTATCAAAAATCTGGGATGTTACAGCTCGAGTCTGAAATTTGAGGGAAAACAAGCTAGATTTAAGGTTTCGACTCACTAAAAAGTGATTGCTTAGTGAGTGGAGGTTTAGTGTTAAGGACTTGGGTTATTTGGGAAAGTAGAGGGTTTCGACCCACTTGGAAGGCACCTTTCGATGAAGTCGACACCTGTAGAACACAGTTAAATCCAACGAAAGCCTTCCAACAATTGCATAATCAAAAGTATTATAATCTTTCCTTTACTAATCCAACGAAGTCTATACAGATCAATTTCCTAAAATTTAATTTATAAATTAGGGTTTACAAATTTGCAGAGTTAAGAAAATACAAGTATAGAATGAAAGAATTCCCATCCCCAAAACCAGACCCTTTGGGTCTTATTTATAGATGCGGATTGGCACCTTTTGACTTAGTGCTTTTGACCTGGTCGAAAGGTGGCTTTAGATAACTTTTATCTCCTTTGACACTTGCGCATCCCTTTGCAATGCTTTCGAATGGGCTTGAACGCCTCCATCTTCGTCGAAAGGGGTGGCTGCACCTTTTCTTTTTGTGTCGCTTTGTTATCACAAGAAGTAAAGGTACAAGTTTTCGACTCTATCGATAGGTAGTTTCCTAGGGTTTCGAAGTTTTTGAAGTGTTGATGGTTTCGACGCAGTAGGTAGCTTCCGAATGCATGCTTGCAAATTGATGCAAAACCTTTCTTGGATCTTAAAGGCTTCGACCGGTTCAAAAGGCTTGATTATGCTTTCGAAAGGGTTGTTCTGATCAAGGCATCTTTCTGAGTAATTTGAATGAAGGCAAAACCTTTGGTTTCAAAAGGTTTGGCACAAATATGAAGGGTTGTTATCCATTGTCTTCGAAAGGTTTTAATGCATACGGAAGCACCTGCTTCGAAGGGAATCATTGAAGAGGAAGGGTGCTTTTGACCCTTCTGACCCCTTCGAAAGGTTGTAATATTTCTGGTCTTTGGCTATAGCATCCCTTCGACTCCTTCGAAAGGCCTTGCTGGTGCTATTATCCCTTGTTCTTCTTTCTCTTCTTTTCAAGAAACGTCAGAAGCAGATGATTATTCATCTGCTTTCGAAAGAAATCGAAGAATTTCTTGAGAATCCTACAAGATCATTCGTTCTTTTTTCACTGACAGATGGTCATAACTTCATCTGGGTTCGAATCCTACTAAGAGGTCCACTAGAGATCAGAAATTTTTGAATTTTGGTTTCGACATGGTCGAAAGGGTAATTGGTAGTAACACATCCTATAACATGTTACACATGCATATTTTACACACACATGAGCATATATTGATATGCTAATGAACTATATAAATTGTATAATTAATTTAAATTCATTAGTTAAATAAATCAGAAAAATCAAATACAATTTAATTTTATTTAAATTAGTTCGATTGGATCTAATTCCACTTTTAGACTTTATAGGCTCAATAGATCCAAAAATAGGAAATTTTTTGAAAATCCACTTTATTTACATCTTGCGACCCTGCTCGGTTCCTTTTAGTATATATATGGTAGATATAAATCTCAATATCTATTATATATAACTTTAACTATGTATATCCTTTTCTATATTGCATGTGCACGTTATATACACATGAAAGTATATGTTGATTTGTCAAGGACTGCTAGCTCAAATGGTTAGTGATATGATGCTTTAGACGTAGGTTCTAGTGGTCGACTAAGGTTAGCGATTTGGTGGGATTTAGGTGGAATTAGGCGAAACCTTCGATGGAATTGGTTTTCTCATATGGAGGAGCATGGATGTCTGCGTTTTGGTGAAGGGTGATGTGGGTTTGGGAGCGGCGACATTCACGTGGTCATGTGTGGTTTTCTAGGTCGCATTGGAGTGTGGGTCGTCGAGCTTGCTATGGTGAGGGGGATGTAGTGCTTGCATGAGGTTCCATGGAGTATTGAGTGAGATTGAGAGGAGAGAGGGTGCGTCATTTTTGGGTATCTCTGTATCAATGTGCACGGCCTTGTTTGGGAAGAAAAAGATTAGGGAAAGGTGATTTAAAGTTAATAAAGTTATTAAAGAAATTAATTATTTCAATTATTCCAATATCTTATAAAATGAATAACTTCTTCATACATGGTCCAATCGAGATGTAGTCTTTTGCTTGTGCTCGTAGGAGCATTATCTACGCACTGGAATTGGTTTTGCTGAGTTTGGAATAAGTGAAATTTTGAGCTAAAATCGAACACCGTTCGATTTTAGATCAAACTGGAACGCTTAAGCATCCGTTGGAATTTTTGTGTGTTTTCTCACCTCTGGGTGAGTACTATATGATAAATAGTAAATATAAATTATTATTTTTATGTTTGAATGATTTATTGGTTTGGATTGGTTGAATTTCTGCTTTGAAAACCGAATGACATTTAAAATGAAATACAAAGAATTTTGCAGAGAAATCTGGATTGCTCGCTGTTGTGATTTTTTATTTCAGTTATATACCTTGTTGATTTTATTTTCATTTATATAGTTGTTGTCTAAATTGTTGGATGCTAAAAGTTAGTAGTTGGCCATATTGGATATGACATTGATATATGTTAAAAGTTGAACCTTTTTAGTTAAAAAGGTAGCAGTAGCATTGGTTAAGTGATATGGTAGCTATTTTCCTCATTATAATATTTTGAAATACTATTAATTGCTATTTGATTTTGAAAATGGTTTTGATTTGGAGAATGATTTTAAATATGATTTTTGGAAATTTCTATGGCATTTTATTTAAAAATAGTTTTCGAACTTCTCTATTTTACTTTAACCTTTTTGGAAATGTTTTAAAATTATTTTGGGAAGTATTTATTTTATAGAAAAGGTATAATAATGGATGTTTATTTTAAAGAAAAATAAAGGGGTATTTATCTTTTGTAATAAAGCAATTTTGTTTTAAAAGAAGATAGCAATATTTTTGAATAAATACTTAGGAAACTTTAATATAAAATGTTTTATAAAAGGATTTTTATAATTATATTTGGAGATTTATAAAAGGTGTTTTATAATCATTTTTGGAGATTTATAAACGAAGTTTTATAAATACATAAGAGATTTATAAAAAAGAGTATTATAATAGGAATGAGATTTTATTTCCATAAATGATCATTTTAAATTATGGTGGTATGGAAAATATTCTTTTTATACTTAACACCAAATCCCGAAGTATGGAAACCTGTCTCTATCTTGAGAATTAAGAATGTAAGTTGAGGCAAGGATAGTTTCTAACTTGTCCGTTTTCATTGTTAATTGAGTGTTAACACAAGCTTGAAATCGGGAAGTGTGGTAAGTATATTTGGTCTAATGTCCATACTATCGATTTACTTACATCGGAGAATGATTTTGGGTTTATGGTAAACAACGTTTTAAGTGATATTTTTTGGACCCATTTAAGTACGTTTTTGAGATGTGAAATCTTTCTTAAAATTTGTGAATATACTTACACCATTGATATAAGTATATAGAGACATTTTCAGTATGGAAAGTGAAATGATTTGTGAATATACTTTTGTAGTTGAGATAAGTATATCAATATTTTTCAAGTGTTGAAAAGAGTAGAGAGGGTTTGTGAATAGATCTTTTGTAAAAGTTATTTTTAAATACGAATATTTGGAAGGAGATTTTAATTAATGAAAGGATTAATTAAAGAAGCTTAGTGTTGCTTATGTGCTTAACCATGCTTGGTTTCCATATGAAGTTATACTCTAATTTGAATTGTTTGTTTATTTGATAGTTAAATAATCGACTATCAAATCTTGACCAGTTTTGAAACTATCGTTGTTGGTTCAGAGAGACTGAGATCAGATAAATTATCCAAATACCACTTCGAACCGCATAAGCATTCAGATTGGAGACATCTTGAAGATGACAAAATCGACGGAGTCTTTAGAGTGCAAGGGCTACTTACTACTAATCCTAAGGATGTAGTAGAAGTAGCGCCTTCGGTTTGTTTATACCTTGAACAACTAGTATGGATGAATGCTAACACTACATTGCTGCTTAAAGGGCGGTGTTAGCATTCGAAGTGGGATTTTCTAAAAAGGTAAAACATAGCCTCAATCCTCATATCCGGTAATGACTAAAATAGAGGATATGCTGCAAGGCTATGTGGTTCGCTACCATTAGGGTATGGTCATCACCTTTCTAGATCGTTAACGAAAATTTATGGATTTGGTATATGCATGAGAGTTCTCAAGGAAAAGATTGGAAAGCAACCAGGATGATAATCATATTTAGTACTATCCAGGAAGAAGTATGTTAATATTATCATGCAGGTGGTCCAGGCGAGGCCCTCGGTACATTTTATTTAGAGATATACCATGGTAGGTGGTATCCAATGTCTTGTCATTATATGGAATCCATTCTCCAATACACGCCTTACCGTTTAGTTCTGTCCAAATATGTTGGAATGTGGTATGCAAGCATTTCAGCTATTTTATATATTTATTTAAAACCCTATAAATTTTTATTATGTCATTGGATTTTCTATTTGAAATGGTTTGGTTATCGTAAGGTAAAAACTCATCCATGTTTATGTGCGGCGTGGCCTTATGAGATACCATTATTTTGAAAGGTTTTATAACATTAAAAATCCATTTGATCTGTGTTTCTCACGCTGGTTTACCGGACTAATCTAGGCATTATTTTCTTATAATGCTCTAGTTAGCCCGAGCATAATTCCAGATTTAGTTATGGATGCTTTGAAGCTTCAGGAGATGAGCTGGATGCCTTCATGATGTATTCATGTATATTTTATTTCCACTGCATTTGTTGTTTTATATTTATCAACATTTATGAGGATAGACTGTAATAACTGTCCAGGCTGATGAATGGTTAGTTTACTCTGATTGATGTATGTATATTACAGTTTTCTTTCATAAAGATTGTTGTATATTATATAGTACTTGTCATGATGTGAGATTCTGTTTTGTCTTTTCTTTCTTTCACCCCAATAATTTGTCTTTTCGGCACTTGGATACTCGATGAGTGAATACCGTGGATGTATTAGTGTCGACTTTTGAGAGTCGAAAGGCTACTCGTTACATAGATAGATAAACGGAAGCCTCCAGCTCGTCTCTTGAAGCTCTGAAGCATCCAAACTAAAACTTGTTTTACTCAGCCTACTCGAAAGTGTACATGAGGAATTTAGGGAAAACAAAAACCACATGTCAAACATAAATCTAGTATCAGAAAACTCAAGATACATGAATACATATATTAGTAACTTTAAGACCATACGAACCATCTTAACAGTTTTTACCTCAAAAGAAACTAAACCGTTTATTAAGTTAATATAGTGATATAATAGATAGTGTCTAGGATGTAGAATATAAATTAGAAAATAGCTATGTTGCTTGCATCTCAAAACACAACTATATTAGAGGTATTGGGCTCTGATACCATTGTATTAGCAGTTAATTTCTGTTAAACAAATCAAAATGAGAAGATTTTGTTTTTAATATAATAACTAAAGAAACCTTTCTCATTCTCTTATCAAAACTTGCTTCTTTAATTCCTTTTTAATTTCAAACAATTCAATTAATTGATTTCCTCCTCTCACCATTATATGGCTGGCTCAAGCACACTCTTAATGTGCAAATTTTCCAAATAAAAGAAAAGCCTTGTAACAACCCGCATATTTATCGATTTTTATATTTAAAAATTTTATTTAAATATTTTATCGATAGTCGGATTTTTAGTCCGAAAGGCAACTTTTTGCATACGGTCAAATTAGGACTCGAGACCACTTCCATTGAGTTCAAAATGGCGTTTGCGATCTTTTTAAGTATAAACTTTGATATGTTTGGAGATAGTAAAATTTTTCTACTTTTCCACTTAGGGCTTTGGTTTGTGTTTCAGCTCATTTAACCCAAGTCTGACCCCATCTTCTCTTCCTTACTTCATTTCTATTTCCTAATATTCAAGCTTTTACAACAATGGAGAGAGGAATGGGAAAATAAAACTCCAAACCGTAGTTTTCTTTTGCAAATCAAGTTCTTGCTCCAAACTAATAGTAGAAGCTTTGGTAAGCCTCCTCCTCTTCTTCTCCAACTCATTCTCTTATCAATTTTAGAAATTCCTAAACCTAACTTAGGAAATGTTTCTCTTTTTAGCCTTGATTCAAGGTTGTTGAGTTGGAATTGAAGTGTGATTGCTCTTGCCTTTGCTCTATAGCTTCTTCTTCATTTGTTTTGGGTTTAAAGGTGAGATTTTTATCTCACATCTTTGTCTATATCTATCTTTGTGATTGGGTATGAATTCCCAACACTTATTTATGTACATTTCCTTTTGTTTGTGATTGAATTGGTGAATATCCTAATTTCTTGGTTTTTGAAGTCCAATTCTTGTGAAAAATCCTTCAGTGAATGTTTGGATATGTTGTTTGGGGTGTATCGAAGCGCCTTTAAGACCGGGTTGTCGCTAGACGTAAATCCTTAGTTGTCATTGCTTGCTCGATCGCTTCCGATAACGTTTTGGCCATCTTGGCCTAGGTAAATTTCTGCCCAGATTGGGTGTTCAGACGTTTGGAGGTCAATGCCAAGCGTCTGGTTTTGCCTCCTGTTGAAAAATAACATACGGCAGAAAAATAAAAAAGGCAGTGACTAATTTCAGACGTCTGAACTATTGTTCCAGACGTCTGAAAAGATGTCAGACGTCTGATTTATGTTTTCAGACGTCTGGTTGGTTTTCTAGGATATTCCCAAAAACCAAATCCAGACGTTTGGACTTTTCCCCAGACGTCTGAATGCCTTCAGACGTCTGATTCTAGGTTTCAGACGTTTGGATCGTTTTCTGGAATATTTCCAGAAACAAAATCCAGACGCCTGGACCAACCCCTCGGACGTCTGAAGATTCCCAGTTTTGCCTATCTGCCTTATTTTGTGTAAACCTTCCAAAGTTAATCGAGTTTTGTCGATCCGATTAGACGTTATCACTTTCACCGACTTTGATGACTTCTTTCTATGGATTTTATGTGAATATCCACTTTGATGGATTTAGTATCGATTTCTTTGGATTTGATTCACGTCTTCGTATGTGAATTTTGATGATTGATTGTTTTTACAATCGTTTTTTTTGTGATTTGTCACTTCAAAAATATAAAGGTTTCAATACTAGTAGTAAATATCAAAACTCTTTCATCAAAGTGATTTCAACACTATTTTAAATATCAAAAGTTCATTTTCTCAAACCGATTTCCAATCTACTAGTATATACAAGCCTTTACTTCACTCGGATGAGAAATCGACTTAAATGACTTAGTAAAACGAGTGGTATGAAACGCTTGCGTTCACTTCGTCGGTTAACTCTTGGACTTGTTCGATTGAACCCTTTTGTGACAATTTCCTAGTGGAGATCTACAGTTTGTTCGCAAATAGTTAAGTTAAGCTAGTGGTTATGGGACATGAAGCTAAACTCATATATTTACTGGCTTAGTGTAATTGACACTTCCTTATGATCATGATGATCATTTTTGTGATTTAGACTAGCGATTGAGCGATGTCTCTTTGTCTGCGAGGGAGACTAGACCCCGCTTTTGTGATGTTTCGCCATCACATATATGGGTTAGCCCCCATGGTCTTCGGGCCATTTCTGTGTGGAAATTTAATGGATAGCTTCCATGAGATAGCTTCTCATTCCTGTGTGACGCGTAGGTGAGTTTTCATGCTCCCATTCATGTGTTAGGCCTTCCCCCCCTTTTATGTGTTTTCTGGATTTCTGTTGATGATTTCTGGAATTTTGTGCTTCACCAATTTTCATGATTTTCATTGATATGATATCAGTTTTTGTGCATTGGTGAATTTATGTGCTATTGACTTGTTATGAATACAAGTTTAGGGTATGATACCCTATTTTATCTTTGAGAAGATTCTTGTGATATTGATTAATCTTTTGTTGGTTATCATTTACATACTTATCGTAGTATGCCGTTATGGTTATTACATGTTCATGTCATGCCTTTTACTATATACCATATCATCTGATATTTATAGCTAGACTGATCCATTTATTATTTTCTTATAAATCATACTCGGGTCAGACCGAGATGTTACAGGTGCTTCTGCTTGACTTCTCTTCAGGATTATTCTGACTTTTGGCTAATGTGACGACCCAGAATTTTTGTATATTTGGAATTGGAATATTTAATTAATTTTAAATATTCAAAGGTTAATTATCAACTTAAATTTCAAATATCGCTGTTTATTGGGTGATTTAATTATTAAATTAGATTATTTGAAGTTGGATAAAATAGTAAATCTGGCATTCTAAGCTACTTAAAAATATTTCGGAAGCTCGTAAAATTCATATAAATGATACTGGAAATAATAGAAGTGTTGAAATCGAATTTGAAGATGATTTGTTCAGTTTTAAAAATATACTGTTTAAATTTAATTTAAAAATAGCCTTCCGAGGCACAGTCTCGGAATTCGACGAAACCAGTTCCATTGGGTCCGTAATATTAAATTATTATCGGATTTCAAATTTTGTATTTTTCGGAGTGGTTATGCGAGCATACGACATAAACGCGTCGAACTTAAATCGAATCCAATTCAAAATTTAAATTTTTAATTAACTCAAATGTCAGCCGTTTTCCTTCAATTCACATTTCTGTTCACAACCCAATTCTACACGCAACTGTCTTATTTTGTCTCCCTACTTTTCCTTTAAGTCACGTTCCCCTTCTTGTCTTCTGATGTAAGCCAACTTCTTCCTTAAAACATTTCAGCCGAGCATTCCTCTTTTATTCTCTTCAAATAGATCGAGATCTTCAGAACTAAAAAAAAAATCTCTCGCATCTGAAATAAAGCTTCAGAACGAAAAGAAAATAAATTAAAGAGTCGAAGCTTTAACGAATAAGCAAATCTAAATCATTCGACTTCAAATCGAACGAAGTCTCGCTGTTCGTTCGCACCATAGAGCATCAGATCTGGAGATTCGAGGCTTGGGCAGGGGTCCTTATCGACATCGATCGATGTCAGGTGAGTGTCGCGAGGTGGTTTGAACGATGGGGGATCGCGATGTTGGCTCGAGCTCGCGTGGGGCCGGCGTTCAAGGAGGATCGAAGGTGGCTCTTGTGGGGGAGTAGGGTTAGACTCGCGATAGGAGAAGCTGGCTCGATCGAATCGGCGAGGCTCTCGGGTTCATGTAGTCGAAGTGGTGATCGAGGTAGAGTTGATTGTCGCGATGTCAATCTCGAGCACGATGGCGTTCGCGAACAAGGCTGAGGACTCGCGGTGGGTTCGCCGATGTCGCAACTGAGGCTTGGATCGTTGTTCGTGTGCGAGGAGAGTTTCATCCTGTCAGGTATATCCAGTTTATTCACTTCAATTTGAAAGTGATAATACTTAGGCATGTATGTATATTATAAAAACAGTAGAAGAGATATAAGAAATATTTTTACAGTAAGATCATTCAAATCAGTTCGATTTAATTTTATTTTATTTTATTTATTTTACTTATTTACTGGAAACTATATAGGGCTGAACAGGAATTTTAAAATATTTTGATTTGAATAGTTATATGAAAATTGGACTTTTGGTTTATATAAATTACCTTTTAAAAATATGAATTAGGGTGGTTAACCTGTTTAATTAACTTGTTTAATTACTTTAGTTACTAAAAATATTGTATCAAAGAAAATTAGTTTAAAATAAATTATTGGATTAAACCCAAATTAGTAGCTAAATTAAATGAATAAATAGTAATTAATTGATTGACCGATTCAAATATTAATGAATTGTACACATGTTTGTACAAGGTTTAAAACTGTGAAAAATTGTGGGGAAACAAGCCGGTTTGGATTGGATGACAAATTTAAAGGTCAAAGGTGAGTTAATCTCACTCAGCTGAATTTTAATTTTAATTTAAATAGTTAAATTTAAACAATTGATTGAATGATTGTTTGGATTGATTGTTATGATACTATATATAGTAGTATATAGCAATATATACATATTGGCATATGTATATATTGGAGTTGTTGATATTCCCGCATTTATATAGCGGATGAGACCCTATGCGCCGCATAATAGCGGATGATTTTATATTAAACCCATATACCGCGATATTCCACCTCGAAGTGGAATTGGTATTGTGCTAACATCTGTGGATGCAGGGAAACAGGTTGGAGGGATCCAACTGGATTCCTCAAAATATTTAATTTTGTTTAAATATTCTGTGATATGATTGTTGATATCCTGTGATGATTTATATCTGATAATCTGGTTGGATTGAATTTCCCAGTATAATGAGTTATCAAAAGCAATTGAATTGGATTTTTGGGAAGAAATAAAAGAGTAAAATTCAAGTTAAATAATTCTAGTGAATTCGAATAAATTAAATAAGGAATTGTAAAAGAAATAAAGAAATTTCTAAATTCGAACAAATATGGGAAAAGAGGATTTTGAATTTAACAGTGAAGAAATAAATCTTTAACTAAAGTGATATTATTTAAAAATATAAAAGAATTGATTTTATTGAAATTTAAAGATTTAATTTAATTAAAATATTAATTGAAGAAGTTTGGAAATCCGAAATTGGTATTTTAGTTAAAAAGGTTTTAACGCATAATAAAGAAATAAAAGATGAAAGTTAATGTATTTGAAATAATTGAAGTAAATAGGGAAATTTATTTCAAAGTAAAGTAAAATGGAAATCAATTGGAAATTGATTTAAGTGTTTAAAAACTTGGATTTTTAAAAGAGAAATGAGATTTTGGAGATATAAACTGGGTTTATAAAGTAAAATAAATATCATTGGATATTTGAAAATATAAATTCAAGGTGGGAATTTATAAAGGGATATGAATTGGTTTAAAAATAAATGTTGATTTATTTTTAAAGGATGGAAATGAGAAGTGTATTTCTCTGGATAGCCAAGTACGTTTTTCAAAGCAATTTTAAATATAAGTTAAAAGTTTTAATATGTTTTAAAATGCATGTTTTAGAAAATTGATTATTTCTAAAGGTTAATTTCCAAAGTAAGTATTTTCAAAAATCTATTTTTGTAGTAATTATATAAAAGTGATTTGGTATTATGTTTTAAGGAGAAATTTAGTTTATATTTATAAAGTGGTTTTATTTTAAATATTCTTAAAATATATATTTTAATAAAGTATTAAAGTAGTTTGATTTCAATATTATAAAGTATATTTATAGTAAAGTGATTTAAAATTATTTTAAAATCTAAAAGTATTTTGTACTTGGTGATTCAGTGGAAATAATTATTTGGGAAATGTATTCCGTAAGCGGAAACTGTTTGAAATTGTTTTCAAATGAGCTTTGGAAATTTGGAAATATATCTTGGAAAGATATTTGGGCAAATAAATAATGTGGGAAATTATTTATTGTGTGATGGTTGCTTGTGGATGTTAATTGATAGTTAAATAACCGACTATCAATATTGGCCAAATGCGCTGATCGTTTCGAAGAGACCGGGATCGAGTTTCCGTATACCGGGATTCTAGGTCTGGAGACTCGAATACCACTTCGATCCGATTTGTACGTTTCGTGTAACGATTTCGAAGGCGAAGATGGAGCAGTGAAGTGCAAGGGCTAGTCGCTACTAATCCTGAGGATATTTCCAAAATGGATGTAGTAGGAATAGTGCCTTCGGTTCCGTTCGAACCCGGGACGGACTTGTATGGACGAATGCTTTCGTGACATCGTCAAGTGGACGATGGGCATTCTAAGGGATATGTGCTATAAAGGTATCGGTTAGCCTCGAACCTCATCAACCGGGAATGACTGAAAATCAGGGGTTATGCAGCAAGGCTTCGTGGGTAGCCCCCACTTGAGAGTAAGGTCATCCCTGTCTAGATGTCCCTTTTATTTCGGCTTAGTGTTGCGGTTGCTGATCCCAACCGTTGGGTGATTTTATTTGGAATTATCCAGTTAGGGATGATTCCGGCCTTGTGTTGCAGGGGAGCGGGCGTACTCCTCGGTACTGTGATCTAGGCCACGTACTGTGACAGGTGGTACCCCAGTGCCTAGTCATTCGTTGGAAATCCATTCTCCCTACGTGCCTTGTACGAGTTTTGTTTGTATTACCCACGTTGTGGCTAGTATGCTGGAATTTAATCATGTAACAATTTCAGCTATTTTAATAAGTATTTGTGAATAGACACTATTATAATATCAGAGGATTTTGATAAAAAGTGTTTTAGCTATCGTAAGGTAAAAACCCGACATGTTTATTTGTGGCGTGGTCTTACGAGAAGCTTTTGTTTTCAAAAGGATTTTTGAAACTTTAATAATCAATTGAGTGTGATTTTCTCACGCTGGTATTCCAGACTGACTCGGGTATTGTTTTATATGATGCTCGGGTCAGACCGAGTATTATAGGTTACAGGATATGATGCTGTGGAGCTCAGGAGATGAGCTGGATGGCGAGACGTATCTCCCGTACTTGTTTATATATATATATATATTCCGCTGTGTTGATTGTTGTACTCTGTTGTATTGAGGACATGATATGGTTATTATCCAGTTGTATGTTATGTGTTCTCTGGTGTATACTCTGATGCTATATTATATAAAACTGATATAGTTTTGATTTGTGTAAAGATCTGTTAATATATATTATATTTTATTCCGCTGCGATGGTTAGATTCTGATTTTGTTTTCTATTTTTCTTCTTCTACCTCTTCTTCTTAACTAAAATGGTTCGATTTTCCGGGTCTGGAAAGTCGGGTCGTTACAGTGGTATCAGAGCTTAGGCCAGCGATAACCTTGGCTCTGGTGGGAATTACTCTTAAATAGAGTCGATAGTACTCTAGAATGAGTTTGAGAGTATTAATAGATATGAGCGCGTATTTGTTAGTGAATATAAAATGGTTTTATATTGTGTTGGTTGGTTTATTGAGTAGTTTATGGATTCTGGTCAATACGAGTAATTAACGTTATTGATAGGGATCTCTAAACACTTAAATAGAACAATTCGACACAATATTGTTTTAAAATGGGTAGATGAAATAATTTTACCCAAATTATTTTTGTATATGAAAGAAATAATTTTTATAAATTATTATAGTTATATTTGGATGTTTGGTTGTTAGATGATGATAATAAATTATTATCATTAGGAGGAAATTGAATAAGAAATTGAAAACTTATAACCAAAGTTCAAGAATAAATTTATATAACAAATGGAGTTTGAGAACATAAATTATAAATGTAATTTATAAGTTGTAATAAAACTTCATATACAAAGGTGATTATAATTTTGAAATAGAATTCCATAGAAACATTTGAAATGAGATAAATTCCAGGGAATGTTTGAATGTAGATTTAAAGGAATTGCAATTTGGGATTTTCGGGAAAAGTTTAAATTCCTGGGATTTGGAAATGGTTTTCAAAGATTTTGGAGAAATAATAAGTAGTACCATTTCAGAAATATTTTGGGGTGGAATTGAAATCTGGTGAGGTTTGGGGATTTAAAAAAGTTTGAAATGTTTTAAAGTGATAAAAGCATTAAATTCTCTTACGGTCGCTGGAAAATAATTTCGGTGATGACTGCAGCATCATCGATGTCTATTTTCGAGTTTCCAAAGAGAAATTGCTACCAAAATGTTTTAAATTGGAAATGATTGTGAATTGGGTTGGTTTTGAAATTCAAATGGAAAATTTGTTTGGTAAAAGCAGATTGTTTTGGAATAAAACCGGGCAATTGGATTCCGTGAATTCTATTTAAAATATAAATGTGGAAATTTAAATGAATCAACAATATAAAGTATAGAATGAAGTTGATTGAAATAAGAAGGGAATGAGAGTTTAATTCTGGGATTATAATTATGAGATGGAAATAACTCAATGGGTAATATAAGTTGGTAGATAAAAGAGTTAGAGAACTTGAAGGTGAATGAATTGTAAAACTTGTATAAAATTGTATCCTAGAATTAAAATTTAATTCGAGTATATGAAGGTGAATAAAATATATTTGAATTTAACTTAAGATAAGTTAAATAAAAATTGAGAATTGGAATTGAATAAAATGTAAATAAGTTGAAGTCGAATTGAATTGGATATAAAGGTAATGTAAAATGCTTATAATTGTGTAAAGAAATTCATATTCTTAAGTTCTTAAGTGTAATAATTTGAGATTTGATTGTAAAGATGAAAATGGACTTAAATGAATAGTCCCAGGTCTTCAGCAAGTAAGTTAAAACTTATGAATAGAAATGAAATTGTAAGTCATAAATGAGAATTCATTTCTTTGAACCATTAAGAGTTATAATTTGAAATTGTAATTATCAAATGGAAACGACTAAGATTAGCAATCTAAATTTTTAAATAAATCCAAACTTGAATTATAGAATAAATTGAACTTAAGAAAATTAAGTGAAGTGATATTTGGAATTAAAAAGCAAGTATTTAATTTTAACCAACGGAGGGACTAATTTGATAATAAATTAGTTAATGAAATTGAATTGTGAGTTAATGAAATTGGATTAACATAGTGATGGTTTGAATTGCGAATGAAATCCGAATAAGTGAAAATAAATTGGAAATGACCTGGTTATTAATAAAATAATTCCAGATGAATTGAGTTTGGAAAATAAAATTCATAATGATTGAGTGAATGAACCACTTATATTAAATAAATAAATGGATGGAATTTGATTAAATAAGAATCAAATGAAAGATGGAAATAAAACTTTAAAGGGTTGGTTAAATGGAAAATAAACTTAAGTTATTGACTTAAGTAAATGTTGAATGGAAACTGAACTCAAACAGAAGAGTGGTTTAAATAAGTTGAGAAATGGTTATTGAATGAATTAACTTGGATTGTTTTCGAGCTAAATAAAATTCAATTTTTGGAAGTTGAATTCAATTTTTGGAAGTTGGAGATGAATTGAATTTAAGGAGAAAAATTGGAAATGAAGTAGTAAATTGAAGTAAATTGAAATTCATATGGAATTGGAATTCGATTTGAATATATACACTTCGGTGGTGAAGTAGTAAATAAATATAAGAAAAATTTATATTGAACTTAAGAATTGAAGAATGAAATTCTTAAGAAAACTGGTATTGGAGATATACTTAGTAATTTTGGAATGGAAAAAAAATATATATACTAAGTGAATAGTTGAATGAAGACTAAAACCGAAGTTGTGAAATGGGATAGTTGTGAATAAGGGGATAACAATCAAAAGGAATGTGAATAAAAGAGAATTGATGTAATTGGTAATCAATTGGAATTTATACGTAATATGTACGTATATTATTTTATTCGCATAGCTATTTGGTCCAGATGTCGAACACAGAATTTTGAGATAGTTTTATCGATCCGAATCAGGATTTTTCACTCGATTTTCAACGGCGAGCCTGGATATGGATTGTTGATTGATTCTGGATATTCTCTATCATAGTTTGTGGCTATGCAAGGAGAATGACGGTTTCTGATCAAGAAACCAGATCTGAGTCCGCACTAGGAAGTCGGGTGGACAATACTAGTTCGGAAGTAAAATTGTGTGATCGATTGAGCGATCGAATGTGATATTGCGTACGGATGATATATGTGCATCGTACGGGTTTAAGTAAAGCAAATATTGAAAATTTGTAAAGGAAAGTATAAAATGATTTTGAATGTTATGATTTGAATATTATTGCTTAGTAGGATATATATAGGTGTATAAAAGCAATGGATAATTGGGATTTTTGATTTTAGAAGATAAAATTTTAATGGCCCGACAAAAAGGTATGTATTTGAATTTCTATATGAAATTTGATTGGGTTTTTGATCCAGCCACTTGGCTTTTCGTTTTCTTTTTTTGAGATTGGGAGGCCGTAGAGCCATTTTGTAGTTGTACCGAGCTAGCCGCGCAAAGGAGACGCTGGCAAATTTTTTCGAAAATTTAGGGAGTTAGAAAATTTTTGAGAAGTTTTGATAACTTAAAATTTGAATTCAAATCTAAATTTGAACTGATAAGTAAGTGATATTGTTGGGACTTTTGGAAAAGGTTTGGGAAGATAATCAAAAGGAATATTATGTCTTTAGTAAAAAGATTTATTTGGGCAAGTTGCTTAAAAACTATTTGGGTGAGGAAATAGTTAAAGAGTTATGGGACATTCTTCTTAACTGGTAATTTCGGGGACGAAATTCTTTTAAGGAGGGAGGAATGTGACGACCCGGAATTTTTGTATATTTGGAATTGGAATATTTAATTAATTTTAAATATTCAAAGGTTAATTATCAACTTAAATTTCAAATATCGCTGTTTATTAGGTGATTTAATTATTAAATTAGATTATTTGAAGTTGGATAAAATAGTAAATCGGGCATTCTAAGCTACTTAAAAATATTTCGGAAGCTCGTAAAATTCATATAAATGATACTGGAAATAATAGAAGTGTTGAAATCGAATTTGAAGATGATTTGTTCAGTTTTAAAAATATACTGTTTAAATTTAATTTAAAAATAGCCTTCCGAGGCACAGTCTCGGAATTCGACGAAACCAGTTCCATTGGGTCCGTAATATTAAATTATTATCGGATTTCAAATTTTGTATTTTTCGGAGTGGTTATGCGAGCATACGACATAAACGCGCCGAACTTAAATCGAATCCAATTCAAAATTTAAATTTTTAATTAACTCAAATGTCAGCCGTTTTCCTTCAATTCACATTTCTGTTCACAACCCAATTCTACACGCAACTGTCTTATTTTGTCTCCCTACTTTTCCTTTAAGTCACGTTCCCCTTCTTGTCTTCTGATGTAAGCCAACTTCTTCCTTAAAACATTTCAGCCGAGCATTCCTCTTTTATTCTCTTCAAATAGATCGAGATCTTCAGAACTAAAAAAAAAATCTCTCGCATCTGAAATAAAGCTTCAGAACGAAAAGAAAATAAATTAAAGAGTCGAAGCTTTAACGAATAAGCAAATCTAAATCATTCGACTTCAAATCGAACGAAGTCTCGCTGTTCGTTCGCACCATAGAGCATCAGATCTGGAGATTCGAGGCTTGGGCAGGGGTCCTTATCGACATCGATCGATGTCAGGTGAGTGTCGCGAGGTGGTTTGAACGATGGGGGATCGCGATGTTGGCTCGAGCTCGCGTGGGGCCGGCGTTCAAGGAGGATCGAAGGTGGCTCTTGTGGGGGAGTAGGGTTAGACTCGCGACAGGAGAAGCTGGCTCGATCGAATCGGCGAGGCTCTCGGGTTCATGTAGTCGAAGTGGTGATCGAGGTAGAGTTGATTGTCGCGATGTCAATCTCGAGCACGATGGCGTTCGCGAACAAGGCTGAGGACTCGCGGTGGGTTCGCCGATGTCGCAACTGAGGCTTGGATCGTTGTTCGTGTGCGAGGAGAGTTTCATCCTGTTAGGTATATCCAGTTTATTCACTTCAATTTTAAAGTGATAATACTTAGGCATGTATGTATATTATAAAAACAGTAGAAGAGATATAAGAAATATTTTTACAGTAAGATCATTCAAATCAGTTCGATTTAATTTTATTTTATTTTATTTTATTTATTTTACTTATTTACTGGAAACTATATAGGGCTGAACAGGAATTTTAAAATATTTTGATTTGAATAGTTATATGAAAATTGGACTTTTGGTTTATATAAATTACCTTTTAAAAATATGAATTAGGGTGGTTAACCTGTTTAATTAACTTGTTTAATTACTTTAGTTACTAAAAATATTGTATCAAAGAAAATTAGTTTAAAATAAATTATTGGATTAAACCCAAATTAGTAGCTAAATTAAATGAATAAATAGTAATTAATTGATTGACCGATTCAAATATTAATGAATTGTACACATGTTTGTACAAGGTTTAAAACTGTGAAAAATTGTGGGGAAACAAGCCGGTTTGGATTGGATGACAAATTTAAAGGTCAAAGGTGAGTTAATCTCACTCAGTTGAATTTTAATTTAAATTTAAATAGTTAAATTTAAACAATTGATTGAATGATTGTTTGGATTGATTGTTATGATACTATATATAGTAGTATGTAGCAATATATACATATTGGCATATGTATATATTTGAGTTGTTGATATTCCCGCATTTATATAGCGGATGAGACCCTATGCGCTGCATAATAGCGGATGATTTTATATTAAACCCATATACCGCGATATTCCACCTCGAAGTGGAATTGGTATTGTGCTAACATCTGTGGATGCAGGGAAACAGGTTGGAGGGATCCAACTGGATTCCTCAAAATATTTAATTTTGTTTAAATATTCTGTGATATGATTGTTGATATCCTGTGATGATTTATATCTGATAATCTGGTTGGATTGAATTTCCCAGTATAATGAGTTATCAAAAGCAATTGAATTGGATTTTTGGGAAGAAATAAAAGAGTAAAATTCAAGTTAAATAATTCTAGTGAATTCGAATAAATTAAATAAGGAATTGTAAAAGAAATAAAGAAATTTCTAAATTCGAACAAATATGGGAAAAGAGGATTTTGAATTTAACAGTGAAGAAATAAATCTTTAACTAAAGTGATATTATTTAAAAATATAAAAGAATTGATTTTATTGAAATTTAAAGATTTAATTTAATTAAAATATTAATTGAAGAAGTTTGGAAATCCGAAATTGGTATTTTAGTTAAAAAGGTTTTAACGCATAATAAAGAAATAAAAGATGAAAGTTAATGTATTTGAAATAATTGAAGTAAATAGGGAAATTTATTTCAAAGTAAAGTAAAATGGAAATCAATTGGAAATTGATTTAAGTGTTTAAAAACTTGGATTTTTAAAAGAGAAATGAGATTTTGGAGATATAAACTGGGTTTATAAAGTAAAATAAATATCATTGGATATTTGAAAATATAAATTCAAGGTGGGAATTTATAAAGGGATATGAATTGGTTTAAAAATAAATGTTGATTTATTTTTAAAGGATGGAAATGAGAAGTGTATTTCTCTGGATAGCCAAGTACGTTTTTCAAAGCAATTTTAAATATAAGTTAAAAGTTTTAATATGTTTTAAAATGCATGTTTTAGAAAATTGATTATTTCTAAAGGTTAATTTCCAAAGTAAGTATTTTCAAAAATCTATTTTTGTAGTAATTATATAAAAGTGATTTGGTATTATGTTTTAAGGAGAAATTTAGTTTATATTTATAAAGTGGTTTTATTTTAAATATTCTTAAAATATATATTTTAATAAAGTATTAAAGTAGTTTGATTTCAATATTATAAAGTATATTTATAGTAAAGTGATTTAAAATTATTTTAAAATCTAAAAGTATTTTGTACTTGGTGATTCAGTGGAAATAATTATTTGGGAAATGTATTCCGTAAGCGGAAACTGTTTGAAATTGTTTTCAAATGAGCTTTGGAAATTTGGAAATATATCTTGGAAAGATATTTGGGCAAATAAATAATGTGGGAAATTATTTATTGTGTGATGGTTGCTTGTGGATGTTAATTGATAGTTAAATAACCGACTATCAATATTGGCCAAATGCGCTGATCGTTTCGAAGAGACCGGGATCGAGTTTCCGTATACCGGGATTCTAGGTCTGGAGACTCGAATACCACTTCGATCCGGTTTGTACGTTTCGTGTAACGATTTCGGAGGCGAAGATGGAGCAGTGAAGTGCAAGGGCTAGTCGCTACTAATCCTGAGATATTTCCAAAATGGATGTAGTAGGAATAGTGCCTTCGGTTCCGTTCGAACCCGGGACGGACTTGTATGGACGAATGCTTTCGTGACATCGTCAAGTGGACGATGGGCATTCTAAGGGATATGTGCTATAAAGGTATCGGTTAGCCTCGAACCTCATCAACCGGGAATGACTGAAAATCAGGGGTTATGCAGCAAGGCTTCGTGGGTAGCCCCCACTTGAGAGTAAGGTCATCCCTGTCTAGATGTCCCTTTTATTTCGGCTTAGTGTTGCGGTTGCTGATCCCAACCGTGGGGTGATTTTATTTGGAATTATCCAGTTAGGGATGATTCCGGCCTTGTGTTGCAGGGGAGCGGGCGTACTCCTCGGTACTGTGATCTAGGCCACGTACTGTGACAGGTGGTACCCCAGTGCCTAGTCATTCGTTGGAAATCCATTCTCCCTACGTGCCTTGTACGAGTTTTGTTTGTATTACCCACGTTGTGGCTAGTATGCTGGAATTTAATCATGTAACAATTTCAGCTATTTTAATAAGTATTTGTGAATAGACACTATTATAATATCAGAGGATTTTGATAAAAAGTGTTTTAGCTATCGTAAGGTAAAAACCCGACATGTTTATTTGTGGCGTGGTCTTACGAGATGCTTTTGTTTTCAAAAGGATTTTTGAAACTTTAATAATCAATTGAGTGTGATTTTCTCACGCTGGTATTCCAGACTGACTCGGGTATTGTTTTATATGATGCTCGGGTCAGACCGAGTATTATAGGTTACAGCATATGATGCTGTGGAGCTCAGGAGATGAGCTGGATGGCGGGACGTATCTCCCGTACTTGTTTATATATATATATTCCGCTGTGTTGATTGTTGTACTCTGTTGTATTGAGGACATGATATGGTTATTATCCAGTTGTATGTTATGTGTTCTCTGGTGTATACTCTGATGCTATATTATATAAAACTGATATAGTTTTGATTTGTGTAAAGATCTGTTAATATATATTATATTTTATTCCGCTGCGATGGTTAGATTCTGATTTTGTTTTCTATTTTTCTTCTTCTACCTCTTCTTCTTAACTAAAATGGTTCGATTTTCCGGGTCTGGAAAGTCGGGTCGTTACAGCTAACTACATAGATTAGTAGTTTTTGGTTGTACACTTTTGAGATATAGACTCTATGTTGTGTACTTATTCTTTTGTATAGCTCGTGATGCTATTCTTTTGTATTATCGTGGATCTTTCTGACCACCACTCCGATGTACACTTTCATGTGTTGTATATTTATTCATATCTTCTTCTGCCTTTGTGATATGGATGTCTGTGACTGATTTATGTTATGTTTATTTCTATATTTGTTTCCGAAGATTATATATAGCCACTGTGTGATAGCTTTGAGTTTGTATCGGTATGTCGGATTTCCTCCTTAAATGATATGCATTCTATACTATCTGACATATCGGTACTCGCACAAAGAAGTTACATGGATGGTCGCTCCTCAACATCCTTATTCTCCGTGCTAATTGACAGCACTACACCGTAGTGTTCTTGGTTAGCGTGGGTATAAAGGTGGGGCATCACAGCTTGGTATCGGAGCCAAACTTCGGAACAATATAGAATAACTTAACAAGGATCATCTTCCTAAGTCCAACTTAGGAGTCGTGCCTTAGGATTTAAGTCGAGTCTTCGAACCGACTCATCCTATTTCATCTTATGAATCCTTGTTTTATCTATCAAGGCTTGCTTGATAATTATTTGGAGAATAACTTTTCTTCTTTTCTCTTCCTCAAAGAAGAGAATGTCTAGACCAGGTCGTCCCAGAGCTGGACCATCTACTGTTACTCCCCAGGATGGAGTTTTTATGACCGCTCAACAGCTTCTTGATTTAGTACAGAATGCTCAAGCAGCTGGACCTAATCAGGAACCTACTCATCCTAAGTCTGGATTTGCACGTTTGTGCAACGATTATACCAACTTGGGCGGGAAACCATTCAAAGGTTCGGAAACTATTATTGAGGTCCAGGCTTGGTTAAGATCATGCGATCGAATCTTTTCTCGCATGAATCTTATCGATCTGCACCGCGTTCAGGTGGCTTCCAGTATGCTCCAAGAAAGAGCATTGGACTGGTACGAACTTCTTATTTCTGAAATTAATGAAGCAGATCTCACCCGGGAGCAATTCCGGGAACGCTTCGAATTAAAATTCGTACCAGAAGCAGAGAAAGTGACATTGGCTCGACGTTTCATAGACCTTGTTCAAGGTGGTTCCTCTGTGACAGATTATGTCGCATCCTTCGAGTCACTATCTAAATATGGGGTTGAATGCATCAACACCCCATTGAAGAAGAACCAAAGATTTGTCTATGGCTTAAACAAAAATCTCAAGAAGCCATTACTTCTAAAATTAGAAGTTCCTTTCGATCAACTAATTGATATCGCTCTTCGTCTTGAAGAGGCTGATAAGGACAGTGATGTGGAAGTGGAGGCTGCCAAACCAAACTTCAACAACAAGAAAAGGCCTAACAAGTTCAAAGGTCCTTATCCCAACAAAAAGGGTAAGCAAGCAATTCCTGCTGCGAAGACTCTTTCCTCCGATGATAAGAAATGCTTCAACTGTGGTGCTAAGTGCCATTTTTCGAACAAGTGCTCAAAGCCCCGCTCTTGCCGCTATTGTAAAAGTCCAGATCATTTTATGCACCAGTGCCCTAGGCTTCAAGAGAAGGAGGGAAAGTTAAACGTTGTTCAAGCCCCTGGCAACACATCTCGCGGTCAGGGTATGTCTCATTCCGTCCTTGATGGCATTATATTATTTCATGATCAACCTATTCGAGTTCTCTTTGATACGGGTGCATCCCATTCTTTTATATCAAAGGAACTTGTCGATACTTTTTCTTTAAGTGTTGTTGCTTTAATGACTTCCTTAAGAATTGCGAATCCGGTTGGAGGATTCGCAACTCTTAGTTTACTTTGTAAAGATGTCGAGATTATTTTGTGTGATTTTTCTTTCCTAGCCGATTTGCATGTCATGCGTTACTTAGGCTTTGGAATGATTTTGGGTATGGATTGGATTACTCGTTATGAAGCTCATATCCTATGTCCTGAGCGGACTATTTATCTCCGACATCCGCAATCTGTTAACTAGATTTCTATTATTCTTAAAGATTCGGATTCCGCTTTGGTTGCATCTTTATATTCTTTAAATCCTCGTGATGATGATAATGATGACGAGGAGGATGTCATTTCTCTTATTCACGTCGTTCGTGAATTTTCCGACATCTTTGAGCCCGTTTTAGGACTACCACCTAAGCGAGCAATTGAGTTCAAAATTAATCTTATACCTGGAGCTCAACCTATTACTCGTCCTACTTATCACATGTCTAATAAGGAGAATGAAGAGATGCGAAAACAATTATCCGAGTTAGAGACGAAGCAACTTATTCGCTCTAGTTCCTCGCCTTGGGGAGCTTCAGCTATTTTCGTAAGTAAGTCCGATGGTACACTTAGGCTTTGCGTCGACTACCGCAAGCTTAATGATCTTACTATTAAGAACAAATATCCTTTACCTCGGATTGATGATCTATTTGATCAACTTAGTGGTGCTAGAGTCTTTTCACAATTGGACTTGGCTACCGGTTTCCATCAGCTTCGTATTGCAGAGGATAGCGTTCCTTTGACTTCGTTCCGTACTCGTTATGGATCTTATGAATGGCTAGTTATGCCCTTCGGTTTAAAGAATGCTCCGGCTTATTTCGTTGACCTCATGAATAGAGTTTTCAAAGATTTTCTCGATCGGTTTGTTCTCATCTTTATTGATGATATTCTTGTGTATTCCAAAACCGAGGAGGAACATGAAAAGCATCTTCGGATTGTATTGGAAACTCTTAGGAGCGATCAATTAAAGGCAAAATTTTCTAAATGCCACTTTTGGCAATCTAGTGTAAAGTTTCTCGGTCATATTATTTCCGAATCCGGAATATCAGTGGATCCTTCAAAGATTGAAGCGATTCAAAATTGGAAGAGACCTGAGAGCGTGACTGAAATCCGTAGCTTTCTCGGATTGGCTGGTTATTACCGCCGTTTCATAAAAGACTTTTCTAAAATTGCCGTGCCTCTTACTGGCTTAACAAAGAAAGGTGTTAAATACATTTGGTCGGACAAATGCGAAACTTCTTTTCAGAGATTAAAAGAACTCCTTTCCGATGCTCCTATTCTTGTTATTCCCGAAGGGAATCAATATTTTGTTGTTTATACCGATGCTAGTCGCGTTGGTTTGGGTGCCGTTCTTATGCAAAAAGAACGTGTTATTGCTTATGCTTCTAGGCAATTGAAGCCAGCTGAAACAAGATATGCCACACATGATTTAGAACTCGCGGCTATCGTTTTCGCCCTTCGTATTTGGCGACACTATCTTTTGGGAGAGAAATTTATACTTTATACCGATCATAAGTCTTTGAAATATTTATTTTCTCAAAAGGAACTTAATTTGCGCCAACAGCGTTGGCTTGAATTCCTTGCCTCTTACGATCTTGACATTCTTTATACTCCCGGAAGGGGAAATCGAGTTGCCGATGCACTTAGTCGCAAGCAACAAGCGGTTGTTTCAATGATGATATCTGAATGGCATGATCTCGAGGTTTTATCCACTTGTGAGATTAGAGATCGTGTATCCGATTTATGTTCATCTCTGGTTTTATGTAGCCTTGAGGCTCATCCTTCTCTTTTAGACCGCATTCTTGAAGCTCAAAGGCTAGATCCCGAATTGGCTCTTCTTGGCCAAAATATTAAGGGTAAAGTTGATATCGAAGGTCTGAAAGACTTTGATATTAATTCTCGTGGCGGCATTCAGAAATTTGGTAGACTTATTGTACCAAATATTAGTGATCTTCGAAAGGATATTCTAGAAGATTCTCATCGTTCCAAATATTCCATTCATCCCGGTAGCAGTAAAATGTACGCGGATATGAAGCGACTTTATTATTGGGAGGGAATGAAACTTGATATTGCTAACTTTGTTAAGTATTGCATGACTTGCCAACTTATCAAGGCCGAACATCAAAGGCCCGGTGGGTTATTGCAACCATTGGAAATTCCAATTTGGAAGTGGGATCAAATTTCCATGGATTTTATTGATGGCCTTCCCCGTTCTCGTTCGGGTCGTGATAGCTTATGGGTGATTGTGATAGACTTACTAAATCCGTCCATTTTATTCCCGTTCGGTCGAACCGAACCGTTCCTCTTCTGGCCAAACTCTTTATCAAAGAAATTGTTAAATTACATGGAGTTCCTACTTCAATTGTTAGCGACCGCGATCCATTGTTCACTAGTGGATTCTGGAAGAGTCTTCAAAAAGCTTTGTGAACAAAGCTTAATTTTAGCACCGCTTATCATCCCCAGTCCGATGGACAAACTGAGCGTGTGAATCAAACTCTTGAAGATCTTCTTCGTTCTTATGTGCTTGATTTCGGTGGAAGTTGGGAAGATCATATTTCTCTTGTCGAATTTTCCTATAATAACAGCTTCCAATCTAGTATTGGTATGGCACCTTTCGAGGCACTCTATGGAAGGCCATGTCGATCTCCTTCTTGTTGGCTTGAGGCCGGTGAGAAGCTGGTTTTAGGTCCAGATTTTATTCGAGATTCCACAGAAAAGATTGAACTTATTTGACATAGGATGAAAGAAGCCCAGAATAGACAAAAATCCTATGCCGATAACCGAAGAAGGAAATTAGAATTTTCTGTTGGAGATCTTGTATTTATTCGTGTTTCCCCTATGAAGGGTGTTGTACGTTTCAGTCGATCGGGAAAGTTAGCGCCTCGATATATTGGGCCATTTCCTATCACCGAACGTATTGGTTCCATGGCTTATCGCCTTTCATTACCGGCTCAGTTTTTTGCCATGCATGACGTGTTCCACGTTTCTCAATTACGGAAATGTCTTCGGGATTTCGAATCTATTCTTGAGCCTGGTGTTGTGGAAGAAATTGGAGTTTCGCCGAATTTAACTTATGAGCAGCATCCTATTCGTATTATTGCTTCGGAGATCAAACGTCTTCGAAATAAAGATGTTCCGCTTGTTAAAGTTCAATGGTCCTCAAATCCTAAGGATTGCTCTTGGGAAACTAGAGAATTCATCGAGCGTACACATCCGGAATTACTTTCTCATGCTCTTTGAGGTAAACTTCTTAATTCCAATTTCTTTTGTGTTAATATGCTTTTACGGTTGTTACTTTTTATTTCCACCTTATATATTGCGAGGACGCAATTTCTTTAAGGAGGGGAGTCTGTAACAACCCGCATATTTGTCGATTTTTATATTTAAAAATTTTATTTAAATATTTTATCGATAGTCGGATTTTTAGTCCGAAAAGCTACTTTTTGCATACGGTCAAATTAGGACTCGAGACCACTTCCATTGAGTTCAAAATGGCGTTTGCGATCTTTTTAAGTATAAACTTTGATATGTTTGGAGATAGTAAAATTTTGCTACTTTTCCACTTAGGGCTTTGGTTTGTGTTTCAGCTCATTTAACCCAAGTCTGACCCCATCTTCTCTTCCTTACTTCATTTCTATTTCCTAATATTCAAGCTTTTACAACAATGGAGAGAGGAATGGGAAATTAAAACTCCAAACCCTAGTTTTCTTGTGCAAATCAAGTTCTTGCTCCAAACTAATAGTATAAGCTTTGGTAAGCCTCCTCTTCTTCTTCTCCAACTCATTCTCTTATCAATTTCAGAAATTCCTAAACCTAACTTAGGAAATGTTTCTCTTTTTAGCCTTGATACAAGGTTGTTGAGTTGGAATTGAAGTGTGATTGCTCTTGCCTTTGCTCTATAGCTTCTTCTTCATTTGTTTTGGGTTTAAAGGTGAGATTTTTATCTCACATCTTTGTCTATATCTATCTTTGTGATTGGGTATGAATTCCCAACACTTATTTATGTACATTTCCTTTTGTTTGTGATTGAATTGGTGAATATCCTAATTTCTTGGTTTTTGAAGTCCAATTCTTGTGAAAAATCCTTCAGTGAATGTTTGGATATGTTGTTTGGGGTGTATCGAAGCACCTTTAAGACCGGGTTGTCGCTAGACGTAAATCCTTAGTTGTCATTGCTTGCTCGATCGCTTTCGATAACGTTTTGGCCATCTTGGCCTAGGTAAATTTCTGCCCAGATTGGGTGTTCAGACGTCTGGAGGTCAATGCCAGACGTCTGGTTTTGCCTCCTAGTGAAAAATAACATACGGCAGAAAAATAAAAAGGGCAGTGACTAATTTCAGACGTCTGAACTATTGTTCCAGACATCTGAAAAGATGTCAGACGTCTGATTTATGTTTTCAGATGTCTGGTTGGTTTTCTGGGATATTCCCAAAAACCAAATCCAGACGTCTGGACTTTTCCCCAGACGTCTGAATGCCTTCAGACGTCTGATTCTAGGTTTCAGACGTCTGGATCGTTTTCTGGAATATTACCAAAAACAAAATCCAGACGTTTAGACCAACCCCTCGAACGTCTGAAGATTCCCAGTTTTGCCTATCTGCCTTATTTTGTGTAAACCTTCCAAAGTTAATCGAGTTTTGTCGATCCGATTAGACGTTATCACTTTCACCGACTTTGATGACTTCTTTCTATGGATTTTATGTGAATATCCACTTTGATGGATTTAGTATCGATTTCTTTGGATTTGATTCACGTCTTCGTATGTGAATTTTGATGATTGATTGTTTCTACAATCGTTTTTTTTGTGATTTGTCACTTCAAAAATATAAAGGTTTCAATACTAGTAGTAAATATCAAAACTCTTTCATCAAAGTGATTTCAACACTATTTTAAATATCAAAAGTTCGTTTTCTCAAACCGATTTCCAATCTACTAGTATATACAAGCCTTTACTTCACTCGGATGAGAAATCGACTTAAACGACTTAGTAAACGAGTGGTATGAAACGCTTGCGTTCACTTCGTCGGTTAGCTCTTGGACTTGTTCGATTGAACCCTTTTGTGACAATTTCCTAGTGGAGATCTACAGTTTGTTCGTAAATATTTAAGTTAAGCTAGTGGTTATGGGACATGAAGCTAAACTCATATATTTACTGGCTTAGTGTAATTGACACTTCCTTATGATCATGATGATCATTTTTGTGATTTAGACTAGCGATTGAGCGATGTCTCTTTGTCTGCGAGGGAGACTAGACCCCGCTTTTGTGATGTTTCGCCATCACATATATGGGTTAGCCCCCATGGTCTTCGGGCCATTTCTGTGTGGAAATTTAATGGATAGCTTCCATGAGATAGCTTCTCATTCCTGTGTGACGCGTAGGTGAGTTTTCATGCTCCCATTCATGTGTTAGGCCTTCCCCCCTTTTATGTGTTTTCTGGATTTCTGGTGATGATTTCTGGAATTTTGTGCTTCACCAATTTTCATGATTTTCATTGATATGATATCAGTTTTTGTGCATTGGTGAATTTATGTGTTATTGACTTGTTATGAATACAAGTTTAGGGTATGATACCCTATTTTATCTTTGAGAAGATTCTTGTGATATTGATTAATCTTTTGTTGGCTATCATTTACATACTTATCGTAGTATGTCGTTATGGTTATTACATGTTCATGTCATGCCTTTTACTATATACCATATCATCTGATATTTATAGCTAGACTGATCCGTTTATTATTTTCTTATAAATAATACTCGGGTCAGACCGAGATGTTACAGGTGCTTCTGCTTGACTTCTCTTCAGGATTATTCTGACTTTTGGTTAACTACATAGATTAGTAGTTTTTGGTTGTACACTTTTGAGATATAGACTCTATGTTGTGTACTTATTCTTTTGTATAGCTCGTGATGCTATTCTTTTGTATTATCGTGGATCTTTCTGACCACCACTCTGATGTACACTTTCATGTGTTGTATATTTATTCATATCTTCTTCCGCCTTTGTGATATGGATGTCTGTGACTGATTTATGTTATGTTTATTTCTATATTTGTTTCCGAAGATTATATATAGCCACTGTGTGATAGCTTTGAGTTTGTATCGGTATGTCGGATTTCCTCCTTAAATGATATGCATTCTATACTATCTGACATATCGGTACTCGCACAAAGAAGTTACATGGATGGTCGCTCCTCAATAGCCTTATTCTCCGTGCTAATTGACAGCACTACACCGTAGTGTTCTTGGTTAGCGTGGGTATAAAGGTGGGGCGTCACAAGCCTTTTACATAATTATTTTATTAGTTAAACCTTGTTTAAAATTATACCGATATCACATATCAATATATGCCGATATAACTTTTATCAATGCATTTAAATAATTACCAACATTCAAGGCAACAAATAAATAAAAAATAATTAATATTTCATAAATATCAACTGATTTAATCAGTTTACAACATTTTACAAATTAATCAAATCATGTGGTTTTCGGAGGAATCACAAATGCAGTTGTGCAACTCAAAGGTATGAATTTAGTCAGTAATTAATATTGAACAATTCAAATATCAATGTTCACATGCCACCTTAGTTAGTGGTGTACTAATAGTTTGGTTGAATTCATCGCTTACATGTCTTTTCGGTAAAATCAAATTTCACGAACACTTAAGCGGTATCTTTTAGTGATAATTATTTACACCAATTCTCTTCGTCAAAACTATATAACTTTGGACATATGGAATTTGATAACGGTCAAAATTCCGGTATTGTTCATATTCAACATTATAGTCCGAACACAAGATCTTTTGTTCAATGATAACAATTATTGTTAACCGAAATGCTATGGCTAAAGACTTTGACTTTGAGTTAACTTCAGTTGACCGTGATACCAACCTCATATAACCGGGGAGGCGAATCCTCTCTTTAATAGTGTTTCACTTACAATGCTTCCACTCGACCAATTATAGTCGTTCGATGGATGTTGTGCTATGATTTAACTATAATCAAAGCAGAGCTTCCATGTTGAAGATCAACAGTATTCTCAAGCCGAGGGAAATATATAAATTAATCACATAGATATTTTCTATTTGACCTTGGTTATGTTAACCAATAGAAAACTATCGAGTGAGTTATTCAATAGTTATCCAATAACTATTTATAGGTAACCCCTTGGTGGCAGTCATGAGTAATAAACTGCCCAACATTTAGAAAACGCTACGTACTCTAGTCTTAATGGATATATCAATATGTAGTCTTGATACATCTTGACTACGAATATTTAAAATTGTTTATTTATTTTTATTGTGATAAAGTACTCGTAGTTAGAACACTTTGTAACTATTATCACGAAACATACCATTTATGGATTTTCTATTAAGTATACTTTTAATTAAATTAACTAATTAATATATAAAACATTATATCAATTATATAATAGAAAGAAGACACCCTTTATTTCGAGTAAGGTTGGTTATCGAGTTAGATATATATAACAAATTTACATAATTACCCATATGCCATACCCTTAACTCTATCAATCTCCCACTTGCACTTAGGGTCAATTATGGAACCTTATTCCAACATCTCTAATCGGTTTTCTTTAAACCAATTGGGTCAGTCTCTCAGTGAATGGGTATGCTATTATCTTTTAATTTTTTACTTTGTCAATCAACTATCTGCGATGCTGATTAACTACCTTTATCATGTGGAACAATTCGGAGTATGTCTCTCGACTTCTACCGAGCTTTAAGTTTTGTTATAAACCATTTTGTGATATTATTTTCATATAAATATGTTATGGAATTCTTAAGGAATCACCTTTAGCTTAGTTATAAATTTGTGCATTTATATTTATACACTTTGTTTTTATTGCAGTGCTATTCAGGGAGATGTACTTAGCATTTTCCATTGAACCAGCCGCAGTCTTTTAGTTGGAACATTTCAAACTTGAAAATTCTCACATTGAATTTATTGTTGACATATTATACTCAATATCACTTATGAATGTTTAAGTTCGAACATACCTTAACAAGGAGTTTTGTAACGATTAGCCTTTCTTACACCTAAAGATGACACTTAATACATCCACGATATTCATGTGCCGATTGTTTAAGTGTCGGAAAGGTAGGTCATTTGGGGTGAAAGAAAGAAAAGATAGAATAGAATGTCACAGACTTGATGAGTAAAATATGATATACACAAAATCTTTACAAGAAGAAATCATCTTTATTTATACAACATCAGAGTACACTATCTTATTATCAGCCTGGACCGTTATAACAGCCTGTCCTTACAATTGCTGATAAATACAAACAAAAACAAAACAAAACAAAACAGTAGAAGAATGTAAGATATTGAATACGTCTTGGAGAATCTAGCTCGTTACCTGAATGCTCCAAAGTGTCCAGCTAAATCTGGAAAATATGCTCAAAATGACCCGCGCATTATAAGAAAATAACGCCCGGATCAGTTTGGTAAAACCAACATGAGAAACTCAATCATAAGTAATTTTATTTATTATAAATTGAAAAATCCTTTTAAATCAAAGGTATCTCGTAAGACAACACCGCATATAAACACGAATGGGTTTTAACCTTACAATAACTGAAACATTTTCTATAGAAAATCAGTGATATTATAATAATGTCTAGAATACAAATACATATTAATCATAGCCAAAATTGTTACATTAAATAATTTCAGCATAATAGGTATACAATCTAGTCCGAAGACATTTATTGGAGAATGTATTCAAACCATGAAAGGGTAAGGGTCTACCCACCGAATCCGTACACCTCTAGATAAAACGTACGAGAGGCTAAAACACGTTGCACCTCTACTACTTAGGACCGGCCCTACCCCTTATTGGATAGCTCAAAATATGATTATCCCTTGGTTGCAATCGAATAACCATAACGGGCCCCGAAGCATACATAGAGATATCAACACTAGATCTTGGGATGAGCATACCCTAATAGGAGCTACCCACATAGCCTTACCGCATGTCTTTGCTTTAATCATTTTCTCGGTTGATGAGGCTTGAGGCTACGATTACATTTTATATATAAAACCAATTGGAATGCTAACACCGCCCTCTAGGCAGAAATGCAATGCCAGCATTCATCCATATAATTTCATTCTGGGTCTGAACGAAACTGAAGGCACTACCTCTACTACACCCATTTCAGAATCACCTTGAGGATTAGTAGCAAGTAGCCCTTGCACTTCAAAAGCTCCATCTTCAAGATGTCTTCGGTTCGAAATGTTTGATTTGGATCAAAGTGGTTTTTGGATAATTTATACTTATCTGATTCCGGTCTCTTTGAAAAACATATGATAGTTTCGGTAAACTTAACCTTGGTTCTTTTGGAAAGATTAAGATAATACATAGAATCATTGATCACCCCCTAACCATTTAAGTGGACGGATCTCCCTATCATCTGTCCTATGAGAACAAAACAAGATTTATACACATAGTATAGCATCATCGAAGATGACTGTGCCATATAACTCACGTGTTTCTCCTAAATATTTCCAAAGTTATCTTTTGATCCAGATTTAATAGTCGGTTATTTAACTATCAAATAAACAAACAAGCAACAATTCAGAGATTTAATTACCCATAACAACTACCAAGCCTCAAAATAATTAAGTACAAGTCATTATCTATGCAGGTAAATGTCCAAGTCATTATAATAGCAGACGGGGATTTGTTCTGCTAAATGCAAGTCCAAATTAATAAAATAGCAGAATGAGTTTTTATTCTGCCTAATATATGTCAACATAATCTATTAGGGAATTATTGCAGAATAGTGATTTACTCTGCTAAACAGATGTCACTGGGTTTGATATTTAATTGGGGTTACTTAAGGGTAGCTGACAAAAAAATCCTTTGGCTTAAAATCTTCCTTTAAAAGAAAGCCGCTTCTTGAAAACAAAACCGATCTTTAAAAATAAGGCAGTCTAAACTTCTAAAACTTTGTTTAATAATTAAATAGCATTTAAACTTTTTATTTAAAAATAATTAAACCTTTAATTAATAATTAAACAATAATTAACTATTAAATAAATAACTAGTGCGAACCCGTGCTTCGCACACGGATGTTGAAAAAATATTGTTGTTGCATAGGTCATATCCAAATGTATAAGAAATTTAATACGGTGGTAATGAAAAAACATTATTGAATGATAGTGTTACATCATGAATAACAATTTGGTAGGATAAAGAATACATAGATATATTTGGTTATGATAATCACAATTAAAATCGAACAAAACAATTCCAGTGAATATGTTAAAGTTCATTGACTATTTAGAGGATAATGTGTTAAAAATTTATCCGCTAATGCATGATATATTCACTGTGGCATATAACGCCAATGTTGTTGCTTTTGCAATTACACAGCTGCTTCAATGTGCATAGATATAGTTGAAGTATTCACTGTGAACTGCAGACACAAAGACACAGTGCAGTTCGATTCAATTAAATAAGAGTAACAAAATTTTTTTGCAATGGGGAGAAATATAGTAATAGGATGAAATTTGTAAACAGTCAGGAAAAGTATTTGTAAACAGCTGAAAAAAGGGAACAAAAGAAAAAAGAAAAAAGCAACAGATGTAGTAAAGGGGAAAAGTAGTAAAATAGAAGATTCAATTGAAATAGAAATGATGATGCAATAAGAAAATAACATGGGTTCCAATATAAATTACTATTGTTCATCGAATCTGGTCTATGTCGATGCAGGGTACAAAACACGGTATACAGCTGGTCGAAGTAACCAATATTTGAAAATATCCAAAACATACAGAAGAGAACAATTATGAGAAGTCCATTCATTTTTTAGCCTCAGAAATAACTGCTAGCAACGCGTGTATGATATTGGCTTGAGCGCAAATAGGTGATGTTTTCTTGGCCTTAATAGATGCATTACATCAGTCAATTATTTTAACCATTGAAGGTATTTGTACCTGCAGCCAAAAAAGGCAAAAGTGTCATTGATGCAGTATTATTACTAAATTCTCTCCTTGCTCGTCTGACCTATTAACTATATCTAATAATCAAACTATGACTACATAATCATCTATACAAAGATACATTCATCAATTGTTTTCTAGAAGTTTTCCAACGGTGGTGGTGCAAGTGATTTTAGAATTTACTGCAAAAAATAAAAAATAAACTCTTTTAGGTGGTTATCAACATTATTCTCACTACAACACATGTTTTGACCCAGCACTTAAACTGTGCATCTACCTTAAGCCCGAATACAACAACTTATATGCTTATTGTATTATTGATTATCGTAATTGTAAACGAAATTGAGTAAACTTAGCCAAATTATGTCATCAAACCTGGAAGCAATGTATTAAACGCTGAGCTGCACGGTTGAATCAAGCATTAATTATGTGAAGTCATTATTTAATCATCTCAAGCTATCAAAAATCAAAATTCATTTTTCAATTATATTTTCATAATGCGGTTAAATAACTATCGTTAACATCAAACAAAATTATTACTACAGCTAAATTAGTATTGCATCATACAAATGCAGTTAAAATATTCAAAAGCAATAATTGCTTAATTCCAAAAATACTGCAAAATAATAACCGCTTTTGCTTAATGCATTTAAATTTTAACTACAGTAAGCTCGAATAAATCATCGTGTACAACCAAAATTATTTCTGCATCACATAAATATAGCTGAAATATTCAATTTCTACCATGCATAATTCAAAATTGTCATTAAATTATAACTACATTTTATTAATGTAGTTAAATTTTAATTGTATTAAGATTGAATAAATTCCTGAAATGTAGCCAAATTTATTACTTCATCACATAAATGTGGTTAAAAATCTTCAAATATAGTTAAATTTACCCAAAACTTGCTGGTAAATTATAATTGCATTTTCTTAATTTCATTAATTTATAACTGTTTTAAAATTGACTAAAATTATCAAATATAGTCAAAATCATCAATAGTAAATGCAATAAAAAAAATGCTAACGTAGTTAAATTAATTCAAAAAATGCCTATAAATTATTACACCATTTTTTGATGGGGTTAAATTATAACTGCACTAAGTTTGAATACTATCAAACACAATCAAGATTATTACTTTATTACATAATGTAGTTACAATATTCAAAGACAACCATAATTGTATAATTCAAAAAAAATATTCCTTTCAAATATGTTAAAAGATAATAAATACATTATAATAATCTAGGTAAAACTACTATGTAATGTTTATGATCATCGTAATAATGCTGTTACAGAAACGCGGTACACAGCGGTGACACAAAATAATTGTGCAATTAAAGCCGCTATATAAAATTATGATTTTATAAAATTTATTTTTAGCTATCAACAATGGAATCATTGGAAAGCAAATTAAATTTGAGATTTAATAGTGAAAACGATTCTTAAATCCAATCAATGTAGAAAAAGTTATCACATTTTAAAGTTTGGAATATAAAGAAATTAAAAATGCGACTGTTCAGTTGCCAAATTTCAAGGGGGCCTGTGTGAGCTTGAAATTCAACTCACTAATAATAATATAGTATAGATTAAACCATAATTAATCTTTGATTAGTTATTAAATAATAATTTAAACTTTTAATTGATAATTAAATATTAATTAATGAAGGTTTAGTTTATTATTTAAGTTTTAATTAAGGAATATTTAATTAATTAATCCCAATTAATTGATTAAATATTCCTTAATTAAAACTTAAATAATAAACTAAACCTTCATTTAAAATAATTAAATCATAATTAAGTTTTAGTTAAATCTTAACTTAAATTAAACTTGATTAGTAATTAAGTGAAAATTAAACCCTTTCTTAAATAAATAATTTAATAAATCTTAATTAAATAATATAAATCCTTAATTAATTAATTAAATAATAATCGACCTTTTATTTCTTAACAAATTACAATTAACTTACTTTAAAATAATTAAGTACTAATTACCCTAACTTAATTAATGATTAAGTTCAAATTATCTTACTTAATTACTTAATTAAGTAATCGGTAAATAATTAATTTAATAATTAACCTTTAAATAAATAATTAAGTAATAATCATCCTTAAATTGATAACTAAATAATAGTTAACCTTTAAACCTAATTAAAGACATGAAAAATTATTTTAAAACAGTTTAGTTAAAACACTTTTATTTATAAAGTGTTGATTTTTCTGAACTGCATCCATAGCGTCTATCGCTTTGGATGCAGTAACTTAAGATTAGTTCTAAGTTACTACCATTCAAACTCTTTTACTCTAGCTTTGTTTCAATTAAAAACATAAGTAAAAGATTTAGAAAATTAAAAACAAAGTTAAAACTTCGAAATTTTTTATTAACAAAACTAGTAAACCCCATTGATTTTTCCAAGGGATCTTAAGTCCGTTAACATGGCAATTTTTAACATTCATAACATACTACATCATATCCAAAGTTTCACATACAATATCATATCCAAGATTCAAGCATTTACTACTAAACCAACAAACCACATCCATAACATAGTTTTATACTTAAATAAATGTCATAGCCAGCCTACACAAATAAAGTTTACAACTAGCAACCTAACTTTTTTACTTCATTTCAAATCTATAATCCGTATTACATACAAGCACATATATGTAAACATATTAATCAACATCAATTTATCCAAACATTTAACAATAATTATTATCCATATTCAAGTTTAAAACTTAAAGTAAAACAGAAGAGCTTTCTCACCTAAAAGCTATCCAATCCTAACCAAACTCTTACTAGCTAACATTTGCTACCAACCTAGACCTTGCTTTTATCTTGAAAAAGATGGAGTATTGGGTGCCTTAAGGGTCAAAGCATTTTCGGCCATGCATGGAAAATGGAAGTGAACTTGTTTTTGTGAAGAAAAAGGGTGTAGGAAGTGGAAGGAAGTGTTTAAAGCAAGGTTAAATGAATTTCAAAGTAAAAAGAAGTGTTTTTTTACAACTTTGAAAATCCATGGAAGACATGGAAACTTTCATGAAGCTAAAGGAGAAAAAGAAAGTGAGAATGGAATAACTGATGAGAAGGGAAAAATATGAAAATTGTTTTTATGCAAAGGTGGAATTACCAAATTACCTTATTAACCTTAAGTACATGCCCCCCATGTAATGACACATCACCTAC
This sequence comes from Allium fistulosum, assembly GCA_030737815.1. NCBI lineage: Eukaryota > Viridiplantae > Streptophyta > Magnoliopsida > Asparagales > Amaryllidaceae > Allium > Allium fistulosum. Next base: position 680,959,133 of record CM060905.1, on the reverse strand, counting down.
CTTGCCTCCTCCCATTACTTTCAAAAATGCCTTTGTCCCCCCTTCCTTTTCCTTGCTCCAACATATAATAAATGCTATATGTGATTTGTGTCCTTTTTATGTTACTTAAGGAATCTTATATTTTAAGTTTTAAAAAAATAAATATGATTATATACTAACTTAAGTACATATATACATACGGTAATACATAAGTATACTACTTATTATAAATGTGTATATCTATGCAAAAGTGTTCACAATGTTTCCTATAACTTTTAGCCAACGAAAAGTCAAAAATTTGGAAAACGAATTTCGGTCACATTTTCGATTTTTCTTCGAACTATATATTTTTGTAAACAAAATTTGAAAAACTATTTCACCATAATTATTTATTATTTAAAAGAATTTTTATTTTAATTATAAAATATATTATTTGAATATTAAAAATAAATTAAATATTCGCAATCAAAGCGATGAAATTCCGAATTGTTACACTCGTCCTCCCTTCAAAGAATTTCGACCCGAAATTTTACCTTAACCCAAACCCAGACATACTTAGCATTATTCATCAATCTATATGATGTACATAGATCATTCTTATGCAAAATCTTGTTTGATTACTCACTTAAATACATAACTTACTTCTAAACTTACATCGCTCACCCGACTTCCTGGTGCAAACTCAGATCAGGCTTCTAAATTAGAAACTTCCATTCTCCTTACATAGCTGTATACTATAATAGAAACTTTGGTTCCATATTAAGAACCTTCACCAAGTTTTCATCATAAAAAATCAAGCAATAGATCCTCATTCGGAACGGTGTGAAACATCTTAAGTTGTGCACTCAAATCTTAGATCGAGAATTGGGAAAGGAAAGAAATGATCTATGTTCAACTTATGCACTTATCTTATTAGTTCTTACTACCTAACTACTTTCTACCCTCCTCAACATATTTATGAAAACATTTCATAACAAATTCTACTTAGGTTCGAGCATTTTTAAACGATACAACTTATTTATTAAACCTTTCATAAAATCATTTTAATTCATTAATGTGCATAATACTCTTTTACATCCTAAGAGTATATTCAAAACATCTAATTTTGAATTCTATTTACCTTATTCTATTCAGATATAGGCCCAAAATGATTTGGATCTTAAAAACTGAATCCCATTTGGTCTGGTAAGTAGTTAAAAAGAGTAGGATGCTGGTATTCAAACTCCTTCCTAGAGTCTACTTATTCTTAGAAACCCCTAAGTTAAAAATATTTATTAGCTGGCCCAACAACATCAAATAATTTTTTTTACCTCCTAGGTGTTAAAATCAAAAGACATAGTTTAAATAAACAAAGTTTATTAAACTTCATTTATTAACCCATTCTTTAATTAAAATACCTTATTATGTTGAAAACTTTGGAGCCAAATACCCCGGTTTATTTTAAAAACTTTCTGAAATGGTACTTTATTTTTAACTCTTAAAATATACACATATAGCCCAAGTAACTCCAAAACGATATCAAGGAACTGGGTACTATCAAATAGTATCATATATCCCTTTACAAATAAGGGTAATACTCAAGAGTAGTGTTCACCATCCGAATACATCTCCTGTCCATTTTAGTCACCTTCGCGTCACTCGAACTAGTTAATTACAAGAATATTTTTCTTTTCAAATCCCTTTTTAAACAAGGCTATATATATTTCTAGCTAAATCTTTCAAAATATTTATCATCCACTTGCTTTGGATTCACTCAGATTCGAACTCGTTTCGATTGTACAATGACAAAGAGAATGATTTACTAAGTGCACTACCATATTCGCCTAAGAAATCATCTGATTGTCACTTAGAAGAATATTCTAATCATCACAAAGTAGATCGAGACTCATTCCCCGAGTTATCCAAAGAAAAATCCTATTCTCAAATTCCCTTTCAAAAATTTATACTCTAAAATATTTTTTAGTAATTCTATTATTACCTTTTCTTCAAAAACATTTGAAATCCTTTTTTAAAGACACCAGGAATTTAAATTCTCCAAAATTCTTTTCAATTAAAACATATTTTATAACTCTAATTTATAAAATCAACTCTTTATAAAACATATGAAATATTTCTTCTTAATGAACACTTTATATTAAAATCCAATTTTAACCCAATGTAACATCGAACGCCTTATAGTTAAACTGTGAAACTTAATTCATAAGGTGTTCGTTTCAATATTTTTTGCAAATTTTCTTTCTACCTAACCCAAGATAGAAAAAGGAATATCAACGAACAATAGTCGATGCTCAAAATTGGATCAGCATGACTAGTCAAATCCTAAATGATAATAATTAAATATAATCAACTCTAAACAATAATACATCAAAGTAACTATACTTTATTTTTGAAATTTTCTCCTTAATATAGTTCTAGGTAAAATTATTTCATTGGCCAATTTTAAAATAATATTATGTCGGTTTACCTAGTTTAAGTGTTTGTAACCCCAATCAATACAGATGTACCTTCTATATCGATCAAAATTCATTAACCACTCAATAGATAAATCAACTATAACAACATGCAAATTCATCTCTTAAATAAATTAATGATTATTTTTGAAATATTCAAATATAAGGATTTATAACCCCATTAATGATGTTTTGAACCATAAATAAAAATGGTAAATTTTTTTAAAATATATTAACAAAGATTAAATTGATTTATGTCGTTTTTCATGAAAAGCAGACATAAGATAAAAAATCAAGTCTTTCCCTGATATTTCGAATAGTTATCTCGAATTCAAGTTGATTATGTTTCGCTTCTTCCTTGGAGAAAGACAATTAAACAATTCCCAATCATGGTGACATCATTAGTAATGCCCGTATATATATATATTAATTAATTTATGATTTTAAATTAAGTTTAATTGACTTAATTATTATTATAAATATTCAAATAATAGTTTTAAAACGATAATAATAGTAATAAAGTGATAATAAATCAAATGTGATATTTTTATTAATTCGTAAATAAGATTTGAAATTATAAGGAAAATCGATATCGGTTTAATATATAATAACACTTTTTGTAAACAATCTTTAATATTGATTTATATGGTTTTATAACTCATATAAGATCATTTTAATTCATGAATAATAATAAGAAAATATTTTTCAAACTTTGTTTACAAATATGTATACGTTAATCAATAAATGAAAATATAACCAAAGATCGGAATTCAAATTCGTAACAGTTTAATGTATATAAGTTATACGACGTTGTTCAAATGACTTGTGCACCTTTAATGACATAGACATACAGACATTAACATATATGTATACACATAAGAGAATAATAAAAAAAGATTCCTACTATTTTGTACATTTATTTGCTAATGGTAAAAGAAAAAATATCTAAAATAATAATTACTTTAAAAAGCAAACATCAAATCAATCTTACGCCACATCACATCACCACCTCCACCATCATCACCACTATCACCTACACCTCATCCACATGGGAGGTTGCCGTGTGCCACAAGTGGTGGAGGGAGGGGTGTTTACCAAGGAAGGTGGGGGTATGGTGGTAATTTCACTCCAAAGATATTTTCTCATTTTTTCCCTATAAATACCACCCCTCCTTCTGACTTATTGTTCACAATTTTCTTCTTCTTCATTCTTGAGCTTACTTATGCTCTTTAATTGCTTCCATGGAAGTTTCTCTTCTTTCTCAAAATTTGAGAAAAAGTAGGAGGGTTAAAAAAGTGGAAGTGCTTTAAGCACTAATCCATTGATTACTCTCTAACTTTTTCAAAAGTTAACCAAATCTTCTCTAGTCTCTTCTAAACTCTAGTGTTAAGCCTAATTCATCACGGGAAGCATGATTAGCAGATGGAAGGAGGCATGGCCATGAGCCTTGGGTGTTTAGGAGATGTTTAGTGAAGCATTGATTTGAATGTTGGTAGGAAGTATCGGTTTGGATTATGGTGAGAAAACTCTATAAACTCTAGATTTATATACTATATATGTATATATTGGATGATATAATATGTTTTGCTATGTTTGTTTATTTGTTTATGCTTTTATCATCAGGTATTGATTGTTTAATATTGTTGTTTGGATATATAAACAAGTCACGTTAAATACATGTCGATATTACACAAGGAAATCATTTTCTAAATCATTAAATCTCTTTGAAATTATTTTAAGATGATTTAAATATGTCTTATAAGCACTAAAAAACAAATTTTTTGAAGTTTGAATAAGAAATGAAAACCGAGTCAAAACTAGTGGCGTCGCGTAACGGTAGTTCGCGATTTCGCGCCACAAAAGTTAAATGAGCATATAACATGGAATATAGCTTGGAATTCTTTGTAATAAGAATTTTATGAATATTATATCCATTGTTTTCAAACAAAGGAAGAAAATCAAGATTTCTTCTTGTATATTTTAAAATATGAGAAAAACAAGTTTTTGAAATAATCTCGCTTTTGCAGTTCGGAATCAAAAAAGGGATTTTTTTAAATTTAATATTTATATATATATAAATATGGAAAAATATTTATAAATGTTTTAAAATGTTTTAAAAGAGATTTGAGTTATATGAATAAAATTTCAAAAGATAGAAAAGTCGTTTTGATCAATATAACTTTAAAAACACTATTCCAGCACTATTTGCAGCGGTTTTCGATAACTTTTGAAATATAACTTTAAACTTTACAATTCTTTCCAAATCTTTTATAAATGTTTTTAAATGAATAATTAAGTGTTTTAAAGATGATTTGAAGATTTAATGATTTATTTAGAAGGATTTAAGTCAATTGTTTTTATCTTGTCTCTAATAAGCCAACGAGTACAACTGATTTTTCTATTCATGTAGTCTTGTTGAGGTGCTTAAACTAAGGAGATATTTAGGAGAAACCCATGCCCTGGCTCACATGGCCTCACCTAGGAAAAGGATAGATAAGCCCGAAATGTCGGAAATGAGTTAAGTATAAAAGATTAAAATTTCCCAACTTTAAACAACTTGGGTTGTATAGAGATAATCGTTTTATAATTGATATTAAATTCCTAGGAGGGAACTCTACTATTCATATGAATTTAAAAGGTGATTTCACCGTTATTCATGGATAGTACTTATTGAACATGAAAATTAATACCAAGTATAATTTAATGGTTTCTACGGATCTGTTTCACTCAAATATAAATTAATTTGGATTTACGATCTTAGATAACATGGTTTCAGGTTATTAAAAAGTTACATTTTTGGAATTGAGAAATCTTTTTTAAAATTTAAGTAAAATGATTTGGAATTATTTCTAGTTTTTAAAAAGAGTTTAATTAAACCAAAGAATTTAATGAAGAGAGTTTTAATGAATTCCATATATACTGGAAAAAAATTGTTTTCAAAAGATAAATATCTCTAGAAGATATTTTGGATAAAAAGATATTAATTAATGGAATATTAATCACCTATTTATAAACCTTTTTATAATGATGATTGGTTTAAAGTAACCGGGGATGGTAGTGGAGGAAGGATGGCCACAAGCAAGGATGGTGGTGGAGTTGTTTAATTGATGATTTAGTGAAGTGTCGATTCTTTTGAATGTTGGTAGGAAGAATTAGACTTAAAAATGGGTGAGAAAACTCCATTTATACTATTATACACACACACACATTGAATGATGCAATATGGTTTGCTATGTTTGGTTATGATGATTGTTAATCATGTTTGGTTGCTTTTTATGCTTTGACCATTAAGTACTGATTGTTTAATATGGTCATTTTAACAAGTTCATTAAATACACATCGAAAATCACAAAGGAAATCAGTTTACTTTTATTAATGAACTGGTATATACGAAATGTTAAACCACTTAAAAATGTTTTAAAATGTTTTAATAATATTTTATAAACAGTAGAAACAAATTTTGTGAAGTTTGAATAAGAAATGAAAAATAAGTCAAAAATCGGCTCATCGCGTAACGGTAGTTCGTGGTTTCGCACCGTAGAATTCGAACGAGTATATAAAGCGGAATATAGCTTAGAATTTTTTATGATAAGAATTTTCTAGACTATTATATCCATAGTTTTCAAATGAAGAAATTTTCATCTTGGTAGATTTTCAAATAAGTCTAAAACAAGTTTTCAAAAATATCGCGATTTTGCAATTTAACGACCAAAGTTAAAAATGATATTTTTAAATTCCATAAAAATAGGAAAAAATATTTATAAATCTTTTAAACTATTTTAAAGGAGATTTAAGTTATATAAATAAATTTTCAAATAATAGAAAAATGGTTTGATCAAATAACTTTAAAAACACTATTCGTAGCCCTATTTGCAACAGTTTTCAATAACAGTTAAAATATGGTTTTAAACTTAACATTTCTTTCCCAAATCTTTTATAAATAATTTTAAATAAATAATCAAGTGTTTTAAAGATGATTTGAATATTTAATAATTTATTTAAAAGAATTTTAAAAAATGCATTAAAGAAACGCTGGTATAAGCAACTACTTTAATCTTAGCTTTAATAAGCCGACGAGTACACTTGATTTTTCTATTTGTGAGATCTAGTTGAGGTGCTTAAACCAAGGAGATGTTCAGGAGCAACCAATATCTTGGTTCACCTGGGCACCCCTAGGCGAGGTATAGATAATGTTGAAATGTCGGAAACGAGCTAAGTATAAAAGATTAATTTTTCAAATAAAAAAAACAAATTGGATTTACCATCTTAGATAACATGGTTGCAACTTATTCAAAATTTACATTTTGAAAATAAGTAATCTTTGTTAAGATTTAAGTAAAATGATTTGAAATTATTCCAAGTTTTAAAAAGGGTTTAACTAAACCAAAGAATCTAATAAAGAGGGGTTTAATGATTCCGTATATACTAAAAAGAATATTTTGAAGATATATATATATATATCTCGAAGATATTTTTCAATAAAAAGAAATGAATAAATCAAATGATAACCACCTATTTATAAATAATCTTTTTATGAATAATTGATTCAATGGAACCGGGATCGGATATGGGTAATCCTTATCCAAAAACCACTTCGAACCAATTTATGTATTTGAAAGTAAAGAAGATATATTGAAGACCTTGATTTTAAAGGTGAGAATTTTCATAACGGAAGGACTACTTGTTGATAATTTTGGAATGGCCCCCTGAAATAAATAAATAGCAATGGTCCCTTCGTTCTGAAATCTTCGTATGCAAGGATTAACTCGCTACTAATCCCAAGGGTAATGCCCGATAGGATATGGTAGGAGAGTGCCTTCGGTTTGTCCTATCCTTGGATAAATTGTATGGACAAATGTCTGATGTTGAATTTTTAGATCATATTGATTGATCTCTATGAATGTATCATCTGTTTGGTGGTGGAGAAGCCAACTTCTCTTAGCTTAACACCCTTTCCTTAGATGTACGAGCTTAGGAGTTAAACATTTGTAGAAATCAGTTATGTGATTAGGAAATGGCAAAGTGGCATTCAAAGTGAAATACATGCTATATGAAAGGTAATCGTTACCTCAAAGCCTCACACTCGGGAATAGTAAAATCAAGGATGCTTTAAGGCTAAGTGGCTTGCTACCATCAGGATATAAAATGACCTTCTATATCTAAAAATTTGTACATGCTATAACGTTGGGTTTAAATTATGTGGTGTATGGTATGAGATGTCTCGAATAGGTCGGTAATAGCCGAGTGATGTAATACTTGATGCTATTCGTATGTTATATTTTCAGATAGGTTGGTCTTAATTTGAATAAGGACCAACATAGAGGACTCGGGTGCATTCCTCAAATAATGCATTGTACGGGAGGCAGTCCTTTAGCTCTCTATTCAGTTGGAAATCCAATCTCCAATATGTACCTTCGGTTTTGTTTGTAGAACCTTAAATATTAGGTCTGGAATTTAATATGGTAACAATTTCAACTATGATTAATATGTACCTGTATTTAAACACTATTATAATATCAAAAAATTTGATAAAAAATGTTTTAAGTTATCATAAGGTAAAAACTCGTCCGTGTTTATGTACGTCATGGTCTTGTGAGATACTTTTCTTTTCAAAGGGGTTTTGAATATAATCAAGTTAATTAAATTTGAAGCATCTAAACATAAGGATTAAGCCTAAGTATGTAATTAGAGAATTGCATATTTGTTTGTTGCATCTTAGGCTCTATGTGTCCTGGAAGGAGAACTACATTGGCTTGATCCTGTATCTAATTAGGTACCCAATTAGATAGGGGTATGTAGGCAATCACAAGTGGTAGTGATGCAGCCCCAAAAATAATATAACCCTTTCCTGTTTATCTGTTATTGGTTGTTATTTGTCTGTGTGCACATACCTTTCATGATTATTATTTTATTCTGCATTGACATGTTTATTGAGTTCATAGGTAAGGACATTGTTCCCTCTCTCATCAGAGTATGCAGCGGTAGATTTATAAACATTGGTATTTTTGATATGTATTTAACACATCTAGTAGAATTAATAAATTCCTTTGATAAGTTGTATAAACTGAATTTGTGTCCTATACATTTAGCAATGTTAAATATTTATCAAATAATATTAGGTATTAAATCGGTAGTTTTCATTTGTAGTTTAAATCAAATGGGATTTTGGCAATTTTGACAAGTCCGAAAGCCCAGGTCGTCACAATTGATATCAGAGCAAGAAGGGTGGTGGAGTTGTTTAAGTAATGATTTAGTGAAGCGTCGATTCATTTGAATGTTGGTATGAAGAGTTGGACTTGGAAATGGGTGAGAAAACTCCACTTATACTATTATATATATATATATATATATATATGTTGGATGATATAATATGGTTTGTTATGTTTGGTTATAATGATTGCTAATTATGTTTGGTTGCTTGTGTATGCTTTGATTATCAAATATTGATTGTTTAATATGGTCGTTTTTATAAGTCACGTTAAATATACGTCGAAAAATAATATTAAAGAATGTGGTAAGAGAGTGCCGAACTTTCTTTTTCTCTCTGCATATATTGAAGATCACGCATGAAATGAAAACAGCAGATTTACTTTACACTTGGAAATGAAACAAACTTTCTTTCCTTCCTCTGCAAAATAAAAGAAACACAGACACATCTTTTTCATTTTCACATTTTTAGTCCTATGCATGCATGTGTGTTTCTTGGGTGTGGATGCATGAAAATGGAGAGGGTTTTGCGAAGGAGTTAGAGTGGTTATGAGTGAATGGTGTACATGCGCGTGAACATCTAAACGAGGAGTGGGTATTGGGCCATGGGCCTTGTTTTTTATGTGAGTGGAGATGCTTTCATGGGTGTGTATGAGTGCTTGGCCGTGGGTATGAGCAGTTGAAGGGGAAGTCTTGAGCATGCATGGGGATATGTAGGAAGGAATTTGGAAATGGAGAAGGTGGACTATTCATGTTTGTATTAGGCTGGGCTTGCATATATTGTTTGGGTAAGTTATTAATTTAGTCAATAGTTTAAGTTAGTTTATTTTTTTAGTAAATTAAATTAGTTTAATGAACCTGAGAAGATAGCAGCAACTGTTTGGCTTCGGGTTTTGGATATGTGTAAATGGCTATTGGCTATAGTGTATGGAATGGGTAAGAGTATTAGTTAATTAGTTTAAACAATTTAGTTTAATAACTTCTGTTAAGTTTAAATAGTTTAAACTTTAAAAATAAATAACTTATCCATATGAAGTCTGTTTAACCCATGGTCTTCGTAGGTTCGTATAAACTAATAGAACATGCTAGTATAGATATTTAACGGTTTTAGAGAAATATAAAATATTGATAAAATATTATGAACTGAATTTACTTACACTTTATATAATTAAAATAATTATACTTTATTATGGACATCTATTAATAGAATAAAACCCGTTCTGCTATTATATAAAGTTGCATATTTATTTATGAGGGAATTAGGGAAAAGGACAAACTTTGAAAAAAAAAATAGGCTGAAGGACACCAAGTTTCAATTTTAGGCTGAAGGACAAATGCTAGTTATAATTAGTATTATATTCAACTTTTACCCTATACACAATGCTAGTTATATCTAGAATTATATTCAGTTTTACAATATATAAAATGCTAGTTATAACTAGCATTATCCTTCAGCCTAAAAAACAAGATTGTTGTCCTTCAGCCTAATTTTTTTTAACTTTGTCCTTGTGCCTATTTCCCTGTTTATTCATATAAACCAATCAATTCTGATTTGTGTGTTATTATTCAATTTGTTGAATTTAATAATGTGTTGTTACGATTATGAGTTATTTGGTTGAATGGATCTTGCTCGACCAGTTTATGAGCAATAACCTTTACTTTTGTTTTTGCTCAGGATGGATAGGCTAACACCTTGTGATTTATTTCACAATTTTACTATAAAGTGTCCAACAATAATATTGGTTTACTTCAATTTAATGAAGTTGTTTAAAATTGTTTTTTCATAAAGAATATGTTATAAATGTTTATGGAAAATGAATTATTTACAAAGAATTTGAAAATATTTGTAAATGAAATAATTATAATAAACAATATTTATTATAATTTTAAAAAGGAAAGGATGCTTGTCTTTTAAATGAAATGGTTTCTTTGAAAAGAAAAAGAAATATTTGAAAATGAATATTCTGAAGTTATATTATATAAAAGTGAGTTATATAAAGATATTTATAAAATGTGTTTTATAAATAAAGAATTTCGAGAAATTAAATCCCATGTGGTTTTAAAATGGCTTTCCAAAGGTTTTGAGGAAATTAATAATACCGTGTTTGGAAGTATTTGTGATCATTAGTGCAAAATGATTTGTCACTTCGGGAAAATTTTATTTGTCATGTTATCGATGATTCAGGTAACCCATAACTAAAAAGGAAGGCAAGGGAGGTATAGATGATCTGTAGTTTGGTATAGTCTACTCGATGACCTGTAGTCTGGTATAGTCTACTCGTTGACCAAAGGGATATACATATATATTTTTTTCGAAGGGCTGGGACCAATTGCCTTATTATTGGGAGAAACTTCCTGATCTGGTTGCATATATTTTAATATGCTTTTATAGTAATATTTTGGAATTTTCACATAAATATTTCAAAAGTGATTTGTTTTAAGATCCCTAAGTAAAAGTATAATATGATACAAAAGATGTATATATTATTATTTCTAAGGATATGAAATGAAATTGGGATTTTAGTTCGAAGAGATTGTTTTCTAAAAGGATTGTATTTCGAAATAATAAAGTTAATTATATTTGAGAAATCTAATTGTGAAAATTAAGTCTAAGTGGGTAGTTTGGGAATTGCATATTTGTTTGTTGCATCGTAGGCTCCTTGAGTCCTATTTGTGAGTAGGAGAACTACGTTGGCTTGATCCTGTATCTAATTGGGTACCCAATAGATATGGGTATGTAGGCAGTCACAAGTGGTAGTGATGCAGCCCCAATAATAATATAACATTTTCCTATTTTTTTGTTTATTGGTTGCCGTTTGTCTTGTGTTGTTATATATTTCATGCTCACTATTTTATTCCACATATGACATGTTTATTAAGCTTACAGGAATGGCTATTGCTGTCTCTCTCATCGGAGTTGTGAAGCTTAGATATTTATATTTGTATTCGGTATGTATTAAAGCATACCTAGTAGATTAAATTGATTACTCTAATAACTTGTACAATTGAAACCGTATCCTATACATTTAATAGTGTTGAATATTTATCAACTACTGTGTATTAAGTTGGTAGTTTTCATTCATTGTTTCGAAACGAATGGGTTTTCAGCAATTTTGACTGGTCCAAAAATCCGGGTCGTTATGGATATCAGAGTAAGCAATTGTTTTAATATTGGCTCTAATAAGTCGACGAGTACACCTGATTTCTCTATTCGTGAGATTTAGTTGAGGTGCTTAAACTAAGCAGATGTTTAGGAGCGACTAGTGCCCCAGCTTACCTGGCCTCACCTAGGTGAGGGATAGATAAGGTCGAAATGTCGAAAACGAGTTAAGGATAAATGATTTAATTTCCCAACTTTAAACAACTTGGGTTGTATAGAGATAATCTTCTTTTAATTGATATTAAATTTCAAGGAGGGAACTCATACTACTCTTATGAATTTAAAAGGTGATTTCACCGTGATTCGATGGATAGTACTTCTTGAATATGGAAATTAACATCAAGTATAATTTAAAGGATTTCTATGGATCCGTTTCGTTCAAATATTAACCAATTTCGGTTGATGTTTAACGACCGAGTGATGTAATATTGAGATTTCTTATGCTTTTTAATGGCTTCCATGGAAGCTTCTCTTCTTTCTCAAAACTTGAGAAAAAGTAGGAGGGTTAAAAATAGTGGAAGTTCTTAAGCACTAATCCACCGATTAAACTTTAACTTTTTCAAAAGTTAACCAAATTTTCTCTAATATCTTCTAAACTCTAATATTAAGCATAAGTCATTATGGAAATCAGGATTATCAAGTGAGAGGAGGCATGGTTGCAAGCTTTGGGTATTTAGGAGATGTTCTTAGTGAAGCATTGATTTGTTTGAATGTTGGTAGGAGGTATCGGTTTGGAAATGGGTGAGAAAACTCCAATTTTAATTTCTCTGTCCAACGTAGTTCTCCTACCACAAATAGGCCTCATGGAGCCTAGATGCAAAACAAATATGCGATTCTCTAATTTCATACTTAGGCTTAATCTTCATGTTTAGATATTTCAAATTTAATTAACTTGGTTATATTCAAAAACCCTTTGAAAAGAAAAGTATCTCATAAGACCATGCCACATATAAATACAGATGGGTTTTTACCTTATGATAACTTAAAACATTTTTTTAATCAAATTCTTTGATATTATAATAGTGTTTAGATACAAATAGATAGTGACCATAGCCGAAATTGTAACCATATTAAATTCCGGACCTAATCATTTAAGGTTCTACCAATGTGAGGACCCAGGCTTTGAAACCCCGAGTAGTGGGTACACCCACCAACCTAGATTTTCGACCATCAGCAGTGGATACAACCATTGTGGCATACACTGGTACCTCGAATTTGCTTTTATGGCCAGCCCCACGACTAACAAGCAAGCCTGTCCTAAGGACATGTAGGCTAAGAGTCTCTTGCACGCCACCAAACAGAAAGCGAGAACCCCCTATCATGCTATATAGAGCAAGCAAAGCTGATCCCGACACTTTGATATCAAGTGTGACATACACCCATTTTTCAACATGGCGGTGACCATAAATAATAACCTTGAATCTGATTTTACGGCTAACTTCACGACTAGCAACCAACCCTTTCAAACTAGGGACATGTAGGGGTGAGGGTCTATGCTTTGTCACAATTCACAAAGCAAGAACCCTGTATCATGCAACACAGAGCAATTAGATCCGACCCCAACACTCTGATATCAAATATGATGTACACCTGCTTTCCAACACGGCGATGACAATAAATGATAACGTCGAATCTAATTTTATGGCTAGCCTCACGTATAGCAACCAACTCTTTCAAACTAGGGACATGTGGGGGTGAGAATCTACGCTTTGTCATGGTTCAAAAAGCGAGAATCCCCTATCATGTAGCACAGAGCAATCGGATCCAACCGCTGATATCAAATCTGACGTACACCTGCATTTCAACATGCTGATGAACACAAATGATAACCTTGAATCTGATTTTGTGGTCAGCCTCACGACTAGCAACCCTCTATAACGACTCGGATTTTCGGACCAGCCAAAATCACCAAAAACCCATCCGTCCTGAAACTACTAATGAAAACTATTCAATACCTAATATTATTTGATAAATATTCAACATTACTAAATGTATAGGAAATAAATTTCGATTATACAAGTTATCAGAGTAATCATTTGTTCTACAGGTGTTGTTTAATGCATACCAAATACACAAAACTATAAATCTACCGTTGCACCACACCGATGAGAGAGACAGCAATAGCCATTCCTGCAAACTCAATAAACAGTGTAAATGCGGAATAAAATAGTAAGCAGAAAAGATACAACAACGCAAGACAAAATAGCAATCAATAAACGAATAAATCGGAAATGGTTATATTATTATTGGGGCTGCATCACTACTACTTGTGACTGCCTACGTACCACAATCTAATTGGGTACCCAATTAGATATAGGATAAAGCCAACATAGTTCTCCTACCTCAAATAGGACTCATGAAATCTATGATGCAACCAACAAATATGCAATTTCCAAACTACCCACTTAGGCTTAATCTTCACCTTTAGATTTTTGAAATCTAATTAACTTTATTATTTTCAAAATTTAATCCTTTTCAAAAATAATCTCTTTGGACTCAATTCCTGATTTTCTTATTTCAAAACCTTTGAATAATATATACGCCTTTTTTTTACCAAATTATACTTTTGTTATCCCGCCTTTTGGCTAGGCCGTGATATCATCGACTTGGCTAGGAATGGATGGTTATCAACCTTAGGAATCGATTACATACAATATTATAGACGATGGTCGGGCAGATTCGGACCGGGTTCCAATCGAGGTACAATCAGCATGGAGTGACCGACATAGCCCCATAAATTTATATTTCAAACTTGGAGTCGATCGGAGTTCGTATGCTCGAGTTACGGACGAAGCAAGGATTTGTATGGATCGATTGGGAATGTTCCATAGAACAGTTCAAATCAGCGGAGATCAATCGATATCTCAAAATCCACAAAGTTAGTTCACTTGAAACGTTTAGAGCATCAGTATATTGAAGAATGGAGCCCACAAGAAAGATCACACATCAAGATCTCAAGATATGAAGATGGCAGATCGTTATTGCTAATCCTTCGTAATGATTGGCGAACATTCCAAGTGCAGCAAAGGTTGATCCAAATCTCGTAATCTACAACTCAGATCGACTTCATATTTTAGGGACGAGTTCAAGAGTTATGTGGGACCCCCTAAAAACGATCGTACATGAAATGAAGGTAAAAATAATGATCAATTAAACTTTAGCCGATCGTTCCAAGATGTTATGTTAGGGCCATCGATTGTTATGGTAGGCCATCGATCGTTATGGTGGGCCCCAATGGATCTAGAAAGCCTTCTACCGAAATCTTAGTGCAATATCTCATCATCCCCCCTATAAATACAGGCCTCTTGGTTCATTTGGAGGATCTTTACGCTGCTTATTACACTAGACTCTATTATGACCAATTGTTCTCTATTTTATACCGCTGTAATCAAATTTATAAGTGAACAATAAAGCTAATCTTCAAAGTGGTCGTAGGCATACAACGCCTAACCACAATAAATCTGTGTTTATGATTATTGGTTTTTATCTGTTATTAGCTCAATCATTCCCTCGGTTTAATTCAATTTTTCTTCACTTACTTCTCTACATAAATCTATTTGTAGGTGTTTGTGACCAATTTGGTTGCAAACATTGGTGCTTTCACTGAGAACCTTGATTCTCAGTTTACTAGGATCCCTTTGTTTCTACTGGATCGGATAAATCCCCCAAAGGAGATCTGCTGTAATCTTCAGAAAATTGCTCATACTACTTAAATTTGTAGAAATCTAAGCAAGGCTAACGATAATGGTGAGACATACTAGATTCACTTCTCAGAATGTGGAAGGAAACAAGAATACCGGCATTAAACAAGGAGATGCAAGCAATCAACCAACAAATGCGAATGTTGATCCGGTTGAAGTTCAAAATCCCACCGATGCTATTACAAGAACTGAATTTCATAATTTAATGAGAGAGCTGATGGAGAGCCGTCGACAGCTGAATCAACAAATTCAGACCAATATCAACTTGATGAACCAAATCAATCAGCAGCGGTTGGGGAAAGCTAGGAGGGATCCCACCCCTTACTCAGCATCGAAGGACTCTAGTTCGCCGGATGGATATCACAGACATAGGCGCCATAGAACTGACGGATACCATGTAGAAACTTCAGGGTGTCAACAAGCAGACCATCGTGGTTTGCCAGGAATGATCAGTGTCGATCCCTCCGCTAGAGAAGGAGACATATCCGTGCATGTTGGGATTCAAACCGAAGCTTCTATGGTTAGTTTAGATAATGGAGTCCGAGTGAATGCTAACCGGGTTCTTCCCCAGAATGATAATGAAATGAATGTACAAGATGAACGTCGAAAAGTTGGTGAACCAAGGAGGTGTGAAATGGCCAGTAGACATTGACCGGACCATTCACTTGAGGTGGAGCACGACCATCAACCATCCGAACGCCGGACTTATTGGTAATGGTCAGATAGTTGGTGAGAGAGAACCAAGTCTTGACTAATAATGACTGGGGTACCTTGAGAAGCCATACCCCGTTCACTGATAATGTTCTACATGTAGAAATACACGAGGAGATTCAACATGCCATCGATGCCTGCCTACGAGGGAAAAACCAACCTAGGCAGCATATTATGAGATACGAATGGCTGATGGATTTTATGCAAGCTGATGATGCGACCAATTGCAGATTCTTTCCCATAACTCTTTCCGAAGTAGCGACGATGTGGTTCACAAGACTACCCCTGCGATCAATTTCTAGATTCGATGATTTGACAACCTAGATTTTAGAACAATTCCGGATGCACGTGACTTGTTCTAAAGACGTGATGTCTCTTTCCAACATGATTCAGGCTCCAAGAGGTCATTGAAAGATTATTTGGAGATATTTCATACGGTTGTCACAGAGGTCACACTACACCAAACAGGCCATTTTGTCACACTTTTTTCGTTTCATTTTGTCACGGTTATTATTGTTGGAAATTTATAACGGTTATTACTGTTACATTGTATTATCACGGTTATTTCCGTGACAAAATTTGGGCTTTTCGTAAATAATTAGAAGACATTGGGTAGAGTTGTCATTTATGTTCCAATCCTTGCTTCAGATGTTTGTCACGCTTCTGGCTTCTATCTTTCTTCCTTAAATCTAATTAGGTTAAGCCGTCGCAGCCTTCCTTCATTGCGAGTCGCCCGCCTATCGCCGTGTATATTTTGGTTTTTAATTAGCTTCTATCTTTCGTTGCGAGTCGCCCGCTGATCGTCAGGTAATAATTTTCGTTTTTAATTTGGTTTTGTATGTTTTAAGATTGTTTATTTAGGGTTTTGTCTTGTTAAAGCTTTTGCATACATTTGGTTTTGTATGACGGACAGTGAGGAAGAAATACAACGATCAATATTGTATTTTAGTGGGTTTTGTTTCATAATAATGGAAAATTAGGAAAAAGCTAAGCTGTGTAAACCCTGGTTAGATTCTGTTAACCTGTAACGGCAAAGAAAGTAAGCAATACATTGGGCTGGGAATGAATCAAATGGGTTAGAGTCAGCCTTATGTCTCTTTTGTGGTTTGCTTTTTTACTTTCCTAGATATGTAGTTTCAATTAGTTGTAGCCAAATGAAAGGCTGAGATACAAGTGCAGTCTTATGTTCACACTCGAATAATGATAGTGGAAACCAATCATCCTGATTTGACCATATGGAATAGATACGATCCACAATGATATTTGACAAAGTAATACCCCGATCCCATTGTTGAAGAAGACAAACTTGTCCAAGTACCCAATAACACTTTGATGATGTCGATTAAGAAACAATTATTGATGCTGATTAGTCCATTTTTATGAGTTTGTTTGTCAATGGGCGTTGGTATTATGTTTACACTGCATTCTGATAAAGAGGTAAGTGAGATTGTTTTGTCTCCACCCACTTTTCCAATGGAAAGCAAGTTTGGGTACTTAAGGAATAACAATGTATTGTCTCTGTTAAGTCATAGATAAGAAATTATTAATGCCTCGAATAAAGTTAAATATGAGACATTTTAAATTGTATGTATGTTTATTTGTTGGTGCGAATTGTTTGTTTGTATGTGTCAAATTGTACGTATGTTTATTTTTCGATACTTTTTTTGAATATTTATGCATATATTATCTATAAATTATATTTTAATGATCCTTTTTTGTGTGTTAGGATGAGCTAGTATTTTTTGTGCTAAGTTTATTAGTATTAGATAGTGGGAGAGACGAAAGATGATGTTATGCTTAATTTTTTAACTTGCAATCCATGTGTTGGATGCTTTTACAAAAAGGTCGGCACTAACATGAATACTTTAGTATGTTTTGTCACAAATGTTCTTTAAAACGCAACCGATATTGCTTTAGTATGAATGCTTTAATACACATGTAAGAATTGTAAAATAATGAAAATAAGTGTATAAAGTCAAATTTTATGGAAAGTGTACTTCGACTAATATATCTTAGTATTATTTGTATGTTTTTACAATGAATATACATAACAAAAGCATGAACCAAATTGTTCCCTGCCTTTTTTCCTGTCAGTTAGTGGTGTTTCTACTTGATTATTTGTGCCATGCCAATTTTTATGGTATATGGATTTATTGTATAATACAAATTTGTTGCCTTGAACTTTTATTGCTTCATAGCAAAATATTTAATGCGTCTTTTGGTTCAAAATTATGACTGCGTAATGTAATTGATGAATTATAACCCATAGTATCTTCAATCATCTCATAAGTCCTACATTCGTTGTACTGTCATGCTTCACAACCAACAATTGTAAATTTACAGTAAAATTTTCAAATTTGTCACTTTTTAATGATATTATGAGAAGGCAAACCTTAACCTGTAACCGATAAATCGGCCTATTTTCAACAACACTGAAAATTCGGACATGTAGTTTTATTTTAGCACCGTCATTTTATTTACTTTGGAGTTTATTATTGTTTGGTCATCTATGCTATATCGAATTGGCTTCATTTTGTTTAAGCATCAAGCAACTTCATTTAGCTGTATCAGTTTAGATTAGGATGAGTACGGCTCCTCAACTATGTCACAATTCAATAAATCTAACAGATGGGAAAGCGATGAACATGTTATTTGTCCTTAACTTTATTAGTATTCTCAGTCATTATTTGACATTTATCATGTTGCCATAGATCAGAAATTTCAACAAATTTAAAATATAAAGGCATTTCTTTCTTCCCTGTATACTCATTTGTTATCATTCATTAAATCTTCACATGGCATATAAAACCATCCTTCTAAATGCAGCAGAGATAGTATATTTCAATGCAAATGCAGGTGACATGCAAGTATGCAAGTATGTGTGAGCTTTTAAAATGTGTGAGCTTTTAAAATGCGTGAAGCATTGGTACGTAGTAAGTCTTTCACAACTAATCGCGATAATATTGTATAATTGTTTAATATATTTACATTTATTTATGTAGGAAACTGATAATCCCGAATGTAAAATTACACGAGCAAAGGCATGGAAAGTGGCACACACAAGTAAAAAAACCGGAGAGGTGCTTCCTTGCGCCGCTTAAAAATATGTAAGTCTTTGATTTATAGCTTAAATATTTTGAGAAGTGTTATAGATTATATATTTTCTTTTGAAGTGAAATATAATATGAAATTTTGATAATAATAAAAAGTAATGATATGAGACTAAGAATTGCTCGAGAAGGTAAAATAATATTTTAAAGTAAGTTATATTTTGGATAGAAGATATCATAAGATATTTAAATAAATAAATAAAATTATTTAAAATGAGAGTGTATTATTTAGAAAACTAACATATTATTTGAAAAGATATTTCAGTAAAATTTTAGGATGATTGTGCATTATTAGATATTTATGAAATTTTATATATTCTTATAGTGATGTATGTTATATAAAATTTTGCCTGATAGTTTGATGATAATGCATTTTATATTGTGTTGAAATAAGTGCTAAAATTTATATTTGAATAAAGTATGTAGTTTTATAAAATTTATTTATAGAAATTTCCAATGGAAGTGAAGATTGAAATGAAACAATAACTCATTTATAAATGTAATTTACATTTGTAATGGATTAGATTCATTACTAATAACCACTTTGGAAGAGCATTGTGAATTTTGTGGTTTGGTTGCATTGTGTTATACTTTGAATATAAGCACAGTAACGTATGTTGCAGCTTTGTTATTCAGAATTATCTCAGTAACAATGTCATGGCTCAACTCAGTTCATACATAATATATTAAGCTATCTCAGTTTTTGCAACATTTTATAATTCTACAACGTGGTTCCGTTCATGTTTATAGGTCAAACATAGATATTAAGCCAAGGTTAGCTTTAGTTTTTATGTAATGCTCTCTTCACTGGAATTCCAATTTCCAAGCTATTAAATTTTGCAATTGGAGTCAAACTTCACTTAGGCTCCATTTAGGAAGCTTCAGTTGTGAATAGTCTTATTTTCTATATTCTTCTTCTACATTTCGATGGAGATATTTATTAACTAATGTTAAAATGTTTAAACTGCCCTACACTTAGTCTGTTATTTAAGGTAAGTTTGTTATTTTGTGCCAATAATTATCAAATAGAATAGAAATGTTATCTTATGTTTGAGATAGGCATGAAAAAAAATGGAAGCATGATAGGAACGAAAGTTGACAGCCAAGCTATATTTTCTAGTTAGCTATACTTTCTAATATATAATTTAAATAGTTCAATTGTGTGGCTGTGCAAGTGAACCCCTCCCACTGAGGATCCTGAAACAAATTACTTGATGGGTTTGTTTATGAACTTGAAGACCCTGTAACACATTTTCCTTGCTATTGTTCATAAACTAAGGGTTTGCTAGTGTGTAGTTGTATGCAGCAACAACTATGTGCCTGTGCAAGTGAAGTACATGTGTGTCTTCATCAGTATGTGCTGCATTGTGTGTTTAAATTGTTTCGGTACTCTGTTCATGTTGGTATATGTGTTTCAGTTAGTAACAGGCAGTGAAATGTTATGAATACTTATGGCTATATGGCTTCAAACATGCATACTTGCTGTCATATGATTCACATATGAATACTCATTACTATATCAATTCAACTTGCATACTTGCCGTCATATCTTAAATCTAAACAAGAGAACATGCTGCCATTTGAGTTTAAGCAATATAACATGTACATGAAGTTGTTTTTTTTCTCTGCACACATTCACTACAAAGTAAAATGCAGCAACCTAATTCCCTAACAACAGCAACGCTTAAACAACAGATTGTTTGTATTATTCCAACGCTTATATTATTTATGCTTTTGTATACTTAATATTTTCAAATGTCAGCAATAGTATACAATCAAATGTACATGTAATTTATGAATATGATTACAAATGAAAATTGACATCTGCTAATTTCAGTTTCAGTTTCAATTATATATTTAACCTTTGTTATGTAATTTTACATCTTTACAAAATTATGAATTGTGTAGGCATTGATAGAAGCAGCCGAAGAAAGACAAAAATCGGAAGCTAGTGTTAATGGAGAAGATGGAATAAGAAGTTTAGAAGATTTTGAAAAAGATCCCGTTGCCGAAGCTTTTCGGGATGATAAAAAGCGAAGCTATTGCCGAGCTATTAGCTCTACGTCTAATGTAAAGCAAGTAAGACTCTCTCAAGCTTCAAAAGCCATTTTGTATGCTATGCTTGTATATACTGTGTTTTAAAGTTTGTTATATATACTATGCTTGTATGCTATAATTTGTGGTGTTGGTATCACTACAACAAAAATACCCTATCACAACGTCATTTTTACAACGGACATTGGTTGCCCGTTGTAATAGAAGGCTATTACAACGGTCCATTCAGGACCGTTGTAATAGATGCCCTATACAATGCCCTTTTTACAACGGGCAATAACTACCCGTTGCAATAGAATGCTATTACAACGGTCCTTTCATGCCCGTTGTAATAGATGCCAATTTTACAACGTTCACAAAATGCCCGTTGTAATAGATGTCAATTTTACAACGGTCACAAAATTGTAAGAGATGCCAATTTTACAACGCTCAAAACGCCCGTTGTAATAGGTGCCAATTTTACAACGGGATAAAAATGCCCGTTGTAATAGGTCCCAATTTTACAACGGTCCTTACAATTTTTGGCTCCGTTCCTCTAAATTTTGGCTCCAATCCAAATCGCTCCGTTCCATTATTTTATATTCCTCTTCCCCCATTTTCGTCTTTACCATCTCCTCACCCATTCACTATTCCTTCGCCAGATCCACTTTCACCAATTCCTCTCCAACCTCGCCTCACAATTTTTTCTCCTAAAATTGAATTATGGTGTCCATTCGTTCTCCGGATTCATAGCATCTGCGCACCTGATTTCTGCAACCGCGTGCGCACCTCAACTGCAATTATAATCCTCTGTGGATCGTCGGTTGCCTCTGTTTCCTGAATTCGCACTCCTCTCGACTGTTGTTGCCTAGTTCGACGCTCCTGCTACCTCGTAACTCCTCTCGTCTAGCAATTGGTATAATTTATCTTTTTTTATATTTTTTGTTTTAACTCTATTGCTTATTACTGTTTATTCCTATGTTGATTATTAATGAAGTTTATTGTTGGTGAAGCTTATTGTTAATGAAGTTTATTATTGATAAATTTTATTGTTAAGTAAGTTCATTGTTGGTGTCTATTCATGATTGTCTAGTTCAGTTTGATGAGCAAAAGGGTTGCTTGAAGTTATTATGTAAACATTTTCATTGTTGTTTACTGAATGGTATTCATGTTGTTGTTTATCCTTAAGTTAATATGTTTTGTACCACTAATTCTTTAGGTTAATTTTAAATATGTTGCCAATGCAGGCTTTGATATAAAATCATACTCCTATTTGTTCATGAGTATTTTTTAATGCATGCAGCCTAGGCTCTCCTAATAAGAAGTTGAAACAATGGGGAAGATGTTCTTAATCGCATGATAAAACAAGCTCTGCTTATGTTCAGTCTACTCCAATCAAATGAAACAAGATCCAAATTCCTACCTGCTCAAAAAATACTTTGCCGTTGGCATTTGGGAGTATCATGAAAGTATAAACGAGTGAGTTGAAACATGTCTTGCACGACATGCCAGAAAATTCATGTTTAAAGGAGCTTAAGTGGCATCTTATACTCTGTATTGTCAGTATTAGTCGCTTTATGCAACTGACACTATAAATTTTAACTATAGGAAATCTGTTTTTCTTCTTCTTCGTATTTCGTACCCCACCGCCAATTTGTTTGAATCTACCATAAGATATTTGTTGTACAAATAGAATTCATTTTGAAAAACTATCCAGCAGAGACATTGGTTAATTTTATTCTGGATGAAGCCAATCCTGGGAGCCTTCCACTATTTAAACTAACAATGAAAATAGTTTGCACTTAACTGCACTAGCCCCACTGAAAGAATTAGCTTAAAAGATATCAAGAGAAACCAGTGGCAGTCAGCGAATTTGCTTTTAAAGATGCTAAATGATTTGCAAAGAAAAAGATGAATATCAGCAACTGATTCAGATCTTTCTTTGATCTAAAACATGGAATCATGGAAATCCGTGTTGCATTTTTGTATGCTGGAAGGAGAGGTAAGTCAAATGTATTTGAACTCATGTCGGGAATCTTTTATCTCCAAATATTGTACCTTATATTATTGGATCACAATGTAAATACATGAACATTCCAGTTTCACTGTATTCTTTAGTTATAGTTGATGGTATGGTTACTACTCTGTAGTAAAGTATAGCTGGAGCATTGGATTGCTAAATGAATATTGTTTTGTCTCTACATCTGCTGACTTAGCATATTTTTCTGATATTTTCTATATTTGGAACAAAATTGTATATAATTTGGATGATATGGACCATATGTTAATGCTAGTATAGTGATGGATTCACTGAACCTGAAATACTGAAAAGATTACCTGGAAATAATGGATGATGCTTTACTAGTAAGTGGGATTCTAAGTTTAGAGTCTCTGTATTGTCAGTTTTTACAACATTTTTTAAGTTAACTAATGTGATTGGTTTTAGAGGATCGACTGTACGGGATTAACTATGTTCAACTTCGATTTGAAGATTCAAACACAGGTACATACACCAAACTGTAGTGTTATATGGCATGAATTCTAGAATAATTATATAAATTAAAATGAAATCAGCAAATTTGAAGTTAGGAATTCCCATACTGGTATGCCACTCTAGTGAGGAGAGAATCAAGTTTTAGAGGCTGTTGTGGTGAGCGGCGGGCGTGCGCTAGAGAGGAAAGATGCGGCTTTCAGGTGAGTACTCAATTCATCAAATCTTTGTCTATTTCTTCCTTTATCTTACCTATATAATGGAGTGTTGACTGAGTTTGTGTGAGTAGGTGGAGTTGATGTTTTTAGATGTGTGTTTACATGTGTCAGTGGCAGTGTGTAACTGGGTGTATGGCTGTGCAGTTGTGTGTTGTGTTCGTGTATGTGTGAGCCGATGTGTGTGCGTGTACTCTGTGTGTGTCTGGGTAGTGCGTTAGTGTGTTTACTGATATGAAGTTTTGTGTTGAGTTAGTATGTGTAGTGTCCAGTCCCTGTATACGTGTGTGTGAGTAATTTTGTAGGTGTTTGTTTTATGCGCATGAATATATATGTGTGTTGTACGTGTCCATTTAGTGTGTGTGTCTGGGATTAATGTGTTGTGTACATGTATGTGCTGGCGTGCTTGTATTATCATGTGTAAGGGTAGGTGATGCTTTTATATTAGTGTTGTTGTGTAATATGTTGTCTAGTTTGCTACTGCTAAACAACTGTTACATCATTTTATAATCAACTTTGTTATGTTGACAAGTGATGAATATTTTCAAACCACAGTTACAACGGAGAAAATGACTATTAATTAACATTTTTGTTGTTATGTGTAGTTTCTTCCTGTTGTGGAAGGAAAAGGTATGGGCGCTGTAGAAAAGCAGCAAACGGATAAAATTCTAAGTAAACTTATGTCCAAAAACTCTCAAGATATTCTTGATGTCGATAGGGCAAGTTTCTAATTTAAATATTTTGAATTCTAAATTGAAGAGGGACAAAATAGATAAATAAAATATAAAATTTTAATTTATGAAACAGGCTGTATCAGTGATTAATGCAAGATCAGATAAGAAGAGGTGGAAGAAAGGTAAAGAAAGTGGTGAAGGTTCTTCCTCTTCAGGCAAGTTCAAGTCCAAAAGTTTTGGAGGTAAAAAGCGAGAAGGACCTTCTTCAACATCAAGTAATTTGAAAGGAAAGAAGAAGCCTATGAAAAAAATCTAAATCTGCAAAGAGGTCGTAGTTCAATTTTGATCTTTTTTGCCATCTCCATCAGTTTAGATTATGCACAATTGCACATTATATGAGTGAATTTTACATCTTTTGAGCTTTGAAGAGTTGAATCAGTTGATTACATTTGTTCAGCTAAAATAATTGTGAAACAAAAGTGTATTGTGCAAGTTCACAAATTCAAAGGCTTGAAGAGGGAATTGTATAACATATTATACTCGGTGTTTATTATGATTATTAAGCTTATCAGCATGTTCATTATTTGTATGGATGTGCTACCTATACGTTGCTGTAATTTTTTTTTAATTTGCATTTTTTTTGCAACGGTCAAAGCACGTTGTATTATACTCTATTACAACGGTCAATAACCGTTGTCAAAAAGTTTTTTACAACGGTCGAAAACCGTTGTCAAAATGTTTTTTACAACGGTCAGGGAATGTTGTAAAACATGTTATCCATCTTGTATGATAGTATTTTGCAACGGGCAAAGTAGCTTGTATTACAGTCTATTACAACGGTCGGCGACCGTTGTAAAAAAGTTTACTACAACGGTCTTTACAACATTATCTGCCCATTGTAAAATATGGGTGACCTATTACAACATCGCCTATTACAATGGTCCGCTGCCCGTTGTGGAACACATATTACAATGGGCATTGCCCGTTGTAAAAAGCCTGTTTTGTTGTAGTGTATGAAGTATCCTTTGTGGTGTTTGAATGAAACATAAATGTTTGTGTTGTTCTAATTATTGATCGTATGTTTTCTTAATGTTAATACTATATATTTTTTTGTATAGATTATTTGTAGCTGTAATAAAATATTGGTGCTATATAGTTTGTTTGATACTGTTTTAGTTATCACGGTTATAAGTGTTAGAAAATAACCTTTCGTAATGGTTATAACAGTGATATAATTTCCATTTGTCACGGTTATAAGTGTTAGAGTTTCCTTTTTGGTAACGGTTATAAATGTTAGAAACTATTGTTCTCTCACGGTTATAAGTGTGAGAAATTACTATTTTGTCACGGTTATAACCGTGAGTAAATACTATTCTGTCACGGTTATAAGCGTGAGAAATTACTATTTTTGTCACGGTTATAACCGTGAGGAAAAGTGTGACTGAATTTGCCCACGGTATCTATTTTCACGGTTATAACCGTGACAAATTAGTTTTGTCACGCTTATAACTGTGAGGAAATTGCCTTTCTGGTGTTGTGTCAGTAATCCGAATGATCATGCGATACTCATGGCCGTGACTAGAGGGATTGATCCAGAGTCTTATTTTGGCGATTGGTTAGCTGGTAAGCCGCTCGCAATGTTGGAGCGCTTTTACACAAAGGCGACACGGTATTTGAGAAAGGAGGAAGCTAGGTCCTCTAAAAAAAAGAATATTGTGGGACCAAGTGGAGAAGGAGTACGGAGTAACAATGCAATAAAAAAGTCCGATGATAGTTCTAAAAAAGTCCAAGTGAATGTTCAGAATAAACCAAATCTGGAAAAGAGAGGTGGAGATAGGAACCGAGAATGAAAGACAGATTCTGGCAGATTGAAGCCTAGGATTCCAATGTATAATAATTACACGTTGTTGAATACGTCCTTAGAGTATATCTATCCGTCTACTTAAAATACCATGCAATACAGGAAGACGCCTCCAAAAGAACAGCAGAGAAGTAGAAATAGACAGGGAAATACTATCGGTTTCATGAGTGCTATGGGCACAATACAAACGAATGTAGGCATCTCCAGGATGTTATAGAAAAGCTGATTCGAGAAAGGAAATTACAACAGTTTGTGAAAGCCCTACAGGATGGCAGGCATGGGACTTCTGACCCCAACCAAGGACAAGCACCGCGCAGGGTTGAGGAGCCTGCACGGACTGGTGGAAGACTGGTGATAAATACGATAGTCAGGGGACCGCAGCCAGTAGATAAAGTTGGCAGGAAATGGAGCACTATAATAGTGCAATCGAACATGTGGATTTTGAGCGTTGTTCGAATACGAAAGATGGAGCTCCGGCAAAATAGCAACGGACGATGGCGGATGAAATTGTGTTTAGGAATAGAGATGCAGATAAGGTAGAGGCTCCAACAATCGACCCGATGGTCATTTCAACCATGATTGACCCCGCTTTGGTGAGAAAGATATTGATTGATAATGGCATTTTAGTAAATATAATCTTCAAAAATGCTTATGATCAGATGAGGATGGAAGCTAAAGACCTAAAACCGTCTAAAGCTCGTATACACGGTTTTAATGGCATTGCAACTAAAGCCATTGATAATGTTGAGTTATTTGTAGAGTCGATAGAAGGTGAACGAAGGAGGGTGCGAATCTTGCCATTTTGTTGTTTTGGAAGTTGACTCTCCATACAATGTTTTTTTTGGGTCGAATGGCCCTAGCTAAATTTCGAGCAGCTCTTGCCTCATGGTGTTGGACTTTTAAGTTTCTAACGGATAATGGTGTAGGAGTTGTTCATGGAGATCAGGCGACTGGACGTGCCTCTTATGTAGCTGAGTTGAGGGATGCCTAGCGCAAAGAAAAAGGTAAGGGTGTGGACCAGACTATCCACATCCAAGCTACCGAAGATTGACATTTAGCGCTCGAGCCTTGGCTCGGGCGACATAGTCGGTTCTGTATAGATATAGATTTGAGAGATGACGAAGAGGAGCCCAAAGAGACCAAGGCTACACTGGTTGAGAGGACAATTGATATTACGGTCAGCCACGACGACCCATCACGAATCCTAAAGATTGGATCACAGCTCAACCCCCGATGATGAAGGAACTTGCTAGTTTTCTCCGAGCGAATCTAGACATGTTCGCTTGGACTCACTCTGACATGTGTGGAATCTCGCCTGCCATTGCAAGCCATGCATTGAATATCGACCCGGGATATGTCTCGGTAAAGCAAAAAAGGGGTAGCATGGATCCGGAGAGATCTGCCGCTATCAAAGAGGAGGCGAATGGACTAAAAGACAATGGGTTTATCCGCAATGCCCTCTACCCTAAATGGGTACATAATCCTGTACTTGTGAAGAAAGCAAATGGAAAATGAAGAATATGCGTTGATTATTCAAATTTGAACAAGGCGTGTCCAAAAGACAGTTTTCTCCTTCCGAGGGTCGATCAACTGGTGGATTCAACCATATGACACAAATTTCTACCTCTCATGGATGCATACTCAGTATATAACCAAATCCCAATGCATATTCTCGATCAGAAGCACACCAGTTTCATTACTGATGCTGGATTGTACGGCTATATAGTAATGCCATTTGGGTTAATGAATGCGGGAGCAACTTATTAGTGCTTAGTCAATAGGACGTTTAAAGATCAGATTGGAAAAACAATGGAAGTGTATGTGGATGATATGCTCGTGAAGTCACAATGATCAAACGACCACATTAGAGAATTAGCAGAAATGTTTGACATCCTCTGACATTACAAGATGAAAATTAATCCTTTGAAGTGTTCTTTTTGTGTCGCATCAGGGAAATTATCGGGCTTTATTGTTAATGTCCATGGAATAGATGCTAATCCTGAGAAGATTCAGGCTATCTGTGATATCCAAGCACCCAGGACTATTAAACGAGTGCAATGTCAAAATGGGAAAGTTGCTGCCTTAAGCCGATTTATCTCTGGAGCTTCCGATAAATGCATTCCTTTCTTTGATTTGATTAGAATGGGTAAAGAAACTTCGAATGGACGCAGGATTGTAAAGATGCATTTTAGGCTTTGGTGAATCATTTGGAGAGACCCCCATCTTGTCAAAGCGGGTGGATCATGAGTATCTGGACATTTATTTAACCGTATTGGCACACGTTGTAAGTGCTGCATTGCTTCGCGAGGAGGATCAGATCCAGAGGCCGGTGTATTACATCAGCAAACGATTAACCATAGTTGAAAGGAACCATCCGAAAATAGTGAAACATGCGTATTGCTTACTGATTACATCACGAAAGCTTTGTCGATACTTCCATGTACATCCGATCAATGTTTACACTGGTCAGCCGTTACGATAGGTCCTCTAGAGACCTGAGACATTTGGAAGGTTACTCAAGTGGAGTATTAAGCTCAGTCAATTCGATATTACTTATCTCCCTCAGAGGGCTATCCAAGGTCAGTCACTGGCAGATTTTATAGCAGAGTTTACAACACAGGATGATTTTTTGGAAGGTAGCGAATTCCCTACCATAAGGTGGAAGTTGTATACTGATGGAGCGCCTAATGGTCATTGTTTTAGGATTGGAACTGTGCTTGTCACTCCCGAAGGTTGGTCAATCCGTTATGCTTTAAAGCTTGAATTCCCAATGACAAATAAATAAGCTGAGTATGAAACTCTGATTGCTGGACTTAAACTCGCTAGAGAATTTGGAATAAAATCACAAAATCTTTTGCGATTCGCAATTGGTAGTGTACCCGGTCAGGGGAGATTATCAAGCTAAGGGACAACAACTTGCCCCATTCCTTACCCAAGTCCAAGAATTCTTGGTAGAATTTTAGTGTTATGACATTTCGCATATTCCATGAGATCAGAACAGAGAGGCCGATTCATTAGCAAAGTTTGCTAGCACCGACGTCGCACAGTGAATGGGCTTTGTCTCGGTTGAAGTAGTAAATGCCCAAAGTTTAAACATGATACAAATCGACTGGACACTGAAAGCGAAGCCTAAAAGGGAGTCATGGATGACTCCGATCAAAGACTATTTGCTACGGGGAATTCTTCTCGAACGAAGAAATGAAAAGCGAGAAGTCCTTCGCAAAGCTTCATGCTATATCATCCAAGAAGAAGTTATGTACAGGAAAGGTTTCTCCCTTCCCCTACACTAGTGTGTCGCTCATGATGAGATAAAGCGTGTTTTGAAAGAAGTTCATAAAGCGGAATGTGGCGATCACACTGGGGGACAAAATCTAGCAAAGAAAATACTACGTTAAGATTACTGTTGGCCAACTGTAAATCGAGATGCCGCTGATTATGTAAGACGATGTGATAAGTGCCAAATATATGCAAAAATTCCAAGAGCTCCGCCAACGAAAGTCACGGAAATGGTCAGCCCATGGCTGTTTTCCATGTGGGGTATAGACATTATTGGCTCCTTACGATCTCTAAAGGTAGCGCAAAGTACACTATCGTTGCAGTAGATTACTTCACCAAATGGACCGAAGTAGAAACTTTAGCCATGATCACAACTAAGAAAGTGATCAACTTTGTTGTCCGAACATCATATGTTGATTCGGTCTACCATGAACAATTGTAACAGATAATGAACTCAATTTGACAATGTTGAATTCAAAGACTTCTGTCGAAGGTATCGTATTGAAAAGAGATTTGCAGTAGTCGCTCACCCTCAAGCAAATGGACAGGTTGTTGTAAATAAAATCATAAAGTCCATTTTGAAGAAGCGATTGAAAAAGGCCAGAGGCAAGTGGGTGGACGAACTCCTTACAACATTGTGGGCTTACAGGACCACCCACAAGTCCGTAACTAGCCATACTTCTTTCGCCCTTGCTTACGGTTCTGAACCCTTATTTCTGTTGAGCTCGAAGTTTCGTCTCATCGAGTGACTTACTATGATCCCAAAACGAATAAAGATCTCCTTTTGGAATCCCTTGACTTTAGAGATGAGAAGCATGGGGAAGCTAATTTGAGGGCAGCTGTGCATCGACACCGAATCACCCGGTATTACAACATTAAAGTCTGACGTAGAACCTTTGAAATCGGCGATCTCGCTCTGAAACGGGTTTTTCCTACCCCATCGCACATGAATGCAATCTAGTAAATGTTATTGAACAGAGGCTTGGAGAGGGAACTTTCAAGCTAGCGACTGTCGATGACATCACACTTCCAAGGGCGTGGAATAGCGAGCATTTACGATGCTATTTCGCTTAGTTTGTTTCTTTTTCATTTTAGTTGTATTTTCTTTCAGAATTTTCTTTAGCGTTTGATTTTCCAGATATATAATGAGCCAGATCATGTTATTCTTTTCCATTTAGAAAATAAAGCCTTGGACTCCTTTGTATTTATGTTTGCTGTAGCATTGTGTATCAGTTACACGACGAGACTGAAATAAAATAAGAGCGATTGTGACATGATAGATCGCTCGCTAAATTAAGCCCCTAACTCCTGGAGGGAAACCAATCAATTACGAAGAATACAATCTGACCGCTCTCCGAAATAACCCTAAGTCCCCAGAGTGCGAATTAGAGTATAAACATAAATCGGGTGTGAATCATCCACTCGTGAAATGGCTTAGAGTCCCTAAACTGTGGAATGTAGTTAAACATAAATCGAGTGTGAATCGACTACCTGCGAAATAACTAAGTCCTCGGATTGTAGATCGGAGATTAAATATAAATCGAATATGAATCGACCACTCGCGAAACAACTCTATGTCCCTAGAGTAGGATTGGAGTATAAACGTAAATTGAGTGTGAATCGACCACCTACGAAATAACTCTAAGTCTCTAGAGTGCGGATTGGAGTATAAACATAAATCAGGTGTGAATCGTCTACCCACGAAATAACTTTAAGTCCTCGGAGTGTGGACTGAAGTCTAAACATAAATTGGGGGTGGTTCGAACACCCATTGACTAACTCTTATCCCCAGAGTGTGGATATGATTATAAACAAATAGATGAGCACGGTTCAACCGTTCACTATTCCATAAACTTTGGACTGAAAATGACAGCGGGAGTGTAAACTCACTGAGGATGGAGTTCGACCATCCACCACCTAACTCAGCTAACCAGAGACTTGGGGCAAGAGTACAGTTACCTAAACCGCTGAGTTCGGCAAGCGTAACGTTAAGGCTCGAGCATAGTGTTGATATGACTCGAGGCCATGACCTCAGGAAGGCCTTGGGATGGTTCGTATCGACATCCGATCCAACGAGCAATGAATCACAAATAAATAAAATGAAAAACATGATAGCTCGAACATTTAAACAAGTGCATACGAGAATCATCCATAAGAATAAAAGAATTCTTATTTACACTAAACTTGCTATACATTATACAAGTTTATTCAAAATGCAAAACAAAAGTGGGGATTCATGCCCAAACAAACACGGCCAACGAAAAAAAAGTAATCATCCAAGCTATTTACATATCACTCCAATCCAAAGATTATTTCTTAGATTTTCTATCTTCCTTTTGCTTCTTTGGAGTGGCTCCTTCCGAAGTGCCTCTCGACCCTCTCTTCGATCCTTTTCCGCCTCGGCCTCTCTTCATGCCTCTCAACCCAAAAGCAGGGGGATATCATCCCAGGGAATTGTCCCGTCGAGAGGGATCATCTAAAATGGGACATGAATCGGTCCATTAAAGCCCGAATCTACTGGCTCATCTTTTACCTTCTTTTTCAATAGTTCTCCCCTCTCAATATGCTCTTTCATGCTGAGCTCGCCAATGGGGTCAGAAGAACCTATGATCACAACATCTTCATCAAAGGGAATTTCATAGTGTGGGTTTCTCCCTTCTTTGAATAATGCCTTCATGAATTGATCATCAATAATAAAGGCTTCTTCTTGAGCACCTTGAGTAGCGCCTAAATTTGTAACTTTAATGGATTCTGTCGCGCCCGTTTGTGACTCCAACTGAGGCTTTTGTGAGTGGAGAGGAGCGACACTTGGTAGATTCAATACTGTGAAAAAATAGGTGAAAAGATTAGAAATATGAAATGATAACACCCCAATTTTATGAAAGACGGGAAATGTCAATGGAATACCTTCCCCGGTATGACTACCAGGTTAAGCCAAAACATCCTCAGAACTGCGCTCGGTTATTAGAGAAAGTCATGGCTTGTCTGGATCATACCCGGGAATGGTTGAAAAGTCTACTGTGGAGCTGGGGATGACCTGGGGTGCCGAGGGCAATTCAGTTATAATATCGGGTTGTGCCGACCCGGATCCTTCACCCAACAACAAACTCTTTCTAGGGTGAAAGATGGATATCATGCAATGTTTTGGGTTCATCGCCCAATAGCATTTCATTTTCAAGCCTAGACCGGTCGATATCCTCTGAATTAAGAAGTTTCTTCTCTTCTACAATGAGAAATTCCCACGCGCGCCAGAGCTGGTAGGGATAATCGTCACCGAGCCATGTCAAATTTTTATGCCTGAGAACGTTAGCATTGTAAAGAATGAGAAGTGGTTCAAGCTCATTCATTATCTCCTCCCTAACTTTGTCCTTGGTAGCTTCTGCTTCACACTGAATAAGTGCATCAACATTTTTGGCCCTTCCAACAGCTGTGTCTCTCTCAAGTTTGATGTTTACCAGCTCATCGCAAGCATCTTGATCGATCTTCTGGGCATCATCTTTTTCTTTATTTACATACTTAAGCTTGGCCTTGAGATCCGCCATATCCTTCAAGGTTGCAGATTCATTATTCCAAGCTGTATCCCACTCAAACACTATCTCTTGATTTCGATGATGCAACACTTGAAACCATATCAAGATGGCTAGATTTAATCTCTTTAACGGATTTCGTAGCAGCATTAGCTTTTCCTTCGTCTTCTACTAAGGAGGTCTTAGAGGCTTCTAGCTCATTTTTCAAAGTGTCAATGATTCTCTTATCTTGTGCTTCTTGGCATTTTAGCTTTTCAATCTCAACCGCACGCTCGAAGGAGACTTTCGACATTTTCTCCGCTGCCTTCATCCATTCGCAATACTACTTGTGGATATCAGTGACACGGTCAATAGTCATTTTCTGAACATGGTCTGGAACCCTCTTCAAGTTGGGAGGAAAATAGAACCCTTTAAAACATAAGTTTAGAATTCTTCACAAAGCTGTGCCATACGAGCAATTGGATTGATCATAGAATCTTCAGTAGCAGCTTTAATTTCAGTACTTTCTTTGCCAGGCCTATGGGCAGCAGCAAGTTCACAATGGCAATGACGATTGCTCAGCCGTTGAGAATGAGAAGAAATCAAAGGTTGTGGAGACATTGAAGTGGTTGGAGGACCACGAGATGGATCGATAGGCAGGTCTTTGCGATCCGCTAGCTTCTCGGGACCCTTTGAAGGAGGGGATCTCGATCGATGTTTGTCTTGGGGTGGATTATCCCTATCACCTCTGTTTTGATGATCCCGGTTCCGGCCGGGACGATAACTGGAATCATAATACTCTCGATTACCATGGTAAGATCCAGAGTGTGAACCAGAGGATTGGTGGTGTATATCCCGGGGGGAATCAAACATGTTCCTCTTCTTCGCCATCGTTTCTCTAAAGGAAAACAAAAATTAGTCAACTTTAAGCAATTAGGGGCCCGAGTCAAGTATAATTCAATGTTGAGGGGTGCAAGTGCGTGCAAGTGTCCTTGTGCAACTCCCCGACAAACAGGTGCAGGAGCCCTACTCATTGGTGTAACTTCTCCTTCAGAAGTAGGAATCTTAGTGCAAATTCTGGTAGGAGATTCCAACCCCACGATGCTCACATCTGTAAAATGAAAAGCATCAAGATCATGCGGAATCGGTAGGCCGGACAAAGAGTCAAGTGGTAAACTTGAACGCTCTGATGGTTGGGAAGAAAATTCATCTTGAACAATTTTAGGAGCCATCGAAGACTTAGATTAATCAAAGAGATGACTTTTTGGAAATTTATGAACAAATGTTTTCTTCATTCTCTTATCAGGAACCGAAGGTTGTGAGGCATGCGAGGGTTTGTCACCAAAACCGGATTTGTCACCATTGTGACTAGGCACATCGCCTCTATGTCCTCCAGCATCAATACTAGTGAATTCTTGAGCACTCGTGACTAGGGGCACCACGGGACCAGCTCGATATTCCCTTTGACTAATGCAGCCCATGGTCTCATCCCTGCAGTTTGGGCGACTTTTGTTAGCCCTACACTAAGGCCCTTTTCTATCAAACAAAAAGTAACGAGACGTTCGTCCATAAGCAGATATTTAATGTTCCTATCCTTGGGAGGTGCATTTTTCAGAGTAGTGACCGCCTCTTCATGAATATTGCCGCTGTCGGGTGACGATACCTGTAAAGGAGTAACATAATCAGGAATACGACGTGGATATCGATTTTCCATGCTAACATGAAAATAGTGGATAACACTTACGTCTTTCTAGCCATTATCGAATGAAACTGGCGGACAACGAATGAAGAACCACTCACTTTTAAAGGCGCTTAATTTGTTTCATGCGCCGGTTAGAATTTGGCACCTTTTCCTCGACTTGAGAAATGTAAACGAAAGACTCCCCATTCATCGCTTGGAAGTGAATATGAATCGGATGACATCAATGGTTGGAGGACAGTGCAGGAACTCCATAAATACCATATAAGTACAGTGAAGATGAGCGTAGCTATTTAGGTGGAGATTCACTGGAGCTATCCTTAAATAATGAAGAATTTCTTGAATGTATGAATTAAATGGCAAGATACATCTGGCCCAACACATGAACTTGTTGCACGCTGTATACCCTTCTGAGTCTATGAGCCCTATCATCCCACGATGGAACCAATACATTGTCGAAAGGAATTCTATGCCTTACGCAGATTCAGTGAAGATCGTCTTTCCTAATTTAGAAGCTACCGAATCAGCAGGGTTCTCCAAAATAACTGCGTCCTCTAGAGTGTCGAGAGCAGGATCGATAACCTCCGGTGGGAAGATGGGAACAACATTAGAAAGGTCAAATTGAGGGCTCGATCTTTTCAGTTGCTCCGAATGATGACTAGAGGACGGAGTATCAGATTCAGTTGTAGAGCCTGATTCCACGTCAGGTTTATCCTGTTGAGAAGATGATCCAGCTAGCATAGCTGCAAGACGCCTAGAATGTCTAGAACCCATTGCTATTAAACTTAGTAAAAATCATGGTTAGATAAAGTAACTTGTACCCCCAATGCATGGTGAGTGCTAGTGTGGTGCGGTGAAGTGCTATAGAACACAGTAATAAGTTGTACGAAACTAAAGACGATAAAGACGACGAGACTTCAGAGTTTGACTGGAGTGATCGTCATCACTGAACGTCTGACCTGGTTTGCTACATCGTTAGGGAACGATTCAGCCTGAGTTTTGGGATCAATAGTTAGTTTGAGATCAATTTTTATGTTCAAGTCAAAGATGAGTTTTAGGAGAATTGTTTAAGGAATTGGTTCATGCCATAGTTCAAAATGTCAAGAATTTCTTAATATGCAATTTGAGTCATATGTAATTCCAAGTGCCCTTTCAAGTGTCTAAAGCTGAAGCACATCTCGAATTTCATGTTCATATGCCTAATTTCCATTTTAAAAATTAGTTGTTGACAATTAATCCATCCACCAAGACATAGCCGATCATTTGTAAACGATCGTACTATAACGATCGTCAATAGCCGA
Source organism: Allium fistulosum (assembly GCA_030737815.1). NCBI lineage: Eukaryota > Viridiplantae > Streptophyta > Magnoliopsida > Asparagales > Amaryllidaceae > Allium > Allium fistulosum. The sequence goes on along the minus strand of CM060905.1, from coordinate 680,922,758 downwards.
GCCAAATCACATACGATCGATCGTTCATCTCCAATCCCATCCAACCGATCGTTCATCTCAAATCTCTAACCGATCGTTCATCTCAACCATTCTATACGATCGTTCTTTCCACTTCACCCCCTTTTACCGATCATTCAAGAATGATCATCCCACATTAGGACAACTACTCCATCTTTCCCAAAAACAATCGACTGAAGCTTCCATCTCCTCCAACTACGACTCGTTTCATGGAACAAATCAAACACCATGAAATCAATAAACCCTAAAATCGAACCTTCCTAAATCAGAATTTGAAGAAGCAAATCGATTCGATTTTGGATCTATGCGAGATCTGAAGGGGCAAATGCAACAGTAATTAATGTGGAGGAGGATTGATTTCTTGCTTCAGGAGTTTGGGTCGTTGCTTGGAATGATGGAGGAAACGAAGATGTCAATTTGTTTTCTTTCCTAGTTAAAGTTAGAACGATACAAAATGGAGGGAAAGAGGAAAAAATGGCTAAGTGGAGACACTTTTATATGAGGAGGCAGGCCGATCCTTTATGGTCAAAGAATGGAACCGATCTTTCCTTAAGTATGAATGTTAAGACCGTTTTTTGCACCGATCATTCTAAAACGATCATTCTAAACGATCCAAAGTTTTGTTGTGTACGATAACGATAGGGTAAGATAATTAAAAAGATTATATAAGTATGTGGATGGGGAAATAATGATCGGTAGTGAACATTTGTTAAGGTATATATGTAAATAAGAATAACGATTGGTAGAGGTTGTTTATAAAAATTTCAAAACTTGACAACGACCCACGAATGTGTAACTATGATCAGGAGTTAGGTATGAACACGTATACATGCTAATATACGTTTCGAAATATAATTTTTTGAAACCAACAAAAATTGAATGATCACCTGGAATCGACCAAAGAAAAACTAAAGCCAAGTTGCTGAAGCTTAGAAATTGCTAGAAACAAAGCAAGATGATCTCTAACAAGTTGTGATCCCGTGTTTATACTATTGGAAATCGACCAATCATCACGACGAATAAGGAAAATACGACCCTTGACAAGAAAACAACTCAATGGAAGGATAACGACGATTTGATGAACCAGATGGCTTTCTTTCTGACGATTCTAGCTTGCGAAGATTCAAAGCACGTCATGTTCAAAACAAGATGTACTTTAGGGAGAAAATGTTATCCTGCCTTTTGGCAAGGTCATGATATCATTGATTTGGCTAGGAACAGATAGTTATCAACCTTAGGAATCGATTACATGCAATACTATGGATGATGGTCGGGAAGATTCGGACCAGGTCCCAATCGAGGTGCAATCAGCATGAAGTGACTGGCATAGCCTCGTGAAGCTATATTTCAAATTTCGAGTTGATCGGAGTTCGTATGCTCGAGTGATAACGAAGCAAGGATTTGTATGGATCGATTGGGAATGATCCACAGAACAGGTCAAATGAGCGGAGATCAATCGATATCTCAAAATCCACAAAGTCAATTCACTTGAAACTTTTAGAGCATCAGTATATTGAAGAGTAGAACCCATAGGAATGATCGCACATCAAGATCTGAAGATATGAAGATGGCCACTTTTTCTTAGTCGATCGTTATTGCCGATCCTTTATGACGATCAGCGAACATTCCAAGTGTAGCAAAGGTTGATCCAAATCTCGTAATCTACAACTCAGATTGACTTCATATTTAAAGGACAACTTCAAGTGGTATGTGGGACACCCCAAAAACAATTGTGCATGAAATGGAGGAAAAATAACGATCGGTTGAACTTTAACCGATCGTTCTGAAATGTTATGTTAGGGCCACCGATCGTTATAGTGGGCCCTAATGGACCTAGAGAGCCTTCTGCCGAAATCTTAGTGAAATATCTCATCACCCCCCTATAAATATGGGCTTGTTGGTTCATTTGGAGGATCTTTATGCTACTTGTTACTCTAGATTCTATTGTAACCAAGTGTTCTCTATTCTATACCACTATAATCAGATTTATAAGTGATCAATAAAGATAATCTTTAAAGTGGACGTAGGCATACAACGTCAAACCACTATAAATCTCTGTATTTATGATTATTGTTTTTATCTGTTATTAGCTCAATCATTTCTTCGGTTTAATTTAATTTTTCTTTACTTACTTCTCTACATAAATCTATTCTTGGGTATTTGTGACCAATTTAGTTGCAAACAACTTTATTTCGGGATTTTAAATCAAATCACTTTTAAAAACTATATCAAATACTCTATATAAACGCATATCAAAATAGGAGCGGGAGATTAGGGTTTTTGCCTTATTCTTCTACTTTTTCTTTCGTTTTTTCTCCTAGTATTCTTGATCGTCTCTGTTTTTATCTTTCTGTCTTCACTTCTTTCTCCTCAAACCTGGAAATCATGGGATCTCTGCGGGATGATGAAGGCTGGGAGGAGGTGAGAAGAAAAAGAGGTAAGGCTACTGTGTCTTTGGGTCCTGATCAAAGGCTTAATCTGGGAGGGCAAAGATCGAATAGATCTGGAGTTATTTCAAATCGGAACTCGGGGAGGAGGGTGCAAGCGGATCTTACTATGCGAACATCTACAAATCATTCGAGAACTGTAAAACAGAAAGGATTGATGCCTGGTAGTAATTCTAAAATAATATTCACCGTTTCAGAGAATGCAAAAAAAAATTCATACAGAGAGGCAGTGCAAGTAGGAGCTGTAGGAGATCTAGGTAACCTAGATCTGGAATTTATTGAGCCTAAAATTGCGAACGGTAAGAGGATTGGTTCCCTTTCTTCTGAAGCTATTAAAGAAGCGGAGGGAGGTTGGGATCTATGCATTTTATTATATGTGGTTGGGTATAAACCATGGTTAAGATCTTTTGAGGGTTATGCTAATAGAGTTTGGGCTACTAAGAAGCCGTTTACTGTTCATACACGGAATAACGGTTTCTTTGTAGTGAGATTTGGGTCTGAGGATGATTGTGACAAAATTCTAAAATCAGGTCCTTGGTTTATGGATCGTAATTTGATCATTATGAAGCGACTGTCCCCAGATATGAGAACTGATAGAGATCTCCTCACATCGCTTCCTATGTGGGTTAGACTCCCTGGTTTAAGTTTTAAACTATGGGGCAATAAAGCTATTAGTGCTTTAACTAGTACTATAGGAGTTCCCATTAAGATGGATGAGGCCACAAAAAATAAATCTTGACTAGCTTTTGCTAGAGTTCTGGTTGAGGTAAATGCCACTTTTGGTATGCCTAATATCATAGAAGGTATGGACGACAACGGTAGAAGTTTCACTCAGGTAGTGGAATACGAGAAACCTCCGCCCATTTGTGGTAAGTGTGTGTGTTTTGGTCACGTTTTAGATGAATGTCCTATGGCTAAGACTTGGGTTCCTAAAGTGACGCAAGTTATCAACTCTGAGAAGGAAAGTCCTTCCGATCCTGGTCTGGCAGGAAGTGTGGTTATTAACAGGGAGGAAGGAGGACTTGAGATTTCTAAGGAGGTGGAGAATCAGTTGCAAGATGGAAGTCACACTGTTTTAGAACCTTTTCAAGAAGACAATGGAGTAAGAATGAATGTTGGGTCGGAGATCCCTTGTGGTGATGATTCGACTGAAGTCTTTCAGTCAGAAGTGCATCAAGGAAATCAAAATACAACTGTTGTTTGTTCTCCAATTGATGGACATCGGAATAGGTGTCAGTTAATTTCTAATGAGATGGAGCCAGGAGTTAGGGGTAATAATATTTCAGAGAAAAAAAACGGAAGTTTCACCATCGGATCAGATTTTAGAAAGAGCTGTACCCTCAGAAGAGTGTGGTGAGGGGGCAATTTCAGAAGTTTTAGAATCAGAACCTATTTCTCATACCGAAATAGGAGCCAGAGAAGATTGCTACATTGTTCCCTTGGCTAGGTCGGGTCCTCCTCATGATCAAGGAACCAGTGGGCCTTTTATCCCTGTATCTCCAACTACCTCGGGAGCCAGAGTCCCGAGATCTTCTCCTCCGAAGTCACCTTCGCCTCACTTAACTTTACTTAATCGCCCATCGTCATCATCGGATACCCATACTTTTACAAACTCTTTACTTTCTAATGATATATTTATTGATGATTGTATATTTAATAATGTTAATTTTAGGAGAGGTACTGAATCTTGTATTAACTCACAGGTTCAAGACATTCTAGATCAGGAAACAGGAATCACAGAAGTGGTAGAGGAACAGAATTCTTATGATAAGGTGGATGCAGTTCTGGAGATATTGGAAGAGCAAATTCTGCCAAAGCCTCAGGACATAGAGTTTGAGAATATTCAGAAGGATAAGCTTGTTCGTAAGAATCCTAAATGGGTTCAGATGTTAGGCATTTCCTTGGAAGATAAAGGGGAGTCTCCCAACAGTAGGTCGTTGAGGACCCGCAATAACAAAGTCTTATAATGTCACTAGCTAGCTGGAATGTTAGAGTGTTTCACAATCCCAACAGAATGGGAGAAGTGAGGAAACTCATTGATAAGTATAATATAAGTTGCTTTGGTATTCTAGAAAATAAATTGTTGCTTTCGGATTTAATGAAGCTGGAAAGAGCGTTGGAAGACAGATGGAAAATAATAAGTAACGTCTCTTGTTATTATAAATGTAGGATCATGGTCCTTATTGATGGAAATTATTGGGATTACAACTACATTAGTATGAGCGATCAACATATTACTATCAAACTTATCAACCCATCAAAATTCAAATGTAATCTAACCTTTGTTTACGCTCATAATTTTGCTGATTTTAGGAAAAGATTATGGAAAAAATTGCAGGAGGATGCTATTAATATCTATAGACCATGGATGGTCCTCGGGGACTTTAACTGTATTCGTAGTCCCTCAGAAAAAAGGGAGGTAAGCCTGCTACTTTTGGTAACTTGTTTGAGTTAGATGACTTGTCTAATCATACTGGTCTTAATGAGATTAATATTAAAGGTTACGAATTTTCTTGGTGGCCTGGTCCGAGTCGAAACATATTCTCAAAAATAGACAGGGCTTTTGCTAACCTAGATTGGATTAATCTTTTTACAGACTTATCGGCTGAATATTTGCCTCCTTCTATGAGTGATCATAATGCTGTACTTGTTTCGCTTTCTTCCAAGTCTAGGGTTAAGAACAGTCCTTTTAGATATATGAACCATTGGTCCTTATGTGACCAATATTTTCCTTTGATTGAGAAGCATTGGATTTCTAATCATAAAGATAGACCTTTGTATCAGATCATTAGTATCCTCAAAAATATCAAGAGAGAGTTAAAGAGTTGGAGTGCTAAATCACGTAATATGAAACAAGAGGTTAAAGTCCAGAGAGAGAATTGTTCAAGACTTCAGAAACTTCTGGAAAAATTTTATGATCACAATTTAGAATTGGAATTTCAAAGTGCTAAGATAAATCTGGATTTAGCTCTTAAGAAAGAATTTCTGGTAGCTAAACAAAAGGCTAAATGTGATTGGCTAATGATGGGCGATGAGGCTTCTTCTTTTTTCTACGCTAAGATGTCTAGTAGAAGAAATAGTAAGCGCTTGACCAATATTGTAGTTAATGGAATGACGGTTTCGGAAGACAAATTTGTTGATTCGGCTATTGACTACTTTAAACGCATTTTTAATCTCCCCTTAAGTAATCAATTTCCTGAAGTTATTTGTAAAACGGTTATTTCTGATTATGGTGCTAATTTTTTGAATGAGAGTATATCCTTGGAAGAAATTAGATTCGCATTGTAGGATATTAAAGATACTGTCTCCCCTGGACCGGATGGTTTTAATTCTTTGTTTTTTAAGACTCATTGGAACCTTTCGAAAGATTTAATTTTCAAAGCTTTGAATGATATTTTCTTAAAGGGTGTTCTAATCAAGGAGTGGAATCATACGTTTATTCATTTGATTCCTAAAAAAGCCCATTCCTCTTGCATTCTTGATTTCAGACCCATAGCTTGTTGTAATACGTTATATAAGGTTTTCTCTAAAATATTGTGTAATAGACTGGGTCCGTTTATGGATAAGTTGGTGTCCCCGAATCAGACGGCTTTTATCAAAGGAAGATCAATAGGGGATGGAATCTTGTTTGCTCATGAAATTATAAGGGGTCTCGGAAGAAAGGATAATAAACATATGTGTATCAAAATTGATTTGAAGAAAGCTTATGATTCGATCAACCAATCTTTTGTTATACATATGCTTATAAACATGGGTTTTCCAGGTAAATGGGTGAAAATTATCGAAGATATTATTAAGACTCCTGTTTTTTCTATCATTGCTAATGGAGAAGTGCACGGTTATTTCAAGAGTTCTAACGGGCTTCGACAAGGTGACCCGCTTTCCCCTATACTTTTTACCTTGGTTATGGAATATTTTACTTTACCGATGGATGGTAAAGTCAGGGACGGTTTTATCTCCCCAGTTACAGACTACGATAATAAGTTGACTCATCTTATCTACGCTGATGACATTATTGTATTTACTAAAGCTAACGCCCAGACAGCAACTGCTATAAGTGATGTTTTTAAGACCATGAAGGAGGTTATTGGATTGGAGCTTAGTTTTTAGAAATCTAATGTATTTTTTGGGAAAGGGGTGGATTGTTGTTCAGATATCAGTTCGATCCTCAATATACAACAACTGGATCTCCCTATAAGGTACTTGGGTATTCCTTTGTCTAGTGCTAATTTGAAGGATAAGGATTGCTCTCCCCTAATAGAGAAGATTAAGTTAAGGATTGATAGTTGGGAAACTAGAATGCTTAGTCTAGCTGGGAGACTTGAACTTATAAAATCTACTATTTACCCTATAATACAATTTTGGATGCAATGTTTTTGTCTTCCAGCCTCAACGTTAAATAAAATTAAACACTTGATCTTAAACTTTCTTTGGAAAAGTCGCAGCAGTAAGATTCCTTGGGAGATTCTGTGTAGGCAAAAAGAAGGAGGAATGGGTTTGAGAAATTTAGAAGAGATGAACCAAGCGTTATATATCAAACCGATATGGAAAGTGATCAACTCAGAAGGTATTTGGGCAAATCTAATGCATAGTAAATATATTGGTCAAAAAAGTTTTTGGGAAATTAATCAGCGATTGGACGACTCGGGAGTATGGAAATTCATTTTGAAAAACAGACAGGTAGCTTTGAAATGTCTTTCTCTTAATATTGTAGATGGTAAAACTACTTCCTTATGGTATGACCCATGGCTTAACGGCAGTTCTATTATGGAACGCATTGGTAGAGATACTGCCTTCCGAACTGGTTCGGAAAACCTATCTCTTTGCAAGATCATAAAAGATGGTGTGTGGAAGTGGGATTCGTATAGTTTTCTTTGTCTTATTCATGCAGAAATTGAAGGAGTTAAGATTCATAATAATAGAGATAGGGATTTTTGGTCTTGGAAATGTTCAAAGGATGGTTTATTTCAATTTAAAAAAGTTTGGAACACGGTTAGATCTAGTTCTGAGACTAAGTATTGGGCTCCTTTGGTTTGGAATAAAATTCATGTTCCCAAAATGGCGGTATGCCTGTTTAAAGTTGTCAATGACCATCTTTTGACAAAAGAAAGACTTCTTCAAAAGCAGATAGTCGTGGACCTTAATTGTGTATTTTGTAACAATTACATTGAAAATATAGATCACCTATTTTTTCAATGTAATTTTACAGAAAGCGTATGGCTTTGGAGTTGTAAGAAATTTTTTCAAACTCCGAAAAATGTTCTTTCCTTTTCTTTGAAAGAGGATCTACAGAAAATTGTTTCCTTTTCTAGTTCTAAGAGTCTCAGTTCAGACTTGTTTCAACTGTCATTATCAGTTTGTGTCTGGCATATTTGGAAAGAAAGAAACGATAGGATATTTCAGAATCGGTCTACAGATAGGTTGCAGATTTGTAAGAACATTTTCCAGGTAATGAATATCAGAATGGCAAAATCAAAAAACTTTAAGAACATTACTGGTATGAATGCAGTAATAGCTTCGAAATGGGGATATACCTCCCAACGCTGAATTGGGGTTCCTTTCTGCATTATCATAAGATCTGCTCTTCTTCTTCCTTCTTGCTTCTTATTTCCTGGTTCCAGGTTTCTTAGATCCTGTTTTATTTACAATTTTTCTTCCTCTCTTATAAATTACATTTTATTTTACAATTTACAATATATATTGAATTAGTTTATAAGGTTGCAGATCTGCAGGATATTCCAAGTGCTTGAACCTGGGCATATCAGTAGTTAGTTAGAGAATAGAGATTTAATTTTGGAGGTTTTCTTCAGTAATTACCTTGTCCATCCAGGAGGTTTCTGCTTGATGACTTTTCAGTCTCGTCCTTAAGTCATTGTCATTTCAGATCTGAGCAGAATCAGAAGAAATTAGATTTCTTATAGCTATAAGAGGTTTTCTTGTTAGAAGTCAAGAGACTTATCTCGTCTCCAGGAAGGTTGGCTATCGTCTGCTTGTTCCGAGTGTTAGTCTCCTAGTTTTAGATGACTTGAAGTTCTTGCTGTTGATCTTGGTTCCTATGGTTCAAACGACATATGTTAGATCTTCGTTGTAAAGATTTAAGATTTACGTTTTCTTAGGCAAAGAGACTTATCTGTCGGGATCTCGTGAAGTGCTGGATCTAGTCTGCTTTGTGCTCCGATTTGGATTTAGCAGAGGATTTCTGGAGTATCTTTCTGAGCATACTATTGGTGTCTCTTGCTCTTCTTTGTCTCGCCGCCATTACCATTCTTTTAGGTTTCTTTTTTTAGAGATGAGTTAATGAAACGAGTTTGTAGACCGGGTTTCCTTTATTACTTTTCAGTTCTGTCTAGATGTTTCTAGTCATTGTTTTGTTTTGGTGGGCTTTGGGCCGGAGGTTTTTGAACATTTATATGGCTGCCTTTGGCCTTGTATTTGTTTTTTATGTACTTTTTCCCATACTTAATAGAAAAGTTTGAATCCTTATTAAAAAAAAGCATATCAAAATATATGCAACCGGATCGAGAGGTTTCTAGCCAAAACAAGGCAACTGGGTCCCAGCCTTCCTAAAAAAATAGATATGTATATCCCTCTGTTCGTCGATGGACAACACTGAGGCTGCAGAACATCTGCACCTCCCTTGCCCATCTTTTTTTATTATGGGTTACCCAAGGCATCTGTAACATAACAAATCATTTTATATCCCGAAGTGACAAATCATTTTGCACTAGTATTCACAAATACTTTCAAATCATTGTGTTGTTATTTCCCAAAATCTTTTGAAATTATTTTCAAACACTGGGTTTTAGCCCTTGAAATTCTCTTCATTTATTAAAGACTTTTATAAGTCATTCTTTATAAAAATCACTTTTATTATCACTTCAAAATATCTATTCCCAAAATATTTCCATTTCTTTTCAAAAGAAACCATTTCATTTAAATGATAAAACATCTTTTATTTCCAAAATTATAATAAATATCTTTTATTATAATTCCTTTTTAACCAATATTTTCACTAAACACCTTTCAATCAAATCATGAAATAAATAACAAGGTGTTAGCCTGCAAATGTTTTTTACCTAACCAATGTCAAATATAAAAGGGTAATGGCTCATAAACCGGTCAAGTGTAAATTACATAATCAATCAACAATAATAATAAATGATTAACACATCTATTTATCCAATAATAATTAATCAACATATTAATTATTTCAAAACAATCAATTCAATTTGCAAGCACAAACGGGTAATTATTCTGCTTGATAGATGTCATTAATGAAGTATAATTATTAACCACGTTAACCATAATTAAATTCAATCGCTAATTAATTTATTAATATTTTATACTTCACCAAAAAGTGTCAAATAACTGTACTAGTGTGTTCAATTTGTTAATACAAGTCTAATTTCAAAGACCGTATGTTAAATGAGCTTTATATGGGTGGTTAAGCTATTTAATAAACAAAATCAATTAAGCTAAACTTATAAACCTCACCCCACTTCCAAACAATACCCGGTAAGGCCCAAAAAAATCATGCACGACCCAACTTTCTCTTCCCCATATTTTATGCGCCTACTTATGCACATGTTCCCTCCTTGTTGCATACACAGCCATGTTCTACATAGCCAAACACAACACCCAAACCCGCAATACTCCTTTCTCCTTCATTCTCTTGTACACCTGCTACTCCTAACCTTCCATCCCTCCATGCCTTGCACACGCCTGCTACCTCCTCTCCATTCCTCCTCCTTCTTACATGAATGCCCCTCCACCCACACAACACACACTCAACACATACACAAACTAACATGCATGCATCTCCTCTTGACTATTTTTTTTCATGGCTGTGTTGCAATTTTTCAGAGAAGATGGGAATGGGTACATGTTCTTGTTGTTGTGAATTCATTTCCATTCATCGTGTAGAAGCAGAATAAAAAGTGTATTTCATTTTTCCAGAGAAGGAAAAATGGAAATGGTGAATGAAAAAATGTGTTGTCTTTCTCCCTGTTTTCGTGCATGAGTGTATATATATAGGCTATGACACCTAAGAGCTAAGCATTCAAAGTACAAATACATAAATCAAAACAACCAAAACTCAAGTGCAAGGACAAGCACTTAAATGCAAAACAACCCCAAAGTCAGCAAGAAACATGTGCATGCAAGTGAAAAAGTATGGTGTTATACGTGCATTTATTATGTTTTAATTTTAAAGAAAGTTTTAAGGTACAACGCTACACAATATCACGTTCCCGAACGAGCCGCGAATGATAAAAAAAGAAAATATGATCACGCACAACAATATGAGATGATAATAAAACAATAATAAAATAGACAAGTTAGCATATTCTGTTAAGTTTCAAAAGTATCGACGTTTGCCGCAAAAGGCATCAAACGAAAATTTAATTATTTTCCAAAATAAAAATTATGGAAAAATCCTATAAATTAATTAAAAATACGTCATCAAAAATCAGGTCTTAATTTGAAACATAGATTTTTATCATAATTTAAATTCAAATTCGAATATTTAAACAAATTAAATTTTCAAATTCGAAGACCCAAAAATACGGGTCGTTACATTCTTCCCCTCTCAAAAAGAATTTCTTACCCGAAATTCCAAGGACGGAAAAATATAAAGAAAACCAAACAATTAACAAAAGCTAAGCACATCAAAAATAATGTTACCCATAACCCGAATCAGAGGTGTGGTGCCTTATCCTATCCATTTTTATTTATCAGATTAAGGTAGTTTCATAAAAAATCATAGGTAGATTTATTAACCTAGACAAGTTTTACTTAGGTACCAAATCTAAGCTCTGATACCATCTATAACGACCCGGGCTTTGAGACTTGAGTAGTGGGTACATCCACCAACGTAGGCTTTTTAACCATCAACAGCGGACATAACCACCGTGGCACACACTGGTGCCTCGAATTTGTTTTTATGGCCAGCCTCGCAACTAACAACCAACCCTTTCCTAGGGACATCTAGGGGTAAAAGTCTCTTTCTCACCACTAAACAGAAAGCGAGAGCCCCTATCATACAGCACAAAGCAAGCAAAGCCGATTCTGACACTCTGAAATCAAATGTGACGCACATCCGCTTTTCAACATGGCGGTGACCACAAATGATAACCTCAAACCTGATTTTACGGTCAGCCTCACGGCTAGCAACCAACCCTTTCAAACTAGGGACATGAAGGGGTAATAGTCTAAGCTTCATCATAGTTCACAAAGTGGGAATCCCTTAGTATTGAGCACATAGCAATTAGATCCGACCCCAATACTCTAATACCAAATGTGATGTTTATCCGCTTTCAACATGGCGGTGACCACAAATGATAACCTCGAATATGATTTTACGGCCAGCCTAACGACTAGCAACCAACCCTCTCAAACTAAGGATATGTAGGGGTGAGATTCTAAGCTTCGTCATAGTTCACAAAGCAAGAAACCCCTATCATGCAACACAGAGCAATCAGATCCGACCACATATAATATTTTTAAATCAACTCTTCACCAAACATCTCCTAAACACCAAAAGCTTACGTCCGTGCCTCCTTCCACTTGCAAATCATGCTTCATATGATGACCTAGGCTTAGTACTAGAGTTTAGAAGAGATTAGAGAAGATTTAGTTAACTTTTCAAAAAGTTAGATAGTAATCAATGGATTAGTGCTTAAGCACTTCCACTATTTTTTACTCTCCTACTCTTTCTCAAGTTTTGAGAAAGAAGACAGACTTCCATGGAAACCATTAAAGAGCATTAGAAAGCTCAAAGGTGATGAAGAAGAAGAATGTGAAAAATAAGTGAAAATCAGGGGTGATATTTATAGAAAAAGAGAAAATATATTCGAAGTAAAATTACCAACATACCCCCACCTTCCTTAGAAAACGCCTCCCCCTTCCACCTCTTGTTGCGCATGGCAGGCCCTCCCCATACGGATGAGGTATAGGTGATGGTGGTGATGATGGTGGAGGTGGTGATGTGATGTGGTGTAAGATTGATTTGATGTTTGCTTTTTTTAAAGTAATTATTACCACCTACCACATCCTGTTGGGAATTGCCCCTATGATTAGTAGCAAATAGTCCTCGTGTTTCAAAGATTTTCAGAATGAAGGGACCACTGCTATTTATTTATCTTGGGGGCTACCTAGAGATTATCAACAAGTAGTCCTTTCGAAATGAAGATCCTCTATCTTAAAAAAATTATGGTCTTCAATATATATCTTTGTTTTTGAATGCGTAAATTGATTCGAAGTGGTTTTCGAATTGGGATTACCCAAATCCGACTCCGTTTTCGACGAACCAATCATCGATAAAAAGATGTTAAGTGGGTGGATAATAAATATTCCATTTATTTGTTTTCTTTTTATCCAAAGATATCTTTTAGAGATTATTACCTTTTGAAAACCATTTCTTTTCAATATATATGGAATTCATTAAACCTCCTTATGAAAATTTACTAAATCATTTTTATAAATTATTTTAGAATACATTATTAAGTAAAATAGGGTTAAATAGAAATTGTACTACCTTTACTCATTTTAATTTCTGTATTCAATAGTTACTATGGGCAGAATAACGGTGAAATCACCTTTTAAATTCCATAAATAGTACTATTCCCCTCCTTGCAATTTAACACCAAGTATAAGAAGATTGTTTCTATAAGATACACGTTGTTTAAATTTGAAAAGTGTAATCTTTTACTCATTTCTAACATTTCGACCTTATCTATATCTCGTCCGGAGGAGGCCAGATGAGCCAGGGTACTGGTTGCTCGTGAATATTTCCTTATTTTAAGCACATCAACTAGATTTCATCAATAGAAAATTCAGGTGTACTTGTCGGCTTATTAGAACCAAAATTAAATCATTTGCTTATAAAAACTTTACTTCAAATTTATTTATTTAAACTTCTTTAAATAAATTTTAATCCTTAAAACTCTTTTAAAATACTTATTTACTTATTATACAAAAAATTATAAAAGTTTGGAAAAGAATTGTGAAATTTGAAATCATAATTTAAAAGTAATTAAAAAAGTGCTGCAAAAAGTGATGCGAAAGCTGTTTAAAAGCTATATTGACTAAAACAACTTTAATATCATTTGGAAATTTATATATAACTCAAATATCTTTTAAAAAAATTTAAAATAGTTATAAGATTTATTTTAAAATTTTAAACATTTAAAATATCCATTTTAAATCATTTTTAAATTATGGTCATTAAACTGCAAAACCACAATATTTTTGAAAACTTGTTTTGGACTTATTTGAAAATCTATAAGATGAAAACTATTTTCTTTCTTTGATTGAAAACCATGGATATAATAATCTAGAAATTCTTACTATGAAGAATTCCAAGCTATATTCCACTGGTACGTCGCCATTTTCTTTTGCGGCTAGCATCTCTACTGCACCAACCTAGAGGACATGTAAGAGTTAAAGTCTCATGCTCACCACCAAACACAAAGTGAGGACGCCCTATCATGCTGCACTACGTGCCAAAATAAATTTGATCCCAACACTCTAATACCAAACGTGAAGTACACCCGCTTTTCAACATGGCGGTGACCATAAATTATAACCTCGAATAAGATTTTACAGCTAGCCTCGTGACTGGCAACCAACCCTTCAAACTGGGGACATGTATGGGTGAAAGTCTAAGCTTCATCACAGTTCACAAAGCGAGAACACCTTATCATGTAGCACAAAGCAATCAAATCTAACCTCGACACTCTGATATCAAATGTGACGTACACCCGCTTTTCAACATGGTGGTGACCACAAATGATAACCTCGAATCTGATTTTACGGCCAGCCTCACGACTAGCAACCAACCCTTTCAAACTAGGGAAATGTAGGGGTGAGAGTCTAAGCTTTGTCATAGTTCAAAAAGTGAGAACCCCCTATCAAGCACGGCTGACATGACCCCCTCCCATGTGCATGTGATGGTGGTGGAGGTAGTGATGTGATGTAGTGGAAGATTGATTTGATGTTTGCTTTTTAGAGTAATTATTACTTTACATATTTATTTCATTACCTTATGTAAATATATATTTTACTTTTCTATTTTTTATTAGTGGTATATGCATATGTTAACTTATGTATGTGTATGTTATATATGTATTCAAGTTGTATAAACAACGTTGTACAACTTATATAGGTCAAACCGTTACGACTTCCGATTTCGATGTTCGATTATATTTTCATTTATTAATTAACGTATATATGTTTGTAAACAAAGTTTGGAAAATAGTTTCTTACTATTATCCATGAATTAAAGTGATCATGTTTGATTAATAAAACCATATAAATCAATATTAAACAATTGTTTACAAAAAGTGTTACTATATTGATAAACCGATATCGATTTTCCTTATATTTTCAAATCAATTATATATCTTTATAAAACTATTATAAATGATTTATTATCACTTTATAATAATTAAAATGAATTATTATCATTTAAAACTATTATTTGAATTATTATTATTATCTATTATCACTTAAAACAAGATTATTTGTATTATCGACCATTTATTTGAATATTTTAAAAATAAATAAAATTTATCAAAGTGATAAATTTGCAGGTCGTTCCAGACTCCCCTTCTTAAAAGAATTTCATCCCCGAAATTACAATCGAACAAAAACCCGAAGGTGTTTGCTCACTCCAAGTTATTCATCAGTGGTTATCGTTACCTCAAAGCCTCACACTCGGGAATAGTAAAACAGGGGATGCTTTAAGGCTAAGTGGTTCGCAACCATCAGGGTTTGAAATCACCTTCTAGATCTATAAAATTTCTACTCACTATAACATCATGTTTAAATTATGTGGTGCATGTTCGGGATCTCAGATAGGTCGGTAACGACTATGTGATGTTATAGTTGGTGCCATTCGTATATTATATTTTCGGATAGGCCGGTCTTAACAACTTGTATGGATGAATGTCTAACGTTGCATTTCTAGATCATATTTATTGATCTCTATTAACATATCATCTGTTTGGTGGCAGAGAAGGCAACTTCTCTTAGCTTAAAACCCTTTCCTGAGACGTACGAGCTCAGGAGTTATATTTTTGTAGAAATCAGTTGTGTGATTGTGAAATGGCAAAGTGGAATTCAAAGTGGATGTTGTGCTATGTAAAAAAAAGTAATCGTTACCTCAAAGCCTCACACAAGGGAATGGTGAAACATGGGTTGCTTTAAGGCTAAGTGGGTCACAGCTAATCAGGGTACGAAATCACCTTCTAGATTTATAAAATTTCTACCTGCTATAACATCGGGTTTAAATTAAGTGGTGTATGCTATGAGACGTCTCGGATAGGTCGGTAACGGCCGGGTGATGTAATACTTTATGCTATTCGTATATTATATTTCCAGATAGGACGGTTTTAATTCGCATAAGGACCAACATAGGGACCTCGGGTGCGTTCCCCTAGAAATGCACTGTACGAGAGTAATCCCTTACCTCACTATTTAGTTGGAAATCCAATCTCTAATAAGTGCCTTCGCATTTGTTTTGTAGAACCTTGAATGATTAGGTCCGAAATTTAATATGGTAACAATTTAGGCTAGGATTCATAAGTTTACTTGCAAGTGTTTTCAAAAGAATGTCATTAAAAATAATACTACAAAATTTCCACGTAAAAATGTTTTGGGTATCATAAGGAAAAATTCTTTCCGTGTTTATGTGCGGCGCGGTCTTATGAGATACCGTTCGCATATAAACACTCGTATTTTGAGTTTCTCTCACCAGTCCCATGACTGATCCGAAGTTTATTTCCCTTTCCTTCAACTCTAGTACCCTATTTTTCTAGGCAGCCTAGTAGTCAGGTTTAGTTAGAAGAAATCTGGAAGAGCTCGGAGTATGGAGTTAGAAGATTTTTCAATAGACTATTACCTCATTTTCCACCACACTTGTGTACTATTTAATTCTGCATTTGTCCGGACAGAAATTTATAACTGTCCATGTTTAACTCTGATAGATGTATTTAAAATTTCCGCTGTAAAAATTTTATATATTGACATAATATATGTTATTCCATTCGTGTAAGATTCAGTTCTATGTTTATTTTTCCTTTACCCTAAAGGAACCGCCTCTCCAGCACTCAGGTTTGCGGCACGTGGATACCGAGGATGTAATAGTGTCGATTTCCAAGGGTCGAAGAAACGAGTCCTCACATTTTGTATCAGAGCTTTGGTTTATTGAACACCAGAGCCTGATCGGGGCAAGAACTCATCAGAGATAGGATTAATAATATCCTAAGATTAGTAACTCATTAGAGATAGGGTTAATAACACCCCAGAATGAGCTGAGAATATTATATATATATGAGCGCGTAATTGTTAATATATAAATTATTTTTAAAATTTTTGTATATGAAATAATTTTACCTAAGGTTATATTTTTTTATAAAAGATGTGTTTTTAAAAGATATAAAGTAACTTGAATAATTGTTTAAAAACAAGTTAATAAAAAGATTTAAGCCTAAAACATCTTGTGATTAGAATTTCATAGTTTGACTATAAGATGTTTATTAATTAAGAGTAATAAGGGGATGTATATAAGACCTAAGAATTTCAATAAGGGGAACTTTTATCTAAAAGGGTTTTTGAAGAAAATTTCCAAAGGATTTTTGTATTGGTTTAGATGTAACAAAACCAAGTGCTAACTATATTATTTAACCGTCAACTAAAGTTATGATACTAAATGGTTATAAAGTAAAGTAATAGAAACTTTCACCTAAAAGGTTTTTGAGAAAGAAGTTTTAAAGGATTTTGAAAGTTGATGATAATAATGTTCGAAAAACATTTTGGCAAGGATTTAACAAAATAAAGATATCGATTGGTTTTCTAAGATTTGATCAACTATGATTTTGAGGAAACTACCAAAGTACATAGAGAATTAATACCCTTAATTGTCAAATGAATTTGTGATATGATACATTTAAATTTAAACCTTGACATTAGAATAAGTTAATATCCATATCTAAGAAGACTTTTTTTGTGTTAGGGCCAAAATTGGTCACTAACACCCGAATGTAAATGAAAACACCAACCAAAAGTCACAGCTCACAGAAAGAGTATATGTAGAGAGTAATAATGTGAAAAACAGTAAAAATTAAAATGGAAACAGTAAAGAACAACAGATTTTGTAGTGGTTCGGCTAACTCCGGCCTACGTCCACTCCAGAAATTTCCTTTTTATTGCTGCAAAAACCGATTACAGTTACAAAGTAGTAGAGTAGCCTTAGCCTTAGAAAAGAGAAAATCAGAGAGCAGAAAGAAGATCCCTTTCTCAGAAGCCCTACGTGCTGTATTTATAGGCAAAACCAGGTAATTGGGCTTCTCAAGTGATACAGGCCCATTAAGACTTCGGCCGAGTTCACACCCTTCACCTCAACCGACCCCAAGTCCTCTATAGGCCGACTTGAAGTAACCTTGGTACTGACCCAAAGTGACATGCTCAGAGACTCGAAGTAACATGAACCGCCTTCGAGTGCCGAACCACCCAAATGCCGAACCAGATACGAGCTTCCATCCTTCACCGAGCGACCCACGATGCTGAGCGACACTTGATGCCAAGCGACCAACGATGCCAAGCGGCACTTGACGCCGAGCGACCCACGATGCCGAGCGACACTTGACGCCGAGCGACCCACGATGCCGAGCGACACTTGACGCCGAGCGACCCACGATGCCGAGCGACACTTGACGTCGAGCGACCCACGATGCCGAGCGACCCACGATGCCGAGCGACACTTGACGCCGAGCGACCCACGATGCCGAGCGACACTTGATGCCGAGCGACCCTTTCCACCTCGATGTCAAACGGCCTGTACCTCCTTGATGCCGAACGACCAACAATGCCGACCCATCCGGATGCCGAGCCACCTCCAATATAGCCAACCGACCTTCCAAGCGTGCAACTTCGTTAACCCATCGACCATGCTTGATCGTCCATCCATCCAGTTGACTAAATCCATCGTGAACCGACCTCGATGAACGAGTAGTCAATTTAGTTAAGTCCACCTATCTACGGCCTTGCCAAAAGGCGGGTTAACACTTGCCCCCCAAAACATGCCTTGCTTTGAAAGGTGTGTTTTGAATAGCCTCAAGTCCGATATCCGAAGTCCGTAGGTTATCCACATCCATACTTTCTGAATCGAAATCCAATCCATTTTATCCAGGTGTCATCGTTGTATCCTTATCCGAATCTACGACTGGTCTGAGTCGATATCCGATTCTGAATCTAATGACCAAATCCTGAGCCAATTCCATAGCCATCCAAACCCGTCAACCAAGTTTTATTTCATCCATAACCAATAGCCAAATCTATGACCTTCCTGGGTCGATATCCGAACTTGAGACCGCTCTGGGCACTTTGCCAAATCCAGGACCTCATCGGGTCAATCTTTCCTAAGCCGAAATTCGAATCCATGACCTCTCCGTGTTTAACTTTGAATCCGTAGACCTCACCAGGTCGCGTTATCTTGTTCCAGCCTCAGCTCTTCGGTCAAGAGCTTGTAAGTTCTCCGGCCTCGGTCTTCCGACCAAGGGCATCTCATATTCTCCGGCCTCGATTCTCCGGCCAAGGACTTTGATATTCTCCGGCCTCGGCACTCTGGCCAAGGACTTTGATATTCACCGGTCTCGGCTCTCCGGCCAAGGACTTTGATATTCATCGACCTCGCACTCCGGCCAAGGACTTTTATATTCACCGGCCTCGACACTCAGGCCAAGGACTTTTATATTCACCGGCCTCGGCACTCCGTCCAAGGACTTTTATATTCACCGGTCTTGGCACACCGGCCAAGGACTTTGATATTCACCGGCCTCGGCACTCCGGCCAAGGACTTTGATATTCACCGGCCTTGGCTCTCCGGCCAAGGACTTTGATATTCAACGGCCTCGGTACTCCGGCCAAGGACTTTTATATTCACCGACCTCGGCACTCCGGCCAAGGACTTTTATATTCACTGGCCTCGGCACTCCGACCAAGGTCTTTTATATTCACCGGTCTCGGCACACCGGCCAAGGACTTTGATATTCACCGGCCTCGACACTCCGGCCAAGGACTTTGATATTCACCGGCATCGGCTCTCCGGCCAAAGACTTTGGTATTCACCGGCCTCGGCACTCCGGCCAAGGACTTTTATATTCACCGCCTCTGCACTCTGGCCAAGGACTTTGATATTCACCAGCCTCGGCTCTCCGACCAAGGACTTTGATATTCATCGGCCTCGGCACTCCGGCCAAGGACTTTTATATTCACCGGCCTCGGCACTCTAGCCAAGGACTTTTATATTCTCTTCGAGTCCATTCCATCGCTCTCCGGCGAAGGCACTCGTAACTCGTGATCATTACCCTGTCTCTCCGGTTGGGACAGTAATCGCAAAACTTGGACTATTTATTACATTGATCTGAATCCAATCAGAAAACTAGAAATCCATATCAAAAATCCTACTCAAAATCCAAATCAAAAATCAAACATCCAAACCAAAATGGCAAACCAAAAAACCAACCAAACCGGGAGTTCAATCCAAACTCCAAAACCGTACCAAAGAAAAGTAAATGTCCAAAGTACCAAAGAGGTAACCAGAATCTGTAGGAACGCAGAAAGAAAACAGGATTTCATAGACCCGAGAAGTACGGTTTTTCGTCATCTCAGGGCAGGCCTAGGGACCGTCATCGATCCCATGCGTGTGTAAGTAACCTAACCGTATTACTTTGAGTTCTATTACTTATTCAGAACCATAAATCCATTCAATTGATAACAAGTCGGCGGTGACTAGATCCAGCGCCACCTTCGTTCGAGGTAGGCGGTGGCCGCTCCCGTTCCACTGCTACTGCCTGATTCCTTATGTATTGTTGCAGGTGACCATTCCTTACATGCTCCTCAATGATATCCTTTAAATGCCTGCAATCATTCGTGTTGTGCCCATCCACCTCATGGAATAGGCAATGCTTTCCTAACGCCCGCCCGTATTCCGATGGTTCCCTCCTAGCCGGCCTTCGATATTGGAGGTGCCCCCGAGTATCCAAGTAAATCCTTTCTAGAGTCTCAGTTAAATCTGTGTAAGAAGAAAACTTTGACTCCCTTCGAGGCCTCTTGGAAGTGCCACTGTTGCCATTTGTTTTCCTTTTTATCGTCTTTACTTGGATCCTTCCTGGGTGGACCTCCACCCCTCACTGCATAAGCTTCATCCTCTCTCCCTACTCTCTCAGCCTGTGCATCCTCCTGTCTCAGGAACCTTTCCGCCTCATGGTAGAACTCCCCGAGATCCCTTGGTGGGTCCCGTTCCAATGATATCTTGAAATCTGAATTATCTGCGATTCCTGAGACTGCTGCCATCAAAACCATTGACGGATCGGGTCGATCCACTGAAGCTATCGCTGCGTTGAATCTGGTTAAAAAAATCCCTGAGGGACTCTCCCTTCGATTGTTTCATCGATGTCAAAGTCATTACGCTCTTGGGTCTGACTATATGGACCCGAAATTGCCTCATAAACCTCTCAATCAGCTCTGTCCAAGTGTCAATAGAACCACTCTCTAGCTGTCTAAACCACATAGCTGCGATATCCAACAAGTATAAAGGGAAGCATCGAGCCATGACCTCATCTGATGCCCCCAGTATCTCCATATGCCTCATGTACTTTGTCAGGTGAACGGCAGGATCCGTTCTCCCATCATACATCTCCAACATTGGTAGCTTAAAATCCGGTGGGTTCCTAGCTTGCTTGATAGTAGGAGTAAAGGGACTCCTATTCACATCCTCCAAGTCTTTATTTACCAGTCCGCCTCTCACAGCTCGTCTGACCATCTCTGCTAATCCGTCATTGTCGCCAAACTGCAATCCTTGTCCACTACCTCTAATTTGTCCCCCGAGTTCACGAGGGAATCCTGGCACATACTCCTCATCACGTACTCCTGCACTCCTGTTGGTGTCGGGTTGCACAACGTCATCTGGTATCCCTCCATGGATTGGTCTAGCATTTCCTGGTGGTGTGCCCCCGAGTCTAGGTCCATCCAGATTGATAGCCGTCTGTTGATTGGGGGTGCCCCCTGCTGAGCCACTCCCTCTGCTTGCCGGTTGAGCGCTTCTGATCTAGCCCCACGGACCTGAGCTCTTGCATTTCCTGCTTGTGCAAATTGTCTGAGAAGAGTCCGCATCATCTCCTCTTGTCTTTTCATCATCGCTTCCATCTCATTTCTGGTGATGTAGATGGATGCTTGACCTGCTCCAGCTCCAAAGGAAGCCTCTTGACTTCCCTCTTGATTGCTCCTTTCTATCACTTGCTTCTTTGTTGATGGCCTAGCCATTACTTTCTAGGATCCAAGTTCCTAAGCTTTTGAATCCAAAATCCTAGCTCTGAAATCCCCGAGTGCTTGCCTCTCAGTGAAAGCACCAAAATGTTAGGGCCAAAATTGGTCACTAACACCCGAATGTAAATGAAAGCACCAACCAAAAGTCACAGCTCACAGATAGAGTATATGTAGAGAGTAATAATGTGAAGAACAGTAAAAATTAAAATGGAAGCAGTAAAGAACAACAGATTTTATAGTGGTTCGGCTAACTCCGGCCTAAGTCCACTCTAGAAATTTCCTTTTTATTGCTGCAAAAACCGATTACAGTCACAAAGTAGTAAAGTAGCCTTAGCCTTAGAAAAGAGAAAGTCGGAGAGAAGAAAGAAGATCCCTTTTTCAGAAGCACTACGTGTTGTATTTATAGGCAAAACAGGTAATTGGGCTTCTCAAGTGATACAGGCCCATTACGACTTCGGCCGAGTTCACACCCTTCACCTCAACCGACCCCAAATCCTCTATATGCCGACCTGAAGTAACCTTGGTACTGACCCAAAGTCATATGCTCAGAGACTCGAAGTAACATGACCCGCCTTCGAGTGTCGAACCACCCAAATGCCGAGCCACCATCGAGTGCCGAACCACCCAAATGCCGAACCAGATACGAGCTTCCATCCTTCACCGAGCGACACTTGAAGCCGAGCTAACCACAATGCCGAGCGACACTTGACGCCGAGCGACCCACGATGCCGAGCAACACTTGACGCCGAGCGACCCACGATGTCGAGCGATACTTGACGCCGAGCGACCCACGATGTCGAGCAACACTTGACGCCGAGCGACCCACGATGCCGAGGGACACTTGATGCCGAGCGACCCACGATGCCGAGGGACACTTGATGCCGAGCGACCCACGATGCCGATGACACTTGATGTCGAGCGACCCTTTCCACCTCGATGCCGAACGGCGTGTACCTACTTGATGCCGAACGACCAGCAATGTCGACCCATCCGGACGCCGAGCCACCTCCAATATGGCCAACCGACCTTCCAAGCGTGCAACTTCGTTTACCCATCGACCATGCTTGATCGTCCATCCATCCAGTTGACTAAATCCATCGTGAACCGACCTCGATGAACGAGTAGTCAATTTAGTTAAGTCCGCCTATCTACGGCCTTGCCAAAAGGCGGATTAACAGTTTGTATTGGTAGAAATCATTCATGGGAAAGTATTCGAAAGGGAGTCCTTAAAAAGAAAGGGGAAGAAAGACAATTTGATCGTCCTATCGAGCGAAGAAGAACCCGTGCAGTGGCCACCTAGAAATGGTCGGCCCATCATAGAGGAAGAATAGATCTGTGCACTAGGGTAGACGAAGATGGCTTTCCTATGGCCGCAATGCTTATATCTCCACCCACTCCTGAACTTATCACTATTTCAAGTGACGAAGAAATTGCTCCAGCCTCTGAATAACCGATGGAGGAGGAATCATAGCCTATGGAAGATCCAAATTCCATGGTACCCCATGAATCGAACAACAACAGCATAAACAACAATATTATATGGGATTTAGATGGAGACCACCTCGTTTGGTAAGAAGAATCTTTAAGCTCGTATATTAACTACAACCGGGAGGAAGAATCTGAAGAGGCAGAAGTTGAAATGTCGGAAGAGAAAGGAAATGATGTGGAGATATTTGATGTTAGTTATTGGAATGAATCAGGTTTAGAATGATGGTAGTGTTTGGAAGCTAGTTGTCTATCTAGTGGTATTTAGTATTAAGTGTTAGCTCATATATGAGCCGAAGATTTGAGGTGATGATATTTAATGATGTACTAGTGTATGTAATATGAACCCCTATAGGGTTAGAACGACTTAAGAATTTTTTTTAGTATGTACATTGAGATGGTTTGTATGGTGACGTAAGAAAGAAATTATCTATAAAAAATTTATGACCTTCATTCATAACTTTGTTCAATAGCGAATACACGAATCACTTAAGAATAACTTCATAAAACTTTTGGTAAAATATATAAGTAAGAATTTCCTTTGAAAAAGAATAAAACTATATTTTATGAAATATTTAAAACTAAAACCACGATTTTCTAATTAAGTTTATTATACACTAAGCACGATTTGGCCTAAGATTTGGATGTAAGATTTTGATATCCAAAAAGGAATTATCGTTCGATGGTCAAAGACAAATATTGATAAGGGTTTGTAGTCAGATTGCTTACAATTTCTTTCATAGTTGAGAGTTATGTAAGGTGAATAACAACAGAGCTTAATAAAGGTCCGTATTAGAAAATCTGAGGATTAATACCAGTTTGGAAGCAAATGATATATTCGAACTTAAGATCGAATAAGATAAGTGCGTATGAATAATATGTAAGTACCACCGGATGATATATTTGAAATTTCAACTTTGGAATAAGTATAACCGACGTTGTGCTCAATTTCGAGTACAAAATTCTTTTAAGGAGGGTAGCCTATAACGATCTGCAAATTCATCTCTTTAATAAATTAAAGATTATTTTTGGAATATTCAAATATAAGGATTTATAACTCTAATAATGATGGTTTAAACCATGAATAAAAAAGGTAAATTTTTTTAAAATGTATTAACAATGATTTAATTAATTTATGACATCATTAGTAATGCCGGTATATATAATAATTAATTTATGATTTTAAATTAACATTTAATGATTTAATGATTATTATAAATATTCAAATATTAGTTTTAAAGTGATAATAATTCATTTATAATAGTAATAAAGTGATAATAAATCAAATGTGATAGTTTTACAAATTCATAAATAAGATTTGAAATTATAAGGAATATCGATATCGTTTTAACAATATAATAACACTTTTTGCAAACAATTTTTTAGTATTGATTTATATGGTTTGATAACTCATATAAGATCATCTGAATTCATGAATAATAATAATAAATTATTTTTCAAACTTTGTTTACAAATATATATACGTTAATTAATAAATGAAAATATGGCCGAAGATCGGAATCTGAATTCATAATTGTTTAACGTATATAAGTTATACGACGTTGTTCAAATAACTTGTGCACCTTTCATGACATGAACATACATGCATTAACATATATGTATATACATAAGAGAATAGTAAAAAAAGATTCTTACCTTTTTACACGTTAATTTACTAATGGTAAAAGAATAAAATATCTAAAGTAATAATTAATTTAAAAAGCAAACATCAAATCATCTTACACCACATCACATCACCACCTCCATCATCATCACCACTATCACCTACACCTCATCCATGTGGGGGGAGCTGCCATGCGCCATAAGAGGTGGAGGGGGGAGGTGTTTTCTAGGGATGGTGAGAGAATGGTGGTAATTTCACTTCGAAGGTATTTTCTTATTTTTTCCTATAAATACCACCCCTCCTTTTCACTTATTATTCACATTTTTCTTCTTCTTCATTCTTTATCTTTCTTATGCTCTTTAATGGCTTCCATGGAAGTCTCTATTCTTTCTCAAAATTTGAGAAAAAGTAGGAGGGTTAAAAATAGTGGAAGTGCTTAAGCACTAATCCACTGACTACTCTTTAACATTTTCAAAAGCTAACCAAATCTTCTCTAATCTCTTCTAAACTCTAGCATTGAGCCTAAGTTATCACGGGAAGCATGACTAGTAAGTGGAAGGAGGCATGACCATGACCTATTTAGGAGATGTTTAGTGAAGCATTGATTTGTTTGAATATTAGTAGAAGTATCGGTTTGGATTATGGTGAGAAAACTCTATAAACTCTAGATTTATATACTATATATATATATATATATATATTGGATGATATAATATGGTTTGCTATGTTTGGTTGTTTTTTATGCTTTGATCTTCAAGTATGGATTGTTTAATATTGTTGTTTGGATATATAAACAAGTCACGTTAAATACATGTCGATATTACACAAGGAAATCACTTTTCGAATTAAATTATAAAAGTAATATGGATTTATTAAAACTCTTTCAAATGGTTTTAAAATGATTTAAATATATTTTATAAACACTAAAAAGACAAATTTGGTGAATTTTGAGTAAGAAATGAAAAATGAGTCAAAATAAGGCGCGTCGCGTAACGATTGTTCGCGATTTCGCGCCGTAAAAGTAAATGAGTATATAATGTGGAATATAGCTTGGAATTCTTTGTAATAAGAATTTTATGAACTATTATATTCATAGTTTTCAAAAAAAGGAAAAAAAAATCAGGATTTCAATTTGTAGATTTTAAAATATAAGTAAAACAAGTTTTCGAAATATTCGTGATTTTGCATTTTGGAATCCAAAAGGAGATTTCTTAAAATTTAATATTTTTAAATGTTTTGAAAATATGGAATAGGTCTTTATAAAATTTTAAAATGTTTTAAAAGATATTTGAGTTATGTAAATAAATTTTCAAAAGATAGAAAAGTCATTTTGATCAATATAACTTCAAAAACACTCTCCGCGGCCCTTTTTGCAGCGGTTTTCAATAACTTTTGAAATATAACTTTAAACTAAACAATTCTTTCCCAAACCTTTTATTAATTTTTTAAATGAATAATTAACTATTTTAAAAATTATTTGAAGATTTAATGATTTATTTAAAAGGATTTAAATCAACTGTTTTATTCTTGGCTCTAATAAGCCAATGAGTACACCTGATTTTTCTATTCGTGAGATCTAGTTGAGGTGCTTAAACTAGGAGATGTTCAAGAGAAACCAATGCCTTAGCTCACTTGGCTTCACCTAGGCGAGGGATATATAAGGTCAAAATGTCGAAAACGTATTAAGTATAAAAGATTAAAATTTCCCAACTTTAACAACTTAGGTTGTGTAGAGATAATCTTCTTATAATTGATATTAAATTCCAAGGAGGGAACTCATACTACTCATATGAATTAAAAAGGTGATTTCATGATTATCCGATGGATAGTACTTGTTTAATATGGAAATTAGCACCAAGTATAATTTGAATGATTTCCATGGATCCGTTTTGTTCAAAAATTAGCTAATTTTGATTTACTATCTTAGATAATATGGTTCCAACTTATTAAAAAGTTACATTTTTGGAATTGAGAAATCTTTTTTAAAATTGAAGTAAAACGATTCGGAACCATTCCTGGTTTTTAAAAAGAGTTTAATTAAACCAAAGAATTTAACAAAGAGAATTTTAATGAATTCCATATATACCGAAAAGAAATGGTTTTCAAAAGATAAATATCTCTAGAAGATATTTTGGATAAAAAGATATTAATTAATGGAATATTAGTCACTTATTTATAAGCCATTTTTTATCGATGATTAGTTTGAAGGAACCGGGTCGGATTCAGATGATTCCTATTTGAAAAACACTTTGAACTAATTTACGTGTTCGAAAATGAAGTTATATATATTGAAGACCATAATTTTAAAGATAGAAGATCTTCATTTCAAAAAGACTGTTTTGTGATGATCTATGGGTAGCTCCCGAGATAAATAAATAGCAGCGGTCCCTTCGTTCTGAAAATCTTCAAAACACAACAACTATTCGCAACTAATCCTTAGGGCAATTCCCGATAGGATGTGGTAGGAAAGTACCTTCAGTTTGTCCAGTTCCTGGATAGCTTGTATGGATGAATGTCCTACTTGCACTTTTAGGTCATATTGATTGATCTCTATGAACGTATCACCTGTTTGTTGGCAGAGAAGGCAACTTCTCTTTGCTTAACACCTTTTCCAAAGATGTACGAGCTCAGGAGTTATACGTTTATAGAAATCAGTTGTGTGCTTGTGAAATGGCAAAGTGGCATCCAAAGTGGAAGATGTGCTATGTAAAAAAAAGGTAATCGTTACCTTAAAGCCTCATACTGGAGAATGGTGAAACAAGGGATACTTTAAAGCTAAGTGGGTTGTAACCAATCAGGGTATGAAATCACCTTCTAAATCTATAAAATTTCTACCAGCTATAACGTCGGGTTTAAATTAAGTGGTGTATGCTATGAGATGTCTCTAATAGGTTGACAACGGCCAAGTGATGTAATACTTGGTGCTATTCGTATATTATATATTTCGGATAGATCGGTCTTAATTCGCATGAGGACCAACATAGGGGCCTTGTGTGCATTCCTTTAGAAATGCATTGTACGGGAAGTAATCCCTTACCTCGCAATTTAGTTGGAAATCCAACCTCCAATAAATGCCTTCGGTTTTGTTTTGTTGAGCTTTAAATGATTAGGTTTGGAATTTAATATGATATCAATTTCGGCTAAGATTCATAAGTTTACATGCAAATGTTTTCAGAAGAATGTCAATAAAAATAATATTACCAAATTTCCACGTAAAAATATTTTGGTTATCATAAGGTAAAAAAACCCATTCCGTGTTTATGTGCGGCATGGTCTTATGAGATACCTTTTGTTTTCAAACACTCATATTTTGAGTTTCTCACACTAGTCCCAAGATTGACCCAGAGTTCATTTTCCTTTCCTTAAACTCAGGGTGCCCTATTTT
Source organism: Allium fistulosum (assembly GCA_030737815.1). Taxonomy (NCBI): domain Eukaryota; kingdom Viridiplantae; phylum Streptophyta; class Magnoliopsida; order Asparagales; family Amaryllidaceae; genus Allium; species Allium fistulosum. Next base: position 680,894,473 of record CM060905.1, on the reverse strand, counting down.
TCCGGGCAGCATAGTAGTCGGGTTTAGTTAGAAGAAATCTGGAAGAGCTTGGAGCATGGAGTTAGAAGATTCTTCAGTAGACTATTACCTCTTTTTCCACCACACTTGTGTACTATTTTATTCCGCATTTGTACGGACCGATATTTATAACTGCCATGTTTAACTCTTATAAATGTATTGAAAATTTCCATTGTAAAGATTTTATATATTGAAATAATATATATTATTCCACTCGTGTAAAATTCTTTTCTATGTCTATTTTTCTTTTTACGCTTAAGGAACCGCCTCTCCGGCACTCAAATTTGTGGCACGTGAATACCGAGGATATATTAGTATCGATTTCCAAGGGTCTTAAAAATGGGTCTTCACATCAGCACAATATAAAACATTTTCATAGCACTACCATATACGCGGTTTTATATATAACACACTCAAACTCATCTAGGGTGTCACTTACTCTATCCTTACTAATTTTATCCCACTTGGGCCAAGGTTCTTGCTTTTGTGCTCTGATACCACGTGGTAATGATCTGCCTTTCTTACACCTAAAGATGATACTTAATACATCCACGGTATTCGTGTGCCGATCGTTTAAGTGTTTGAAAGACAAGTCATTTAGGGTGAGAGAAAGAAAAGACAGAACAGAATCTCACAGAAATGACGAGTAACATATAATATATACAAGATCTTTACAAGTAGAAATCATCTTTATTTATACAACATCAGAGTACACTTTCCTGTTATCAGGCTGGATAATTATAGCAGCATATCCCTACAATGCTGATAAATACAAAAAATAACAAAACAAAACAATGGAAGAATGTAAGATATGTAAAAACGTCTTGGAGAATCCAGCTTGTCTCTAGAAAGCTCCAAAGTATCCAGCCAAATCTAGAAAATATGCTCGGGCTGACCTGAGCATTATAAGAAAATAACGCCCAGATCAGTCTACTGAAACTAGCATGAGAAACTCAATCATAGGGAAATCTTTTATTATAACTTGAAAAATCATTTTAAATCAAAGGCATCTCGTAAGACCACACCGCATATAAACACGGACGGGGTTTTACCTTATGATAACCAAAACATTTTCTATAGAAAATCCAGTGATACTATAATAATGTCTAAGATACAATACATATATTAATCATGGCAGAAATTGTTAATTAATTAAATTCCAACATAATAGGTATACAATTAAGTTCAAAGGCATTTATTGGAGAATGGATTCTAACTATGAAAGGTAAGGTTCTACCCACCGAATCCGCACACCTTTAGATAAAATGTATGGGAGGCTACAACACGTTGCATCTCTACTACTCAGGACCGGCCCTACCCCTTCTTGGATAGCGCCGAATATGATCACCCGCTGGTTGTGATCAGATAACCATAACGTGCCCTGATGCATACATAAAGATATCGACACTGGATCTTAGGATGATTATACCCTAATGGGAGCGACCCACATAGCCATGTCGCATGTCCCTGCATTAGTCATTTTCTTGGTTGATGAGGCTTGAAGCTACGATTACCTTTTTATATAGCAAACAATCTTGGAATGCTAACACTGTCCTCCGGGCATAAATGCAATGCCTTCATTCATCCATACAAGTTCGTTCTAGGTCTAAACGAAACCGAAGGCACTACCTCTGCTACGTCCATTTTGGAATCACCCTTAGGATTAGTAGCAAGTAGCCCTTGAACTTCAAAAGCACCATCTTCAATCATCTTCAAGATGTCTACAGTTCGAAACGCTTGAGTTGATTGAAATGTTTTTTGGATAATTTATACTTATCTGATCTTGGTCTCTTCGAAACAACATACGATAGTTCAGTAAACTCAACCCTTGTTCTTTTGGAAAGAATCAGACAATACATAGGAGCATGGATCATATCCTAACTGTTTAACTAGACGGATCTTCCTATCATTTGTCCTAGGAGAACAAAACGAGATTTATACGCATAGTACAACATCATCGTAGATGATTGTGCCATAAAACTCACGTGTTTCCCCTGGATATTTCCAGAGTTTTATTTTGGTCCAGATTTGATAATCGGTTATTTAACTATCAAATAAACAAACAAGCAACAATTCAGAGATTTAATTACCTATAGCAACCACTAAGCCTCAAAATATTCATTTATTTAAATCTATTTCTAAAATATTTATCAAAATATTCATATACTTATCTCACTGGCATAAGTATATTCACAAAAAATTATGGAAGATTTTTTATTTCAAAATCATTCTAGAAGGATCAAAGTAAGTGTTATTTAAAATAGAGATAATGATAACCCCAAACACTATTCCTTCGGTTTTAAGTGTGGAACGAATGCTCCATATACCATAATTGAGAAGGTCTGTTAAGGGAAATCCTGTCTCAAATTGTTTTATAAATTTCTTCGATAAATCCTTTTAACTCATCCCTTTCATTTATGAAATCTCTTTTACTTAAATTCCAAACCCATTTATAAAACACTTTATAGATCACCAAAACCATTTATAAAACTCTTTTACAAACTTCCTTTATCTAAAACAAAACTTCCTTAATAGACTTTAACCAATAAAGTTCCTTTGATAAAAAAAATTATTTCAACCACCTTTAAATAAACAAGTTATTATTTAAACATTAAACTATCTTTAAATCGCATTAACAAAATGATGATTTTTAAACAATCATTTAGAACAGTATTAAATTATTTCAAAACATATTTATTAAAATAATTGCTTAATTATCCTTTAAATATCCTCTTAAAAATGATAATAAACATTAGAAATAAGTAATAACTTTTCTTTAAAATCTTTATTAAAAATATATTTAAAATGACTAATTTCACCAAATCAGAAAGAGGCTTGGTGACCATAATAGTTCATTTAATTAAGTTTAACTTATTAAAGTTATAACACAGGTATTTACATAACAAGTAGATATGTGAAAGGGATCAACAAACAACAATCAATTAACATATAGGTAAATGTCCAAGTTATTTTAATAGCAGATGGGGATTTATTCCGCTAAATACATGTCCAAGTTAATAAAATAGCAAAATGAATATTTATTCTATGTAATTGTAACGAACGAGATTTTGGACCCTCAAAAATCAACACTAATATGTCCACTATATTGCATGTCTAGCATTCAAGTGCCGGAAAACCGGTTATTAAGGGTAAGAAGAAAATAAAGACAAAACAAAGTCTTACACGAATGAAATAATTTATAATATTAATAATATTTACAGTGGAAAATTTGAAAATACATATATCAGAGTCTAACCTTAGCTCAACATGGACAGTTATAAATCTCTATTCTTACAACTGCTGAAAAACCAAAACAAATTACAGCGGGAATATAATCAAAGTCCACACGTTGCTGAAGATCTCTAGCTCTCCATTGGAAACTCCAAGCCTCTTCAGTTAAACCTAAAACTGTTCGGATTTTACCCGAGTATTAAAAATACCCGGATCAGGCTTGGTAAACCAGCATGAAAAACTTGAACCGCAATCACATGACAGTCATAGATCAGATCGATGCCAAACAAAAACTTTGATTAAAAGAAAGGTTATCTTGTAAGACCATGCCATACATAAATACGGACGATTTTTTTACCTTACAATAACCTAAATACTTTATACTTCAACAATTCGATATTATTATTAATTACATTGGTTTGAAAACACTTTTCAAATAATATATATACAAAGTGGGTATCAATACTTAGGCGACGTCAAACAGTGTATATGATACCAAAGGGGTAGTTAAAATGTTTGCAAAGCATTACAGCTATTTTGGAAATAGAAGCATAATCGTAAAGCTCGTATTGGAATTTGATTTCCAGCATGATAGGGAACAGTGGCCATTTCCTCCAATAAGGAATCCACGCGTAACAATCCTAGTCCCTGGTGACTATTCACTTCTATCAAGCAAGCCTCCATACTACATTGTTACACTACTACGTAACAGCGTATCTCGGTGGCTTTGCTCTATCTCAGTCGAGCCTCCAATACCTATCCATTTAAACCACTGAGGGTCCAAATACTGGACTCCTCTATCAACAATAAAACCCATAGCCCGAAATATGTCCTGCAAACCACATAATTACCCATGTCATCTCCGAGATGTGAGTCTCGTAAGGCTATGCTCTATTTTCCACAAAGCCACGATTTTCTTTTCACAAAACAAATTCCACCTAGAATGCCACATTGCCATTTGTAACAACACACTGTTGATTTTTCACCAAAGTACAACCCCCAAGTTCATACGCCTTAGGGAAGGGTGTTAAATATAAGAGGGATTACCACCAACACCACCAAACGGCTGTACGTTTGTAAAAACCGATATACATGGTCTTAGAAATGCAATGTCAGACATTCATCCATATAATTTGTCCAGGTGAAGGACAAACCTAAGGCACTCCTTATACTTGATCCTGTTTGGGAATCACCCCTGGATTTGGAGCAAGTAGTCCTTGCAAACCAAAGATTTTTAGAATGAAGGCACTACTGCCACTATATTTATAATATGGGAATTACCTCAGAGGTTTGTAGCAAGCCGCCCTACATTATGAAGATCTCCATTTTAAAAATCACTGTCTTCAACATGTCTTCACTTTCCAGCGCATAAGTTAGTTCGAAGTGGTTTTCAGATAAGAATCATCCAAATCCAAACCCGGTCTCTTCAAACCAATCAACGATAAAAAGATGTCAAGTATATAGGTTATTATCAAATAACATCCAATCAATTTATCTTTTTATCAAATCAAATATCTTTCAGAGATATATTCTTTTAAATTATTCCTTTATTTTCTGAAGAGTGTATGGAATCATTAAGTCTCTATTATCAAATACTTTGGTAAATTAAAACCCATTTTCATCTTTGGAAATACCAAATCATTTTTCTTTAATTACTTTGGAAAAATATTTCCATATTCTATTTCTAGTATGATTGAAACCTTAATGAAGATTTCACATTACCAAAACATACCTTTAATGGGTCAAAAATAATGCTTTTAAGACACCGTTTACTGTAAACCCAAACATGTTAGTATTGAGTAAAAATGGATCCATAGAAATTAGACTAATTATACTCAATACTAATTTTCGTATTCAACCCATACTATTTGTCGAATAACGGTGAAATCGCCTTTTTAAATTCACAAGGGTAGTACGAGTTCCCTCCTTGGAATTTAACATAGAGTTTAACTAGAATGTTTTATGTGCTTCCAAAATCTTTGTTATTTTAAAATATTGTTTATCCTTTGGAAAAATCCAAATCTCCTTTTCTTTTATCTTAGGAAGATGTAGTCTGAGTAAATTAAATTAGCTATGCCCTCCGCCAGGCTAGTCCGAATAGCTTGGGAGAGCAGGAAACTAGTTTTCCAAACTCAAACCTAGAGATTATCTCTTTGTCACCCATAAGGCGGTCAAGTTATTTGATCGACTCTAACCTTAATATTTTTCAAACTTCTTAATTGCCTTTAGAATACTTGATGAATTATTTGGAAAAAATTCACAAAATATTTGGGAAGAAAAATCCAAGTTTTATAAACAATTTCCTTTTATCCATTTATTAAACTCCTTCAAAATAATTATATGTGATACATTGTGTATTGGTTTCGGCTTGGTTGGTTTCGACTTGGTTGTTTTTCACTTGGTTGAGGCAGAAGCATAGGGTCGAAAGGTACTTCTGAAAAAGGCGAAACGTAATTTCTAGGTAAAGACTATTTTAATGCCTTTTGAAGTAATTGCTTTTTAACTAACGCGCCTATTTGTAAACATTTAATTGGCTGCCATAACTTTTCAAATTCTTTCCCAAAATAAAACTGCCGAATAATTTCAGATCTAAACAAAGATTAATTTAACAAATAAGCCCTTCCATTAAGCAAAATAATAAAATCTTTTAAGTCCTCTATCTAAATTAAATTAATTTCCAGAGTAAATTACTTGGGAAAAATCCCCAAAAATCATAGAAATTCACTTTTAATATGTTATCTAACATATATAAATTTTAGACCCAAATCCTTTTAAATAATAGTCAAAATAATTTTAAACCCAATTTATTCATATTTTCCTTTGAAAATTCATAATAAATTTTCCATAGCTTGGAAAATTATAAAAATTAAAACACATCTCCTAAATAATGTTTTAGACAACATATAAATTACTCATGACAATTCGAAATCCAGAAATACAATTTTTCCTTAAAAACTGAATAAAACAATTATCGAATAATCTTGTTTGAATTAAACATATCAAAAAATCTAAGAGTATCATCATCAAAAATAAAAAATAATTATAATGGATTTAAACTTAAACCCAAAAATCAAATTATCATAAAAACAAAGATAAAGATGGTTTTGATTATTACTCACCTTGATTAGGATAAGGACTTTGAGATTTGATCCTTGATTAATTCCCCTAGCTTGAATCCTTAGCTTTAGATTGATTTTCCCCTTTTTCTTCCTAAGTAATGGCCGACTTTGCTTTCTTTTATTTGTGTTCTATGTTTTGAGAAAAATGAACGTAAATAGTAAAAGAAACGAGTTTTAAAGGTAATGGGATTATGATGCGCAATTTACCCATTAGCCCTCATGTTAATTGCTCTCCTAATTAAGATACATAACCATTTAATAGCCCATTCTTTAATTTATTAATTAAGCTCAGCCTCTATTTAAACTTTCAAATCTCAATCCCTTTATCACTCTAATATTTACAATATTATATTTAATTTATCTAATTTAATCTCCTAAATAATGTTATTAAAAATTAGGGGTGTTAGATTATATAACTTTCAAACCACCTTCAAAAACTTAATTATTCATTTGAAAAGATTATTAAAAGGATTGGAGTAGAATAATTAAGCTAAAACCCTGATTTTCATAAGTTACCCAAACCGTCGTGAAGAGTTTACAGCTTCTTTAATCAAACCATTTTTCCCATTTCATATAAGTCTATTTTTAGATTAAATCACTTCTAAAACATTTTGATATATTTATGGAATTTATTTCATATTTTTAGAGGCTAAAAATATCCATTTTTAAAGAATTTACCACTTTGGTTTCCGAACTGCCAAAACGTAACATTTTTGAAAAATTGATTTGGACATATCTGAAACTCTACTAAATGAAATCTCAAATTTTCTTTTTCATTTGAAAACTATAACCCCAAGGATCTGGAAATTTCCTACTTATAATCTACCATACACATTCGTTTCACCTTTCGGGTCGTGAAATCGCGCATTGCCGAAATGCGATGGCTTAATTTTACCACTTTAGTCAAATTTTATGAAACTTGTTCGAAACCACTTCTAAACTATTTTGAAATAATAATAAATCATTTTAAGCCATTTTAAACTATTTTGGGATAATATTTTTCGTATTAAAACTCATATTCAGTTTTATTACATATTATAATATTATAATAATATTATATTATTATAATATTCAATTTATTATCTTTTTATTTGAAAATCCACTTATAAAATTCTCGTATGACATCTTACGAAATTTCAAAATTTCAAATTCCCATTTTCCAAATCAAACATTGTAATTTATTTTTCCAAAATAAATCAAAACTCCTCATTTTAAATTTTAAAAGTGATACCTAGTCTATTTTAAACCATCCAAATAACTTTTCTTTTTAAATTCAACAGCATAAAGAGGCTTAATAAACTCCGTACACATATTAATATGGATTTATTTTCCATGAATTAACTGCGATTAATTTGTTAACCATTTCTATTTTGATAAATATGATTTTCTCATTACTTGTTATATTTATGACAACCAAGTTATCAACTATATAATCAACCAATATTCAAATATATTAATCATCTAAGTATATTAATTTACTAATTAAACATGCGTATCATTATTTTTAAACATTTTAAGGTGTATGAAAATCAAATACTCACCATCATATACACTCCTCCCCGTAGCTCCTTGAAATTATCCGGACGATATTCTGGTAGCATTTCTCTCCACTACCCTCACTTTAGAGCTTCCCAGATCTTCCTCCTTTCTTCTTGCATGCTCATCCATGACCCTTTTGAGGGTGTTAGCTCGACCAAGTGTGAATGGTGGTAGCGGCCATGGGTTTGAGGAGTGTTTTGGCACTTATTTGGACTTGAAAAAATCTTGTATATATACCTTCTTCCTCTTGGTATATTCATTTGCATTATTTTTATTAAGAAGAGAGGCCTTCATGGAAGCCATTAGAGAGCTCAAGAGAGAAGAAGGGAGCTTTGGAAGTTGAATGTGTAAATTAAGAGAGGTGTAGGTGGGTATTTATAGCATTTCCATACCTTAACCATGAAGTAATCACCGAAAATATCTCCAACATCATCATGCATCCCCCCATCACCTAGTACACACACCACCCCCTCCTCCATGTATCCCTCCATGTGCACCTCTAAGTGCACTTGTCTTCTCTTGAGTGATTGTGATTGTGATTTTTGTTTTTATCTGCTTAAGAAAATATCAAGATTTTTATTTATTTACCTTAAGTAAATTTGTAAATGTGAATGATAATTGTATATGTAAATGTATGTGTATAAATGTGCATGTAAATAGGTGTCTATATGTTACTTTTGGTAAACCAAGTTGCAACATTTCGATACAACTTCTATTTGTCAAATCGTTGTGAATCCCGGATCCGAATTCCGGTCTATTTTTAGTTTTTGATCAAATTATTTATTTATGTAAACAAAACTTGAAAATAAATTTATTATTATCTTTAAATAATTAATAAAATATTATTTAAGCAGTAGAACCATATTAAATAATATTAAATTCCATTTATAAAAATACAACGTCAATCTACCAAAATGCGATGAAGTTTATATATCTTTATAAAAATTTTATATATTTATAAAACCATTATAAATCAATTATTATCACTATATGATAATAAAAATGGATTATTCATCATTTAAAATAATTATTTGGATATTTAAATACTATACCAAAACTTATCTTATATACTCATTTAGAAAATGATGACATCATCGATGACATCATATATAATTTTATTTCCAAAAAAGAAAAGTTATTTTTATTACTTATTTTTATTTAAATAGTTAAATAAGTGCATGTAAAAAAATCGTACATGACTTTTGGTGGTTAAAAAACTGTTTATAGATAAAACGATTTTCGGTCATATTATCGATATTTTTCTAAAGAATATATTTTTGTAAATATTTTTCCAAAACAAGATCACCATTATTATTTATCACATAAAACAAGTTTATTTATGTTTAATAAACCTATATTTGAATATTTAAAGTTAATTAAACATCCCAAATCAAAATGATAAAATTACGGGTCATTACACTAATGTATGTCAACATAATCTATTTGGTGAAACAAAAAGAAAATTTATTTAGTTAAACAGGTGTCATTAGGTTTCATATTCAAATAAGGTTATTTAAGGGTAGTTGACAAATAAATTCCTTAGATTAAAATCTTCGTTTAAAAGAAAGTTGCTTCTTGAAAACAAAACCGATCTTTAAAAATAAGATGGTCTAAACTTCTAAAACTTTATTGAATAAATAAATAACATTTAAACTTATTATTAAAAAACAATTAAACTTTTACTTAATAATTAAACAAAAATTAACTATTAAATAAATAATTAATCCCTAAACCCTAATTAATCTTTAATTAATTATTAAATAATAATTTAAACCTTTAATTGATAATTAAATATTAATCAACCTTAATTATTTAAATATTCCTTAATTATAACTTAAATAATAAATTAAACCTTCATTTAAAATAATTAAATCATAATTAAGTTTTAATTAAATCTTAACTTAAATCTAACTTGATTAGTAATTAATTATAAATTAAACCCTTTCTCAAATAAATTTAATAAATCTTAGTTAAATAATAATTAATCCTTAATTAATTAATTATTAACTTTTTGTTTATTAACAAATTGTAATTAACTTACTTAAAAATAATTAAGTACTAATTACCCTACCTTAATTAATAATTAAGTAGAAATTATCTTACTTAATTACTAAATTAAATAATCAATAAATAATTAATTTAATAATTAACCTTTAAATAAATAATTACGTAATAATTATCCTTAAATAAATAATTAAATAATAGTTAACCTTTAAACTTAATTAAAGACTTGAAAAATGGTTTCAAAATAATTTACTTAAAACACTTTGAAAGTGTTGATTTTTCCGAACCGCATCCATAGCGACTATCGCTATGGATGCAGTAACTAATGGTTAGTTGCGAAGTTACTATCATTTAGACTCTTTTAACCTACCTTTGTTTCAATTTAAAACATAAGTAAATATTTAGAAAACTAAAAAACAAAGTTAAGACTTTGAAAAATTTTATTACCAAAACTAGTAAACTCCATTGATTTTTCCAAGGGATCCTAAGTCCATTAACAGGGCAATTTTTAACATCCATAACATTCTACATCATATCCAAAGTTTCACGTATAATATCATATCCAAGATTCAGCCATTTACTACTAAACCAACAAACCACATCCATAACATAGTTTTATACTTAAACAAATGTCATAACGAGCCTACACAAACAAAGTTTACAACTTGCAGCCTAACTTCTAACTTTATTTCAAATCTATAACCCATATTACATACAAGCACATATACTTAAACATATTAATAAACATTAATTTATCCAAACATTTAACAATAATTACTATCCATATTCAAGTTTAAAACTTAAAGTAAAAAGGAAGAGCTTTCTCACTTAAAAGCTATCCAATCCTAACCAAACTCTTGCCAACATTTGCAACCAACCTAGACCTTGCTTTTGTCTTGAAAAAGATAGAGATTTAGGTGCCTTGAGGGCCAAAGCATTTTCGGCCATGCATGGAAAGTGGAAGTGAGACTTATTTTTGTGAAGAAAAAGAGTGTAGGAAGTGGAAGGAAGTGTTTAAAGCACGGTTAAATGTCAAAGCAAAAGGAAGTGGTTTTTTTACAAATTTGAAAATCCATGGAAACCATGGAAACTTTCATGAAGCGAAAGGAGAAAAAGAAAGTGAGAATGGAATGAATAATGAGAAGGGAAAAATATGAAAATTGTTTTTATGTAATGGTGGAATTACCAAATTACCTTATTTACCTTAAGTACATGTCCCCTCTCATGTAACGACACATCACCTACCTTGCCTCCTCACATTATTTTCGAAAATGACTTTGTCCCCCTTCATTTTCCTTTCTCCAATATATGATAAATGCTATATGTAGTTTGTGTTTCCTTACATTACTTAAGAATCTTATATTTTAAGTTTTAAAAAAACAAATATGATTATATGTCACATAATGCCTATATACTAACTTAAGTATACACACGCACACACATACTTACTGTGACGCCCCACCTCTATGCTCACGCTAGCCAAGGACACTACGGATAAATGCCGTCAACTAGCGCGAAGAATAAGGCTGTTGAGGAGCGACCACCCGTGCAATTGCCTTGTGCGAGTACCGATATGTCAGATAGTAAACCATGCATTTCGTTTCAAGAGGAAATCCGACATACCGATGCAAACTCAAAGCTACCACATGGTGGCTAAGTGGACCTCGGAAACAAATATAGAAATAAGCATAACATAAATCAGTCACAGATGTTCATATCTCAAAGGCGGAAACAGATATGAATATAACACATAAAAGTGTACATTAGAGTTGTAACGACCCTGGATTTTGGTCCTATTATTTTAATAAATATTTAATCTAATTAAATAAGAAAATGAACTTATCATTTTAAAATGAATATGTATATACAGGTATCTTCATACAAGACCAAAGTATAAATCAATACCTGACAACAACATGTGTGTATAAACTATTTGGACTAGAATTAATAAAGAAAATGTTTACATACAAAATAAAGCTTCATATACAAGCAAAATTCCTAACTGCAAAGTGTACTTTTATATACAAAATCTATATACTCAGCAAAACATAATTATATTATGTAAACATATGAAGAAACCAAAGCATTTAATTTCCATCATCTCAGCCTAATAGTGGTCTTTTCAAATATTTATGAAAACCGTTCATACCAAAGTCAAGCCTACCTGCTAAGTATATACCTTTATATAAATATCTATACACAGCAAACATTTTTATAAGTATGCAAACCAATCAAGAAGCAAGGCATTAAATGCCAATCTCTCAGCCAACATTTTGTCTAGTCAAAAAAATTTAGCAAATCCTTTCATTTGCAGTAAAAGAAAATCTGCTCAATGCAAAACAAAATAAAGAAACTATTTGTCCAGATACAACCTTCCCCTATTTCAACTGTTGTCTTTTATCTATATATGTGTATTCATCTTGTATTTGATTTGTTCAGTAAACTATAGAAAGGAAAAAAGAGAACCAGGGAAAACTAAAGCAATTTAATAAAATGTATGTAAAGTATAAAAGCAAAGTAAAGTAAAAGAAATAAGTAGCATTCAGATAACAAAGACTAAAAGTAAACTAGACAAGTAAATATGTATGTAACCTGTAAGTAGTAGGCAAGGCAAGAAGTAAAAGAAAATATCTATGTACGAAATAAGACAAGGAATCATATACATGAATACAAGTTGTACATGAGAAAGCAAAAATATGTACAAGCTTGTGAAACAAGCCAATGCCAATTAATGCAAGCGCAAAGATATCATTTCAGCCTCCAAACTCAAGCAAAAATCTCCGACCAAGCATAAAATAATCTTACATCAATATCATATTTCAACTTATACACTTCAGCCTGGATATTGTTTTGTATATCATCCCTTCTTATCTCATTTCGTTCAAAAGGGCAACTAGCATACTAGGAAATAAAATAAAATAAAAAACTTTAAATCCTACAACTGAGGCTCAGATTTATAACTCAAGTTAAAACTCAACTTAGATCAAACAAGTAGAAAGATCAAAATCAAGAGGTCTGGAAACAATCAGGACTGTGTTCTTCTCAAAACCCAAAAGAAGTAATCTCTGTTCCAAACAAATTTACAGGTGAGTAAACAAACTACACCTGTTTGAATCTGTTGCATGAGAAAATATAGGGTATGAGTTTATGCTTTGTAATGTATATTTATATGCGACCTCTGTATATATACATGACATATGAGTGCACACCTGAAACAAGAAGTTTGCTCTGTTCTTGTTTTATTTTTCAGGTTTCAAACTTTTCAAAAATCATGACTTCATCCTCTAATACCTTTTAGAAAGTGTTGTTCAAACAAAAGCTACTTTAAATTGTAAGATCCAAGTTTTAAAACATATTTAAGTAAAATTAGTTGTGTATTTCCAGAAGGTAAGAAAATGCAGTGATATATGTAAAACATGATAAACACAAATCTCAGGATTCTCTGATTTATGTTTATAATCTAAATCGTCATCGAAAACTAAGTTTTTTAAGGGATCAATCACGATTTCTAGTTTGGTTTCGAGGGAGATATTCGTGGTTGATCAGGAATTGGATTTTTAAGGCTTTTTCGGTGATCAGAGGGTTTGGGAGGTCGGGGTCTCTGTTGAAGGTGGCGGGGAGGTTGGCGATTGATGGAAAAATACTGGGAGTATGGAAGGCACTGGAGGGTCTGCATTGGTCGCCATGGAGATTTGTTGGGTTTTTCAATGAAAGAGAAGGTGTTCGATGGATTGGGGAAGGTGTTTGAGGAAATGTAATGAAGAGGAGGATGCAGTTTGAAATGCAGTGAAAGAAGTTTGGCAAGAATTCACAAGAAATGATTGATATTTATGAAATGATGATGATGCAAAAGAATGAATTTGAAGCCAGAACTTGAAGAAAAAAAACATATAAGGTTTTGCAATCTGATGATGTATTTGAAGTGGACACAAACAGATACATATATCATGTACAAGAACAAGATTGAACATGCAAATTGAATGACAGTTTAATAAGATTTAAACAAGAACTGGATACAAGATCAACTAATTAGGCACCAGATCAAATTGCAGAAATTAAATGGACACAGAACATTAAATCTACTGGAATCAAAGCAAGAACAAGCATCAATAGGGAAATCAAGAAGCTTATTAACTAGAACTGATAATAGAGAAAACAAAAGATCAAGAAGAACTAAAAAAAGAATATGCAGGCAAATTAAATTGAACAGGAAAATGCAGAAGTTTAAACTAAGTGAAGATATGAACTAAACTAGAAATTATGATCTAATTAACAAGAATTAACTAAGTAACCAAATTCAAAGAAGAAAGGAATTTTTCTTACAATTTGCAAAGAACTGGAAATGAAAAATGAAAGTATATTGCTTCAGATTTTCTTCTGTCAAATGACCAATACATGTACTCCTATATACACAATTCATGCATAAGCATGCTTGACTCAACCAGGTGCTTGACACAACCAGGCCCAGGCTAACCCAGTACAATCCACACTCACGTTCCTACAAACCCTTACAACATTTATCAATGCAAACTAAATAAGCACATAGCAAAACAGGCCCAATATTTGCTTGTATCAGGTGTGCACGTGCACAGTGTACACCATTGATACGCTCTGACACCTACCTGACAGCCTCCTTCACCTTCTCAGATGATCCCATGACCAACTCCGATGAACTTGGCCAGAATTCCAAATTATCCCCATTTTTTGAAAGCAGGTTGCATTCTCTCTTCTCCAAAACCATGGCAACCAATTCATGGTCGTTACATCTCCCTTCCCCTTCAAGAACGACCTTGTCCTCAAGGTCGAGAGATAGCAAAGGAGGTGGCCATGGTGGTTTATACGGTTTATATGGGTTCTCATTGAAAATGACAGCTTTAAATGCAAAGAATGTTCCCTTGCCTTCCTCAATATAAATTGTGTTAGCGACCTCAATGAGCAACAAAATTCACTTAAACCCGTAATGGAATCACTTGATTTCATCATAGTTATATCATCAATCTTAAGAATAGGCCTTGATGGTTGAAGAAACATACCACATGAATTACTTGGATGTGTATTCTTACCTACTTCCTTGGTTGTATTCAGTTTGAAACATTCATCATTTACAGAGATAAACAAAGCAACTTC
Organism: Allium fistulosum; assembly: GCA_030737815.1. NCBI lineage: Eukaryota > Viridiplantae > Streptophyta > Magnoliopsida > Asparagales > Amaryllidaceae > Allium > Allium fistulosum. Next base: position 680,879,435 of record CM060905.1, on the reverse strand, counting down.
TAATTGTTTTTCTTCATCCACACCTTTCAATTCATATTCAAAATTATCAATACTCTCCAAAATAGTTGCTTCTCCAAGTACCATCTCAAGTGATTCTTTTGAATCTGAAACTATTTCTCCATGCTTGCATGAAGCTTGACATGAAGATGTGGCTTTAGTGTCTTCTTTTGATTGACATGGAACACTAAATACTTCAGTTTTTTTCTCCACTGTTTCAAGTTCAGATAGCACTAAACACTCTTGGGCTGTTTGAATAATAGCAGGTAGGCAAGAAGCAACAGAGGGCGAGTCATTCTTATCAATCTGATCTTCAGAAATTTGGGGAATTTGTGAATCATATTCGCATAGGTTTGATGACAAGAATCCATTCATATTTTCAATCAACGGTTTGTGTACATCTTAAGAATCTAACCCTTGGTTATTATCACAAGAGAAATCAGCATGTGCACATTTAGTTGCAGTAATACAAGAATTATTGAATAGTTCACCCAAGATCACAGCGAAGAACCCAAATTCATTGATACATGAATCATAACCGGTAGGATATTGTTTTGTCAACTCGATGCAAATATCCCAAATTCTGTAAGAAAGACCAGTAATCCCTTTTTTCTCAAACTTTGAAAGAGATGTTGTTAATAGGCTGCTTTAAAGGGTAGTGATAGTATCACCAATCTTTTTGTTGATAGATTTGATCATCATGATTATGGTGCTTAACTCCATTGATTCCAGGATCTTGATTGAATGCTCCAATTCAAATATTATCCATGATGGTGATTCAAAATCTTGGGTTTGAGGGATGTTAAGGGTATTGTTAGCAGCAGTTTTTGGGCTTAAGAAATGGTTTCTTGAATTGATATGTGGGGCTGCTGGGATAGTAGTTAATGAATTTACAGTATAGGGAGTAGGGAAGAGGAGTTCTTGATTTTGAACAGGAGGATTTTGATAGGTTCTTGAGGCAGTAGCATAGGTTATTGCAGCTGGTTGGTGATCATTTGGGATAGGAATTGTTGCCTGTAGAGTGTGAGGGTTAGGCAGGAGTGGTTCTTGAAGGTGTACAGGGATTTTTGGTGGAGGGTATGGTGCTGGTTGAGAAAATATTGGCATTTGCATAAGGTAGGGATTTGATAGATGAGGATCTTGATATGGGTAGCCGATTTCTTGTTTCCTTGCCCACGCTGGATCTTGATATGGTGGAAAGATTTGGGAACAAGTGCTGGCGAAGTAAGGATCTGACTGGTTGTCAAAGGTTGCCCCAGTCATCAGCTCTGATACCAATTTGGAAGGCACTGGAGGGTCTGCATTGGTCGCCATGGAGATTTGTTAGGTTTTTCAATGAAAGAGAAGGTGTTTGATGGATTGGGGAAGGTGTTTGAGGAAATGTAATGAAGAGGATGATGCAGTTTGAAATGCAGTGAAAGAAGTTTGGCAAGAATTCACAAGAAATGATTGATATTTATGAAATGATGATGATGCAAAAGAATGAATTTGAAGCCAGAACTTGAAGAAAAAAACAGATAAGGTTTTGCAATCTGATGATGTATTTGAAGTGGACACAAACAGATACATATATCATGTACAAGAACAAGACTGAACATGCAAATTGAATGACAGTTTAATAAGATTTAAACAAGAACTGGATACAAGATCAACTAATTAGGCACCAGATCAAATTTCAGAAATTAAATGGACACAGAACATTAAATCTACTGGAATCAAAGCAAGAACAAGCATCAATAGGGAAATCAAGAAGCTTATTAACTAGAGCTGATAATAGAGAAAACAAAAGATCAAGAAGAACTGAAAAAAGAATATGCAGGCAAATTAAATTGAACAGGAAAATGCAGAAGTTTAAACTAAGTGAAGATATAAACTAAACTAGAAATTCTGATCTAATTAACAAGAATTAACTAAGTAACCAAATTCAAAGAAGAAAGGAATTTTTCTTACAATTTGCAAAGAACTGGAAATGAAAAATGAAAATATATTGCTTCAGATTTTCTTCTGTCAAATGACCAATACATGTACTCTTATATACACAATTCATGCATAAGCATGCTTGACTCAACCAGGTGCTTGACTCAACCAGGCCCAGGCTAACCCAGTACAATCCACACTCACGTTCCTACAAACCCTTACAACATTTATCAATGCAAACTAAATAAGCACATAGCAAAACAGGCCCAATATTTGCTTGTATCAGGTGTGCACGTGCACAGTGTACACCATTGATACGCTCTGACACCTGCCTGACAGCCTCCTTCACCTTCTCAGATGATCCCATGACCAACTCCGATGAACTTGGCCAGAATTCCAAATTATCCCCATTTTTTGAAAGCAGGTTGCATTCTCTCTTCTCCAAAACCATGGCAACCAATTCATGGTCGTTACAGAGTATTTATCGAAGGTCGTGGAGGCGGGTCGACGTGAAAGTAGGGTTTTCGTGTTATTTGGTAGCGTCGATGTTTAGGGGTTTGTACGGCGATGATGGTCCACCGAGTTCAATCGCATAGGGGGGAATGGATTCAGTGGCTCGAGAGGCGTCTGTAGTCACAACAGTTTGGGTGAAGGAGGCGTGATTCGTCGGTGGCAGGTGGATTCGCTGATCATGTTCACTTCCAGGTGGTTCGTGATGTCGATTTTTGAGATTCGCTTGATTCTGTGGTTTCGCTTCATCGTGGTGATAGGCGAGGTCGATGATGAGTTGCCGAAGACCAGGAAGTGGAACGGCGGCAAGAATTCCGACCGTACATGTGCACAGTGTCATCGTGTGCACCTGGTATTTTGATGGATTTTGGAATAAAGATGTCGGGCCGAAGTTCTCGTGTTTGCTTCGTGATCAACTCGAAGTTGCGAGGGTGTGAAGCCAGTTCTGGGGTGCATTGAGTTTACTCGAGTGATGTCTCAAGTAGGCCTCGGGAAATTTGTGGGTTGGGCTTGGAAGCATTTTGTTTCCAGTTTTGACAAGTCCAGATTTTAAAACTAAAATGATTCCAAGATTTTTAAAGGGCAAAGCCGATTTGAGTAAAGTTTAACCTATTATTTTGTGTGTAAATGTTCAGACTAGAAAGCAATGCTTAAAACAAATATCAGTTTAAAGTGGAATTTTAAAGTTTAAACTTTGTTTAAGATAGTTTTGATTTATTAAATATTACATTAAGTAAAATTGGTAACTAACCCATAAATGTTTCAAATGTATTCAGATGGTTGAAAGGAATTGTGAATGTATCTCACTTAACAGTTAAAGGACGATGGTTTTTTCATTTTTTTAAAAATCAAATTCAAGCTTTAAGTTTAATTTAATGTAAATGGGAGGCCAGAGTTTAATGTAATAAATGTTATCTTAATTTAAATCAAGTGATTCACAAAAGTAATTAAAGTATAATGACTTAGTTAATTAAAAATGATTAATTTAAATAATTGAATTTAAATAAATTAATGTCCCTTGAAATTAATTAAGTGTAATTAGTTAAATTCATGAATTAATAATTAGGTGTTATAAATTAATACATAATGGATGGTTAATTAAAAAGGGGACAAGGATAGACTGACTATTAATCAAGGTGGATAATTAAAGGATAATTAATTTATTTGTAATTAATTAATGATTAAGGAAAGGTAATCTAAGTGATAAAGAATTAGTAATTAATTTAATGGGTAAATTGATTTTTTTGAAATGAACCATCTTGCCTATAATGATGAATGATGATTTAATGCCTTAAACTGATCGATATCTTTGATAGGAATGTTCTGTGTTATGACTGGATGGACAATGATAATGGAGTTTTCTATCGATAATGAATTTGCTGTGTAAAAGTGATGTCTTGTATTTAAGATCTAATTTACTTGAATTACTTGGATTAAGATGGCATTATATTCGTAGGGACCGGGGTCGGGTATCAGTAATACCCGAAACCACTTCGATCTGTAACTTAAAATGATTCTTTATATATAGATATGTGAAGTCAGTTAGGCTGGAATGGAATAATTGAAGGATACTGGACCATTGAATCTAAGTAAAGATACTTAGGAATTGTTTGTGGGATAAATTAATGGCTTTTCCATGGAAGAACTTGTAATAGATTACGAGTCACCCGGGTTTTAAATAAATTATATGTTTGGGTATCTCTTGTTAGATGCGTTTACTCACGCTGGTTTCCAGCCTGACCCGGGTGTTACTTTGATGTAATGCTCGGGTCAGACCGAGTATTACAGATTTTCAGGTAAGGACGTTCTGGAGCTCAGGGGGCGAGCTGGATGGTAGGACGTATGGAGTGTTCCGCTGTGACTATTATTTCTGTTTATCTGAGATATATTTGATTTGTATATGCTCAGTGTTGTGTATGAGAGTAACTCTGATGTATTATAAATGTAAATTGACAGATATAGTATTCTTTGTAAACTGTTATTATTTGATATTATATTTTAATCCGCTGCGAATTGTGAGATTCTGTGTTTTGTTCCCTGTTTCTTCTTCTATCTCTTTCTTCTTTTCATGACTATCTGGAATTTTCCGGATCGAAAATTCTGGGTCGTTACAGTTGGTATCAGAGCGAAGGTTAAGCGAAACCTTGGCTCTGGTGGGTCTACTCATTTAGGATAAGGGTCAATAGTACCCTAGAATGAGTAGAGTGTATATGTATATATGAGAGCGTACTTGTTATTTTCTTATATAAAGATTTTAAATGATTTTATAAGAATGTATTTTGATATATATAAAGCAATATTCCCTACTAATAAATGTTAAGGTAATTGGTTGTTAAAAAAATTATTGGAATTAAATAAGATAATGGGAATTAAGTGGTAATAGTAATACAACCAAATTGAAATTGAATGAAGATGAATTTGAAATGGATCCAAACCGAAATTAAAATCCTGAATTTGTAGAAATGTTTCTAGAATAAAAATAATAATAAACTGGTTTCCAGATATGATAATCCTGGTTATTATCATAAAAGATTGTTGTGTTTAATAATAAGATGTGTTAAGGATATAAACTTAGATGAGTATAACTTGTAAATTAGAACGGATTTAAATTGTGAAGTTTAAACCTAAATTTAGAAACATTTGAGTTGTTTCGAAGTGTTAAAAGAAAAGAATAAATAATATTATCCAGAATATACTTGAATGTGATCTTATTTTAAAATAAGAGGTTGTTTGAAAACTTAAAAAGAGATCTGTCTTAAATTAAAATCAAAGGTGGTTTAAATTTTAAAGTATAGCCAGGTGGGCTAAGGAATAAATATGTATATATGGATACAAAAATGGGTTGAAATAAACTCTAAATGTTGAGTTTTAAATTTGGAATGTGATGTGAAACCAAAAGTGAAGCAAGTTTTAAACTTAAGTGGGAAGGTTATTAATCTGATGTTTAAAGTTTGAATGGGAATTCAAATTGTGTAAATTGACTGGATTATGTAAATTAAATTTAACTTTGGCGAAGTCAAATAAGTTAACAAGCAACCTGAATTAGAAATTTCAAGATGAATTTGAAATTTAATTTGTGAAGTTAAATGGTTAATTTGAATTGGGAGTTTGTGTGATCTCAAAATGGGTTTGAGATATAGAAATTGGAAATGGATGTTTGTTTAAAAATAAATTGGATGATGTCATCCTATTGTTATTAATAACCTTTAAATGGTGAATTGGATTTGTTTAAATGAATGAAAAAAATGAATTGTGATAATGTATCCATTATTGTGATAAAAAGGGAAATTAAACTTTAATTTAAAAATTAAGGATGTGGAATTATTTTGAACATAAAATTAGGTAATAAATTGGATTTTTAAGAAAGAGAAAAAAATGTTTTGAACTCTTATTTGAACTTTGAAATAAGTTAAGTAAAGATAATTTAAAATGGAATTTTGAGAATTGAACTCAGAAATTAAATTGTTTAAAAATTGGAATTATTGGTTTGAAAATAAATGTAATTTGGATTAAGGGAATAAATCAACATTTGAAAATTTAACTCGAATTTATATAATTCGAGAAGGTTTAAAATTGAGGTTTAAATTGAATTAGTTCAAAATGGAATTTGATTTGAATTGTGGATAATTCAACTTGAATTGGGACTGAATCAATTTAAGGGGAAATTAATTAAAATGGAGATTGGGAAGTTGAACAGTTTGACTCTGGACTATTTTCAAAATAAATTGTTTTAATATAAAGTTATTTTTCTAAACTATTTACTATACAACTTTTCTTTTAAAACCTAAAACTATCTTAAACTTGTGTTACAATTACTTTTGGAACTATTTAACTATTTTACAACTGTTTTATAAACTAATTACTATTTTTATAGCTACTTTATAACTAGTTACCATTTTACAACTAATATGTAATTATTTTAATATTTTTACACTATTTTACAATTAGTTAACTGTTTTACAGCTATTTTACGAACTAAAAATTATTTTTCAACTACTTATTCATTTTAAAATTTTCCAAGCTATTTTCAAAATTTAATTGGACTGAGTTCGAACTGTTTATGATTGAATATCCATTTGGGATAAGGATTAAAGTGATAATCCAATGGAATTGAAACAATTGTGATTATGTGGATAGAAATTAAAGGAAATGTGAATAGAAAGAGAAATTGATTTAGTTAATAATCAATGAAGATGAATACGTAGGATGTGCGTATATTATTCTATTCGCATAATGGTTTGATCCAGATTCGAGCACAGAATTTCAAGATAGTATTATCGATCCGAGTTGGGATTTTTCGCTCGATTTTCGACGGCGAACCTGGATATGGATTTTTGATTGGTTCTGGATATTCTCTATCATAGTTGTGACTATGCAAGGAGGATGACGGTTTCTGATCAAGAAACCAGATCTGTGTCCGCACTAGGAAGTCGGGTGGACAATACTAGTTCGGAAGTGAAATTGTGTGATCGAGTAAGCGATCGGATTGATATTGCGTACGGATGATATGTGTACATCGTACGGGTTTGAATAAAATCGATATTGAAATTTGTGGATAAGAACTGTAAATGATTTCTGAAATTGAAAGTATATTTTGTGAAATATATGATGAAGTAAAGTGAAAATTTGATATTTCTATAATAAAAATTTCCTTTATGGAAGCAAGTTATATGGTAAATGACTTTATAAAAGAGTAAATCAAATTTGAATATTTAATTTGGACTAAATAAAGTTGTATATCTTTGTTAAATAAGATAAAACTTCCCTTGTTGAATCGATTGCCAGAAGAAAAGATTTTTGAAAATATTTGAAGTATAAAATTTATACAAATAAGAATTGATTCAAATGTTTTTCCAAGATTTTTATATATATAAAAAGGATTTTGTGAAAATGATTTTGAGGAAAGATTTTTGGAACCTGCGGATTTGAAAAGGCTTTTGATTTTGTGGAAAATCAAATTTTAAATTTGGAAAAGCCTACTTTGAGAATTATCGATTTTGGGAATCGATTTTGAGAAAGGAGCTTTATATGAGATTCATACTTGGTGTATGATTTGGAAAATACTATATGTGTATAGTGTAAAGTGTTTTGAGATTGGCTCTGGGGAAAAAGGCGCTCCCTTGGAATGAACTTCTCAGGAGTGCCACTAGGTGGTACTGCCTTGAGCCTCTAAGGGGGATGTTCTAAAGTTGATCCTGTGAGGAGTCCGGACAAACTAGTTCCTGAGGATTATTGGGTAGCGAAAGTCGAGGGCGCTGATGCCTACAGGGGCATTTGGGTTATGCTGTGACGACAGTGTAATTCGATGTCGCTGCGATCTACTGTGTGGACCATAGCGAAAATCGTGTGGAGGATGAGTGCCAACAGTCTACACTTGATTTTGCCGGGATGGCAACACAACATCGGTAGACTGCGGTCTATGGTCAAGTGGAGGAGTTTCATTCTTTTGGCAGCGAAATTCGGTGGCGCTGATGCCTACAGTTATATGGGTCTTTGCTGTGATAGCAACGTATAGCCCGGGTATAACTGCGATCTGTAGCGGGTTCCATGGCGTAATCGAGTGGCGCGGAGACCTACAGTTATCTATGGATTTTGCCGGGACGGCAACGTAACCATCGGGTTAACTGCGACCATGGATGGGGGTGATGATTTCCAGAGCAATTTCACCAAAGATATTTTCTCTACTTTCAAAAATATTTTCAATAAATTATTTTCCAAGTATTTTCACTGGATGTTGAAAATGGGTTTACCAAGTACTTGTAGATTTTTCAGTCCTACGCCTGATCAACGTATGACCGAATTTCTATAAGAACAAGGATGGACTTGTTGAAACATCGAGTTATAAAAGTATTTTTATAAAAACTATTTCAGAAATATTATATAGATTTTTTAAGTAGTTTAAAAATGATCAAAGAGAACTTATATGATTTTAAGCATTTTAATAAGTCTGGCTTCGTTTCTTTTCGGGGACGAAAAGATTCAAATGGGGAAGGAATGTAACGACCCTGGATTTTGGTCCTATTATTTTAATAAATATTTAATCTAATTAAATAAGAAAATGAACTTATCATTTTAAAATGAATATGTATATACAGGTATCTTCATACAAGACCAAAGTATAAATCAATACCTGACAACAACATGTGTGTATAAACTATTTGGACTAGAATTAATAAAGAAAATGTTTACATACAAAATAAAGCTTCATATACAAGCAAAATTCCTAACTGCAAAGTGTACTTTTATATACAAAATCTATATACTCAGCAAAACATAATTATATTATGTAAACATATGAAGAAACCAAAGCATTTAATTTCCATCATCTCAGCCTAATATTGGTCTTTTCAAATATTTATGAAAACTGTTCATACCAAAGTTAAGCCTACCTGCTAAGTATATACCTTTATATAAATATCTATACACAGCAAACATTTTTATAAGTATGCAAACCAATCAAGAAGCAAGGCATTAAATGCCAATCTCTCAGCCAACATTTTGTCTAGTCAAAAAAATTTAGCAAATCCTTTCATTTGCAGTAAAAGAAAATCTGGTCAATGCAAAACAAAATAAAGAAACTATTTGTCCAGATACAACCTTCCCCTATTTCAACTGTTGTCTTTTATCTATATATGTGTATTCATCTTGTATTTGATTTGTTCAGTAAACTATAGAAAGGAAAAAAGAAAACAAGGGAAAACTAAAGCAATTTAATAAAATGTATGTAAAGTATAAAAGAAAAGTAAAGTAAAAGAAATAAGTAGCATTCAGATAACAAAGACTAAAAGTAAACTAGACAAGTAAATATGTATGTAACCTGTAAGTAGTAGGCAAGGCAAGAAGTAAAAGAAAACATCTATGTACGAAATAAGACAAGGAATCATATACATGAATACAAGTTGTACATGAGAAAGCAAAAATATGTACAAGTTTGTGAAACAAGCCAATGCCAATTAATGCAAGCACAAAGATATCATTTCAGCCTCCAAACTCAAGCAAAAATCTCCGACCAAGCATAAAAAAAATCTTACATCAATATCATATTTCAACTTATACACTTCAGCCTGGATATTGTTTTGTATATCATCCCTTCTTATCTCATTTCGTTCAAAAGGGCAACTAGCATACTAGGAAATAAAATAAAATAAAAAAACTTTAAATCCTACAACTGAGGCTCAGATTTATAACTCAAGTTAAAACTCAACTTAGATCAAACAAGTAGAAAGATCAAAATCAAGAGGTCTGGAAACAATCAGGACTGTGTTCTTCTCAAAACCCAAAAGAAGTGATCTCTGTTCCAAACAAATTTACAGGTGAGTAAACAAACTACACCTGTTTGAATCTGTTGCATGAGAAAATATAGGGTATGAGTTTATGCTTTGTAATGTATATTTATATGCGACCTCTGTATATATACATGACATATGAGTGCACACCTGAAACAAGAAGTTTGCTCTGTTCTTGTTTTATTTTTCAGGTTTCAAACTTTTCAAAAATCATGACTTCATCCTCTAATACCTTTTAGAAAGTGTTGTTCAAACAAAAGCTACTTTAAATTGTAAGATCCAAGTTTTAAAACATATTTAAGTAAAATTAGTTGTGTATTTCCAGAAAGTAAGAAAATGCAGTGATATATGTAAAACATGATAAACTCAAATCTCGGGATTCTCTGATTTATGTTTATAATCTGAATCGTCATCGGAAACTAAGATTTTTAAGGGATCAATCACGATTTCTAGTTTGGTTTTGAGGGAGATATTCGTGGTTGATCGGGAATTGGATTTTTAAGGCTTTTTCGGTGATCAGAGGGTTTGGGAGGTCGGGGTCTCTGTTGAAGGTGGCGGGGAGGTTGGCGATTGATGGAAAAATACTGGGAGTATGGAAGGCACTGGAGGGTCTGCATTGGTCGCCATGGAGATTTTTTGGGTTTTTCAATGAAAGAGAAGGTGTTCGATGGATTGGGGAAGGTGTTTGAGGAAATGTAATGAAGAGGAGGATGCAGTTTGAAATGCAGTGAAAGAAGTTTGGCAAGAATTCACAAGAAATGATTGATATTTATGAAATGATGATGATGCAAAAGAATGAATTTGAAGCCAGAACTTGAAGAAAAAAAACATATAAGGTTTTGCAATCTGATGATGTATTTGAAGTGGACACAAACAGATACATATATCATGTACAAGAACAAGATTGAACATGCAAATTGAATGACAGTTTAATAAGATTTAAACAAGAACTGGATACAAGATCAACTAATTAGGCACCAGATCAAATTGCAGAAATTAAATGGACACAGAACATTAAATCTACTGGAATCAAAGCAAGAACAAGCATCAATAGGGAAATCAAGAAGCTTATTAACTAGAACTGATAATAGAGAAAACAAAAGATCAAGAACTGAAAAAAGAATATGTAGGCAAATTAAATTGAACAGGAAAATGCAGAAGTTTAAACTAAGTGAAGATATGAACTAAACTAGAAATTATGATCTAATTAACAAGAATTAACTAAGTAACCAAATTCAAAGAAGAAAGGAATTTTTCTTACAATTTGCAAAGAACTGGAAATGAAAAATGAAAGTATATTGCTTCAGATTTTCTTCTGTCAAATGACCAATACATGTACTCTTATATACACAATTCATGCATAAGCATGCTTGACTCAACCAGGTGCTTGACTCAACCAGGCCCAGGCTAACCCAGTACAATCCACACTCACGTTCCTACAAACCCTTACAACATTTATCAATGCAAACTAAATAAGCACATAGCAAAACAGGCCCAATATTTGCTTGTATCAGGTGTGCACGTGCACAGTGTACACCATTGATACGCTCTGACACCTGCCTGACAGCCTCCTTCACCTTCTCAGATGATCCCATGACCAACTCCGATGAACTTGGCCAGAATTCCAAATTATCCCCATATTTTGAAAGCAGGTTGCATTCTCTCTTCTCCAAAACCATGGCAACCAATTCATGGTCGTTACATCTCCCTTCCCCTTCAAGAACGACCTTGTCCTCAAGGTCGAGAGATAGCAAAGGAGGTGGCCATGGTGGTTTATACGGTTTATATGGGTTCTCATTGAAAATGACAGCTTTAAATGCAAAGAATGTTCCCTTGCCTTCCTCAATATAAATTGTGTTAGCGACCTCAATGAGCAAACAAAATTCACTTAAACCCGTAATGGAATCACTTGATTTCATCATAGTTATATCATCAATCTTAAGAATAGGCCTTGATGGTTGAAGAAACATACCACATGAATTACTTGGATGTGTATTCTTACCTACTTCCTTGGTTGTATTCAGTTTGAAACATTCATCATTTACAGAGATAAACAAAGCAACTTCTAATTGTTTTTCTTCATCCACACCTTTCAATTCATATTCAAAATTATCAATACTCTCCAAAATAGTTGCTTCTCCAAGTACCATCTCAAGTGATTCTTTTGAATCTGAAACTATTTCTCCATGCTTGCATGAAGCTTGACATGAAGATGTGGCTTTAGTGTCTTCTTTTGATTGACATGGAACACTAAATACTTCAGTTTTTTTCTCCATTGTTTCAGGTTCAGATAGCACTAAACACTCTTGGGCTATTTGAATAATAGCAGGTAGGCAAGAAGCAACAGAGGGTGAGTCATTCTTATCAATCTGATCTTCAGAAATTTGGGGAATTTGTGAATCATGTTCGCATAGGTTTGATGACAAGAATCCATTCATATTTTCAATCAACGGTTTGTGTACATCTAAAGAATCTAACCCTTGGTTATTATCACAAGAGAAATCAGCATGTGCACATTTAGTTGCAGTAATACAAGAATTATTGAATAGTTCACCCAAGATCACAGCGAAGAACCCAAATTCATTGATACATGAATCATAACCGGTAGGATATTGTTTTGTCAACTCGATGCAAATATCCCAAATTCTGTAAGAAAGACCAGTAATCCCATTTTTCTCAAACTTTGAAAGAGATGTTGTTAATAGGCTGCTTTGAAGGGTAGTGATAGTATCACCAATCTTTTTGTTGATAGATTTGATCATCATGATAATGGTGCTTAACTCCATTGATTCCAGGATCTTGATTGAATGCTCCAATTCAAATATTATCCATGATGGTGATTCAAAATCTTGGGTTTGAGGGATGTTAAGGGTATTGTTAGCAGCAGTTTTTGGGCTTAAGAAATGGTTTCTTGAATTGATATGTGGGGCTGCTGGGATAGTAGTTGATGAATTTACAGTATAGGGAGTAGGGAAGAGGAGTTCTTGATTTTGAACAGGAGGATTTTGATAGGTTCTTGAGGCAGTAGCATAGGTTATTGCAGCTGGTTGGTGATCATTTGGGATAGGAATTGTTGCTTGTAGAGTGTGAGGGTTAGGCAGGAGTGGTTCTTGAAGGTGTACAGGGATTTTTGGTGGAGGGTATGGTGCTGGTTGAGAAAATATTGGCATTTGCATAAGGTAGGGATTTGATAGATGAGGATCTTGATATGGGTAGCCGATTTCTTGTTGCCTTGCCCACGCTGGATCTTGATATGGTGGAAAGATTTGGGAACAAGTGCTGGCGAAGTAAGGATCTGACTGGTTGTCAAAGGTTGCCCCAGTCATCAGCTCTAATACCAATTTGGAAGGCACTGGAGGGTCTGCATTGGTCGCCATGGAGATTTGTTGGGTTTTTCAATGAAAGAGAAGGTGTTCGATGGATTGGGGAAGGTGTTTGAGGAAATGTAATGAAGAGGAGGATGCAGTTTGAAATGCAGTGAAAGAAGTTTGGCAAGAATTCACAAGAAATGATTGATATTTATGAAATGATGATGATGCAAAAGAATGAATTTGAAGCCAGAACTTGAAGAAAAAAACAGATAAGGTTTTGCAATCTGATGATGTATTTGAAGTGGACACAAACAAATACATATATCATGTACAAGAACAAGATTGAACATGCAAATTGAATGACAGTTTAATAAGATTTAAACAAGAACTGGATACAAGATCAACTAATTAGGCACCAGATCAAATTGCAGAAATTAAATGGACACAGAACATTAAATCTACTGGAATCAAAGCAAGAACAAGCATCAATAGGGAAATCAAGAAGCTTATTAACTAGAACTGATAATAGAGAAAACAAAAGATCAAGAAGAACTGAAAAAAGAATATGCAGGCAAATTAAATTGAACAGGAAAATGCAGAAGTTTAAACTAAGTGAAGATATAAACTAAACTAGAAATTCTGATCTAATTAACAAGAATTAACTAAGTAACCAAATTCAAAGAAGAAAGGAATTTTTCTTACAATTTGCAAAGAACTGGAAATGAAAAATGAAAGTATATTGCTTCAGATTTTCTTCTGTCAAATGACCAATACATGTACTCTTATATACACAATTCATGCATAAGCATGCTTGACTCAACCAGGTGCTTGATTCAACCAGGCCCAGGCTAACCCAGTACAATCCACACTCACGTTCCTACAAACCCTTACAACATTTATCAATGCTGTAACGACCCAGAATTTTAAACAATTTAAAAATGAAAATTTTAATTAATTTTAAATATTTGAAAGATGGTTTGACTTGAATTTCAAATTATCAGAATGAATTTGGCGATTAAATTTTAGAATTTAATCTATTGAATGTTGAATAAAAATTTAAATCTTCAGTTTTGAGCTGAAGAAAAATATTTCAAAGGCTTGAAAAATTCATATTGATAATACTGAAGATAACAGAAGCTTCAGAATTGAGTTTGAAAACGATTTGTTCAATTTTGAAATTTAATCGTTCGAATTGATATTGGAAAATAGCCGTCCGAGGCGCAGTCTCGGAATTTGACAAAACCAGTTCCATTGGGTCCGTAATATTGAATTATTGTCGGATTTCAAATTTCGTAGCATTCGGATTCATTGTGTGATCGTACGAGATTAAAACGCCTGGACAATAATTAATCGATTTAATTTAGATATAAAATTTATACACAAATCAACAGACACCCTAGTATCTGATTGCGTCGACCTATTCCCTGAAACATCACGTACTCTTGTCTCCTCCCATTTCTATTACAAATCACGCAACTTCATTTCAAAGCAGATAAAATTTTAATACAAAGAAAAAATGGCGTTCTTAAATCTTCGTTCTAAATCAAGGCATGCCGAGCCTTTTCCCTTCATCTCGTTCTACCTCATTCACAAAAATATGGCACTGTCTTCCAATTTGAAAAATAAAATAAAAACAAACGAACAATTCCTTTCGTTCGAAATCAATCTGGCCCTCCCCAATAAAAAAAAGAAAAAAAGAAAAAAAAAGAAAAAAAAAAGTAATGAAAAAAAAAGGCGGCCGAGCTTAAAGGAGATCAAGGCAAGCTTGGTGGCTTAGGGATCGCGAATTCGATTGGGGGGGCGCGAGTTCAAACGTGGGTTTCGATCACGATGATAAGGGGTTTCGCGATGACTGGAGGCGTTCACGGTGGAGCTCGCGACTAGGGTTTCGATTTTCTTTTTTTCCTGGGAGACTCGAAGCAAAGGCGGCAGCACTGGGGAGTTTTGCTCGATGGAAGCAAGGCCGATGTCGAAGAGTGGGCGAGCGCGATGGTAGCTCGACTGTAAGGGTAGTTGGAGACATCGAGGTCGCGGTGAATTTTAGTGATGGCGACCCTCGTGAAGTTCGATGGTGACGGCAACATCGAGCAGTGAGGTATATCTGCAGTTATCAATTTATTCTTCATTTTTCAATTTAAATATATTACAGTAAAGAAATTTCTTTGTTTAAAATTTGACGGCGAGATTTGTAAGAATGTACAGAAATTTATACAGTAAAAGGAATTTTGAATGTTAAGTGGTTATATAAAATAAAAATCAAAACCAATATAGTTTATTTTTTTTGTATACGCAAGGAAAAATATAATTTTTACAGTAAAAATAAAATAAAATAAAATCTTAGTTAAATAAGTTTATTTCAAAAGGAAATCAGTTAAAATTTAAAATTAATTGTTTAAAATGAAATCACCGATGAATTGAAATTATCAAATGAAAATTTATTATTCGATTTAATTCGAATATTAATAGATTGTATAAATTATTTATACAAGGTTAAAGTCGAGAAAACAAAAGAAGGATTGGATTGCAAAATAAAAAGCTAAGGTGAGATTTTTCTCACTCAAAAGAAATTTGATATTGCAGTTATTTATTGATTGATTTGATTGCTATTGGATGTGATATTAGCTATAGTAGGATATATCTATATATATAGCAATATATACATATTGGCATATGTATATATTGGATTGATTGATTTCCCGCCTCGTATAGCGGATGAGACCCTATTGCGCCGTTAGTAAGCGGATGATTTTTATTAAACCCATATACCACGATATTCCACCTCGAAGTGGAATGGGTATTGTGCTAACGTCTGTGGATGCAGGGAAACAGGTAGGAGGGATCCAACTAGATTCCTCACCAGTATTTATTTATTGACAGATATTGATGTAAATTCTGTTATCATATTGATATATGATGTTTGTTGTCGTGATTGATTATTCGGTGCGTTGCATCATCGGATTCAATTTTTAAAGTTTAAAAATAACGACTTCTACTTTAAAAGGAATTTCAAAGTGATTTTTTAAAGTAGACGTTTTATTGAATTTTTGTATTGATTTGTAAACGTTCAAATTTTAAAGTTACAAAAATTTATAGATTTGTGAAATATAACCGAAAAGTGATTTTTGGAATAAATAGTTGATTGATTTATGAAATGGTTTAAATTGAGATTTTTGAATTTCTGTAAACGGTTTATATAAAAGATTTATGAAATTGATATCTACAAAATTAAGAATGTTGAAGTTATAAAACGAGTTTTATAAGTGTTAAAAATGAAATATTTATAGAATTCGTAATTGAATGAAATTTATAGATTTATAAATTGTGAAGTTATAAAATGGATGAAACTGTAGAATAAAGGATTTATAAGAAATTAACTTATAAATTGGATTTTTGCCTTTAAATGGAATATTGATCGAATTTGTTAACAAAGGAGATTTATAAATCAAAGTTGTTATGAAATATAAAGGTGGATTTATAAACGTTGTTTTATAAATTCGAAAATCAATCAAATTTGATGAATTTAATATAGAAGGCTATTAAGGGAATTTTATCCACGATTTTGGATAGTGGATAATTTTTGAAATAAATGTGTAGAAAAGATTGAAATGTGGTTAGTGAAGTACATTCACGATTTTGGACAGTGAATATATTGTTAAGTAAGATGGATATTGTTTTGGGAAAGTGACATTAAAAAATGAAGTTAATTGTTTTAAACGATGTTTTAAAATGTGGTAAATATCGAAATCATAGATTTCAACATTCATTGTTGAAATAGACGTTTTCGAGGAAATAAGGAAATGGTGGACTATAACACAGTTGTTATAGTAAATGATTTCCGAAAGGAAGTGTTTTTATATAGTATTCGGATTTATCTATCTATCTTAAAATCCGAATTCCTATACTAGTGGTTTTGAGTCGTCGTAACGATGTTTTACGTAACATTCGTTTTGACTCAAATAGATGTTGTTATAGTAAATGATTTCCTTAAAGAATGAAATATATACTTAATTTCGATTTAAGTATATCGAATATTTTCAAATGTTGAAAATAAATAGATTTGTGAATTACTTATTTTTAAATAAGTATGGAATTGCTTTTCCAATATGAAATGAACGTTTTTGAGAATTTATCTTTGTAAAGATAAATTGAAAGTGAATATTGACATCGATTCGAAAATCGTATATCAGTAGATATTTTGAAATATAAACTCACTATGGAATTTATAAAGGAAATGGAAACTGTTTAGAAAAATAAACGTTGATTTATTTTTGAAGTGTGGAAATTATATATCTAGTAAAGATATTTTAGAAAATAAATAATTTGGGAAAATTATTTGGAATTTGATGATGTTGCGCATCTTTATTGATAGTTAAATAACCGGCTATCAATAATTACCTTGAATGGATATTTGTTGTGAATTGCATGAATTTGAATGCCACACTTATTTTTGAATAAGCGCTCACTATTCGGGTTAGCCGGGAAAGGACCATGGGGTCGTATAACCCATTCCGAATATGTGATACGTCGTTATGAATCGCATTTGATGACCGGTGTTGAAGACCGGATATTTTTGAAAACGGAAGGATTACCGTCGAGTTACTCTACATCGGTTGATCTCCGATTTAGAGGTTTTATTACCCTTAGTGACGGGAAGTCCGGACGTGATTGGAAATTATCCGGATGTGCAAGGGCTTCGTGAGAAGTGCCTTCGGTTCTGTTCGATCCCGGAACAGACTTGTATGGATTGTATGTCTGACATTACACTTTGAGATATAAAGCTGATTTCTTTCAAATACATATCTGTTGGTGGCGGAGAATTTATTCTCTTAGCTTAACACCCTTCTCTGAGACATACGAGCTCAGAGGTTATGTAGTTGAAGTTATCAGCGATATATTCGCAATTTGGTAATGTGGCATGCCGAGTGTTGCTGTGTGATGATCAGTGTTTGATCATTTGTGATATGATCATTTGTTTGATCATTTATCTTTGTGATCATAGGTTGATCATCTGTTGACCCAAAGCGTGGCTTTTTGAAAAAGCGTAGCTTTGTGGACGAAACTTCGTCAGGGCCTCAACAACCCGGAAATGGTCGAAACAGGAATGTTGCGGCAAGGTTATGAGGGTCGCGCCCTTTAGGGTATGTCATTTCCTTCTGGAAAGAGGTGGTATCATGGTATGGAGCCCAGATACTTACTCATGTGGATACACTTTCTTTATGATGTGTGATGTTGGTTACCGAGCGCTCGGATAAAGGTCCCAAAGGACCGGGTGATGACATATTCGTGAGTTACCTGTTACAGGGGTAACCCGGCCTTGTTTGGCAGAGAGCAGTTTGTCTCTCGGGACGTCCAGCCAGAGGCGATCCTATTCGGCAGGAGGAAAGGAAGTTCCTTAGCCTGACCATTTGTTGGAAATCCATCTTCCAAATACGAACTTTGTACAGTTTTAGTTGTAGAACCTGCCATCTACTTATGGTGGCGCCCCACTGTTTGGATGGTAGCTATAGTAGGCATAGTTCGGAATGTCTATGCTGGCTAAGATTTATATTCTACTTTCGAAAATGTTTTCTACACTAGACATTAATAATAATAATCAATGATTGGCGTAGTAAGCATCTTTGACTATCATAAGAAGAAATCTCCTCCAATTTTGCGTTTGCATTGTGTGTGTGGCGGGAGGTCTTATGGTAGTTTCATTTTCCAAAAGCATTGCGTATCTGGTTTATTTTCTTTGTGAAAAAAATACTGTTTTACGATCTCACACCAGTCACCATGACTGACTCGGAGTTTACTGTTCCCTTCTAAACTCTGGGTGCCCACCAATTTCCACACGGGCAGTCTAGAGTTAGGTTATCAGGATATTCTGGATATTCTAGAGCTTTGGAGATAAGCTGGATGATGAGACGTAGTATTTGTATCTGATAGTATTTATTCCGCTGTGTATTCTGTATGAGGACAAGTTTTTATAACTGTCCATTGTTGTATATTGACTCTGATTGATGTATGTATAAACTGATATAGTTCTTTGTTTTAAAAGACTAGTGATTATCTATTATATTTTGTTCCGCTGCGATATGTGAGATTCTGATATTGTTTCTGTTCTGATGTTGTTCTGTTGTTCTTCTTTTCTTTTTCTTCTATCTTTTCTTCTACCTCTTCTTTTAAAACCCTAAGAATTCGGTTTTCCGGCATTCGTTTGCTCGGCAGTTGATACAGTGGACGTATCGATGTCGATTTTCGGAAGTCGAAGAATCGGGTCCTTACAGCGTGGTATCAAAGCATATGGTTAAGCGACAACCCTGCTCTGTTGGGTGTTACTCATTAGAGATAGAGTCAGCAGTACTCTAGAATGATTGTGAGTGTAATAATAGATATGAGCGCGTATTTGTTATTGAATATGAAATTGTTTTGTATTGCGTTGACTTATCGGTTGATTGTTTATAAATTCTGGTCGGTGCAGTCTAGCTAACTGTAATCGATAGGGATTTCTAAACTCTAAACAAGATAAATCGACACAGTATTGTTTTAAATAGGGTGAATGAAATAATTTTGCCCAAAACTATTTTTGTATAGAAAAGAAATGTTTTTCTATGAATTATCATAGTATATGGATGTTTGGTTGTTATAAAATAATAACATTGAAATATTATCATTGTTATATGAAATGGAATGATAAATTTAAATAATATCCAAAGATTGAAGATAAATTCAATTAACAAATGAAATTTATAAATGCGAGTTGAAGCATAAGGAAATGAAACCATATACAAATGAAATTTAAGAATGTAAATTATAATTGTGACTTATAATTTGAAACGGAATTCCAGAGAAGTTTTTGGAAATGTTTTGAAAAGAATTTGAAAATTTTGGAGATTTGGAAAGTTTAAATCCTAATTGGAGTTGGAAATGAATTTCGAAGGTTTGAAAAGTATTTTAGAGAGATGAAAGCTCTAAACTCTTTTCGGTCGCTGGAAAATAACTTCGGTAATGACTGCAGCCTTATCGATGTTCATTTTCGGGTTTCCAAAAGAGGAATTGCTGCCAAATTGTTTTAAATTTGTTAGTAAACGAAATTCGAAATGAATTGAACATGGAAATTGAAATTTAAAATGAATAAGTGAATGTACTAATTGAATTAGTGAATGGAATAGACTTGAAATGGTTTGAATGAAATTTGTTTGGTTAATAAAATAAACCGAAAGAAAAATATGAAATGCAAATTAAATTGAATGGAATCAATTGCAAATGAAGTGAACTAAAGATAATTGATAAATTCAATATTCAGAATAGAAGATAAATTGAATCCAAATCGAATTAAACGTTGAAATTGAATTCAAATGAAAATTGAAATGTGAAATTGAATGATAAAGAATATGTAACTTCAATAGTGAAGTAAAGATGTATAAAAGTAAGTATCAAAATTTTTGTAATAAAATGTGCAAAATGTTTGAATATGTAACTAGATATTATGGCTAGTAGGATATACAGATGTATAAAGGAATTGGAAATTTTGATTTTGAAGATAATTTGAATTGCTCGACAAAAGGTAAGTATTTGAATTTCAATATGAGATTTGCTGATTTCTTGTCTAGCCGCTTGGCTTTTTCTTTTCTTTTTGAAATTGAGAGTCCGTAGGGACGTTTTGTAGTCGTACCGTATTAGCCGCGCAAAGGAGACGCTGGCGAAATTTTTCGAAAATTTAGAGTGTTAGAAAATTTTTGAGAAAATTTTGAAAGTTTGAAATTTGAATTTGAATTTAAATTTGAATTTTGAAGTAAACAATGTTGTTTGAAACCTATAATTGAAATTGGAAATTTAGCTGAATTGATAATGAATCTTTAGTAGAAAGATTTGTTTTGAAAAATTGATAAAACTATTGGATTGTGAAAAATAGTAGACGAGTTAAGGACCTTTTTTCCTAACTTGTAATTTCGGGACGAAATTCTTTTAAGGAGGGAAGTTTGTAACGACCCAGAATTTTAAACAATTTAAAAATGAAAATTTTAAATAATTTTAAATATTTGAAAGATGGTTTGACTTGAATTTCAAATTATCAGAATGAATTTAGCGATTAAATTTTAGAATTTAATCTATTGAATGTTGAATAAAAATTTAAATCTTCAGTTTTGAGCTGAAGAAAAATATTTCAAAGGCTTGAAAAATTCATATTGATAATACTAAAGATAACAGAAGCTTCAGAATTGAGTTTGAAAACGATTTGTTCAATTTTGAAATTTAATCGTTCGAATTGATATTGGAAAATAGCCGTCCGAGGCGCAGTCTCGGAATTTGACAAAACCAGTTCCATTGGGTCTGTAATATTGAATTATTGTCGGATTTCAAATTTCGTAGCATTCGGATTCATTGTGTGATCGTACGAGATTAAAACGCCTGGACAATAATTAATCGATTTAATTTAAATATAAAATTTATACACAAATCAACAGACACCCTAGTATCTGATTGCGTCGACCTATTCCCTGAAACATCGTGTACTCTTGTCTCCTCCCATTTCTATTACAAATCACGCAACTTCATTTCAAAGCAGATAAAATTTTAAAACAGAGAAAAAATGGCGTTCTTAAATCTTCGTTCTAAATCAAGGCATGCCGAGCCTTTTCCCTTCATCACGTTCTACCTCATTCACAAAAATATGGCACTGTCTTCCAATTTGAAAAATAAAATAAAAACAAACGAACAATTCCTTTCATTCGAAATCAATCTGGCCCTCCCCAATAAAAAAAAAGAAAAAAAGAAAAAAAAGAAAAAAAAAGGAATGAAAAAAAATGGCGGCCGAGCTTAAAGGAGATCGAGGCAAGCTTGGTGGCTTAGGGATCGCGAATTCGATTGGGGGGGCGCGAGTTCAAACGTGGGTTTCGATCACGATGATAAGGGGTTTCGCGATGACTGGAGGCGTTCACGGTGGAGCTCGCGACTAGGGTTTCGATTTTCTTTTTTTCCTGGGAGACTCGAAGCAAAGGCGACAGCACTGGGGAGTTTTGCTCGATGGAAGCAAGGCCGATGTCGAAGAGTGGGCGAGCGCGATGGTAGCTCGACTGTAAGGGTAGTTGGAGACATCGAGGTCGCGGCGAATTTTGGTGATGGCGACCCGCGTGAAGTTCGATGGTGACGGCAACATCGAGCAGTGAGGTATATCTGCAGTTATCAATTTATTCTTCATTTTTCAATTTAAATATATTACAGTAAAGAAATTTCTTTGTTTAAAATTTGACGGCGAGATTTGTAAGAATGTATAGAAATTTATACAGTAAAAGGAATTTTGAATGTTAAGTGGTTATATAAAATAAAAATCAAAACCAATATAGTTTATTTTTTTTGTATACGCAAGGAAAAATATAATTTTTACAGTAAAAATAAAATAAAATAAAATCTTAGTTAAATAAGTTTATTTCAAAAGGAAATCAGTTAAAATTTAAAATTAATTGTTTAAAACGAAATCACCGATGAATTGAAATTATCAAATGAAAATTTATTATTCGATTTAATTCGAATATTAATAGATTGTATAAATTATTTATACAAGGTTAAAGTCGAGAAAACAAAAGAAGGATTGGATTGGATTGCAAAATAAAAAGCTAAGGTGAGATTTTTCTCACTTAAAAGAAATTTGATATTGCAGTTATTTATTGATTGATTTGATTGCTATTGGATGTGATATTAGCTATAGTAGGATATATCTATATATATATAGCAATATATACATATTGGCATATGTATATATTGGATTGATTGATTTCCCGCCTCGTATAGCGGATGAGACCCTATTGCGCCGTTAGTAAGCGGATGATTTTTATAAAACCCATATACCGCGATATTCCACCTCGAAGTGGAATGGGTATTGTGCTAACGTCTGTGGATGCAGGGAAACAGGTTGGAGGGATCCAACTGGATTCCTCACCAGTATTTATTTATTGACAGATATTGATGTAAATTCTGTTACCATATTGATATATGATGTTTGTTGTTGTGATTGATTATTCGGTGCGTTGCATCATCGGATTCAATTTTTGAAGTTTAAAAATAACGACTTCTACTTTAAAAGGAATTTCAAAGTGATTTTTGAAAGTAGACGTTTTATTGAATTTTTGTATTGATTTGTAAACGTTCAAATTTTAAAGTTACAAAAATTTATAGATTTGTGAAATATAACCGAAAAGTGATTTTTGGAATAAATAGTTGATTGATTTATGAAATGGTTTAAATTGAGATTTTTGAATTTCTGTAAACGGTTTATAAAAGATTTATGAAATTGATATCTACAAAATTAAGAATGTTGAAGTTATAAAACGAGTTTTATAAGTGTTAGAAATGAAATATTTATGGAATTCGTAATTGAATGAAATTTATAGATTTATAAATTGTGAAGTTATAAAATGGATGAAACTATAGAATAAAGGATTTATAAGAAATTAACTTATAAATTGGATTTTTGCCTTTAAATGGAATATTGATCGAATTTGTTAACAAAGGAGATTTATAAATCAAAGTTGTTATGAAATATAAAGGTGGATTTATAAACGTTGTTTTATAAATTCGAAAATCAATCAAATTTGATGAATTTAATATAGAAGGCTATTAAGGGAATTTTATCCACGATTTTGGATAGTGGATAATTCTTGAAATAAATGTGTAGAAAAGATTGAAATGTGGTTAGTGAAGTACATTCACGATTTTGGACAGTGAATATATTGTTAAGTAAGATGGATATTGTTTTGGGAAAGTGACATTAAAAAATGAAGTTAATTGTTTTAAACGATGTTTTAAAATGTGGTAAATATCGAAATCATAGATTTCAACATTCATTGTTGAAATAGACGTTTTCGAGGAAATAAGGAAATGGTGGACTATAACACAGTTGTTATAGTAAATGATTTCCGAAAGGAAGTGTTTTTATATAGTATTGGGATTTATCTATCTATCTTAAAATCTGAATTCCTATACTAGTGGTTTTGAGTCGTCGTAACGATGTTTTACGTAACATTCGTTTTGACTCAAATAGATGTTGTTATAGTAAATGATTTCCTTAAAGAATGAAATATATACTTAATTTCGATTTAAGTATATCGAATATTTTCAAATGTTGAAAATAAATAGATTTGTGAATTACTTATTTTTAAATAAGTATGGAATTGCTTTTCCAATATGAAATGAACGTTTTTGAGAATTTATCTTTGTAAAGATAAATTGAAAGTGAATATTGACATCGATTCGAAAATCGTATATCAGTAGATATTTTGAAATATAAACTCACTATGGAATTTATAAAGGAAATGGAAACTGTTTAGAAAAATAAACGTTGATTTATTTTTGAAGTGTGGAAATTATATATGTAGTAAAGATATTTTGGAAAATAAATAATTTGGGAAAATTATTTGGAATCTAATGATGTTGCGCATCTTTATTGATAGTTAAATAACCGGCTATCAATAATTACCTTGAATGGATATTTGTTTTGAATTGCATGAATTTGAATGCCACACTTATTTTTTAATAAGCGCTCACTATTCGGGTTAGCCGGGAAAGGACCATGGGGTCGTATAACCCATTCCGAATATGTGATACGTCGTTATGAATCGCATTTGATGACCGGTGTTGAAGACCGGATATTTTTGAAAACGGAAGGATTACCGTCGAGTTACTCTACATCGGTTGATCTCCGATTTAGAGGTTTTATTACCCTTAGTGACGGGAAGTCCGGACGTGATTGGAAATTATCCGGATGTGCAAGGGCTTCGTGAGAAGTGCCTTCAGTTCTGTTCGATCCCGGAACAGACTTGTATGGATTGTATGTCTGACATTACACTTTGAGATATAAAGCTGATTTCTTTCAAATACATATCTGTTGGTGGCGGAGAATTTATTCTCTTAGCTTAACACCCTTCTCTGAGATGTACGAGCTTAGAGGTTATGTAGTTGAAGTTATCAGCGATATATTCGCAATTTGGTAATGTGGCATGCTGAGTGTTGCTGTGTGATGATCAGTGTTTGATCATTTGTGATATGATCATTTGTTTGATCATTTATGTTTGTGATCATAGGTTGATCATCTGTTGACCCAAAGCATGGCTTTTTGAAAAAGCGTGATGTCGATACAAACCCAGGTGGTTCGTGATGTCGATTTTTGAGATTCGCTTGATTCTGTGGTTTCGCTTCATCGTGGTGATAGGCGAGGTCGATGATGAGTTGCCGAAGACCAGGAAGTGGAACGGCGGCAAGAATTCTGACCGTACATGTGCACAGTGTCATCGTGTGCACCTAGTATTTTGATGGATTTTGGAATAAAGATGTCAGGCCGAAGTTCTCGTGTTTGCTTCATGATCAACTCGAAGTTGCGAGGGTGTGAAGCCAGTTCTGGGGTGCATTGAGTTTACTCGAGTGCTATCTTAAGTAGGCCTCGGGAAATTTGTGGGTTGGGCTTGGAAGCATTTTGTTTCCAGTTTTGACAAGTCCAGATTTTAAAACTAAAACGATTCCAAGATTTTTAAAGGGCAAAGCCGATTTGAGTAAAGTTTAACCTATTATTTTGTGTGTAAATGTTCAGACTAGAAAGCAATGCTTAAAACAAATATCAGTTTAAAGTGGAATTTTAAAGTTTAAACTTTGTTTAAGATAGTTTTGATTTATTAAATATTACATTAAGTAAAATTGGTAACTAACCCATAAATGTTTCAAATGTATTCAGATGGTTGAAAGGAATTGTGAATGTATCTCACTTAACAGTTAAAGGACAATGGTTTTTTCATTTTTTTAAAAATCAAATTCAAGCTTTAAGTTTAATTTAATGTAAATGGGAGGCCAGAGTTTAATGTAATAAATGTTATCTTAATTTAAATCAAGTGATTCACAAAAGTAATTAAAGTATAATGACTTAAATAATTAAAAATGATTAATTTAAATAATTGAATTTAAATAAATTAATGTCCCTTGAAATTAATTAAGTGTATTTAGTTAAATTCATGAATTAATAATTAGGTGTTATAAATTAATACATAATGGATGGTTAATTAAAAAGGGGACAAGGATAGACTGACTATTAATCAAGGTGGATAATTAAAGGATAATTAATTTATTTGTAATTAATTAATGATTAAGGAAAGGTAATCTAAGTGATAAAGAATTAGTAATTAATTTAATGGGTAAATTGATTTTTTTGAAATGAACCATCTTGCCTATAATGATGAATGATGATTTAATGCCTTAAACTGATCGATATCTTTGATAGGAATGTTCTATGTTATGACTGGATGGACAATGATAATGGGGTTTTCTATCGATAATGAATTTGCTATGTAAAAGTGATGTCTTGTATTTAAGATCTAATTCACTTGAATTACTTGGATTAAGATGGCATTATATTCGTAGGGACCGGGGTCGGGTATCAGTAATACCCGAAACCACTTCGATCTGTAACTTAAAATGATTCTTTATATATAGATATGTGAAGTCAGTTAGGCTGGAATGGAATAATTGAAGGATACTGGACCATTGAATCTAAGTAAAGATACTTAGGAATTGTTTATGGGATAAATTAATGGCTTTTCCATGGAAGAACTTGTAATAGATTACGAGTCACCCGGGTTTTAAATAAATTATATGTTTGGGTATCTCTTGTTAGATGCGTTTACTCACGCTGGTTTCCAACCTGACCCGGGTGTTACTTTGATGTAATGCTCGGGTCAGACCGAGTATTACAGATTTTCAGGTAAGGACGTTCTGGAGCTCAGGGGGCGAGCTGGATGGCAGGACGTATGGAGTGTTCCTCTGTGACTATTATTTCTGTTTATCTGAGATATATTTGATTTGTATATGCTCAGTGTTGTGTATGAGAGTAACTCTGATGTATTATAAATGTAAATTGACAGATATAGTATTCTTTGTAAACTGTTATTATTTGATATTATATTTTAATCCGCTGCGAATTGTGAGATTCTTTGTTTTGTTCCCTGTTTCTTCTTCTATCTCTTTCTTCTTTTCATGACTATCTGGAATTTTCCGGATCGAAAATTCTGGGTCGTTACAAGAGTAGTGGTCAAACAAGATCCACAATATCACAAAAGAATAGTTACAAGTACTAGACAGAAGAATAAGTATACATCAAGGAGTCTATATCTCAAATGTATATCAACAAAAACTACAAATGTAATGTAGTTAGACAAAAGTCAGAAGGTGATCCCAGATAAGGAGTCAAGCAGAAGCACCTGTAACATCTCGGTCTGACCTGAGTATTATTTAATAAGAAAATAATAAACGGATCAGTCTAGCTATAAATATCAGATAAAGGAATGAGATATAAGCAGAGATACAATAAGAGCGTATGATAACGATATTGTCACACTAGAACAAATATGATATAAACAACGACAAAATCATACAACATCTCATAAATCTCAAAGCACCAAAAAGAATATCATATTCTTTATTTTATTCACCAAACTACAAATATTGACAAACATACTAATGCCAATTGAAAAAGTTGGTGAAACACAAATTCTAGAAGTCATCAATTAGAAATTCTAAAATCACGAAAGGGGGAGGCCTATTATAAACGGGAGCATGAAAACTTACCAACACATGTATCACAAATGGAACGCTATTCCATGGTCGCTAACCATAAATTTTGAGCCGAAGCTCCATAAATGGTCCGAAGACCACGGGTCGCTACCCCGCCAAATTGAACCGAAGTTCCACAAAACGGGGTTTAGTCTCCCTCGCAGACAAATAGACATCGCACATCGCTAGTCTAAATCATAAAATGATCTTCATCGATCAATGAAAAAGTGTGAATTACACTAAGCCAGTAAATATAAGAGTTTAGCTTCATATCCCATAACCACTAGCTTAACTTAAATATTTACGAACAAATTGTAGATTTCCACTCAAAAATTGTCATAGGATTTTCAATCGAACAAGTCCATAAATTAACAGCCGAAGTAAACGCAAGCGTTTCATACCACTTGTTTTGCTAAGCCGTTTAATTAGATTTTCTCATACGAATGAGGTAAAGGTTTGTATATACTAATAGATTAGAAAACGGTTTTATAAACGAGCTTTGTATTAAACATAGAGTTGAAATCATTTTAGTAAAAGAGTTTGAATATTTATTACTAGTATAGAAACCTTTGTAAATTAAAGTGACAAGTCATAGAAATGATTGTAGAAACAATCAACCATCAAAAATTCACATACGGAGACGTGAATCAAATCCAGATAAATTCGATACCGAATCCATCAAAATGGATAACCACCAAAATCCCGAATACGAAGTCATCAGAGAAGATAATAAATGATAACGACAAATCGAAAATCACGAATCGATAAAAATTGGAAATCAAAACAAAATAATCAGTTTTTTTGAGGCAATAACATACTCCAGACGTCTGCAGTATATACTCAGACGTCTGCAGTAAGGTTCAGGAAATTCGCTGAAACAAACTCCAGACGTCTGAGCTTTACTGCAGACGTCTGGTGATGAATTCTGGTTCAGTCTAGCCCCCTTTGGGGCAAGTTCGATACACGATGGAAGCGACGAATTGAGCAACTTCGACTGAGGATTTACGCCACTTGACAACCCAGCCTTGTATGGCCCTCCGAAACGCTCCACTAACGTGTTCAAACATCAAAGGTTGGATCTTTAGAAAATTGGATTCCAAAAACCAAAAATTTAACAATTCACCAATTCAATCCAAATTAAAAGCAAATGAACATGAATTAGTGTTAGGAATTCATACCCAACAACAACAATATCTATAGAAATAATAGATGTGAGTTCAAAAACTCACCTTTAAACCCAAAAATGAAGAAGGAGAAGCTTGAATGCAAAGGAAGATCAACTTCTCTTCAACCACAACACAAGAAGCTAGAATCTAAGCTCAAAAGAAGAACATTTTCTAAGTTAGGTTTAGGAAATTTCTGAAATTAAAGAGAGATTGAGTTGGAGAAGAAGACGGGGATACTTACCAAAGCTTCTCTTTGAATTCGGAGCAAGAATTTTTATTTGCTAAAGAAACTAGGGTTTAGGATTTTAATTTCCCATCTCCACCACCATTTTTGCTAAAGCTTAAGTTGTAGGAAATATTATGAAGTAAGGAAGAGGAGTGGAGTGGAGTTGGGTTGATATGTTGGGTAAATGGGTTGAAACCCAAACCCAAAACCCTAAGTGAAAAGGTCGAAATTCTAGATAGCTCCAAACATATCAATGTTTATACTTAAAAAAGTTGCAAACGCCATTTTGGACTCAATAGAAGTGGTCTCGAGTCCCAATTCGACTATTTGCAAAAAGTAGCTTTTCGGACTTTAATCCGATTAACGATCCTACATTTAAATAAAATATTTAAATATACAATCGTAAAATATGCGGGTTGTTACAGACTCCCCTCCTTAAAGAAATTGCGTCCTCGCAATCTCCAAGAAATAAATAGGAAGTAACAACAACAAAAGCATATCAATACAAAAAGAAGAAATTTGAAATAAAAAGTTCACCTTAAGGAGCACGAGAGAGCAAATTCGGATGTGTTCGCTCGATGAATTCTCTGGATTCCCAAGAGCAATCCTTAGGATTTGAGGACCACTGAACTTTCACAAGAGGAACATCTTTATTTCGGAGGCGTTTAATCTCCGTAGCAATGATACGGATAGGTTGTTGCTCATAAGTCAAATTAGGCGAAACTTCAATTTCTTCAATAACACCGGGCTCAAGAATTGAATCGGAATCCCGAAGGCATTTCCGTAGTTGAGAAACGTGGAATACATCATGAGTAGCAGAAAATTGAGCCGGTAATGAAAGGCGATAAGCCACGGAACCAATGCGTTCGGTGATGGGAAATGGGCCAATATATCGAGGTGCTAATTTTCCCGATCGACTGAAACGCACAACACCCTTCATAGGTGAAACACGAACAAACACAGAATCTCCCACAGAAAATTCTAATTTCCTTCTTCAATTATCGGCATAGGATTTTTGTCTACTTTGAGCTTCTTTAATCCTATGTCGAATAAGGTCGATCTTTTCTGTGGCATCACGAATAAAATCTAGACCTAAAACCAGCTTCAAGCCAACACGAAGGAGATCGGCATGGCCTTCCGTATAGTGCCTCAAAAGGTGCCATACCAATACTAGATTGGAAGCTATTATTATAGGAAAATTCAACAAGAGAAATATGATCTTCCCAACTTCCTCCAAAATCAAGAACACATGCACGAAGAAGATCTAAGAGTTTGATTCACACGCTCGGTTTGTCCATCGGACTGAGGATGATAAGCGGTGCTAAAATTAAGCTTCGTTCCTAAAGCTTTTTGAAGACCTTTCCAAAAACCACTAGTAAATAATGGATCCCGATCGCTAACAATAGAAGTTGGAACTCCATGCAATTTAACAATTTCCTTGACAAAGAGTTTAGCCAAAATAGGTACGGTCCGATTGGACCGAACGGGAATAAAGTAGGAGGATTTTGTAAGTCTATCTACTATCACCCATAGGCTATCATGGTCTGAACGAGAACGGGGAAGACCTTCTATAGAATCCATGGAAATTTGATCCCACTTCCATATAGGAATTTCCAATGGTTGTAATAACTCACCGGGCCTTTGATGTTCGGCCTTAACAAGTTGGCAAGTCATGCAACGCTTAACAAAGTTAGCAATATCGGATTTCATTCCCTCCCAGTAATAAAGTCGCTTCATATCCGCGTACATTTTACTACTACCGGGATGGATGGAAAATTTAGAACGATGAGAATCTTCTAAAATATCTTTACGAAGATCAATAATATTTGACATAATAAGTCTACCAAATTTTCGAATACCGCCACGAGCATCAATATCAAAGTCTTTCAAACCTTCAATATCAATTTTGTCCCTACAGCTTTGGCTAAGAAGAACCGATTCGGGATTTTTCTTTTGAGCGTCAAGAATGCGGTCTAAAAGAGAAGGATGAGCCTCAAGGCTACATAAAACAAGAGATGAATATGAATTGGATTCACGATCTCGAATCTCATAAGTGGACAAAGTCTCGAGATCATTTTACTCGGATATCATCATAGAAACAACCGCTTGTTGCTTACGACTAAGGGCATCGGCAACAAGATTTCCTTTTTTGGGAGTATAAAGAATACCAAGATCATACGATTCAAGGAACTCGAGCCAACGTTGTTGACGCAAATTAAGTTCCTTTTGAGAAAATAAATACTTCAATGATTTATGATCGGTGTAGAGAACAAATTTCTCCCCCAAAAGATAATGATGCCAAATTCTAAGGGCAAAAACAATAGCCGCGAGCTCCAAACCATGAGTGGCATATCTAGTCTCGGCAGGCTTTAATTGTCTAGAAGCATAAGCGATAACACATTCCCTTTGCATAAGAACGGTTCCCAAACCAACACTACTCGCATCAGTATAAACAATAAAATCTTGGTTCCAATCGGGAATCACAAGAATAGGAGCATCGAAAAGGAGTTCTTTTAATTTTTGAAATAAAGCTTCACATTTGTCGGACCAAATGTATTTAACTCCCTTCTTTGTCAAACTAGTAAGAGGTACGGAAATCTTAGAAAAGTCTTTTATGAACCGACGGTAATAGCCCGCCAATCTGAGAAAGCTACGAATTTCCGTCGCACTCTTCGGTCTCTTCCAATTTTGAATCGCTTCAATCTTTGAAGGATCTACGGAAATTTTGGCAGAAATAATATGCCCCAAAAATTTCACACAAGATTGCCAAAAGTGGCATTTAGAAAATTTTGCTTTTAATTGGTTGCTCCTAAGAGTTTCCAACACAATCTGAAGATGATTTTCATGTTCCTCTTCGGTTTTAGAATAAATAAGAATATCATCTATAAAGATGAGAACAAATCGATCAAGGAAGTCTTTAAAAACTCGATTCATAAGGTCGACGAAATAAGCTGGAGCGTTCGTCAAACCAAATGGCATAACAAGCCATTCATAAGATCCATAATGTGTACGGAACGATGTCAAAGGAATGCTATCCTCTGCAATACAGAGCTGATGAAAACCGGTTGCTAAGTCTAACTGTGAAAAGACTTTAGCTCCACTAAGCTGATCGAATAAATCATCAATCCGAGGCAAGGGATATTTATTCTTGATGGTGAGATCATTAAGATTGCGGTAGTCCACGCAAAGCCTAAGTGTACCATCAGATTTCTTCACAAAAATAGCTGAAGCTCCCCATGGAGAGGAACTAGATTGAATAAATTGCTTCGCTTCCAATTCGGATAATTGTTTGCGCATCTCCTCATTTTCTTTATTGGACATATGATAAGGAGGACGAGTAATAGGTAGAGCTCCGGGGATTAGATTAATTCTGAATTCAATTGCTCGCTTAGGTGGTAATCCTAGAACGGGCTCAAATATGTCGGGAAATTCACGAACAATGTGAATGAGAGAAATGACATCTTCCTCATCATCATTATCGTCATCATGAGGATTTAGAGAATACAAGGATGCTTTCGAATTGGAATATGGATCTTTCAGAACAAGAGAAATCTGCTTAACAGATTGAGGATGCCGAAGATATATTGTTCGCTCCGGACATAAGATATGGGCTTCATAACAGTTAAGCCAATCCATTCCCAAAATTATTCCGAAACCAAGGTAACGCATAACATGCAAATCGGCACGGAAAGAGTAATAACATAAAATAATTTCGACATCTTTACACAATAAACTGAGTGTTGCGGATCCGCCGACAGGATTCGCAATTCTCAAAGAAGTCATCAAGCCAATAACATCCAAAGATAAAGCATCAACAAGTTCTTTTGATATAAAAGAGTGAGATGCACCCGTATCAAAAAGAACTCGAATAGGAAAATCACGAAATATAATAATGCCATTAAGGATAGAATGAAAAATACCTTGACCACGAGAAGTGTTAGCAGAAGCTTGTACAACATTTAGCTTGCCCTCCTTCTTGCCTTGAAGTTTGGGACACAAAGATAGAGTATGGCCCGAACTCTTGCAATAGCGGCAGAAAAGAGGCTTCGGGCACTTGTTTGCATAATGGTCCTTAGAACCACAATTGTAACATTCTCCGCGACGAGTGTTAGGAGTATTTGCTACCGATGTTGCTTGCTTTCCCTTCTTGTTGGGATTAGGTTTGAATTTAAAAGGTCTCTTCTTGTTGATATTTTGCTTGACCTCAACATCACTATCTTTATCAGCCTCTTCGAGACGAAGAGCAATATCAACAAGCTGATCAAAAGAAACTTCTAATTTCAGAAGTAATGGCTTTTTGAGGCTCTTGTTCAAGCCATAAACGAATCTCTGGTTTTTCTTCAATGGGGTATTAATATACTCGACCCTATGTTTAGACAAAGATTTGAAAGAAGCGACGTATTCGGTCACGGAAGATTCACCTTGAACAAGGTCAATGAAGCGTCGAGCTAAAGATACTTTCTCAGCTTCCGGTATGAATTTCAACTTGAACCTTTCCCGGAATTGCTCCCAAGTAAGGTCCGCTTCAATAATTTCGGAGATAAGAAGCTCGTACCAGTCTAATGCTCTTTCTTGGAGCATACTAGAAGCCACTTGGACTCGATGAAGATCAATAAGATTCATGCGAGAAAAGATGCGGTCGCTTGTTCGAAGCCAAGCCTGGACTTCTATAACGCTTTCGGAACCTTTAAATGGCTTTCCACCCAAATTGGTGTAATCACTGCACAAGCGTGCAAACCCAGATTTAGGATGAGTGGGCTCAGGAATAGGTCCGACAGCTTGAGCATTTCTCACAAGGTCTAGAAGTTGCTGAGCAGACATGAATACTCCATCCTGAGGAGTAGCACTAGATTGACCGGCGCTGGGACGGCCAGGTCTAACCATTTCTTTTCTTTAAGAAAGAAAGGAAAGAGAAAAAGGTTAATCTCAGAATGAATATCAAACAAATTTGATTGATAATACAAGGAATCACAAAAGAAAATAGGATAGAATGGTACGAAAACTCGAATTAAATCCTATGGCACGATTCCTAAGAAAGACTTAGGACAATGATCCTTGCTAGATTATTCTACATTGTTTCGAAGTTTGGCTCTGATACCATGCTGTGACGCCCCACCTCTATGCTCACGCTAGCCAAGGACACTATGGAGAAATGCCGTCAACTAGCGCGAAGAATAAGGCTGTTGAAGAGCGACCATCCGTGCAATTTCCTTGTGCGAGTACCGATATGTCAGATAGTAAACCATGCATTTCGTTTCAAGAGGAAATCCGACATACCGATGCAAACTCAAAGCTACCACACGGTGGCTAAGTGGACCTCGGAAACAAATATAGAAATAAGCATAACATAAATCAGTCACAGATGTTCATATCTCAAAGGCGGAAACAGATATCACTACGCCATAAATGGCCTACTGCAACACAAAAAAAATGTTGGTTCAGGCCCGAAAAATGTTGCCATAGGTCTATGGCAACACTTTTAGGGTGATGCAATTTTTGCCGTTGCCTTAGACCTCAAAGGCAACATTTTGACTATCTAAGGCAACATAAGTAATATTGTTGCAATAGAACCCTATATGGGTCTATGGCAACACCCATAGGTATCTGTAGCAACATTCCAAAATGTTGCTATAGATATGAACTTTTTGAATTTGTGGGGCCCACAATGTAGAGCATATTTGATTTTTTAATAAAAATAAATATTTATTTAATAAAATGCTATTACACAGAATTTGATATTTAAACAGTAATTTATTTAAATAAATATTTTATTTCAACATTTGAAATAGTACAAATTCCTGACTCCACTATTTTACAATTCAATGATATATAACACTGATATTCACATATACAGATATTCCTCACTACATCACTCAGTTCACTCATTACATATGCAGTTTCAATTTATACATACACCGACACTGACAAATATATGCCGAGCCGAGTGCCGAGCCGAAGGCGAGCCGAGAAGCGGGTCCGGGCGCAGCGCCGGCGGGGGTCCGGGCGCAGCGCCGGCGGGGGTCCGGGGCACCGCCCGATTCATCTGATTTTGGAAGATCGAGCCTTCTTTGAAACGACGTAAAATGATGCACAAATGGTAATTGCAAGCACTACAAAAATAAATGAGGCAACTGTAATAACTGGACCAACAGCCACCTTCAAACCGTCAACAACCCCTGCCGAACACTCACATCACCACAATAAAACTTCTACCAACAATCACCTCTGCCACTCACAACCTGAACATTGTAATCATCAATTCACCATCAAACAGCAGTAATACATGAAAACGTGCACTAGATTATAAAACGGAACTTGGAGCTCCTAAGTTCAACACTATCTCCCTTAACAACAATTTAAAAATAAAACACTAAAAATTATCTATAAGGAGGATGTATATATACAAGTCTGTGAGTATTAACTAGTAACCGACATGAAGAAAATGATATAATGTGAATTATATACACATGATACCTACAAAAATATAACTAGAAAATGATATAAGTTCCAAAGGAGCATTTGCACAAACATATGGGGGGCGTACTACCTTATTGAAATTACCAGTACCATTCCCATGCTTATCCTTAATAATGTCATCATCTTGCAATCTATTACCATTAGCAGATTAATTGTTGCGAGAATGACAGCTACATCTCGAGAGCAGTTCGGGTTTTGGGAGAAATTAAGGCGCTAGAAGGTTTTTCAGGTGAAGTGGTCAAAAGGAGAAAGGTAGAGGGGTTGGTGGCGAGCAGGTCTTCTGTTGGAGGCGAGAGCTGATGGCGACGACAGCGGTGGCAAAAGGGGTTTGAACGGAAAACTTTGTTTGGCTTCGGGTTTTGGTGTCGTGACAGGGCTCTGGTTGGAGCTAGATGGTCGCGATGGGTCAAGGGGTAGCTGGGGGTGAGGGTGACAATTTGGTGGCGGAGGCGAATGAGGAAGCAGAAGAAAAGGAGGGAGACAATTTGGTGGCGGAGGCAAATGGGAGGAGGCGACTGGGAGGAGGCGAATGGGAGGAGACGAATTGAAATGAAAACCAAAAGGGGATCTGAACTAGTTTAGGCGGGAAAACGAAATTTTGGGCCAAATTGCAGTGGTGATCCATTTTAACAACCAGATTAAATGTAGATCGTTGGATCGTATTCACGCGGATTGCTAATTTTATTAATTTTTTAATTTGAATACATCTATTGCAACACTATATAAAAATGTTGCATCGTGTTACACTTGTTTAGCTAGAGCAACACATTTTTATGGCTAAGGTAACACCAAAAATGCAACGTTGCAGTAGGACCAAAATTTTATAGCTGTCGCAACATTTTAGCTGGCAACACCTTGCAAAAGTGTTGCAGAAGGTCATTTATGGCGTAGTGTATGAATATAACACATAAAAGTGTACATTAGAGTAGTGGTCAAACAAGATCCACAATATCACAAAAGAATAGTTACAAGTACTAGACAAAAGAATAAGTATACATTAAGGAGTCTATATCTCAAATGTATATCAACAAAAACTACAAATGTAATGTAGTTAGACAAAAGTCAGAAGGTGATCCCAGATAAGGAGTCAAGCAGAAGCACCTGTAACATTTCGGTCTGACCCGAGTATTATTTAATAAGAAAATAATAAACGGATCAGTCTAGCTATAAATATCAGATAAAGGAATGAGATATAAGCAGAGATAAAATAAGAGCGTATGATAACGATATTATCACACTAGAACAAATATGATATAAACAATGACAAAATCATACAACATCTCATAAATCTCAAAGCACCAAAAAGAATATCATATTCTTTATTTTATTCACCAAACTACAAATATTGACGAACATATTAATGCAAATCGAAAAAGTTGGTGAAATACAAATTCTAGAAGTCATCAATTAGAAATCCAGAAATCACGAAAGGGGGAGGCCTATCATAAATGGGAGCATGAAAACTCACCAACACGTGTATCATAAATGGAATGCTATTCCATGGTCGCTAACCATAAATTTTGAGCCGAAGCTCCATAAACGGTCCGAAGACCACGGGTCGCTACCCCGCCAAATTGAACCGAAGTTCCACAAAACGGGGTTTAGTCTACCTCGCAGACAAATAGACATCGCACATCACTAGTCTAAATCATAAAATGATCTTCATCGATCAATGAAAAAGTGTGAATTACACTAAGCCAGTAAATATAAGAGTTTAGCTTCATGTCCCATAACCACTAGCTTAACTTAAATATTTACGAACAAATTGTAGATTTCCACTCGAAAATTGTCACAGGATTTTCAATCGAACAAGTCCATAAATTAACCGACGAAGTAAACGCAAGCGTTTCATACCACTTGTTTTGCTAAGCCGTTTAATTAGATTTTCTCATACGAATGAGGTAAAGGTTTGTATATACTAATAGATTTGAAAACGGTTTTATAAATGAGCTTTCTATTAAAAATAGAGTTGAAATCATTTTAGTAAAAGAGTTTGAATTTTTACTGCTAGTGTAGAACCTTTGTAAATTAAAGTGACAAGTCACAGAAATGATTGTAGAAACAATCAACCATCAAAAATTCACATACGAAGACGTGAATCAAATCCAGATAAATTCGATATCGAATCCATCAAAATGGATAACCACCAAAATCCCGAATACAAAGTCATCAGAGAAGATAATAAACGATAACGACAAATCCGAAATCACGAATCGATAAAAATTGGAAATCAAAACAAAATAATCAATTTTGTTGAGGCAATAACATACTCCAGACGTCTGCAGTATATACTCAGACGTCTGCAGTAAGGTTCAGGAAATTCGCTGAAACAAACTCCAGACGTCTGAGCTTTACTACAGACGTCTGGTGACGAATTCTGGTTCAGTCTAGCCCCCTTTGGGGCAAGTTTGATACATGACAGAAGCGACGAATTGAGAAACTTCGACTGAGGATTTACGCCACTTGACAACCCAGCCTTGTATGGCCCTCCGAAACGCTCCACTAACGTGTTCAAACATCAAAGGTTGGATCTTTAGCAAATTGGATTCCAAAAACCAAAAATTTAACAATTCACCAATTCAATCCAAAGTAAAAGCAAATGAACATGAATTAGTGTTAGGAATTCATACCCAACAACAACAATATCTATAGAAATAGATGTGAGTTCAAAAACTCACCTTTAAACCCAAAAATGAAGAAGGAGAAGCTTGAATGCAAAGGAAGATCAACTTCTCTTAAACCACAACACAAGAAGCCAGAATCTAAGCACAAAAGAAGAACATTTCCTAAGTTAGGTTTAGGAAATTTCTGAAATTAAAGAGAGATTGAGTTGGAGAAGAAGATGGGGATACTTACCAAAGCTTCTCTTTGAATTTGGAGCAAGAATTTGTATTTGCTAAAGAAACTAGGGTTTAGGAATTAAATTTCCCATCTCCACCACCATTTTTGCTAAAGCTTAAGTTGTAGGAAATATTATGAAGTAAGGAAGAGGAGTGGAGTGGAGTTGGGTTGATATGTTGGGTAAATGGGCTGAAACCCAAACCCAAAACCCTAAGTGAAAAGGTCGAAATTCTAGCTAGCTCCAAACATATCTATGTTTATACTTGAAAAAGTCGCAAACGCTATTTTGGACTCAATGGAAGTGGTCTCGAGTCCCAATTCGACTGTTTGCAAAAAGTAGCTTTTTGGACTTTAATCCGATTAACGATCCTACATTTAAATAAAATATTTAAATATACAATCGTAAAATATGCGGGTTGTTACACTTACACACATTAATACATATGTATCCTACTTATTATAAATGTGTATATCTATACAAAAGTGTTCATAACGTTTTCTATAACTTTTAGCCAATGAAAAGTTGAAAATTTGAAAAACGAATTCTGGTCACATTTTCGGTTTTTCTTCAAACTGTATATTTTTGCAAATAAGTTTGGAAAACTATTTCACCATCATTATTTTTATTTAAAAGAGTTTTTATTTTAATTATAAAATATATTATTTGAATATTTAAAATGAATTAAATATTCGCTAATCAAAGCGGTGAAATTCTGGGTTGTTACAAGTTTGTTGTTTATGTAAACAATTCTCTAGTATTTCATAAATACATGAGAACACCTCAAACAACTGTTTAGTGAACTCAATTTGGATTTGATATTTTATTTG
This sequence comes from Allium fistulosum, assembly GCA_030737815.1. Lineage (NCBI taxonomy): Eukaryota > Viridiplantae > Streptophyta > Magnoliopsida > Asparagales > Amaryllidaceae > Allium > Allium fistulosum. The sequence continues at coordinate 680,840,305 of CM060905.1, read as the reverse complement.
TGTATCAATTAAATAAACAAATCACGGTATCTAGACAACATTACTTGTATGATATTTCCTATTACCAAAGTATAAGGAATCATCTTACATGTTCTGTATTAAACACTTTAGTAAGGTGTCCTTGCATATCGTTTGAGACACTCCCAATATCTTTTATATTTATTGTAAAAGACATCATTTGCAAATCCAACATTAAGTAAAACAACTAAAGCTGATTTAAAAAAAATACATTGTTAACAATTAGCATAATGTTACTCATAGCTTAGAAATGAACACATGCTTCCTTTGCATTTTGATTTACGATCAAACTATTTGATATTTCTATCAAAACACTTGTTAAATTTTGATGCATTTTTGAATGATACTTTTGTATCTGTTCTCGGATTGTTTTCAAAAATTCACAAACTCAATATCGCTCCCACTGACTTCGAAATACTTTGGTTATTATGTGTAAACAGTTTACTCTAAATCATTATTTAGAATTTTCTATTTCAACACGTACGTACCATTACGCAAAGTCATATTAATCGATAATTTTGTGAGTAAAATCCGAACCAACTCTAGTACGTTGAATGGTGAATCTGTTATGCTAATTTCAACAAATGAAATTAATGATGTTATTTTTATCATTGTGGCTCACTATATTCCAACTGCACTTTTCTTTCTCTTAAAGACACATTTGCGGTCAATATATCATATCCCTTTGGTTATAACTATCAAAATCATATTTTGATAATGTATTTGGCATCTATTTCAGATATGCTCGTCTTACTATATCATAGAGTCAACACTCTTAATGTTTTAATTAAGCAGACGAGGATTATTTATTCTTGACATTGAGAAGAAACTCACAGTTTTTCTTTAATGTACAAGAAAATTCATTAGACGTTTAATGTGTTGTATTTATTTGGTTTTGGTCAATTTCATTTCATCCCATGTAATCAGTTTTATCCTTGGATCATATCCAAATTTGATCTATACTAATAATTTTTTTAAAGAAATTCCTTCTCTACGAATTTGGTATTTCTTGAAACAACAGTTGTTTCTCGGTGTAATGGAACATGAACTCGTAAATATTTTATGGATTGCTTTATATAAAACTGATTTTTTATTAGCTCAATATATATTTATGTTCATGGCATAAATTAGTCATCTAATGACTTAGTTTCTAAAATTCTATTAGGATGATTCTTACAACATCCATTACATACAATTATTATGTGCAATTTTTTGATTCGCACAACTTGCTAACTCCTTGGCCTAGGATATGTAGGAATTCCTTATAAACCCTTACCTTGTATGGTTTTGTAAACTATTCTTTGGATGATATTAATTTTAACCTTTGTGTACTACTCTTAAGCACACGCCTTTTAAGAAGAGTTTAACTCTACTTCACTCAATATTAACCGTACTTTGTCCAACAAAGTTCTATTACTCCTTATTAATACATTATTATATATGGAAGGGATGAATGACCTTTGAGATTGAACCGTTATTAATTGAGGTATGTTTGGAACTCTTTCCAATATACTTACCTATTTGATCAAATCGAATCATTTCTGTCACATGTTATATTATTTACTTCTGTTTTATATTTTATGAGCTTATCATAAACTTATACATGCATATCATATACATATGTCCATATCTATGATAATTCATTGGTGAATATGATGAAGTAAGTGGAACCGTTTTGGTATTAATAGACTTACGATTGTATACATCTATATGTATAATCCGAAGAGTTCATCAACTCTTATGATGCTCCCACTAAATGAGTGCATGCCCCTTAATTGTTTGAGATATAATTACTAGTATCATGTGATTCATAAACATATAATAAAAATTATTTCTCAAAACTACAGCTTAGTCTATAACTCAAAAATAATTATAAATAATTTTAAATACTTCATTATTTTCCAATGCATCATTTTGTTATGAAAAATACCACATTATAGTTTTATTTCATAAAGAATATTCATAATGAAATATTACTTTATCTATTTTTCAGTTCACATTGAAAAGTAGTCATTATTTCATAAATAATGTTTTGGTACCTTTTACAGAAATTTTTTCGTAACTTGATGCAATTAATGAGTGTTATATGGCATGCTCCCATCATTTTCACTATTATTGTAAAAGCATACTAAATTAGGAGGTCCATTATTCACTTAATTTAGATTATTTGTTTCATATACTTCAACTAGTTTATAGCGGAGAGTTCTTTGATCAAATATTTTGAAATCAAATAAATAAATCTCATAGAATTATTTTCCTATATGAAAATATGTTTTGGAATAGAAATCGTGTAAACCAATCAAAATCATAATGAACTTTTTGTAAAAGCGCACTCGATCATCCTTAACATTTGAGGATATCAAATATATTGCAATTTGCGTAAACCAATCAAACTGACATTTCAGCGATCGAGTTCTTTGATCCGTCTTGTAGTTTTGGTCTAGTTTACATTTAACACAATACAATTTTTATTTTAAAAATCAAATCAAATACTCAATCTCATAGTATGGATTATTTGTTTACTTCGAATGAACTAATTTCATTGAAGTATTGTCCAATACACATTGTGACTGTTCACCATATAACACTTATATGTGATAGTATATGGATCAAATATCATAGTCTTGTATTGCTTTTGAGTTTGGAACTCATAGAATGCAATACACAGTCTCCACCAAATAAACACGTCAGTGACCAAGTTATGAATGTATTAAGTGGTTGTAAAATTAGGCACTTGCATGGGTGCAAAAAACACTAACATGTAAGAAGCATTTAATAATAACTATATATATATTATATTTCTATTTTTCCATCTTTAATTCATTTCAATTGTATATTTTAATTGATAAATATTTTATCAGTCATATTAAATACACAAATTTATCAATGTAGATTATTATAACATTATTTATCATATGTTCTTACAATATTAGAAAGGTAAAATTTTACCATTTCATTTTTCTAATAAGGCTCCCACTGGTCTTTTATGTATCTCCAAACCCTAAGATGAAACATAGAAGTATTTTGACTTCACTAATAGGTAATAGAACTCATCTGTCTTGGGTTTCTGACCTTGAGTTTGCTTAAAAATTCATAGCCCTACAAACGGTGCATAACTCCTGAACGGTTGTATCACATAAACTCCTAACCCATGGTTCCTTGTCTCATTTCAACCTTGAGTATGCTCAATAAATCGAAAGAGATAATTCACTCGAATTACTATTGCGATGGCCTTGTGTTTGCTCAACAAATACATATGGTTATCTTACCTCGTCTTTTAATATATTAATAATACTTCACATAACATCCCTAGCTTGAGTTTGCTCAACAACTAAGGAGTATGCAAGTAATTTATTAACATATATGGTAGAGAACCACATTGTATTGAAGATTTATAATCATCAATATATTATATTGAGTGATATCGACTTATGAAATAACATATTTCTTATGAAATACCCTTGTGATTCAAGTGCCGGATACATCAGAAATCATGGTATACATACATTTACGTATATATTTATCCCTTAAATCTGTTTGGGTTTGTCTAACGTTCCACCTTTAGTTTGTACATTCATATCATATAAGTTTTATTATTATATAACTTTTATATTTCATTTTACTTACATAATAGTCTTATGTATAATATTATATTAATTAAATCTATTTAATTAATTAAATCTTTAATTAATTTTATATTATTATTCCATATAACTTTTATATTAGACATGTCTACTATAACTTTTTTAGTATATATTATAACTTTTATAGTAAATATATGTATCATATATATACACATGTTATAACCTTTATAGTATAACATATATATATATATATATATATTATATGTGTATTTTATTTAATTAATTAATTTAGTTGATTAACCTTTAATTAATTTATCTAATTAAACAATTTTAATTAAATTATATTAGTTTTGAAAATTTATCTTATATACATACATGTATACTTATTGTAACAACCCTGAATTTTTAAACGCTTTTTATTTAAAAATCGGAATTATTTAAATATGTAAATCTTGGATTTAATGTTGCAAAAATGATTTTTTTAAGCTCATTAAATTCTTTTTAAATAATAAATAAAGATGATAAACTTTTAATTTCTAATCAAAAGGGATTAAACTAACTTTAATAATAATCCTTTTTAATTAATGTATGAAATTATCATCCTGGGGCACTGTCTTGGATTTTGATGAAACTAGTGTCATTGGGACCAGAATATGGAGGAGTTATGTGACAGCAAGTTTCTTGGTGAACGGACGTTCTGTGTGGTCATACGAGCTCGAAACGCGTAGTTATTTAATTAAGTGAATTAAATTATAATATATATTTTCTTATAAATACCCCTTAACCCATAACCTATTTTCCTCACTTCCTTCTTCTCCAATTAAGTAAGTAGCTACCTCCTCTCCTCTTATTCAATTAATTATATTGAGAGCCATGTGTGTTGGAATTCAACGATTTTGAATTCATTAGCTTCGTAGGAGAGTGAACTTTAGATCGATATAGGCGATGTAGTGTGCGGCGATGACTGAGGTGGTCGACATTTGTTGGCCACATATTATGATTTGCATTTGTCATCGGTTGGAAAGGAGTTAGGCCATGGTGATTTTTCTATTGAGTTGCTCGTGTGAAGGTGAGTGCGTGGTAGTAAGATAGGGTGGTGCGGCAGTTGATTGGTTGGCGTGACATATGCCTTGTTGTGTTGCGGTGTGGGTGTTGCAATTTGACAGGAGTGACCGGAGATGACGGGGTAAGTGTGTTGGACTCAAGGCATGAAGAGAAGTCGAATGGTGGTGGTCGGAGGTTCTCAAAAGGTCGGAGGTGATGCGACTATCAGCAGTGGTTGAGGTAGCAGGTTGCGACTTATTCCAGGGTGTCGAGCTTCATATTTTTGGGGTCGATGCGTCGAGGTTAAGAAGAGAGGATCGTTGGCGCATATGACATTCGATTCCGTCGATCGGAGCTCCTTATCATTGATAGTCGTGCACGATGTGGTTTTGGGATTGATTTGTGCATGGAAAGTAATGGATTTGGGTTCAGGAAGAATTGGTTACAGGGTAAGTGGTGATTAGTAACTAGTTAAACTAATTAATCAAGTTGTTAATCCGATATCTTATAAAAATCATATATTTTTCATATGATGTCTGATCGAAATATCATCTTCGTCGTTGCACTCATAGCGAGATCCTCTACATCTTGGATTGGTTTGGTCTTGGATGAGTTTACTCACTAGTTGATTTGTATATTGTTGTGATATTATTGTTGTGTTAAAGTACAAATAGTGTAACGTACAATGCATACTTTCGGACTCCTCGTTTCTTTTGAAAGCAAATAACAACAATAAATGTAATATATTCTCCCTTTTAACTGTCTAAAACATGTATCGTTTCCCGGATTTGTTTACATGTTTGATAGTGTTTTTTGATAGAATTAGAAAGTGTGTGTGAATGGTGGAAGCGAAATTGTCGCTATAAATGCACTTGGAAACTCCCTTATATTTAACTCTTGTTAAATTAGTTAAATGTGAATGTGAATATATATATATGTATATGTCTGCATGTATGCATTGGACGGTTCTATACACATGTTTTGTTGTGTTTGACCTAAAGGGATTGGTATGGAAAGTTATTGAAATTGTGAAACTAAATGGTATTGAATGTTAGTTCCTATGATGGTTTTGATGACAACAGCCTTAGGACTTGTTATAAAATATAAATACTAATATTCTTCTCTAGATAAATATGTATATGCAGGGTATATATATATATGCAGGTACTGAGAATGAAGACTGTACAATATTGAGATTCAAGACTGACGAATTCAAGATTGAAGAAATCAAAACTGAAGACTCATGAGTATCAAGAGTTCAAGATATCAAGATAAGTAATAAAGTCTAGATTTATGTTAAAACTTCATAATAGCACTAAAATCTTTATTTGGATTTTAATTGTGGAATGGAATCCACCTTATCGCTTTAATAGTGGAATGGAACCAATGACCTCTTTAGTGGGATGGAACCCACGACCTTCTCTAGTGGAATGGAATCCACGAAATATTCAAAATAATTTTTTTAACCATTTTTCCAAAAACTATCTTTTTAAAAGTCATCTCTATCAATTTAAATATTTTAGCCTTAATCCAAAAATTATTCTTATCATCTTTTAATATTTTGATCTCAAAATCATCTCTTGTTTTTTAAACTATCTCTTGATTTTAATATTTTAGCTTTAAATCTCAAAAATATATTTTAAAGAAGTCTATACTTAGTTTTTAGTATTACTTTTATATTATAGATTATATATTTAAGATTACTTTCTAAAACTCTTTTATAAGTTTAAACTATATTCAAAATGGTTTACAAAGTTTAGAAACTATTTTGACAAATTTTAGAATAGAAATCATATTAAAGCAAAGTCAATTTTCAAAAATAACATAGGCATTTCGACATCCCTATACCCCCCATGTCGACATGGTAGCCCTAGATTTCAATTTTCAAATTTTCAAAAGAAGTGTCTATTCGTCATAACCTTTTGCGAATGAACATGACCGTTATTCTCCTATATACACCAGTTGTTTTCAATGAATTTTAAGTTAGTTTTTCTTCATATGTTCACTCCTTATTCTGTGCTCAAACATTCTCTTATATTTCAAATGCTTTAACAAAATTCTGTCGAAATCCTAAGTGAATCAAAGTCGATCGTCTCTAGTTTGATTCTCTGACACTCTCTCTCAAAGATCTTAGTGCTATTCAGAGTTATAGGATCATTTGTAATCAAAGATAAAAAGATCGAAGTGTATCGAGTCCCTCTCTATCAAAGTGTGATTGGAAACGGTGTGATTGTGGCCCGTAAATCAATTGAGTCTGATTGTAGCCCGTAAATCAATTAGGTGATCTTGTAGCCTGGTTAAATCAAGAGAGTTTGCCCTGGACTCGGAGACAAGAGGGTGTATCTCGTGGCCTTGAAATCGAGGTTGTAATATCGGCATTATATTTGAAAAGAAATCTGCACAAGAAATTGTGTGGGACTGGATGTAAGGTAACTCCGAACCAGTATAAAATTCTGGTGTGTTCTTTTCTTTACTGCTTTTATTTACAATTTGCATCTGTGTATGGTTCTATGATTGTCTCTGTATTTGTGAATTTCATATGTTTGTGTTTAATTTGAAAAGATTTCAAAAATTCGATAAAATCCATTAAACACTATCCACTCCCCCCTCTAGTGTTAATCCAGCCTTAAGATCCATAATCTGCATTTCCAACATTTGGTATCAGAGCAAGATTTTCAAAGTTTTCATATTTGATTTTTGAAAAGTTTTCAAATGGCTGCCAACACTGGTAATGTCAATACTATCACTAGTTCATTTGTAGAGGGTCAGTCTACTGCTAGACCACCACTTTTTAATGGTAGTAACTATGCATATTGGGCATGTAAGATAAAAATCTATTTACAATCAATAGGATTAGACACTTGGAATATCACACAAACTGAGTACATTGAACCCATAACTGATTTTTCACAGTGGACTGCTGAGCAAAAGACTATTGCACAAAACAATTCCAAAGCCATGAATATTCTATTCTGTTCACTTGATTGGAATGAGTTTAATAGAGTGTCTATCTGTAAGTTTGCATATGAGATCTGGAAAACTTTGCAAGTTACTCATGAAGGAACAAGCAAAGTTAAATAGACCAAAATATCTGTCTTGACCAATCAGTTTCAATTATTCAAGATGAATCCAAATGAGTCCATTTCAGACATGTACAGTAGGTTTCAAGACATTGTGCGCTCACTAATTGCATTAGGAAAGAACTTTTCCGAAGAAGATCAAGTTAGAAAAATTCTGAATTCACTCACTCTGGAATGGGATCAGAAGACTTTAGCAATTGAAGAGGCTAATGATATTAGTACTTTGAAAATTGAAGAATTGATTGGGAATTTGATGTCGTTTGAAGTACAAATGCAAGGGAGAAGAGAAAGCCAGGCCTCAGAAAAGAAGTCAATAGCGTTCAATGCAATAACAGATGGTTCAGACTCAAACAGTGACGACGATGAAGAAATAGCCTTGATGACAAGGAATTTTAGAAAGTTTCTGAAATACAGAAAGATGAACAATTACAAAAGAAATGATCACAATAATTCTGGAAATAGTAACGAGACTCAAAACAACGTCAGATGCTACAATTGTGATGAGCCAGGCCACTTAAAAAGAGATTGTCTGCATCTGTATAAACAGAAATTTTCTCCAAGTAATGATTCGTCAAAGAAAAGAAAGAGAGCATATACTGCTACACTAGACGATTCAGACTCACCTCTAGTGATGAAGATCAAGGGACGGAAAATTCAAACACGTGCTTTACAGCTATTCACGAGTCTGATGATCTCGAAAATATGGATCTGAAAATAGGTACGAATTTAAATTATATTGATTGAAATTGCTTGTTTGAATGTTTGGTTGTTTGCATGTTTTGAAATTGCCTGTTGTTTGAATTTAAAATTTTGATTTTCAAAATAATATTATTTTAATAATATTTTAATATTAAAATATTAATATTAAAGTGTTATTATATTTAATATTATTTTAGATAAAATATAAATTAGATTATAGGATATATAGATATAGATATTAAATAAAGTAGGAAAAATAAGTCACATGATTTAGGGGACCCATGTCGACATGACCCTTCCCCCCATGTTGACATCTCTGCCATAAATTTGAAGTTCAAATTTGAATCAAAACTTTGAATTTCCCTCCACCTTTTCACCAATTCCAAAGCTCTAAAAAGGTATCTCTTGACCAGAGAACATGGCTCTTAGATATCTATTTATCTCCTTAACTTTATCATATCTTTTCACTTTCATTTCAAAATTCAAACTCTCTTTCAAACTCTCAAGTTCTCTACTTTCTTCAAAAATGGCTTCCTCATGCACTCCATGCACCATGAGACTGTCCCAGGCCACCAAAGAGTTCCTCTACAATGATCCGGAAGTTATCAAAGCTTACATTAGCCATTTAAATTTCGGAAAGGTCCATATGGGAAAATTTGCTATCTTTAGTGATTTTACTTCATATGAGGTCAATGTTCTTTTCGAAGAGAATCAAATTCTTATCTTAATTGATGATTCTCAAAATTATTTTGTTTATTATCCGAATCTTGTCAAAATGTTTTATGCAAATTTGAATCATTGTTTTTATGAAGGAAATAAAGGGGAAGTGTGAAGTAGCTTTAAAAGAACGCATATTGTTTTAAATAGTGAGATTTTGGGTAACATTCTTGGTTGTAAGAGTACAGGAATGGATCTTTCGGATTTTAAAATTGATGAACATGATCGTGAGACATTTCATCACATTTTTGAAGGGGATGATAACTTTGAGTTTATAAACCGTAAATTTCCATCCTAAAGCTAGAATTGTAAACCTTCTTTTGCAACATACCATAACTCCAAGATCAGGAAATTTCAATCACCCGACCTTAAAAGTTTGTAAGGCTTGTTTTGCTATTTTTGGGCACTATGACATTAATTGGGCGCAAGTGATTTTGGATGAACTTCGTCCCAAAATTTTTACTTTAGGTGAAACCACTTTATACCATGGAATTTAGCTCACTCAGATTTTCAACTTCTTTGGTCTTGATTACAAGAGAGAGGAGTTCATTTCTAGAAAAGTGTTTAACCATGCTAACATCTCTCTTATGAGAATTCTGCTTGAGTTTCAACCATTTGAAACACTTGCCGAAAAGGATGAGAGATTGGCTCATGAAGAGAGGGAAGAGGAAGAGGAGGAGGATGAAGAAGGGGAGGAGATGGAAATTGAAGAAGAAGGAGAGGAGGAGGAAGAGACTTCATTGGAAAGCATCGAATACCCTATCACTCCTACCAATCCATCCAACAAAACGCTTCTCAAGAACCAAAAGATTATTGTTGGAAAACCAACGGATTCTCAAAAGACCCGTTAGTAAAAAGTTGGACAATGTTTCCTCCAAAATGAACAAGTTCTTTGGGAAAGTGAGTCGCAAGCTTGGATTATCATCATCTGCATCATCCTCTAACTAATACTAGTTTCATTTCATGTTGTATTAGTTTGTATCTCTCTTTAGTTAATGTTATGTATTGTTTTATGTAATGTTAACTAAAATTATCAATAAAAATCCTTTATTTCTGTTTATTAGCTCTAAAATATATCTGGAATGTTTATTATATAAGTTTATATATATAGACTTGTACATAATATAAAGAAAAAAAGAAAATTGCCAAAATTAACAGGGGCATGTCGACATCCCCCACCCCTCATGTCGACATGTAACGGCTAGAAACTGTTTTTTGTTTTGAAATTGAAATTGACATAACTACCTTGTGTCTTTTCATTTCAAATGACTTTCTAACTCTTTAAATACCTATTTCTTCCAAAAAAAATGTGTAATTTCAATTCTCTTTATTTTCCACTGAATTTCTTCATATTTTATCAAAAAATGGCCTCTCCTATTCATAATCTAAGTGAGAATCTTAAAGAAACTCTCAAGTCCTTCAAGAACATACTTACTTTTATCCTTCACAATCAACGACACTTAGAATTAAGCCAAATGCAGATGATAAAGGAACAAGAAAGGCACTTTGATGCCATTCGATGGATGATCTCTACCCTTAACAAAGAAGAACTTGAAGTGAATGCTGAAGGAACTCTGAACAAAGATAATGAAGAATGGGATGCTATAAAGGCAGATCCTATCTTCAGTGAAGAAGGATGGGTTCAAGTTCCAAGAAATGTTTGATTTGACATATGTGGTTTGATTTATTTTTATTTGGTTTGAATTGTTTGGTTTGATTTGGTTTAGATTAGTATGGTTTGGATTGATTTGAATATGGTGTGTAAAATATGATTGAACATGGTGTGGTTTGATAAGAACATGATGTATATATTGATTGATTATGTTTAAAATTTTCATATCTCTCACATTTACCTTACTATATTTTACTCATATTATTATCTGTCTCATTTACATTCTACTATACTGTGTTATTATCATATAATGGCCGGCCTCTTCCCTTAGGTTTTAGATTGTTTTGATGTTGTACAATGAGAATGAATGAGAGGGTGAGGGTTTTAGAGATAAAAGGTTGATCTATTCCTAATATACTCTTCTCATTTAGTCCTCCTTAGATCAAGTTTAAACAATCTTGCTTAATTAATTAATGATGGGTTGACCTTATAAATTTTCAAACCTAGTCTCACTGTCCTGTTACATTATACTATTTAATCTATCCAATTAAATTTCCTAAATAGTCTTAAACTAAAATTATGAGTGTTAATATACTTACCTCAATGGTATAAGTATATTCACAAACCTTAAGAAAGAATTCATTTGCAAAACCATAATTAATAGGGTTATGAAAATTGTTATTTAAAACATTGGTAGTAGTAAACCCAAAACACTTTTGGTGTAAGTAAATAGATCGTATAAAAATTAGACCAACTATGCTTACGTACCACCACTTCCCAATTTCAAATAGTATTATGCATTGATTAACAATGAAATCAGACAAGTTTGAAAACTATCGTTGTCTCGACATACATTATTAATTCTCAAGATAGAGATGAGTTTCCATACCTCAGATTTCAAACAGTACTATCCATCGATTAATAATGAAATAAGACAAGTTAGAAAACTACCCTTGCCTCGACATACATTATAAATAGACCGTACAGAACACTTTCCATACCACCTTAATTTAAAATGATGATTTATGGAAATCGAACATCATTTCTCTTTGTAAAATTCCTTTTTATTAATATCCTTTATATTTACAAACTCCTTTTCTAAATCTCCTTATTATTTATAAAACTTCTTTTATAAGTCAAATTTTTATTTATAAATATCTTTTATAAAACTCCTTTCTATTTATATAACACCTTTTATAAATCTCATTTCTATTTATAAAATTTGTTTTATAAATCTCTTTTATATAACTCCTTTCTATTTATAAAACTTCTTTTATAAATCTCATTTCTATTTATAAAACTCCTTTTATAAATCTCTTTTATAGAACTCCTTTCTATTTATCTCTTTTATATTTATAAAACTTCTTTTTATAAACCTTCATATTTTAAATCACATATACATATCACAAATCTTCGATTTCAAAATCGAACTAAATATTTTCCATAAAATAATCATTCCAAAAATTTAAAAATGTGATTTATAATTCCAATTTATCAAATGATTTAATTTTTCCTTTTTATATAACACCATTCAAAAATCCATTCTTTTATTTATAAAATATCATTTATAAATCTACCTTTCTATACAACATTTTGTATAAAAAGTTTCATAAATTTTTATTCCAATCTTTCAAAATAGAATCAATTTATTAAAAAAATTCCCTTTTCCTTAAAATAACATCCATTATTATGTTAAATTTTCTATAAAATAAATACTTCACGAAATACTTTTTGAAACATTTCCAAAAATCATTGCAGTAAAATAGAGAGGTTTGAAAGCCGTTGTTAAATAAAATGCCACAAAAATTCCAAAAGCCAGATTTAAGATCATTCTCCGAATCAAAACAACTTCCAGATCCAAACAACAAATAATAGTATTTCCATATACTATAATGAGGCTAGTAGCTACCATGGCACTTAACCAATGCTACAACTACCTTTGTCACTAAAAAGGTTCAGCTTTTAACATATATCAATGTCATATACAATATGGCCAAACTACCACTTTTTGACATTCAACAATTTATACAGCATGTATATTATTGGAATTAAAATCAACCATGGTGAGGAATCCGGATTCCTCTACAAAATTCCTTGTATTCATTTTATATGTCATTCGCTTTTCAAAATGGAAATTCAACTAAACCAAATTAATAAACCTTTCAAACATGAAAAGAATAATTTATATCTATTATATATCATATACTGTTCAATCAGAGGTGAGTTAACTCACCAAATTCCAGTTGACGCTTAAGCGTTTAGGTTATATCTAAAATCAAACAGCGTTCGAGTTTGGCTTAAAATTCCACTTACTCCAAACTTGAGGAAACCAATTCTGATGTGTAGGTAATGCTCCTACGAGCACAACACAAAAGACCGCGTCTCGATTGGACTCTTATGAAGCAGTTATTCGATTTTATAAGATTTCGAATTAATTGAGACAATTAATTCATTAACTACTTTAATTAAATTTAATTACCAGACTAAACCATCTTCTTCTCCCCTAATACAACCCTATACATGCACGCAAACATATCTATCCCCTAACCCGCGCATACATGCGATTTCTCCCTCTGTAGTCGATGAATCGATAAACGCACCCCGTCGACGAACTCCACTTCGCAAAAGCTCCACGACGCATCCCCACGTTTCAAGCTCAATAGCATCTAACGATTTGTGACCTGGAAGCAGCTCCCTCTCGCCCTAAAAATGTCACTACCCACAATTTTACACCGCACACCATCAAACTTGGTCGCAGGGTGCTCCTTCGGACGACAAACGCATTGAAACCAACGCCAAACCCTATCTCCACCTAAATCTCCTGAAATTCCAAACCCTGGATTGGCCGCATCATGTCGAGCATCCCAAATCGAAGACACACAACAAGAAACCCATCTAGATTCGAAGCCTATGCCAAAACAAAGTCAATGGATCCAATTTTATATTTTTTCCTTAAGTCAATATTTGATTTTGATTTTTGAAGAGGAGGCTTGGGTTTTCTTTATTTACAGTAAAAGAGAAAATGAAAAAAAGAAAGAGGGCAAAGTAAAATAGGTGGAGAAAAGTATAAGTATAGGCTTGGTTTATTTACAAACTTATAGCACTTCACTACACAACAATTCGTTCGCGTATGAACCGCAAACGATAGAAATAAAAATATGATAGCGGAAAATAGTGCAACACAATCACTAAACAACAATAAAATACACTGGCTATTTTATTTTGTGAAATTTAAAAAATACCATTGTTTGTCGAAAAATACGTCAAACGATAGTTTAAATACTTTCCAAATTAAAAACTACGGAAAAATCCTATAAATTCATTTAAAAATACGTCATTAAAAATCAAGTCATTTTATTAATAATTAATTTTATTATTATTTATTAAATTTGAATCAAATTTGAATTTTAATACCCCATTTGAAATGTTAAAAATTTCGGATCATTACATACTTCCCCCTTAAAGGAATTTTGTCCCCGAAATACCTAAAGAAAGTAAATGTCTCCAAACCCTTAGACTTCCAAAATCAATTAGTTGAAAAGAGTTATTAAATTTTTAAAGTCTCTTATGTTATAGAAAATTTCGATAGCACCTCTTTTGTCTGGCTAGGTCCGAAAAAATCAAAATATCAATATAAGCCCATGTCTAGGACCTTCAATGTATGGGGACAATACAACAACAATATATACTTATAATATACCTTATAATGTGTGTATGACATATAGCAAACACAGCCGTTAAGCAATAAACACATACCAATTTGTCGAGCAAATCAAACTCTGCTCATGAAACCAAAAGCAGCAAGCTAGCCTTTACTTCCATGTACCTAATTTTTACTTATATGACCCAAAAGGAGTTAAATACGATAATGAAACAATACAATATATTAAAGCCCATACGATATTTCTACGCCCTCCGTACGCAGTATCAAATCCAATCACTCGATCGCATAAACTTCTCTTCCAACTAGTATCGCTCACTCGACTTCCCTAATACGGTCTCCAATCAGGTTCCCAAATTAGAAACCACCATTCTCCTTACATAGCCATACACTATGATAGAAAACTGCAAAATCGTATAAAGAATCTACATTGTTCTCCATCAGGAATCAAGTAAAAAAATCCTTGTTCGAATCGGTGTAACTCACCTCGAAATTATGTACTCGAATCTGGATCAAGAACAGTTTTGCAAATAAAATAATCTATGTACAACTTACATATTTATCCTATTAGTTTCCTAACTACACCAATTACTTTTCATTTTAAATCCCATTCATTTTCTTAATGATTAAGTTAACAAATTTCTTTGTTAACCCTGAAATGTGCAAAATAGATAAGGCTAAAAGAACCATGTATATGGTGTTTTGATGATAAAATCCATACAACAATGCTACTAATATGTTTATTAAGTTATTCAGGTCAAAACGATGATGGAAAAGATGAAACATAAATTGGCTAAAAATATGCGAAGTTAGGAATCGAACCCGGGTGGGTTGAAAGACGAGCACATGCTTTTACCATTGAACTAAGTAAGCTTTCGGAAATTATGCTTATTCAGTCGACTGAAACCCTTGCTCAATCGCCTGAACTTGCCTAAGTCGACCAACTTATCAAAAACAGTCTACTTAATCGCGCCCGAAGTTCTGGACCAAAATTGGCCACTTTTAGTCCTCAGTCGACTGAGATGGTACAAAAACGGCTATTCTTTTGAATTGTTGCCTTCGTGTCTCTTCACTCCAGAAGTTGCATCTCTTCGCTCCAACAGCTACTTCTCTTCATCAATGGCGAATTTGGAAGGTTTCATCCCTACATTGGCATCCCTACAACAACTATATAATCCCCTAACCATTCCTGAATCACTTTAAACTGAAACACAACTCTATGCTTTGAATTCTAGGCCTCAAACTCTCAATTCCTAAGCAATACTCCGAATTCCAAGAAATTCATGTGATTTAGAGATTTCGACATGTGTGCTTCATTTCCACATCTCATGTTCTAGTCAAATAAACTCCTTAGCTCTACACCTCCACTCAATATCATTTGGTTTGGTTATATAAATTATTGTACATCAAAGTGACATTTTGTATATCAAGATACACAGTGTCAGATAGTAACATTTGTTAAACTACTTATAATTGTTGTTGAAGTCATGTTCGGTAGTTCAGGCGGAGTTTGTAAACCTGTTCCTTCGGGTGAAGTGAGAGTGTTGATAGTAAAATACCGAAAAGGAGCTTCGGGACTGGACGTAGGACGGGAGGTCTGAACCAGTATAAAATCGATTGTGTGATCTACTATATTATTCCTCTGCATTTACATTGTATATTACTATAGGCCATCATCGATCCTATTCATAGCGACTAACAAGTGGTATCGGAGCCAAGAATTATATCGGTCGTCACAACATCATTGACTAATGGCCAAAAAGAGAATATCCAGTCAAAGCTCAAAGATAGTCGAGAAAAACCAAATTTATGGAAGTGAGCAACAGTCTATAGAATCAAGGTACATGTGCTGTATGGCTAATCTCAGATTAAAATCGGTACGCTTAAATTCTATATATGGTGATCTTTTACAAAAGCATGTGAAGTTATTAAAAGATTTTAAAGCATCACAAAAGGTCAATTCTATTGCTTTAGCTAAATAGATGAGTGTGAGCGTAAAATTAGTATTTTA
Source organism: Allium fistulosum (assembly GCA_030737815.1). Taxonomy (NCBI): domain Eukaryota; kingdom Viridiplantae; phylum Streptophyta; class Magnoliopsida; order Asparagales; family Amaryllidaceae; genus Allium; species Allium fistulosum. Next base: position 680,823,879 of record CM060905.1, on the reverse strand, counting down.
ACGGAAGAAAATAAGTTTTTAGTAAAACAAACTAAAGTTTCTGAAAATATATTGGAAGAACTTGTTTTACAAAAAGATTTTCTTTTAAAATAAAATGACCGCTCAAACGATAAAAATACCGATCTTTTGAAGGAAATTGAAATTTTGCAAAATAAAATTATATTTTTGAAAAATTCTTTAAATGATTATAATTCTATACTTTCTCTCTTGAAAAAGAGAATAAGACTTTAAATGATAAGAATCTAGAATTAATTAAAGAATGTGAATTTTTAAAAAATAAAAATATTATTTTGCAAAAAGAAATTTGTGATTCTCAAGTCGTTTTTGATAAATTAAATGATGAAATCACAAATTGTAATAGAGAAAAAGATTATTTATCTTCCTTAACTACTAAGAGCAAAGCTCATAATAATAGAACTAGTTTAGACTATAAACAAGATAATTGTAGAAAAAGTATTGGATATGCATTCATGTATAAACATTCTAATGCTAGTACTAAAAGTAGAGATAGTTCTAAAACCAATCCATGTCATGATAGTATTATGCTTAGAAATATAAAAAAATGCTTTGAATATTAAATCAATGACGATTAACATCGATATATGGGTTCCTGCTAATCTAACTGATCATGATAGACAATCATACAGTAGCAGTAATTATGACGCTGTAATTAATAATGAAAATTATATTTTTAAGGGATCAACCACATCCAACCGGATATGGTATCCTAAATCATAAACCCTATATTTTTTGTAAAGTGAATATCATTTGCACCGAGAGATAGAGTTCCGCATTGGTTTAGTCCCTGGTGCAAGGCTTGTGGTTCAACCCAAGAGAAGGATGGCACCGAAAGAGTGGAATGAATTAAAAAAGCAAACCAATGACCCGTTAAGGAAAGGATTGATTAGACCCCATCATTCCAGTTGTGGGTCTGCCGTGGTGTTTGCGGCTAAGTCTAATGGATCCTTAAGGTTGTGCGTGGATTATAAGGAGTTGAATAAGCTAACAATTAGGAACAAGTATCCCTTACCCCGCATCAATGATCTTTTTGATCAACTTCATGGAGCAAAGGTATTTTCTCAAGTGGATCTAGCTACTGGATTCCATCAATTAAGGGTTGCTGAAGAAAGTATACCCTTAACTGTATTTAGAGGCCCTGGCTGTTTCTTTTAGTGGTTGGTTATTCCTTTCGAGCTAACCAATGCACCAGCATATTTTGTAGATCTCATGAACTTTGTTTTCCGAGATGTTCTTAATAAGTTGTGTTAGTTTTCATTGATGACATCCTTATCTACTCCAAATCTGAGGAGGAGCATACGCATCATTTGGAAGTGGTGTTGGAAACATTAAGGAGACATGTCCTAAAGGCGAAATTTTCTAAGTTCCATTTTTGGAAATTGGAAGTAAGATTTTAGGACATATTGTGACAGAAGAAGGTATTCCAGTGGACTTAGTAAAAGTGGAAGCTATTCAGGAATGGAAACGACTGCAGACTCTTACCGAGGTACGTAGTTTCTTAGGTTTGGCTGGATACTATAGGAGATTTATTGAATATTATTCTAAGATTTCCTCCCATTTGACTAAGATGACTAAGAAGGGGAGAAGTTTATATTAACTCCAAAGTGCGAAGAAGCCTTTTTGGAATTGAAGAAGAGATTGACCAATGCACCAGTTTTGGCTGTTCCAAATGGAAATATTGGATTCACGGTCTACACAAATTCTTATGGAGTGGGACTAGGTGATGTTTTGATGTAGCATGGTAGTGTGATTGCGTATGCAAGTAGGCAATAGAAGCCTCATTAGAAGAAATATGCTACACATGACCTGGAGTTGCTGGCTGTTGTCTTTGCATTGAAAATGTGGGAACACTACTTGCTGGGTAAGGATCCTTCTACTCCTCTTAGTTTCTTTCTAATTTTTAGAGATTTTAGGAGTAAGTTTTCTTTCTTTTGTTAGGTGAAAAATTCAAGCTCTTCACGGATCGTAAATCCCTAAAGTATCTTTTACTCAGAAGGATCTAAACCTGAGGCAACATAGGTGGTTATAGTTTCTAGCATCCTATAAATTGGATACTCTTTATACGCCAGGAAAGACTAATGTGGTGGCGGATGCCTTGATCAGGAATTTCATTTTGACTCTTTTGGAGGTTACCCCGACTCTCCTAGAAAGAATAGTGAGCAAGCAAAGAGTGGACAGAAACTTAGTGGCAATCATCAAGAAGCTTGAGGAGGGGCAGTATACAAGTTTTAAGATTGATAACTGAAGATTTTAAAATGGAAATAGTGGATCGCTAGAAGAGTTATGCTGATAAGAGGCGAAGAGATTTGGAATTTGTGGTTGGAGATTTTGTGTTAGTAAAGACTTCACCAATAAGAGGAGCTGCTACATTTGGAATAGCTTGAAAGTTAGCTCCTAGATATGTCGGAGCTTTTCGTATTTTTGAGAGAATCAGATCGCTTGCTAATAGGGTCGAGTTGCTGGAGAGATTGGCAAGTGTTCATAATGTGTTCCACGTGCCTCATTTGAGAAAATATGTTCAGGACCCATCTTTGATTGTGGAGCTATCGGTTCAAGAGGAATTGGTAACAGAACCGAACCTAACAGTGGATAGACATCCAGTTTATGTTATGGATCAGGATGAAAAGAGGTTGCGTAACAAGGTGGTGCGACTAGTCAAGATTCAATGGAGTGAGGATCCAAGAGACTGCACTTGCGAGATGGTAAATCGTATGAAAGAAGCATATCCCGAGTTAATGTTAGGATAGCTAGTCGTAGGTTGTATGTAAAATGTACGCTTATTTGCAATGGATGTTTAGTGAATGGCTTTCTATGTGTTTTATAATATGAATATATAACTTTTGTGTAGCTTGAATTATCTCCTTGTTTGCTAATTTTGGAATGAAATTCTCTTAATGGTGGAGAGTGTAACGACCCGGAATTTGATTGCTATTTAAATTTAATTATATTTTTAAATAATTAATAAATGAATTTTTATTGGCAAATAAAACTATTTTAAATAATAACTAACTATGATCAAATCATTTTTAAAATTTGTTTACCAATATATATGGTTCATAGAGAAATAGAGAATGAGATCGGAAATTATTTTCTAAAATATTGATTTTTCATTGGTTACAAGTTATTTAAAATATCATGGCACTATTGTAAACACTTATATACACATTACAAACTATTTTAACATGATGAATACATGTGTATATGCATGTATATACTTCTCTTTAAAGGTGTATATATGTAAGAATAAGAGAAAATAATTTATAAAGAAAATATATACACACACATATACATATAAAACTACCTTTTTAACACAAAGTACTTAGTGCACGGCGAAATGGTGCAAGATGGCGGGAGTATATGAGGTCAGAAATAAGGGGGAGGGGATGGTGGTGCATTCACACATATGTATTTAAATATAAGCGCTTATGTATTTTTAAAATATTACCCTAAGCCTATATATACCGCTACTCTTTCATGTTTCTCATTTTACAACCTCCATCTTCACTTTAAAATTTCCTAAGAGCTTGAAGTAACACCCATGGCTTCTCTTCATAAATTCTAAAGGTAAGAAAAATCACCTCTTTTGTTAAAAATCTACTCTTTAGTTCACTAAAACACTTCTACAAGCCATTCTACACCCCCTCTTCCAAATTACAAGCACCAAAACTGCCTAGTCTACATGGCCGAGCCTAAACCCCATATGGCCATGCCCTACTAGCCCATGGTCGTGCCCTACTAGGGTGTTCAAGGGTTCAAAGTTTCAATTTTTGCAAAATTTTAGTTTATATCCAAGTTTAGCAAAAGTTCACTTTGAGTTAGTAAGGTTTCGGTGAGTAAAAATCTCATTTTTGAAAAAGAAACTAACTTGATTTTGATGAATCATATGTTGTGAAAATATTATGTTGATTGTGTTAAGATATTATGCAGTTTTGATGGCATATGATTATAAGTTTGTATTTGAGCTTGGATTTGTGATTTGGATGTTAAATGATATGTTTGGATATGGATATATGAATGGTTGGTTATGATGTGATGGTAATGTGTTTATGAAACAAAACCAAGTGTTTGTGATGTAATTGTTGTGAAGTTAACACCTTGAAAAGTCGCAAAGGACTTGAGATCCGATTTGAAAACAAAAACTTGTTTTCTAGTTTTTGAATTTAGTAAATGTTTTTCCAAGTTTTCACCTTTTGTTTAAGTTTTCAAAACTCTTTCATTTGTGTTTCAAACATTTAGTAGCCAAAGTTAAAGTGTGGTTTTCACCTAGAAATTAATTGTAGCGAACTGCACTCATAGCGATGGTCGCTATGGATGCAGTTCGGAAATTTACGATTTCAAGCTTTAAAAGTGTTTTCTTTGGATTGTTTTCGAAAACTCATTTCAAATTAATTAAGTAAGTCAAAAGCTTAAGTTTTAATTACTTAACAATTTATTTTTTTAATTTATTAATTAGGGTAATTATTATTTAATTAATTAATTAAGTAATTAGGTTAAGTAATTAGAGTTTAAGAAATTATTAACCAAGTTAATTATTTTAATTAGGGAAGTTTTAAATAATGATTAATTAAGATAAAAGAAAATTTATTTTATTTCATCAATTTTATTTACTTTAATTAATTATATAATTAGTGTTAATAATTTAGTTAATTATTATTTAGTTGAAGGTTAATTATCCACTTAATCAGGGTTTAATTTCTTAAATGAATGTTATTTAATTAAAGTTAATTATAATTTTTTTAATTAATTAAGGTTTAAAGTATGATTTTTGATTTAATTAAGATTAATTAAAGTTTAGCTAAGTTTTAAACTTGTGATTTAGTCAAGGTTTATTTATTTTAAAGTTTCTTTCAAAACTCTATTGGTTATTTATGTTAACCAACTTTCTTGTTTAAGTAAATTATTTTAAAACCAAAGGATCTCTTGTCCATGCTATTAAGTAGCCAAATGAATTAAAGTAGTTGAAATAAAAATTTGACACATTTTATTGAAAGTAAGTCGACTTGTACTTATCACAAATAACGCACTTCGGGAACGTGATGAATACAAGGGGTTAATTTCGATAAGCGGGTCATGATAATCTAAGCATATGGAACGTATTTTCATATATATATATATACACTCCGAAAGTGGGACGATGTACAATAAACAACTTAACCTTTCAAAAATTATCAAACGTTGGTTTGGAAAGACTGGGTGTGAAGACCCGCTTCTTCGACCTTCGGAAATTGACACTAATGCATCCACCATATTGCATGCCGCAAATCCAAGTGCCAAAGAGGCGGTTCTTTAAGGGTAAGAAAGAGAATAAAGACAGAACATAATCTCACACGAATGGAATAACATATATTATTTTCACATATAATCTTTACAGCGGAAAATTTGAAATACATTTGTCAAAGTTAAACATAGATAGTTATAAATATCTGTCCTTACAAATGTGGAATACAACAACACACGAGTGTGGTGGAAATGGATAACAATCTTAAGAAGAATCTTCTTACCCGTGCTCCGAGCTCTTTCATATTTTTTCTAACTAAACCTGACTACTAGTCTGTCCGGGAAAAATTAGAGCGCCCAAAGTTTAAGGAAAAGAAAAATAAACTTCAGGTCAGTCATGAGACTGGTGTGAGAAACTCAAAATATAGATATTTGAAAACAAATGGTATCTCACAAGACCATGCCACACATAAACTCGGAACGGGTAGTTGCCTTATGTTAACCAAAACATTTGCTACGCAAAATCTGGGAATATTATTTTTAATGACATTCTTTGAAAAATGTTTTTTCAAATAAACATATTAAAATACCCAAATTGTTACGTTAGTCAAATTTGATGGCATAATAGGTTTACAACTAAGTCCAAAGGCACTTATTGGAGAATGGATTTCCGTACAATGGCAGGTAAGGGACTACCTTGCATACAGTACACCTCCAGAGGGATGTGCCGAGGATTGAAGTCTTCGAAACTTCTGCACCTATAAGACCGGCCTACCCATAGACCTGCTTGGAGGTGGATAGAACCGAATTTACATCACCCCGGAAGTAATCGACCTATTCGAGAGCTCTCTTAGAATAGACAACATACTCGACATATGTAGAGTAATCTAGAAGGGTGGTGACCATACCCTAATGGGCGCAAGCCACTTAGCCTTACGGCATGCCCTGTTTAAGCCATTTTCGGTTGATGAGGCCTAAGGTTACGATTACCTTTTACATAGCACATTCTGCTATGAATACTACATTGCCAATTCATGATCACACGACTGATTTCTACAAACGTATAACTCCTGAGATCTTATGTCTTAAGAAAGGGGTTAGGCTAAGAGAAGTTGCCTTCTCCGCCACCAAACAGATGGTACGTTCATAGAGATCAATCAATGTGATTAAAAATGCAATGTCATACATTCGTTCATACAAGTTATCTTGGAATAGGACAAACCGAAGGAACTCTCCAATCCCATCTTGTCAGGAATCATCCCTAGATTAGTTGCGAGCAGCCCTTGCATCGAAGATCAAATGAAGATGCTACAGCCACATATATATATGATATGCGAAATTTCCCCCGAGGGTCAGTGACCAGCAACACTTCATTAATTTACTATCGTTCCATATCTTCACTTCGAATACGTAAATTGGTTCGAAGTGGTTTTCGAATAAGAATCACTTCAAATCCGACACCGGTTCTTTCGAACCAATCATCGATATAAAGATGTTAAGTGAATAGAGAATTATTTTTTGATTGATTAATTTCTTTTTATCAAAATATTTTATTGAGATATATATCTTTAAAACATTCTTTCCGGTATATAAGGAATCATTATACCTCTCTTATCATATCCTTTGATTACTTAAAACCTTTTTTAAATCTTGGAATAATTCTAAATCATATCATTCTTTACTTTGTAAAATATTTCCAAATCAATCCATTTAAATCTTAACAAAGATTTCCAAATCACAACTTTCAAATCGGGTCAAAAACAATGTTATTTAAGACATTTTTTACTATAACCCAAACCAATTGAGTTTAAGCATAAGAATTAAATTAATTCCAAATCATTTTCATAAGTCATATTGGAAAACATTATTGAATTAAAAAGGGTCGATAGGAACTATACTAGTTCTTCTCAACATCAATTTTCGTATTCAACCTTTACTATCTGTCGAGTAACGGTGAAATTATCTTTTAAATTCACACGGATAGCATGGGTTCCCCCCTCGGAATATAATACCACGTATAAAAAAATTATTCCTCTGCAATCCAAGTTATTTAAATTTGGAAAATTATATCGTTTGTATTTTGGGAAAATTTTAATCCGAGTAAATCAAATTTATTATCCCCTCCATCGGGCCAATCCAGACAGCTAGGGAGGGCAGGCAACTGGTTTCCCAAACCCAAGCCTAGAGACTACCTCTCTATCACCCATAAGGTGGTTAAGTTATTTTATTGAGCTAAATCTTTTAACATGCTTAATTTACTTTTAATTATTTTAAAGCATCAGGGTTTCCTTCGATCTATTCCACTTCTCAGTCGGATTTTCTATGACATTCACAAATTGAACAAACGTACTAGTCATTTCCGCATACTCATTTTTAAAACTCTTAATCAACTTAAAAAGGTTCATAAAAGAATTGTAAAAGAATAATTAAGTTAAAACGTTGTTTGCAAAAGTTATTAAAAGTGCTGCGAATATTGTTTTAAAAGCTATATTGATCAAAACAGCTTTTCTATCCTTTGGAAATTCATTTATTTAACTCAAATCTCTTTTAAAACCTTTTAATATATTTATAATTATTTTTCCATATTTTTAAAGAATTAAAAATATCTATTTTAAGGCATTTACTACTTTGGCCTCCAAACTGCCAAAGCGTGATTTTATTAAAAACTTGATATGTTCGTATTTTAAAATCTACTAAAAAAAATCTTGATTTTTTTTTCTTTGATTGAAAATTATGACTATAAGAGTTTAGAAAATTCTTATTTCAAAGAAATCTAATTTCGAACCCATCCTATAAATTGATTTAACTTTTAAGACACGAAATCACAAACTTCCGTTACGCGACGCGCCTATTTTTGACTAAATTTCCAATGTTTATTTAAAGTTTTCCAAAACAATTTTAAATGTTTATAAAACATTTCTAAACCATATTAAACAATTTTTAAGAGGTTTAAACATTCCATATACACCATTTCATTAATAAAAGGAAAGTGATTTTCTTTGTGATTTTCGACGTGAATTAAATATGACTTGTTAATACAATTAAACAACAATATTAAACAACCAAACATGTTGATCAAAGCATATTAAACATCCATTGAAAACATCATATCATCATCTAAAAATATAATATAAGTAAGAGTTTCTCACCTTAGATTCAAACGAACTAACTTTAAAACGACTGTAGCTCCGCTACAATGGACCAAAGCTTTATGGAATCAAGCCTTAGACCCTAGGGACATCACGATCTAGGCTAGAAAGTGGAGTGGGCTTGGCCAAGCAAGGTGATGGAGTGTGGCCATGGGTTTCATGGAGGAAAGTGACTTCAGCTCATTATCGAATTCACAAAACTAGACCTGAAAATAGGTCATTTTCTCTCGAGTTTTTGACCATTTTACTCTCTGAATTTGGAAAATTTGCTAATTAGAAGTTTTTGAAATTTTGTTTCTTTTAAATTTGACAATATGAAACACTTGATTTCGACATGTTATGAGAAAGATATGATCAAAAGAAGAGAGGGTATTCTCATACCTAAAATTCTGGGCCCGAAAATGCAATGCAAAGAAGTGAGCTTCTAACATGGCTAAGCTCAAAAATGGAAGATATGCTCAACATAAAGGTTGTATCCATTGGAATTTTATATGGTTTGGAAAAAATAATATCTTCATTTTGATATGTTTTGAGGAAGTTATGATCGAATGAAAAAGAGGTATTCTCGGCCTAAAAAACTGGGCTCGAGAATGCTCTGGAAAGAATGGAGTTTTGAGCATAGCTAAGCTTAGAATGGGAACGAGTGGTCAACTAGAAAGTTGTAGTCATTGGAATTTGAAATGGTTTGAAAAGTGGAATTTCTTAATTTCATTCTGATATGAGTAAGTTATGGATGATGAAAGAATGAGTTGTGGAGGGGCTATTTATAGGAAAAGAAAAGGAGGGAAATATCTACACTTATATCATCCCCCTCATCACCACCACATACTCCATCTCCATCATCCATGTACCATCTTTCCATCCATCATTTTGGCTACCTAATCTCATGCCATCATCACCCCATGTGTGTACTTATGTTAACTTAAAGAGGCTTAGATATTAAGCAAACTAAGATCTTTTGAGTATATGTGTCTATGTGTGTATATATATGTAGCTGTATGTATATATTTGTTAAACACATCACCATTCCCTCATCCTTCTTCATCATCACCTACACCCTCCTACACCACCTAGGATGGCCCAAGGTCCTATCGTGCATGGAGAAGGCCATGTGCATGTCCTTTAGTTTACTTATGGTAGCTTAAGAGGTAAGGTTTGAGAAATATGTTGGATGTGTGTGTGTGTGTATAAGTGTATATATGTATGTTATGTGTATTTATATGTTCATGTGTGCACATGACAAGTTTGTGCATGTATATGTATGGTTAAATATGTGTACATGTGTAATGACCCTAAAATAAAATAAATAAATATATATATATATATTAGGAAATTCTGAGATATATATATATATAATATATATATATATATTGCATTAAAACAGAAAAGAATTTGGCAATAAATAAAATTGCATGGGAGCTTCTATTTGATAAAATGCAAGGAATTAAGGTAATTAGAAGAAAAATTTGAACTAAAAATAAATATAGCTTTATGTTCAAAGAATTATGTAAATATATATATACATTTAATATATATGGGGTGTTTGCTGTTTTATACGAAGATAAAATAAAATGAAGTTTAATATAAAAGTCTATATGTCTTATAATTATGCCAGAAATAATTAGCATAATATATGTGATTTTTAATTTAAATATAGAAGGAGTTGCTGATTTGACAAAAAGGCAGAAATATATATATACACATATATAGAATCAAATAAAAATTTCCATACCATATTTATTCCAAGCAAATAATTTGGGTAAATGACTTTACATTGCATAATAAGGTATGATAGTATATAACAGATAGGTAGAAAAAAAATACAAAGAAGATTTCCAGATTCTCTAAACTTAGAAGAAAAAAAAAGAACAAGGATCACATGCATATGGCATGAATAAAATGGAAACATGAAAATAGCATGCAGTGTTTAAAATGTTCAACTCCCGAAATAACCAATTAAAGTAACCTAATGTGTGCATTTCCCATTTAGGACCACATAGGAATGAGATATGTGCATGAACAGCTAAGGGTATTAGGAGAATTACCCATTTTCTTAAACCCTAGGATGGATTTATAAATAACTGCATATAGCCAAATCCATCATTCTCTCGGGATCAAAAAAAATATAAAATAAACAAGGAGAAACACTAAGCTTGAGGGTTTGGGGGATTTGCTGTTCTAAGAAATTAAGGCAGTGAAAGGAAAAACATTATGTGAGTATTTACCCTTTTGTATGCAATGGCATTAAGTCCTATTACAGGCAGCCTAAAAATATTATGAGTTATTTGAATCTCTGAAATGATTTGTTATGGGTGATATGGATGTTTGTTTGTGCATTTTTGTTTGGAGCATTAATCTGTAAGTAGGCTTTTAGAGTTAATAGGATTTGAGTATTTTTGTTCCATCTCATCATCATTAAACATGGATATAGATTAAATGGGGGAACATGGGGTTGAACCAGAAGATATACAAGCACTTATATCTTTCTGAAATATGAATGTAAGAAAAACTAAATTGGTCACTTGGGGGTTAGTCAATGATCTGCTTACTTCAGGTGGAAGCAAGTATATGCATGGTGCAACTGCACCCTGAGGCCTTTGTGTGTTGGAATAATTTAAACAACCTGGGAGTTTCCTTCACAATGCATACATAGTGTTCATTTGAAAAGGAGATGTAGACCATAAATTAAATAAGGAATGGGATTGGGATTTATAAAAATCTGGGTTATGAATATCTAGACAAGGAGTTAAAACTAACCAGGATTTATGTGATGTTCTGGTTAGCTGCTGGGTGAAATTTGGAGTATAAACATGAGTTTACTTATCTAAAATTTGGTGAGGATGAGTTAGGAATTGTACACATAATTATTTTTAACTGTTTGTTATGTATTGTTTAATTTGTTGAATGTGATTTTGTGTCTTCTTGAATGAACCAAAACATGCTAAGTATAAAACCTGTTAAACTAAGAAGGCATTGCAAGCTTACTAAAATTATGTGTAGGTATACAAAATTGATAAATACTCATACCAGTGTAAACTGACCCTTTTGGTTGCCCTTGCAATCATCTGGGTGTCTCAAAAATTCTTTGGGGCAGCTAAATGATTTGCTTGCAGGAAATTGAAGTTGGCTTGATGAGTAAGGAAGGCATTGGCTGCTAGTATAAATAAGAGAGACTTGTTTTAAGTTTGCAGTTGCATTGTAATGAAATTACTAGACAAATTCTATTCTCTGTAATTGAAGTTACTTGTAGGAAACTTTCTAAGTATTTGGGGTTGAAAACTTGTACTTAAGTAAAATTCATTTTGAATGATATTTGATGGAGTTTGATTTTCTATTGATTCTATGATCATCTGATTTGGAGAAAACAAGGGGATGGATATAACACATAAATATAAAATGTGAATGTAATAATCTCTGGTTTTATTGCCTGAGTTTATTCTATAATTTTCTTTAAATAAAATATAATGGATTTGACAAGATCTGAATAAGAAATATTCAAGTGGAGTAAATGTATGCATGGCAGATAATTGATACTGATTTGTGTGTATATATATATATATATATATATATATATATATATATATATTTGATTCACTGATTTTTATTGCCTATATTTTGCCCTATGGAAATTAAACAGCTAAGGGGATTGAATTTTTGAAATAAACTCTCAAGATTTGAGTATTTAAATTTTCAAAGAAAACTATGAGGGCAGTAGACTTGGAAGACACAGAATTTTGAATAATTGAAAGAATACATACAAGAATGCATTTTAGAAAAAAAAAACTAGGCACTAACATGCTGGGGATTAGGAGTAGGAATTTGTAGAAGCTTGTTAAAATGAGGGGTATGGGTTTGCAAGTGGTAAAAGGGGGACTATGGCTGGTCTAGATGGCCATGGGTCAAACCCTTGGAGCCTGGAACCACTTCATTTCAATCAGTGAAGTGTAAAGTGCTACCGGGACAAATCAAAGAAAACACCAAGCAGCCTTGGGATAACACCAAGCATATCCCAAAAATCACCAAGTATGTAAGTCTGCATCATAATAAATTTGAAAATGCTAAAAATCCTCATCTGATTAACATGAAATGATAAATGGAAATTAAGTCCAATATCCATGCCTGTTAGTAAAGATTTGTAAGTGATTTCATGCATATACTTGATAACTATCATGAGATCAAGGTAATACTATTTTAAGTGTTAAATAGAATTATTTAGGCAGATTAATATATATAGTCAAATAAAAGTATAAGTGTTGTAGTTTGCTAAAAATATACCTTTGGCAGTAGAACAAAATTAGAAAGGAAATAAGTAGCTTGTCAATAGCTTGTATGGTATTTTGTTTTCAATCTAATTTAAATTCCCTCTGATAAAAAAAATAAAGAAACAATTGTATATCATCAAATATATAATTGTCTTAATTTGTTTGTACACTGATATGATTATATTGGTAAATCCAGGGTCTTGGGAAAAATATTTGGAAACTACATAAAAATTCAAATATAAAAGAAATGGGGTTTAGTGGTGAATTCCTCTTGAATAAAAAAAATCTAAGTGATTTAAAGTTGAGGGTCACCACAGTTGGTATCAGAGCTATGTTTTAAATAACATAGTAAATGTTGTTGTATGCATATGGATGTTTGGATGCATTGTTTGAATTGTTGGTGTTGAATGTTTTTGTTTTATGTCAAGAAATATATGTGTGACACATGCACAGTGTGCACAGAAATAAAAATGAACCAAGTAAAAACACCAAAAACTGATAGGGGTAAATAAACTAACATAACAATCATATTTATAGCATTATGGTAGGACCAAGGCATCACACAGGTGCAGGATCTTCACGTGAGCCACCTGTGATGAGCATGGAAGATTTTGTGAGAGCCTTAAGGGATGGAATGGCACCAAGGCAAGACAATCCTCATGAGGAACTCTCCAAACTGCTTAAGACTTGTACCACTTTGGGAGGAAAGGATTTTGAAGGTACTGAAGGAGCTATAGGTGTTCAAACTTGGATAAAAACTATGGAGAGGGTCTTCACAGATATGCAAATCAATGACCAAAGGAAGAGACAGATAGCTTCAAGGAAATTGAAGGGGGCTGCACTGGATTGGTGGGAAGTTGTGACAGCAGGAAGACAAGAGAATACCATCACTTGGAATAATTTCAAGGACATGCTTGAGGCCAGATTTGTCCCAGCATCTGCCAAGGCCACACTGCTTGAAGACTTTATTAGATTAAGGCAAGGAAGCATGAGTGTGAATGAATACACTCAGAAGTTTGAAGAATTATCCAAGTATGGACTGGTGTTAATAGGGAATGTAGAAGCAAAGAATGCAAGGTACATTCAAGGCTTGAACCCTAGTCTGTCAAGGGCAATGTTGCCATACAAGGACAAAACCTTCGATCAAGTAATTGATCTAACTCTCTCATTTGAGCAACATGACACTGCAAGAGAAAAATTCAGGAATATGAAGCTCAATAAGAAGAAGGGTGGTCAGAACAAAGTGCAACCTTATGACAAGAGAAATGCAAGTAAAGGAGCTAAGAAAGGGGAAGGAGCAACAGCACTTGAAAGCAAGAAATTCACTCATTGTTTTAATTGTGGAAAAGCTGGACATTATAGTAACCAATGCCCTGACCCTAAGATACCCAGAGGAGGCTGCTATAATTGTGGAAAGATGGGTCATCTCAAGAAGGATTGCCTAGAAACCAATAGGGGAACAGCAAGGGTAGGAGCTTTGGCAGCAAGTAACAATGGGAATGTTGGGCAACTTGAAGGTATAATTTTTATTCATACCCAACCAATATCAGTAATATATGACACTGGTGCCTCACATTCACTAATATCTTTGGAAATTGTAAAGAAGTTAACACTTGCATGTGTTTCCATTGATCAGCCCTTGGTTGTACACAGTCCCATAGGGAGTCATTGCATGTTGGGGATGAAGTGTATGGGTCTGAAATTAATTATAGGGGGTTATGAATTTAATTCAGACTTATATACCTTAAATTATCCTGGTATTGGGATTATTTTGGGGGTAGATTGGTTAATGAGAAATAAAGCAATTTTAAATTTAGAAAACCTTACTATTTCTTTGGAAACAAATGAAGGCAAAAGAATTACCATCTTAAGTGAAACAGCAAAGAATACATGCTTTAATAAAATCTGGAGTATTAATGAAGTTCAAAAGGAATTAAAAATAGAGGAAATCCCAGTAGTCAATGAATATATAGATGTGTTTGGAGAAGTAAAGGGAATTCCTCAAAACAAACCAGTTGAATTTAAAATAAAATTAATTCCTGGAACAAATCCAATCATTAAGAAGCCTTATAGAATGGGTCCAAAAGAGTTGGTAGAATTAAAACATCAACTAGAAGAATTAGAAGAGAAAGGATTTATAAGATCAAGTAGTTCCAGTTGGGGTTCCCCAGTGCTATTTGTCAAGAAACGTGATGGAACAATGAGGTTGTGTGTAGACTACAGGGATTTAAACAAGGTAACTATTAAAAATAAGTATCCACTGCCTAGAATAGATGATCTATTTGATCAATTACATGGAGCTAAAATATTTTCAAGGCTAGACTTAGCCTCTGGATTTCATCAAATGAAAGTTGCAGAGGAAAGCATTGAGTACACAGCCTTCAATACAAGGTATGGCCTTTATGAATTTCTAGTAATGCCATTTGGCTTGACCAATGCTCCCTCCTATTTTGTAGACTTGATGAATAGAATTTTTAGAGACTTTTTGGATAAGTTTGTCCTGGTATTTATAGATGACATATTAATTTATTCAAAGACGGAAAATGATCATGCCATGAACCTACATTTAGTATTATCCAGACTTAGAGAACATGAATTAAAAGCCAAGTATTCAAAGTGTACATTTTGGCAACATGAAGTAAAATTCTTAGGACACATAGTGTCACAGCAGGGAGTAAGTGTAGATCCAAGCAAGGTCATTGCAGTTCAATCATGGAGTAGACCCAAAACAGTGACTGAGGTGAGGTCATTCTTAGGTTTGACAGGGTATTATAGGAGGTTCATCAAGGATTTTTCAAGAATAGCTGCACCAATGACCAAACTAACCAAGAAGAACCAACCATATGTGTGGACTGAGCAGTGTGAACAAGCTTTTGAGAAATTGAAGCAAGCATTGGTGGAAGCTCCTGTCTTACAAATCCCAGAAGCAAATGAAGGAATGGTTGTATACACTGATGCTAGTGGGTCTGGGTTAGGTGCAGTGCTTATTCAACATGGCAAGGTAGTGGCATATGCATCAAGACAGCTTAAACCTAATGAAACCAAATATGCAACTCATGATCTAGAATTAGCTGCAATAGTGTTTGCACTAAAACTATGGAGGCATTATTTGCTTGGGGCAAAATTTGAATTATTCATAGATCATCAAGCATTGAAATATTTATTTTCTCATAAAGATTTAAATATGAGGCAAGCAAGGTGGTTGGAGTTTCTAGCTGCATATGATTTAGATATATTGTACACTCCTGGAAAAGCTAATAGAGTGGCAGATGCTTTGAGCAGAAATCATGTTAGATTAGCCAGTTTGATGATTGATGAGTTTAAAAATCTTGCAGTGCTTGGGGAGGCAGATATATATAGCAAGGATGCAGTGAATTTTAAAGAACATGGTGATATGGTGGAGTATGGTACACTGGGAATAATCACAGTGAAGTCTAATCTGGTGGAGAAAGTTGGTAGCATGCAAGATCAAGATCAAAGTCTAAAGGAGAAGAAAGAAATGTTATTAAATAACATTGAGCCAGAGAATTTTAAAATAGATTCCCAAGGTTATTTGAGGAAAAATGATAAGCTTTGTGCACCAAACATTGCAGAGTTGAAGGAAGAAATCATGAATGAGCATCACAAGACCAGGTACACCATACACCCTGGTGGTACTAAGATGTATCATGATTTAAAAAGAAGCTACTGGTGGCCAGGGATGAAGCAAGCAGTGGCAAGATATGTGGCAAAATGTTCCACGTGTCAACAAATTAAAGCAGACCACCAAAAGCCTTCTGGCATGTTGCAACCTTTGGAGGTACCTCAGTGGAAATGGGAAAGTATTTCCATGGATTTTGTAGATGGTTTGCCTAGAACTAAGAAAGGCAATGATAGTATATGGGTAATTGTTGATAGACTAACCAAATCAGCTCACTTTGTCCCTGTCAGGTCAGATAGAAATGCATCTAAGCTTGCACAATTATTTATTAAGGAAGTGGTGAGGCTATATGGTATACCCAAGACCATTGTAAGTGATAGAGACACTTTGTTCACCTCAAGATTTTGGGAGAGCTTCCAAGAAGCAATGGGAACACAACTTTGTTTAAGCACTGCCTACCATCCTCAAAGTGATGGGCAAACAGAGATAGTGAATAAAATATTGGAAGATTTACTTAGAGCACGTGTGCTTGATTTTGGGGGTAATTGGGAGGATCATATTCACTTGGCAGAATTCACTTACAACAATAGCTATCAATCAACCATAGGAATGGCTCCCTTTGAAGCCTTGTATGGGAGACCCTGCATGTCTCCTGCCTATTGGTTGGAAGCAGGAGAGGGTGTAATGTTGGGGCCAGATCATGTTAAAGAAACATCCAACATGATTGAATTGGTTAGGCATAGAATGAAGGCATCACAATCAAGACAAAAGTCTTATGCAGATAGAAAGAGAAAGCCAATGGAGTTTGAAGTAGGAGAGCATGTTTTTCTGAAAGTATCACCAATGAAGAAAGTGTTCAGGTTTGGAAAATCTGGTAAGCTATCACCAAGATTTGTAGGACCATATGAAATTATGCAGAGAATTGGTGTTATGGCCTACAGACTTAAGTTACCTGAGGAGTTGAGTGGTGTGCATCCTGTATTTCATGTTTCTCAATTGAGAAAATGGGTGCATGATGAAGGAGCAATTCTGGAGTCACCTACTCAAGTTCAAGTCCAGAAGAATTTGGTTTATACAAATGAACCAGTAGGGATAGTTGCCAAGGAAGAGAAAAAGTTGAGGAACAAGGTGATCAAACTGGTGAAAATCCAATGGAGTTTGGACACTAATGATTGTACATGGGAGGTTGAAGATAAAATGAGGGCTAAATACCCCAATTTGTTTACTGATGGAGAGGTATGTTTAAGCAGCCTAAGATGATTTTTCTAAATATATTTATATATTGTTTGTTTTCATAAAATATGGGGTTATGGAGTTAAAACAGGCTATGGATTAGTGCTTTTAATTGGAGAAATTAGGTGAAATTATGGGGACATAATTCCTTTAAGGGGGAGGGTATGTAATGACCCTAAAATAAAATAAAAAATAAAAAATATATATATATATTAGGAAATTCTGAGATATATATATATATATATAGTATATATATATTGCATTAAAACAGAAAAGAATTTGGCAATAAATAAAATTGCATGGGAGCTTATGTTTGATAAAATGCAAGGAATTAAGGTAATTAGAAGAAAAATTGGAACTCAAAATAAATATAGCTTTATGTTCAAAGAATTATGTAAATATATATATACATTTAATATATATGGGGTGTTTGCTGTTTTATATGAAGATAAAATAAAATGAAGTTTAATATAAAAGTTTATATGTCTTATAATTGTGCCAGAAATAATTAGCATAATATATGTGATTTTTAATTTAAATATAGAAGGAGTTGCTGATTTGACAAAAAGGCAGAAATATATATATACACATATATAGAATCAAATAAAAATTTCCATACCATATTTATTCCAAGCAAATAATTTGGGTAAATGACTTTACATTGCATAATAAGGTATGATAGTATATAACAGATAGGTAGAAAAAAAATACAAAGAAGATTTCCAGATTCTCTAAACTTAGAAAAAAAAGAACAAGGATCACATGCATATGGCATGAATAAAATGGAAACATGAAAATAGCATGCAGTGTTTAAAATGTTCAACTCCCGAAATAACCAATTAAAGTAACCTAATGTGTGCATTTCCCATTTAGGACCACACAGGAATGAGATATGTGCATGAATAGCTAAGGGTATTAGGAGAATTACCCATTTTCTTAAACCCTAGGATGGATTTATAAATAACTGCATATAGCCAAATCCATCATTCTCTCGGGATCAAAAAATATATATATATAAAATAAACAAGGAGAAACACTAAGCTTGAGGGTTTGGGGGATTTGCTGTTCTAAGAAATTAAGGCAGTGAAAGGAAAAACATTATGTGAGTATTTACCCTTTTGTATGCAATGGCATTAAGTCCTATTACAGGCAGCCTAAAAATATTATGAGTTATTTGAATCTCTGAAATGATTTGTTATGGGTGATATGGATGTTTGTTTGTGCATTTTTGTTTGGAGCATTAATCTGTAAGTAGGCTTTTAGAGTTAACAGGATTTGAGTATTTTTGTTCCATCTCATCATCATTGAACATGGATATAGATTAAATGGGGGAACATGGGGTTGAACCAGAAGATATACAAGCACTTATATCTTTCTGAAATATGAATGTAAGAAAAACTAAATTGGTCACTTGGGGGTTAGTCAATGATCTGCTTACTTCAGGTGGAAGCAAGTATATGCATGGTGCAACTGCACCCTGAGGCCTTTGTGTGTTGGAATAATTTAAACAACCTGGGAGTTTCCTTCACAATGCATACATAGTGTTCATTTGACAAGGAGATGTAGACCATAAATTAAATAAGGAATGGGATTGGGATTTATAAAAATCTGGGTTATGAATATCTAGACAGGGAGTTAAAACTAACCAGGATTTATGTGATGATCTGGTTAGCTGCTGGGTGAAATTTGGAGTATAAACATGAGTTTACTTATCTAAGATTTAGTGAGGATGAGTTAGGAATTGTACACATAATTATTTTTTACTATTTGTTATGTATTGTTTAATTTGTTGAATGTGATTTTGTGTCTTCTTGAATGAACCAAAACCTGCTAAGTATAAAACCTGTTAAACTAAGAAGGCATTGCAAGCTTACTAAAATTATGTGTAGGTATACAAAATTGATAAATACTCATACCAGTGTAAACTGACCCTTTTGGTTGCCCTTGCAATCATCTGGGTGTCTCAAAAATTCTTTGGGGCAGCTAAATGATTTGCTTGCAGGAAATTGAAGTTGGCTTGATGAGTAAGGAAGGCATTGGCTGCTAGTATAAATAAGAGAGACTTGTTTTAAGTTTGCAGTTGCATTGTAATGAAATTACTAGACAAATTCTATTCTCTGTAATTGAAGTTACTTGTAGGAAACTTTCTAAGTATTTGGGGTTGAAAACTTGTACTTAAGTAAAATTCATTTTGAATGATATTTGATGGAGTTTGATTTTCTATTGATTCTATGATCATCTGATTTGGAGAAAACAAGGGGATGGATATAACACATAAATATAAAATGTGAATGTAATAATCTCTGGTTTTATTGCCTGAGTTTATTCTATAATTTTCTTTAAATAAAATATAATGGATTTGACAAGATCTGAATAAGAAATATTCAAGTGGAGTAAATGTATGCATGGCAGATAATTGATACTGGTTTGTATATATATATATTTGATTCACTGATTTTTATTGCCTATATTTTGCCCTATGGAAATTAAACAGCTAAGGGGATTGAATTTTTGAAATAAACTCTCAAGATTTGAGTATTTAAATTTTCAAAGAAAACTATGAGGGCAGTAGACTTGGAAGACACAGAATTTTGAATAATTGAAAGAATACATACATAAATGCATTTCAGAAAAAAAAACTAGGCACTAACATGCTGGGGATTAGGAGTAGGAATTTGTAGAAGCTTGTTAAAATGAGGGGTATGGGTTTGCAAGTGGTAAAAGGGGGACTATGGCTGGTCTAGATGGCCATGGGTCAAACCCTTGGAGCCTGGAACCACTTCATTTCAATCAGTGAAGTGTAAAGTGCTACCGGGACAAATCAAAGAAAACACCAAGCAGCCTTGGGATAACACCAAGCATATCCCAAAAATCACCAAGTATGTAAGTCTGCATCATAATAAATTTGAAAATGCTAAAAATCCTCATCTGATCAACCTGAAATGATAAATGGAAATTAAGTCCAATATCCATGCCTGTTAGTAAAGATTTGTAAGTGATTTCATGCATATACTAGATAACTATCATGAGATCAAGGTAATACTATTTTAAGTGTTAAATAGAATTATTTAGGCAGATTAATATATATAGTCAAATAAAAGTATAAGTGTTGTAGTTTGCTAAAAATATACCTTTGGCAGTAGAACAAAATTAGAAAGGAAATAAGTAGCTTGTCAATAGCTTGTATGGTATTTTGTTTTCAATCTAATTTAAATTCCCTCTGATTAAAAATAAATAAAGAAATAATTGTATATCATCAAATATATAATTGTCTTAATTTGTTTGTACACTGATATGATTATATTGGTAAATCCAGGGTCTTGGGAAAAATATTTGGAAACTACATAAAAATTCAAATATAAAAGAAATGGGGTTTAGTGGTGAATTCCTCTTGAATAAAAAAAAATCTAAGTGATTTAAAGATGAGGGTCATCACAACATGACATGTAAATAAGGTTGCAACAACCTTTGAATGACTTCTATTCATTAAACCATTGAAAATCAGGAAACCAATTACCAGTCACATTTTTACTTATTAATTTATATACATATCTTTGTAAACAAAATTTGAAAATAAATTTCTAATCATTTTTAAATAAGTAAAATGATCACATCTTATTTATAAAACCATATAAATTAATATTAACTATTATTTACAAAAATTGCTATTATATCGATAAAGTGACGCGAATTTTCTTATATTCAAATCAAACACATATCCTCATTAAACTATTACAAATGATTTATTATCACTTAATAAATATTTTAAAATGAATTATCATCATTTAAAAATAATTATAATAATTATAATAATTATTAAATCATTAAATCTCAATTTAATGTCATAAATCAATATTTAAATATAAGGGCATCACTAATGATGTCATAAATACTTTTATTTTCCCAAAAATAAAATAATTAATTTTATTTCATATTCTTGTTCAATTAAAAAAATAAGTGTATGTATCCAGCTCCGTGCGCGACGTTTGATGATTATAGAGTTGTTTATCAATAAAACGGTTTTCGGCCGTTTTATCGATATATTTCCAAAGTAAATATTTTTGCGAATATCTCCAAAATAGGTTCATTATTACCATTCATTTCTTAAAACTTAATTATATGTTGAAAATAATCCATATTTGAATATTTAAAATATATTAAATATCCTTAATTAAAGTGATCAAAATTCAGGTCATTACACCGGGATCAAATAGCAGTTGTTATCCGAAAACTACTTCGGACCAACGTAAGCGGTCGAATTGGAAATAGTGAAGGCAAGGTCCAAGATGAAGAATTTGGAGTGCAAGGGCTATTTGCTACTAACCCTGAGGGTGATTCCAAAACGGGTATAGTGAAAATAGTGCCTTCGGTCCGTCCATCTCCTAAACGACTTGTACGGATGAATACTGACATTGTATCAACATCTTGAAGGCGATGTAGCATTCCAAGTGGCAATGCTATTATAAAGGTAAACGTAGCCTCAGGCCTTATCAACCGAGAATGAATAAAACAGAGGAGATGCAGTAAGGCTAGGTGCGTCACTCCCACTAGGGTAAGGTCATCCTTATCTAGAGTCCATACAATCAACTCATGTATGTTTCGGTACGGTTGCTGATCCCAATCGAGGGGTGCCTTATTCGGTACTATCCTGTAAAGGGTAGGCTAGTCTTGTGTTGGCAGGGGTCGATAGGTTCGACCTCGGTACACAAATCTAGAGGTGTACTATGACGGGATGTACCCTAGTAGCCCAGTCATTGTATGGAATCCATTTCCCAATAAGCACCTTCAGTCTTAGTTGTATACCTATTATGATGGAATTAATTAATGTAACAATTTCGGCTATATTCATTATTTACTTAAAAACACTAGACATTATCATAATATCACTATATTTCTATATAAAGTGTTTTGGCTATCGTAAGGTAAATAGCCGTCCGTTTTTATGTGCGGCATGGTCTTACGAGATATCTTTGATTCTTAAAAAGAGTAAAAATTAAGTTGTTTAAGTTTACTCACACCAGACACATGTCTGACCCAGAGTTATTTTCTTTTCCTAGAACTCTTGGGTACTCAAATTTTTATGAGTAGCCCAGTAATCCAGGTTTCTTACGATTGCATTTTGGAGGAGCTGGAGCAGACGGCTTCACTGTTAGCTAATTATTTCTATTTCTGTTGTGCATGTATGTATGATCCATTTATTTTGTACCGGCAGGTAGTTATAACTGCCCAGTTGAAGGTTGTAATGTAATGACTCTGATGTATTATTATTATGAAAATGACTATGTAATATCCTATGTTATCTATTATATGTTGTTCTGACTTGTGGTGAGATATCGTGATTGTGTAGATTCTTCTTATCTTTCTTTTTCTTCTACCCTTAATGGCTCGTCTTTCGGTGCTAGAAAGGTGGTCGTTACATGATTAATTTGTAATTATTATGAGTTAATTAAATTAACTAGTATTTATTAAATATTAATTATGAAATTTAGTATTTGATGTATTGAACAATATTAAACAATATATTTATAATAGTTATAAATATATTAATCGATATACAATATTGGTACGCGTTTAAATTTAGATTTAAATGCAGCGGACTTTGTTCGGTCTAGAATAAGTTTTTACGCTTATATCGAGCATGCAAATTTTGGCCAAAATTAGCTTGGAAAGGCCAGCCAAATGTTGATGAAAGAAAGAATCTTTTGAATGGTCTAAAGGAGTGGAATTGGTAAGAGAGATAAGGATGTGATACACTTTCCCTCCATTTGACTTCCTATTTATATGTCTCTCTCTACACCATTTACTTTGAGGCTTTTTGCTCTTCTTTCCAAAAAAATTGACCAACAAACCCAAGAGAAATCAAAGCACAAATCACATCAAAACTCTTTGATTCGATCGTTAGTGGTAAAGCAGTTCAAGAGCCAGCATCTCTGGAACTTTGAACTTGATTCACGGAGCCATTTCATTATTTCAAAATGAGATCTCTAGGCCTTACTGAAAGGTATTCAACACGTTTGCTAATTCATTTAATATTATTATCCATTATTTTTACATATTGTAGGTTATTGGATTATATTACAAATCTAGTGGATTGATGTTCCGTCACATATTTGATGGTTGAATATATCAGTTCATCTATATATTAAAAAAAATTTGTATGTTTGCTGGTATTGAACTTGTGGCTTAAAAATAAAAAAACATTTTTAATTAAATAATATTATATATGATTTTATCAGTCAATAAATTATATCCAAAAGATTAAAATCATATAATAATTATTTTAAAATCTTTGAAATTTTGGTTTTGCACAACAATAACTTGAAACCAAATTTTGCTTTATTTTAATATATATTTATATTTTTATATATTTAAATATTAATATAACTATTTATTTAACTAGAAATTTATTATATAAATAAGTATATATATTAATATAACTTGAAATTAATTATAAATATTATTTAATAACATTACATAATTTTTAGATTTTGAAAATAATCTTTTAAAAATTTTAATAATTAATTTTGGCTGGTTTTTAAATTATTTTATAATTGTTTGTTTAAAATTTAGTTTATAAATCTGAAGGAAAAAAATTATTTTTTTGTGTCGTGAACTCCAAGTCAACTAGCATCAGTTTTATAATATATATATATATATATATATTGTATATTTATCATTATTTATTAACTAAATTAAAATAATCAATTCTTTTCGAGTTTGTACCACCAACTAAAAAAATTTAAAAATTATATATTTTATATAAATAAACATTTGCACAAATTCATCTTAAATGTTTTTATAAATTATTACAATTATTGTTTCCATATATTTGTATATAAATATATTATTGTATTTTATAAATGTATAATTTTTCGTAAATATACATATACATATATATATAACATCTGATGTACGCGCGCACACACATATTCATTTAGATAATACATAGAATAAAGAGGAGCTAACATGCTCATTTCAGTATAAATCCCAATACCTATATATGAGCATATCAAACCATGCACAGTTTATTATGTAGCACGTGTACGTACACGCATATGTGTATATGATACACATATTCTATAACGACTTAGAATTTTGAGCACTTCGTATTTAAATATCTGAACTATTTGAATATTTGAATCTTTTATTTAATGTGATTAAATTGATTTAATAATCATGTTAAACTTCTTTTAATTAATAACCAATGATAGGAAACTTGTTTTTGAAATTTGTTTACAAAATAAATACTTTGAAGAAATATCGATAATGTGACCGAAAATCACTTTACCGATAAATAGGTTTTTATTCATAATAATCCGTTCAAACTCTGTGTACATGTCTAAATAACATATTAAGCCATTAATAGCTAATAAAAATATTTTGAGTTAATATGGTTAACCAGTTCTCTCTTAAGAGCTTTTGGAATGTCAGTAGGTGGAGATATATTCTAAGGCTCATGAAGTAGAAAGTAAGTCGCATGGACGCACATGGGGGGTAAGGGACTTTGGCTGGCTATAGGGAATGAAGGGGGTTATGGTGACTTCTTGAATGCCTATATTATATCACATAGAAACCCTTTTACATCTTTAGGTAAAAATAAATAAGCTCTTCATCTATCTTCTTTATAACTTTATACAGTACAATTCAAATCAACCCAACTCTTCACCAAACTCTAGTGTAAGCCTTTTAACATCTTAATAACAAATATTAGCAACTTGGAGCTTGAAGATTTAGAGCACACTAGCCCCTTCAAGCCAAGGCTGCGTACACCTAAGGCCATTCTAGCCTAGGTCGTGAGCAAAAGTGAAGGGTAAGAGGATTTTGGTATTGTTTTTGTTAAGGTAGGAAGTGTGTAACAACCCGCATATTTTGCGATTGTATATTTAAATGTTGAAATTTAAATATGGCATCATTAGTCGGATTAAAGTCCGAGATGCTACTTTTTGTAAACAGTCGAATTAGGACTCGAGACCCCTTCCATTGAGTCCAAAATGGCGTTTGCGACCTTTTTGAGTATAAACATCGATATGTTTGGAGTCAAGTAGAATTTTGCTATTTTTCTATTTTGGGCTTTGGGTTTGGGTTTCAGCCTACTAACCCAACATAATACCCTAACTCCTCCTCCAACTCCTCTTCATTCATTTTCATTTCCTAACACTTTCAAGCTAAAAGAAAATTGGGGGAGGAGAAAAGAAATTAAAATTCCTAAACCCTAGATTACTAGGAAATTCAAATTCAAGCCCTAGAAATCAAAGAGAAGCTTAGGTAAGCATCCTCTTCATCTTATCCATCTCAATCTCTCTTCAATTTTCAGAAATTCCTAAACCCTAACTTAGGAAATATTTTCTTATAAGCTTAGATTGGAGCTTCTTGAGTTGAAGTTGAAGAGTGGTTGATCTTTCCTTTGTTTTAAAGCTTCTCACTTGTTGTTTTGGGTTTAAAGGTGAGTTCTTGAACTCACATCTATGTTTATACCTTTGGTGGTTGTTAGGTATGAATTCCTAACATCTAATTCATATCCATTTGCTTTTGAATTGAATTGGTTTGGCGAATTTTCCAATTTTTGGTATTTTGAATTCAAAATCTATGAAAATCCTTATATGGATTTTTGGACATGTTGTTCAGAGTGTATTGGTAAGCCTATAGGGCTGGGTAGTCGCTTGGCGTAAATCCCTAGCCATCGCCGCTCGTCCGATCGCTTCCGATAGGATTTGTCCATCATTGGCCTAGGCAAAATATTGCCCTGAGCTCCAGCTCAGACGTCTGAGCTTACTTCCCAAACGTCTGGGCGGTCTGGAATAAAATTTCCAGCGCTTCAGCTCAGACATCTGGGAGAACCACCAGACGTCTAGAGCTGACAATTCCAGCCAATTTTCCTGTTTTTAGATAGGTTTTCGTTTTATCGATTTTTGGTTGATCCGATTAGTTGTTATCACTTTTATTGACTTTGATGACTTCTTTTCTGGATTTTTGGAGTATCCATTTGATGGATTTGATATCCATTTCTATGGTTTTGATTCACGTCATCGAATGTGAATTTTTGGTAATTGATTGTTTTTACAATCATTTCTATGATTTGTCACTTTAAAATACACAGGTTTCTATACTAGCAGTAAATATTCAAACTCTTTCACAAAAACGATTTCAACACTACATTTAAATACAAAGCTCGCTTTTAAAACCGTTTTCCAATCTATTAGTATATGAAAACCTTTACCTCATTCGTGCGAGAAATCCAATTAAACGACTTAGCAAAACAAGTGGTATGAAACGCTTGCGTTTACTTCGTCGGTTAATTCTTAGACTTGTTCGATTGAAATCTTGTGACAATTTTTGAGTGGAAATCTACAATTTGCTCGTAAATATTTAAGTTAAGCCAGTGGTTATGGGACATGAAGCTAAAATCATCTATTTACTAGCTTGGTGTATTTTACACTTTTATTGATCTATGATGATCATTTTGAAGTTTAGACTTGCGATGTGCAGTGTCTCTTTGTCCACGTGGGGGACTGTACCTCGTTTTATGGAGCTTCGTCTCATTTTTTTTATAGGCTAGCGACCTATGGTTTTATGGAGTTCGGTTCATCGGGCGTATC
Source organism: Allium fistulosum (assembly GCA_030737815.1). Classification (NCBI taxonomy): domain Eukaryota; kingdom Viridiplantae; phylum Streptophyta; class Magnoliopsida; order Asparagales; family Amaryllidaceae; genus Allium; species Allium fistulosum. Next base: position 680,796,764 of record CM060905.1, on the reverse strand, counting down.
GTTATTGTACTACGTCGTTGTTCCAGCTTATCAGGTTCATCGGGCGTACCGTTATTGTACTATGTCATTGTTTCGAATTACTTGAGTATCAGGTTCCTCGGGCGTACCGTTATTGTACTTCGTTTTTGCACCGGCTCTATGGTTAGCGACCATGGGATAGCGTCCCGTTTGTGATATACGTGTTGGTGAGTTTTCATGCTCCCGTTTATGATAGGCCTCCCCATTTTTATAATTTCTGGATTTCTAATTGATGATTTCTAGAATTTGTGTTTCACCAATTTTTGTGATTTGTATTGATAAGCCCTATCAATATTTGTGGTTTGGTGAATAAACTAAAGAATGTGATATTCTTTTTGGATATTTGACAAGATTTGAGATATTGTATGATTTTTATTGTTATCGAATGTATACTTGTCACAATATGGCATTATTGTTATCATACATTTTTGTGGTATCTCTTATCCTTTCTCATCTTATACGATATTTATAGCTAGACTGATCCGTTTATTATTTTTCTCCTTAAATAATACTCGGGTCAGACCGAGGTGTTACAGGTGCTTCTACTTAACTTCTTAGCAGGGGCTAGCTTCTGACTTTTGGCTAACTACTTTAGCTTAGTAGTTTTTGCTTTTATACATTTGAGATAGAGACTCCTTGATGTATACATATTCTTTTGCTAGCACTTGTACCTATTCTTTTTTGATGTAGTGGATCTTGTATGACCACTATTTTGATGTACACTTTTATGTGTTATATTCATATCTGTTTCTGCCTTTGTGATATGAATATCTGTGACTGATTTGTATTATGCTTATTTCTATATTTGTTTCCGAAGCCCACATAGCCACTGTGTAGTAGCTTGAGTTTGTATTTGATATGTTGGATTTCCTCTTGAAATGAAATGCAAGTCATTCTATCTAACATATCGGTACTCACGCAAAGCAATTACAAAGATGGTCGCTCCTCAACAGCCTTATTCTTCGTGCTAGTCGACGGCATTACCCAGTAGTGTCCTTGGCTAGTGTGAGTATAGAGGTGGGGCATCATAAAGTGGCTGCAAGGTAAAGGCTTGTGCTTGGTTGTATACTTGTTGAAGGGTGAGCAGCTCATCATTTTAATATATATGAAGTGTATATAATGCTTGTTTAAATTATAGTATATGCTAAGCTATATATTACAATATACTTTTGTGATTCTTGCTTTGGAAAGCAAATGACATATGTAAATGATGTATTTAGAAAATTGTATGACTTTCTATGACTTTTTATATAGCCTTGAAGATGATGACATAGGTTTGGTTGGACTTTGATTGAACCGAACTTAAATATTGAAAGGGTTTCATAGCAACTATTCGTCATAGAAGCAATTAGAAATGCCTTGTGTCTGGCAGTTTATATAATATTATATAAAGAGATCCTTAGGGGTTCTTGTCATGATTGTGATCTATATTAAGTATATTATTTATTGCAAAAAGGTTGAATATTAAAAAAATCGTTGTCATATCGAAAAATGGTAAATCTTTCAAGTATATGAACCTTCCCAGTTCATGATCTGTTACAACACTCTACATAGCATTTTCTAGCCGCTGTAGTAGCTTTTAACCCTTTTTAAAACATTCTGGAAATGCAAAAGTTTCTATTTTGAAATAGATGGTTCTAAAATGACCTCTAATTTAAGTATTTCTCTTCAATCTTTTTGGTATTATTATCGTATTAGAGAAATTTAAAAATGATTTGTAAATTAAATATATTTTTAATAATTAATTATGAATTATTAAAGTAGAAGGTTTTTTAATAAATGAAAAACAGGCTTTCTGAAGTTTTTAAATAATTTATAAAATAGTTATTTTTAACTAATATTTAAATAAATGTTTAAACCATAATTATAAGTATTTTTATTTATATAGAGTTTTTAGAAAATTAGTTAATATTTTATTAAGGTATTAAAAAGCTTATGTAAAATAAATATTTTTAGATTGCTTTTCGAATTTTATTAAAATCTTGGCTTATAGATAAATTAGTATTCATACATCTATATCATTTTATAAAAGAATAAAATAAATTTTGGATTATAACTCGTAAGTTATAATAAATGGTTTTGTAAAGTTAATTAAAAGTATATTACCTTATTTGATAATTGTAGATATACTTAGATCTTTAAAATGAATGTTTTTAAAGACAATGACAACTGTGAATTAGTTTTGGGTTTGTTGTGACAATGTGTGAATTACATTCGTCTTTAACCCATTTTAATTATATTTATGAATATACTTAGATCTTTAAAAGAATGTTTTAAAGATAATTATAAGTGAAATGTTTTTGGGTTTATCGTAACAATGTTTTGAATAACATTTGTTTTTAATCCATTTAATTATACTTTTAGAAATGTGCAATCTTACTTAAGACTTATGAATATTCTTATACCATTTGGGATAAGAATATGAATACATTTCTAATTATTGAAAAGTGTAGAAATGGATAATGAAATAGTAATATACATGTATATATCATTTGAAAAGGTATTTAAATATATACACAAGTATATTGAAAAGCGATTTTTGGATAGTCGAAAATATTCTCAACCTGGTAACACTTAACAAAGTAATATTGGATTTTACCGAAGCTAAGCAAGCGATAAATTTAGCCAAAATGTCACACCACCTACCAAGTGGCATGTGAAACTTAATATTCAAATAGTTCAATATTAATCGCTAACCAAATTTACACCTAACGGGTCACACAACCGAAACGATAGATACTCCTTTGACCAAATGATTTAATTAATTTGTAATTGTTATAAATAGATTAAATTACTTAATATTTATAAAATATTAATTATAAAATTTATTTTGATTTGATGCACAAATATTATTAAATAAATTTATAACGGTTATAAATATATTGCTCAATATAAGATATCAATATGCGTTTAAATTGGATTTAAATGAAAAATATTTTTCGAGCTTTAAATAGTGTTAAAGCCCATAATAAGGGTTGGTTAGTTCAGCTCTAATAGGGTTTGATAGATGGCCATATGATAGGCTAGAGAGGCTAAGGTTGGATGTTAAGATGTAATAGATTTGGTATGAGATAAAGAAGGATCTAGATCCTAATTTATATCTTAACTCCGTCTATATAAACATCTTACCCACACTTGTTTGTGGACTTTTGAAGCCTCCATTATCCCCTATTTCTAGCTGAACCATACCTTCCCTTCCTCCATCATTTCAAGTTAAAATCAAATCAAATTATATTATATTCAATAGATGGTGGTCATCGATTCACAGGCTGGCACTCTTCTAGATTTGAAATCAGTTCTAGAAGTAGATCTCATCATTTTAAGATGTACTTATAAGCGTTAGATATAAGGTAAGTTTCTAACCTAAATGTTAATGTGTATATATAATGTTTATATCATATATTCTATATTGCTAGTTAGGTGATGATTCCAATATATAAATATATTGTCACAATGAGATTGGTTGTATGTTTACATTTAATTTTATGAACAAAAAAATATTTTCTTAGTCATATATATATATACGTACAAACAACAAGGCTAAAATTAAAAAAAATAACTTAGTATACAATATTTAAGTGTATATATATATAGTTTATAATTTTAACACTACATTATACTTATATAAAATATAGTTATATAATTTTGTTTACAAAGTTAAATAGGTATATTATTTTCGATAGAAACAAAAGTAGTTATATATATATATAAATATAAAATTTAAATATCATTTAAATCAATCAATTATATTAATATGTGTATATATATTGTGTAAATTATGTTTTATATTTTATAAAATTAAATTATCAATAAACATACTCTCGACGAAAAAATAAAAAACATTATTTTTATATAATTTAAAAATATTTAATTAAACCGAAAATTAAAATAGATTTAAAAATTGTTTTTAAATTATAAAATTATTTATTAATTTTAAAAATAACAAAATGTCGCTTAGGATTTTAGTAAAAAATTCAAAATTAAGTTTCGAAAATATATTTTATTAATCGATATCCATACGGATAATTGTTTAAAATATATTTAAATTTTTTTAAAAATAAATCTATGCGTTGTGCATGACCTTGTATATGTGTACATTTAAAAGTGAAAACAAGGGACACATCCCTAAAATCAAACTTAATACACAAAACATCCTTAAAAAAAGGTATAAATTGCATCCCTATTTTCAAATACTGCAATTTTCTTCCCTAAAATACCCCTCTGCCCCATGGCTGAATGTTGGTTCTTCATATGTGAATGTTATTCTCACATCCATAATTAAAATTTGCACCCCATTAATTATCAATCTTTAAAATGCAATAACTTTTTGTAGAAACGACGGGTTAACAAACCGTTTTCACCATTAAATCACAAATTTTATTATCTTTCTAATGAGTGGCATTATGCATATGTAAAAACAATGGCCGACTAATTATATGGTATGATTGCAGACAATTCAATAATTATATGCAATAATTGCAGGAAAGTCTGCAATTATATGGTATAGTTGCACTTTTCTGCGACTACTTGGAATAATTACAATTTTTTCTGCAATTATTCGATATAATTTCATAAAAGTATGCAATTATATGGAATACTTGCAGAAAAGTCTGCAATTATTCCATTTAATTGCAGAAAAGTGTATAATTATAAGGAATAATAGCAAAAAGTCTGTAATTATGTCATAGAATTGCATAAAAGTCTACAATTATTCCATATAATTGGATAAAAGTCTGCAATTATATGGAATAATTGCTTACATTTGAAGAAAAATTGATGATTATTTCATATAATTGTAGAAAATGGCAAGTATACGGAATAATTGTAGAAAAGTCAGCAATTACATGGAATAATAGTAGAGAAGTATGCAATTATTCTATATAATTGCATAAAAGTCTGCAATTATTCCATATAATTGCATAAAAGTCTACAATTATATCGAATAATTGCTGGCATTTGAAGAAAAATTGATGTTTTTCAAAAATTGCAGAATTCTCTGCAGATATATGGAATAATTGCAGCCTTACTACAAATATGATTTTATGGTATCAACAATGGATCTCATTTTAAAGATTGTAAAATTTATGATTTTTTGATGAAAACGGTATGTTGATCCGATATTTCTACAGAATGTTATGCGCGTTTGAAATGCTAAAAACGTAAAGGGTATTTGGGTCTTTTGGTGCTTGCGGATTTGAAAATAGGGGCTAGAAACGTAAGTTTATTTTGGGGAGGATGTTTTCTCTATTTTGAAACTTAACAGGGATGTGAGCCAAACTATCCCTATTTAAAATATATATTTTGTATATTTTTAAATATATATGTATATATTATCTATACATATGTATAAGTATATTATATATATATATATATTGTTTTCGGCATTCCAAAAAAATTTATATTTAATATTATTTATAAAAAGATTTAAATATATTCATAATTATAATATATACAATGTTAAAATTCCATACATATGTCCAAAAATACATACATACATATATAATTATTCAAATAAAATATAGGTTATATATACATACATACATGTATATATTTATAATATATTTTGTATATATATAAATACATACATTTGGATAATATATTAGTATACGGGATGAATAAATGTGCCTGTTGCGGTGTAAATCCCAAGTACCTATAAACGGACATGTTATACCTCACATGGATTGATAAGTTATACATGCACACACATATATATGTATATGATACATGTGTGTGTGTATAACATATCATTAACTAAATAATATAGCATCATTTTATAAATTTAAATAAAATAATGATTTTATTTAAAAATAAATTTAGAAATGTTCTAAATAAATTAGACTTAATAGGTCCAATAAAGATCCAATATGGTAAAAAATTTGAAATTCACCCACAACTTCGATTGCGGTTTGACCCAGTTCCAACAATGGTATCAGAGCCAAATAGCATATGCAGTCTAAATTAGTCATATTATGGCTAACTAATTAAGCTTATAATCCAATTAGTAAGATGTCTAAGAAAGGTAGTGTCTAGGCTAGATTGTTGGGTAATCAAGTACCCTGTCCTACCTTGCTATCGGCCTGCCTTAAAAATTACATGAGCCCATAAGTTGTCCTTAATAGAAAAGACTCATTTCGAATTGGGCTTTGGGATAATTTCAAAATCATTTTTAAATTAAAAATAAAGTTTTAAATTAAAAAGTTAAATTTAAAAAGAAAAATACAGTAAAAGTTATCATATAGATTTTCAAATTGTTTTAAAAATTAAAATAAAAGTTTTAAATTTAAAAACTAAATTTAAAAGTTAAATTTATATGTTAAATTTAGAATAAAATGCATATTATAAAAGTTATAATATAAAATTTTGAAATATATGAAAATGTTATAAAATTAATTTTGAAGATAGTATTTATTAATAAGATTAATAAAATAAACAAATTAATTAAATAAGTAAATTGATTAAATATATATACATGTATAATATATACAATGATATATGTTATATTTTCTTGAATTGTTTAAGACAATATGAGTATAAATATGTGTATAAAAGATTCTCGAAATTAAAAAAGTTTATTTAAAATTGTTTAATTAAATACATTAATTAAAAGTTAACTAATAAATTAAAATACACATATATATACATATGATATATGTGTATTAGTATAAAGGTTATAACTTATATATATTCAATATAATATATTATAATTGAATAATATAATAATTAATTAAAATGTTAATTAATTAAATTAATTAAATAAGATTTAATTAATATAATATTATACATAAGACTATTATATAAGTACATAAAATTATAAATTTTATATAATAAAAATTATATAATATAAATGTATAATAAAAGGTGGAACAGTAAGTAACCCAAAATAGACTTAAGGAATAAATACATACGTATAGTACATATACCGTATTTCTGATGTATCCAACACTTGAATCACGAGAGTATTTATGAAGAAATACATAATTCCATAAGTCGGTATCACTTAATATAATATACTTAAGATTATGAATCTTTAATATAATGTTGTCCTCTACCATATATATATATATATATATTAATAAATTACTTGCATACTCCTTAGTTGTTGAGCAAACTTAAGTTAATGATATTATGTGTAATATTATTAGTATATCAAATAGACGAGGTAAGATAACTATATGTATTTGTTGACCAAACTCAAGGTACATATACTATACTTAAGCCATCGCGATATGGTAGGTACTAGTGAATAATTTTATTTCGATTTATTAAGCAAACTCAAAATCAAAGTGAAATTAGGACAAGGTTTAGGAATTGTGTACTATACAATCGATAAGGAGCTATCAATCGTCCATGGAGTGATGACTTGCTGAGAAAACTCAAGGTCGGAATTCTAAGACGGACGAGTCCTAACACCCACTAGTAAGGTCGAAGGACTTCTATGTTTCGACTAAGTGTTTAGTGAAACATAAAAGACCAGTGGGAGCTTAATTAGAAAAATGAAATGACAACATTTAATCTTTCTAATATTAAAATAATATATGCTATATAATGTTATAATAATTCACATTGATAAATTTGTGCATCTGACATGATTGATAAAATGTTTATCAATTAAGATATATAAATGAACCGAATTGAAGATTGACAAATAGATATATAACATATACTTACTAACAAATGCTTATTGCATATTAATATTTCGACACCCATGCAAGCACCTAGTCCTACAACTAATAAATGTGTTTATAATTTGGTTGCTTATGTGTTTATTTGATCGAGGCCGTATATTGCATTCTGTGAGTTCCAAATTCAAAAGAAATATAATACTATATATATTTTATCCATATACAATTGCATATAAATATTATATGGTAAACAATCACACTTTATAATGCATAGTATTTTGATGAAATTAGTTTATTCGAAATAAGTAAACAAACCATTATGCAAGATCAAGTATTCAATTTGATTGATTACAATAAAAGGTCATATTGTGTTAAATGTAACATGAGACCAAAAGTACAATATAGATATAAGAATTCGACCACTGAAATGTTAGTTTGATCAGTTTATGTAAGGTGCATCATATTTGATGTTCTTAAATGTTGAGGATAATCATATGCATTTTTGTAAAAAGTTCGTTAAGATATTGCAGTATGCAATTTTGTTTTGAATGGTTCGATCATTTAGAAAGAATAGCCATTATGCAAGAGTAGATGTGATTTAAGGAACAATTGAGATAAAGAGAGTGAATAGCACTTCGGCTTCATAATGAATGTTGGAAATGAGGATTGTAATAGTAATAATTAATACTTAACATTGGAATGAGAAATACGATTTCTATTCTAAAATGTATTTTCATATAGAAAACTATTTTCTATGAGATTTATTTCTTTGAGTCAAGGTATTTGATAAAGAAACTCCACTATAAACTAGTTGCAGTATATGAAATGAATAATCTATATTAAGTGAATGATGGATCTTTGAATTTAGTACGCTATTATAGTAATGATGGAAATAGTGTGAGCATGCCATATAGCACTTATTGATTGCATCATAGTACGAAAAGTTTTCGTAAATATACCGAACATTATTTATGAAATAATGAGTACTTTTTGGTGTTGACTGAAAAATAGACATGGTTATATTTCAAGGTGAATATTATGAATATTCGTTATGAAATAAAGCTATAATGAGGCATTTGTTTTCATAACAAAAAGTGTTTCATTGGAAAATACTGAAGTATCTAAAAATATTTATAATTATTTAGACTAAGCCATAGTTTTAAGAAATAAGTTTTATTACATGGTTATGAGTCATATGATACCGGTTAATTATATATCAGGCAATTAAGAGCAAATCACCCATTTAGTGGGAGCGTCATAAGAGTTGATGAACTCTTCAGATTGATACACACACACACACACACATATATATATATGCATGCAATTTTCAGTTTGTTAATACCAAAATGATTCCATTTACTTTGTCATATTCACTGATGAGTTATCACAAACATGGATATGTGTATTTGATAAGCATGTATAAATATATGTTAAGCTCATAGAATATAAAGCGAAAGTAAATAATATAACATGTGACAAAAATGATTCTATTTGATCGAATAAGTGAGTATATTAGAAAGAGTTCTGTAAGTACCTAATATGAATAAAGATTCGGTCTCAATGGCCACTCCATCCTATAATACATAATGATGTATAAATAAGAAGTAATCGAACTTTGTTGGACAAAACACGGTTAATGATGAAATAACTTGTGTTAAATTCTTTCTATAATGTGTGTATTTAGAGTAATGCACAAGGTTAAATTTAATATAATCCAAATAATAGTTTACAAAAGCGTACGAGATAAGGGTTTATAAGAAACCCCTACATATCCTAGACCAAGGAGTTGGCATGTTGTGTGAGTCAAAAGACAACACGTAATAATTGTACATAAGGAATCTTGTATGAATCATCCCAAGAGAATTTATGAAATGACAGTCATTAGATGACCAATTTATGTTGTGAACATAAATATATTATGAACTAATGCAAAATCAGTTTTATGTAAAGCAATTCATAAAATGCTTAGGAATGTCAATTCCGTTGCACTGAGAAACAACCGTTATTTCAAGAAATACCAACTTCATCGCGAAAGAATTTCTTTAAGAAATTATTGGTATAAAATGAATTTGGATACGATCCAATGATAAAACTAATTACAAGGGATGAAATGAATTTGACCGAGCCTAAATGAACAAAAATATATTAGAACATCTAATGAGTGTTCTTGTACATTAAAGAGAAACTGTGAGTTTCTTGTCAATGTCAAGAATAAATAATTCTTGTTTGTTTAATCAAACCACTAATTAGGGTATTGACTCTATGATACAATGAGCAAATCCGAAATAGATTTCAAGTACATTATCAAAATATGATTTTGATAGATGTATCCGAAAGGATATGATCCATTGGCTGTAAATGTGTCTTTAAGAGAAAGACAAATGTAGTTGGACTATAGTGAGCCACATTGATAAGAATAATACCATGAATTACAATTGTTCAAATTAACATAACAGATTCACTATTCGATATGCTCAAGCTGGTTTAGTTTTTACTCACAAAATTATCTCCTAGTTTGACTTTATGTTTTGGTATATATGTTGAAGCTGAATCTTCTAAATATAGATTTAGACTAGATTGTGACTCAAAGTGTTTTGAAGTCTATGGGAGCGATGTTGAGTTTATGGGTTTTCGGATATGATCTAAAGTGTTTCGAAGTCTGTGGGAGCGCTATTGAGTTTGTGGTTTTTCGGATACAATCCGAGAACGAATACAGAAGTATCATTCAGAAAAGAATCAAAATTGAAAAAGTATTTTGATAGAAATGTCATATAGTTCGATTATCAATCAAAATGCAAAGCAAGCGTGTGTTCATAAGAAAGAACATTGAAAGGTAAGTATATATTTCAAAACCATAAGTAAACAACACATTGTTAATTGTTAACAACGTATTTGTGTTAAAATCAACTTTAGTTGTTTTAATACTCGACGTTGGGTTTGTAATGTCTTTTATAGTAAGTATAAAAGATATTCGGAATGTCCCAAACGATATGCAAGGGCAGCTTATTAAAATGTTTAATACAGAATATGTAAGATGGATTCCTTATGCATTAGCAATAGGAATTATCATACATATCTACAATATCGTGATTTGTTTATGTATTTAATACATGAAGAAAATATCAAATCCAAATAGATATCACTAAATGGTTGTTTGAGGTGTTCTCGTGTATTTATGAAATACTAGAGAGCTGTTTACCAAAACAACGAACTCCTTATGAAGAAGTGTTCGGACTCAAACTTCATAAGTGATATTGAGTATAATATGTCAATAATAAATTCAAGTTAAGAATCTTTAAGTTGGAAATGCTCCAATTATAAGAGATTGTGGATGATCCAATGAAAATGATAAGTACATTGATTTGAATAGAGCCACGATAAAAGGAATGCATATATATAACAAATGCATAAATTTATAATTGAGTCGAAGGTGATTCCAAATGTTAAGAAGCCCATAGCATTGTTATATGATAACAATGCCACGATATAGTTCATAACAAAACTTAGAGCTTACTAGAAGCCAGAAACGTACTTTGAATTGTTCCACATGATAAAGGTAGTTTATCAACGTCGGAGAATGTTGATTGACGGAGAAGATGATTAAAACATAATAGTATACCGATTCACTAAGGGATTGACCCAATTGGTTCTTGAGAAAACTGATTGGAGAAGTTGAAATAAGATTCCATGATTAACCCTAAATGCTAGTGGGTGACTGATAAAGTTTGGGGCAATTTTGCAATTTGTTACATATATCTAACTCATTAACCAATCTTGTTCGAAATAAAAAGTGTTTTCTTTCTATTATATACTTGATATGATGTGTTATATTAATTAATTAATTAAATTAAAAGTATATTTAATGTAAAAACCATACGTGATATGTTTTGTGATAGTAGTTACAAAGTGTTATACCCATGAGTAATTAATCACAATGAAAAATAATACCATTTTGAATATTCATAGTTAAAATGTATCGAGACTTGATATCGATACATCGGTTGAGACTAGATTATACAACGCTCTCCAAATGTTAGGCAGTGTATTACCCATGGCTATTAGGGGCACTAAGAGGTTACCTACTAATAGTTATTGGATAACTATGGAACCACTAGATAATTTTCTATTGGTTAATATAACCAAGGTCAAATAGAAAATATCGATGTAACAAAACTACATGGTTCTCTTGACTTGAGAACACTATTGATCTTCAATGTGGAAGCTCCGCTTTGATTATAGTTAAATCATGGCATGGTGTGCATCGAACGACTATATTTGGGTCGAGTGGAAGCATTGGAAGTGAAATACTATTCAAGAGAGGATTCATCTTCTCAATTATATGAGGTTAGGGTCACGGTTAACTGAAGTCAACTCAAAGTATCCGGCCAGAGCATTTTGTTTAATAATAATTGTTATTATTGAACCAAGGACTTTGTGTTTGGACTATAGAGTTGAATATGGACGATATTGTAATTTTGACCATACCAAATTCCACAAGTCCAAAGTGATATGGTTTTGATGAAGAGAATCAGTGTAAATAATAGTCACAACTTAGTAATGCTTAATAAAGTAAAATTGGATTTTATTGAAACCAAGTAAGCGATAAATTTGGCCAAAATTTAATGCCACCTACTAAGTGACACTTGAACGTTAATATTTGAATAGTTCGATATTAATCGCTGACCAAATTTACACCTACCGGGTTAAACAACCGAAAAGATGAATACTTCTTTGACCGAACGATTTAATTAATCTATAATTGTTATAAATTAATTAATATTTATGGAATATTAATTATATTTTTTTTGATTTGATGAACAAATATTATTAAATATATTTATAATAGTTATAAATATATTTACCGGTATACGATATCAATATGTGTTTAAATTGGATTTAAATGCAAAATATTGTATTTGGGCTTTAAATGGTTTAAAGCCCATATGGGAGGCTGGTTAGTTCAGCTCTAATGGGGCATGATAGACAGACATATAATGGACTAGAGAGGCTAGGGTTAGATGGCTAAAATAGAAGACGACCATATGATGGGCTAGAGAGGCTAGGGTTGGATGGCTAAGATAAAAGAGATTTGGTATGAGCTAATGGAGGATCTAGATCCTAATTTGTCTCTAAACTCTCTTGTATATAAACATCTCTACCCGCACTTGTTTGAGGACTTTTGAAGTCTCCATTATCCCCTATTTTTGGCCGAACCATACCCTCTTCTTCCTCCATCATTTCAAGTTTGAATCAAATCAAATTATATCATATTCGACAGCTGGTGTCATCGGTTCAAGGACTAGCACTCTTCGGGATTGGAAATCAGCTCTAGGAGTATATCTCAGTATTTTAAGGTGTACTTACAGGGCATTGGATATAAGGTAAATTTCTAACCTATTTATAAATGTTCATGTATATATATAATGTGTATATCATAAATTTTATATTACTAGTTAGGTGACGATTCCAATATATAAATACATTATCATAAAGAGATCGGTTATATGTTTACATATACTTTTATGAAAAAAAATTAATCATATATATACCTACAAACAGCATGACTAAAATAAAAAACTTTTTTTTATTTTACATAACTTAATATATAGTATTTATACATACATACATATATATATAGTTTATAATTTAAATACTACGTCATACTTATATAAAATATGGTTATATAATTTTATATACAAATTTTCATTGGTATATTATTTTCGGTAGAAATAAAAATAATTATATACATATATTATTTAAATCAATTAATCATATAAATTTATAATATTAATATATAAATATATATTTATTTATATATTATATAAATTATATTTTATATTTTATAAAATTAAATTGTCACCTTACATACTCTCGGTAAAAAAAAATAAACATTTGTTATATAATTTAAAACTATTTAGCTATAACTCGAATATTAAAATAGATTAAAAAAATTAAATTATATATTAATATTTAAAATTACAAAATGTCGCTGAGGATTTTACTAAAAATTCAAAATTCAAAATTAAGTTTTGAAAATATTTTTTATTAGTTGATATTTGTACGGATATTTATTTAAAGTAAATTTTTAAAATTAAAAAAATTCTATGCCTTGCACATGACCCACTATATGTGTATAATTAAAAAATATATTTTTTGTACTTTAAAATATTAATATATATATATATATAAATATTATTTATACATATATATAAGTATTTAATATATATATATATATATGTTAAAACAAATTTATATATATATAGTTTTCGTCTTTGTAGAAAAATGTATATTTATTATTATTTATAAATGATTTAAATATTCATATAATTATAAATATATACAATGTTAGAATTTCATACATATGTTCATAAATATATATATATATGTATAATTATTCAAATAAAATATAGTTTGTATGGATACATAGATATATACATATACATACATACATATATAATATTTTTAGATACATAAAAATATATAAACATACATTTAGACCGCATATTGGTATATTGGATGAGCTAGTGTACCTATTGCGGCATAAATCCCAACACCTATACACAGACATGTTATACCTTGCACGGATAAATAAGTTACACTTGCACACACATATATGTATATATGACACACACACACACGTGTATACATATAATCATTAATTAAATAATAACATCATTTTATAAATTTAAATAAAATATTAATTTTATTTAAAAAGAAATTTAGAAATGTTCCAAATAAATTACACTTCATAGGCCCAATAAAGATCCAATATGGTAAAAAAAATTGAAACTCACTCATAACTTCCGCTGCGAGTTGGCCCAGTTCCAAGAATTGCAAGGTAGAGGCTTATGCTCTGTTATGTACTTGTTGAAGGGTGAACAAACTCACCATTTGAATGTATATGAAGTGTATATAATGCTTGTTCAAATTATAGTATATGATTGACTATATATTATTATATACTTTTGTGATTCTTGCTTTGGAAAGAAAATGACATATGTAAATGATGTATTTGGACTTTTTATGACTTGTTGCATAGTCTTTAGATGATGCATATAGGTTTGGTTGAACTTTGATTGAATCGGACTTGAATATTGAAATGGTTTTATAGCGACTAGTCGTTATATGTTATCCCAATAATTTTTAAAGGATACGAGCCAAAGAATCAATATCGAGTGCAACACCCCAAATTTTTGATAACATTATTCAGGAGATTTAATTAGATAAATTAAATAGAATAATGTAAGAATTAAAATGATATGGGGATTGAGATTTGGATACATTATTATAGGGTCGTGCGTAATGAACTAAATAGGCTTAAAATGGCTTTTATGTATTTAATTAAACATGGGCATATTAGTAAATAGCCGCATTGTTATTACTCACGACTATATATTTCACGTTTTATCCCATTCACGTACACTTTTCATTTTCACAAACGCAAAAAATAAACCTAAGGAGAGCCGGCCATTAACAAGGGAAAAAGAGGAAGAGAAAATTCAACTAAAAGATAAGGACCTGAGCTAGGGGGAATTAATCTTCAACAAATCTCAAATTCCTTATCATATTCAAGGTGAATAATAATTCATTCCATCTCTATTTTGTTTTTATGATCATATGTTTTCGGATTTAAGATTAAATTCGTTTTTATGATGTTTTGGATGATGATATGCTTGAGTTCTAATATGTTTGATTTAAACCAAATTATTTATATATGAATTTATACGGTTTTAGGGCAAAATCGATTGTTAATGTTTTCTGAATGCCATGGAAAAATTATATGTTATGTCAATTATGATTTTGGAGATGGGTTTCAATTTTTGTAATTTTCCAAGCTATGGAAAATTTACTATGAATTTTCAAAGAAAAAATATGATAAAATTGGGTTTAAAATAAATTTCGATTATTTCAGGAAGAATTTGGGTCTGAAATTTTAATATATTAGATAACATGATGAAAATGAATTTCTGTGATTTTTGGGGATTTTTCCTAATTGATTTGCTATGGAAAATAAATTATTTCAAAAGAAGGACTTATTTGCAATACTAGTTTTGCTTAATGGAAGTGTTTAAATGTTAACGTTTTCCTTTATTTGGATCTATGATTATGTGGCAGTTATGTTTGTAAGGTGTTTGAAAAGTTTTAAGGCAACCAATCAAAGGATTACAAATAGGCAGGTTAGTTATAAAGTTATTACTAAATGCAGCACCAATTCAGCTTTTCAGAAAAAGATGGTTCCACCCATGTCGGAAGTACCTTTCGACTCTTTTGCCTCCGCTTCGATTCGGTCGAAACCAACCTAGCCAAAACCTACTAAAGTCGAAACCAATGCACATTGTATCAATGAGATTGGTACAAAAATGGATTGGTGAAGAGCGGAAGGTAAGGTGTCAAAAGCATTGCTTTCAATAGAGTCAAAACCCTAGTTTACTTTTAAAAGATGCGCCTGCCTTTTTTTTGAAGGGTGCTTTCGACTAAGTCGATAGCCTGTTACTTTCGAACCTGATGTCGTTTTTCTTTGACTAAAAGTAGAGCTTTCGAATAAGACCCTTAGTTTAAAAAGGATGCTTTTGAAAATGATGGTTCTGACCTAGTCGAAACCCCATTGCTGTTTCTTTTGCCTTTCGAGTGTACTGAAGCCATCAATTCTTTCAAAGGGTTGCCTTTGTTTTTAACTTAAGCTAAGCCACTTCCTAAGTGCTTTCGAAAGGGGTCAAGGGTTTCGAATGCAATGGCTTCGAAAGGGGGATTCGATGCTATCCTTCAAAGTTTTACTCAAAGGTTTTGAGCTTTCAAATAGATGGTTCTGACACCATCAAATCTTCCCCAAACAATTTTATTAAAGGTTTCGAGAGAGATACTTTCGCATATATTCACTTTGACCCAAAAGATGTTTTTAAAGAGACAACTCAATGACTCGAAAGGGGTACTTTCATTAGTTTTGAAGCTATGTTTCTAAAGATTATTAAGTAATGTTTTAATGCATTTGAAAGGTATAATTTGGTTTCGAAAGGAATAAGTTAGAGAGCATCGAAAGGTATATACTTAGTGTTTTGAAAATAAGTTTCTATGCTTTTGAAGGAGGTTATCCAAAGATTTCGAAGGTGATATTTTATGGTTTTCAAAACAAATAACCCAATCTCATTTTAAGGAAAAACCATGGCATAAATTTAAGAGTTTGGAAATAGAGTTTTAAAGAAATTTCCCTTGATTAACAGGTTAAAGGGTTTAACCAAGTTTTATATAAATTGATTCCAAGGATATTAAACCACAGGGGTTGGTATTATTATGTTGTTATGATTACTTCTTCATATATTTATTGACATTGTAGTGAACCCATAATGGTACTTTGGGGAAGGGCATAATAACCAGCTAGGTTGACCCAGTAGTGAATGAAAAATTAACAATGCTATTAAGTAAAGATATTGGAAGGGCCAATAGGTTCATAGTAATCCCATGAAAACTATGTATAGGAAAAGATATTGGCAGGGGCCAATAGGTTCATAGTAAACCCATGAAAACTATGTAAGAACAAAGATGTCAGGAAGACAGGTTCATAGTAAGCCCATGAAAACTATTATTTGATATTGGCAGAGGTCAATAGCTTTGTAGTAAACCCATCAAAACTATATCTGGATTAAGATATTGACGAAAGACAATAGGTTCCTAGTCAACCCATGAAAACTAGGATAAGAAAGAAGGATATTGGAGTTACCAATAGGTTCAGGGAGAACCCATTAAACAGTTAAGATATTGGCAGGGGCCGATAGGTTTCTTAGTGATCCCATGAAAACTATGAAATCAGGCAGGGAGTCCATATACATTGAACTAGTAAACCCATGAAAGAAACTATAAATAGGACAATTAGTCAGAATGAATGGGGATGGGTAATCTAGAATTAATTTACTTGTTTGCATATCAACATGTTGTTTTGAATTGTTATTAACCATTGTGGATGCAAGAGCACAGTATATGGTTTTATAAAGTTTTAGGATACTAGTGAGGGGAAAACCCGTTCCGCTAAGCGGCATGGTCTCACTAGATATCTAAATGGTTTGAGATGGTAGATTATTATTCATACCAAGCTTTATGTCTGACTCGAAGTTTTTGTTTTCCCCTTAAACTCTCGGATGCTCAATTGATTTTGAGTAGTTTGAGGGTTAAGGTTTTCAGGTTATCTTTTAGACGAATAAAGCTTCTGGAGGCATGCAGGAGGCAAGCTAGTTATTAGAGTTCTTTTATTTTCGCTATGTTTTGGCTGCAAAAGGCAAATCTATTTTATTGCCTTATTATATACTCTGATCAACCAAGTGGGTGTCTTCGTATGTCGCTCTTGGTGTATATTGTATTTATATTTTATCTGAACGTGGTTTGTGTACTGGGATTATGTAATGAGCATGAAATGTTTTGAATGGAATGTCGAATGTGTTTTGACGTTTTAAATTTTTTCAATATTCTTGTGTTTTTGTGTACCATTGTATTTAACATTGCCGTAATTGGTCGCCAAGGATTAATAACTATGGATGACTATAGCATCTATAGCCGTTAGTTTTGGGCCTCCAAGTAGGAGGATGTTACACCGAGACTAAGGGTCCATATCGAGGTTTGAAGCTCCAAATGCAAAGGTAAATCATTAAAATCATGTAAGTGATCAACTACGTCGACATTCTTCTATGCCACATGATGTCCTAGTTGAGCTTGATCAATGTTGTGTTGAGCCTAATTAATATCGAGCCTTATGAGAATAGATTGCTATCAACACACTGCTTCAAGTTTTGTTGCCATCTACCCTTGCAGCATCGATAATAAATGTCGTCGACGTTCATGGAGTAATACAGTTTGGGATCAACAATGATGACGTTAATACTGCACCTGTACAATGACCGTTCTTTATTAGCAACAACGACTCTTTTTTTCAATATCGAGCTTCAAAGATCATCACTACCAAGGTGACACTAAAGTTCTACTATTAACGTCGGCAAGCAAACCAAGCATACTACGACATCAGAGTCATCAAAGCAGTTGCCGAAGTCATTAATCGATGCCGATTTTCATAGATAAATCATATTCATCGAAGAACACAAAATGGAGATAAAAGTACTATGCCGCTCATATCCAATGATGTCGAATTTCTTCAAAAAAAGTCACTTCATGTCAATGATGAGAACCAAAAATCATAGACATCATCAAGGGTCAAGAAGTAACATAGTATCAACCTTATATAGGCAATCTTGACAACTGCTATTGTCGAGGTTCGTTAATAAAATCGATGTCGCGCTTCAATGGCATCGAAGATCATCAAGGAAGAACGACCTCCAACATTGAGGTCATACCGAGGTCTCATCGTGAAGGAACAAAAGCATAAGCGTTAAAGTGCAATGACTATATACATGCTAAAGCCAATATGGCTGTTATCATCAATGCTCGACGATGCTAAAGCATGGCGAGGCTAAAGATTGGCGGCGCCTACTACTCGCCCAACTCTATAAATAGAGGCCAATAGGCTCCATGCTGGGGGTCGAATTTTCATTTTTCTCTCTCTTATACTCAAATCACACTCTAGCAAACCATAAATTAGATTGGGGAAAAATTGTATTTGACTGTAATCATCTTTGATCAATAACAACAAGGGCTTGGATTGGCTTATAGATTCCAACCATGATTTATTTAATCATTATTAACTTGGACATGCAATTACATGAATTCGCCAAGTTCAAAACTCGATACAATCAACCTCGATGAGTTTTGGACTGTGATAGATGTAGAGTAAAATCCAAAGCTTGGCATAACTATCGTCGACGAACTTTGAACAATAATAGACGTATAGCCTCGACGTGATCAATATCATTGAGTATTAAGCAACGATGAGCTTATATATGCATGATTATATGGCTAACCTATTATTAGCGGCATTCGAAGTTTTATACTATTTTTTGGTCTAATACTATAGAAGCGCTTAAAAATGTTTTATGTTCAGCAATTTCTATAATATTTTATAGAGAGATCCCTAGGGGTTTCTTGCCATGCTTGTGATGTATGTTGAGTATATTATTTATTGCAAAAATTTGAATATTAAAAAGATCGTTATCATATCAAAAAATGGCAAAACTTTTTAGCATATAAAATTTCCAAGTTCATGATCTGTTGCAACACTTAATGATGGGATTTTCTAGCTGCTGTAGTAATTCTGAACCCTTATTACAGCATTCTTCAAATGCTATAGTTTCTGTTTTGAACTAAAATTGTTGTAAAATGACTTTTAATTTAAGTATATGTTCAATATTTTCGATAGTATTTTCTAACTTATATTAGAGTATTTTAAAAGTAGTTTGGAATTTAAATATATTTAATAATTAATTATGAATTATTGAAGTAGAAAGTTTATTTTAATAAATGAAAAACATACTTTTGAAGTTTGAAAATAATTCATAAAATAGTTATTTTAAGTAGTATTTTAAATAAATGTTTAAACTATAATCGTAAGTATTTTTATTTATACATATTTTCTAGAAAATTAGTCACTTACGTAATTAAGGTATTAAAAAACTTCTGTGAAATAACTATCTTTTAAATTGTTTTTAGAATTTTATTAAATATCTTAGCTTATAAATAAATTAGTATACATACATATATATCATTTTATAAAAGAATAAAATAAGTTTTGGATTATAACACTTATGTTATAATAAATGGTTTTGTAAAGTTAATTAAAAGTATGTTACCTTTTTTTTTAATAAGTGTAGATATTCTTAGATCTTTAAAATGAATGCTTTTAAAGATAATGACAAGTATGAATTGGTTTTGGGTTTGCTGTGACAATGTGTGAATAACATTTGTTTTTAGCCCTTTTTAATTATACTCATGAATAAAATTAGATCTTTAAAGTTAATGTTTTAAAGATAATTATAAGTGAAATGGTTTTGGGTTTATAGTAACAATGTTTTGAATAACATTTTTTCACCCATTTAATTGTACTTTTAGAAATGTGAAATCTTGTTTAAGATTTGTGAATATTCTTATACCATTTGGGATAAGAACATGAATACATTTCTAAGTATTGAAAAGTGTAGAAATGGATAGTGAAATAGTAGTATATATGTATATATCTTTTGGAAAGATATTTAAGTATATACATAAGTATTTAAAAAGAATTTTTAATTAATAAAAGAATTAATTAAATAAAAAGGAGATTAGGAGTTGCTTAAGCAGAATAATCATGCCTTGTATGGCTTAATCGTGCTTTATGTGGTTACTTGTTTATGGAAAGTACTTAGTCGTGTACTTAGCACTAAAAGCCGACAAAGTAGATTTATTCTACCAAGGAGAGTTAAGGATGATGTTCGAGTAGAGTTTTGAAGCAACATTGCTTAACCTATCGGCTTCTATTTTGTACTTGACAGTCGATTAGTCAACTATCAAAATTGAAAATTTTAACTTTGGAAATATATGTAAGCATCACGTACTGGTACGGTTTAAGATCCCCCAGGGAGGACTCATTCGTATGAATCGTCTTTTGCTTTAAGAATGTATATAAAGGAGATCCCCGGGGAAGGACACCTTTATATCGTTTGTTTAATTATTAAAGAACCAGAATTGAGTTAACCAAAAATTCATCGATTTAGTATTTTGAAGAGACCATGATCAGATAAGTGTATTACTTACTGAAACCCACTTCAAAACTATTATACTGTCCATGTTTTGGAAGCGGTTATAAAGTGAAATGTTATAGAGTCGGCCTGTCTATACTAAGGTTAAGTCCAAGAGAGAGGTTCATGTTAACATTTCAAACGATGCTAGTGAGGGTACAGTTTATCTTGACGATCATTCCAAGAGAGAGCACAGAGTTAACATTCGTCGGATGACTTATGTTATTCGTGAACTATTCGAGATACTGGAATCTAGAGAAAGGTTCGAGATCTATTCGAGTGATGAGGACTTGTATGTTGAGATGTTGAACGAGACATCACCATCGGAAATGCCGAATGATAGAATAGGATGCACAACCTAGGTTTAGCTAACCCAAAGGGGTATATCAACTCCATATCTAGATATGCTTATCAATGTTATGCATCAGAGTTGATGGTATGTGGTTCAACATATTCGTGCGCAGGCCGGTTATGTTTACCTTATGGTATATTTTATCTAGAGATATTTGATGCTCGGAAGGTAGTTTCTAATGCTTGTGCAGGAAGCCGGATTCGGTTTTACCAAGGAGACCTCCATGGAAAATCCATTATGTGAATGTAACTTAGCGGTTTTAGTTGTACTTCCAATAATGTTGTGTTGTGAGATGTAAGCAGCGTAGCTATTTTCTGATTTATATTCTTCACCATAGACACTATTTGGTATATCAACTTATGTACTAATTAGGTGGATTTGGCTCGTTTGAGGGGATAACTATTACGTGATTCTAACGGTCTTAAAAGTACTATTATATGTTGACTGCATATTTCTTGAGTTTCTCAAGCCAGACTTATGTCTGGCTCGTGATTTTATATTTCCCTTATTTCCAAGGGTGCTTTTCGAGTAGTTTGGGAAAGGTAGGTTTTCGTTGATATTCTTTAAAGCTTGAGAAGACGAGCTGGATGCTTTCACCTACCGTTGTATCCTTATTTCTATTGCGTTACTATTATTTTATATATCATCATTTTTAAGGACATGTTGTTATAACTATCCAGACCGATAATAATACTTAGAATTGTGATTTTGAAATGTTATGTATCTCAGAGTAGCACTTTGTACTGTCTTTTGATATTATATGTTATCGTTCCAATGTAAGATTCTAATGTTGTGTTCCCTTATCCTTGTTTTGTTTCTTTTTCTTTTACATTAACAATTTATCTTTCCGACACTTGGGTGCTTAACACGTGAATACCGTGGATGTATTAGTGTCGATATTTGGAGGTGGAAAAGACTGATCGTTAATGTAAACATAATACAAAATATTATAAAGTAAAACTTTCTTTATAAAATTAAAAAATAATAATGGTTTTATCTAAAAGAAGTTTAGAAAATTCCTAAATAAATTAGACTTCATAGGCCAAATAAAGATCCAAAATGATTATAACAAAATTACGCATTTCTTCCGCAGCGGACTGGCCCAGTTCTAATAGTCTTTTTCATCGTTGTCTTCATGTAACGACCCGGATTTTTTCGACGGTTAATTTTGAATATTTAAATGGTTTTAAATATTGGATTTGGAATTTATAATTGAGTTAGAAAATTTTTAAAACTGAAATTTCAAGTGATTTCAAAAAATTCTGATATTGGCGATTTAATCGACGACTAAAAATAGCGATCCGGGGCATAGTCTCGGAATTCGATGCCAGTTCCATTGGATCCATGATAATATATTATTATCGGATTTCAAATTTCATAGCGTTTGGAGTTATCGTTTGGTCGTACGGGATATCAACGCGTTGAATTTAATATCGAAAATTTAATATAATAATTGGGTCCAAAAAGCTATCTTCTCCATACGATCGAATTAGGACTCGAAACCTATTCCATTGCGTTTAGAGTAGAAGTATAACATTACGAATGCCAAGCGGCACGCCTCGATAGGAGATCGAAAATTTAAGCTGCTTTTAAGCGAGATATTTGTAATTAAATAATACTTTAAATTATTCAAAATCAAATCAGTCACCCTTCTCTAGTCAAACACGCCACCTATCAGGTACGATAGCCACCTCATTTCCTTAAGTCGCGTGTTATCTACTCCTTCCTTAAATCGAAAATGACAGAAAGAAAAAAAAGGATTTGAACAAAAGCGCCTCCTCTGTTTCAAATTCGCGTCTCCCTCTTCCTTTTTTTAAGAAATGCAGATCCACGAAAATAAATGGCAGAACAAATGGGAATTCAAAAAAAATAGGGATCGAACGAGTCGCAAGGCGACCTGGAAGATGGAATCGCGATCGAGGAGCATGAGACTGATGCTTAGTCGCGATTTGAAGGAACTCGTGCTCGAGCTACAGGCGATTCGATGACTGAACCATGATGATGTTTGGGCATACGAGAAGATGGGGGTGAGCGACAGTAAGGGAGAGATATATTAGCGAATCGATGCTCGATGGTGGTGGGAATCGCCTCGTATGCGCGAGCAGATCGCGTTTGAGTGTGGACGACGTGCACATAAGCGCGTGATGGAGGAGCAAAGTCGAAGGCGACTGGAAGGCAGGCTAGCGCTGGTGATAGTTTCGAGCGCTTCGGCGTTCGAAGGAAGCGAAGTGGAGGGTCGAGGCTTGAGGGAAATTCGACAGTTGTTATGGGTAGCTAGGTTTATTTTTGAGTAGACATTGGTGGAGTCGCATTTTGGAGCGAGGCAGTGGTCGTGTGGCATCTCGGTGGAGAATGGAGGAGTGATGGGAGGTATTTGGAATCGATGGCGAAAGGAAAAGTCTAGAATTCGGGAAGAAGGTACTGTAATTAGTTTTAGTTTAAATTTAATCATATCGTTAACACTAATTTAATTATTAATTTGTTTATAAAAATTCAAATTGATAATAACCCGTAATATGTTCTTAAGAGGTCGGAATTTCGCGGAATTTGTGAAAAGAATTTAAATTGGAACGATCAGCAAATTCAAAAATAAAGGTGAGTAAATCTCACTTAATTTGGTTGGCTGGATTTATTTATAGAAATCAAAAATTATTTATTGGTTGATTGGATGAATTGATAGATTATATTATCTGTTGGATGTTATAATATATATAGTAGTATATATATATTAGTAGTTGGATATATTTTCCGCCTATTGTAGTGGATGAGACCATATGTGCCCCGCATAATAGCGGATGACCCTATATACCGCGATATCCCCCTCGATGTGGGATTGGTATTTTTATGTTGTATTAACATCTGTGGATGTAGGAAAATAGGTTGGAGAGATCCAACTGGATTCCTCAAAATTTATATTGATTTTTTTTATAAATAGTAATATATTATGTGTTAGAAAAATATGTGATAAACTATTGCCGTGATGTGAATTATTAGATGCTATAGTAGCACTGGCCTTAATTTTGGTATTTTAAATATCATAAATATTATTTTGAAATTTTGAAGGAATTAAAAGGAGATTTTGAATATAAAAATATTATATAGAAATTTGGTTATTTTAAAAGAGATTGATTTGGATAAAATAAAATTTTGATTTGGAATTGGACTTAACTATTCATAAAATGTTTTAATTAGAATTTAAGAAAATATTAATTATATAAAGAATTTTAACAGTGGAATTTTTAGTGATATTCTGGAAAATATGAAAAAGAGTTGAAATCGATAATTTAAATAGATTTGTGAAATATATGGAAATTATTAAGAAATGGGTTTATAAAAATGAGATTTTATAAACGGAATTAGTTTTATAAACAAGTAAACCCCAAAGGAGTTATAAAATTTATAAACAATGTTTATAAATAAGGGAGATTATTATTGTTGATAAATAGGAATAAAATTCCACAGTGTGAATTTATACCAAGATATAGAAATAGTTTTGGGAAAAATAGTAGAATCTATTTTTGAAAAGTGAAAATGGTTAGAGATCGGAATGGGATTGAAGTGTTGTAAATCGTGAGGGATTTATAAGTTAAATTGGTTATTGGGATTTTTGAAGAAAAAATATATCTTTATTAAGAAACTAACTTTTGTTTTAAAAGGAAAATTTATTTATTAAACTATATAATTAAAAGCTAGTTATTATTGGAATATTTTAGAAGTGCATTTTTCAAATACCAAATATTAACTGAAATAAAATTTAAAATTTTATAATCGGTTTTGTAAACTGATTAGTTTATACTAAAATGAGTTGGAAATGAGTTTTGGTGTTTTATTTAAAATGTTTTTAATCTTTAAATAAATTACTTAAACATGTTTTGAAATAAAATACTATTCTTTTAAAAATACTTATTATACATATATAGAGTTTTGAAAATGATTTAATTTATTTATAGACTCTCTCGGGATGTGAAAAACGGATGTGATTTTAGAAGTTGTAAATGGATAAATGAAATTATAAGTGAGTATAATCGACCTTGGAAAAGGTAAAAAGGAATTAATATAAATTCCGAAAATGTAGGAGATAGGATAAGAAAACTCCTAAGTATTGATATTAGAAATGATTTCGGGAAATGGACTTAGAATATTTTCCTATGTGATGAAATGGAAGGTTTTTGAAAATATTTAGAGACGAAGGATTTATATCGAGATATTATCTAAGTAATGGATTATAAATCGAAGTTGGAAATATTTCACTAAGTGTTGAAGTGAGGTACGGGTGGAGATATCCTATTATGGAACAAGTATCCGGAATGTTTTCAAATATTGATAAATTTGAAAGAGATTTGAATATATATATATATATATTTGTAAAGATATTTTGAAATGAATAAAATGGAATTGGATTGAGGTAGCAATGACTTGAGTTACAAATAAATTCAATTTAAGTGTAAATAAATTGAATATGGTTTGGATATCATGTAAATGAATTCGAGAGTGAAGTTAAGTTTTGAGGTGGATTAAATGAATGAGCTAATTAAATTAATTAGTAAATGAAATGGAATTTGATTGAATAAGAATCAATCAAAAATTAAAATGGAATTTGGTTGCAAGAGTAATGAACTTAAGTTATATTGTTGAATAAATTGAAAATAAACAAATTAACTTAAGTTAATATTTTGGATGGGAGCTTGGCTCAAATAAAACTATGAAATAATTCGTAAGTAAATAGCATGGAATGATTCCAAGCTTAATAAAATGGATTGGAATATAATAAATGTGGATATGAATGGAATATAAATGAATTGATTGAGAATCAATTTAAAAATGAAATAGAATTAAATATAAATTAATTTAGAATCAATTTAAAATAGCTATAAACTAAAATGGTTATTTTATTAAATAAATATTGCCGAACATAGAAAAATTGTCGTTTGACAAACGAAAGTAAATAAACTTCTGTAAATTAATAGAAAGTGAGTAAATTAATTTTTAAATCAATTTGGAATGGATATGAGTTTTTTTGGTATAAATATGAAGTGAATGCAAGTAAATTTGGTTGTAAATCATTTCGAATTGAATGAAATGGTATATGAATCGATTGAAAGTAATTAAATTAGTATTGGAATCTTATAATTGCTTATGATTATATGTTAGAATGCATTGTTTATGAAATTTATGTGTTTAGCTAGCTAAATAAATGAATTGTTATTAAAATTTCATGTTTTGGTACTTATGTGTTTAAAATTGAGTAAGTACAGGAATATGGAGTTGTTTTGCTTGATTTTGGTCGCGCAATTGCATATGAAGTAAACTTGCTTGCTTAAAAATGCTAATATAAGGTACGTTTTCGGATTAAATACCATAAAATATAAATATTGGTGTGTATATATATATATTTTGTTTTCCGACCATGCGGGTCGATGTATATATTTTTATCTCTCTTGTCATATTGCAAAAGGTCCTCCGTACAAAGGAGACTGCCAAAAAAATTCGGAAATTTAGGGTGTTAGAAAGGTGTTAGAAAGGTGTTAGAAAAAATTTGAATTTTTTTGGAAATTTTTTGTTAACGGCAATTTGATTTCAAATTGTAATTGGAATAAAGGATTTTGGAATTAGAATTGAAAACTAGTTGTTTTGATTGGAACTAAAAGATTAGAAAAGTGAAATATCGAATTTTCACTAAGTGGGTTTTGGATAAGTTAATGGGTTTGGAGAATTTTTCTGCCTTAGCAATTTCGGGGACGAAATTCTTTTAAGGGGGGAGGAATGTAACGACCCAGATTTTTACGAAGGTTAATTTTGAATATTTAAATGGTTTTAAATATTGGATTTGGAATTTATAATTGAGTTTGAAAATTTTTAAAACTAAAATACAAGTGATTTCACAAAATTTTGAAATTTTCGATTTAATCGACGATTAAAAATGGTGATCCGGGGCACAACTCGGAATTTGACGAAACCAGTTCCATTGGATCCGTAATAATGTATTATTATCGGATTTCAAATTTCGTAGCGTTTGGAGTTATCGTTTGGTCGTACGGGATATAAACGCGTTGAATTTAATATCGAAAATTTAGTATAATAATTGGGTCCAAAAAGCTATCTTCTCCATACGATCGAATTAGGACTCGAAACCTGTTCCATTGCGTTCAGAGTAGGAGTATAACATTACGAACGCCAAGCGGCACACCTCGATAGGATTTTGAAAATTTAAGCTGCTTTTAAACGAGATATTTGTAATTAAATAATACTTTAAATTGTTCAAAATCAAATCAGTCACCCTTCTCTAGTCAAACACGCCACATATCAGGTACGATAGCCGCCTCATTTCCTTAAGTCGCGTGTTATCTACTCCTTAAATCAAAAATGACAGAAAGAAAAAAAAGGATTTGAACAAAAGCGCCTCCTCTATTTCAAATTCGTGTCTCCCTCTTCCTTTTTTTTAAGAAACGCGGATCCACGAAAAAAATGGCAGAACAAATGGGAATTCAAAAAAAAATAGGGATCGAACGAGTCGCAAGATGACTTGGAAGATGGAATCGCGATCGAGGAGCGTGAGGCCGATGCTTAGTCGCGATTTGAAGGAACTCATGCTCGAGCTACAGGCGATTCAATGACTGAACTACGATGATGTTTGGGCATACGAGAAGATGTGGGCGAGCGATAGTAAGGGAGAGATCTGTCAGCGAATCGATGCTCGATGGTGGTGGGAATCGCCTCATATGAGCAAGCAGATCGCGTTCGAGTGTGGGCGACACGTGCGTACGCGCATGATGGAGGAGCAAGGTCGAAGGCGACTGGAAGGCAGGCTAGCACTGGTGATAGTTTCGAGCGCTTCGACGTTCGAAGGAAGGGAAATGGAGGGCCGAGGCTTGGGGGAAATTCGACAGTTGTTATGGGTAGCTGGGTTCGATTTTTGAGCAGACAGTGGTGGAGTCGCATTTTGGAGAGAGGCAGTGGTCGCATGGCATCTCGGTGGAGAATGAAGGAGTGATGGGAGGTATTCAGAATCGATGGTGAAAGGAAAAATTTGGAATTCGGGAAGAAGGTAATGTAATTAGTTTTAGTTTAAATTTAATCATATCGTTAACACTAATTTAATTATTAATTTGTTTATAAAAATTCAAATTGTTAATAACCCGTAATATGTTCTTACGAGGTCGGAATTTCGTGGAATTTGTGAAAAGAATTTAAATTAGAACGATCAGCAAATTCAAAAAGAAAGGTGAGTAAATCTCACTAAATTTGGTTGGCTGGATTTATTTGTAGCAATTAAAAATTATTTATTGGTTGATTGGATGAATTGATAGATTATATTATATGTTGGATGTTATATTATATATAGTAGTATATTATTAGTAGTTGGATATATTTTCCGCCGATTGTAGCGGATGAGACCCTATGCGCCCTGCATAATAGCGGATGACCCTATATACCGCGATATCCCCCTCGAAGTGGGATTAGTGTTTTTATGTTATATTAACATCTGTGGATGCAGGGAAACAGGTTGGAGGGATCCAACTGGATTACTCAAAATTTATATTGATTGTTTTTCATAAATAGTAATATATGATGTGTTAGAATAATCTGTGATATACTATTGCTGTGATGTGAATTATTGGATGCTATAGTAGCACTGGTTTTAATTTTGGTATCCTAAATACCATAAATATTATTATGAAATTTTGAAGGAATTGAAAGGAGATTTTGAATATAAAAATATTATATAGAAATTTGGTTATTCTAAAAGAGATTGATTTGGATAAAATAAAATTTTGATTTGGAATTGGACTTAACTATTCGTAAAATGTTTTAATTAGAATTTAAGGAAATATTAATTATATAAAGAATTTTAACAGTGGAATTTTTAAGTGATATTCTGGAAAATATGAAAAAGAGCGATAATTTAAATAGATTTGTGAAATATATGGAAATTATTAAGAAATGGATTTATAAAAATGAGATTTTATAAACGGAATTAGATTTATAAACAAGTAAAACCCAAAGGAGTTATAAAATTTATAAACAATGTTTATAAATAAGGGAAATGTTAATTGTTGATAAATGGGAATAAAATTCCACAGTGTGAATTTATACCGAGATATGGAAATAGTTTTGGGAAAAATAGTAGAATCTATTTTTGAAAAGTGAAAATGATTAGAAATCGGAATGGGATCGAAGTGTTGTAAATCATGAGGGATTTATAAGTTAAATTGGTTATTGGGATTTTTGAAGAAAAAATATATCTTTATTAAGAAACTAAATTTTGTTTTAAAAGGAAATTTTATTTATTAAACTATATAATTAAAAGCTAGTTATTATTGGAATATTTCAGAAGTGCATTTTTCAAATACCAAATATTAACTGAAATAAAATTTAAAATTTTATAATCGGTTTTGTAAACTGATTAGTTTATATTAAAATGAGTTGGAAATGAGTTTTGGTGTTTTATTTAAAATGTTTTTAATCTTTAAATAAATTACTTAAACATGTCTTGAAATAAAATACTATTCTTTTAAAAATACTTATTATACATATATAGAGTTTTGAAAATGATTTAATTTATTTATAGACTCTCTCGGGATGTGAAAAACGGATGTGATTTTAGAAGTTGTAAATGGATAAATGAAATTATAAGTGAGTATTATCGACCTTGGAAAATGTAAAAAGGAATTAATATAAATTCCGGAAATGTAGGAGATAGGATAAGAAAACTCCTAAGTATTGATATTAGAAATGATTTCGGGAAATGGACTTAGAATATTTTCCTATGTGATGAAATGGAAGGTTTTTGAAAATATTTAGAGACGAAGGATTTATATCGAGATATTATCTAAGTAATGGATTATAAATCGAAGTTGGAATTATTTCACTAAGTGTTGAAGTGAGGTACTATATTTGTAAAGATATTTTGAAATGAATATTTTAAAGAATTATAAATAATGGCCTAGTGACTGCTTATGGATGTTATTTGATAGTTAAATAACCGACTATCAATATTGGCCAATTTCGTTGATCGTTTCGAAGAGACCTGGATCGGATTTAATTATCCGAAAACCGCTTCGATCTAGTTTGAACGTTACGAATGGATATCATGAAGATAGGGAAGACGGTGATTCGGTTTGTCCAGACCCAAGACAACTTGTATGGACAAATGCTATCAGAACATCGTCATGGGAGGACGATGAGCATTCTAAGTGGAATTGTTCTTGAAAGGTAACGTTAGCCTCAAGCCTCATCAACCGGGAATGACTAAAACATGGAAGATGCAGCAAGGCTAAGTGGGTCGCACCCAATTAGGATATGTTATCACTTTTCTTGATATCCTCAGAAATATATATAAATTATGGATATGGTTGTGCATGAAAAAGGGAGCCTCGATTTTTAAGGGTGGGAACACCCGGGATGATAACATATTCGGTTCTATCCAGGTTAGGGGTATGCCGGTCTTGTGTAGCAGGGGATCCCGGCGAGGTCCTCGGTACATTTTTCTAGAGGTGTACTGTGATGGGTGGTACCCCAGTAGCATAGTCATTGTATGAGATCCATTCTCCAATACGAGCCTTTACAGTTTTGTTTGTAGAGCCTAGTATGCTGGAATTTAATTAATGTAACAATTTCGGCTATTTGAATAAGTATTTGTACTTAGACACTATTATAATATCACTGGATTTTCTATAAAATAATTTGGTTATCGTAAGGGAAAAACCCGTCGTGTTTATGTGTGACGCGGTCTTACGAGATACCTTTGTTTTTCAAAGGGTTTTGATAACTTTAATAATTCAAATTCAGTGTGTTTTCTCACGCTGGTTTTCCAGACTGACTCGGGTGTTATTTAATTATAATGCTCAGGTCAGATCGAGTATTACAGATTTAGGATAGGATGCTATGGAGCTCAGGAGACGAGCTAGATGATAGAGACGTATTTTCGTACTTGATTTATATTTCCGCTGTATGAGGACAAGTTATTATAACTGTCCAGATTGATGTATAAATTTTTGTACTCTGATGATTGTAATTATAAAACATTACAGATTCTTTTGTATAAAAATCTGTAATTATATATTATATTTTGTTCTACTGCAATTGTGAGATTCTGTATTGTTGATTCTAATTTTCTTCTACCTTTTTCTTATTCATCCCTAACAATCGGTATTTCCGGCACTTGAATACTCGGCATGTTATATAGTGAACATATAGTTGTCGATTTTCGAGGGTCGAAAATCCCGGGCTGCTACACTTCATCTGCTTTAGCTCCTTCCATTTTTACATCTTCTTGTTCTTCATCGGCACTTTCTTTTTCAGCATAAGAGAACTATTATCCTAGATTTCGCATATCATCTCGATAATAAAAAATTATTCGTTGAGCAATAACTTGATGATGTCGTTCTTGATCACCTTGTGCCATCAACAACGTTAAACGACACATGGTCTTCGAGTGAACCAAAGTTGATAAGGGCATGTTAGTGGTAATACGATTGTGGCGTAGTGGAATTGTAATACGATTTTTGATGAGGATTTTAGGTGAAACATTGCAAGGATAAAGTTGAGAATAATGAACGTTTTGATACAGCATATAACCTTATTCTTGTTATGGTTGAAGAAATTTTTGTTGACTGTGAGGACGAACATCTTGATAATCCGAGCAAGGATATGATAGATTCATTGTTGAAATTTGAGGAGGCAAAACATTTTTTGTTATTTTGCTTTTGTTGCTTGCAGATCTTTTATCAAACGACGACATGGGTTTGTAGTAGGTAAAATTGAGTAGTAGAAGAATGCGGTTGAATTTTTTTGCTGTGATGAATGAAGAAGTTGTGGTATAACTTATAGTGAATAAGAGAAATTAGCGATTGAGGTAGTTGTTAGAGTGGAGGTTTAAAACGGCAAAGACTTTGCCAGTTTAATAATAAAACGGCAAAGTTGCTGTTTTATTAAAACGACAAAACTTTTGCCATTTTATAAACTTTTTTCATTTTATCCACCAGTCCGCTTATTCAGTTCACCAGCCACAAATATGGTTTAAAACTAGTCTCAAAGCAGTGAACATGTCATATTATGGTTATTATGACTAGTTCTTCAAAATTTGAACTCGAAAGTCATTGTTGTCTGTGCTCTAAAATGGTTTTCTAACCATAAATTGTCATCATGAAAAAGCAAAACCACATCCTTAATGTGAACACAACTATTTTACTTTTTTAATTTAACGGTAAATATCAAAAGAGTATCAAATTTTGATTAGACATGCAAAAGGAACGTTCATATGCGAATAGTGTCATATCTATATCCACATCTGAAATCATTTTTGAATATCGGATATCCGCATCCACGGTCATAGATGGATGCTAGATAATTATCTTATCCGCTTATGATTGATAAATTAAAAAACATAAACAAAATTGAATTAACATAAATCTTATTTCAATCCCATTGGTTAAAAAAAATGCAAAATCAACAAATACGATGATAGTAAATAATTTTGTGCAGATAATATTCATTAAATACTAATAATATAAACTGCGAACATAATAAAAGAAATAAATGCATATCTTTCGTTGTGTTATAAAATACATCTTAAATAAACTAAAATCTTTACAAAAAACCGAACAGATAATTTTCGAATGTGGATGCCTTTGCATCCACATCCATATCTATTTTTCCAAATATCGGATATCGGATGCAGGTGTGGACAAATTTTGAATTTTTCAAGTATCCGTAGTAAACCTTAATTTTAATGGATACTTGACCTAGACTATTTTGAATGAACAATAAAACAGTTTGTACTCACGGTTAATTTGTACTTTAGTAAAAGATTATTTACTCCGTAGAAAATCTTTAATAATAGTTGTAATACATTTGGTGTCATATTATTTTGGTTTCAGTGTGAACTACTAAAAATGCCCCTTGACATATATTAACAAATTTTAATATCACTTAAAAATAGAATTAAATACAATCTAACAATTAAACTTCATTTACAAATTCGAAACGCCCTCTACGAATATTACCAGATCTTAATGTGACTTCAAAATAGAATCTAACAATTAAACTTATTTTATAAATTCGTTCTTTATTAATTAATAATATTTAAAAATTCAAACTAGCAAAAAATTAAATGTCGCAAATTGAAAATAAAAATTCAAACTAACTACAAATTATTTTACTGTAAAAAGATGGCTAAATATTTGTGCAAATCATTTTCTGTTGAATGTCCTAAACATATACAATTTGAAGAAAAACGATCAACGCGCGAATCGCGTGTCTTCATCGCACACGAAGCACATGCCGTAATATATGACGCTTTTCTCACTTTTTAGTATGAACTTGTACCGTCTGATGAAAGTGAGCAAGCAAGAGCTTCACCGAACATTTTGAGGTCCACGGTACCTCCGTCCCCCTCCTTAGATGGTAAACTCAAAACCATTTAACAGTGGAAAGTAAACACGTTAACCAATGCCCAAAACTTTAAAATTCTTTTGCATCAGTAGTCCAAAAACAAAGTTTCTTTATTTGAAAAACATATAAATGAAGATACATAGGCATTCGAAAATTATTTTTCAAGTTGTCGTGAAGATAATAGTTTGCATTATATATGTTGTTTTTTTTAAATAATATTTTATGTTATTTGGTCAAGTAATACTAACTCAAGTATTAATATGTTATTTGTGTGTAGATGGCTAGGACCTCAAATCTCCTAAATTAAACTACATGTTCCTTGTCAAATAATATAAGAGATTTGAGATGTAGCAAAAGTGATGTGTATTTGATTCTTGCTATAATATACATACACTCCTCAAGCTGATTTTTTCGTGGTGTATTTTTTTTTTACTTTTACGATCACTAACTAGAAAAGTAATTTTATATCAAATTAAAAGAAATATTTATATTTTTAAATCTTAATGTCAATCTTTATTAATAGTTGGCTTGAAAGCGCAAACCTTTGGTCCGACCGCAAACTTTCAAAATTGCCCTTATATGTATTTCTTTATTAAAGGTTGTAGTACATTTAGAAATACTGCCATAGATATCGCTTCTGCCCAAAATCCCTCTTTTAGACTAGCAGTCATTCTCAAGCTCATAGCTCTCTCCCACAATATCCGACACATGCTCTCCGCCACTCCATAACAATGTGACTCAACAGAAATAGAAAAATCTCTAATTACATGCTCGGACGCACAATAGTTAGTGAATTCTTATGACATAAATTCACTACTATTTCCAACTTTGAGAACCTTCAAACGCTTCCTCGACTGCTTCTCTACCAAGGTCTTCCACTTACAAAATTGGGCAAAAATTCCGTCTTTGGCCTTTAAGAAATAGACCCAGACCTTACGTGAGAAATCATCCACAAATAAGACGAAGTAACTGGCTCCACCAAAAGATGCAACTGGGGTGGGTCCCCGCACATAAGAATGAACATACTCTAGAAACTCTGTAGCTCTAGGTCTTCCAACATCAAATGTGGCATGCTTCTTATTTCCAAAAGAACAATCTCCACAAGAGCTAGGCTTCAACTGATAAACATCATCAATCAACCCACGCTTCTTTAATACTTCAAGACTCTCCTCATCAACATGACCTAAACGAAGATGTCATAACTGAGTAGAATCTAGAATACTAGAATCAGTAGAAACTACCGACTCTTCTAAGACTGTCTCTCCATGAAGCACATAAATATCATTCACTCGCACCCCTTTCATCACCACCAAGGAACCCTTCGCCACTCTTAAATTCTCTCCATCTATTATTATCCTCATACCAAGTCTACTCAAAGCTCCAACTGATAACAAACTTCTACGCAGCATCGGAACATGTCTAACATCTGTGATAGTCCTAACAACACCATCATGCATCCTAAACCTCACACTTCCAATGCCCACAACATGACAAAATATGTCATTCCCCATATGAACTGCTCCGCCATCAATCTTCTTGTAACTGACAAAACAGCTCCTATCTGGCGTCATATGACAAGAGGCTCTAAAATCAATCACCCAACTTGTATGCTCTAAAGGTGAAAAATTGGCTGAAAATAATGATGTATTACTATCACTTCTATCTGCATCCGATCTAACTGCTGCCGCAGCTGAAGCTTTCTCCTTCTTCTCTCTCTTCTTTTTAAGAGCTGGACAATCCCGTATGAAATGTCCCTTCTTCTTACAATAATAGCAAGCACCCCTTCTAGGACCCATGAAATGAGACCTACACATATCTCTTCTACCTCCAAGGTGCTTTTGGCTTTTATCTCTTCCTCTAAACGAATGAAGTTGTTGTTGAAGAACACCGTCATTAGTCTTCACCTTCCATGTCCCTAAAACTCCTTTTCTAACATATTTGATGATGCCATAATTTTTTATACCACCACTAAAAGAATTTGCCATTGATAACTAATCTAGAACAAGACAGCTAGCTCCGATACCAAACTGTTGTGCAAAAATTTAATTAATTTGCACTAACTCCAAAACTGCAGCGGAATACTAAAGTGCAGAAATAATCAAAACAAGGATCTAGCTTGTCGATTAATTATCAACCGCCAATTCGATGAAAAATAATCACCAAAGAAAGAGAAACAGAAGAGTAGAGAACACAGAGATTTAACGTGGTTCGGCTAGATTGCCTACGTCCATGGACCCAACAACTATTCTTTATTTCACTGAAGAAAGAGAGTACAAAAGAGAGAGTACAAAATTATAGGCAGTAGTGGAGAGACTAACC
Source organism: Allium fistulosum (assembly GCA_030737815.1). Taxonomy (NCBI): domain Eukaryota; kingdom Viridiplantae; phylum Streptophyta; class Magnoliopsida; order Asparagales; family Amaryllidaceae; genus Allium; species Allium fistulosum. The sequence continues at coordinate 680,760,414 of CM060905.1, read as the reverse complement.
TATAATTACAAATTGAATAATCAATTTATCCAAAGACTTGTTTACGCTTAAAACCCCTAATTGATTGACTGCAGAAATTAGGGTTTACTGAAGAAGAGGATAATGGTGGATGCTCTCTCACTCACACACAAATATGAAGATGAACTTCCTTCATTTAAATAGGCATGAAAATGAAGAATGCTTGTAGATGAAGAAAATTAATTTCCAGATTATGTTTGAAACCTTCCCGAATATCCATGATTTGATTTCTATGTAAATGGATAATAATAATCTTGGTTTCCATAATTTTCCTTGTTTGAATCAATCTCCATCAGCAATCTTTTCTTTCCCCATATAACAAATTCTTTGACTAATTAATTGGTTAGCAATTAATTAGTTTCCTTTCTCTAAAAGATATCACATATATCCTTCCTCTTTATCTTTCCATATGTTGCCTAATTAATTGATTGACTGAATCAATTAATTATTTTCTTGTCTTCTTTGGAAAATATTTGAATCACATAAATTCAACACTCCACCTTGATTCAAATATAACAATCTCTCTGCATCACCACATCTCAGCAAATTGTTGGGTCTACATCAACAAGCTCAATGTGAACTATTTTGGGCAATATTGCCCAAACAGAGCTTCCAAATCTTTCCCAAGCACAAGGAAGATAGTATGCACATCAACAAACAAAATGCATACGAGCAAATACCAAAATTCTTCGACAAATCCGATGTTGGAGACGAACATGTAGATACTAAGCTTCGAGAGACCAATGGAGATTTGACAGCGCGCTTCACCTTCTCCATTCCAAATTGAGTGAGAACATACTCAACATTATCTACTCCAATCTCCTCGACAAGAATTTTGCTAGACTTTCCTAAGTCAGCATCAGCAGACTCACCAACAAGCTCCACAACATTCAAAGCATAAGATGAAGAATCATCGCTACAAATATGCTTACAAATAGGGCCAACTGAACCAAAAGGCCTTTCCAGCAAGTGAGCTCCACCTAGAGCCTGAACCTCTGTATTCTTCTCATCAACCATGGTATCAGCGGAAATACCAATATCTCTTCGAATATGGAAACAATCTGATGACTCCAAATGTGTTTGGCAATTTTCCGTCCTCCCAATGTCATCACTTGATAGAGGCTCCACCTTCAACAAAGACCTCTCATCAAATATCGCATGCGTGCTAGTCACAATTCTCTTAGTTGTTTTACACCACAACCTATACCTCTTCACTCCTTCTTTATAGCCTAACAAAATGTGCTTGCTTTCTCTAGGCTTCAACTTATCATGTCTCTCATCTTCTAAATAAGCTGAACAACCAAACACTTTAAGGAATGAAAAATCAACAGGCTCTCTTTTCCATATCTCTTCCGGGATCTTCATATCTATGGCAATAGAAGGTGTGCGGTTGATGAGAAATACTGCCATAGATATTGCTTCTGCCCAAAATCCCTCTTTTAGACTAGCAGTCATTCTCAAGCTCATAGCTCTCTCCCACAATATTCGACACATGCTCTCCGCCACTCCATAACAATGTGACTCAACAGAAATAGAAAAATCTCTAATTACATGCTCGGACGCACAATAGTTAGTGAATTCTTGTGACATAAATTCACTACTATTTCCAACTTTGAGAACCTTCAAACGCTTCCTCGATTGCTTCTCTACCAAGGTCTTCCACTTACAAAATTGGGCAAATATTCCGTCTTTGGCCTTTAAGAAATAGACCCAGACCTTACGTGAGAAATCATCCACAAATAAGACGAAGTAACTGGCTCCACCAAAAGATGCAACTGGGGTGGGTCCCCGCACATAAGAATGAACATACTCTAGAAACTCTGTAGCTCTAGGTCTTCCAACATCAAATGTGACATGCTTCTTATTTCCAAAAGAACAATCTCCACAAGATCTAGGCTTCAACTGACAAACATCATCAATCAACCCACGCTTCTTTAATACTTCAAGACTCTCTTCATCAACATGACCTAAACGAAGATGTCATAACTGAGTAGAATCTAGAATACTAGAATCAGTAGAAACTACCGACTCTTCTAAGACTGTCTCTCCATGAAGCACATAAATATCATTCACTCGCACCCCTTTCATCACCACCAAGGAACCCTTCGCCACTCATAAATTCTCTCCATATGTTATTATCCTCATACCAAGTCTACTCAAAGCTCCAACTGATAACAAACTTCTACGCAGCATCGGAACATGTCTAACATCTGTGATAGTCCTAACAACACCATCATGCATCCTAAACCTCACACTTCCAATGCCCACAACATGACAAAATATGTCATTCCCCATATGAACTGCTCCGCCATCAATCTTCTTGTAACTGACAAAACAGCTCCTATCTGGCGTCATATGACAAGAGGCTCTAGAATCAATCACCCAACTTGTATGCTCTAAAGGTGAAAAATTGGCTGAAAATAATGATGTATTACTATCACTTCTATCTGCATCCGATCTAACTGCTGCCGCAGCTGAAGCTTTCTCCTTCTTCTCTCTCTTCTTTTTAAGAGCTGGACAATCCCGTATGAAATGTCCCTTCTTCTTACAATAATAGCAAGCACCCCTTCTAGGACCCATGAAATGAGACCTACACATATCTCTTCTACCTCCAAGGTGCTTTTGGCTTTTATCTCTTCCTCTAAACGAATGAAGTTGTTGTTGAAGAACACCGTCATTAGTCTTCACCTTCCATGTCCCTAAAACTCCTTTTCTAACATATTTGATGATGCCATAATTTTTCATACCACCACTAAAAGAATTTGCCATTGATAACTAATCTAGAACAAGACAGCTAGCTCCGATACCAAACTGTTGTGCAAAAATTTAATTAATTTGCACTAACTCCAAAACTGCAGCGGAATACTAAAGTGCAGAAATAATCAAAACAAGGATCTAGCTTGTCGATTAATTATCAACCGCCAATTCAATGAAAAATAACCACCAAAGAAAGAGAAACAGATGAGTAGAGAACACAGAGATTTAACGTGGTTCGGCTAGATTGCCTACGTCCACGGACCCAACAATTATTCTTTATTTCACTAAAGAAAGAGAGTACAAAAGAGAGAGTACAAAATTATAGGCAGTAGTGGAGAGACTAACCTATAATTACAAATTGAATAATCAATTTATCCAAAGACTTGTTTACGCTTAAAACCCCTAATTGATTGACTGCATAAATTAGGGTTTACTGAAGAAGAGGATAATGGTGGATGCTCTCTCACTCACACACAAATATGAAGATGAACTTCCTTCATTTAAATAGGCATGAAAATGAAGGATGCTTGTAGATGAAGAAAATTAATTTCCAGATTATGTTTGAAACCTTCCCGAATATTCATGATTTGATTTCTATGTAAATAGATAATAATAATCTTGGTTTCCATAATTTTCCTTGTTTGAATCAATCTCCATCAGCAATCTTTTCTTTCTCCATATAACAAATTCTTTGACTAATTAATTGGTTAGCAATTAATTAGTTTCCTTTCTCTAAAAGATATCACATATATCTTTCCTCTTTATCTTTCCATATGTTGCCTAATTAATTGATTGACTGAATCAATTAATTATTTTCTCGTCTTCTTTGGAAAATATTTGAATCACATAAATTCAACAAAATGAGGCCACAATGGCCTTTTTAGTAAGTGAAATTAGTTTCTAGGACACACAACTGAAATAATTACTTTCAAGGACAAAACGTAAAATAATTAGGGCCCATTTGGTTTCGTTTTGAGTTTTGTGTTTTCAACCTACACTACAAAATACAAGAAAACATAAGAAACTTTTTTACAATTCTTAGCCATTACAACGATGGACGGGAAATGGAGGGGAGGAATTGTTTTCCATCCTTTTGTTATGTCTCAAAACACGAAAAATCAAATAAACTTGTTTTCTATTTTTTATGTTAATTTCATTTTTCAAAATTGTGTGTTTTCCAACAATGCATAAGAAATGCGCATTTTTGTTTAGACGAAAACACAAAACTAAAAACAGCAAACCAAACGGGCCCTTAGTTTTTAGGATCTAAAAACCTATGAAATTATGTCCTTGAAAGTAATTGGACTGCTGACTTTGTACTTGAAAGTAATTATTCTGCTGATTTTGACCTTGAAAGTAATTTCTTTGAATGTGCGTCCTAGACACTAATTGGACTGCAAAGTTTGTCCTTCTGGTGAAATTCCCCCTTTGCAAATATCCACCCTCTAACTATTTGAAGTTTATAAACCATAAATATTTGCAGATATTTTTTTTCAAATGTTAGTAGTTTGATTATATAAAGATGCAATTAATGTTCTAATTTAAAACATGTTTATGTTTATAAAAGAGACGTGACAAATCTTTAAACAAAAGAGGTACACAATAAAATAGCAGTATCAAATAACATTCCTACAATTGGAGTTATGGTGAAAAACACATGTTTTCATATCAATTTTAAAGTAGTCATCATGCACAGTATAATAGCACAAATTATCAACACTGCTTCACATAAGCTCCACACAAAAGATATGAAAAGGACCTGAAAGTCTAACATCTGAATCACACTATCCAATTTGCTAATGAATGACGGCTTATTTTGATTCACCTGATCTAAGTTATAGGATGATTATCATTTGAACCCAAATGCAGCAACCTGCAATAATAAACATCCATTTAAACTGATTACTAATAATAAACATCAAAATGCATACATCTGTCTAAACACGGATTCTTAAACCATATACATCTTACAATAACTTACATTTAAGTACCCATATCCGGATAATAATAATAATAATAAAATGAAAAATAAGTTAAGTTTCCATCAAGACTGGGTTTTCTAACAATCTACATGTCTATATCCGAAGGTTTCAATTCCTCCGGTCCTCTTGCGCCAAATTCATCTCAGCCATCAATTTTGACATGATCTGCTTATTTTAGTGGCATGGTGAAATTCACTCATGAATTAAAGCATATAATGTATGATTGGAATTTGAAATTTAATTGGACATAAAGAGAGTGAAATTGGGGACAGAGGAATTCAGCTGATATCTAAACCACACGTAGTCATTTGGATGTAAAGGTTACATTTTGACTTTTTAAAAGTTAAAAACCAATTCATTTTTGCTTTCAGAAAGTCAAAAATTTATATCACATCAGTTGAGTTCAGTCATAGAATAAATTTATCAGTGCCCAAATATAGCAACCTATAACTGTAAAAATGCATTACACTGGTTGTTTACACCCCATATACAAAAATTTGTATTGATATACTTATCGGATTCTTAATAATCCATACCATACACCTGCTAAAACCTGCATGTCTGTATCCATATCATTATAACTAGGAGATAGAACTAAAAAAGAAAGCGAACAACAAGCCATAAATATAAACCATCCATATTAACTTGTTCATATTTTAGCAACACAAGACGACATACCACACAATAAAAATAGAATTAACTTTAAATAGACCACATACCTCAATTTGAAGCAAGAGAGCTAAACAAGGACAACCATCAAACTAACCTTCAAAAAAATTTCTCACTAGTTGAAACATTGTTCTCCTTTTCCATCCTCCTCTCCCTCCTCTTTGTATACTTGGCTTAAAACGTACAAGGAGAGGAGGAAATCAAATAAGAAAAAGAAACCAAAATATTCACAATGTCGGACTTGGATACCCGTAGGCGCAAACAACTCATAGTGGGGGGAGTCTCCACCCTCCTCCTCGTCCTCATCGTCGCATGCGTCGCCAACGTCATCTACAGCTCGACCGACGACGGACCCCAGAAATCATCGAACGGCAACCTCCACACATCCGGGAAATCGGTGGAAATGATATGCACGTCCACCGACTACCAGAAAACATGCAAGGACACGTTGTCGAAGGTCGTGAAATCGGACAACCCCGACCCGAAGGAGATCGTGCACGCGGCGGTGTCGGTCATCCTCGACAAGGTCGGGGCCGCCTTCAACAAGACCGACCTCATCAGGACCGACGACGAAAGGGTCAAGGGCGCGATCGAGGACTGCAGGCAGCTTTTCTTGGACACGAAGGACGAGCTTAAGAGCTCGTTGGAGACCATCGTGGATAGAGGGATCGAGAACATACCGCACAGGCAGCACGACATAAAGACGTGGCTCAGCGCGGTGCTTTCGTACCAGCAGACGTGCGTGGATGGGTTCCCGGAAGGGGAGGTCAAGACGAAGTTGGAGAACGCGATGAAGCAAGCGAGGGAGGTGACGAGTAACGCTCTGGCGATTGTTGGGCAGGCGTCGAAGTATATATCGATGCTTGATATTGAAGGGTTTAGCTCGAAAAGGAGGTTGTTGGAAGCTGAGGAGATCGTCGGTTCTGATGATGTTCCGGCTTGGATGACGGTAGGAGAGAGGAGGGTGCTTAGGGAAGGGATGGGGATTAAGCTTACGCCTAATGTCACCGTGGCTAAGGATGGGACTGGTGATGTTAGGACAATTAATGCCGCTCTTGAGGCTATGCCAAAGGAATACAAAGGACGGTACGTTACACACACATACACATACACATACACATACACATACACATACACGCACACACATACACACACGCTCTCGCTTTTGCTTTAAATTTCGAACTATTGGAGAAAAACAGAAAACATGGAAAGAGAAATTCTATAGCTGAATGAATTCATCGTCTCTTGGAGAAGGTCATAGGGTTAATCGAAGCTATTTGAAAATCAAGCTTCTAAGCGAAGGATCTAGTAATTCAGATCGATTGGTGCATTCAGATAAATTTATGAGCATTTTAACAGATTAACCAAATGGTCTGGACCACTACATATCTTTTTTCACTAGAGGGTTGGATTTGTTGGTGATTTTCAAAGAGGAGAATACCAAAAACTTCAACTTAAATCAACACTTAAAAGTCTTAAACTAGTAGAACCACAAAGAATAAATCATTAACTAAGAGGGAGGTGCTAGTTCATATCAGAAGAGATAGGTCGACAAATAAGTAATAAACAAATTAGAGCACCCTGATGTGCTCCTATCATGAAGAGAAAAAATGCAGGGAACAATAAACGTTGTTCAAACTGTTATCTTATCTGTTATTTTTGTGTGTAAATGTTCAGGTACGTGATATACATTAAGCCAGGCCAATATCATGAGAATGTGATGGTAACAAAGAACATGCCCAATGTAACCATGTACGGCGACAGCCCATCGAAGACAATCATCACAGGCAACAAGAACTTCATTGATGGCACAAGAACTTTCCAAACTGCAACATTTGGTAAGATTACTATCTCATGCCTTTCAAAAAAGGTACTGCAGAAATTAATATGTAAATTTAGTCATTATTTTTGAAAAACAGAAAATGCAAGGTGTCTTGCACTTTTCTAACAGAAAATGCAACGTAACTTGCAGTTTTCTGATTTGAAATTCTTTTTGAAAATTTTAAAATTTTCGAAAAACGCAATTTAACTTGCACTTTCTAACCGAAAACTACAAACTGGTTTGCACTTTCTTATTTTGAAAAAATGGGGACCTAATTTATATATTCTTTACTATAGGGACTTTTCTTGAAACAATATCAGAAATAGGGACCTCATGTGCAAAGCCCCATTAGATAATGTACAAATTAATTATTATGATATATTCAGATAATTCTATATATGTATTGAGTTTGTCAAAGTGAAAAAAGAAATAATGTACTCATAATATCGTGATGCTTGGTGAACAGCTGCCATCGGAGAAGGATTCGTAGCCCTCCGCCTGACATTCAGGAACACGGCCGGAGCCATCAAGCACCAAGCCGTGGCCCTCCGAGTCCAGTCCGACCGCTCCATCTTCCTAGCCTGCAACATAGAAGGCTACCAAGACACCCTGTACGTCCAAACCCACCGTCAGTTCTACCGTGGCTGCATCATCTCGGGCACGGTCGACTTCATCTTCGGCGACGCCGCAGCCGTCATCCAGAACAGCGTCATAGTCGTCAGGAAACCCCTCGAAAACCAGCAGAACATCGTGACCGCGCAGGGCAGGATCGACCGCCACGAGTCCACCGGCATCGTCCTCCACAAGTGCCGTATCGTGCCCGACGAGTCGCTGAAACCGGAGGTCCATAAATTTGCTTCCTTTTTGGGTCGTCCTTGGAAGGAGTATTCCAAGCTTGTGATCATGGAGAGTGAGATTGGTGGATTGATTCAACCTCAAGGATACATGCCATGGGAAGGAGACTTTGGGCTGAAAACTTTGTCCTTTACCGAGTACAAAAACCATGGAGTTGGGGCTGCAGTTAAGTCTAGGGTCAAGTGGCCTGGAGTTAGAGTACTGAAGAAAGAGGAGGCTAAGGCGTACACTGTGGCTAACTTCATCCAAGGTTGGGACTGGATAAAGAAAGCTGGGGTGCCCGTGCCCGTGAGAATGGCTTTGTATGATAATTGAATTTGAGTGTTCGAATGAGAGATATAACGGGAATTAACGAAAGGGTGCACATGAGAACATTGTTAGAAAGAATGACTAATTCAGTTGTTGCATTCTTTTTTTTCTTTTTTTTATGAAGTTGGTCTCTGAGGCATACATGTCCTTGTAGTCATGCAAAGAACAAAGGTATCCCAAGTAAATTAGAACAGTTTTCTCCACCATATAATATTCATTTTATGATATTTAATTCAGTGATGTTGGGGTTGTTTTTATCCAAGAAATATAGCTGCATGGATGTCAAAAATAGTTCCTGATAATGCTAGTCTTTTTCTCTTTTTTATTTTTGTTTTTCTTCAAAATAAATTGCAAAATTTCGAGTAGCTTGTGTAAATGTTAGCTCAGAGAATCGCAAATTGCATCAGAATGATCTACTTTATTCAATGACTTCCAATGCCTTTTATAAGGAATACAAAGAACTGACCCTACGAAAATAAAGGATATACGAGTAAAAAAAAAACGTTAACAGAAAAGACTCATTCTAAACCTAATGAGAATAGGTCTCTTATTCCTAAAATAACGCAAAGACTCAAACTTACTTATCAAACCCTCTCCCTTGAACTTAACTCTCTCAAGAGTTCATTTCACAATGCTCATTCCAAACGCTTCTCTAATCTTCTGAAATGTCACCATCTTCAAAGGCTTCGTCATTATGTCCGCTAACTGCTCCTCTGTATTGCATTAAACCAGCTTGACAACACCTTCTTTGGTTAAATCTCTCAGAAAATGATATCGAACCCTTATGTGCTTTGATCTCCCGTGCATGACTGCATTTTTGGACAGCTTGATTGTGGATGTATTATCACATAGCAGTACCATTTCTCCAGCTTGTTCATGCCCAATCTCCTTCAATATTCTTCTCATCCAAATAGCTTGACAGGCACATGTCGTTGCTGCCACATACTCCGCTTCAGTGGTTGAAAGAGTTACGATAGGCTGCTTTCGCGAGGACCATGCGACAGCTCCTCCACTCATCAAGAAAACATAACCGGATGTGCTTCTGCTATCATCTACATCTCCCGCATAGTCACTGTCGGTGTAACCTACGAGCTCACTTCTTTCTCCTTGTTTGTACCAAATTCCATAATCCATTGTTCCTTTCAAATACCGCATGATTCTCTTCACTGTTGCAAAGTGCAGTTGAGTGGGATTAGCCATAAATCGATTGATGAGACTTACTACGAACATTAGGTCAGGACGTGCCGCAGTAAGATACATTAAGGTGTCCACCATTTGCTTGTATAAAGTTGAGTCGACTTTCACACCAGCTTTGTCTCAACCAATCTTTTGTCCAGGAACTATTGGATTGCAAACAGAGTTGAAGTTCTGCATTCCAAATCTGTCGATCACTTCAGCAGCATATTTTCTTTGACAAATGAAGATACCATCAGCCATTTGTATCACTTCTATCCCAAGAAAGTATCTCATCTTTCCCAAATCTGTCATGTCAAACTCATTCTTCATGGATCGCTTAAACTCATTCAACAACTCCTCATCATCACCAATGAACAACAAATCATCAACATAAATGCTAACAATCAGAATTTTACCTCCCCTTCGCTTGACAAACAATGTCTATTCACTAGAGCTGCTCTCAAATCCTTCTTTGATGAAATAAGCTTCAATGTGACTGAACCAAGCTCTTGGTGCTTGTTTCAGCCCATAAAGAGCCTTGTGCAGCTTATAGACCATGTGCTTTTTCCCTGCTACTTCATAGCCTTGAGGTTGCTCCACAAATACATCTTCCTTTAACTCGTCATGTAAAAACGCAGATTTGACATCCAACTGGTAGACCCCCCATCCTCTTTGTGCTGCCAAAGCTATGATCATTCTTACCGTGTCCATACGAGCCACAAGCGCAAACACTTCTGTGTAGTCTATCCCATATTCTTGCGCATATCTCTTCATTACGAGTCTGGCTTTGAACTTGTCAACTTCTCCCAACTCATTCAACTTGGTCTTGTAAATCCATTTCACTCCAATTGCTTTGGCTCCAGCAGGAAGTGGCATCAAAGACCATGTCTGATTCCTCTCAATCGACCTTATTTTCGCATCCATCGCTTGTCTCCATCTCATGTGTTTCGCTGCCTCTTGAAAGCTGGTAAGGTCTGAGATGGTTATGAATGCCAGATTTTTAGACTCAAAGCTTTCGATTCTTTCCATGTTTGCCTCTTCTTCTATATCTAACAATTCTTCTCCTGTGGTGTAGTCAGCCGCCCAAATTGGTGGTTTCCTGGTTCTTCCCACCACTGATGTTGTCGCTTCGGTTTGAGGATCATTTGGTAGAGGAAGATCCTCATTCTGGTTTCCACCTTCTTCTTCTACTTCTTCTTCTTCATTCTCAGCATACTTGTATTCATCTTCCCATTCGAGTTTCATGCTCTGTTCAATAGAATAGCCAACATCCCAATTCCACATCTGATCTTCTTCGAATATTACATCTCGGCTGATGTGAATCTTCTCCTCCACTGGATCAAACATTTTGAAGGCTTTGGATTCGCTGCTGAAGCCTAGTAAGACACACTTCACACTCATGTCATCGAGTTTGGTTCTTTTGACATCAGGAACGTGAACGTGTCCGACACAACCGAAGATTCTGAAATGTTCAACTGGTGGCTTTCTTCCACTTCATGCTTCTTCTGGGGTCATGTCTTTCATGATCAGTGTAGGAGATCAGTTGAGGACATGATTTACCCACTGCACAGCATCTGGCCAGAAGGTTTTTGGTACTCCTTTCTCTGATAAAACAGCTCTCACCATGTTCATGATGGTTCGGTTTTTGCGTTCAACAACGCCATTTTGCTGCGGAGTGTAGGAGGTGGTCAACTGTCTTTTGATTCCATGCTCCTTACAGTATTCCTTGAATTCACTTGAGTTGTATTCTCCTCCTCTATCCATTCTTAGGCACTTGATAAACATCCCGGTTTGCTTTTCCATAAGCGTTTTGAACAATTTGAATTTATGGAAAGCTTCTGACTTCTCTAGCACAAAGTATATCAAGCTTTTCTAGAAAAATCATCTATAAAGCTTATCAAATACCTCTTTTGGCTGTTTGATGGTGGAGTGATCGGACCGCACAAGTCAGAATGGATAAGCTGCAGCTTCTCAGTCGCTCTCCACTTGCTATGCTTTGGAAAGAGCACTCGGTGTTGTTTCCCTTTGACACACGCTTCACAGGTGATCTTCTTTTGCCCTATTTCAGGTAAGCCAACTACCATCTCTTTGTTGTGTAAGGTAAGAAGACCCTTGTAGCTGAGATGTCCATACCGATGATGCCACAGCTCTGCTTTGTCTGAGATGTCAACCTGAAGACATTTCTTTTCCTTTGTCTTACCACACGTTTCACAAAGCAAGACGAACATTCGATTTGCACTCATGACAGACTATGTTATTTTTCCTCTTGAGGGATGAAATATGTAACGATCCCAAATTTTAAACTATTTTAAATTAATAATTGAATTAAATTTTGATTTAAAACTGTGAATTTGTTTGAATTTTTCAAGTTTAATATGAGGAATATATTTGAATTTAAAATTTGAGCTAGGAGTTTGAAATTGAATATTAAATTTGTATTTAAAATTCGAACTAATGACTTAGAAAAATAGTTTGGATATAAGAATTATTACTTATGTAAATTAATAAATTGATGGTTAGTTTTAATAACATTTTTTTCTTTAACTTAAATAAAATGGAATAAATTTTATCAATGCAAAATACAAGTATAAAATCTAATTGTAAATCATGTTAATATAAATTAATGTTTGATAGTTGATGTTCAAAACAAATGTATATCTATGAAGCTTACTAAAGAAAATATCTGCAAAACAAATTGAAAGAAAAAAAAATATCTAAGTATTACTGTACAAAGCATGATACCTCTGAGCCTAAATACAAGGCAGACACGATTTTCCTCTGCAAAAACCATGCGATTTTCCTTTTTTTTCCGCCTAAAATTACGCTTCCCCCCTTCCTCATAAAATACGAACCCATCCCCCTTTCATTTCATTTTTCATTTCAAACCCTAAACAATCAAACGAAGAAAAATGGCTGCCGTTCCTTGTTCTCGTCTTCCCTTGCTTGCAAATTAGGGCTCCATCTCGTTCTTCCACTCGTTCCTCCTCTTTCATTTAATTTCGCCTCGCAAACGAAAAGAAAAAAAAATCAATTAGGGTTTCGATTTCCACCTCGTTTGATTTGAGTTCGTCTCCGCTTCGACAAGCAACTGTCGGTCTTCGATTCGTGCTGGGGGAAACAAGATGAGTGATTTCTTCACTCACATCTATCAATCTCTGTATTTACATTCGTATATATATATATATATATATATTTGTTTGAAGTGATTAACTGATTTGCATTGGCCATCCTATTTTGTTCGAATGTTGTTGGTTTCTCTGATTTTTAATTTCATGTGATTTTTGATTTGAGTTTGATGATGACGTTTTTTTTGTTCGACTTTGGCTATATGGTTTAGTGGTACTCTCGTCCTTGTTGGATTTTACTAGCTGCTTTAGGACTTCGGCCCGAATTTGTTTCAACTATCAAATGTTTTGAAATCCCCTTTAGCTTTGATTCAAACTGCAGTTGTATTGGGCTTGATCGAAAACTTGATTTTCTTTTTTTCCTTTTTCGAAAATAAATTGGATTTGGCACTGTCTTGACTTGAGACGGTTGTTTCATGATTTTGAACTCGTTTTGACTCGTTGACCTCGGCATTACTTTGAATTGTCGCTGGTCGTTGTATATGCCTTGTGTTGACTTTGCTTTTGACCTGTAGCTTGAATATCATGATGGCACATCATGTTGTATCTGTTGTGCGCAGTGATATTTAACTGCTTCATGTTCCACTGTTTTGTTAAAATATGATATTCCCACTTTCACTTAGTCACTACGTTTTACTGAGCCTTGTACCTGATTTCTTGGTGGTCTAGATACACGTGATTTTGTAAAAATTTGAATCACTGTCATATTGACATTTCTTTACTGATTTTATATATTCAAGTAATTTTTAATTACTCACATCTAATTCGAATTGGTTGAATTCGTTTGCTTATTCTGTTTTCATGGTCTTCGATTTTGATTTTTGTTTGTGGCTACCCTGACTTTGATTTCTGTTGAACATAGCTTCAACTTGATTTTTGGTGAAAACTATTTGAGATAGGAGTTTCACCTATTTTTGTGAAAACTATTTTGGGAAAATGCTTGGCTTCGGCCTTGACTATGTCAAACTTGATTTGAAATTGATGCATATTGAACTGTTACAGATTTGTGCTCATGTATATTAGCTTCTTGCATCATTTGAGGCTGCACTGGTAATGTTTCAGACTTCAAATATATATGCCTGAACTTTGATATGGGCACTTAGTATCACTTGTTGTTGTGATTTTGTTGTTGGATTTCGTGGCTACCACGTATAAATTTTCAACTGTTCAACTTCGGTGTGATTTCTTATTTCGCTTGGATTTTGAAGTCTGTCATTTATTGATTTTGTTGTCTGCATTCCACTGAAGATTCTTTTGAATCATGTTGTTATCTGCCTTGATCATATTGACTAACTTGATTTTGTAAGTGCTTGTGTCATCACTATAGCATATTTTGATAGTCCCATTGCATGACATTTGGTTCTGGTTCCTTGTTGCATTTGGTATACAGTTTTGAACCATGTTGATATCCAGTTGCACATGACTTTTGCATACATCTTGCAGTCTGTTTGATCACTGCATAGCTTTTAATTTATGTTGCATTTCATTTGTTTACATATATCAGTTGCTTGGCCCTTGGTTGTTTACCTGTAGTTGCATTCACTTCATGTTTGCATTATTCATTCCTCAGTTGCTTTTGTATTTGGCTGTCTGGTTGAGTTCACTTACATTGCTGAGTTTGTCCTTAGTGTTTGTTGTACATATGAAATTGATTCATATGTATGCTGAACATTGCTTTTCAGTGACATTTACTAGCATACTTGTCGACATCACTGATGCACTGATTTTTTTGTTCGGCTGTGTCTTTGATGCTGACTTGCATTGTTTTGGGTATTACTGCCTTTGTGCACTTGTTTCTTGCTTTACTTTGATATTTGCAGTTTCACTACTGCCACGGTAACTTGAACAGGTTTTGTTGTTTTAAGTCACTACTTATGTATATATACATATGTATGCATCGGGGCAGTTGCATGTGTTTGCAGTTTTTCCCCTATTTGGATTTGCTTTCGAATTCACTTGAGTTGAATCCAGCTGAACCCAACTTTTTGGGTTTGACCGTGTGTTCGTTTGTGAATTTTCATTTAGCTTTTGGGTAATTTATCACCGTAGTGGCGAGGCAGTGCACGCGTGCGTGTACTGCAGCCACACAGATTCAACGTTTTAAATATGGGAGGCCGTACACGCGTGCGTGTACTGCAGCCAAACAGAATTGATGTTTTAAAGTGACATTTCAATTGTTTAAATTAATTTTGTTTGATTTGATGATTTTGTTGTTTTCTAATTATCTTCATTGATAATCTTTTTATTTATCTCTGTTGATGATTCGAATTTGCTGATTTGTTGTTTAACACTGTCAAGTGTTATATCTACCGTTATCCGATTTCTTTATTAAAAAAAGGGTCGGATAGATGAGAATTTATGTGATGTCGTCTAATTGACCATTTAATTATTTTTGCCTTTATGCACTAATAACTGAGTTTGAATTAGACTGATCTGTGTATTATTTTCTTTTGAATGTAATACTCGGGTCAGACCGAGTATTTTACAGCTTGAAGATTTTCGAGCAGCGAAGTTAGAGAGAGGGGGTAAACGCTCACTTTAGTTCAGGAATTTTGTACTTAAAGAAATATTACGCTGTATAAATTCAATAAATTGTATAAACTATGATGTATGTAAAAAGATTCATAGTAGTGAAATATTATTATTCTGTGTTTCTGTGGCTGATTCTGTTTAAACTCTATAAACTAAATAACAATCCATCATTTTGAACGTTTCAAGTTGGTTTAATTACCGACTGGGGGCGGTCAAAAGGGCGGGATGTTACAAATTGGTATCAGAGCTTTGGTTTACACAAAGCTTAGTTTATGGCGTTTAATATGAATAGTTACTAGAATCACTTTAAAGAAAACGTTTTTCAAATCTAAAGAAGTATAAAATTGTTTGAATGGATTTGAAATTTAACTAAAGGAAAGTTAAATATATTGAACTAGATTAGATAGATTATTGAAATGGAAATTTAAACTTAAAAGATAAGTGATTATATAATATGAATTGGAAAGTTTAAATTAATAAGTTGTATAACTTATAAAATGAGAAAATTTAAATAAAACCAGTTGTTAAAATGGTTAAACAGTTTTGTTAAGTAAAGCAAAATCTGAATTTTGAATAGTGATATGAATTTGACTTTAGTAAAAGTTAAATAAAATGACTTTAGAAATGAAGCATAGCTTAAGTAATGTTGAATGAGGTTGAATTTTATATTAAAATGAATTAATAAAGTGAAGTAATGAATATGAATTTGAGTTATATAAAGGAAATTCAACTTTAACTGTAAAAGTGAATTAGTGAATAAACATGGATTAGAAATGTTGTTGTTAAGAGTTGAATAAAACTTAAGTTAAGAAGTTGTGAATATAGTGAATATTAGAATTCAGTCTGAATTAGAATATAAACCAATTGAAATTAAATGTGTTAAACCAAATTGAATGTAAGCAAAGTTAATAAATTTGGTTATGTTGAATGTGCACTGGTTGTTAGATGGTTGCTAGTTGATTGTATAGAAATTCATTAATTGTTAATGAAATTGAATTAATGGAAATTGGAAGCTAAGTAATTGAATTTAAATTGAAAGATAAGTAAATCTAAATAGAATCAAATTTGATTTGAATTGAAAGCAAACTAACTTGAATATAAATTAGTGAAAGTGAACTAATTGAATATGAATGAATGTTAGTAAAATCCAATGTAAATGAATCAAATGTGATTAAATTAAAAATCAATTCAATGAATGATTTACTAAAGAACTAGTTGATTATTTTGGAAATAGAAAATGGATAAATTTATACAATAGTTTAAATTGGAATTTTTGAATTATTATAAACGGTTATATAGAAAATTTGAAAAAGTTGATATTATATAAATTAAAAATATTGGGATTATAAAATGAGTTTGTATAAGTGTTAAAAAAAATGAAGTATAAATGGATTTTATAAATGAATGAAAAATTACAGAATTAAAATTAAAGTCTTTATATATAGGAATAGAATTTATAAACGTTGTTTATAAATCCGGAACTGACTTATTTTGATAAGTAAATTCTTATAGCTTGTTAAAGGAAGTATATCCACAATTTTGGACAGTGGATAATCTTTTTTTAAAAAAATGTATAAAAATGTTGTGGATATATTATTGAATAAAATGGACATGTTTTGGGAAAGTGATATTTTAAAACGAAGTTAATTGTTTTAAAAGATGTTTTAAAAGGCACTGAATATCGAAACCATAGATTTCAACATTTATTGTTGAAATAGACGTTTTCGAATAAAAGGAAATAGTGGACTATAACACTGTTGTTATAGTAAATGATTTCCGAAAGGAAATGTTTTGTATAGTATTGGGATTTATACATCTATCTAAATTTCAAATCCCTATACTAGTGATTTTGAGTTGTCGTAACGATGTTTTACGTAACATTCGTTTTAACTCAAATAAATGTGTGAAAGAGAATGATTTCCTTAAAGAATGAAATATATACTTAATTTTGATTTAAGTATATCGAATATTTTCAAATGTTGAAAATAAATAAGATTTGTGAATTACTTATTTTTAAATAAGTATGGAAATGTTTTTCCAAATATGAAATGAAATGTTGTGAATATATTCCGTAAGGGATAAATGATTTGAAATTCATTTTCAAAGTCGAAGTTGAAATGTTAAATGAGAAATTTGAACAATTAGTTCAATTGGAAATTTTTCAAAAAGATTGAATCGTTGAGTTAAATTGAGTTTAACTTCGACACCAAAGACAATATAAGTTGAGTTTTGAATTTCAGATGATCGGTTTGGATTGTATGTCTAACATTGTGAATTGATGACATAGCAATTGATCTCTGTTAAATATATATCTGTTGGTGGCGGAGAATTTATTCTCTTAGCTTAACACCCTTCTCTAAGACGTACGAGCTCAGAGGTTATATATCGGTAGACATCAATTCTGTGTTGAGAATTGACAAAGTAACGTGTGATCCAAATCGAATGTGAAGTCGATAATAAATGGAATTTTAAATATGAATTGGGTTTGAGATAACCTTAAATTTTCAAATCGACTTAGAGGAAAATTTTGAAATCCTCTATTTTGTTATGGATATGGGATATGTAGGTTTTCGGAACTTATATATATATATATATGAATGCGGTAAATTTGAAACCCGTCAGTTTGGAAAGTAATTGTTATGTAAATCTTATGTAAGTTTACATAGATATGATATGTACGAAATGTGAAATGAAGTACTACATATATATATGACATTATGTTTTCTAAACTGAGGATATGGAAAAGTACCTTCCATTTAAAATTTGTGAAGGTGTTGGAACTCGGTATGAGTGTCCATTTGAAATTCGTAGTTATGTAGAATTTCCATTAGTCGGAGTGACTATTGGAATTGGAATCCCTCGGGATGGATCATGTCGATGGGATCATATTGATTGATTAGCGTAATTTGAGGGGCGTGATGCCTACAGTTACAAGCGATTCCACTGGGATAGTGGTGCAACCGCCGGGTAAACTGCAATCTAGATGCCAAGCGAAATTTGAGGGGCGTGATGCCTACGGTTACAAGCGATTCTATTGGGATAGTAGCGTAACCGCTGTGTGAACTGCGATCTATGGCAACAACCATGGCGAAATTTAAGAGATGAGAAATCTACAGATTACTAGCGATTCTACTGGGATAGTAGCGTAACCGTCGGGTAACTGTGATCCATGGGGAAACGTGCTTTCCATATCCATTTTTAAAAGAATTTTTAAGTATTTCACTGGAAGTTGAAGCAAGTATATTTAGTACTTGGAGATTTTTAGTCCTGCACCTGGCCAGCGTATGCCTAATGTCTGTAAGAACGACGATAGACTTGTTAAATTTTGAGTTAGCAAGTATTTTCAAACTTTAAATAGCGAATTAATAGTCTGAAATTAAAATTACATAATTCCAACCTAATAAACTAAGAAAGAAGATCTTTGAAATGTCTTGAAAGTCCACAGCTTTGGAAGAGATATATTATGGAAATCTCTAACATGAAGAATTTCAAGTTTAAATCTGAGTTTCGTAAGTCGAAAAATTTGGTAAGAGACTTTTGCGTTTTGATTGTAGGAATCAATGAACAAAGCTAGTGAGATAAAATAAATGGAATGAATCCTATATTCATTTATTTGTAATAAGTTTCGAGCTTGGTAAAACTGTGTAGGGTATAAATATTGGTGAAATTTTAACAACCTTTCCTTTTCGGGGACGAAAAGTTTTAAGGAGGGAAGATTGTAACGATCCCGAATTTTAAACTATTTTAAATTAATAATTGAATTAAATTTTGATTTAAAACTGTGAATTTGTTTGAATTTTTCAAGTTTAATATGAGGAATATATTTGAATTTAAAATTTGAGCTAGAAGTTTGAAATTGAATATTAAATTTGTATTTAAAATTCGAACTAATGACTTAGAAAAATAGTTTGGATATAAGAATTATTACTTATGTAAATTAATAAATTGATGGTTAGTTTTAATAACATTTTTTTCTTTAACTTAAATAAAATGGAATAAATTTTATCAATGCAAAATACAAGTATAAAATCTAATTGTAAATCATGTTAATATAAATTAATGTTTGATAGTTGATCTTCAAAACAAATGTATATCTATGAAGCTTACTAAAGAAAATATCTGCAAAACAAATTGAAAGAAAAAAAAAATCTAAGTATTACTGTACAAAGCATGATACCTTTGAGCCTAAATACAAGGCAGACACGATTTTCCTCTGCAAAAACCATGCGATTTTCCTTTTTTTCCGCCTAAAATTACGCTTCCCCCCTTCCTCATAAAATATGAACCCATCCCCCTTTCATTTCATTTTTCATTTCAAACCCTAAACAATCAAACGAAGAAAAATGGCTGTCGTTCCTTGTTGTCGTCTTCCCTTGCTTGCAAATTAGGGCTCCATCTCGTTCTTCCGCTCGTTCCTCCTCTTTCATTTAATTTCGCCTCGCAAACGAAAAAAAAATCAATTAGGGTTTCGATTTCCACCTCGTTTGATTTGAGTTCGTCTCCGCTTCGACAAGCAACTGTCGATCTTCGATTCGTGCTGGGGGAAAATAAGGTGAGTGCTTTCTTCACTCACATCTATCAATCTCTGTATTTACGTTCGTATATATTTATTTGTTTGAAGTGATTAACTGATTTGCATTGGCCATCCTATTTTGTTCGAATGTTGTTGGTTTCTCTGACTTTTAATTTCATGTGATTTTTGATTTGAGTTTGATGATGATGTTTTTTTTGTTCGACTTTGGCTATATGGTTTAGTGGTACTCTCATCCTTGTTGGATTTTACTAGCTGCTTTAGGACTTCGGCCCGAATTTGTTTCAACTATCAAATGTTTTGAAATCCCCTTTAGCTTTGATTCAAACTGCAGTTGTATTGGGCTTGATCGAAAACTTGATTTTCTTTTTTTTCTTTTTCGAAAATAAATTGGATTTGGCACTGTCTTGACTTGAGACGGTTGTTTCATGATTTTGAACTCGTTTTGACTCGTTGACCTCGGCACATTACTTTGAATTGTCGCTAGTCGTTGTATATGCCTTGTGTTGACTTTGCTTTTGACCTGTAGCTTGAATATCATGATGGCACTTCATGTTGTATCTGTTATGCGCGGTGATATTTAACTGCTTCATGTTCCACTGTTTTGTTAAAATATGATATTCCCACTTTCACTTAGTCACTGCGTTTTACTGAGCCTTGTACCTGATTTCTTGGTGGTCTAGATACACGTGATTTTGTAAAAATTTGAATCACTGTCATATTAACATTTCTTTACTGATTTTATATATTCGAGTAATTTTTAATTACTCGCATCTAATTCGAATTGGTTGAATTCGTTTGCTTATTCTTTTTTCATGGTCTTCGGCTTTGATTTTTGTTTGTGGCTACCCTGACTTTGATTTCTGTTGAACATAGCTTCAACTTGATTTTTGGTGAAAACTATTTGAGATAGGAGTTTCACCTATTTTTGTGAAAACTATTTTGGGAAAATGCTTGGCTTCGGCCTTGACTATGTCAAACTTGATTTGAAATTGATGCATATTGAACTGTTACAGATTTGTGCTCATGTATATTAGCTTCTTGCATCATTTGAGGCTGCACTGGTAATGTTTCAACCTTCAAATATATATGCCTGAACTTTGATATGGGCACTTAGTATCACTTGTTGTTGTGATTTTGTTGTTGGATTTCGTGGCTACCACGTATAAATTTTCAACTGTCAACTTCGGTGTGATTTCTTATTTCGCTTGGATTTTGAAGTCTGTCA
The DNA here is from genome assembly GCA_030737815.1 of Allium fistulosum. Taxonomy (NCBI): domain Eukaryota; kingdom Viridiplantae; phylum Streptophyta; class Magnoliopsida; order Asparagales; family Amaryllidaceae; genus Allium; species Allium fistulosum. Next base: position 680,739,410 of record CM060905.1, on the reverse strand, counting down.
TTTATTGATTTTGTTGTCTGCATTCCACTGAAGATTCTTTTGAATCATGTTGTTATCTGCCTTGATCATATTGACTAACTTGATTTTGTAAGTGCTTGTTTCATCACTATAGCATATTTTGATAGTCCCATTGCATGACATTTGGTTCTGGTTCCTTGTTGCATTTGGTATACAGTTTTGAACCATGTTGATAACCAGTTGCACATGACTTTTGCATACATCTTGCAGTCTGTTTGATCACTGCATAGCGTTTAATTTATGTTGCATTTCATTTGTTTACATATATAAGTTGCTTGGCCCTTGGTTGTTTACCTGTAGTTGCATTCACTTCATGTTTGCATTATTCATTCCTCAGTTGCTTTTGTATTTGGCTGTCTGGTTGAGTTCACTTGCATTGCTGGGTTTGTCCTTTGTGTTTGTTGTACATATGAAATTGATTCATATGTATGCTGAACATTGCTTTTCAGTGACATTTACTAGCATACTTGTCGACATCACTGATGCACTGATTTTTGTGTTCGGCTGTGTCTTTGATGCTGACTTGCATTGTTTTTGGTATTACTGCCTTTGTGCACTTGTTTCTTGCTTTACTTTGATATTTGCAGTTTCACTACTGCCACAGTAACTTGAACAGGTTTTGTTGTTTTAAGTCACTACTTATGTATATATACATATGTATGCATCGGGGCAGTTGCATGTGTTTGCAGTTTTTCCCCTGTTTGGATTTGCTTTCGAATTCACTTGAATTGAATCCAGCTGAACCCAACTTTTTGGGTTTGACCGTGTGTTCGTTTGTGAATTTTCATTTAGCTTTTGGGTAATTTATCACCGTAGTGGCGAGGCAGTGCACGCGTGCGTGTACTGCAGCCACATAGATTCAACGTTTTAAATATGGGAGGCCGTACACGCGTGCGTGTACTGCAGCCAAAAAGAATTGATGTTTTAAAGTGACATTTCAATTGTTTAAATTAATTTTGTTTGATTTGATGATTTTGTTGTTTTCTAATTATCTTCATTGATAATCTTTTTATTTATCTCTGTTGATGATTCGAATTTGCTGATTTGTTGTTTAACACTGTCAAGTGTTATATCTACCGTTATCCGATTTCTTTATTAAAAAAAGGGTCGGATAGATGAGAATTTATGTGATGTCATCTAATTGATCATTTAATTATTTTTGCCTTTATGCACTGATAACTGAGTTTGAATTAGAATGACCTGTGTATTATTTTCTTTTGAATGTAATACTCGAGTCAGACCGAGTATTTTACAGCTTGAAGATTTTCGAGCAGCGAAGTTAGAGAGAGGGGGTAAACGCTCACTTTAGTTCAGGAATTTTGTACTTAAAGAAATATTACGCTGTATAAATTCAATAAATTGTATAAACTCTGATGTATGTAAAAAGATTCATAGTAGTGAAATATTATTATTTTGTGTTTATGTGGCTGATTCTGTTTAAACTCTATAAACTAAATAACAATCCATCATTTTGAACGTTTCAAGTTGGTTTAATTACCGACTGGGGGCGGTCAAAAGGGCGGGATGTTACAAAATATGTTGCATGTCTTTCATTCTCCTCCTTTGAATAGCACATCTAAACCCCTTTCTTGAAGTTATCCAACACTTAACAGGTTGTTCTTCAACTCAGGAACATGATACACATCGTTCACCACATACCTTATTCCCTTAAGCACGATTTTGACCACACCTTTCCCACTGACCCTCAGTTTGTGATTATTCCCAAGCTTGACATTATGAGTGAAAGTAGTATCCAAGCTTGAGAACATACCTCGATCTCCACCCATATGGTTCGAACATCCAGAGTCCACAAACCACGCATCACCTCTCCTTGTTCCTTGAAGTTCTACATGTGCCATTAGCAGAACTTCATCTTTCTCTTCTATCTCTGCATAGTGTGCTCCGTTGTTTGCATTTGGGCATTCATATTGGAAATGCCCCAGATTGTGACACTTGTAACACTCGATCTCCACCTTGTTGAAAGAGCATCCTCTACCCCTTCCTCGTCCTCTGTAAGAGCCCTGCCCCTGCCTCTAACATTGAGAGCTTGATCATCTTCTTCATAGCTGATTTTCTTAAACTTTTTTCTCATGGACAGACAGAGAGCTTTGTAACTCATCGATAGTCATGTGAAATGACCCTATTTATTTTACCTAATTTCTACTAGGATTTTTTTAGAGTCATTAATAAATTTCCTAGAGTCATTTAGCCTTTCTATTAAATTATCCAGAATCCTAATTTTTCTACTAATATATTTATATCAGTTCATTAATAAATATATTCACATACATGTGAAGATGTATGTGACCCTCTTGCTTGGATCAGAGTGTTAGTAAGCAAGAGTGCATCCTGATTGAATTTGAATTTCTAGTCAACCAGTACATTGCTCATTTTCTTTTGTTTTGATATTTGGGTCATGAGAGTGAATCTCATAATCATATATGATTTATGCCTAGTAATTTTGATCATTCTTTTGGTGATTGCCCGTTTGTTTAACTTAGCAAAGTGATCTTAGATTATATAGCAAGCCATCATAATTTTAGTTTAATTGTTTGATATTTGATCAAAGCCAGAAAGAAAATGATATACACATTTATCATTTTCAACATGAGTGATCTTTACCCCAACTTCTTTTATATTTAAGACCCAAACAGTTAAGTGATTCTTTCACAATTATATTGTTGTGTTTCCCTGAATCAAATCCATTCCCTAATCCCTGAGTTACCTCAGTTTTGTACTAATTTAAGGGTTGGTCTTTTGGGTTTAGGAAATCCAGAATTTATGGTCATAAAGCATGAGTGATGTCTATGTGGTATGTGTGCATATCATATGTGTTGAGCTTTCTGAACTAAGAATGCTACTCAAAAATACAAGTGAATTGCTTAAATATTTGATCTTGTCTTTATACATGTATTTGCAAAGAAGGCTTCAGATTTTACAAAGTTTATTTTCTTCCTTTAAACCAAAAACTCTGGTCATCTTGATCAAACCAGACCTCACTCCTTTTGAGGTGGGTTAACCTTATGACTAGGTCATCAAAACCTTAGTGCCTGGCTATTGCAATGTAAATTCAGATACAAGATACTTGAAAAATCCCTTAAAACATGTACACATCTTTATACAGTGCACAAAAATATATATATATATTGTTTCTTTTATCAAAACACTTCTGTATATAGTCACAAAATTCTTGAAATATTACTTCTAGCTAAACTCAGATTTTTAACCTCAAAACTTAAAGCTTTTAAGTGACTCAAGATTGACTAATACACAATATATATATATATATATATATGTATCCGTTTCTCAAATATAGGCATATATCATCTACAGATTTCTACCATAATACTCAAAGATATTTTCTTGCATAAGATTCAAATAAGTCTTTGGTTTTTCCCAACCTTAATACATTACCAGATTCAATTGAAACAACTAAATAAAATCCAAACATTCAAGATCATTACATAACAACAAAAGCAGAATTATAAAACTTCCAAGATTACATGCAAATAGTTCATTCTAAGCTCTTATTTAATTCTAATTTAGCATGCTTATCCAATCATTTTCATTAGCCATAGCAGCTTCCTATTTAGAACCAACATTCCCTGAAAGAGCATTAGAGGCTGCCCCATTTTAAATGAGACACCCCAGATGCCATAAGCAAACAAGGGTCAGATACAAGATCTGGTATGAGCAATATCAAAAATTCCATGATATTAAGTAGATAAGTGAGACATAAGCATTTTGTATAGGTTGGCATAGCTTCTTTAATCAATTTGCCTGACTTTTTCTGATATATTGTGCATATATGATCAGTATTAAAACTAATTATGTACACACTTTCAACTATGCAAACATACATGTCAAACAGAGATACTCAGAAACTATCATAGCTCCAATCCAACCAACCTAGGAATAACTCAAGTTCCTACTTCATCAATTTAGGGTTGCATTTACCAAATTAATTCCTAGCCTCAATTTAGGGTTGCATTTACCAAATTAACTTCTCCTAAGTCACAGAAAGACATACACATATATGTGCATATGTGTTTCAAATTCTTATCCAATTTATCCTGGGTTTAAACTAAGTAAAATCTGTTTACTGGTTCAAACAAAACTTGCTTAGTCTTATTTTCTAAAATAATCCATATAAATTCAGAAATCAAATATCCATGTCTGGTTTGATAATTTTCATTACAAAATCATGTTTGTAAGGCTTTTCCAGTTCTTGTTTTAATTTCAGGAAATTTGGAGTTCTTCCTTGTGCCATATCAATGTGCACGTGCACACATGCACACACACTTGCACACAATTAATTCCATACATTCCTATACAAATAAATTCATATATTTTCAAAATTCAACCAAAATAAGGTTTCATGAATTTCTGGGGCATTAAAATCTCCCCACCTTTTTAGGAATTGTGTCCTCACAATTTTCTCATTTTTACTTTAAACATTTCTAGATTTTTATAAAATCTATCAAACATTGCACAAGCAAACAATTCAGTCAAAACAACCATACATATTAAACTTTTTAGGAAATTAGAATTTACCTTCCACTGCAAAAAGCTTAGGGTAATCCATCTTTATCTTGTCCTCTAACTCCCATGTACAATCATTAGGGTCTAGGCTCCATTGAACCTTCACCAATTTCAGAGTTTTGCTCCTCAACTTCTTTTCCTCTTTAGCTAAAATCCCCACTGGTTCTTTCTCATAGACCAAATCAGGATTTATTTGAACTTGAGTGGGTTTCTCTAGAATTTCCTCTTTATCATGCACCCATCTCCTAAGTTGTGATACATGAAATACATTGTGCATTGCACTCATCTCTTCTGGTACCTCCAACTTGTATGCTAATGAACCTACTCTTTCCAAAATCTTGTAAGGTCCAACATATCTTGGGGTAAGTTTTCCCTACTTGCCAAATCTTAACACCTTCTTCATAGGTGAAACTTTGATGAAAACATAGTCACCAACTTTATATTCCACCTGCTTCCTCCTTACATCTGCAAACTTCTTTTGCTTATCTTGAGCTGCTGCCATCTTTTTCCTCACAAGCTTAATTTTTTCAGTGGTTTCCTTAATATACTCTGGCCCTAAGACAACCATTTCTCCTGCTTCAACCTAACATATTGGTGACAAACATGGTTTGCCATACAAGGCTTCAAATGGTGCCATGCCTATGGTGCTTTGATAACTATTGTTATATGTAAATTCAGCCAAGTGGAGGTGATCTTCCCAATTACCTCCAAAGTCCAATGCACATTCCCTCAACAAATCCTCCAAAATTTTGTTTATTACTTCAGTTTGACCATCTGATTGGGGGTGGTATGCAGTACTCAAGCATAACTCACTCCCCATGGCTTCTTGAAAGCTCTTCCAAAATCTGGATGTAAAGATTGTGTCCCTATCACTCACTATAGTTTTAGGAATTCCATGCAACCTTACTACTTCTTTCATGAATATTTGAGCTAGTTTAGGTGCATTTCTTTCTGCCTTCACTGGTATAAAGTGTGCCACTTTAGTCAATCTATCAACTACTACCCAAATGCTTGTATTTCCTCTCTTTGATCTAGGCAGACCATCTACGAAATCCATAGATATATCTTCCCACTTCCACTGTGGTATGCTTAGAGGTTGCAATAGGCCTGAGGGTCTTTGGGTTTCTGCCTTGACTTGTTGGCAAGTCATACACTTTGCAACATGTTTGGCCACATCTGATTTCATTCCTCTCCACCAATAATCCCTTTTTAGGTTTTGGTACATTTTGGTGCTGCCTGGATGTATGGAATATTTACTCCTATGGTATTAATTAAGTATCTCTTCCTTCAACCCTATATCTTCTGGAACACATATCCTACCTTTATTCCTTAAGTAACCATTCTTATCAATGTGGTAGTTTGCTACTTCTTCTCCCTTTTCTATTAGAGTTCTCTTTTCCATTAAATCTGGATCTTCCTCTTGCCTTTTCCCCACTTCCAAAATTAAATTTGATTGCAAGGTTATCAAACTTAATTTCCCTTTACTTCCTTCTTCAATCATCTCCATGTTTACCTCATTGTTTTCCTCAATTTCCAAATCAGTAAGTAGAGATAAATTTCTAAACTCTTCCATCATTAACATGGCTACTTTTGCATGCTGCCTGCTCAAAGCATCTGCAACCTTATTAGCTTTTCCTGGAGTATAAAGTATGTCTAAATCATATGCTGCCAGAAACTCAACCCATCTATGCTGCCTCATATTCAAATCTTTTTGTGAAAAGAGATATTTCAATGCTTTATGGTCAATGTATAAAATAAACTTAGCACCTAGAAGATAATGTCTCCAGAGCTTTAGTGCATATACCACTGCTGCCAACTCAAGATCATGGGTTGCATACCTTGATTCATGTGGCTTCAATTGTCTTGATGCATAGGCTATAACTTGATCTTGCTGCATCAATACAGCTCTTAGCCCAGAACCACTTGCATCAGTATAAACAATCAAATCCTCATTTCCCTCTGGTACTCTCAACACTGGTGCATTGACTAAGGCCTCCTTGATTTTACTAAAGGCTTGCTCACATTTCTCAGTCCATATAAAGGGTTGGTTCTTTCTAGTTAGGTTGGTAAGAGGTGATGACATCTTAGAAAAATCCTTTATAAATCTTCTATAATACCCTGCCATTCCCATAAATGACCTAACTTCTCCTACTGTGCTTGGTCTTTTCCATGCTTGGATAGCCACAATTTTATTGGGGTTTGCTGAAATGCCTTTGGCAGATATAACATGCCCAAGGAAATGCACTTCTTCTTTCCAAAATGCACACTTAGAAAACTTTGCTATTAAATATTTTTCTCTTAATCTAGACAAAACAAGGTGTAAGTGATTTTCATGTTCCTCTACTGTTTTAGAATAAATCAAAATATCATCAATAAAAATCAATACAAACTTTCTAAATAATCCCTGAATATCCTATTCATCAAGTCTACAAAGTATGATGGGGCATTTGTCAACCCAAATGGCATGACAAGAAATTCATATAAACCATACCTAGTGTTAAAGGCTGTATACTTAACACTTGAGTCCTCTACCTTCATTTGATGGAATCCAGATGCCAAATCTAACCTAGAAAATATTTTTGCTCCACTAAATTGATCAAAGAGATCATCAATTCTAGGTAAGGGGTACTTGTTTTTGATTGTAACCTTGTTTAGCTCTCTGTAGTCTATACACATCCTTAAAGTACCATCATGTTTTCTTACAAACACTACTGGAGCACCCCAGCATGAATTACTTGGTCTTATAAACCCTTTGCTTTCTAATTCTTCTAGTTGTTTCTTTAGCTCTTTCAACTCACTTGGCCCCATCCTAGTGGGTTTCTTAATGATTGGACTTGCTCCTGGTATGAGACTAATCTGAAATTTCATTGGTCTATGGTGTGGAACACCATTAACCTCTCCAAATACATCCAAGTATCTGTTAATTATGAGGATTTCTTCAATAGAAGGCTTACTGGAATCCTTCTCTAAGTCAATCAAATGATATAATTTCCTTTCTTTGGCTACTTCACACAAAATTGTGATTCTTTGGCCTCTAGAATTTTGTAATGATATGGTGGATGAGTCTAAATTAATTATGGCTTTGTATTGCCTTAACCAGTCTACACCCAATATAACACCTATATTTGGGTAATTTAAAACATATATTGGAAATAAAAACATTTCCTCCTATGTTTAATTCCACATCCACACAAATCATGTTTAAAACACTAGAACTTCCCAATGGGCTTTGCACTAACAAAGGGGTTTCAACCAGTATGCAATTTAATTTAAGCAATGCAACTAATTCATGGGAAATCAGAGAATGTGTTGCCCCTGTATCATACACTACTGATATGGGTAGGGTACAAATAAATAAGGTACCTTCCACTTGACCATGATTTTCTGCAATAGCCTCTACTATGGATTTGCTTTTGCTCTCCAAACTTGCTAGCTTCCCTTGCTGTTTATACTCAGGGAAATTCCTCTTGATATGTCCCTCCTTCCCACATAGGTAGCACTTGAAAGCTCCTCCCTTCAATTCTGGGCATCTTGGTTTGATATGTCCTTCTTTTCCACAATGATGACACACTATTTTCCTTTTTGTATTAGTGGTCTTGGTATCATTGGTCTTCTTGCTTTCTGTCTCCTCCTTCTTTTTGTCATAGGGGTGATACCTTCCCTTATTATTCTTGTTGTTGTTGTTCTTAAAACTCCTATACTTCTCCCTCTCCTTGTCATGTTGCTCAAACTTTAAGGCCAGATCAATGACTTGATCAAAGGTTTTATCTGCATATGGCAACATAGCCCTACTAAGCCCTGAGTTTAAACCCTTAATATACCTATCATTCTTTGATGCCTCATCAGCCACAAGCATAGCTCCATACTTAGACAAGCCCTCAAACCTTTGAGTATACTCAGTCACATTAAAGGTTCCCTGCCTAAGTCTGATGAATTCTTCAAGCAATAGAGTTTTGGCTGATGCTGGAACAAATCTAGCTTCCAACATCTCCTTGAATTGATTCCAAGTGATTTCATTCTCAATCCTTCCAGTTATGACTACCTCCCACCAGCTTAAAGCCACACCTTTCAGTTGTCTTGAGGCCACTTGCCTCTTCCTTTGATCATCAATTTGCATGTCATTGAAAATTCTGTCCAGTGTTCTCAGCCATGCTTGGATTTCCATCACATTTTCAGTCCCTTCAAAGTTCTTGCCTCCCAAGTTTGTATAAGTCTTTAATAATTTTGAGAGTTCTTCATGTGGGTTCTCAAGTCTCTGCCCTACTCCATCCCTTAAAGCCCTCATAAAGTCTTGCATATCAAGCATTTGTGGTACACTTGATCCTGCATTGTGATGAGATCCTCTTCCTACCATGATTGGATAACTAGGGTATGGGTAGATAGGGTTAGTTTATCATGAGTATTTTTCTTTTGCTATAACTTTCTAGCTAATCTATTATTTTACTCAAACAAACAAACAGTGCATACATATGGTTATAGTACTTCAATCAATCAATACAATCATTCTTAGCTATGTATAGTTTTAACATAGCTCTGATACCAAATGAAATGACCCTATTTATTTTACCTAATTTTTACTAGGATTTTTTTTAGAGTCATTAATAAATTTCCCAGAGTCATTTAGCCTTTCTATTAAATTATCCAGGATCCTAATTTTTCTACTAATATATTTATATCAGTTCATTAATAAATATATTCACATACATGTGAAGATGTATGTGACCCTCTTGCTTGGATCAGAGTGTTGGTAAGCAAGAGTGCATCCTGATTGAATTTGAATTTCTAATCAACCAGTACATAGCTCATTTTCCATTGTTTTGATATTTGGGTCATGAGAGTGAATCTCATAATCATATATGATTTATGCCTAGTAATTTTGATCATTCTTTTGGTGATTGCCCGTTAGTTTAACTTAGCAAAGTGATCTTAGATTATATAGCAAGCCATCATAATTTTAGTTTAATTGTTTGATATTTGATCAAAGCCAGAAATAAAATGATAAATACATTTATCATTTTCAACATGAGTGATCTTTACCCCAACTTCTTTTATATTTAAGACCCAAACAGTTAAGTGATTCTTTCACAATTATATTGTTGTGTTTCCCTGAATCAAATCCATTCCCTAATCCCTGAGTTACCTCAGTTTTGTACTAATTTAAGGGTTGGTCTTTTGGGTTTAGGAAATCCAGAATTTATGGTCATAAAGCATGAGTGATGTCTATGTGGTATGTGTGCATATCATATGTGTTGAGCTTTCTGAACTAAGAATGCTACTCAAAAATACAAGTGAATTGCTTAAATATTTGATCTTGTCTTTATACATGTATTTGCAAAGAAGGCTTCAGATTTTACAAAGTGTATTTTCTTCCTTTAAACCAAAAACTCTGGTCATCTTGATCAAACCAGACCTCACTCCTTTTGAGGTGGGTTAACCTTATGACTAGGTCATCAAAACCTTAGTGCCTGGCTATTGCAATGTAAATTCAGATACAAGATACTTGAAAAATCCCTTAAAACATGTACACATCTTTATACAGTGCACAAAAATATATATATTGTTTCTTTTATCAAAACACTTCTGTATATAGTCACAAAATTCTTGAAATATTACTTCTAGCTAAACTCAGATTTATAACCTCAAAACTTAAAGCTTTTAATTGACTCAAGATTGACTAATACACAATATATATATATATATATATGTATCCATTTCTCAAATATAGGCATATATCATCTACAGATTTCTACCATAATACTTAAAGATATTTTCTTGCATAAGATTCAACTAAGTCTTTGGTTTTTCCCAACCTCAATACATTACCAGATTCAATTGAAACAACTAAATAAAATCCAAACATTCAAGATCATTACATAACAACAAAAGCATAATTATAAAAATTCCAAGATTACATGCAAATAGTTCATTCTAAGCTCTTATTTAATTCTAATTTAGCATGCTTATCCAATCATTCTCATTGGCCATAGTAGCTTCCTATTTAGAACCAGCATTCCTTGAAAGAGCATTATAGGCTGCCCCATTTTAAATGAGACACCCCAGATGCCATAAGAAAACAAGCGTCAGATACAAGATCTGGTATGAGCAATATAAAAAATTCCATGATATTAAGTAGATAAGTGAGACATAAGCATTTTGTATAGGTTGGCATAACTTCTTTAATCAATTTGCCTGACTTGTTTTTGATATATTGTGCATATATGATCAGTATTAAAACTAATTATGTACACACTTTCAACTATGCAAACATACATGTCAAACAGAGATACTCAGGAACTATCATAGCCTAATCCAACCAACCTAGGAATAACTAAAGTTCCCACTTCATCAATTTAGGGTTGCATTTACCAAATTAATTCCTAGCCTCATCTGCCATAAAGAAATCACAAGGACACATTGCAATAAAATAATTCACAATATTGCACAAAGATCTCAGGGCTTAAACAAACCATGTGCCAACTTGCATACTTTAGATATAACAAGCATTCCTGCAGTCTTCTTGGCTCACAATCCTTAGTTTATTTACTAAGTGTTCATGTTTGATCCTATCATGAGATAGCTAGGTGATTAAATCATAGTATACATGAAACATTACATAAAACTTGCAAGCATACTTCAAAGGCAAGCTAATATTCATATCCAGGGGAAATCATTCTTCTCAAATATTCTGGCTCAAAGAAAATACAAGAATATTTGCAACTGTGAATAGGGCCTAGGCATGTGGGTTATTATTGTTTCATAAGCAACCATGTTTGAACTAAATTCAAGATCTAGCTTAAACAAGATTTCTGGCTCATGGGTTTTCTGTTTGATCAAGGGTTCAACACTTTTGGATATTTCCATTGCACCCTTGAATCTTTCATTTGAGCCTCAGCACTTACACAAGTGTAATGCAACTCATATACATTTTGATTTCTATATTCTGCATGCCATATCTAAACCAGTTACAAGTATTCTCTATTTACTTTCTTGATTTCATACTTTAACATTTCTGGGTGTAACCAAACAGAGCAAATACTCAACCATCAAAGCAATCAAAAGCATTCATAAACACCCATTAAAGCATCCATTAAAACCATAGTAATAAGATCAGAAATATGTAGGAAAATAACATAAACTTGGCTGCCTCATAACAGGACTTAATGCCATGGGATTTAGTGAGATTACTCACAGAAAATGCTCCTTTTGCTTAATCCAGAAAAGAAACTCTTTGAAACTTTGCCTTTCTTCTTGCAATATTTTTCTTCTTTGTTTTCTTAAATGTCTCGGGTAGAAAATGGTTTTTCTGGTTTAAACTTGGATTTATAAGAGAGGTTTTATAGGGTTTTACAAATGTAAAATCTCATTCTTACCCTGGCCAGTGCTCATGCATTTTGCATTTCTCATTTTCTCATTCTCACCCTTAGTACCCCGGCCATGTAATGCTTATTCCCCTTTTTCTTTTCCAGAATATCTATTTTGTTCTCTTTCTAAATCATGACAATTGTGTGACATTGTCACTTGTTTATTTTCTAAAAATCCTCCTTTCTATTTTCTGCCTAAAGCAATTGTTTTGCTTGCAATATGTCTTTTGCTATTTTAATGTTAAGCTTTTTCCTTGCTTATTTCTTTTTAATACTATCAGTACTTATAGAAATGTACATATGCATACATATCTTATATAAGTAAAATCATGTTTGTAAAATCTGTTTACTAGTTCAATCAAAACTTGCTTTGTCTTATTTTCTAAAATAATCCATATAAATTCAGAAATCAAATATCCATGTCTGGTTTGATAATTTTCATTACAAAATCATGTTTGTAAGGCTTTTCCAGTTCTTGTTTTAATTTCAGGAAATTTGGAGTTCTTCCTTGTGCTATATCAGTGTGCACGTGCACACATGTACACACACTTGCACACAATTAATTCCATACATTCCTATACAAATAAATTCATATATTTTCAAAATTCAACCAAAATAAGGTTTCATGAATTTCTGGGGCATTACATCATGCTTGTTGTGTCTTTGGACTCTTCAATGGACACCACCACATAGGTGAATTTGTCAGTTAATGTTCGAAGAATCTTCTCAACAATCTTCGAGTCTGACATGTCTTCCCCGTTGCTCCTCATTTTGTTGGAGACTGTCATTACTCTTCCAAAGTAATCTTCAATGTTCTCATCCGCCTTCATTGCAAGAACCTCGAAGTCCCTCCTTAGGGTTTGGAGAAGGGATCGCTTCACCCTCTCATTTCCTCCAAACTTTATCTTCATTGAATCCCAAATAATTTTGGATGTTCTACGATCCAAGATCTGCTTGAACACTACTCGATCAATTGCCTGGAACAGGTAGTGTTTCACTTGATGATCCTTCATCTTGAGATCTTCCAAGTGTTTCTGTTGCGCTGCAATCACTTCGACTCCCTCTGCCGGTTCAGTGTAACCTTCTTCCACCAGACTCCATAATCCCTTGGCGCGCAAGAGATTCTCCATCGGTTCACTCCAATAATCGTAGTGACCATCAAAGTGAGGAATTTTGGTGAGTGTTTTGTCGTTGCTCATCTTTTCGCTCTCAAATCAGTTTGTTTTGCTTTTGCTCTGATACCAATTGTAAATGTTAGCTCAGAGAATCGCAAATTGCATCAGAATGATCTACTTTATTCAATGACTTCCAATGCCTTTTATAAGGAATACAAAGAATTGACTGTACGAAAATAAAGGATATACGAGTGCAAAAAAAATAAACGATAACAAAAAAGACTCATTCTAAACCTAATGAGAATAGGTCTCTTATTCCTAAAATAACGCAAAGACTCAAACTTACTTATCAGCTTGGACCATTTTTAAAAATATGTCATGGAGCTACTTGATATTATCTTTTATGTAATTCAGCAATGTTACCTTTGTCAATGTTTCCATTAGTGATCTAAGGGTTAAAGAAAGACAACTTAATAAGAATTGGTATATGATTGCACTGGCCATGATTATTTAAATGAGATATTATTTCTTTAGTGCTATTTACCAATGAAAATGGTGTTTTGGAATTATGGCTAAAAAAATTTGAGGGTTGCAGGAGTTGATGGATATTTTTTAGAATAACCAAACCAAAGGGAGATGTAAATAAGTAACTAAAGAAAGAAGAAATATTAGTTATTTTTTAAGGAATCACATTACAAATATTAAATTATATTATATTTTCTGATTTATCCTTATGGAATTATAACAAATAGAAAATTCATGGGCATTTAACACATGGCATTCTCATGGGCAATTAATGACAACAAGAGGAGAGTGCATATGATAACTCGGAGAAAACTTTGTAATATCAAGATTGTTTGTTTCTACCTGACAGAAAACAAAGGTGTTTTGATTTAAGAAAAAAGAAAAGAAAAAAAACCTGGATTTATTAGTTTAGACCATATCTGGAAAGAAGGCGGAGAGACTAACAGCCGGTGCTTATAAAAATGGTTAAATCTCACAGTTTGAAACTTGTTTCAAATTGAATCGTCTAATTTCAATTAAATTACCTAATTCTGATTCAAACTCAATTGAATTGCAATTGAGAAAAATTGTTGAATTCATGCTGAAATAAAACATATCAAGATATTTGTTTGAGTTTACATTTCTTATTTTATAGTTTCCTAGGTAAATTAAAAATGGGATGGATAAAAAAAAGCTTTAGAGCCAGATGTGGAAGCCCAAGCATTAAATTTGAAAAATATATATAAATGTTTAAGGCAGCATCCACTGACACCCCGTAAAATGTCCACACACTTTGCCATTTTTCTTAAAAATATACACCATAGATAATACTTTTTATTCCAATAATTTTACAATTACCCTTCTTCCTCCTTTATTCTTTTACCAAATCCAGGAATACCAATAGATGTTCATAAGCAAACAGTGTCCTGGATCATCTGACCTCTTTCCTGGACAGGAAATAAATAAGGTCAAAATATCGAAAACGACGCAAGTATAAAAGATTCAAATTTACAAATTTAATACAATTTGGATTGTGTAGAAATAATCTTCTTATACTTGGTATTAAATTCCAAGAAGGAAACCCGTATTATCCATGTGAACTTAAAAGGTAATTCCACCGTTATTCGATAGATAGTAAAGGTTGAATATGGAAATTAATACTGAGTAGAATTAATATAATTTTTATCAATCCTTTTTACTCAATAAGGATTTGCAATGTGATTTATAAGAGATGATTTTGATTTGGTATTTTCAAAGTTAAAACGAGGTTTAATGATTCTGTATGTACTGGAAAAGAATATGATTTAAAGATTTATATCTTTAAAATCGATATTTTATTTGATAAAAGATATTAATAAATGAAATGATAATCATCCTCGAACTTAACATCTTTTATCGATGATTGTTTCGAAGGAACCGAGATCGGATTTAGATGATTCCTATTCGAAAACCACTTCGAACCAATATACACGGTCGAAGTGAAGACATAGAATGATAATAAATCAGAAGATGGATGTTTGGTTGCTTGTAACTGACCCTCGGGGGAAATTTCCTATATCATATATATGT
The DNA here is from genome assembly GCA_030737815.1 of Allium fistulosum. Lineage (NCBI taxonomy): Eukaryota > Viridiplantae > Streptophyta > Magnoliopsida > Asparagales > Amaryllidaceae > Allium > Allium fistulosum. The sequence goes on along the minus strand of CM060905.1, from coordinate 680,724,301 downwards.
GGCGGCAGCATATTCATTTGATCTTAGATGCAAGGACCACTCAATACTAATCCTAGGGGTGATTCCCGATAGAATGTAGTGGGAGAGTTCCTTCGGTTTGTTTTGTTTCTGGACAACTTATATGGACGAATGTCTGACATTGCATTTCTAAAATGCACATAGTTGATTTTTACAAACGTACATTTATTTGGTGGTGTAAGAGGTAACTCTCATATATTTAAGACCCTTCTCTGAGACGTAAGAGCTCAGTGGTGGTACATTTGTGGAAATCAATAATGTGTGATGAAATTGACAATGTGGTATTCAAGTGAAATGTGTACTATCATCCAAAAATGGCTTAAACAGGGAATGTCGTAGGCTATTTGGTTCGCAACCATTAAGGTGTGGCCATCCCCTTTCTAGATTACTCTCTATATGTGAGTATGTTATGTATGCTATGAGATCTCGGATAGGTCAGTTACGACCGGGATGATGTCATATTCGGTTCTATTTTCGATACCAGATAGGTCTTCGGGTAGGCCGATCTTGCCATGTGTAGAGGTTTCAAATGTGTTGATCATCGGTACACCCCTCTAGAGATGTATTGTACGAAAGGTAGTCTCTTAACTGCCATTATATGGAAATTTATTCTCTAATAAGTGCATTCAGACTTGATTGCGGAACCTATTATGCCGGAATTTAATCAATGTAACAATTTTGGCTAAGATTATATAAGTTTACTTGAAAAGTGTTTTCAAAAGAATGTCATTAAAATAATATTCTTAGATTTTGCGTAGCAAATGTTTTGATTATCATAAGATAAAAAAACATTCCGTCTTTATATACGGCGTTATTTTATGAGATACCCTTTGTTTCAAAATAACTGTATTTGAGTTTCTCACACCAGCCTCACGGTTGACCCGGAGTTTATTTTTCTTTTCACTTAAACTCTGAGTGTCATATTTTTCGGGCAGCCATGTAGCAGGTAGTATGAAGCATTTTGGAAAGGACTAAGGAGCATGGAGCATTTTGGGTTCTTTTTAATTCCAATGTGTTTATGTATTTAGTATCTACCAGCACTTGAAAGGATAGGTAGTTATAACTATCCTGGTTGGATTAGTACTTACTAGAACTTTGATAAAGCAATTTTAAATAATTGCATGTAATACTCATTTGTATAATTAAATGTTGAATACAATGTGAGATTCTATTTTGTTTTGTCTTCTACCTTTATTTTCTTTACCCCATGATAATCCGCCTCTTCGGCACTTGGATTTGCGGCACGTGAATACCATGGATATATTAGTGTCGATTTTTGAGGGTCGAGGAGGTGGGTCGTCACAGTACCGACCGATATGTGTCAGTCCCGACCGATATCTTTGACTATTCTACTCGTCTTTTTGATATAGTCTACGCCTTTTAGCTTGGATGACGAAACCTTCAATCCACTATCGTTCGGTGTCAATCCATATAGATCGATGCTTATTGATGTCACATCACTACGGTTGTACTTTCTTCAACTTCAATCATAGAGTTACACAAGAGTAGAGTGGGTCCCACTAGTCTTTTGAGATCGTTTGATACTGACCCATATGGATCAGTTTTAACTGTTATGTGATCCTACATGGTTGAAATTATTGCGGTCTTCATCTTTGATATCTTTCAAACTTTTTGATCCATTTCTTCATCATTTCGAAGCCCTGATCCATTCAAATGTCGTTTGGGTCAAATATCGGATAACACACACATGTGTGCACGTCCTCACGTGTATGTATATGTGTATATGTATGCATTTATGTATGTTTATGGACGTGTGTGCACATGTATCTACAATCTATAGCTTGCGAGTGAGCTCCTATGTAGTTAAATTTGAGTTATCAACATGTTAGTAATTGTATTTTTAACTGAAAGAAACTTCAATATTTGAATCCAATTTTTGCCTAACGCATGTTAAAATTTATGTAAATTAATGACCCTTAATCAGATAAATATTGACGAACACAGCTGGCTATAATCAGTTAAAAGAAAGAACAGAAGTGAACATAATATAAATAAGTCCAACATGGATTATAGAACCAATCAATGCTGCGTTGTTTGATTTTTATTAATTTTCTATAAGCATGTTAGTTATGATTACTGCATCACTAGCAGTTATAAAACTTATCACTGTTGTTACAAAATGGATGAATATTTTGTACATGGAAGATTTAGGTTATAGTATGAAGAATCAAATACTAATGACTCCCTTTTAACCAGCAGCTACAAATAAAATTGCAGTTGACTCAAAACAAAAACAAAATCAGAGGAATTAAATCATACAATGCAATATTTAACATGAATAATTTAAAAATGACTTCAAAATCAAACCTTGATTGCTTCAACGGTATATTGGACATGAAAATTCCTCTGATGAAACTATATCGACTCCTCCGTAATACTAGGTCCTTTGAAACATCATGGTCACTTGTATAGGAAAAATTGCTGGATTATAAATACATGTTATTACATGGACAATTTGTAGAGATCATTTACTGGTGATTTAGTTCGATGAACTGCTTTGGGGAAACAAAGCAAGGAAGGGTTTTTCCGCACAAACCATTTATGAATTTCTATAATACACCAATAGACAATGGTGGAAGTTCGAGTTTGTTGGATGTTGGTATGCTAGTGGATTAGTTTGACAGAAAGAACCATAGGAGGAGGGTATATGGGCGGAGGACACCCTTTGCTCCCTATCATGGATCGGGCGAGGATAAGTTAAGTTGGCGATACAATATTTCCAGGTCAGGGACAGAGGAAGATGGAGGGGAGAGAGAGAGAGAGCGCACCCGACATGTAGCATAAGCTAGAGGAATCCAGGCTAACAATCGACTGAAACCCTTTCCCGTGGGGCGATAGGGTTTTTCAATGGATTGGATTTTGGAGCAATTAGAACCAGAAAGCACATTTTGTACTTTTAGTCGACATGAACTCCCTACCGGTCAGTAATGAAAATTCCAGTCGATTGGATGGAAAAATATGGAGAAATTGAACTGCGAATTTTCATGGATGATTTTATTTTTCCAAGGATGTTTTGGAATTCAACCTTAGCTGCTGCGTAAACTTAAAAAGGATAAATTTTCAATCCATACCCCTGGAAAAAACAAATTACAAAAGTAGACCCCACTAAAAACATATTGCAAAAATAGACCTTCTTTTGAAATAAGCTTAGGCAAACATGGATTAAAGAATAAGAATGTTTTGAAAGTCAAGCTTAGACTACTGCATAAACTTAATCCAATAATTGAGATTACTATTGAATTTTATAGGTAGAATTGTATACGAGTCATTGTAACAATGTGATTGGAGAATGATTATTGGATTTTTTTTGGAGATTTCTTCTCAAATTTTAAGAATTTTTCTTTGTAACATTTTGGAGGAATTAATAAAATATATTTGAAGGAAATTTTATGTGTATTGTTTTTCTTCAATTCTTATCTCTTCTCAAATCTAATTTTGCGGGGATCCTTAGAATAACTCTAGCGGTGTTATAGAATAAAAAGAATAGAAGCTATTAGAGAGAGAACAATTATATTCATTCAGAGATTGGTCATCCATTTACATTACATAGACTCCTTTATATATAGGCCTTGGAGCATAGTATTGAACATATCTCATGATGTGAGACTAAACATAATATAACAACACACCCCCTTGAATATGCATCTTCAAAATCTTGAATGCTCTGCTAATTTGAAGTTGTCACTTTTGAAACGTATATGATGATTGTTCCCCCTCATTATTATCTTTCTTGCATATATCCATTCAGTTGATATAGATATTGTCTGTTGCCTCATTAAAAACCTCTGTTAGAAAAACCCAATGGGAAAAACCTTGAACGAAGAAAAGAGTGCAACTTATGAAATCATAGATATCATATTAAAGATGATATTCCTTCTAAGAGTTTGATACTTCGGGATCAAAACAATGCCTCATTAAAACCTTACTGAGAAAAACCCAGTGGAAAAAATCTTAGTGAACAAAAAAGAGTACAATGACATATTTTAATATTTCATTTCATCTAATGAATTTTGATACTTCTGGATCAACAAGATAATGCCTCATTAAAACCTTACTAAGAAAAACCCAGTGGGAAAAATCTTAGTGAAGGAAAAAGAGTACAATATAGTATGACAAATTTCAGTAATTTACTACATCAAAGGGAGTTTGATACTTCTGGATCAATATAATGCCTCGTTAAAACCTTACAAAGAAAAACCCAATGGGAAAAATCTTAGTGAAGGAAAAAGAGTACATTATGATTATGTATGCTCCTCCTGATTTTATATTTTTCCCTTTAAGTCTGAATATATGCCATTATATTTCAAATCAGTATAAATACCTTTGTAACATAGCTTAGACGAGCGTTAAAAGTCCGAAGACAATAATTCTTCTTTCCTTTCTTTAGACCTTCATCATTTACAAATAGTTTCCTTCGATACAATCAAAATTTTCAGGATTGTTTCTTCAAAATATAATTTGCTTTTTATGCATTTTGTATGCTACTTTTATAAAAAACACTTCATGTGCTTTCATTTTTGTGCTTCAAATCAGTTTTGCATATTGCAATTATACATCTTTGATGAATATTAAAATTTTCATTACAATAATACTAAAAAAGTAGGAAGTAATCTACTCATCTTGAAGTATATCAAGATTTTCATTACAACAATACTTAGAAGAAGATTGTAATCTACACTTCATGCCTTTTGCATTCTTTATAACCACAAAAGTTATATATATATTCTTCAGCAACTTGTATACTTTAATAAGTTTTTGCATATCGCAACTACCACTTTAATGGGTATTAAGAGTTTCATTACAACATTACTTAAAAATAGGAAGTAATCTACTCATCATGAATTATATCAAGATTTTCATTACAACAATACTTAAAAGAAGCTGTAATCTACGCTCCTTGTTCTTTACCTTCTTTATAACCACCAAAGTTATTTATATTCTTCAGGAATTTGTGTACTTTCATTGTTTATTATGATTTAAACAATATTTATACCTTCGGGGCATTTTAAGTGTTTCAAACACTTTCACTACTTCAATCAATTAAATTATCTTTAAAAATAGCATGCCGGTGGCACTTAACATGTTGTTAACACTATATGTGCTTTAGTAATTTTAGTGTGCTTTTGTCACTTTATATACATGTTTCTAATTTTATTTTGTGGACTACAAGTCCACATTTCTTATTTAGGAGAATTTCATGATGGCCAATCATATTTTTCTCTAATCCAGGATCTTTAATCCATTTATAAACATAAGCGCTCTATTGTTTATAAATTTATCATCAATGATTATTTATTGTCAGTTCTAGATATGATTTATTGATATCTCTTTATTTATCATATTTTAGGTACTTAAATCACTTCCAGGGTTATTTGACAATCATTTCATGGGTCTCTTCAAGAGCACCCTTAAGTGTTTCTTTAAGAACACCCACCTCCTTTATCTGACATCTTTATTACTTACTCCATAAGTATTTTGAACTGACTTTTATACCACATTTCTAATGTGGTTTACATCTTTTGATCCTTCAGGGATTCAAATTTATATTGGAGAAAGTCTACTAGGGATATTATTGATAATTTATTCAAGTTACTTAGAATTTTGCATCATTGTATATGTTAGCAAATATTTAACGCTGATGGTCAAAATGAACTTGTATCCCTTTATCCTCCCCCTCAATGTTGACAAACATTGTCACATTAAATAATAATCCTCTTTGAATTCTCAATTTGATCCATTATCAGATTGCTACTAGCAAATACATTATATGTATATCAATTATAGGAGGATATTCCTTTTATTAGTTAATAAGATGCATTCATGTTATATTACTTATTCTCTTTCATTGATCTAGCAACTTGGAGGAATTTTCTTATTATATAGATCACTTGAATACACACATGACTTCAGGTCTTTCAACATTTATGTTGATTGGCTTTTTAAATCACTGAACGATATCCATGCATAATCTGTAGGATGTGCTCACATCAATTTAATCAAACAATCTTCAGTTTGTTAGTTAAGTATCCACGTATATGGATATATATGTATGTCCACATATTACATATGTAATAAATTTGCATATTTGAGTTAGCAATTTTAGAATAAACTATTACATGTGTGACATCCCAAAAATTTATCCATATTATTTTAATTTGAATTTAATCAGATTAAATAAAATATAGACTTATTATCTCTAGAACAGATATTTATATGTATAAAACATATTTTATCAACATTTGAACATAGGTGAAAATAGAATATGGTTATAAAAATAAATATATTACTACTAGAAGTATGTAATTGATACAAGTATAAAACTAAATAATAAATAAGCAATTAAATGTTGATAGTTTAACTTTAGAAAGAAATAAGAATAAGTATTATATTAGAAATAAATAATATCTAAAAATAAATTATAGTTAAGTGAAATATAAAATAAAACATATCTTATCAATAAATTAACTTAAGTATTTGGTAGTTATGTTGAGAATAAAAAAATAAATATGTAAAATACATATCTTAGTCAAGTGATATATTAATGCACACTTATAAGAAATAAATGAATAAGCTTTTAAACAAGACAAACTATATATATATAAGTATACTCACCCAAAACAAATCAGGTTGCACCCATAAAAAAAATAAGGACAAGTATGATAATATAAACAAGCCAAGTAATTAATGCTAGCTCAATCAAAATCTTTTCAGCCTCCATTTGAATAAAAAATCTCTGGCCAAAAATATAATTAACATATTTCCAGTACAAGAAATGTCTGGAACCAGTTTTGACAACTCTGCATACATTCTTTTATATGTCATCCCATATTTCATTCTCGTTCATAAATCAAAAACTGAGGATAAACATATTACAAGTAAACCTGCAACACAACTTGATCTACAACAACAACAAATCAAAGCAGTTATCATCAAATTTAAAGTCTGGAACAAGCAACATCAGGCTGATACTTTTCAAAAGCAAAGGTTGTTCTCTGCTTAAAACTTTTACTGTGAGTAAACAACCTGTTTTCAAGTTTTAAGTTAAATTAAATTTGTATATGTATGATTTGGTTTAAGAATGCTTAGTTGAGTATCTTTCAAGTTTAACTCTGTCATATATATGTCTGTGTATCACTTGTTCTCTGTTTGGATTTCAAAGTAGAAAATCAACATGGTATTCAATAATCTCTTTAACTAATCCTCATTAGACTTTGAAGTTTAAACAAAACAAGTTTGTTCATACTTAAATTAAGGCCTGGAGAAGTTTTCCAGTAAAATAGAGTTTTAAAACATCTCAAAAAATTATTTTACAGGAAGAATTTAACTTTGTGATATATTCGAGTGTCATGAAACTTAAATTTAATTACATATCTTGTATTGCTATCAGAAGATAGGATTTTTAAATCGAAGATGGAAATTTTTCTTTGATTATGTGAAGAGAAATTCATAGATGATCGGAAAGTGGATTCTTGGAAAATTCAGGCGATCGGAGGAACTGGGGGTGGTCGGGTTGTGCGAGGGGGTGGAGGAGCTTACTGGGGTGGTAGGAAAAATAGTCGGGGGTGTCAGCGACTTCGGTGGCAACGGCGGCGTTCGATTCCTTTCCGTAAACCTAGTTTTCTTGGCACTCGAACTCTTGCTCACCGCGACCTCCACAATGCGTCGAGTTGCGCGACATGGGAGAGGGAGAAAGCTAGGTGGATGTCGGAGCTGTGGTCAGAAGCGCTGAGCCTCTAGTGGTCGGAGTGATGATCGCGAAGTCTTTTAGGGGTCGAATGTCTGTTCGAAGTTGATCGAGCTGTACTCGAATTCGAACAGGGACCTGATTGAGACGTGGGTTGATTGGGAATGGTTGTAGAGGGGATACTCGATGCGTTGGAGGCAACAGAGTTAGTCAGAGCGCTGGTGGTGATGTGTGCAAGTGCACGACGATGATGATGGCGTGTTTGTGTTTTACTTCGAGATCGACTCGAAGTGGTCCTCAAAGAAAAGGGGTGATTGCCTCGGGTTAGGACTCGTGTTCACGTGCGTTTTCAACACAGCAGTTTTGATAAATCAAAAAAATAAATTAGTTAAAAAATATTGAGGAAGAGGAGGGGGAACTCGAAGCAGGTTTCGAGTAAAGCTCGGGTAGGACCCGAAGCAGATTCTAAAATCTGTTGTAAAAGTTTTTAAAACAGGATTTTTAAATTTAAATAAAAACAAGTCTTATAAAATGAATGTTTTAAGAACTGATTTAAGAGTTGTATGATTGTGTTACTTAAACTTATTATAATGGATTCTTAAGTTAATTTAAACTTAATTTAGAAATGTAAATAAGTGTTGAGTAAAAGAACAAAGTGTTTTAAAGATATATGTTAATGATAGTTAAGAAATTAATAATGGAAATTGGTTTATCTTAAAGTAATTAGGGAATAATTAATTAGTTTAATTAATCAATGATTAAGGATAAATAGATAAATAGTTAAGATTATAAAATTTATTAATTAAGGGTTTAATTAATTTGTAATTAAGAATTATTAATTAGATAATTAGAGATAATTAATTAATCTTTAGTGATTAATTAATGTAGTAATTAAGATGTAATTAGTGACTAATTAATTAAGTAATTAGAGATAATTAACTGATAATTAAGGATTAATTAATATGTTATTAAAGGATAATTAATTAGTTAATTAAAGATGAATTAATTGATTATAAAAGTAATTAAGGAATGATAAATAAATTAAATGGTTTGTAATTAATTTATAAGAGATTGATTAAGAGTTAAGTGATTAATTCTTAAGTAATTAATTTAATTTGAATTAATTAAATTAATTATAATATGGATTAAGGATATGCTTGCTTATGGATGATGATTGTATAGAATATCTGAATTGGATGATATCTATTGGATTATATGCTGTGATATTCTGTGATATGATATTTGATATATCTGTGATAAATAAGTGATATTTATATGTGTTAAATGTTGTGTGAATTCAACATTTAATTGAATTTAATTTGTTTTAAAATTTAAAACAACTTGGCCTTAAAAGACACGTTTGGATTTCGATGAGACCGGGATCGGGAATCAGTTATGATTTTCCGAAAACCACATCGGTCCAAATTAAACGATAGGTCGTGACATCTCAAAGTGAAGATCGAGATGGTGTTCAAAATGCAAGGGTTATCGTCGTTAACTCTGAGGGTGATTTCAAAATGAGTGTAACGAGATAATGCCTTCGGTTTCGTTCGAACCCGAAACGAACTTGTATGGATTGAATGCTTTCAGCACATCGTCAGGTGGACGATGAGCATTCTAAGAGATATGTTCTCTAAAGGTAATCGTGACCTCAAGCCTCATCAACCTGGAATAGCTAAAACAGGGGAGGTGTAGCAAGGCTTTGTGGGTAGCACCCACTTGAGAGCGAGATATACCCCTGTCTAGATGTCCCTTTTTATTTCGGCTGTGTGGGCAGTTGTTGGCCACAACTACGGGGTTGTCTTGTTCGGGACTGTCCAGTAAGGGATGGTTCCGGCCTTGTGTTGTAGGGGATTGGGAGTAATCCTCGGTACTCTGATCTAGGCCAGGTACTGTGATGGGCGGTACCCCAGTAGCCCTGCCATTGTATGGAATCCAATCTCCAATAAGTGCCCTCGGTTTTGATTGTATTACCCACTTTGTGGCTAGTATGTTGGAATTTAATAGATGTAACAATTTCAGCTATTTCTTATTTACTTGAAAACCCTAGACACTATTATAATATCACCAGATTTCCTATATAATGTTTTGGTTAGCGTAAGGTAAAAACTTACCCGTGTTTATGTGTGGGAAGTCTTACGTGATACCTTTGTTTCAAATGGTTTTCAAAGTTAAACAACTTTAACCCGTTTACTCATACCAGACCCATGTCTGACCCGGAGTTTATTTATGTTTTCTTAAACTCTTGGTTACTCAAATTTTTATGAGTAACCAAGTGATCAGGTTTTAGATTGTTGATGTCTGGAGGAGCTTGGAGCAGAAGTCCAGGCGTATATATCTATCTATTTAGTTCCGTTGTGTTAGTGACGTATGTTGTATTTTGGGATGTATGAAATGGCAAATATGTATATATGTATGACTGTCTTGTTTGGATGATGTTATGTAACTCTGATATATATGTAAAACTATGTAACAGTTACGTGATGTATTATATTTTGTTCCATTCCGCTGTGAGATTCTGATATTGTGTTGTTCTTTCCTTCTTTCTTTCTATTTTCTATCTATTTCTTTCTTAACGATGATGCGTCTTTCTGTGGTATGAAAGGCGGGTTGTCACAACATGGATCCAAACTATTAATTTCTGTTTATCAATCAACATCAATGTGAATCCTTAAAGACCACATGATAATTTTCAAAACATCTTGTTTAAAAACATGTTGAACTTCTGGTTCAAATAAATCAAATACACAACTTCAAGTTGTTAAGGTTTATTCTTCAATTATAATTCAAATATCTCTGTTGAACATTATTTATCAGAGAATAATGCATAATTTGAAATACAGATAGACTTCTCTTCTGGAGAGTTCAATAAAAAAAAGGTATATTTACAATGGAAAAAGAGTATCTTTTGGACACTTGAAATATTATAGAAATATGTAATCAAATTAGTTACACATACAAATCTCTTCAAGATCATATTTATAGCTTTTGTGAAAGTTATGATATGACATTTAATTTATCTCTTCAAGAAAATATGTAAATATATTTCTTTAGTAAAAGGTTATGCATATAATATTTCTTATGAAATAATAACCAGGAACATGACCTTTAAAATATAACTAGACGCATGAATATAATTAGAGATAGTTTGATTTCTTAGTTGTTTGGAATGTTTGATACAATTATAATGAAATATATGGTACACGTTACATAGCGCTCAAACTTTAATTTTGAATTAAATTTAAACTATATAAGACTACTTCATAATCAAATTTCTATACATTTATTTGGTTTAATAAAATTACCAACTATATAAACAAATCTCTTCTAGAGATTTCCAAACATTTCCAAATATGCAAATCTCACCTAGTGATATTTTATCATCACCACTTCTGAAGCGAATTTATCTCTTCCAGAGATATATATGCAAACTATTGGAATATAATATCAACATACAATGTTTCTTTTACTTAAATTACATAATTACCACTTTTATAGTAGCATAAAATATCACTGTTGGTGATTTTTGTTGTAACTACTTTTGAAATGTCATATCAAATTTTCAATACTGTAACAAAATTAGATACACCAAATAAAAATAAGATGTGAGAGATAAAACCACTACTTCTGGAGTTTAATATTGGTATACAATACCTCTTTTAGAGATAAATTTTCGTTATTACTTCTAAAATTTTATATGATATTCTTTCGGGGAATATAATGTTTCTTTTTATGGAATTGCAATCTAGCAAAAATAAAATTTCTACAAAGAGAGAAGTACTCAAAACTTGTAGACCCCGCATTCATATTTTGTTTCACTCTCTATAAGGTCTTCAATTTTTGAGTACTTCTCTCTCTCTTTTGGGATGTTGAATTTTGCATATAAATTTAAAGAAACACATCTTCAGGGAATTAATGTATATGCACGCATCCACAAACATAAATAGTATGTTATATGAGTTATCTCCTTTAGAGAATACTAAAATATATTTCTTCAATTAAATAGTTAGCCATATGTACATAGAAGTAATTTACCTAAACATCACTTTTTTCGACGTAGCATGAATAGTAAAAACTAGAAGTATTGATTATTTTATAATGTTCAACAAACTTCAAGTTTAAGTTAATAAGAAAGCAACAAAGATAATAACAAATTGGAGCTATATACATTGAAATGAAATTAGATTTACATTTCACAAACCTATAAATTAACCATGTATATTTTTTCATAATTTGAAGTAAACAATGGGAAAATAGATTAAACTAGCTAAAACATATAAAATGAAATAGAAGAAATATGAATTGAAATATCATTTGATTTCATACTTTGCTAATAATTAATGCCCCTTTCTGAGCCTAAATTAATAATTAATTTTCAATCTGGGGGAATGTTTGAAATGTCATACAACGCTATATCTTCAGGATATTCGGTCAATATAAAATGTAAATGAAAAGATGTAAGTGGGGTGAAACTCATTTGGAGATTTTCTCTTGAATCCAAATATTTTTTTTGTAAATGGTACTTTATATACAACATGTCACTGGGACAACATATCACATGTCAATAAACGTTCGAATCACGCTACGCAATTTTCGAACTTATGACTTCTTGCACCAAAACCGAATCACTTAACCACTTGGACAGTGGTGCTTGTCTGAATCCAAATATTATTATCACATATTATGATGTGCATATCTCTTTTAACTTCTTTTAGAAGTACAATCTTATCATGTAACAAACTTTCAAGAAAACTTCGGGTTTCTATTCATGAAAAACTTCAGGTTCATTAATTTATGATGAACTTCAGGTTCTCAGACCTTTTGCAAACTATTTTTTAGAAGCTTATATATTTCGGATGATTAAGGAAAATATTGATAAGATTTTAAGTTCATAGACTTTATCAACAAATGTTTTCATAATTCAAGACTTCAAGTCTCGAATTTTGTGTTATACAACTTCTGGTTAAAAAATCCTTTGCACAACTTCAGGTTGTTGCTCTAACTTATTTAACAAATGGAACAATGGCAATAATTAGTAATGTAAAAGAGTAAAAAGACAGTAATCATTGAATAAATGGTACTGTTAGACTAAGAAAAAGGGTAACATTTTTAAGCATCATCTAACCATATAACACATGAAAATATAAACAATAGATTCTATGGATGAAAGTGTATTATTTACACATCCAAATCCTAGATATATGTATTTCCCTTTGACGATTAAATTTTCTAATCCTTTTTTTTTTGTTAGAACTTCTGGTTTTTTATTTGAGGAAACTTGAAATTCACTAATTTATGGAAACTCAACCTTTTATCATTATAGAAACTACAGGTTCTCAATTCTTATTTTTCTTTTTTTAAGGAAAAATTGGAATACATTAAGCTTATCATGTAAGCTTTTATTAATGTTTCCATTCACTTCAAATGTGCTAAATCAAGATCAATATTAGATCTAAACTTAATATGATCTTCTAGATACGTATTATACTTGTATTTGTTTCTCTGAGAAACAATAAAATATTTCTTCTGGAAATACAAATCATATATCAAAATTATTTTCAAAGCCTTCATTCAAATCTAAATCAAATCAAAAGGTTTTTAAAATGAAAACTCCATTTACCAACCATGTTTGGATTTCTCAGATCCATATCCAAACTAAAATGCAATCATATTCAATAAATTTGCTTGAATCAACAATATCACAAAAAGTTAAGTTCAATCTTGCTTCCCAAAATAAATGAACTCAAAAACATAAAAATAAGCATGATATTGAGATCTAAAATATAATAAGATCATAAAAAATCAGATCTGTAGTGGAATAAATATGAAATATAATGACTAACGAAATAAGAATGAGATCTCAAAGTTTAGATCTATATGAAGTTTAAAATTATAAGACTAATATAATAAAATCTAAAAGATAAGACAATAGATTCAAATCTGAAGAAGTAGATCTAAAATGGAATGAGATCTAAAAAATTGAAAGATTAGATCAATCAGATCAGAAAAATGACTTACCATTTTGAGATCTATAATTAGATCTAAAAAATAATACATCTAATTTCATAAATTATCATAATTGTAGATCTATATTTTTTTGTTTAGAGATCGTGCTGATAACGTGTCATAGAATAAAAAGAATAGAAGCCATTAGAGAGAGAACAATTTTATCCATTCAGAGATTAGTCATCCATTCACATTACATAGACTCCTTTATATATAAGTCTTGGAGCATAGTATTGAACCTATCCCATGATGTGGGACTAAACATAATATAACAAACATTATAATATTACAACAAACAGTTGGTATCAGAGCCTACTACATTAATTTTTTCTGAAAAGGGTTTGGTTATGAAAAAGATAAGTGTTGAAAACTTTAATGGTAGAAATTTGATGTTATGGATGAATAATCACAAAAATGATTTATATATATAATCATATATACATATACAGACACCAACTAAATTTGTGACAATATATTTACATCTTCGAATCATCACCTATCTAGCTATATTATATACAAATAAATGAACATTATAATTATAAATTAATATTTGTAGTTAAATTAAAATGTACCTTGCAGCCAAAGCCCTTAAGCACACCTTGAAATGATGTTATATGCTCCTAGACGATTTCCAATGCAAAAGAGTCCTAGTTCTTGAACCGTCGAAGACAGACTATCAAATAACAATTGAATTGACTTGATTTGGGCATGATTAAAGGGAGATACTGGAGGGTATTTTCAACCCGCTATGATGAAGATGGAGGATCCAAAAGATCCTTAATAAAATGGAGAAAGAGATGCTTAAATAGAGGATGGAAAGGAGAGAATTTAGAATCTTATATTTTACTCAATCTCCTTTAATTTGAACCATCCATTACCAAGCCCTTCAACTCATATTTTGAGCCGCCTATACCCCATGTTGTAGTCGATTCAATCAGCCCATGTGATGAGCCTTAAACCCATTTGAGCCCGAATGAATATTTTTGCATTATAAATATAATTTAAAACGATTATTGAAATAGCATATTGATTAATGTGTTTATAACTTTTATAAACGCAATTAATATTCATTTATCAAATCAAAATCAAATTTATAAATATATTTCATGAATATTATTTAATTTATTTAATGTAATTAATTTATAACAATTATGAATTAATTAAATCATTTGGTCAAAAGAGAATTCATCGTTTTCAGTTATATGACTCGTTAGGTGTAAATCTGGTCAACGATTTATATCGAACTTTCGAATATTAACGTTCACACATCACTTAGTAGGTGACGTGATATTTGGCCAAATTTATCGCTTAATTGGTTTCGGTAAAATCCAATTTTACTTGATTAAGCGTTACCCGATTGTGGCTATTATTTACATCAATTCTCTTCGTCAAAACTATATCACTTTGAACTTATGAAATTTGATAATGGTTAAATTCTAATATCGTTCATATTCAACTCTGTAGTCCAAAAACAAAGTCTTTCGTTCAATAATAACAATTATTATTAACCAAAATGCTCTGACCAGAGACTTTGACTTTGAGTTGACCGTGGTACCAACCTCATATAACTGAGGAGATGGATCCTCTCTTTAATATTGCTTCACTTTCAATACTTCCACTCTGCCCAACTATAGTCACTCGATGGATGTCGTGTCATGATTTGACTATAATCAATGTGGAGCTTTCATATTGAATATCGACAGTATTCTCATGTTCAGAGAACTGTGTAAACCAGTCACCTTGATATTTTCTGTTTCACCTTGGTTATATTAATCAACAGAAAACTACCGAGTGATTCAATCCATAGTTATCCAATAACTATCAGTACGTAACTCCTTTATGCCCCCAGCGGCCATGAGTAATACACTGCCTAACATTTGGAGTGCATTACATACTCTAGTCTTAGTAGATGTATCAGTACTAGTCTCGATACATCTTGGCTAGAAATATTTAAAATGGTAAATTTATTTTCATTGTGATAAATTACTCACAGTTATAACACTTTGTAACTACTATCACAAAACATATCATTTATGGATTTTCTATGAAATATACTTTTAATTAAATTAATTAATTAAAATAACACATTATATCAAGTATATAATAGAAAGAAAACACCTTTTACTTCGAACAAGATTGGTTATCGAGTTAGATATATGTCTCAAATTACATAATTGCCCCTAGGACATACCCCTTAACTCTATTAATCTTCCACTTACACTTGGGGTCAATTATGGAATCTTATTCCAACTTCTCCAATCGGTTTTCTCAAGACCAGTTGGGTTGATCGCTCAGTGAACGGGTATACTATTATGTTTCAATTATCTACTCTATCAATCAACCCTCTTTGATATTGAGAAACTACTTTTATCATATGGAATAATTCGGAGTATGTCTCTTGTCTTCCAGTGAGCTCCAAGTTCTATTATGAACTATATCGTGACATTTTCATCGTATAACAATGTTATGGGATACTCAACATTTGGATTCACTCCCGGCTCATTTAAAAATTTATGCAATTATATTTATATACATTGCTTTTATTGCAGCGCTATTCAAGGCGATATATTTAGCATTTTTCATTGAATCGGCACAATCTTTCATTTGGAACATTTCCAACTTAAAGATTCTTAACTTTAATTTATTATTGACATGTTATACTCAATATCACTTATGAAAGTTTGAGTCTAAACGATTCTTCATAAGGAGTTTGTTGTTTCTGTAAATAATTATCCAGTATTTCGTAAATACACGAAAATACTCCAAATTACCATTTAGTGATATCAATTTGGATTTGATATTTGCTTCACGTATCAAATACATAAACAAATCACGATATCGTAGACAACATAACATGCATGATAATTCCTATTGCCAATGCATATCCATCTTACATGTTTCGTATTAAACATTTTAATAAGGTACCCTTGCGTATTGTTTTAGGACATTCCTAATGTCTTTTATACTTATATAAAAGACATAATTTACAAGTCCAATATCTAGTATTAAAATAGCTAAAACTAATTTTAGCACAAGTACATCATGAACAATTGGACTTATGGTTTAGAAACTTTTATGTACCTTTTAACATTCTTTTTTATGAACACATGCTTCCTCAACATTTTAACTGATAATCAAACTATTTGATACATATATCAAAACATTTGTTCAATTTTGATGCTTTTCAAAATGATACTTTGTATCCGTCTTCGAATCGTATCCGAAAAACCCACAAACTTAATATTGCTCCCATTGACTTCGAGACATTATGCTTGTTATGGGAAAAAAGACCGGTCTAAATCTATATTCAAAACTTTCCATTTCAATACATATATACCAAAGCATAAAGTCATACCAGGCGATAATTTGTGAGTAAAATACGAACTAACTTGAGCACATCGAATGGTGAATCTGTTACATTAATTTCAACAATTAAAATTCCCGGTAATATTCTTATCAATATGACTCACTATATTCCAACTGCATTTGTCTTTTTCAAAAAGACACTTTGCGGCCAGTGGATCATATCCCTTCGGATACAACCATCAAAATCATATTTTGATAATGTACTTGGAATCTATTTCGAAATTGCACATCATACCATTTTATAGAGTCAATACTCTTAATGGTTTAGCTAAAAAACTGAGAATTGTTTATTCTTGACATTGATAAGAAACCCATAGTTTCTCTTTAATGTATAAAGATACTCATTAGACGTTTTAAAGTATTTGTGTTCATTTAGGTTTAGTCAATTTCATTTCATCCCTTATAATCAGTTTTATCATTGGATCGTATCCAAATTTATTTTATACCAATAATTTTTTAAAGAAATTCCTTCGCTACGAAATTGGTATTTCTTGAAACAACGGTTGTTTCTTAGTGCAACAGAATGAGCATTCATAAGCATTTTATGAATTGCCTTATACAAAACTGATTTTGCATTAGTTTACAATATATTTATGTCCACAACATAAATTAGTCATCTAATGACTATCGTTCCCGAAATTCTTTTAGGATGATACAAGATCCCTTATGTACAATTATCATGTGCAATCTTTCGACTCCCACAACCTGCCAACTCCTTGGCCTATGATATTTAGGGTTTCTTATAAACCCTTAACTCGTATGGTTTTGTAAACTATTCTTTGGATGGTATTAATTATAATTTTGTGTAGTACACACTTTATAGAAAGAGTTTAACTCAACTTCACTCATTTTTAATCATGCTTCGTGCTTTGTCCAACAAAGTTCGATTACTCCTTATCAATACATCATTATCTATTATAGGGAGAGTGTCCTTTAAGACTGAATCTTTATTCATATTAGATACATACTAAACTATTTCCAATATACTCACCCATTTGGTCAAATCGAATCATTTATGTTGCATGTTATATTATTTACTTTCGTTCTATATTCTCTAAGCTTATCATAGACTGATACATGCATATCAAATACACATGTTCGTGTCTGTGATAACTCATTGGTGAATACAACGAAGAATGTGGAACTACTTAGATATCAATAGACTTACGATCGCATGCATCTATATCTATCAACCCAAAGAGTTCATCAACTCTTATGACGCTCCCACTAAATGGGTGCATAGCATTTAACTATTTAAGATATGATCAACTAGTATCATAATCATATAATAATTATTACTTCTCAAAACTACGGCTTAGTCCATAATTCCAAAATAATTGTAAATAATTTTGGATACTTTAGTATTTTAATAAATCACTTTTGTTGTGAATACAAATATCACATTATAGTTTTATTTCATAACAAAATTTATAATATTCACACTAAAATATAACTAAGACTATTTTACAGCCGACATTGAAAAATAATCATTATTTCATCAATAATGTGCGATAGGTTTTACGAAAACAATTTTCGTAATTTGATGCAATAAATAAGTGTTATATGGCATGCTCTCACTATTTCCACCATTACAATAATAGCGTAATAAATTCAGAGGCTCATTATTCAATTAATATAGATTATTTATGTTATATACTATAACTAGTTCATAGCGGAGAGTTCTTTGATCAAAAATCTTAAACTTAAAGAAATAAATCTCATAGAAAGCAATTCAATATGAAAATACATTTCGGAATAGAAATCATATTTCTCATTCCAATGTTAAGTATCAATTATTATTATTACAATTCAAGTTTCTGATGTTTCTTTATGAAGCAGAAGTGACTATTCGCTCTCTTTATTCTAACTGTACCTTAAATCACATCTACTCTTATACACTCGTTTTTCTTTCTAAATGGTCAAACCATTCAAAAGAATACCCTTACAACAACATCATAACGAACTTTTTACAAAAGCGCACTCGATCATCCTTAACATTTAAGAATATCAAATATGTTGCTCTTTGTGTAAAATGATAAAACTGATATTTCAACAATCGAGCTCTTAGATTTATCTTATAGTTTTGGTCTATTGTTACGTTTAACACAATATGATCTTTACTGTAATCAATCAAATTGAATACTCGATCTCACGGTACAGTTTATTGGCTAATTTCGAATGAACTAACTTCATCAAAATATCGTACATTACGAACTATGACTGTTCTCCATTTAACATTTATATGTGATAGTATATGGATCAAATGTCCATAGTCTTGTATTACTTTTAGAGTTCAAAACTCATAGAATGCATTGCACAATCTAGATCAAATAAATGCGTAAGCGACCAAATCACGAATGTATTTAGTAGTGGTAAAATCAGGAGCTTGCATGGATATTGAAACATTAACATGCAAGAAGAATTTATTAGTAAGTATATGTTATATTTCTATTTATCAATCTTTAATTCGGTTCATTTGTATATCTTATTTGATAAACGTTTTATCAACCGTATTAAATGCACAAATTTATCAATGTAGATTCTTATAACATTGTATAGCATATTTTCTTACAATATTAGAAATGATAAATGTTATCGTTTCACTTTTCTAATAAGGCTCCCTCTAGTCTTCTATGTTTCACTAAACTCTAAGTCGAAACATAAAAGTCTTTCGACTTCACTAGTAGGTGTTAGGACTCGTCCATCTTGGAATTCTGATCCAGAGTTTGCTCAACAAGTCATAGCTCCATGGATGATAGATAACTTCTTATCAGTTGTATCGTATAGAACCCCTAACCCATGGTACCTTGTACTAATTTCATTTCGACCTTGAGTTTGCTCAACTAATCAAAACAAAATTATTCACTCGTACCTACCATATCGCGACGGCCTAAGTATAATATATGTACCTTGAGTTTGCTCATATTTGTTCTCTTTCCTCGTCTATTCAGTATATTACTAATACTATATATAATATCCCTAGCTTGAGTTTACTTAACAACTAAAGAGTAAGCAAGTAATTTATTAATAATATATATATGGTAGAGGACAACATTATATTGAAGATTTATAATCTTCAATATATTATATTAAGTGATATCGACTTATGCAATAATGTATTTCTTATGAAATACCCTAGCGATTCAAGTGTCCGACGCATCGGAAATTACGATATACGTATATTTACGTATGTATTTATTTCTTAAGTCAGTTTAGGGTTTCTTAATGTTCCAACTTTAATTTATACATTCATATTATATAGGTTTTATTATTATATAACTTTTATATTTCATATTACTTATATAATAGTCCTATTTATAATATTATATTAATCGAATCTTATTTAATTAATTTTATTCAATTAACATTTTAATTTATTTTATATTATTTTAATATAACTATTATATTAAATATTTATTGCATACTATAACCTTTATAGTATAACACCTATATCTCATATGTGTATTTTTATTTAAATAATTAACCTTTAATTTACTTATTTGATTAACCTTTAATTAATTAATTTAATTAAATAATTTTTATTAAATAATATTAATTTCGAAAATCATATTATATACATACATGTATACTTATTATATCTTAAGCATTTTAAAATATCATAACATATATCAAAGATATATAATACATGTATATAATTTTTCACCAATTAACTTATTTAATCAATTTATTTATTTATTTTCTTAATCTTATTAATAAATTAAAAAATTTGAAATAATAATTAATTTTCTCAACATTTTGAAAATTTTATTATATTATAACATTTTTAAAATATGTATATCTTATTTTAAATTTAACCTTTAAATTTAAAATCTTATATTTTAATTTTCAAACAATTTTGAAAATTAGCCCAACGACCTATTTAAATTTGGGCCTTTACTTTAGAGAAACCTTTGGATTGTGAACTTACTAGTTGACCTTAACATGGCTAATTTAGAGCGCATAGTTTATTGGGCTCCGGTACCATTGTTGGAATTAGGTCAGCGCATAGTAGAAGTTATGAGTGAATTAAAAAAAAATTATCCTATTGGATCTTTATCAAGCCTATGAAGTCTTGTTTATCTAGAACATTTCTAGATTTTATTTAAAAAATATCTTTTATTTTATTTAAATTTATAAAATGATACTGTATTATTTAATTTTATGTTAATATATATATATAATATATATGTGTGTGTATGTCACATACACAAATATAAGTGTGTGCATGTTTAACATATAAATCCGTGCAAGGTACAACATGTCCGTATATAGATGCTGGGATTTACATCGTAACAGATATGTTAGTATGTCCAATATTTAAAGGCATTGTCCAACTGTATATGTGTGTATATGCACACACGCACTTTTGCTTTTATAATAAAATATTTCAATATATACATATATATATATATATATTAAAAATTATTTATTTATAATTTTGTATAAGCATATAAATATTTACATATGAATATAAATATATAACATTAACAAAAGGTATATATATTAAAACTATATAAATATGCTTATATTATTTATAATATCATATATAAAAAATTATTGTAATGTCGAAAATAATACATATACAAATACATAAAAAAATTGTATATATATTTATATACATATAAATGAATATGTTAAACATTATACATATATGTGTGTGTGTATATACATACATACATATATATATTTATATCTCTGTGTGTGTTTTAATATAAATAAAATATAAAATAATTTTTTTATTTAAATATATTTATTGAATTGGTCTAGCGCATAGACCGGTTTTTTTTTGTTTTTTTTAATTTTAAACATATATGAATATATTAATAAAACCATAAAAAAATATTTAAAAAAGTATTACTTTTCAAAACTAAATTTAAGTTTAAAATTTCTCGCAAATTTTACATGAAATTTTATAATTTGAAATTTTAATATATAATTTTATAATAAAAAAGATTTTAAAATTCAATTTTAAATTATCAGTTCTTAATTTAAATATTTAAAAAATAAAAAATTTGTTTTTTACTTTTTGCCTTGAGCTTAATATGTGTCAATAAAATTTTATAAAATATAAAACATATTTTATAATATATATATTAATTTATATAACTATTTATATACTAAATTGATCTAAATATTATTTAAAAATAATATAGAAAAAAATATTTTCTTTTTTCAAAAATACTATATTTATTAAACATCCTATATGAAATTTTATTTTCATATTTTACACATGTATAATATAGTTATAAACTATACAAATATATGTATATATTATATGTTAAATTAATTAAAGAATAAGAAAAGTTTTTTTTTATTCTGAGTCGTGCAATACATAGATGAATAATCATGGAAAAAAATTATATAATCATATATACATATACATACAACCGACTAAATTTGTAACAATATATCTACATATTCGAATCGTCACCTAACTAACAATATTATATAAAGATAAATGAACATTATAATTATAAATTAATGTTCTTAAATTAGAAATGTACCTTGTAGCCAAAGCCCTTAAACACACCTTGAAATGATGTTATATGCTCCTAGAAATGTCTTTCGATGCAACAGAGTGCTAGTCCTTGAACCATCGACCACGGACTATCGAATAACAATTGAATTGACTTGATTTGGGCTTGATTAAAGGGAGAGAATAGAGGGGAATTTTAGCCAGCTTTGATGATGATGGAGGCTCCAAAAGATCCTTAATTAAATACAGAAAGAAATGCTTATATAGAGGATGGAAAGGAGAGAATTTAGAATCTTATCTTTTACTCAATCTCCTTTAATCCGAACCATCCATTATCAAGCCCTCCAACCCATATTTTGAGCCACATATACCCCATGTTGTAGCTGATCCTATCAGCCCACATGATGGGCCTTAAACCCATTTGAGCTCGAATGAATATTTTTGCATTTTAAATCTAATTTAAAATGCTTATCGATATTGTATATCGATGTGTTTATAACTTGTATAATAATTAATATTCATTTATCAAGTCAAAATCAAATGTATAAATAATATTTAATAAATATTATTAATTTAATTAATTTATAACAATTATAAATTAATTAAATCATTTGGTCAAAGGAAAATTCATCATTTTGGATTGTATAACTCGTCAGGTGTAAATTAGGTCAGTGATTAATATCGAATTATTCGAATAATGATGTTCACATGTCATTTAACAGGTAGTGTAATATTTTGGCCAAATTTATCACTTATTTGGTTTTAGTAAATTTTGATTTTACTTTATTAAGTGTTACCTGTTTGTTACCATTATTTACCAATTCTCTTCGTCAAAACTATATCACTTTGAACTTATGGAATTTGGTAATGGTCAAAATTCCAATATCTTTCATATTTAACTCAATAGTCCAAACACAAAGTCTTTGGTTCAGTAATAACAATTATTATTAACCGAAATGCTATGGTTAAAGACTTTGACTTTGAGTTGACTTTGATACTATCTTCATATAACTAAGGAGACGAATCCTCTCTTGATAGTGCTTCACTTCCAATACTTCCACTCAACCCAATTGTAGTCATTCGATGGATGTTGTGCCATCATTTGACTATAATCAAAGTGGAGATTTCATATTAAAGATCGATGGTATTCTCATGTCGAGAGAACTCTGTAAATCGGTCACATCAATATTTTATGTTTGATCTTAGTTATATTAACCAACAAAAAACTATCGAGTGAGTAATTCCATAATTATCCAATAACTATCAGTACCCCTTTGGTGCTCCCCAACAGGCATGAGTAATACACTGCCCAACATTTGGAGAGAATTACGTACTCTAGTCTCAACGGATGTATTGGTACCAGTCTCGATACATCTTGGTTAGGAATATTTAAAATGGTATATTTATTTACATTGTGATAAATTACTCATGGCTACAACACTTTGTAACTACTATTGCAAAGCATACCATTTATAGTTTTTCTATTAAATATAATTTTAATTAAAATAATTAATTAAAATAACACGTTATATCATGAATATAATAGAAAAAACATCATTAATTTTGAACAAGAATGGTTGTCGAGTTAGATATATGTAACAAATTACATAATTGCCCATAGGGCATACCCCTAACTCTATCACTAATTTCATTTCGTCCTTATGGAATATCAACAAATCGAAAGAGATTATTCACTCTAACTACCATTTTACGATAGCCTAAGCATAAATGTATGTACCTTCAAGAATATCAATAAATATGTATGTATATGTATCTTTACCTTTGTTAAAATTTATGATTTTTTCATTTAATCTTTTGAAATTTGCGCAGAATCACAAACTTCATTTTGCAAAATATTACTATTATCTTTTAAAATATCTTAATTTTTTTAATTAAAGCTTCATTCTCTTATTCAAGAGACAAAATTAAAGAGCTAGAATTATTTAAAGAATTTTCCAAAAATAACTTTATTTCGCAAGATGTCGATTTCCTCCAAAAGTTCGTTGATTTTAACTTCTAACAACTCATTTTCTTTTTGTAGTAAATCTTTTTATAAAACAAGTTCAACTGTATTTTCAAAAATTTAGTTTGTTTGACCAAAAATTTATTTTCCTCTTTTAAATTGGAAATTTCCCGCTCATTATCTTTTATCTTAACTAATGCAATTCTATTAACTTTATTTAAAGGTTTACTATCTTTTAATAATTCATCATGTGCTAAGAAATAATCTTTATATAAAAAGTCTAAGCATACCGATTGTGATCTGAGTTTAGCCATAAAGCATTTGCTTGTTTGCTCCTTAGATTCTTCTTTATTGCTCATTATCTTTCTATTGCCTTGACTAGATGTCTTTATAGCCATTTATTCTAAGATGTTGTTACGATCTCAAGAATCCCAAGGTCTGATACCAAATTAAAATCAATGTAGATCGAGTAATATGATTATATCTACTAAATAAAACTTATATCAAATTGGCAGTATAAAAATTGCAATAAGTAAAGTGCACCAGAGATTTTTTGAAGTGACCTAGAAATTTGAACACTACGTCTTCAAATATCGATACATTTTAAGATATGTTTAAGTGTTATGAATATGATTTTATAACCTTGTTTAATATCATTTAATTAATGAATAATTGTAATAAACTTGTTTTTGAAAAGTGTTTACAAAATTATATTCTTCGAAGAAAAATCGATAATGTGACCAAAAATCGATTTATCAATAAATAGTTTTTCGATCGATATAAGTTGTTCGACTCCTTAATTAATGGTCAAATGAACACATTAGCAACTAATTAACACACTCTCATCTTCATAAAACATGGAATGATCTAGAAGCTTCCTTAAGGATAAGAGATATTATTATGAGAGAGGTAAAATGGTAAAATGACCGAACGAGAAGTGGCACAAAGTTGCAATGATAAGAAGCAATTAATGTCATTAGGGTTTTGTGGGTTTTTTTGGTCTTTTCCCATCATCATTCCTAAGTCTATATACCTAAGTCTATATAAGGAGGGATACACCCTTAGAAAATATATCATAAATATTCCTAAGATTTGAGCAAAAATTTTAATGGCATCATCTTCTTCTTCTTAAATTCCTAAAGCAAATAATTTGCAAACCACCTCCAAATCACCTCAAACTTTTAGGAAAGCCTTGACGCCACATAATAACACCTTCTACCTAGTTAGATTGTGAAAAGGAAAAGCCACACTCCATCCATCCCATTAGGTCGTCAGGATATAAGAGAAAGAGGAGGCTAGGAGCAAGGTAAAAGCAAGAAAGCGAGGAAGGAAAGGTGGTTGCTAGGTTGAGTTGGACTTTGGTTAGCTTGGATCTTGGTTATTGTTGAATTAAAGGTGAGTTAACACCTCACTTTGGATGAAAAGTATAATGCATATATGTTGTGTTTGATTGTGTTAATGTTGTTTGAATTGCTATTAACTTATATTAAAAACAATGGTTGTAGCTTCTTACTTTAAAAGTAAGTGACATATGTGATTCATGTACATGGACTTGAAAAAACTTGGAATAGACTTGAATGGAGTTATATGACATATGAATGGGCTTTGAATAAAGCACATAGGTTGTAGTTGAACATAGGTTGGAATATGACTTGGATTTAGAAGTGCACTTATAGTGATAGTCACTATAGAAGCAGTTCGAATTTGTCTTGTTTTTTGACAATCATCATGGAACTTTGTAGAGAGATTTGTAAGGATTTCTTGCCAAATTTACGTTGTTTTATATGTATGTTTGTTGTTAATAAAAGCTTGAATGGTAAAAGGCTAACATCTCAAAAATGGCTGAAACATCAATAGTGCAAAACTGCCCCGTTTCACCTTTATTTTTGGACTTCAAATGTTTCAAAAGGGATTTTAAGTTTGAGTGATTTTTTTCATTTTTTTTAAAAGTATGGCCTAACTCATATTAGAGTATTTTAAAAGTAGTTTGAGATTTATATGAATTTTTAAGAATTAGTTGTGAATTTTCAAAAAAAGATATTTTGTTAAAAACCTGTTGTTTTCAAGTTTCTAATGATTTTTCAAGCTTGTTATTTTCAAGTGATAATTTAAAGGAGTGTTTTAAAATATATTATAAGTATTATAAAGTATAAATACCTTATATAAATATCTTGGAAAATTTCTTATATAAATATCTTGTTTTAGATTATAAACAAAAGGTTAGAAAGGGGTTAGCAATTGCTTAATGGCCAAATAGATAGTTGTTTAATTACTTATTAGAAAAGTAATTAACCATGCCTAACACTAATAAGCTGATGAAGTAAGCTTATCTATTTGTGAGAGTTAAGATTGACGTCGAGTATAGATAAAGCAAAGGAGCTCTAACCTACCGGGTTTCCACTACAAGAAAAACCATTTATAGTTGCAAAAATCGGTGGCGTTTTATTGTAAATGCAACAAAAAATAGATTACCAAATAATATAAACGTGGAAAAAAAAAATTCACGTTTCCCGCTTCTAAAAAAAGAGTCCGCGCGAACTAAATAAACGTAACCTATCATTTTACTCTCGTACTTAACAAAATTCTCGTCCCTAATTTGCTTTCTTCTTCAGAAAAAAAATTTCCCATTTTAATCGTGTCAAATTTTCATCGCACTCAAGTATCATCGTCAACTCCGTCGTTTCCCCCTTACTCAACATCGAGTCGCGGCAGCTAGCAGATCTAGGTATATTTAGGTATGAATCTTTTAAATCGATTAGGTATATTTAGGTATGAATCTTTTAAATCGACTTTGTGATTCTATTTGGATTTTATATGAATTTGAATGCATCTTATTTTCGTATTTTTTCCTAAACTATTACTGAAATGGTTGATTTAAAGGTGGAAACGATCACTCTATATCATTTGTAGCTTGGAATCCATGGAAATAAAGAGCTCTGTACTCTGATTAATTGAATCGTTGCTAGAGGCAAAGTATCATGATATCAATAAATCACTTATTAATAATTCTGCCAAATAAGGAAATCTTAATTCCAGTTTTCATAGTTTTTGTTAGGATTATATTTTTTGTGAACTGCTATCTTTGTTCGACTGATTTTATATGGTGCATTGATATGTTTGGTATTTGTTTTCTTAAAAGAAATGGGTATATTAGATCATGCATTTTAATGTTGGTCTTTGTTTGTCAACTGATTCAATGGCTGGTGTTGTAATATTAATTTGAGTTTTCGCATTTCTTATTAAGATCTCTTTCTATAGTTACAAAACAATTGGACCAAGCATTCAGGACTCTCAATTGTTGTGGGTTCCTAATCCTACTCTCTCTCAGGTCTAAGAATCTTACTGTGGTGTAACCATGGACAAGGAATAGGGATATTTTCTCTCAAAAAATCCTTTTTAAAGGTCCATTTAAGATGAACTGTTTAATACAATACAAATATAATAGATGAAAGAGAATTACTAATCATACATGCCCCATGGTGATTTCTTTCACTTGTTTGTGGTAGTTTTCTTTACTTTTAAATTTTGAAATAGGTCATCCCGCTTGGGGTTGTTAGAGACATACATTTTTGAACTCCTTGTTGATCTTATTTTTGCTATGTATGTCTTCCTTACCCTTTGCAACTTGATGAGGAATTTTCTTAGATGAACCAGATATCGGGGGCATGCTCGTATCGGAGATGGCATGCATGTTATTGTCCTCAAGTGCTGCATCATACTTTGGATTAGCTTCATCTTTCTCATGTGCGATAGATATTATTATTTTATCACTTATCTCTGAATTTTTTGCAGCTGTAAAATTTGATTGCTATATAATTAGGATAAGGGGCTGCAACTTCAAAGAACTATATATTTTTTGTCCCCTCATTATTTGTGTTCTGCTTCTGTTTGCACTAAGCATGATTAGTTTTTCCAATCGCTTTAGCCATGAGGGGACAAACTGTTGGTTTGTACATTCTAAGGCTTTGAATTTATATGCAGTAATTCTATAATTTGCTAGACTTAGGCTTTGAATTCATGCATGGATTAATTATAAATACATGTAAATCTGAGGTTAAATGCAAAATATAAGTGTAAAATTTATATTTTGGAAAAGTATTCTTTGCCTTTGTCTACTAAACCACCATGGTTATATGCAGTAGTGCTACAAGTATTTGTACTTCAACGTCTAGTTATTTTTTTGATTACAACAGATAACCAATTTATACGTCAAAGATTGGAAACTTATTTGCCTTCAAATGTCGATAATGGAAAAAGGCTGGGTTTTTTTAAACAGATGATAAAACCATGATTAACTTAATATGTATTTTGAGAATTAGAACATATAATCTAATACTAAAGCTCACTTTTTTTTACTTTTTTCATAGAACTAGTATAGAATACCGACAAGGAGCAATGAATTTCGTGCATGCTGCAAAGAGGAATGTAAGAAGTGTAGAAAAAAATTTATGCCCTTGCAAGGATTGTCGGAATCTTAGTCGCCATGATGACCAAATCATCGTTGAACATTTAATTATAAAAGGAATGGATCCTAAATACATTAACGGTGTATGGTTTAACCATGGTGAAGAGATAAATGTAGAGAATAAAACAAATACGTTTGACGTATATGAACTATTCAAGATGATTCACTATGAAGATGAAGATTTTTTGAATATAGATTTTTTTGATGATGATAAAGACGATGTTGATTCTCGAAGAAAAGAGGATGAGTTAGTCAAGAACTTGGAAGATGCAGATTATTAACTATAGCATTATTTAACATTATTTTATACCTGTCAGTTTATTAATTTAATGTTATTCTATTTTTAGAAAAAAGAAAGTGCAGATCCATCGTCCATAAGTAGAGCTGATGTGTGGATTAGATCTCACGTTAAAAAAAATGGTGAACCAGTGAACATGGAAGCTGCGAATACTATTGTAAAATTGTTTTTAATTTTATTGGTATTTTTTTTGAAACTATGATATTTTTACCATTGTACATTATCTATGTGTATTTATTTATATAGGAGGAGATCAAAAAATATGGTAGCCTATCTCAATCCGGCTCGACACAGAATGATATTGGAAAAGATGCTCTTGTACAGGTACTGGGACAAGATAAACCGGGACGGTTAAGGGCATTCGGTAGGGGTTGCACTTTAACCAAGCTAGCTTTGGCCCAGTCCAAAGATAAACAAGTGTCTCGGTGTCGAGAGGAAATAGCAGAATTGAAGGGAATGATACAGACTCTGATGGACCAGAAGGTAAATTTTTGGAAATTAATTTATATTCGTAAAATATTAATTTATATTCATGCTTCGCTGCAGGGTAAAGAAAGTTCGAGAAGGAACTCACCTGATTCGGTAAAAATAATATTTATATTACTCAATAAATGAAATTTATATTTTAATTTTTTAATCCAGTAATTGATTTAATTTTTGGTTGATTAATTGTAGATCGACGACGAAGTATGTTTGCTGTTGAATTGGGATGGAACCTCTGGAGTTGTTGCCCATGGGAGGCTGTTGTCCATGGACCCAGATGACGTTGTCAATGGCATTCGTCTTGGACCAAATGCTGGGAGCGTTGTTATAGATTCAGTGGATAAAGCAGATACTTATTTATGGAGGCCTACACCTGAAATGGCAGTCTTAGCAGACGCTAAGAATAAGGTAGTTGCTTGGCCATCAGTTTGCATCAAGGTCCCGCTGCGAACACGGTTGAACTGTAGTCCATCCAGTACGGTAATTTTTTTCACGTTAAGTATATTAGTGTAATATGCTGCGAGCTTATTGATGTCTAAAATGCAGCGAGCACACCCCCCATCTGAATAAAAATTTAACACATATTCATTGTTTTTGTATAGCATACTAAAGTCTTGAATTTCACTTCTCATTTTTAGAGTACCAGCATCATCGAAGACACTTGCAAGATTTACGGTTGGACTGAGGGTGAAGGTGTAGTTGCCGAAGGAAGAATCCACGCCACTGATCCAAAATATACTGTTAATGGTATCCCACTCGGTCCGTCTGCTGTTGTGATTTGGGTGGACAAAGTAGTAAATAAAGATGCTTATTTATGGCGGCCCACATCTGATATGTCGTGCATTGGAGATGCAGTTGGTAGGAAAGTAGCATGGTCAAGATCAAAAGTAGAAGCTGATCAAGAAAAACTAGATGAGAGTCATGATGATACTGAAAATGTTGTGAATTCTCCCATGAAATCCACACATATGGTCATGAATAAATCGCAAAATGTAAGTATTAATTTTCAAATTTGAAGAAGTTAACTTTGTATGAAAGTTTATTTAATGTGCATGTATACATTGTGCATAATAATCTCTTTTCTTTCATCCGATTGCAACAATGCAAAAGGATGCCAAATGCCAGTTGATCAATTTGGGTGGAGCAGATGTAGTGGCTGAAGGAAGTATTGCATCAACTGATCCGATAACAATGGTCCATTGTCGTCCATTGGGACGTAATGCTGTAAAAGTTTGGATTGAACTGGTGATAGTTCCAGATGCAGAGATATGGAGACCAACATCGGGTCTGACGTGCATGGATGATTGCTTTGGCGTTCCCATAGCTTGGCCAATGGAAAAAATCATTATTAAGTCAAAATGAAAGGTATATAATTTTTTTATATATATACATTAGGAATGCTAGCAGCTAAAGTGCAGATAGATTTTTGGTAAAATGATAAAAGTACATAAGTAGGGGTGTTATATTCGAATTGTGATTGAATGATTGTGATTGGTGGTTCAGGTTCAGGGGAGGGAAAATAATTGATGGTGAGGAATTATGTATGGATTGTGGTGGAATGTTAGTTGAATTGATGGTGAGGAGTTATGTATGAATTGATGGTGAGCAGTACAGTGATAGTGTAGGAAGAAGTGGCAAGGTAGTTGAGTGTTGTGGCAGTGCAGAGAAGTGGTCAATTGTCGTCCATATGTTTTGTTTCAGTACATTGCTTATTTAAGCAGTTTTAAGTTCAGGTTTTGTTTTCTCTCTTTTGTTCTGTTCTTTGTTGACAGGTAGTTCAGGTTTTGAAGACATTAGCAATGACAGGTAGTTCAGGTTTTTATGGTGGTTCAGGTTATGCTCGGTACGGTTATTTCAGACATATATGTACGGTTATTTCAGATGTTTATTTCAGATGTATATGTACGGTTATGACACTTATGGTAGTTTGGTTATAACAGTTATGGTAGTTTGGTTGTGTATGTGTACGGGTAGCTTTTTGTCGACACCTATGTATGTGGATGTATGAATGTCTATGTATCTTGTGGATCTTCAATGCTTATACGTATTTTGTAGTTGTTTAATATATTGTGTTCAAAAGTGTATGTGCTTGCGTATTCTGTTATTATATAATTGGATGCTAGATCAGGGGTAAATCTGGAGTAGTAGTTGGAGGGAAACAAACGCTACTGGATATTATTTATTTTGGTAGCGTTAAAATGTCGCTACAAAAGAGTAATTAGAAACTCAAGTACACTTATGCTGGCGTTTATTACGCGCTACAAAAAATGTATATAACGCCATGAAAAGGTAACGTGGAGGAGAAAACCCTTTCGGTGGCGTTAAACAGGCGCTACAAAAAATTTAGATAATGCCATAAAAAAGTATCATGGAGGAGAAAACCTTTTCGGTGGCGGTAAATAGGCGCTACAAAAAAGGAATTCTATGGCGCTATAAAAACGCTATCAAAAAAACAAATTTGGTGGCGTTTAAAAAAGTGCAACTAATACTCGAGGATTTTTAGTGGCATGTTTTCTCGTAACGATTATCGGAACGCCACTAAAAATACGTAGTGGCGTTTTTTGGGCGCTACAAAAAATCAGTTTTCTTGTAGTGTTCCCTCTTAACTGAGGAATAGATAAGTGGAAAATGTCGAAAAAAACATGTTAATCGTGTTGATTTCTTATTCTTTATGCAAATCATTAATACTATACTTAACACTAAAAGCCGACGAGGTAGACTTATCTATTTGTGAGATTCAAAAATGAAGTGTCTGGGCAAGGGTTAGAGCAACTAGTGCCCAAACTTACCCGACTTCACTCTTAGAGGAGTATTGGTACGAAACGTCTCTAGTTTCACTTACTTCTGAAAGAACCGGAATTGAGTTTATCGGAAATTCGTCGATTAGTTTTGAAGAGTTCGGGATCGGCAAGTGTTCTACATACTAAATACCACTTCAAAACTAGCATACGAGTTCTATGTTTTGGAAGCGTTTGAAGAAAAGGAATCTATGTAGAGATTTGAGATCCGTTTAAGATGCTCGAACACATTTAAATTTCATGATCTATTCAGGATATGGGAATCCATATGTGATTCCGAGATCTGTTGGGATATAATAATCCATGTGTGGTTTCGACATCTATTCGAGATATGAGTATCCAACCTGGGATTCGTGTTCTATTCAAGTGATGAATACTTATGTGAAGATGCTGAATGTAACCTCGACATCGAAAATGACTAAAAATAGAGTATGCCTCACAATCTGTGGTTAGCGACCTATGTTAGGGTATTATCAACTCCATATCTAGAGATTCTTATTGTTATGTTACACGTGGATGTTGATGATATTTGGTTCACGTTGTTCATGTTTATGTTTGGATGCTGGGCCATTTGTGTTTACCTAAATGGTATATTTTATCTAGAGATATACGACACTCAGAAGGTGCTTTCTGACCCTTGTGCTAGAGATTGGATTCGACTTCCCTGAAGAGATCTTTACAGAAAATCCATTATGCGAACGTACCTTATCGGGTTTTTATTGTACTCAGAATATGCTATTGAATGTAACCAATGTAACTATTCCAGCGATGTTATAATATTTATATTCTACACCCTATAAATTATTTATCATATCACTATATTAAACTTAATGAATGGTTGGTTTCTTTGAGAGAAAAACCATTATGGGTATCCGCACGGTCCTAAATAATTATTGTTCTAGTTACATATGTTCTTGTGGTTCTCACCCTGGTTTACCAGACCGATCCAGGTGTTATTTTCTTAATGCTTGGTTAGCCCCATGTATGTTTTTCGATTTAGCTACGGATGCTTTGGAGCTTCTAGAGAAGAGTTGGAGTTCTACTTATCGTAGCATTTATTTCTGCTGCATTTCTATATTAAGTATATCAGCATTGTGAGGACAGACAGTTATAACTATCCAGGCTGATGATAATACTTAGGTGTTAGTAACTCTGATATTCCTATATTTAGAGTGACCCTTTGTACCATTTCTTTGATATTATATATTTTTGTACCATTGTGAGATTCTGATATTATGTTCTTCTTTTCTTGTTCTATTCATTTTCTTTTATTTTACCATAAAAATTCGTCTTTCCAGCTCTTAAATGTTCGGCACATGAATACCGTGGATGTATTAGTGTCAACATTTGGGGGTCAAGAAGTCGGGTTGTAACATTTGGTATCAAAGCTCAAGGTTGAGCGAACACTTTGGCTTTGGTTGAGTATGGCTCATTAGATATAGGGTAAACGAGACCATAAATGAGTCGAGTGTATTATACATACAAGAGCGTATTTGTATTTCCTGTAAACCTATACCACTTCCCATCTTTCCTTAGGAATATCACTTTCTTCGTAATCCTCTCTTAGTATCTTTTCCTTGAAGTAACTCTATCACTAGGTTTTCTAAATATCTTAGTATATATTGCTAAGAGTTCTTATTATTTTAGGATATGGTATCTGTACAGAGAGAAAGAGCTGGTTGGCAGCAAGGTTTAGGCACGCCACTGCTAGACGGGAGATGAAGGGACTTGTATCTGATGCTTTAGAGGAGGAGCTTGTATTTGAGGATCCAGAGGAGGAATTGGTAGTTAAAGATCCAGAGGAGGAACTTCTAATCCAAGAGGAGGAGGATCAAGAGAAAGAACTTGTATCTGAGAATGATGATGATGTTATTTGGGAAATGGAAGAACCATTAATGGGGGATGAGGAAGACATGGGGGAAGATCTCGATGATGAGATAGAGCCCGAAGGGATTGAACACATGAATGGTTGATTATCCGATGGTGAAGCAGGGCTTATGGGGATGGACCATCCAGGTTGGGAGTCAGATAATGACGGAGAGATCAAGGATTTGGAAGGACCGCCAGTAGAGGACTCTGAGGGAAAAGCCCTCTGTAAGAGTATTAGGGTATGGTTGCTAAGGGTGTTTTCTTTAGCTTTAGTATCGTATCTTGTAGATAGGTATTGTAG
Organism: Allium fistulosum; assembly: GCA_030737815.1. Taxonomy (NCBI): domain Eukaryota; kingdom Viridiplantae; phylum Streptophyta; class Magnoliopsida; order Asparagales; family Amaryllidaceae; genus Allium; species Allium fistulosum. The sequence goes on along the minus strand of CM060905.1, from coordinate 680,689,553 downwards.
TTAAGTATTGTATCTGTATTATGTAAACCCGTAGTATGAGTTATGAATGATAGCAATGGGTGTTTAGCTTGTAATATATGAATTGGCTTATGAAAGATAAGTTTTAAATTAAGTAAACATGTTTGTTAAACAAATTATTCGATGTTACTAGGCCGGCTAATAGACATCTTTAACTTAAGGATATCTGAGAAAAGTAGACTCTAGGACTGAGTTGGATACCCGAATCCTACTCTTCTTAGCTACTTACCAAACCAGATAGGCAAAGAGGTCCAAGTAATCAACTCAATTTTATGATCCACATTTATATTGGGACTGCATCTAAAGGAAAGGCAGAGAATGAGAGTGAAAATCATATCCAAGAAATGCATTCTTTTGTATCCTAAAAGAAGTTTTGTTTTGATTAGGTAGTAAGAACTATGGATACTATGGCTATTAATACCAAGGGAAGTATAGTGGAAGGAGTAGTGAAAAATCTACCAAGGTGAGACTTTGCTTCGATATGGCGTGAGTTTGAGATATTGGGCAAAAAGAGGTTGGTACCGAGACTATCATCGAGGCCCAAACTTGGATTAGTTTGTGCGATATAGTATGTAATAACATGACGGATCATATCCAGGAAGCATTCAAGCATATTATAAGTATGGCTTTTCGGTTCAAGGGTTTAGCTCCAGAGTCATCTGTATCTGCACCAACTGGAAGAAATAAGCGCAAGTTTCAGCCATCGGGTGAAACTTCAAGTTTCAAATGCTACAAGTGTGGGAAGGAGAGTCATTTTGCTAGAGAGTGTAAGGAAGGAAAAAGAGGGCAAGTGTCTAAGGAACCAATTGCTAAGGTTCCAAAAATTGAGCAATAGACGGTGAAGGCACAGTTTCTACCGAGGACTTGCTACAACTGTCACCAGCCAAGTCATTGGGTCAGGATTGTCCGATGCTTCAGATAGGACAACAACCTAGGGTTTTCCCACTTACTCTAGCGCCTTCCACTTTTGCAGCTGCGAAGGGAGCAGATTCTTGAGGGTATATTATATGTTTATAGTTTACCTATTCATGTTTGGGTTGATATTAGTGCTTCTTATAATTTAATATCCCATAACCTTGATTGTTTAGCCATGCTCGACATGTTAGGAACATTAAGTATTGTTTGTGATTGGTTTGTGCTCAACCAGTTTATGAGCAGCTTTAACATTCTACATTATGGGGTGTGTAAACAGTAATTGTGGGTACATTGAAATAAACACTTTATGAATTAAGTTTCACGGTTTGATTATAAGGCGTTCGGTTAAAATTTTGGGTTAAAAGTTAAAACTTAGTGAAAGATGTTTACTATAATCTAAAGATAAGATAGAATATTTTGAAGGTAAATATTTGTTAAAAGATTTATCCAAGAAAGTGTTTTATATAAAGTATGATTTATAAACGAAAATAATTTAAACAGAGAATTTGAGAAATTAAATCCCGGTGTCTTTGAAAATGTTTTTCAAGATTTTGGCGAGAATAACAATAGTATTAATTGAAAGTAAATATTTGAGAAGTTGGTTTAGGAGATTAAGGTCAAGATACTTAGTAGCAAAATATGAAGTATCTAATACCGATTTGAAATGATTTTGGTTAAGTACCAAGAGTATGGTTTGGATGTACTAAACCCACTTCGGTCGCTTGAAAATAATTTCGATGATGACTACAGCATCATCGGTGTTCATTTTCGGGTTTCTAAATGTGGAATGCTACAAAATTTTCTTGGCAAAACATATTTTGATTTAATCCTAAAGTAAGATTTGATATACAAAAGCTATATGTATATATTCTTTCAAAATGATTTGAAATGAAAACCGGTGTTTAGTTCTAAAGTTTTCTTGTTAAGTTATTTAATAAACACATGTAACCTAAGCATTAGGACGGTTTGGTTTGTACATCATGTATGATAAGTTGGTCGATAGCATTTGTTGGAATAAAATGGAATTTTTCGATGGTTTTGGATAGTCGGGAACTTCCGGATTGTTAAAGAAATTGTAGTTAAGTATGTGAAAATATAAAGTTGAGTTTATATAACACTTGAATTGAGAAGATAGTAAGTTAAAACCAGGTTTAAAATTTGTTAATCATACTTGTTACAAAATTGATGTTTGTACGTACTCTAATGATGAAATGGAGTATTATACAGATACGAACTTAACTTATAAAGTGATTATACACTTGAAGTTATGTTTTTATGAAATGATTCATAAATAAATTTTAGTATTAGAGAAATATACTATTTGGACAAACGAAAGAGATAAAAGATATTGGTGTAGTTAAGGAACTAGTAGGATAAGTACATAAGTTGTACGTAGATCGTTTTATTCGCATGACTGTTCTTGATCCAGTATTCGAATACATGATTTCGAGGCGGTCTACATGGGTCTGGATAAGAATTTTTCACTCGATTCTTAACGGCGAACACTTGACATAGATTTTTGACGAGATCCCAAAGTTTTCTATTATAGTAAATACCTATGTAAAGAGAACAGAGATTTCTAATCAAGGAACCTGATCGAAGTTCTCATTAAAGAGGTCAAGTGATCTATACTAGTTGGGAAGAGAAATCTATGTGATCGACTAAGTGATCAGATCAGATATTATGTACGGATGGTACATGTGCATCGTACGGGCTTAGTACATTTTTATGATATATTATGTTGTCTTATGAAGAGTTTGAGAATTGACTTTTTGATTTGTTATGAGGAACCATGAATAATCGTCTAAGCAAGAACCTAAGGCTGTTCAGCATAAGGTATGCTTAGTAAGTTATATATCGTCCTTGGGTGATGGGAGAGTTGTGAGCCGGAGCAAACCATATGCATTGATTGCTAGTAATTGTGAACGTTATTTGAGTGCTTGTGTGCTTATTCTTTTGTTAAAGTTAGAAGTGCCATAGAGCAAGGATGCTCGGGGTGATATAAGGAAGAAGGAAGGCAGTTTGAAGGAGATCCATACAGTGTTGCTTATAGGCTAGGGTTTCCTTCTTATCTTAGTATCATATATCTTTTGTAGTGTATTCACCGCTTGAGGTGGAGGTGCTTAGTGTGCATTTTGATTTGCAGTTTAGTTTGTATACAGTTCCAACAGTGCTATATATATATATATTGTTCTTCTATCTTCTTTGATTATCGTGATTGTTTGAATTTCGAGGACGAAATGTTCTAAATTTGGGAGAATGTAGCGACCTAGAAATTCGAACACTTCGTCTTCGAATGTCGATACATTTTGAGATATGTTTAAGTGTTATAAATATGATTTTATAACCTTGTTTAAAATTGTTTAATTAATAAATAATGATAAGAATCTTGTTTTTGAAAAGTGTTTACAAAAATATATTCTTCGAAGAAAAATCGATAATGTGACCGAAAATCGGTTTATCGATAAATAGTTTTTCGATCGATATAAGTTGTTCGAACTTTCGCGCACTTAACTAATGATCAAACAAACGTATTAGAAACTAATTAACACACTCTCTTCTTCATAAAACATGGAATGATCTAGAAGCTTCCTTAAGGATAAGGGATATTATTATGAGAGGGGTAATATGGTAAAATGAATAAAGGAGAAGTGACATAAAGTTGTCATGATAAGAAGCAATTAATGTATTAGGGTTTTGAGGTGTTTTTGGTATTTTTCCATCATCATTCCTAAGCCTATATAAGGAGGGGTACACCCTTAGGAAATATATCACAAATATTCCTAAGTTTTGAGCAAAAATTTCAATAGCATCTTCTTCTTCTTAATTTCCTAAAACAAATAATTTGCAAACCATATCCAAATCACCTCGAACTTTGAGGAAAACCTTGCCACCACATAACAGCACCTTCTACTTAGTTAGATTGTGAAAAAGCAAAGCCACACTCCATCCATCGCATTAGGCCGTGATCATATAGGAGAAATAGGGGGCTAGGAGCAAGGCAAAAGCAAGAAACCGAGGAAGGAAAGGTGGTTGCTAGGTTGAGTTGAACTTTGGTTAGCTTGGGTCTTGGTTATTGTAGGATTACAGGTGAGTTAACACCTCACTTTGGATAAAAATATAACACACATACGTTGTGTTTGATTGTGTTAATGTTGTTTGAATTGTTGTTAACTTATGTTAAAAACAATGGTTGTAACTTCTTACTTTAAAAGTAAATGACATATGTGATCCATGTACATGGACTTGAACAAAATTGGAATGGACTTAAATGACATATGACTAGGCCTTGAATAAAGCACATAGGTTGTTAAACATAAGTTGGAATATGACTTGGATTTAGAAGTGCACTCATAGTGATAGTCGCTATAGAAGCAGTTCGGAATTGTCTTGTTTTTGACAATCGCTATGGAACTATAAAACTTTATAGAGAGCTCCATAGTGATTTCTTACCACATTTATATTGTTTTATATGTATGTTTGTTTCTATTAAAATCTTGAATAGTAAAAGGTTAAGTAACATCTCAAAAACGGCCAAAACATCACTAGTGCAAAACTGCCATGTTTCACCTTGATTTTTGAACTTCAAATGTTTCAAAAAGGACTTTAAGTTTGAGTGATTTGTTTTATTCTTTTTAAAAGTATTGCCTAACTCATGTTAGAGTATTTTAAAGTAGTCTGAGATTTATATGAATTTTTAAGAATTAGTTGTGAATTTTCAAAGGAGAGATATTTTGTTAAAAACATGTCGTTTTCAAGTTTCTAATGATTTTTCAAACTTGTTATTTTCTAGTGATATTTTAAAGGAGAGTTTTAAAATACTATAAGTATTATGAAGTATAAATATCTTATATAAATATCGTTGAAAATACCTTATATAAATATCTTGGAAAATATCTTATATAAATATCTTGTGTTAGATTATAAACAAAAGGTTAGAATGGGGTTAGTAATTGTTTGATGGCCAAATAGACAATTGTTTAATTACTTATAAGAAAAGTAATTAACTATGCTTAACACTAATAAGTCGACGAAGTAAGCTTATCTATTTGTTGAGAGTTAAGATTGATGTCGAGTAGGGATGGAGCAATGGAGCTCTAACCTACCGGGTTTCCCTCTTAACCCAGGAATAGGTAAGTGGAAAATGTCGGAAACTTGTTAATCGTGTTGATTTCTTATTGTTTATGGAAATCGTTATACTATACTTAACACTAAAAGTCGACGAGGTAGACTTATCTATTTGTGGGATTCAAGAATGAAGTGTTTAGGCAAAGCTTGGAGCAAACAATGCCCAAACTTATCTAGCTTCACTCTTCGGCGAGGAATAGTTAAGTTGAAATGTCGGAAACGAGTTAAGCATATGAATCGTGATTTCTACAAGCAATTGTTTGACTAGATAATCGATTAGTCGATTATCGAACTTAATCTAATATTGACTTAGGAAGTTATCGAAAGCTTCGCGATTTTATACCAATAAGTACCCCCGAAATGAGTATTGGTACGAAACGTCTATAGCTTTCGCTTACTTCTGAAAGAAGCGTAATTGAGTTTACCGAAAATTCATCGATTGGTTTTGAAGAGTCTGAGATCAGTAAATGTCTACTAACAAAATACCATTTTAAAACTAGTATACGAGCTCTATGTTTTGAAAGCAATTAAAGAAAGGGAATATATGTGGAGATTCGAGATCTGTTTAAGATGCTCGAACACATGTAAATATTCATGATTTATTCAGGATATGGGAATCCATGTGTGATTCGGAGATCTGTTGAGATATGAGAATTCATGTGTTGTTTCGACATCTATTAGAGATATGAGGATCCAATCTGGGGGTTCATGTTCTATTCAAGTGATGAAGACTCATGTGAAGATGCTGAACGTAGCCTCGGCATCGAAACTGACTAAAAACAGAGTAGAACTCACAATTTGGGGTTAGCGACCCATGTCAGGGTATTATCAACTCCATATCTGGAGATACTTATCGATATGTTGTGCATGGAAGTTGATGATACTTGGTTCACATTCTTCATGTTTATGTTCGGACGTTAGGCCGTTTGTGTTTACCTAAATAGTATATTTTATCTAGAGATATACGACGCTCGGAAGGTACTTTTTGACCCTTGTGCAGGAGATTGGATTCGGCTTCCCCAAAAAGATCTTTACGGAAAATCCATTATGTGAACGTACCTTATTGGGTTTTGATTGTACTCAGAATATGTTGTTGAATGTAACCGTTCCAGCTATATAATAATATATATATATATGCTACACCCTAGACATTATTTATCATATCACTATATAAACGTAATGAATAGTTGGTTTCTTTGAGGGAAAAACCATTACGGGTATCCGTACGGTCCCAAATAATTACTGTTTTGGTTACATATGTTCTTGTGGTTCTCACGCTGGTTTACTAGACTTATCCGGGTGTTATTTTCTTAATGCTCGGATCAGCTCCGTGTATGTTTCCAAATTTAGCTATAGACGCTTTGGAGCTTCTGGAGAAGAGTTGGAGTTCTACCTATCGTAGCATTTATTTCTACTACATTTCTGTACTAAATATATCAGCATTGTGAGGACAGACAGTTATAACCGTTTAGGCTGATGATAATACTTAGGTGTTAATAACTCTGATATTTTTGTATTTAGAGTGACCCTTTGTAATGCTCCTTTGATATTATATATTTTCGTTCCGTTGTGAGATTCTGATATTGTGTTCTTCTTTTCTTGTTCAATCCGTTTTCTTTTATTTTACCCTAATAATTCGTCTGTTGGCACTTAAGTGTTCGACACATGAATACCATGGATGTACTAGTACCGACATTTTAGGAGTCGAAAAGTCGAGTCGTTACATTTTTATAGTGGTTCGAACTCCCGTTTTACGTCCAATCGTAGACTCTTTCTTAAATTAACTGGCGACACCCTCACTTAACCCAGAGGAATAGATATTACAACCGCCTGAGCTACCGAACAGAATTTCGTGCCTGAAGATCTCCAATAGAACATCGTCTACAAATAAGTAGAATTGTTTATGACTGCGTATGCTCTTGTATAGCACAAATTAGCCAATAAGTACAACCTTCCTATAATCTTCTTATGAGTGGTATATTGAGTGCATGCGAAGAAATAGAAAAGTTTTGATCATAAGAATTGTATCCTTGAATGAGCATGTGATTAAAAAGCAATATAAGATTGTATGAAGCTTAAGAACTCAAATCAAGGTAGAGATAGAAAGAAATAGAAAGAATTGTTAATTGAATTTAAAAAACTGACTGTTTTATATAGATAACCAGTAAATGCAACTGTTAATGAAGAGAAAGAGTTGCAACCATTGTTGAAGAGAGGTATCTCTTCATGGAGAAGAACGTCTTTTCAGAATTTTGAATTTAAAAATAGCCCTTACGGCGTCCAGTCGACTATATGAAGTCAACCAACCGACTGAATTTGATCAGAAACTGTCGTTTAAAAACAGAGAAGAAATAGTGCAAAAATAGGTAGTTTTAGTCGACTGAAATTTTCAATTCAGTCGGCTAAACTCGTGTTTAGTTGGCTGAATTGTATTTTTAGTTGACTTAAACTGTCAGTGTATAAATAAATGTATGTGCATGAATTCAGTCGATTGCGGAGGTCTATTCAGTCGACTGCTTGAAGTGATTTTTGTTTTCAAACTTTGAAATTGACTTGTGATCAAATACATTTGTGTGTGTATGTGTGTATACCACTTTGAAGAGATTTTAACGTATGCATACCCTAGACATGACACTATGACTAACAGTATTTTGTTCGTCACCTTCGTCTTGTCTCTATCGTGTATATTTCTTCTTGTATCTCCATACACACACACACACACACTTTTATCCTCTTTTGTACTGTGTATCTCCATGTTGAACTTATTTGTTTGTCTCTTTTTGATACTTATGTACCTGCAAGTTAGCTTAGAGATTTTTTAATATAATTGTATAGTTATTGTCATTAAAATCCAACAAAAGAGGTTCTAACATTATTGATGTCACTAAAAACCTACATGCATAAATAATTTTTTATAGCTTCAGTTAGCAATGTTTAAAATTCACCGAGTAATGTTTCAAATATCGCATTGGTCATATTTATGCATGTGGATTTTGTAGAAACGTTTTTTTTTCTAGTTTTTTTACCAAATACTAAGATGGTGTTTGGTTAGAAAACAAGTTTGTGCTTTGCATTTTTAATATTTGTTTGTATGTGAGGGTGAAAGAGTTGGAACATCCTAGTCGATCCAACAATCGAAAGAATAGACAAAAAAAGATATAATACGATATTTTACAAAAGACGAAAATCATGAAAAAGTCATTTTCAATTTTATATATTAAAATTCATTTTTCAAATTGACTGTTTTCCATCCGTTTTCGCTCTTTCATGTATTTTGAAGTATATGTTTGAAAACACAAAATACAAACTCAATTTTAAAGTCAACCACCACCAAAATTTCTTACATTAATACACTAATTTTAACAAGACTTCATACGTGCACGGTTCGACTTACGGGTCGGTTCTCAAAACTATAACTCCAACTGTAGAGCAAGCATCATTACAATTGCCCTCTGGCCACTTATGGGAAAAACTGTGATACAAAAAGATGTTTCAAAGTTTTGATACAGTAATTGTTCTCCAACTTATGCTACCAAAGTTCTTAATCATGCACGGCTTGATCAACAACTATTTTAGTGACATCACCAAAAACAAGATATTGTTGTAGACAACTATTCATTACTACTTAACAATACAACAAATGTTGTTGAACATTTGAACAGAATGTGACCAGACACTTGTGAGACAAATATTTCTGAATGCTTCCTTAAAGAGCACTTTTATACAGCTCCCGGCCGATGATTAACCTTCTAATCTCACTTGTCCCAGCACCAATTTCATAAAGTTTTGCATCCCTCAGAAGTCGACCGGTTGGATACTCGTTTACATAGCCATTACCTCCTAGACATTGTATAGCCTGCCATGACAGAACAAAATTTCACTATCTAGTAAAATGATACTAGCTTAAACTGGCAGTTTAGCATATCTGATTCATGAAGCATCAAAAATCAAGATACAAGGTAACAGATAAGAAACATAGTTAAATATGAGTAAATAAAGCTTTAAGTTGACTGTACAAAATTGACAACAAAGACCGAATTTTGATAGTCACAAAGAGGAACCAAGTTTAGGAACCGAATTTGCATATCATGTATATTCACATCGATGATGTATCTCCTTTTGCAGTAGAGGTCATCCAGGAAGAAAAAACTTTTGAACCATATTATCATAATTCATATGAGACGTTAGAATGATATAATTCAATACAAGACATGAGGTCCCGATTCATGAATTATAAATGATAAGAGCATTAGAGTATCTCCAATCCATTTCTGATGTATTGTCGTCTAAAATCTACGTGGCAAAGGTAGTACACATTGTTAAGAGGATGTGAAAGCACTTAACATTCATGAGTTATGTTTTTTATCCAATGCAAAAGTGTAAATGCAAAAAAAAATGCTTAGGTGTAGTTTTCTCATAATTAGAAAAAATAATATTTTAGTTAAAACCCTCTAGTGGAGGGAGAAAAGGTGATGTGTCATGTGAAGTTGAATGTCTAAAACTAGACATTGGAAAAGATAATATCAAGTAGTTTTTCAATTACATCTACAAAAAACATTAGCATGAGAGACAGCATTTTAATAGAAAATGCTAAGTAATGATGTGGCATCCAAACTACAGTGAATTCATGTTGGGGTTGAAGATGCTCTTATCATCAAGCCCAAGTTAATGCTAGTGACCCAGTGGGTGAATGCTGAAAAATTCTCAAGAATACTGTAATCCTGTAATGCTACATGCTATTTTTCATAGTTGTGCAATCGCTGTTATACCTGCAGAGCAACCTGGGTGGCCTTTTCTGCAGCAAAAAGTATGACTCCAGCACAGTCCTGTAATATGCGTATAAATAATAAAATGTGGTTAACTAACAAACATGCAATAATAAAATGTGGTTAACTGACAAACAAACAATTTATGCAAGGGCTTTTTTGATATTACAAAAATACTTTATCAAATCGAAGCATTTGCATTATATAATAGATAGATATTAGTTTTTACGGGGTATGGATTCATTATCAAATTAGAACGAATGAATATTGGATCCAAAACAAGAATAAAATTGAGTTAAAATGGGATTCAACTTTTTCTTTTGGATTTAATAAGAAGAATTATTTTTTCAGAAATGATTATGTAAGGACATTTCTGGTATTACAAAAAAGGCTTCGCAAAGTGAAGTGGTTGCATAATATAGTAGATAATAGATACAAACCTTTTAAATACATTTTAGTAAACTCCTTCATTTTACTTTTTTCCTAGTTGACTGAATCAAGCTGATTCTCTTGCTAGTTGGTTTTTATTACACCCAAATTTCCAAGGATAAATATAGTGTAGAGTCATTGAGTGTTGGTCCAAAGAGGGTCCAAAGAGCCATCGAGGGTTGATGAATATAAACTATCGAAGGTTGACAAACAAAGCTATCAAAGGATAACAAATATAAACCATCAAAGGTTGAGATGTTAGAGAGCCATCGCATGTTGACTCCAGGAACTATCTAAGGATGAGGTGTTTGAGCTATCGCATGATGATTTCATGAACAATTGAAGGATGGTATTTTCTAAGGCTATCGCACGATGAGGAATTAAGCTATCGTGTATTGAAAAGTGAAGCTATCGTCAATATAGAAAATCTATCAAACATAAACACTGCTAAATTAAGGGAGAGGCTAAGGACAATAAGGAATATTTATTGGAGTACAATGGTGTTTCCACCTCAGGCAAATCAATTCAAAGATATACAAAAAGGAAGATGGAGACAACGTTCAACATCAAGGGATAACAAGTCATGTGAAGAGGTATTATAGTACTGAGAAGGAAATTCTATGTAATAAAACTTCATAGCACTCCTACACAACAATGCCACCTTTGTTGATATCATGGCTAAGATAGTGATCCACATGAGCTACTATAGTCATGAGATGATAACAAATGACATCACCAAGACCGTCCATCTTGCCAAGTTACCAATCTATGTCAACTTCGGTCAACCAATCCTAGCAAATCATGACACTTTCTAACCACTATAAATAGAGATCCGCCATCAAATGAAAAGGGGCTCCTCAATTATGTCTCTTTCTTAGCACAAATTATCATTTGACGCTTGACTTTTCTAAGCTCCCTTGAGAACTTGAGACATCCTTTAATGGCCGACGAAGAAGAAGATAACTTGGACTTTGAACATACGAACCTTTAGAAATAGGAATTTGTATATTGATTTTATCCTTGATCTTTGGACTAGAACAAAAGAGACGACTTATTTTTTCATATTAACCATTGGTCAATGAATATTGCATATGTACTCAAATTTCATATCATTTGCATATGTGAGAAGAATAGCTTAAATTTCAAACACTTTGGGCATTTTGGATTTATATTATTTTGATTATAAGCATATTTGAATTTATTTTAAAATTTTGATATTGAACCAAAAATTGGTTTAACAGTTTTCAAGCGCTATCGCTGAATTTATTTTTTTATTACCGCTTAAATGCTTCTCGTTTAACATCACTGTTTTTATGAAAAAAAAAACAATCGTCAAAAAATAAATTTGCACTTCAGCACGCTTTACATAACATAGGTGGAGACGAGATCCATTTTACACAAAAGTTAAGACACTAATACCAAATCAAGATCAGTTGAAGGGGGAAAACATATGTTTACTTGATCATATAACAGATATTGTGATCATAGAGTGTGGTGCCTTATTAAGGTATCAAAGATTGGGCTTGTTAGATGCTAAGTGACAAAAAGATCAAGTTTGTGATTGGGCTTGTTAGAATTGTGATTGGGCTTGTTAAAATTGTGATTGGGCCTGTTAGATGTTTAGTGACAAAAAGGTCAAGTGCGGGGAACTATAGTTGGTGAGCTGCCACAATAACATGCTATTTACAGTCACTTTACGAACACATTTGACAACGGTAGTTACAGATATGTCTTGCTGGATGGGTTCAGGTAGCCTGATCAACATAGTCCTTAAAATCTATAGAAGACTGATATAACTTACATAACACCCTTGAAATAATAATTTCATCACCAAGTCAAAAGCTAGACAATATAAACTGAGTTCAGAAGGGGGTAACAGTTGCAGTACCAGTTTGATTATGGTTGAAAACTTGTTTTTCGTTTGATAGGCCTCAATTGTTTTTTCTAAAAAGTTTCTTCTAATTTCAGTGAAAACAGTGGAAAATGATAAAATATATCAAAATTTTATTCTAGCCCTTTGTCAATTGTAACACATTTTAGAAAAATGTGCAACTTTAATAATGAGCAACGATCATTCAAAACAGAAGTCGTACGTCTTAGGCTCTTAGCTTCACCGGTGCGATGGCGTAAATTAAGTTTAACAGTAGCAAAATATATTTCTTGTGCGTATTAACATATATAATAACTAAAAATTGAGGCCAAATAGAACAATAAAATTAGATGTAAAATGAATGCTTTCGGTTTCAGTTGTTGAATCCTATTACATGATCGAAACAAGGGAAGATTTGTAAAACAACCTTTTAAGTTTCAAAATACACAGTCGCCCCTCCTAGAAATATGTTATAGAAAAACCTCTATTTTTAAGTTTTATGATATCTACAGAAAGCTCTGCAAATATTTGTAGAAAACCCTAATATGCAAATATTTAAAGTTTCCACGCTGTAAATAATTACAAAGAACTCTGCAAATATTTGGATTTTTTCAAAAAAACTTAAAAAAATGTTTTGACCATAGAAACATGCGATTGATATTCAGATTTAATTTTCGACAAAAAACGAATATTTTTTACCGAAATTAAAAGTAGGTGCGTAATTTAAAACAAGTGTTTGGAAAGAGTTTTCCAAGTATTAAATATGTAAATAAGGTGCCAAATTGCCTTAAAAAAACTGACATAGCCGAGAGTCCCTAGACCTTTAGGGTCCGTTTGGTTCATTTTGAGTTTTATGTTTTCCGGTCTTAATATTCATTACAAAATTGAGAAGAGCGGATGCAAAGAATTAAAATTCGAAGTCATCATGACGATGGACGGTGGAGGACGTTTTTCATAAATATATAAGCCGTACGCAATTTTGTTTGGACAGAAAAAAAAAGCCTAAGCTGAAAATGAAAAACCAAACAGAGCCTTAGGGTCCGTTTGGTTCTTTATAATTTGTGCTTTGAGTTTTTGATATTAATTACAAGATATGAGAAGAGTGAAGAGAGGACGGAGAGGATGAAATGAAGATGGAGAGAACGACGAATGAGATAGAGGAACGATGGAATAATGGATTGTTTCTCGTTCTTTCGTTATTTTCCAATATATGAGAAATAAAAATAAAAGGTTATTTTTTATTTTGTATGTTAACTTCGTTTTCTAAATTGATCGCCTTTAACAATATACATGCGTCATATGCTTTTTTATATGGATAAAAACACAAAACTAAAAACGGTAAACCAATCGCGGCTTTAGTTTTCTAATCTAATTAAATGTTAAGATCTAATGTGATTTAAGTAGATGTAAATTTAAAACATGGGATGTTGGTTTTTATTCCTAACTAGATTCAGTTAAAATCTGACATCTAATTAGACGTCCAAAAAATAGTAGTAGGCTAATGCGTTCTTTGATGTTGTCTCTAATGCTTACTTGAGAACCAAACAAACATATAAATTTAAGAGGGAATTAGGCGCAAGGACAAACTTTAAAAAAAATTAGGCTCAAGTACACCAAGTTTCATTTTTGGGCTGAAGGACAAACTTTGAAAGAAAATTAGACTGAAGGACGATGCTAATTATAACTAGCATTATATTCAGTTTTTACACTGTACAAAATGCTAGTTATAACTAGCATTATATTCAGTTTTACACCGTACAAAATGCTAGCTATATTTAGCATTGTTCTTCAGCCTAATTTTTTTCCAAAGTTTGTCATTCAATCTAAAAATGAAACTTATTGTCCTTCAGCCTAAATTTTTTACAAAGTTTGTCCTTGTGCCTAAATTTCACTAAATTTAAACTACATTTCAAAGTGTAAATGCATTTCAATCTTTCGAAAGGACATCAATAATTTTATTTTTAGTTTTTTAAAAGGGAAGATTTTCAATACTTCTTAAATTGATTCTAAGAACATTCCCCTTTGAAATAAAACAAATAAAACCCTACATATAACTTTGAAATACTCAATTGGATCCAAAAGCAATAGCTCAAAATGACGTAGTCGAGTTAGACTTATTGATTGGTCTAACTGCCATCTCTACTCACAATAGAAAAGTGTGGTCATTTTATTTTTGTGCTCATTAGAAAATTCTGCCTGTACACTTATTGATAGGTGAGATTCGCTGTTCATGAACCCATGGTGAATTGCCAACAAAGGCTACTTGAGCGTTCAAGAATAATTATACACTGAAGAGAATTCAATTTTAATTTACTGTATATAAGATGTCAATGGTGCAGGTTATATAAGGGTATAAATTAATATAATTTGTGGATAATGAAGACAAACATACTATTAGTATTCGGTGAAAAAACAGACCGTATGTCTAAGTCACCATTTAATGTCTTTGATGTATAAAATAACACCTAACATCTCATCAGGATACACATGTAATTAGTCTAAAAAAAGCATCCCATATGTAAATGTGAATTAGCAATACATGAAGTGGTTCCAACAACAATGTGTTATAATGATCAGTAAAAACTTAAACCTTTACTACATAAATTGGAAGCTCGTGTGATGGAATTAGCAACAATGGTAATGAAAAGCAAGAATACCTTGCTATCAACATTTCCATTATCACAGTCTCTAGCAACGGAGTAGACAAATGCTCTGAAAAAAGAATGAAATGTAACAAGTTAAATGGTTGCTGATATTTAAAGAGCAGAATAAGCACATAAATTGACCATACCTTGATGATTGTAAGGAAGTATACATGTCAGCCAATTTTCCCTGTGGTTTTGTTCTGATTGATTAGCTTGCATACCACAAAAAAAAGGCACAATTATGGAAAATTTGGTTAAAGAAACAAGTAAAATATTAGGTCCTCGTTTTCAAAAGACTATTACACAAAGCTCCTGTTCCGTTGCACATACACACTAGGGCCTTATTTCTAGGCCTGTCAATGGTCGGATACGGATTCGGATAGTGTTAAATCCATATCCGTATCCAAAATCATTTTCGGATATCCGTATCTTCGACCAATTCACAACTAATAAATCTAAACAAAAAAAAATTCACTCGTTCTAAATCCATTTCAGTACTAAAAATATAAAGATAATAATATGCTAAGGAAAATAACTTTAATCAGCAAATACTGATTTTTATACACATTAAAAAAAATTTACCTACATCAAATCAAATGGTGAATGACAATTATTTTATCTACTAAAATACACAAAATAATAACTACAATCTTGTAAAAACTAAACAGATAATTATCGGATACGGATATAGCCATATGCGCATCCGTATCCGTTTTTCGAATATCGGATAATTTTTCATATTTCGGGTACGGATATGGATAGGTTTCGGATCATTGACTGCCTTACTTATTTCCCTACAATAATAAAATACAAACCAAATATAGTATTACACTTAATTCCTTATTTCCCAAAATAGAAATTAAAAGTAAAATTTCTCCAAAACTTAATGGTGGGTAAAATTAATAAATTAACATGATCAAACAGTTGTATTCAAAGCACGAACAAATTTAAACTTTTAAAAAATGCAATAGTTCGAAAGCGCAAACTCATTTGCACTTTTACAAAAATGTAAGACTAATTTTCTTAATAAATGATTACGCAAACTCGATGATGAAATAACTTTAATTTGATTTCTGTAATAATAACAAAACAAATGTATAAAAGCACAATCATTTTGCGTTCAAAGAACTAATGCAAGTTTGACCGCTATTTACAGAAAAATCCTTAAATTTGAACAAAAGAAAAACTAAACAGATTGCATCAAAGTCCACCCCGTACCCCCCCCCCCCCCCCCACACACACCAATACACGCGCGCGCGCGCAGGCATGCACGAAAAACCTGTTATTTTCAAAAAAATGCAAGTAGAACGAATTTTCCACCAATACACTAGTTGATTTCATTTATAAAAGTAGTATATACATGTGAAAACCACAAATGAGCTTCAGCTTAGTCCAAAACAAAAAATGACGATGGCGGTGATGCAAATACTAGATTTTTATGGATAAAATTTATATTAAAAAACAAAGGGAGAGAGAATGAATATAACGAAATAATATTAAAAATTGAAACATAGATTTGTGATACATATACAATTATTTTGTCCTTATGTTAACGGTGCATCAAGAATGGGGACTAATCTCATATTCTCTTGTTTTATTACATACTTGCATAAGCTGAAATTCACCAATTGGTGTGCCGAATTGCTCGCGTTGCTTAACATAAGGAAGAACCACATCAAGGCATGCTTGCATAAGCCCTACTGGACCAGAAGCCAGTACAAGCCTCTCCAAATCTAATCCCGACATCATCACATAAACTCCTGAGGTTAATGAAAGCACTCATGATAACTCAGTAATGAAATATCATCACTAATCTTTAAAATCAGTTCAACTAGGCACAAAGACGCCTGAAACATGTCTCCAGTGTTTAACAACATTGTGCAGTTGATGTGATTGATGTCCGAGGCGTTAATTTAACTATATTAACAAAGTGTTGTCACAGTTCATCAAATCCAGATGAGCAGCTATTAACAGTATCTCCGAAGTATAATGGACATTATGAAAAGTTTATAGGATGCACAATGCGCCTAGTTAGAAGTTTTTTGTTTGTTATTATTAATAATAGTAATAGTTGTTGCTGCTGCTGTGGCTGTGGCTGTGGCTGTGGCTGTGGCTGTGGCTGTATGATAGTGATAATGATTGAAGCATGATTCATCTTAGTCTCGGTTAAGCATCTTCTATTAGTATAATGATCCAATACTTTAAGATTTTTCACAATTGAATGATCAACAAAAAATTATATCACTATGCACCTGCATTGAAACTATTAACTCAGATATGGTGTGCGTAAATTACTAAATTCACATCATTTAATATTTGAAATTCTAATAAACTTCGATATAAATATGTTAAATTGACAATAACAAAATGAATATAATTATTTGTAAAATTTCAATCAACATTTAATTATATAATTTTGGATCACGTATATAAATCTTATTTGAAGTTGTAGACTTGTCTAAAAATTGTTAAATAAGTTTTCCTCTAATAGAAAAATATTATTTATTATACACATACAAAAGGTACAAAATGGAAAAGACATTACATTAAATAGTCGGTAATAATCAATGGAGTGCAAATAGATCGATTGAAGGTTGAAGTTTAGTTGAAAATTGTAATGAATAATACAAATTAGTTAGAGTAATACATGTTAGCATTTCGGTTCTCCAAACTGATTCGATAGGATTCAATTCAACCGTCCATCGGTTCTGTACACTTTTGGGTTTTGGTTCTTCAAACCGACACGGTTGGATCTTGTCCAAGCGCTCATCGGCCCGTGGCTACCAAATGAGTTGGTCAACACCTTTTAATAAAAAGAACCTCTTAATGTTACTTTTCAACCAACTGGTTACCGATGTGGGACTATCTTTAATCATCAACCACTTTCACTTCATGCATGCCGCATGCAAGATAACTCCCAATAATAGAAACTACAAAAGATATTTTTGGTACTTTAAAAACACTGTTAGGGTTGTCTCGCATGATCGAAAACTGAAGACGGTTTGCATATGGAATAGTCCAACATTGCTAAATAACTTGAAGATATTTTGTATAAATATGAGTTGGTAAACACGTAATATTGAAAATTCATTTTGTTACATTACCATTTGCCAACTCATATGCATACGCCATATGTAAAAAATGGGGGAGTTTAGTCCGACAGTCGAAACTCAACATTGTAACAGAGACCAAACGTTACAATTTGGGTCATACGGACAAGAAAACATAGCTCTCAAAATAATTGAAGGGGATGAGAGTGAAGAGGAAGATTGTTAGAGTTCTCTCGCATGATTGGAAGTTGGAAGACGTTTCAGAAATAGAATAATCCAACATCGTTAAATAACTTGGAGATGTGGTGTATAAATATGAGTTGGTAGTCACATCATATTGCAAATTACTTTTGTTACACTAGTTTTTGTAAACTCATATGCACATGTCACATGTGATGTAGGAGATGGATGAGTTTGGTCAAACCATTGAAATTTAACAAATACACCATTGAATCTTACAAAATTTGTTTCATTTATAAACGATAGTTATGGAGATGAAGAAATGGAGATGAAGAATTGTGCATAGAGGGCTAACATTCGGAGAATTTTATACTTCAAACTGCTTGTAAACAAAGATTTATAGGATTTTGGTGAGTGAAAATCTAAACCGAAATGATAAATTCAAACATGAGAAAATACTATAGAAACAAAAACTAAAACCGCGTGTTTGGAGATCATTTGGACACATGATACAATATTCCAGGATATAATGTACAGTACACATATTCCAGGATAAAATGTAAGTATACAGAAAGACAAATTAATAAGAATACGACTATCAGTTTTCCTTATATACCAATTACATCATAATAATGAAAACATGATGGAAAAAAATTAGGACTTTAACATACACAAATCTTATGCAGGGCTCGCCTACTAACAAGAAAAAAAATGTAATGAAAATTTTAAATAGACAATGATGGTTTCACCTTGTTAATTAAACTAACGTCGGTATCACTTTATTAACTGGATAAAGTTGGTTCCACCGTATATGCACAACACGGGGGAACTATAGTGAAAACAATATCTCCTTGTTGATTATGAATAAAAACTACGAAAAAAGTGCGAGTGTGCGCATAGGTTGTAAAAATCGCTAAGCATACACTATGCGGTGGGCATGAACTAGGGATTAATCGTTTAACCAAGGATTAATCGAAGATAGAGTGCTGAATTTTTATGATTCAAATGTGCCGATTTGTATGTCACGTTGAAGAGGAGTTCAAGAAAAACTAGAGGTAATTTGAAGCTATGGATTGAAAGTTTTTGAAGTTTGAAGTTCAAAAGAAAATAGGTCAATGACAAACATTTGTTATTTGGAAACTTGAGAGTTTAACGGTAAACCGATCTCATCCCTAGTTGTTGACTGCTCAAATCCCTGTGGGTGTTAAATTGATTCATTAGACCAACCAGTCGACTGCGGACTCCCCAACGGTCGACTGGTCATGTCTCCAATTTATATTTGTGGGTTTGCATTGTATATTTTCTGGTTGAACTCTGTATCAACGGTGATGAATCTCTTGACTTCATCTAACAGTTCCGGCTAGCTAGATATTATATTAAACACTTTAATCAACCCTATTTCTTCTCTAATGTGAGATTTTTGAAAAATTGATTAGAATTGAAAACCCTAGCCTTATTTTTCTCTAAAACTTGGAGGCTTTCAATATTGTTGAGTGTTCGTTGTAATTCCTAACTTTTTATAGAGATTGGAGAGATTCTCCACCCTGTTGTAATCTTTAATATTTGATCTAGTGATTATAACCTCTTGTAATTATTGAAATGAATAAAAAAAGTTGGTCTCTATGGACGTAAGTCGATCTGATCAAGACACGTTAAATCTCTCGTGTCTCTTTCAATTTTTGTTAGTTTGGGTTTGTGTTGATAATTGTATATATTGTATTAGTTGTAATTGGTGGATAATCAGCAGGTTAGATTTTTGGTTCTTTGCGATATTGATAAACAAATTCACAAGTGTTCACTCCAAACATCGTCTTGTCATGAAGAAACATATGTATGGTGCAGGCATGGGGATGGATTCTACAAGTTAGTGTTCAAATAATCCAACGAGGTCATCTAAAAAACATTAAAGCATATGAATTGCATAAATATGATCATCTGTGACCTACATGTCATAATTATTGTGTGTTCTAAAAATCCCACGATTCTAAATGTCTATGGTGATCAATACATTACCTTTGATCATTGGCATGTAAGACTCAAAAGCCATTAAATCTTTAGAGTAGAACTTGGAATCGCATGATCCACTTAAACAATTCAATATGTACGATATTTTCAAGATTTAAATGTAATAGTGTTGGGAAAATTTGTGTTTTTCATAAGGTTTAATGCAATATGGGAAAATATATTCTAAGCTTATATGAGACAATGATTCGTAGATTCCTTTCCATATGTAACAGCGTTGCATGACCCACTCACACAATCAAATGAAAGAGAATTTTTTCTCAAAGTTGAAATAGTTTTTGATAATCAAAATATAATAATTAAAGGGAATATATATACTATAAAGAAAACTTTGACCAAAATGAAAATTGTGATGAAAAAACACAATATATTTTGATGTAAATGTATTAACCCCTTGACACGCACACAATATATATACATATACACACACACATACATATATACATATACATACACATATATATATATATATGATAAACATCCTACTTTCAGATTATTTAGCTTTTTCAGCAAGTTTTCTCTTCCTTATAAAGATGAATTTTGTTTCCATAACACAACCGAACCGTCAAAATCTAAGTATATCGTGTAGTTTTACTTGGTATTAAAATTAAACCACTAAACCAAAGGTCTTAAGAAAATTCAAATAATTTTATGACTTGGTACTAGATTTTAGGATGGACGGATATTGTTACACTAAAAATCAACCTTTTGTCTAAGACGAAAGATCTCTCAATAAAAATTAAAGAGAAGAAGTTCAGTTCAAACCTTTCGAAAGAGTCGAAGGAATGCAGTCAACGGTAAATAGCAGTCCCAGACCTTTCGAAAGAGTCAAAAGGTTTAATCCCTCGGCATTCAAAGTGTTCGTATCTTCCGAAGGGGATGAAGAAGTCAAAGCAAGTGTGAGCAAGTACTTAATGACCTTTTCGAAAGCATAATAAGCCTTTCGAACCGGTTGAAGCACACTCAAGGTACATTCCGACAATAACGAAAGGTTTATGAAGAAAGCAACACTCACAAGCTAACAAAGGATGAAAGACAACCTTTCGACATCATTGAAGAAGAGCAACCTTCCGATGTCGGAAGGTTCACAATAAACAACAGAAGAACAACCTTCCGACAACGTCGAAAGGTTAACGGTAAACAAGAGAAGAGCAACCTTCCGACAAGGTCGAAAGGTTCACAATAAACAACATAAAAAAGGACAAACCCTTCGGTAAAGGCGGAAGGATCATGGAGACATAAAAGTAACAAAACTTCCAACAAAGGTGGAAGGTTTATAATAGCAGATGAAAAAGCAAACCTTTCGAGGAAGACGAAAGGTTTAAAGCGGCATATAAACGGAAGACCTTCCGACCCAGTCGAGAGTATGAAGTTGAAAGGAGGGCCGCATGCATCTACAAATAAGACCCAAGGGGGTCCAGCTGGGGGATCCGATTTCTTTCATTCTAGTCGTGTATCTTCTTAATTAGAGCATTATAACCCTAATTGAATGTTGATTTGGGGAATTTAATAAATAGAGCATTTTCTTGGATAACGAGGGAAGACTTAAACTTGATTAATTACTTTTCTATTTACTTAAAACTTTGTTGGATTAACTCTTATTTTCAGGTTAAACACCAACGAAAGGTACTTATTGATAGGATCAACAATACTTCAGTCGTAAGTAACCATTTCAACCTTTCGAAGATTCCAACTCTTCAATCAGAACCTTTTGACTAAGTTGAGGACCTAATCAGTTCAATAGTCATTAAACCGTCCGAAATCATTGAATTAAAGGACTAATCCTTTCGACGAGATTGATAATGCATCTAGTCCAAATACTAACTTCAACCTTCCGGAGTGGTTAACTTAGAACCCTAAACCTTCCGACTAGGTCGACGGCTCTTTTACTACAACAATCCTAATAACCTTTCGATATTATAATTTCAGCCATCAAACCTTTCGGCAAGGTCAAAGTTGAAGGAGATCATTTACAAACCTTTCGACTAGGTTGAATCCAACTTCATACATGCTAACAAACCTTTCGACAATGTCGAAAGCTACTGCCTATTCAACAAGGAATTTGATAACCAGCTTAACCCTTAAGGTCGCTTCCACCCTTAAAAGGATAAACTCGAAGGGATCCAATTTAGCCCAAAAAGGAGACCACATACATGTTTAACTAGGACGAAAAGAATCAAACTCAAGCAAGTATCAGACCTTTCGACGACGTCGAAAGGTCTGATTCGGAAGATATATACAAGCGAATCACAAAGGCAATCCTTAAGATTGCCAAGCTCTTCATTCAAACCGGACTAACCACATTAGCTAGAATAGTTTTGGGGTGTTAACCATAAATTTGGTTAACATATATTTTGATGTTCAAATACAAGGTAATTTGTAGTGATCATGCTATAAAGTAAATAATATATGATATTATAATAAGATAATTATAAGATGTTATTTTATTTTTCATTAATCATGATGGTTTTGATTGATAAGTCTTTTAAAATAAAGCCAATGTAGTGTCAACAAGAGAAATTGAGCTAACGTTCTTATGACTTTTTTTGTTGAATTACACAAAGAACCAAGCTTCACTCATAAACTTCGGGGAATAGTGTACCTGCAAAACAAGTACCTTGGGAACTTGCTTAGGATTGTTAGTTTTGGGGTTTGAACCCATGACCTTTGATCTCGCAGTCGGGATTATTAGTTTCCGATATGACTTCATTTTCTAGTGCAAGGTAGGAAATATGCAACAATATCATAATGTAACAAAATACCTTTCCCCTCTTGCCCAAGTATGTTTTCTTCAGGAACAAAGCAATTTTCAAATACAAGCTCACATCTGCAAGAAATTTTAATCCAACATAAGAAAGCCTATTTATTTTATTTTATGTAATTAGTTTCATAATTTATGTAAGAGACCCAAGAAGCTTACGTATCACTTCCTCGCATTCCAAGTTTATCTAACTTTTGAGCAGTAGAGAAACTGCAAAAGTAAGAACAAATTTTACATTAAATAACAGTTGAATGTTATTTGTGTCCATTACTCACATGTTTATTTGTTTTTGTTTTTCATCTTCCCAGCTAAAGCAAAATAAGAAACAATGCATTTTATTTCAGAAAAAAGAAAAGAAAAAAAGGAGGAGGAGGTTCACGTGAGTCTCAAGAGAAACCTGAATATTGATAATGCAATAGAATTAATATCATTAATACCCTGGCATTCCTTTCTCAATGATAAATGCAGTTATTCCTTTAGATCCTGCATTGATGTTGGTCTTTGCATAAACTACCTGTATCAATCAAACAGACAACAATTATTTTTGAAATGCCGAATTAATGGTTGACTAGAATCAGATAAGCAAATTATAAATGGATACAACTGAGTGGAGAGATTCAATAGACCAATTCATACGGAAATTCTTAATGTTCTAAATATTTTCAAGTATACTTCGCACTGATGCCAAACTCATATAAATAAAATAGGTGTGGCTTTTTCATCTAATAAGCATAAAAGGTCATAACACAATAAAAATACAAGTAATGATATCATGCAAGTTTTTTCCTTGAAAACAGCAAACCAAACTCTGACTAGTAGTATATTTATGAATTTAAATGCTGAAAAATATGATTATTTATGTTCCAGATACAGGAAATATTACTGCAAACTGCAAAACAGATTTCACACGATTTAACAATTTTCAAAAGGGAGTAACTTCTGAGACACAGTTGGTGACATAATGGTCAACCCGTGGATTCCATTAGGTCTGAGATATAAATAAGAAAACAGTAAGATCGGACAGCTATATTGTCACCAATTTGTGTACCAATAGACTTTTCCTTTACAAAATTCCACTGTCATTTACATCATAAAGAACACACACGCAATGATATTTGCACAAAACCGGGTCAGAGATCAACAATATCTGGTAAGAAATTAGTATTTCAAAAAAATAGTCCCAAGAAAACAAGATATTAAAAGCACCAGTGTATGTGCAATTGGTCCATTAGTACACCACATCTTGTTTCCATTAATGACATAGCCACCAGCAACTTTATCAGCTTTGCATTTCATACTAACAACATCAGAGCCAGCTGGGCACAAAACAGAAATCACAGGTGTTACAAACATGATTAAAATAAATTTTGCATATATCAAAGACTAGCTATATAGCATATAAGGTAATTGCATAATATACCATTGGGTTCGCTCATTGCTAATGCTCCCACATGTTCCCCACTGATCAGCTTCACATTATAATACACAATTAAGAGAAACTAATGATCGGAAGATAGAATTGATAGCACACTAAAAATAAATGATACATGCATAGTACTTTCTTGCACAACTTTAAGGTATGAGTAAAGATATTTAAAAAAATCACATTCTTATGTTTACATACAAAGCTTGCATATTTTTAGGCTGTGCTCAATTGAAAACTTCATATGCATTTAGAATGTTTTGGAAATTGACTTAAGAATGTCTACAATGGCACAAGAACTACAAAAAGCACTATGTTTGCTCATATTTCAAAAAAAAATTATCAATCAGGTTTAGTAAACAAAATTGGTTATAATAGTTTTGAGTTGTGTAATAAAAAAATTATATGCAATGTGTGGTATTGAGTGTTACTACACTAGTTTTGAACTTTTGAAGTTTTCAAGAGATTACTTTTCATTAAGTGGGCAACCAGCTCAACAGAAAACATTGGGGTGCAGCACACAATTGCATCCTAGACGGTTTACAATTGCACTTCATTTTAAATTGAGAAACAAATGTGGGCACAGTTGTGAATTGCAACCCCACATATGTTACTAATAGAGTTAGGTACCTTTTTTGCGAAGCGAAACGAACACGCAAGAGGATCAGTTGAAAGGAGCACAAAAGAAAGTTGGTTCGACAAACGGAATATGTTTTAGTATTACGAAAGTAGCAGGAAAACTCGGAATTTTTTTCAATTTGGCACTATTTCACAAACTTATTATGCAGATATGCCACTTTCCAAACTAATTACAGATACAAGTCAGTTTTGGCCAGCTTAACGCCACGTTGGCCAAAACATACAGGCGATATTTTAAATGTCGACTGTGTTTTTTTATATAAAATTATACACGCATCATTTGAAATGGTGTGTTTATTTTATAGAAAAACTATACATGCGCAATTTGTGATTTCGTATTTTCTTACTATAAATTGACAAAGGCACTTTTTGAGAGGGCGTCAATATTGTTCGTACATCATCATATGGCACCATTTCAAATTGCGCCTACTATTCTGCACATTGTAAAACATCATCCCCTTCCTTTTCTTTTCATTATCACTTTACCAAACTTCTATAATAAAAAACTCAATACTCTCCCTCTCTTTCTTTTTCAGAATTCTCTTTCCATTTGCATTAAAAGCAATCAAAACTTGATTTTTAATAGATCTAGTTCAACGATAACATCTCTTTGCTTCAGATCATTCAATATATGGTTTTGTAAACTCTAAATTTCTTGTTAGATTATTTTTTATTTTAGTATGATAATTATGTAATGTTGTACTCATTGTTATTGTAGAATGACTCCTAGTTTTGTTTCAACTATTTAGTATTTTGATGGTGAGTTGGTTATTGATGTACAAATATGTGAAAAGTATGTTGGTGGTTCTTATAAATCGATAAAAGTTTGTAAAGGTTGCAACTTGGCACGATTGAAAGAATCGATTTACAAAACAAGGAAGATGATATCTAAGGAGTTCAATATAGATCTAGTTTGCAATTGGCCTACCGATTCCGGATCAAAAGCAATAAAAATAGTGGATGATAAGAATTGAATTAATGTTTTTTGCTATATCAAAATCTATAGAGTTGTTTGTGGAAAAAACCAGAAGATTGTCAATAGAACATGTACCGCCACCAGGAGTTAATTATGGTATTGATGAGTATTCTAGAATGGTAGAGACCACTAACATTGCTCAAGAAATTGTTTCTCCCAGTTATATTAATCCACCAATGAATGCAGCAAATTATGGTCAACAATAAAATATCCTTCGGATTTCCTTCTTTCATGAATTATCAACAGGGTGTACAATAGAGCTATCCATATCCTACTCAGTATAGCTTTACATGTATGAACCAAAGAGAATGTATATTTTGTAATGTTTGTATATTATATTATATTCATTTGTAGCTATATTCAATGTATCCCACAATAACATTTGTAGCTATATTCCACAATAACATACACGTAAAATAGTGTTGAACCATCGAATAGTCGTATGTCATATCCAATGTATCCTCCAGCCTCCTGGTTATACCATATGAGCTAGAGGTATGTATTGTTTTGTAACATTTAATGATTGACTTGCATCGTCAAATTATATTAAAAAATTCTTATTTTCATATTGCAGCTACACATGATATTGCTACACAGTAGAGCATTCAACCAACATCTGATTTAGTAGCTCCAAATGTAGGTGATGACAATATGGATATAGATGTGGATACAGATTACATGACAATCATGCTCTTGATAACATGGATATTGCAACTGGGCCGAAGAATGATATGTCATGGATCAATAACATGCAAGTCAATAATGAACCACGTAACTATGATTTTGGAGTTGAAGACGATATTCATGAAGATGGTGATGAACCAAAAAAGATACCTTTGGATGATGATCTTTGTAATGCACAAATGATGGCTAGATCCATTGGCAAATCTTCAATTCAATGGTGAATAATTTTCATCCTCTAGTGTTCAAAATGGGTTCAAAATTAACATGATATTTGAGAACAAAGCTAAATTCCTACAACAATTATGTGAATGATCCGTTCTACATGCACTTTCTTTTAAGCCAATTAAGTCGAACAAAATCAAATACATCACCATTTGCAATGTCTATTCAAATTATCCATAGAGAATACATGCTATAGTTTCGAGAGAAAAAACTCGGGTAGAATGGTGGGTCATTAGAAAATATCCAAGCGAACATAATTACATTAACGCAACAAGTTGTTCAATTTCATTGTCATACATCTAATTAAAGTATGAAATTAAAATTATTCTACAAAAACCCTAATTTGAAAATGATAGACTGGGAATAAAAATGAAACCAGTAGAAGTTTCGTGTAATGAGGAGGAGCAAGTCATCCTCCAATTGACGAAATCAAAAAAATCGTAGGTAGAAATGGGATTTTGGTTAAAAGGGGGTAATTTTCGTTTTGGGTTCAGTTTTGAAAAAGGGAGAAGTGAAGAAGAGAAGAAGGAAAGTGGCTATTGTGTTATTTTACAGTAGTAAAACGACTAGGCGCCATTTCAAAATGCACGTGTTGATGGATTTTGAGACGCCACTTGACGACTTTTGTGAGTGCGCCTATTGTCTTCAGTTAACCATATAATAATGTATGACAATCTCATACACATACGACATTCACATTCATAGTCATATAACATCATATAACTACAACACAAATTCAACAATATACGTACACTAAAATCACCAATCATCATTCAGATACAATCAAAACTAGTTCATAGTACCATAAACATCAACATACGACATCACTAAATAAATATTACATTTCAACAAACTAAATAATATCAACTACTCATTCGGATATCTTGCAACATAATCATACCACGCTTCATCAGGAACTTTCGCTTGCAAGTAAGGATTATCCTTCAATGATTTCATATTGTATTTTTCCAACTGTAACACTTCAACATGTATCTTAAAAGCATATTCAAGCCCTTGTGACACATTAGAGGATCTACCCATTGGAAGAAATTACAATAGAAGAAAACTTAAGAAATCGCTATATGGTACACATACTGGGGACATCCGTAAAACCGACGACCTGCATTTTTTAAATATCTACAAACAACCACATCAGTAGTAACTCCACAATGACAATATTTCAATGGAGGGTGCTCTTCTATAGCTAATTCTTTTCTCCGCTTAGTAGACCCATCGACACAATGATCTTCTTAATTAACATAACATATATCGCTATGATCTTCTTCGTTGGGTAAACGAACAATTAATTCCGTATCATCGCAAATTACTTTTCCCGTCCTAGGCTCAATTGCCTCCACATTGAATTGAGTTTCAGGTACAGTATCATAATTATGAAAAATCTCTAAAAATTGTGTTTTGGGTACAAATTCGATATCATCGACACTACGATCAAACTCCAAATAGCCCCAAAATTTAATTAAAGTCTCATTGTCAATTTCTCAATTATCCATAGCGAAATAACAAAAAATAGTGCATAATTTTACGATAAATGTATGAACTGTGATGGTTGAATGTAATTGCTGAGAATTACCTTATGTATTGAAGCAAATCTAACAAATTTATACAATTTATGTGCAAAAAGAAAGATATCCATGAAAGAAAAGATAGGGAGGGTTTTGGGTTTTATGGTTTGAAATTTGTTAAAGTAGAAATAAGGGAAAGGAAGGACGTTGTCTATTTACATCTAGAAAATGAGCGCGCTTTATTAATTTATTTTAAAAAAAAGTGAAATCTCAAATTGCACCGGTATATTTTTTTACAAAATAAAACAAGCGCCATTTAAAATTGCATCTGTATAATTTCATATAAAAAATACATACGACATTTGAAATGTCGCTTGTATGTTTTGGCCAGCATGGTACTGATCTGACCAAAACTAGCATATTTCTATAATTAGATTGAAAAGTGGCATATCTGCATAATAAGTTTGTAAAATATGACCTATTTGAAATTTTTTCCAAAGGAGAATGAAAGGAGAATATTGTTTGTCTTTATTTGTAATTTTATTGGTTTTTATTTGTTTTAAGTAATTTTTTAATAAATGTTATTAATTACTATTTTTTTAAGTTTTTAAAACTAACGTTATTATTTTAATCTAAAATAATAATAATAATAATAATAATATGAAAATTATTGTTAATTAGTAATCAAATTAATGTTATTAATATTATATATATGAGTGTGTGTTCTATCATTTTATTTATTTATCAAATATTTGAAAGTGAATAATAATTTATTTAGAAAATGTTTGCCGATACGGAGGAGAAGTTCAGGGGTGACAACCCCTCTAAGTGGGGGTCCGAGGGCAACGTTCCTGCGAATGACAATCGACCTAACCGGTTAGGTCGTAGGGGTCTAGGAACAGTGCTCTATCAAAAAAACAATATATATTATATGCGTCATTTTTTATTTTACAAAAAATATTACATTGGTATTGATGCTGTTTTAATTTTTACAAAATATGTTTATTAGTTTTATTGCCATTTTTACAACAAAATTAACATTTCTACAAATTAGAAATATTTATGTTTTTCTGTTTTATTATTTATTACTATTTATTATTCTTTTTAAAATTTTATTATATAATATTATTATTATTATTTTCAAAGTTGAAACGATCTGCTAGCGTCCGACACGTCGAATGAATCATCCCCAACCAGCCCAATTCCCTCAGTGGAGAGAACATGCAAAATTGTTTCATGCTCCATTTCGTCTAATGCATCGAAAATGAGAATGGGGCACGAATTGTATACAAACGCACCCTTACACAGAATAAACGAGATCGGTGATAATATATATGTATATGTATCAAGGTTCAAAATTCTTTTTTCCGTTTTAGTCAATGATAGATTTTGAAATTTTGGTTCCATCTCGAAAATTCCGTTTTAATTCTGATTTGCGAATTCTGGTTGTTTTTTATATTAATATTTTGACATGTATTCAATATAAAAATAAATTTGTGTTATATTCTTGGGATTATATATAAAGTACATGTTTGGACGAAAAAGTGTACTTATACCAATTTTAACACAAATTATTAACTTAAGATCATTCATTTAATAACTTAATACAAAGTATTTATACTAATTAATCACACCAAGGTTCAAGATTTTGATTCCTAGTTTCGTTTAAAAATTTTGAACTTTGGGTCAATTATGGAAATTTTACATATCATTCTATTTTGGATTTTGATATTTTTTCCATAGAAATACGTTAATAGATAGTTCATACTTGCATTCGAAAAAAACCATTATACATGAAATAGCTGATTCAATTATTGATTTTTTTTTCTATTTTTTCATGCTATTTCTGCTAATTTAGGTCGGAACTAACAAAAGTATCACGATCTTTTCTGAAACTATTTGGTAATTTATCCATTTTTTGCTATCTTTTTAATTCTTTTACATGTTATCATTTTTTCAGCGATTTTTACACTAATTTTTCAGTATTTAAAAAGCTAAATCCGGATATTGGACCGAAACCAAAATTTAGACTGGATTTTGTCCCGTTTATGGCTGGAACCGGAACAGAATTAGCGAAATGTCCGGAATTTAAACCCCCCCCCCCCCCCCTTTGACAGTAATATGATGTTCAACCTAATTACCATATTGCTTCAGACCGTGTTAACATATATCAGGGTGAAGAATCTTCATATGTATATTTTTAACAAACTTGCTGAAAAACTGATATGTCGTATTGGACTACTTGCTAACAAACGACCTACAATTGCTTCCTATAGCATTTTGAAACTAAATTTAAACCGGCACATTGCAGACCATTGCTTTCTAGCAAAAAGAATCGAGTGGATGCATGACAAATAACAGTCTATATTTTTAATGTGCATATAGAATAGCCTAAAAAATAAGCTAATCAGGAAGAATAGCAGTCTATTTTAAGATGGAAATTTGACTGTTTAATGATATTGAAATTTTAGCAAGAATTAACTGTACGCTACAGAAGATTGGTTGTAGTTTCATACCTACGCAAATAGCTATGATTCAATGTGCTAATGATGGTCACTGACTATATTTATATATTTAACTAAGTAGATCGTTTAATACAACATGGATGATTGACAATGAGGTTATGTTCTTGTTGCACATAAATCATAAGGGATCCACGTTTAGTTCCTTCACCCGCAGACCTATGTTACCTAGTATGCGAATCGATTCGGTACGCGGAACGGAAAACACTAATGCTGTGGAACACAATATGTTAGGGGTAGGCTTAATCGGAATGTTAATCTGGAACTGAATACACTTAGGCAGAATGTAGAACGTTTTAGAAATGCTCTTTTCAAACACAAATATGTATAATATTGTTATCTACTATAGATGGATGAAAATAAACTATAAATATTTTAGTATAAATAAACACATCATATTGTTCGCTTTTCCAACTAGTTATAAATTGTAACTTATAGCAGTTGAAGCCAAATAAAATTACAAAATGTTCAAAGGTTGCGAAAAAAGAGAAGAATAGAAGAGCATAATTGTGGAGCTCATACATGCATGTAATTTACTTTATATTATTATTATATGATGACAGTAGAAAGTTAAAATAAAGTACAAAACAAGATTTTTAGTCTTTGCAAAACTAATTTGAAATCATTTTTGTTATTTGTTTATACTTTCCGTAAGAAAAATCATTATTGCTTGTTGCATATTAATATAATACACTTAAAATTTTCAAAGTGAACATTTTGGAAAGTTGGATTAAATGTTTCGGAATATTAGATTGAACATTTCGGGACGTAAGATTCAACTTTTTGGATCATCAAAATCAGTGTACGGACTCGTGTGTGCACAGCATTTCTGAACCTGTATTGCATTTCGGAACGCACTTACCAAAACGGAACACGACACCCAAAGTGTGAATTGTGGTAACATAGTTACGATTACGAACATCGCTACATTACATTAAAAATCTTTATAAAAAAAAAGATAAGACACACCCGCACACATGCGTGTGTGCACACATACATACATGTGTGCGCGCGCGCATGTGTGTAGGTTTGGATTTATCTAAAACAAAACTTAAAATGTATACGAGGAATACGATTATGAGAATGATTTTAGTTAGCATCAGAATTATAGACGAACCTTTGGTAGGTATTTCTGCTTCTGTTCAGCATTCCCATTCCTTACCTAAAAATATAATTGAGGTACTTATTGGTATATGAATGTTTATAGAATGGTACCAATAGGAAATATATATTATATCATTCGTATTAAGGGCAATCACGTATACCAGCTGATTGATGCAAAGATTAGAATGTGCACCATATGACAAGCCTACTGATCCAGAAGCACGGCTTATTTCCTCCATTGCTATACAGTGATATAAGTAACCAAGACCAAGTCCTCCATATTCCTCTATGGTACGTGAAATAATTAACGAGAATATATAAATATATATTAATGACAATACATATAAAATGCTTTGATTGATTTTCCTATTTAAGTGTACATGTTACTCCACCGTATAACTTATTTGTTGCAGTTGCCTTGATTTCAATCTATAAAGCGTTTTGGTTGATTTGCCTATTTAAGCAAGTAGAAAATTAATAATGCTTGTGTACATTTTACAAAGCAATATATTGCATTACGATATAACTAGTAAATGTAATTAAGTACTATTGCTTAAGTAGACAAGAAAGTTTCTGTTGAACTTGGATCGGATGCATTATATCATTTTAAATAAAATTCTTCTTCAATGTACAGAAATAAATGGATCACATTATTCCATTTAAAGAATAGTTAGCACATTGTTAGGTATTAAATACTACGGAACAGTTTGACGCAAAAAAGAGAAAAACATTTTCGGTTCTTTATGTTGTACCTGGTGCAGTAATGCCATGGAGATTAAAATCTCCCATAAGTTTCCAAAGATCAACATCCTGCAAAAAGTAACTGAATGTTAAATTCAAACAAATAAAACAGCAAGGAATAAATTTACTATACAACCTTTGGAGTTTGATTTGCTTGATCAATCTTAGCAGCATGTGGGGCAATATGTTCTTGGGCAAACTGAAAGACACTGTCTTTGAACTACAAATTTAGGATTGCATGGTAAGATATAACAATTTGAGGGGGGAAAGCACAGTAGAAACATAGAAAACACAATGTTTATACTTTAAAGTCATGCAACAAACTCATCAGTGTAAAAAAGGTACCAATATTAAGGCATGATTTATTAATAGCATAAATAATGACGAGTACTTAAATTTTGGTGTGGCTGGTCAATATATGGCTAATCCTAGGAAATCGCATTGGATAGTAGTCAAAGTTATTTTAAGATACCTGAGAGGAACTCTGAATTTTAAGCTTATTTTTGATAATATTGGAAAGAGTTGCAGTTTTGTTAGTTATTGTGATTCAGATCATGTTGGTGATATGTTCAGATGAAGTCAACCTATGGATGTGTTTACATTATTACTGTTATTAGTTGGAGAACAAAGTTTCAATTTGTGGTTACATTGTTTAATATAGAATTTGAGTTGATAGCTCCTACTGAAGCAACTAAAGGGACATATTTGAAGCGTTTTCAAGATAGTGTTATTGTAAATTGTGCATAGTTGTCAAGGCGAAAAAGCCCCAAAAAGCTTCAAGCCCTCGCCTAGCGCTTTTTTGGACGCTATAAATGATATTTTTTCTATACTTCAGCCAAAAAAATGCACTTGGAAATGCACTAAAACTCAATTTTTGCTTAAAAAAGAGCATATAAATGCAATATTGAGAACAAAACATCATACAATTAGCATAAATCAAACTAAGAGCGGCGGCGGCGGCAAATGTCAGGCGGCGGCGGCAATAGTGGAGCGGCAGCGGCAACAATGGAGCGGCGGCAAAAATCGAGCGGCAGTCAACAAAACTAGACTTTTTTTTGTTCGAGAGTTCGACGTTGAAAAAGGAAACTAGGTTTTTTTTCGAGAATACGCTCCAAATCGACGGTCAAACGAACCATTTTTTCATCCCCTGTTGGATTTCGGGCTGCTATTGGGCCAAATGCTGAAATTTGCAACTTCTCCTCAAATGTTACACAATGCGCATTTTTTTGCCGCTTCACAAGTCGAACGCCTTGACGCCTTTGAGGTTTTTTTAGCGCCCCACGCATCGTAAGCGCTTCAAAAGGTAAAAAAGCCCCAGACTGACGCCTGGGGCTTTTTGGCGCCTAGACGCGCCTAGACGAGGGTTTGATAACATAGAAATTGGGATAGCCAAAATGCAATTCATTTGGCTGAAACTCTGGCTTGCAGCATGAGAAAAACATATTGAGGTATGAGAATATTTTCTAGTTGCTATGAATGAAGAGAAATCAGATCACCTTCAGAAGGTTCGCACAAAAGATAATGCACCAGACATGTTTAATAAATCATTGTCCACTGCTAACTTCGAGCATTCCTAGAACTTAATTCGCTTGTTGAAGTGACAAGTGTCATTTGGTGTAACAATGGGAGAGTGAGTATCTGTTTGGAGTTTGGATGAGATGTTCGTATTCTTCTTTTGTATGAGATTGATTGGTTCTGCCTTATTGATTTGGATACTTTCGACACTTCGTTGACGAGTGATGACCTTAACAAAGCTTGTTGGCGAAGTAAGATACGTGATGGTCATGTCGAAGCTCATTAGAGAGGTATCTTATTTTATTTTAAATATTAACTGAAGGGGGGTTGGCTGTATACTTTGTTTAGAGTTTTTTTTTATATACTCAAGAGAACCAGACGGATCGGTAAACTCCTAAGGAGAATTAAGTTGTGTCTGTCTGCTTCAACTCATGACACTTATAACCCCGAGTACTATTTTTTACGAGAAGTGTGTGCAAGGTAGGGCTCGAACCTGGGCCTATTACCAGACCTAGACATCCTTTTTTCATTGCAAGAAGTGTATGCAAAATAGGGCTCGAACCTGGATATATTTTATCCATGTGAAGTGCTAAAATATGTGATATAACATATCATCAAAACTAAAGAGAATTTCATCAGGATCGCAACGGCAAAGATGGGTCGTCATTTGGAGATTTCAATTGAAATATGTGAGGGTTTGAAGTTTGCAGGGTGACACATAACCGATCGACGTGTCATGCTTGTAGCGTTCGATCGGTTCAGCTATAGGTTTTCACCTACAGCAGGCGAAGCCTCCGAGATCGACCGCTAAGGCCCCCCTAACAGTCCACCGTTGGACCGTTAAATCGATTTTGAACGTCCATTTCGAAGCCAGCAGTCAATCGATTATATCACACAGATCGACTGCTGGACCTTTTGGAAATTGGGGCATTTTTTGTATCGGTGATTAAGTTTGAGCATATCTACTCTATTTTGAACCATGGATCTATCCTAAGCTAAATTGGACGGTTAGAACATGTTGAAACTATATAAGCATCTTATCTCTTAAGGTCTGATTTTGATTGAAGTAGCTAATCTTCTCTCTTGTATTACACTTCCATTAAAATAGCTTTACCAATCTCTGATAAAAACATTCTTTGAAAAGCAATAAAATATTCTTTTTTCCAAAGTAAACGTATACTATCACATCAATAGTGAAACCACACTAAATCTTTGTCTTTTATTTTTTGTTATGTTGATTGTGAATATTATTGGATTAGGTCCATTGGGTTGTTTATTATTTATATGTTTGTTTTATCACGTATAAAACTACATGCTTCCGTCGTGCGGGGATATTAATAATCTGAATGATTTCCCCATTACTTCTCTGGTTTACATCATAGTTTTCATGATTTTACTATGATGCAAGAAACCATAGTTTCCTTCTTTAAAAAATTAGTGGTACTTAAGTGAGGCGACTAGCATAGCTTATAATACAACATAAACTGAAAATAAACTTTTATTTCTCAATTTACACCTCATTATACGTGGCATTATTCAGACATGAGGCATTAGATCAGTTGTCATTTAGTCCAAGGAATTTATTATATAATCTATTTTCTTTCAACCCCACCGTAATAAAATTATAATTTTAGGCATTTCATTTAATAAGGTACCTTAATATCCTTTTAATAACTCAATATCTGTTGATAAGACATAATCTTAAGCATAACTATTTTTATGTTAAAAATATATTTTAATAGGAAAGAAGATATTTTAACATTTCAAAGATAACTGATCATCGTAGAAGATAAAAATGTACTTATTTGGAAAAGACTGAATATGTTTTGACTCTCTTATATATATAATACACATATGTATCAGAATATCTGTGTGTGTGTCGAAGGTGACAAATATTAGTATCATAAACAGAATTTTGATTTGATGTATCGAAAGACATTTTAAAGCTAAGTATAGACTTATTACAAATCAGAACTATATAATTGTATCGAAACTGAAGTGTGTGTGTGCATACTGATAAATATCAGTATTGACCGATTAAATATGCTAACCATCTTTCTAATGGAAATATGATTGAATAAACAAAGAAACATAGTCCCAAAAAATATTTAAAATAAATAAATATGTAAAAGAAACTTTCAACAGAGATTAATATCTAACTAAACTGAAACATCATTCAGCTTATCCCTATCTTTAAAATATTGATCTGTAATTATTATTATTTTCCTTTATTAATTAAGATCCATTCATGAAAAGGATAAAAATGTCATTACGAATCATTAATATCTGAATATTTTTTAATCTTGGGGAATAAATTTAAAAGACATATCCTTTTTTTAAAGAAATTGAATATCAATGCCTAAATTTAAACATATCCTATATATAAATCTAGGTTCAGCAACACCTTGCCTCGATTCATGACTCAGGGTCCGCTGCAGTTCGAGATCCGGAGCTCGCTCCAGGTTTGGCATAGCATTGACCCGAAGATTGATTCGGGTCAATTGTTACCAACACCGAACCGACTATTTGGATTGGTCCCAACCAATTCTGACTGATCCGAAAATTCAGCTCGGTAAGGCACGTCGAACCATGCCTTAGCCAATTTGATTAAGGCAACTTTTCTAAGGATCCGAAGCTTGCTCTAGGTCGGGCATGCTCTAGACGCGAGTCTTGACTTGGGTCAGATTTTAAAATAAACCCAAAGCTTTGCTCCGAGTAAAGCAACATCTTGCCTAGACTCAAGACTTAAGACCTGCTTTGGGTAAGTAACCGGGAGCTAGTTCTGGCATCGTTGTCACCCGAAGCTCAATCATGATGATCAGCCAGAGTTTTTCATCCGGTACCAGAGCAATTTGGTTGATTCGTACTGAACCGATTGCTCGATTTGTCAACTCGTCAAACCAAGACTTGGCTAATTTTACCATGTTTTCTCGCACCCCTTCCGTTCCTTCGCTTTTTGATCTTCCACTACCTCATTACACGCTTTTTGATCTTCCACTACCTCATTGCACGCTTTTCGCTAAACTCTGGTTCTCCATCTTTCTAAATGATTCATATCCATTTAAACGGATATCCAAAAGGACTAAGCATGTTTTTCTATGGATTTTGGATCCTCTGACTCCGAACTCAATCTGTCCGTTGATACGAATCTGCATAAGGACTTCGTCAATTTTTCTCTAGATTTCGAGTCCTCTAACTCCGAGCTCTAACTATCCACCAAAACGGATCTCCCTCAACACTTAACCGAAATTTCATCATCTCTTTTTACAATCATTTCATCAAACAATTTGTATGCAATTCCCAAACACCAAATCGAATCTTCGTATGCCAATTCGGATTTCTCTAGCACTCAAATATGCATTCACTTCGCCTCAAACAATCATCCGAACACATATGTGCAATCAAAACATACAACGAACATGCCAATTAAGCATAATCATATCAACGCATTAAACTATCCCATATAATTAATATAACTTGTAATCTAACACCAAATTCATCGTTAAAACATCAATTTTAATGTCAAATGATATTTGGACAGCAAGGAAAAATGGGATTTTTCATATTGAAAATCATTTTAAAACATTAATATACATACAATACAAGTTAGAGTAAGAGACGATGAACCACTCATAACGCATATAACAAAATATACCCAAATCAAGCCTAAATCATATCAAAAGATTCAAAACATCAAATAAACATTCATATGCATAATATATGGTTTATAAAGGATCTGACATGTATTCTAATAATAAATCTAACATATTAATATGTTAACACACCTATTCAAATCTGAACCACAAAGAAAAATATTGTTTTACGTATCATTAATTACTTACAAATGTTTTAAACAAAAAAAAAACTAGTGAGAGGTGATTTTGATCAATCCATTACCCAAAATATTTCAAACCATTATCCAAAATACAATCCCACCCCCAGCCAAAATCATTCCTCATTTTGATCAACTTTACCATTTGTTTGTTCATGGTGGTTACAAAAAAATGAATTTGTATAAAGGGGAAGCTTTTTTTTTTATGTACTCCAAAGCAGAAGGCAAGCTTCCACAAACACTAGTTGTACTAACTGAAGGCAGTAGAACATTATTAGGAACTCTCCACTTCTAAACGAATTAAAAAAGGAAAGTTGACAGTACAAAATTGAAATACAATATAAACACAACCAACTATTAACTTTTTTCATTCTACCAATTAACTAGATCGTCAATTATCAACTTAGTGCTGTATTCAAAAAAGATATGTTAATGGACCAAAGTATAATACAATAAACAACAAAAACATAAGTTTCTTAATCATATATTGTGCTTAGTGTCCATTTAGTCATCTATCTTAAAGAACCATACATTGAAAGGGGGAAATTTGATTGAAGTAGGAATCGAATCAAACCTGTTTTTGGGTTTCATCAAAAAGCAGTGAAGTGGAAAGACAAGCTCTCTGCCCCTTCTGACTTCGAAATAGAGTTGTTGCTCGTTTCAGACTAGACATTCTGTACATTTTCAACTTCAATCAATTATTTAATTTTGAGAAAATAAGTGAAGAATTAATGCTCAGATGAAAATAATTGAAACCGAGGGGGATGGGCTGTGCCTGTGGCAGTGGTGCCGTTTCTAAATTGTACTCCTTGTTTTGTTTTGGGTATTATCGTCCGGTTTAATTAATAAATTAAGTTGCTTATCACATATGAGTACTTTCGACAACCAAACTCCTTTGTTTAAGTAATAAAAGCCACTAATACTCATACACCCACCTCAACCTAAGGATGGCAATGAAGCAGGTCGAACCCGACAGACCCGTTCTTGTTTTGGCCCGTCCAAACCCGTCACATTGGATTATCGGGACGGGTAGACCCGTGACCCGTTTTTTAAAGCTTCGGGTCTAAGTTCGAGTCGAGGTTCGGCTAACTCGTCCCAACCTGATCCGCACTACTGAGATCTCATAAAACTGTTATATTACTACAATGATACTTCGTTAATCTTCTCAGACATAAGTGATTATGACATGGATATTATAATGTTTCAATCAATAAGCTATAAAAAAATTATAGGATCAAGTTGTGTCACTGATAATTATACAATAATATATGCATATTTTTTTGAATTGTTATTGTACACCACATTTTTATTATATCCTTTTATCATTGTAAACACATTGTTATTCGTATTTATGTATCATTTAGCGATAACAAATATAAATAAATATATGTATAGTAGTATATAATTTTGAATCAATACATAGAGCATCATCGGATCTTGCGGCAGAGTAGGGCGGGTCTACCCTGACCCGTACGGTTTTCGGGTTCAGACAAAATTTCAAACCTGCACCAAGTCTACGGGACAGGTCCCGGACGGAGTCTTAAAAACACGGGGCAGGTTTGGAGTACCAAAACCCCATCCCAACCAGCCTCATTGCCCTTCTTCGCCGATAGCTAATAATTCAAATGAAATTTTTTTCATACATCCTTATAATTATAAAAGAGGGAATTAGGGAGAAGAATAAACTTTGAAAAAAAATTAGGCTGAAAGACAACAAGTTTCATTTTTGGACCTACGGACAAATTTGAAAAAAAAATTAGGCTGAAGGACAATGCTAGTTATAACTAGCATTATATTCAGCTTTTACACTATACAAAATGCTAGTTATAACTAGCATTATATTTAGGGCTGTCAATGGGTCGGGTCGGGTTCGGGTCGGGTTCGGGTCGGGTTCGGGTCGGGTTCGGGTCGGGTTCGGGTCGGATCAAGTCGGGTTCGAGTTGATTTTAAATGGGTCGGGTCAACCGTTTATTAAACGGGTCAGAAATAGCTCAACCCGAACCCGACCCGATTATAAACGGGTTGACCCGACCTAACCCATGTAACCCGATTATAACCGGGTCGCGTCGGATCGTAAACGGGTCGAAACAACCCGTATAAGGTATAAATGGGTTATAAACGGATCATAAACAGGTTATAAACGGGTCAAATGCAGGTTCACGGGTCATAATCAGGTCGGGTCAACCCATATAAGTATAAACGGGTTATAAACGGTTCAAATTCGGGTTCGCGGGTCATAATCGGGCCGGGTCAACCCATATAAGTATAAACGGGTCAAATTCGAGTTCACGAGTCAACCCAAAACCCACCCGTTTATAAACGGGTCAAATTCGGGTTGACCCGAAAATGACCCGCCAACTTAACCGGGTTGGGTTAACCTGCTAATTTCCGTGTAATCTTCGGGTCGTGTTTTGGGTCGTGCTGAAAATTGACAGCCCTAATTATATTTAGTTTTACACTGTACATTATGCTAACTATAATTACCATTGTCCTTCAGCCTAAATTTTTTTCAAAGTTTGTCCGTGCGCCTATTTTCCACATTATAAAAACTATGTTTTAGATCCCTCATAATTTCCTTTTATAAAATACATCTCTATTTTCAGAAAAATATGTATAAATTAGTGGGTATTTGGGTAACTTTATTAATTTTAACATATGTACATGTTATCAGTTTCCATAACTCATAACTGTATGCAATACATGCCTTGTCGACCACTTTTAAATTTGGAAATGAAAGATGTAAAAGAGAAAGAATTATAAGAAGAGAGATGTATAAAATAGTTTACAAAAGAGAGGGATGTAAAACAAATAAGTTTTAGGAAGAAGGACGTGTCCTTAATTTCTAATAATTTAAATTCAATTGGGAGTGCGGGATTTATCCAGCATTTTAAATGTTAAATAAGAACTAAACCTCCCATGTTGCAATCGCTTATCGTGGATTGCAAAATCTGAACCACAAGTTTATCTGATATTTAAAGTGTTGAATAAACTCGTATGTTCTTCTCTTGCCTCTCTCCTCGACCATTATTCCACTTTTGATTTTTCAACTTGTGTACCCTTTTCCAACAAAAGTCTAATTCACTCCAAATTAAGTTGTTTTTTGTCAAAATGAGAAATATATTGAGTGATATTCACGGTAATAGTAATAAGAGAGTCATGTCAAATGTTGAAGGAGATGGTAGCCGCACTGAAGCAGACACGATGACAAGTGAGATGGCGATAGTGATAGCTCGAGCTCCAACAGACGTCGAATAGTAGGTGACAATGCTACTGTGTCCCCAAGAGGGCGGATTGGGGATGTATCTGAAAACGCGGCTCTCAACCCCTACATAGATCAATACCTAGGGTTGGATAAGGAGTTAGCAAAATTTTGCGTTTCTTCCAAACAAATAACAACGCATCGGTACAATCGTCGATAACATTGTAAGTTCGTTTATAATTTGAAATTAATTTATATTTATTGAATTGAATTAGCAAAAGTGGTAGGTTTAACCCTTATAAAATTGAACATGTAATCGCCAAATGAAATAACAACTACATGGTGATTATAAAATAAATAAATTTGTATCAAATAGGCTCGAGCAAATCATTTCTACGACCCATCTACATCTATATTTTGCCTGTATACGTTAATAACAACGTTGATGTTGACCACATGATTAAGCATTTATTGTGAGATATGATTTAGTATTTTTGGGCATGTAATGTTAACGAATAAATTCGTCAACACCCTTAAGTGTAAAAGTAAAGAATTGTTTTAGAGAAGAGTCTTGTCGAGGTCAAGTAGAAGTCGTCGAGGTTGGGCATGATGGCGTTGAAGCCATCGAGGTCGGGCATGAAGTCACTGGAGTCATCGAGGTTAGGCATGTTTATATATGTCGAGTTTTAGCTTTAATATCGAGGTCTATGAGGTTATCGAGTATGAAGTTATTTAAAGGGCGATTAATATGGAAGTCGTCCAGGTTGTAAGCAACTACGAAGCTCGACGAGGTTTACTACAGTGTGCACAATGATCTCGAGATTATGAGTTCAAAATAAACTCAAAATAGAATGTAAATGTGTAGATCGCAACTCAAATCAAGCTAATCAAACTATCTCTTTATTAATTGAACAAATTGATGTAGATACAACACTCTTCATTTTACAATGAGCCAAATCCCCAATTAGATTTTGGGTTTTAAATGAGTAAGAAGTGAGAAGAGAAAAAATTCAACCCCTTAAAATGAAGAACCTCGGTCCATATTTATAGAGTTTGGCAGGCGGCAAACTTTGGCATTCATGAATCTCAGCACCTTTAGCCTCGTTGAGTGTCAAAGGTGAATGTTTTATCAGCCTCAACATGATTAGAATTGTCGCGCATCAAACTCTGCACAATTGCATCTTCCTTGGCATGACTTTTGCGATCTTAATACTCGATGTCGGCATCCCATTGTTGATAGAATACGACGTTGACATCATCCATGGACATCTACACTGATGGATATCAACATCGTGTGCTGAGATATGTCATGCTTTCCATGAGGCTTAATGACTCGATAGTGTTGATCCTCGGCGAGCTTCAACTGCAATTGTTTGTAAATTGGTGGCGACGTTGAGTTGGAGACTTGGTGAACCTCGATGAACCTAATAGCTTTGATGTTGTTTGAATTCATCTTTAGTAGCGTCTCGACCATGTTTATTGATGTCGACATCATTGTGCCAATGATGTCGAGGCTGGTTGATATGTAAGGCTCCCTTGATGATGATAATGATAGTATCATACCTTGCTGCATCCACGCTAACATCGCCGTATTCAACGACGTCGTTGCTGAATCATTGTAAAACTTTCTCGATGAAGATATGGTAGTAACATTTGCCCCTCCTAGTATAAGAAAAAACATTGACTTTTCAAGTCAACAATCTCGAAGTCCTTGCTGCCGCCTATCGGTCTTCCAAAGCTTAATTTGTTCATCCATTTGAATTTGATTGGACGGCTTCCATGCATTCGATTTTCCCTATAAATACACTAGCCTTCATTCTTCTTCTTTCTACCTACAAGCAAATAACCCAAACGAGAAATCAGAAATTCCAAAGGAAACTTTTAGAATTTGAAATTCTTAATCAATCATTTCTCGCTCAGGTATGGTTCCTATCGACTTAACTCAATTGCTCAATTTGATTAATTTTTGGAATTTTACTACGGTTTGGTTTCGGGGGTTCTATATATTTCATTTTGATTATTGGCATGTTTTAGATTAAAATTGTGAGTTTGTTGAGTCGATTTGAGATTATTATCAAGGTTTTGACGATTGAAACTTGTTGAATCAACTGATTTCAGATCAATGTTGATTTTCGATTTAGGGCTTTTCATTGAGACAGGTCTTTGAAAATGAACCCGGTTATTGTTTTACCCTAATTGATGTGATTAGAGGATTTGTTAGGTGATGAACTGACAACGATCAATTTTTGTGTTTGATTTGTGAAAACTTTAGCATGCTTAATTATTGATGAAACATCATATTAACTTTAGGGTTCAACATCGATAACACCGCTTCACCCTTGACATTGCCACAAAAATCGATACAAGGAACCTCGATAAGAGTTATATAATCTCGCCATTTGTTAGCTGATATTTACAATGTGGGGCTTAAGAAACAAGGGTAAGGCATCATAATGCAAACAAATTTGACCGCTATTAATATAGTTTAATTTGACCGGACAATATATTGTTTTATTTTGATTACTATTAATGATAACGTTGTTATTTTGTCATTACCCTCGACGACCCTGAAATTTTTCTTTTTAGTGTCGAGAAATATGTATGTACGACTTTGAAAGTATCATCAGTTGATGTTGATGTTTATTAAAGCGCATTAA
Organism: Allium fistulosum; assembly: GCA_030737815.1. Lineage (NCBI taxonomy): Eukaryota > Viridiplantae > Streptophyta > Magnoliopsida > Asparagales > Amaryllidaceae > Allium > Allium fistulosum. The sequence goes on along the minus strand of CM060905.1, from coordinate 680,645,732 downwards.
TTGATGTCGCTGCCTTTCACCAACACTCATCACATCCTGTCATCGACGTTCATCAATGCCGACGATTTTAATTACTTTAACATTCTCTATAGTAATGATGCTTATTGATGCTTCACAACACTCGCCATCATTATGACTCGTGATTTAATTTTACTAACATTGATTATATATCTTTACTTTTCATGCCTTTATTGTTTATCAGCGTCGATTGCCCTCACATAGTTATAAATGTTGTTGTTTTTATCATTAGAGTCGATATCGATGGTCTTAGAATTCATTTGGGTCAACACCATTGTTACCCATTGATGTTAGCAACACTTAGTTCTTCACGGTCAACCATGATTTTAAAACTTATTAGTTCTATTTATTCATCCAAGTTTTGAATTTCCCTCTTATGGTGAGGTCAAATTTTATTATTTATATAATTACCGATCGCTTTGGTATTTATGCACGAAATTTTTACATGGTGCAATTATGATCATTATCTCAAGTTTAGAACCATATCACCTGGCAGATTAATGGAAAGCAAATAAATCAGCAAGAAATTCTCCATGAAGCCTAGTAGGGGACTCAAGCCATCATCTTCTGTTGACAAGAAGGAAGATGCTCGTCCAAGTTCATCATATATTACAACTCAAAAGGAGGTTAACTCTATCCTAGGTCAATTTGGTATTACTGGAGTAGAAACCATTCCAGCAGACCCTTCAGATAGTATCTCCAATCCACTTGAAGGGTATTTTGCTTTTACTATAGTACCCATTTGGCACTCTAGCTATCTTCTATTCCCCGACTTCCTCCAAAGATATCTGGAGCATGTGGGCATTGCTCCTATCCAATTATTGCCTAATTCATACACGTACTTGACTTGTTTTGGAGGTTTTGTCTCAAGAGGCAGGGCTTTCTTCCCTCAACGTTGAAGTCCTTCACTCTATTACGGTTCCCGCCAAGGTCTGCGATCACTCAGATCACCAATTATACCAAGTTCGCCCCTACCCAAATAGCTTAATTTCTAACGGTGTTAACATGGCAAGAGAATGGGAGTCATAATACTTCTTCGTCAAATGTTTTCCTAATATCAAGGGAACCTTCTCTCACTACAACAAAAAAGACCTTTTGCAGCGTTTAAAAAATGCTGCCATACTCATTCGCAGCATTTCGAAGAACGCTGTCTAATATCATGCTGCAATAGAGTCTGGAGATACCGCAACATTTTAAAAAATGTTGCTAAAAATAGAGATATTGCAGCTTTTATAAAAGGCTGCTGTAAACTATTTGTGAAGCGTTTCTAAAACGTTGCCAACTCATTTAGCAGCGTTTTATAGAATGTAGACTAAGGCCAAGCTTCAATAGGACAAGTCCTATAACGACATTTTTGAAACACTGCAAAAGGAATTATCGCAGCATATTAGATAATAGTTGCAGCCTTTCCATTTTGCTGGCTTGTTTCTCTTCAACATTTTGTGGCACTTTCATAACGTTGTGTTATATTAATGTTTTTCCTACATTTAACAACTACTGCAGCAATTTTAAAACAGTTATAATAGCCATGAAAAATGTATTCAAAAACAAAATGCTTAATTCAAAATACACCAATAGATATAATCTGATAATATAAGCAATTACAAAGATTAAACATAATCAAAGCTACATTAATTTCATACACAAAATTTTTTAGTCATATACAATATTTCATGAGCAACGTTTTAAGCAAAAATGTTAGCAACATAATCTAATAAAAAGAGCTTTGCTAAAAGAGCAAATAAACCGTGGAAAGTCCAAGCCCGTCTTCTTCAAGATTCCAATATGCCTATAAGGAAAAAATGCAATTAGAAAGCGGTAGAAGAGAGCAAATATGGATTTATTTAGCATCAAATATAGCAAGTTCAAGTTAATTTGACATAGATGCTTGCAATACTATTCTATTTCATCTCATTATTTTTTGATGTTTCTTATCAAAATTTAAAAAGAACTAAAACTCTTATTGTTCGTAGTCAAATATAGAATTGCTTATCATTTTTAGCAGGTAAATCTCATTATATGTATTTCAAATAAGCATTGGCTCTACCAGTAGTAGCCATAGCAACCAAATATAGGGAACGAATTCTACAATAAAGATTATTAATTATTAATTGGAGAAGAAGACAACGGCCCAATGCTTGCTTAATTCTACAATGAATATTGTTAATAACAATGGCCCAATGCTTAATAAATTGATTTTAATTAAAATCAGTTTATCAATGAAGGGAGAAAATAAATACAAAAGTCAAACCCACATTGGTGATGATTGAAATAAAGTGATTGGTTTGATATTCTAAATCCAATTTAAAGGTAACAACGCGTTTTTATTATTTTGGGAGATGGGAGATGCAAGTAAAAGGTAAAAAAATGTTGAGAGTATAGAAGTAGAAATACAAAAGTTAACGTACAATTACGATTTAATTGCTTGCCAAATGTGAACCCCAGTTTGAATCTTTGATTTTAGCCTGCAATCTTCTTGATATTTGGACATGGACATGCGGCGCAAGAGATTTAGACAGTTCCTAACTTAAATATGTAAAATGAGTGTTTGGGGCTGGATCAGATGTCCATTAACAAAATAAAGCCCTCCTTCAGCAAAGCGTATAACCCACTCAACTTTCAAATTAGCATTTGCAAATTGGTTCCGCTTGCCGATAATCAGTCGGTTGAAAAAACCTTTAAGTATGTTATGTACTTTGATATAGGATAGGAAATGTAAAATGCATATTTAATTCAAAAATCTAAAAAACAAATTATTAGACATGGGCCAATACGTTTATTACTTGGGCCATGGATCTTATGTTGTAATTAATATATCTATGATGGATGAGAATGAGAAACGTGCACGATCAGCCGATTACTTCATATAAGAGGCTTTAATATAAATGTGATTTGAACCTATAACATTTGCACAATGTTGTTAAATAAAAGTTTTACTCAAGGCCGGCTGTACTTGAAACTAATATCCAAAATTACTGTTACTTGAAACTATTAAAGAATAAAATCAATTATCATCTTGTTTGCACTAAGGCTGACTATATTTGTTCGTCATTCTATTTGGTCCACTCTTTATCACTTTTCATAACAAAATTAATAAAAATGTTTTATACACTCACACGAACCACATTGATTATGTGCACGTAGACTAAAGTCTAACGTTAGCGTTCCAATCACAAGTGGAGGAGTATTATATGATTTCTTATTATGATTACAAAATAATTTTCTATAGATTACAAAATAATTTTCTATATATATTGAGTTTATTTTGCTATTGTAATGAGTAATGCAATTAAGGTGAGCATTTGTTATGCAGGAAGAACAACAAAAAGCTCTTGTGACCCAACTAGTAGGAAAGACAACTAATGTATGCTAGGATAAATGCATAGATGGTAGCATTAGTAGCAAATTCAGTTCAAAAGAATCTTCTTGTCTTACTAATTGTGCTCAGAGATCTGTGGATATGACAAGTATCATTATGAAGAAAGTTCAATCTTCACAATGAGGCTTTTCTGTTTTGTTCTCCTTTGCTTCATTACAAGTATTTACCTAGAAGTTTGATTTTGTTAGTTCTCTCTGGCTTTTCTCTTGTTTTTTTTTATTTTCTTTGTTTCTTTTGTGTGTGTATAAATATGGAGGGCTATATTAGATGCAATTTGATTTCATATTATGATTACAAGTGGAGAAGTATCGTATGATTTCTTATTATGATTACAAAATAATTTTCTATAGATTATAACAAGTATAATTCACTAATTTTTTAATAAATTATGGAAAACATATATTTATTTTTAAACTCAAATGAAGTTCGTTACAACAGTAGTCTAGAGTCCAATGAAGGTTGTAAGAAATGTTCGGTATTATTATGCATAGAAGTATAGGTGCGCATCTTTAAGACATGTAAGCTTATCCCACCGATTCGTTTGTGCTAACATTGGAGTTTGCATTTTAATAACTACATTGAATTATTGTTACAACATAATGTTTTGGGAGATGACTAATATATTATACGAATATAACTGATTGGAGTTAAAATTATATATATTGTAATTGATTGAGATACACACACACATAAAGAGTACGTAAACATTTATGCACTCACAGGAACCACATTGATTATGTGCACGTAGACTTTTCAAAGATCACAAATACAGTGCACAACTTAAGTTCAGCGACAGCTGACGCGCGTGTGGCTCCCATCACCGCCTCCTTAACTTCATATGGCGGGTAGTGTTTTCACAAATCCCAAATAAAGAATCTCCTCATCATCCTTTCTCCACCTTCTTTATTTCATTATTCACTTTCTCCCCTTCTTATCTTCTTAAAATATGACACTGCTTCAATTTCATTGGAAATACTTGCCATTTGAGGTTTTAGGATTTTAGTTTTGGCAAAGCCGAGAAAATTTCAATATCATTCATGAATATCTCCTGTTGATATTGGATTAAAGTTCACTTTATTCGCTTGTGGTTTATATATTTGTAGGTGGATACCCATTCCTTTCTTCGTATTTTGAGGTATGTTGATTTTATTTTCTATTTTCATTACATTTCATGTATTCGCTATGTATAAGTTTGATTTGGTTAGATTGTCTGTTTCGGTGGTGTATGCATTTTAGTCTGTGTTTGAAACTTGTTCAATTCCTGGATTACTACAGATTACAGCCGTCTTCTTTGCCAATTGAATTTTTATAACGCATTGTATTAGTCTTCCCTATTAATGCAGGTTTCACTATTTCAGTGCTAATTCTCTGTGAATACTTGTAATCCATGATTTTAGTTTGCCTAGGAGTTCAAAGTTGCCAAAACTGAAAATTTTCCTTTATATAGGTGAAGAACTAGGGCAAATAAGCTAAAGAATGAAGTATTGATATGTGTTGTTTCATTGATATTCTATATTGAGTTTATTTTTCTATCTCTTACAAAATAATTTTCTATATATTACAAAATAAACATTAAATTCAAATTTAACCACTCAAATCCAATTCCAATCATACCTGTCTTATTTTTGAAAGATATATTGTTGGGCGTAAATTTTGAGTGTAATTTATTATCCTTCATCTGTACAAGACGTTTACTTATTTTATCTTTTCTAATATATTAAAATTAATTTTAGCTATGACTACCCAGTCCTAATTTTAACAGTCCTTGTATTTGAAAAAACTATTGTTAGACGTAAACTATTTTTTGAACATTATTTAGTTGTCGGGGAGGGGATTCAATGCCAACACATCTTAACGGACAATCAAGAGAGATACCACTGTCTCATATAAGATATCCCATTGGACAAAAAATCCAAAACCTAATCGATTTAGCTTAAAAATGATATCCAACTGATTGATACTGGTGTGGTTATGGGAAAATTTACTATTATTATGTAAGCCCTTTTAAGGTTATGCTTTTGTCTTCAGGATTTGGAATATGGAATATGTTTTTGGTGTACTGATCACATGAACCTTGTTCCAGTCAAAGGTATATTCTTTGTACAAATGTGAAGAACTGCACTTTTATATGATATATATCATCAATTAAAAGAAATTTTGAAGAGATACTTATAGCAGCTCCAACTGTGAGGGCCCTAATATCACCATTAGACCGCACATTTACACTCGAATGAATCACATTCAGTACTTGATCTCTAAAAGCTCCCATTTCCACTGCCTTTTCCATACAGTGTGACGTTATCGATACAGTAGCCGATGAAATAGCTGTGTACATACTTGAATCACCATTTCCTTTACTGGTTGTAACAGCTGCTATGGCAGTAACTACCCTAGCCACCGAAGTGGCAGCATACACTTGTGCTTTCTCGCATCGATCTTCTTCTTTCTTACACAATTTCTTTGTTTTACTTCCCTTGAGGAGACTGTTATTTTTCTAATAGTTAACGAGAGAAAAGGATGATGTTAAAACTTCCTTTTCTTTAGGAGTTCATTTTAGCTGATGATATAGAAGTAAGGTACCTGGATATGTCTGTAATCTTTTGAAGAAAAATGAGGGGAATAGACTAAATTATTCTGCTCTTCTTTGACATTGAAACCTTCATTACTATGAATTGAAGGAGGAGGAAGAAGCTTATCATTGAGAGCTCAGACGCTGAGAGGCTCCAGGACCTTGTAAGGAACTCCATTGCTTCTGTAGGTGTTTTTGGAAGGGGGAATTAATTTAAAGGACAAAAATTTATATATTTTTAGCCTCAAGGACACGACATCAATATTTTAACCACAATGACAAACATTCTTCTAAAAATTATTCATAAGGACAAACATTCTTCCAAAATTATTCATAAGGACAAACATTCTTCCAAAACTGCTACCAAACTAAAAACTAATACCTAAAAACTGCTACCGATAACTACAAACTGATACCTAAAAACTGCTATCAATAACTAAAAACTGATACCTAAAGAAAGTTGTCCTTCAGGCTAAAATACTGAAGGTATGTCCTTGAGGCTAAAATGCTGAGAAATTTTGTCCTTGACAATAATTTCCTGTTTTTGGAACTGGTACTAGTGTGGTTTTAGTAGTTTCTTCTTCATCATCTTTTTGTGTACTAGTGTGAGTTCTAGATTTCCATTTGAGGTTGTTTTCATCATTATATACTTTGCCAATCTCCATATTTGAAACATGAAGAAAAATAGTGAACCCGACCATTTCTAAAGATCAAGTTTATGTATGCGAGAGGACAGATGGATGGTCAGAAGACTTGTCCCATAGTCAGAAGAACAGAGTAATAATAATAATGTTATTAATGTTGCAGTACATTTGTAAATAGCTGATGCCATAAAATAATAATAAATGAATTCAAAATACACAATTGAAGGCAAGCAAAATCAAACTTACCGATAAGATTTGTTTTTCCTAATAGCAAAAAATGAATTTAAAATACACAATCGAAGCGGAAGAGTTTTTTCTGAGTTGGTAAGTGGGGGTAAAAGAATATACCGTATGTAGATGCAATAATAAATAAACAGATAGATTGTAATAATAAATAGATAGATAGATAGGATGAAATTTAATAGGAAAAAAATCAAAATGACCGACTACAAAATGTTTCCTCAAATAAATGAGAAATGAGCACATGACTTGAGATTAAATTGAGGAATGAGAATACAAACAATGAAATATTGAATTTCTTATATGATAAAATATATGTGAAAAGGTACTTTTGGCGTAAATTCAAGGATCACATATGCTATTATTTTCAGAATAATCCTTCAATTTCCAATTATTTATTGAAAAAAAAAGATGGACAAGTAACAAATATTTCATGTTTGAGTATATTATTTATTGATTTTGTTTACTAATGTTTTCTTTTTGCTTTATTTTAACAAAAATCTGTGGTCTTCAACTTTGCTTCGCTTTTGACTTTTAAAGATTGTAATATGTGTGCTTTATTCCCTTGATAATTTTTCCTTGCTCATATGAACTATTTATAGCATGATATAAATCTGACTTAAATTCATGCCAGTGTAGTAAAAAAAGGATCACCTAACCAATCTAAGCCCAGGATTTGATATTCACTTACCGAATAAAGACTTGCTTTAATTTCACCTTCGCTGATAACAGTTTGTGGAATTCTGAAACCAGCTTATGGTTAATCAATTTATTTTTGCCTGAATGCTACAACTTGTACGCTAATTTTTGAGTTAGATCTGTAGTTAGTTAATTTTTATAAAATTATTTTTTATTATTATACTTAGTTAATTTTTGCATAAAATTTATTATTATTATTATTTAGTTATATTTTTATAATACTTAGTTAATTTTTATAATCTTAATTTATTATTATTATTATTATCATCATCATTATTTAGTTATATTTTTATAATACTTGGTTAATTTTTATAAAGCTCTTTATGTAAATATTCCTTTCTAGAAATTAGCAAAATTAGCGATTTTGTGTTTTTTGAGGCGATTTTGCAATTTTTTTGAGAGTACCAGCACACCGAATATGACAAACATTACAGAAAGGTTATTTGAAAATAAATAAATAGTTTAATATTGTCTAAGAAATGTGATGAATTAAATCAATAAGTTTTTAACTGATTTTCCTCCTTTATCGCAAGGTCACCACTAGAGGTGGGTGTGTCTCTGACCTAATACCTGTTTCGCATAAATAATTATTTAAAGCATAAGCCAATCGCTTTTGGTACGGCTAAAAGATAATAAAATTATCTTGATTGTGAATATTTAATGCTGGCATCATAATATATCTACCTACTAGTCCACTGAGTGATGCAAAAGTAGTCAATTGAATCAGTTAACCGTGGTCAAACACTTGCTTGACTATGATTAATTTTGGTTCTTCGGTGTGTCAGAGCTAATCTGACTAATAGTTAGTTATGTCAACTAATACATCTACCAACTATTTTGTAGGTTCAATTCAAAGTTCAACAGGTATGTCAAGTTAACCATCCGATACCCATCCCTAACAGTTAGCTCAAATAGGCGCCATCTTAAACAAAACTAATAAGAATATCTGACACCGTGACTAATTTTAACAAGGAAAAGGAGGAAAAAATGCATTGGGAATTTGTAATACCAGAGAGCAAAGGAACCCATAAATAAGTTTAATCATCTTTGTAATTAGTTCTAGTTTTACCACATTTGTAACAGGAACTTCATGTACTCGTAAGGATAGTTGCCAAGTACAGTTCAGCAATAGTTACCGAGCCCAATCTGTTGAACAAAGTATGGGGTCACACCTGAACAAATAGTAACAAGGTAATAACATTAACTTCTACAGCTATATAAAACGTTGCAACCATACGAAATACACAATTCAAACTTATATTTAGTCATTTCATCATCTTGTTCTTATGGGCACTAAAGGTTTAGTAGAGTACCATAATTCATTTCCATTTATTTATTGTGATCAAGTTTCCAGTTATCATAATTCAAAACATTAAAAGCATGTTGAGTTTCTTTGTTATTTTGTAGGATTGATTTTCTCCTCGGTGGCAAAATCCTTTTAAAGCCTTGTGCTTAGGGAACTATATTTCGTTCATTACGTTACCAGGAATACGCAAGGAATATATTTGACAAATACTCATTTAAGTTGAGTTAAAAGAAGTACCATTCCTATGCAGGTATATTTACTGTTGAATTATCAGATTACAAAAGTACCATTCTTATGTCAATCGAATCAAAACCACTAAGGTGATTCCAACTTGTAACCGACTAAATTGTTATGTATTTGAGGTTTATTTTTACATTGGTAAGGAAACTATTAAATATATACCGCCATAAAATGGCATATCACTCTCTCAAGTTCTAATTATATTTGTTATTTGACTTCATTAATTTGACTTACAGATATTAAGAAATTAAACTCATGGTATGAAACTCACTAAGGTGATTATGCATACGACTTCAGTGCAGGAAACATATGTGCATCGATGACGAAATTGTCTTTGATATATAACCAGAAAACATGAGCATACACATGCCAAACCTAGTGTATGATATGAACCAAAAGCCCCAAGGTTTGATGTGCTACAGTGCATGCATGATCAAGAACAAAACAGTTGGCAGAATATCAAAACTTTAAGAAAATATCTAATAATAGAATTCTGAACACTTTTAAGTCTTCAACAATGTAAGAATCTTTCACATCAACTACAGGAAATCTTTTTGGTTGTTAGCTTGTTAAAGCGAGAAGGTTTCTTTTCCCTTCAAATCATGTTTCACTATAGAAGAAAAATAAAAATAAAAAATTTAAATTAAATTCGTCAAAATCTAATCACAAATCCAATAAAAGTAAAAACGACTCTACTAATCCAAATAAAAGTAATTGATCATGAAAATCAATCTGAAAGTAGGCCACAGAACAACAAAAGAAGAAGGATGTATTGGTCTTGATTAACAAAAAGTAAAGTTTATTCTGACACAACTAACTATTGTAGCCAGTTTTACATACATTTTGCGACGTCGATAATCAGGGGTATATGGTTGGACCTACTTAAACATATGTTTGACATTTGAGTTCTAAGTGGGGGCAGTATTACCGTCCAGGTACTTTCCAATGCTTCTAATGTCTTTACAACTGTCTTAATTATATCCTATGTGGATTGAGAGGGAATTATCTTGAAGTCAAGAAACACTGGGTTCCACATACTAATATTGTCTTAGAGATATACCATTTAGGTATATATCTCATGCACGTTTTACATCACAAAACTTAATGATTATTTTCCTGGTTTATTATTTTTGCCAAAGTTCGCGGGACTTTTTACATTTTGACCTAACACTGAACCTATAGAAATGCATGTGCATTTCAAGTGGTCAACTCCTGATTGTTTTGTTTGTATTTTCTTAAGCAATATGGTGAATCTGGTTAACCAAGAGCTCCCAGAAAAGGGCAAGAGAGAATAATAACATGAATCTTTATTTTAACAATGACTGTGTCCAAAACAAGGATGGCTTTGATAATTGGTACTACTGAAGATTTTGGAGTAGCCTAATCGGTTATGACCAACTCAATTTATGCATACAGAGAACTATATAGCACATGTTTTGACTAGGAATAGGAGTTTTGCTTTGACTAACCTATATTTGTTTACGTTAGCAAGCTATAAGTATAAACTTCTTGTAAGAATTTCAAACAAGAGTTTACCACTGTTGGTATAATCAAACGTACTAGAAAACTACACAGGCATATACAGTTTGATTGACTTGATCATTATGTTCAAGAATGATGTAAGTAGGGTTTGATTTTTAGCACCAAGACATTGAATCATCTTTATTTAAGAATGTTGTTCCCTTTCAAATGTTCATGAAAAACTATTTTGAAGTTTAAATTTATACGACATTTGATTGTAACAAAATATATTCCCAATATTACATTTTTATAATCTCATATATATAACACACTTTTTTTCTTCATATTTCTTCGTTGTGGAGATATTATATAGCAAGTTAAATCCCCGCAACAAGTAAGGTCAATCCAAGTAGTCATTCTTCATACATGCCAGTCAGATCTATAACTGTATACACATATTTCTGTTGAAATATTATAATTTAAACTTTTAAAACAGTCATTTTGCATCTTTTCTTTTCTACAATTACATATAAAGTTCTCTATAATGTTTTCTGCTTCCAAATAGTGCATACTATTATTATTTTGGCATATAAATAAACATTTAGAGTGAGTAATTGTTCCTTTTCTCTACAAAGGCTCGACATTCAGACACAGTAGAATATGATATAAAGAGCAGCATTTGACAACAAATCCAAACTGGAGAGTTAATGCAACATTTATTACACAATAAAAGCTGATACTGTGTCATGTTGATAACCTGTAACATACATACATTTGAATTTCCCGATATTAGTTTGTTAATTGTAGTTTAACTACTATCGCAAGCATTCGTTTTACAAATCTAAAATCAGTGATTCAGTTGAATATCAAAATTGAATTTACATTGAATCACTGACATGAACGAGAATGACGAATTATCAAAATCAAATTATCAAAATTAAATTGTTTAAAACATACAACAATGAAAAATCCAAATTAAGTTTCAAGTAATACCTGTAGTCGCCTGCTGCCTGGAGGCTGGAGGAAAGTCACTGCTCGCAGTCCGCAGTCGCCACCAAGATGGAAAGCCGCTGTCGCTGCCTAGATGGAGCGCCTAATGCTGCCAGTTCGTGATTCATGAATTGGCATTTAGTTTTTTTAGGTATCACGTATGAGTTGGTGAATTGGTGCCCTAGGTTTTTTGGGCCCTAAGCGGTAGCTTCTTCCGCTTTGGTAAAGGGTCGGACCTGGATGTAGAGTGCTGTAGAATTTCTGAAGGTCGAGGAAGATAGAGGGTTGCTGAAGCTCGTGAGAGGTTGAATCGATGGCGGAGTTGTGGCACGAGGTTTTAGCGTGCGTATTATAGAGATCGGCGATGGATTTGTGAGAGAGGAAGAAGAATTTGATTATTAATTAAATTTGGGATAGAGTATGCGGAGGAGATGGTCGAAGTTGAGTGATTTATGAGAGAGGTGGCATATTTTTATTTTCCCGCTTACGTTTTGCCGCTACTTCCTATACACTCGTAAGCAGCGTTTAAGGAATTGTTTATTTTATTTTTTAATTATGTACCCATATAAATGCAGTTTTTTTATTAAAACGCTACGCCATATTGCTGCGAATAATATATTTTCTTGTAGTGTCTACTCCAAGTAGGCCCTTCTCCTTTCTTCTTTCCTTTAATGCTTACCCATTATTGTTAATGTTATTACTAATGGATGTTTCCTTTTAGATGACACTCCTAAGAAGTTAAAACCCAAAGATCAAAAAATTATTCAATCTTTAACCAATGCACCAAAGAGCATGGAAAACAGGATCGGTTTGTTAACTTCCGTGAGACTTAGCAAACATTTCATTATCTTAGAGTGCCACAGGGTTCTAGAGGAGCCTCTGAAAATTAAGTTTAATGCTCGTGGTGGAAGTTCATTGGTAATGGTAAAATCAACATCTTTCACTTCCAATTCTCCAATTCAACTTGGTACTAACGGTAAGCTTTAATACAGTTAAAAATGGGATCTCTAATACTTCATACTTGCTAACTCCTTATTAGTACTTTTAGATTCATCTGCTCTCTTCCTTTCTAGAAAATCGAAAACCAAAGTTGTTGTTTCTAAAAAGAGGAAGAGTATATCTTTGACCACCACACAGTCATCCGAACCAAACATTTATGCAGACTCAATTACCTATGCTATTGAAAACTTGGATAAAGAGATAACATATAACAATGCCATTATTGATATTCCTCCTACTCTTCAAGATAAAAGACCTAAACTCATGAGTGAATTTACTCTTATTGTTGTCGATGAGTCATGGAGGTACACATTGATTTAAGTCACGGTGCAACAAATGTAGACAAGGCTCCAGAGAAGTCAAAAGAAATCCAAGTTAAGGTGCCTAAAGAAATTCAAACTCTTAATCCTCTGGTCAATATCTCCTTCCCTACTTCTCCGACTGCCATCAGTCGTATGTGTGCTAAATTTGGTGCGCACATCCCTCCGATCGAACCCTTTCATTTCAAGATTCAAACTCAATCTTCACCAATGAAATTTGAGGAACTCGTTAGAATGGCTATTCAGTCTCCATTCATTGCCTCCCTTGGGTCATCGTAGCTTATAGTCTACTCGGATGATCATCTTCTCTTAATTCTTAAACAACTCTTATCTGTATGTTTTCTTACTTATTTGGCTAAAATTTAGAAGTTATGAATTCCATTTTTGGCTTAAACAATGGTACACTCTAGGTGGGAAAACATATGCTCCTTCTTCGAAACGCCAACCAAGGACCTTCCAAAGAAGTGATAGTGCTAAATGAGAAAATCTCTTTGCTGCATAATGAAATAAAGGGTATCGTCGCTAAAAGAGATGCAGCTATCCTTGAAAAAGATAACTTGATTTCTTCCCTTCAAAAAGGGATGATAAGTATTGCTACTAAGAGAGACGAAGCTACCTTCGAAAAGGATAAACTAACCTCTTCACTTGCTGAGGAACAAAATGCCAAGCAGTTACTAGAAGAGAAGATAAAAAGTTTGGAGACTGAACTTGAGTCAACTTCTGGACTTAAAGAAGACGCGAAAAGGGTGGCTAGAGAAATCACTGAGTTGACAAAAAGGAATGTCGAGCTAGTTGAAGAGAATGAGTTTCTTAGCAAGCGGCTTGATAGAAAATCCAGCCTTTTGGATTATCTAAATGATATTGTTATTGATGCTAAAAATAAGGTTGCCAATTTCCTAAATGTTGCTCTTCTGAGGATCAAGGAAGAATGTTATGAAGATGATTTGTTCGTTGCATATGCCGATAACATCTGGAAGTGTTCGGATCTGGAATTCCTATCTCTACAGGCTACCAATGATACATGCAAAAGAAAATTTAACTTGAACTTGAAGAAAGACAAGGAGACCCTTGACAAGGAATTCGCCGCCAAGGAGAGAATCAAGGCTGAGGAGTGATTAACATTCGATGATGCTCCTAGTGATGAAGAATCATAGCCCAAAGGTAAAGGAGATGGCAATAAGGGTAATGATGGCGACGATAAAGATAATGATGATGTGATTACAATAATGACCATGAAGATGATGTTGGTTATAATGATGTTGATGGAAATGATGGAGCTGGAAATGGGAATGCGGATGACGATGATTGCCATAATGATTATGGTAGTGGCGATGAGAGTGGTGAAGTGAACCCGCTCGGCCGACCAGATGGTAAAGATGGAACTGGTGATGCTAATCAAGCCTCATCCGCTTAAGATGTTGAAATTACTGCTACCACTACCCCTTCAGAGAAAGATCTTTGCGGCAAAGGCATGCATCCCAAAGCCAGAAGTCAGTGGAGAGAAAAATTCCGTCACCTCCAGTTTCTTATTCTCTGGTATGAATTGGTTTATACAAATGCTTTTGATTTTGAAGTATTTTATTTAATTCATTGATTACTTTAATTAAAGAGAAAGTCGAAATACTATTATGATGCTCTGCTTGAGAAGAAACAAATGGACATAGACCGGTTAAAAAGAGAAATGGATAAGGAGGTGAAGGAGTATAAAAACTTATCTAGAAAATACCACAACCTTCCTGGGAGCGCAATAAAACCGAGACATTTTAAAGAACAAGAAATTTCTCCACGGATGAAGAAGGCTCGCGAACATTGGGAAAAACTTTTGGAGGAAAATGTTGAATTGATGGCCCTTTTCTAGATGCTCATAGATGGTAGGGATACTTTAGTGGAGTTTATGTATAAAACTTATCACAGGAATCTGATAACTGATTTCTCTTATTTTGGGCGAGAAAAGCATAGGACTAATCAGACAACTACATCGTAGATATTTGTATTAATTCGGACCTCCTGATCCTCACCCCAGGGAGTGTTGAAACCTTCCCCAAGTTGATCCTATTCCTCTCTCATTACACTCTCTTCCCCCGAAAAAATTTAAGTATAATAAAGAGAGATTTATTCCTAAAGTGTATAAGAATTCTATATTGTATGAACTAGAGTAACTTGTATAACTGTTGTGTACTACTGGGTTTACTTTATGAATGTTATTATTTCAGTTTCTTAATTCTTAGTTTAATTTTAACATATTGCATAGAATAAAGGTCTTTCAAGCAGCCATGCCCCTAAGTACGTCTTGAGTAAATATGTCAGGTTACGAAGAGAGTTTTCAGAAAAAACTTCTACTTTTTAGATGTTGAAGTTAGCTAGACATCATTTCCTCCGAGGTTTACAGGAAATTTATATGCGGTATCCTAGTTTCCACTTTACTTTCTAGGCAGAAAAAAAGATAGGATACTTAAGAAAATTCGATCATACCATGCAAAATTAATATGTGGTCATGATAGCCCTCCAATCGGAGAATGGGATTATCGCCGACATCCTCCTGTTTACACCCCAGAAGGCATTAAGGCCCCTTTCGACTCTACACTTACTTTTGTCGCTAGGTCGCTTGAAAAAGTTAAGATTGCAGTTTCAAATACCTAAATACTAGTGATATAATTTGTAGTGTGACCTATCTTTGATAGAAATGTGATGTAATCTTGACTTTTATTCTCTATGATTTGTAAACTTTACTACCGTTATAATGAAAGAGATTGTTTTTGCGTGTATTAATTCTTATGTTATTTTTTTGAATAGGAAATGCAATTATCAATTATGCCTGCTCTTACAGAATCTCACTCACGATTAATTGATCTTAAGGATAGGTTGGTAGTTGATCTCAAATAGAGGAATCCCTGTAAGGATGCCTGTGCCATCAAATTTCCAGATAATTTAGAAGCCCAAGAATGGCATAAGAAGTTTCTACTTCAAAGAGTGATCGTCAAAGGTTTTAAAGAACAAATCACTGGTTTGGAAGCTGAATCCAAGAAGAAGAATAAAATAATTTCAAGATTATAGGCTCAAATAAAATCCATATTTCCGGTTGACTTTGATATTGAAATGGCTAAGGTTCACCAACAAATAAGAGATACCGAGATAAAATTGTCAGATAGTTAGGCCTATCGTAAATCTCTGGAGTTTGTTATAGGTGAAAGCATTCCGAACTTACCTCAACTGCTCCTGCTACTCCAAATTTTTGCAGGACAACCAGATCTCGTTCCTTGGAGATCCAAGAATTTCTGACTTTGATAAACCCTCCTCCGGGTATAAGTAATAAGGTGATCGCCGAGGGGAGTAGAAAAATTAAGTTTGAAATCATGCAGCATTTAGACAAACAATGGAAAGAAAAGACATCTCAACGTTATATTGAATATGAAGGTAAGGTCCAAAGATTGGAGCATGAAGAATACTTCCTTAAGCAGAAAGTCAAGGAACTGGAAAGCGAGATCAAGGCTTTAAATGCTGCTAACAGAGCTTTTAATCATGCTTTGAAGACTCATATTAAGGCCATTGATGATGCTGACATGATTCGTAAAAAAGAGAAAAAGCTTAAAGAAGTTCCCAGTGAGGCTATTCGTCATGTCATCAATCCTTTAGTTTCTAAGGATCTTGATAAAGTAGCATAGAGCCTCTAAATTGAAATCTTGTTTTATTTGATCTTTTCGTACCTGTAACTTTACACATGGTGTAATATATTATAAGATTATTTTGTAAATTGAAAAGAAATTACCTCAATTGCAGTTTCTGAAATGAATTTTGTCTTTCGTACTTGAACCAGAATTAAACGGTAGACTAGAGATCTTATCTGGTAAAAATAATAAACTGCCAGAAATTCTCATTTCGTGATGGTTAAATAATAGATGTTAATTAGCTTGGAGTGTTTTCGATTCTTAATTTTGGCCGATCTTCCTCCAGAAGACTAATTGTTTAATTCTCTTTACTTTATGCCACCCTCTAGGCTTCAGATATTGTTAATCCTTTGTTGTGCCACTCTTCAGGCTTTGGATATTATTAATCCTTTATGTGCCACTGTTCGGGCTTCAGATATTGTTAATCCTTTGTACACCACTCTTCGGGCTTTGGATATTGTTAATCCTTTGTTGTGACCTCTTACCACCATCTTTATTTTATAATGAGCCAAATCCCTAATTCAATTTAGGGTATTAAATGAGTAAGAAGTGAGAAAAGAAATAATTCGACCCCCTAAAATGAAGACCCTCGGTCCCTATTTATAGAGTTTGGCAGGTGGCAAACTTCGACATTCATGAATCTCAGCACCTTTAGCCTCGTCGAGCGTCAAAGGTTAATGTTTTATCGACCTCAACATGATCAGAATTGTCGCACATCGAAGTCTGCATAATTACATCTTCCTTGGCATGACTTTTGCGGTCTCGATACTTGTCATCGGTGTACCATTATTAATAGAGTGTGACGTTGACATCATCCATGGACATCGACATTGATGGATATCGACATAGTGTGCATATATATGCGGTGCTTTCCATGAGGCTCGATGAATCGGCAGTGTTGATCCTAGGCGAGCTTCAACTATAACTGTTTGTAAATTAGTGGTGATGTTGAGTTGGAAGCTTGGTGAACCTCGATGAGCCTAATAGCTTTGATGTTGTTTGAAATCATCTTTGGCAACCTCTCAATCATGTTTATTGATGTTGACATCATTGTGCCAATGATGTCGAGGTTGTCTAATATGTAAGGCCCCCTTGATGATGATGATGATAGTATCATACCTTGCTGCATCCATGCTAACATAGACATCGCCGTATCCAACGACGATGAGGCTGAATCATTGTAGGACTTTCTCAATGAAGATATGGCAGTAACACATAATTTAGTAGATAGTTTACTGTATTTCACACATATTCAACTCTACAATAACTCAAATCAGTATTCAAATCATCACTATAGGTTTTATTATAGAGTTAATAATTTGCAATAAATTTAGGTATCTATTATAACGACCGCCATACACCTCCAACGCCCAATGTAACTTGCATGGTGCGTTGTAAGGATGCTCGACCGACGCAAGACGATAATCAAGGGTGTAGTAAAGTAAATAAAATATCATCACAAAACCTATCATATATCTTACAAGGTATCAAATAAAATATAATAATCATCACAATTATAATACAGGCGAGACAGTAATAATTGAATGACCATAGAAATCAGAGTACACATATCCATATAGCTATACATCATAAATAATAGAGTTTATAAAACTGATAATAAATTTAGAATATATAATTATCTCTAAATAAAAAAAGCACTAGTAAGCTCCATAGTGCTGCACAACAGAATAATAAACAATAGCAGCTAAATATAATAATAGTGAGAATGTAGCCTCCTGCTCTCTACCTGTCCGGCTCCATGTGCTCACCAGACTAGGGCTGTAAACGGATGCAATCAGATATAGATAGTGCCGTATCCGTATCTGAAAATGAAAATCTGAATTTGTATCTGATATCCGCGGATACATGTTGACTAATATCTGTATCCGTATCCGGCTTAGCGAATACGGATATTTCCAAATATCCAAAATTATATGTATCCAAAATTTAAAAATTCATATTAGATATGGATATCCGAAAATTAAATAATAAAAATGCATTTGCTCATTTTTAATTGAAAAAATGGCGAAAAAACTAGTAATACAAAATTGATTCATAAAATATTTCAAAAATAATGCTCAATACATCAAATTAACAATAGCCAATAGGACACCAATCACACAAAATCCAAACAATAAATATATTAAGAGTTTAGAGTATCTCCAAAATATGAAAATCACAATCCTAATCTTAAGACTTAAAGAGTGTTTCCAACCTAAAATAACATACAACCTAAATCAAAGTAGCAAGTACATTATACAGGTCTTAAATTAAAGCCAATACCAAAAGTCATCTAAATAGCACATAATTTAAAATGTTACATTCTTTCTCTATGGAGTAGTTGAGCTTCAAAAAATCACCCTGTAAAAATACAAAGTTATGTGTTAGTCGCAATAAAAAAAGAAATTTAGTCATTAAAAAAGAAATTTGTCATTAAAGAGTTGTTGTAGAAGGCTTGCTATTGCAAGCTTGCTGAATGCTAGCAAGCTACAACTTATCAAGCTTGCTACAGCAAGCTTGCTTCTTATTGCAAGCTTGCAACGGCAAGCTTAGTAGCAAGCTTGCTACAGCTTGCTTAAAAGCATGCTTGCATGTTGTTGCAAGTTTGCAACAGCGTGCTTTTAAACAAGCTAAGCTTAGTTGCTATTGCAAGCTTGCAACAACATGCTTTTAAGTAAGCTAAGCTTGCAGCATCAAGCTTAGTAGCAAGCTTGCTACAGACTTGCTATAGCAAGCTATTTTCTAGTCTATAATTCATTCTCCTTGGACCTTATTTACGTCCCAGTATTTACCAAAAATAAAATGTACACATATGAGATGATGCTGGCGGATCCAGTGAAACAATCCTTTATACATGTTTAAAACATGTAGAAAAATATAAAATTCTTACTAATATCGGATGGTAACCAACCCTTTATACAACTCAAAGCTTTTAAACATTGCGATGCTAAATAGATTTAAACTACATATTCATTTAAACTATTTAAAATACAGATTTAAACTGCAGATTTAAACTATTTAAATTACATATTTAAACTATAGATTGTTAATAAATTTAATCTAGCATAACTCAATATAGCAATATTGCATAAATCGATATAGCAATTTAGCATAAATTAATATAACAATCTATTATAAACCAATGCTTCTACTATAGTTCATCCAAGTTCCAACTTCAAAAATCAGAAATAAATTTAAGAAATCAGAAATCAACATATTAGACAATTCAAACTTTTCCAAAAATCAATTTCCATAAATCAAATAGTGCATCTAATTCAAACTTTTTAAATTAAGTCCAGAAATTATACCTAGGCGAGCTAAAATTTCCAAGCGATGTTGAAGTCATTGGATTGACTTTGGATTAATGATTAGAGATATATTTTGTGTTGATGTTGTATTGACGATTGACGTTGGATCTCAGCCGCGATTGGAGAATGGAGACGGCCGGCTGAACTTGTGACGATTGATGTTGGATCTCAACCGCAATTGGGAATCCAGAAAAGAATAGGGCGAGGTGGCGATACAGAGATAGGAGCAGTGGTTGGAGAGGCATCGACGATGTGGAGATAGGAGCCGCGATTGGAGATTGGAGATAGACGACTGAAGTTTTTATTTTGGGAAAAGTTGAAAATGAAAATAAAATGGCTAGGGTTTTGGAAATGAGGAACGGGGCATGTTTTATTCTAGGTGGTATGTAGATCCAACGGTTATATTAATTTTATATTTTAAGCTTGGGAGTTTAATTAGAAGTGTTATATATATATATATCAGACAATCGGATGGATATTTTTCGGATGCAGATATCACTATAACCATATCCGTATCCGAAAAGATTTTTGGATATCGGATATCCGTATCCGCTTTTTGGATAACGACTATATTTGTCATTTTTGGATACAGATCCAGACGAATATCGAATTTTTCGGGTGCCCATTGATGGGCCTAGACCAGACCTAATATCCATAATCTACCCATTTAATAGTACCTGGAATAATAGGAAGCAAAGCATAAAATCCAAAGTCAGACAATAGTCTAGTGTGAGCGGTAGGAAATCTCAAGTACTATAAAGTCAATATACTAGGACGTATGGTATAGAAAATCATACCTAACATATGATAGAGTTAGGGATATGCCCTAGGAGCAAATATGTAATTTGTTACACATATCTATCTCGATAACCAATCTTGTTCGAAATAAAAGGTGTTTTCTTTCTATTATATACTTGATATAATGAGTTATATTAATTGCCTAATTTAATTAAAAGTATATTTAATAGAAAATCCATAAATGATATGTTTTGTGATAATAGTTACAAGGTGTTGTAACCATGAGTAATTTAGCATAATAAAATTAAAACATGTTCTAAATAAACCTAGTCAAGATGTATCGAGATTGGATATCGAAACATCCATTGAGACTAAAGTATGTAACGCTCTCCAAATATTAGGCAATGTATTACTCATGATTACTGGAGGCACCAAGGGGTACATACTAATAGTTAGATAACTATGAAATGACTCACTCGATAATTTTCTGTTGGTTAATATAACTAACGTCAAACAGAAATTATCGATGTGACAAAATTAAACGGTTCTTTTGACTTGAGAATACTATTGATCTTTAATGTGGAAATTTTGCTTAGATTATAGTTAAATCAGGGCACGACGTCCATCGATTGACTATAGTTGGGTCAAGTGGAAGCGCTGGAAGCGAAACACTATTCAAAAGAGAATACGTCTCCTTAGTTATATGAGGTTAGTATCACTGTCAATTGATGTCAACTCAAAGTTAAAGTCTCTCTCCAAAGCAGTTCGGTTAATAATTGTTATTATTGCAGCAAGGACTTTGTGTTTGGACTATAGAGTCGAATATGGATGATATTGGCATTTTGACCATTACTAAATTCTGTAAGACCAAAGTGAAAGTTTTGATAAAGAGAATTGGTGTAAATGTTTGTCACTACCAGGTAACGCTTGAATAGGTAAAATTGGATTTTACCAAAAAATGTGTAAGCGATAAATTCAGCCAAAATGTCATATCACTAGCTAAGGTGACGTGTGAACTTTAATATTCTAATTGTTTAGTTTTAATCGCTGACTGAATTTACACCTTTGAGACGCATAACCGTAATGATGAATACTCCGAATAAACCACACGATTTAATTAATTTATAATCGTTGCAAATTAATTAATGTTTCTAAAATATTGATTATTAAATTTTGTTTATATAACATTAGCATTTAATAAAGTGCGTAAATAAAACTTATTATGCACGTATCAATATACGATGTCGATAGATTGTTTAAATTGAATTTAAATGAAATGCTAAGTAGGTTTGGGATCACTTGAGGCCCATAATTTGTGACTCCCCACCTCTATACCCATGCTAGCCAAGGACACTACGGAGTAATGCCATCAACTAGCGTGGAGAATAAGGCTGTTTAGGAGCGACCATCCGTGTAATTTCTTTGTGCGAGCACCGATATGTCAGATAGTATAACATGCATTTCATTTTAAGAGGGAATCCGACATACCGATACAAAACTCAAAGCTACTACACAGAGGCTATAATATCTTCGGAAACAAATATAGAAATAAACATAACACAAATTCTGACACAGACATCCATATCACAAAGGCGGAAATAGATATGAATATATAACACTTAAAAGTGTTTATCAGAGTAGTGGTCTACAAGATCCACAATATCACAAAAAGAATAGTTACAAGCACTACACAAAAGAATATGTATACATCATGGAGTCTATATCACAAATGTATACATATAAATGAACTACTATTCTAAGTAGTTAGCCAAGAGACAGAATAATAATCCCAGACGAGGAGTCAAGCAGAAGCACCTGTAACATCTCGGTCTGACCCGAGTATTATTTAATAAGAAAATAATAAACGGATCAGTCTAACTATAAATATCAGATGAAATGATAAAGAATAAGAGATATGACAAAAACGTATCATAACCATATTGCCATACTGTGATAAGTACGTAATTGAAAATCAACAAGGGATTAATCAATATCACAAGAATCTTCTCAAAGATAAAAAGGAATGTCATACTTTTTATTTCATTCACCAAACCATAATGATTAATCATTATCATAGCTTTCTCATATTTTATCCAAATTGCATCATTCTTTTTTTATTTGAAAGATGAAGTTTTCTACAGCTTTCTTACCAATTTTGAGATCAATACAATTCTATTTGATCCCCTGTTTCATGCCTGGAAGTTGAGTCCAGGAGGGTTTTAGGCTCTAATCATTTAATTCTCCTCCCTCTTCGCTCGAAGTGCAAAATTGTGTGTTTTATATAGAAATTAGGTTGAAGAAAACGAGTTTTAGGAACGCTTCAAAATTGCTTTAGAAATTGCCTTTGAAATTCTCCTATTATGGAGTAATTAATTTAATACTTAAAAATAATATTAAATAATAATTTCAAAAGTCAATTTGCTTGAAAAACACTTTGTAATACTTTATAAAACACACAATTTTGCACTTCGAGCGAAGAGGGAGGAGAATTAAATGATTAGGTAAAACGCAACACACAAATTCACCAATGCACAAATATTGATAAAACTTACCAATGAAAATCACAAAAGTTGGTGAAACACAAATTCTAGAAATCATCAACAGAAATCCAGAAATCACAAAAAGGGGGAGGCCTATCACAAAACGGGAGTATGAAAACTCACCAACACGTGTATCACAGAATGGAATGCTATTCCATGGTTGCTAACCATTTATTTTGAGCCGAAGCTCCACAAAACGGTCCGAAGACCATGGGTCGCTACCCCACCAAATCGAGCCGAAGCTCCACAGAAGCGGGGTTTAGTCTCCCTCGCAGACAAAGAGACATCGCGCATTGCTAGTCTAAATCACAAAAATGATCATCATCGATCATCAAGAAGTGTCAATTACACTAAGCTAGCAAATATATGAGTTTAGCTTCATGTCCCATAACCACTGGCTTAACTTAAATATTTACAAACAAATTGTAGATTTCCACTCGAAAATTGTCACAAGAGTTTCAATCGAACAAGTCCAAAAATTAACCGATGAAGTAAACGCAAGTGTTTCATACCACTTATTTTGCTAAGCCGTTTAATTATATTTTCTCATACGAAAGAGGTAAAGGTTTGTATATACTAATAGATTAGAAAACGGTTTTATAAATAATCTTTGTATTAAAAATAGAGTTGGAATCATTTTTGTAAAAGAGTTTGAATATTTACTATTAGTATAGAAACCTTGGTATTTTGAAGTGACAAATCGCCAAATGATTGTAGAAACAATCAATCACAAAAATTCACATTCGAAGATGTGAATTGAATCCAAAGAAATTGATACTGAATCCATCAAAAGGGATATTCTCACAAATCCCGAAAAAGAAGTCATCAAAGTCAATAATAGATGATAACAACAAGTGAGAATCAACATGATAAAATTTGAAAATCAAGCAAAATAGGCAAAAATAGACATAATAGGCAAAATAGGAGCAGGTCGGCCGACTGACCCCCTGAGTTCGGTCGACCGAACACAGACCTAGAAAAATCCTCGGGATGTTGGTCAGTCGATCGGACTCAGTATGACAGTCGACTGGATCAGAGCCAGAGATATATTCTGGTAGCAGGTCGGTCGGCTGGACCAGAATTCCGGTCGACCGGAACCTGTTTCCAGCGCTTCCAAGCCAGACTAAGTGAAGTGCAAAACTCCTCTCAATTGCAACCGGACGAGCAATGGCGCTAAGGGTTTATGTCAATCGACAACCCGGCTCTATCGGCTCTTCGGTGCACCACTAAAAGCATGATTAAACATCAAAGTTATGATTTTTAAAGATTTGGCTTCAAAACACCAAAAATTGAAATATTCACTAATTCAATCCAAATCAATAGCAATTGCTCATGAATAAGTGTTAGGAATTCGTATCTAACAATCAAAGATAATTATAGACTTAGATGTGAGATAAAAATCTCACCTTTTTACACAAAAACAAGGAAGGAGAAGCTTGAAAACAAAGGAGAATCAACCTCTCTTCAATCCCAACTCAAGAAGCTTGAATTTAAGCTTAAAAGAGAAACATTTCCTAAGGTAGGTTTAGGAATTTCTGAAATTGATAAGAGAATGAGTTGGAGAAGAAGAAGAGGAGGCTTACCAAGGCTTCTTCTATTGATTTGGAGCTAGAACTTGATTTGCAAATGGAAATTAGGGCATGGAGTTTTAATTTCCCATTCCTCTCTCCATTGTTGCTAAAGCTTGAGTATTAGGAAATAGAAATGAAGTAATGAAGAGAAGAGGGGTGAAGCTTGGGTGTAATGGGCTGAAACAAAACCAATGCCCTAAGTGAAAAAGTAGCAAAATTCCACTAACTCCAAACATATCAAAGTTTATACTCAAAAAGATCGCAAACGTCATTTTGAACTCAATGGGGGTGGTCTCGAGTCCTAATTTGACAGTTTGCAAAAAGTAGCTTTTCGGACCATAATCCGACTAACGATGAAATATTTAAATAAATTATTTAAATACTCAATCGTAAAATATGCAGGTTGTTACAGACTCCCCTCCTTAAAGAAATTGCGTCCATGCAATATTTAAGATGGAAATAATAAGTAACAACCAAAAAAAGCATATCAACACAAAAGAAATTTGAAATAAGAAGTTCACCTCAAAGAGCACAAGAAAGTAAGTCCGGATGTGTTCGCTCGATGAATTCTCTGGATTCCCAAGAGCAATCCTTAGGATTTGAGGACCATTGAACCTTCACAAGCGGGACATGTTTATTCCGAAGGCGTTTGACCTCCGAAGCAATAATTCGAATAGGATGTTGCTCATAAGTTAAGTTAGGTGAAACTTCAATTTCTTCAACAACACCGGGCTCAAGCATAGAATCGGAATCTCGAAGGCATTTTCCGTAATTGAGAAACGTGAAACACGTCATGAATAGCAGAAAATTGAGCCGGTAATAAGAGGCGATAAGCTACGGAACCAATACGTTCAGTGATGGGAAATGGACCAATGTATCGAGGCGCTAATTTTCCCGATCGACTGAAACGCACGACACCCTTCATAGGTGAAACATGAATAAACACAAGATCTCCCACAGAAAAATCTAATTTGCTCCTTCGGTTATCGGCATAGGATTTTTGTCTACTTTGGGCTTCTTTCATCCTATGGCGAATAAGATCAATCTTTTCTGTGGAATCATGAATAAAGTCCGGACCTAAGACCAGCTTCTCACCGGCCTCAAGCCAACAAGAAGGAGAATGGCATGGCCTTCCATAGAGTGCCTCAAAAGGTTCCATACCAATAGTAGATTGGAAGCTATTATTATAGGAAAATTCAACAAAAGAAATATGATCTTCCCAACTTCCACCAAAGTCAAGAACACAAACACGAAGAAGATTTTCAAGAGTTTGATTCACTCGCTCGGTTTGTCCATCGGACTGCGGATGATAAGCGGTGCTAAAATTAAGCTTCGTTCCCAAAGCTTTTTGAAGACTCTTCCAAAATCCACTAGTAAACAATGGATCACGATCACTAACAATAGAAGTAGGGACTCCATGTAATTTAACAATTTCTTTAATAAAGAGTTTGGCCAAAAGAGGAACGGTCCGATTAGACCGAACGGGAATAAAATGGGCGGATTTAGTAAGTCTATCAACAATCACCCATAAGCTATCATGACCCGAACGAGAACGGGGAAGGCCGTCAATAAAATCCATGGAAATTTGATCCCACTTCCAAATTGGAATGTCTAAAGGTTGCAATAACCCACCGGGCCTTTGATGCTCGACCTTAATGAGTTGGCAAGCCATGCAACGCTTTACGAAGTTAGCGATATCAAATTTCATTCCCTCCCAATAATAAGGTCGCTTCATATCCGCGTACATTTTACTACTACCGGGATGAATGGTAAATTTAGAACGATGGGAATCTTCTAATATGTCTTTGCAAAGATCACTAATATTTGGCACGATAAGTCTACCAAATTTTCGAATACCGCCACGAGAATCAATACCAAAGTCTTTCATACCCTCAATATCAATTTTATCCCTAAGATTTTGGCCAAGAAGAGCCAATTCGGGATCTAGCTTTTGAGCTTCAAGAATGCGGCCCAAAAGAGATGGATGAGCCTCAAGGCTACATAAAATAAGAGATGAACATAAATCGGATACACGATCTCGAATCTCACAAGTAGACAAAGTCTTAAGATCGTTCCATTCGGATATCATCATAGAAACAACCGCTTGTCGCTTTCGGCTAAGGGCATCGGCAACACGATTTCCTTTTCCGGGAGTATAAAGAATATCAAGATCATATGACGCAAGAAATTCGAGCCAACGCTGTTGACGCAAATTAAGTTCCTTTTGAGAAAATAAATACTTCAAAGATTTTTGATCAGTGTAAAGAATAAATTTTTCTCCCAAAAGATAATGACGCCAAATTCGAAGAGCGAAAACAATAGCCGCGAGCTCTAAATCATGAGTGGCATATCTAGTCTCGGCTGAGTTCAATTGCCTAGAAGCATAAGCAATAACACGTTCTCTTTGCATAAGAACGGCACCCAAACCAACGCGACTAGCATCGGTATACACAACAAAATCTTGGTTCCCATCGGGAATCACAAGAATAGGAGCATCGGAAAGGAGTTCTTCTAATTTTTGAAATGAAGCTTCACATTTGTTCGACCAAATGTATTTAACTCCCTTCTTTGTCAAACTAGTGAGAGGCACAGAAATTTTAGAAAAGTCTTTTATGAACCGACGATAATAGCCCGCCAATCCAAGGAAGCTACGAATTTCCGTCACACTCTCCGGTCTCTTTCAATTTTGAATCGCTTCGATCTTTGAAGGATCCACAGAAATTCCGGATTCAGAAATAATATGGCCCAAAAATTTCACATGAGATTGCCAAAGGTGGCATTTCGAAAACTTTGCTTTCAATTGATTTCTCCTAAGAGTTTCCAACACAATCCAAAGATGATTTTCATGCTCCTCTTCGATTTTAGAATAAATAAGAATATCATCTATAAAGATGAGAACAAATCGGTCGAGGAAGTCTTCGAAAACTCGATTCATAAGGTCGACGAAATAAGCTGGAGCATTCGTCAAACCAAATGGCATAACAAGCCATTCATAAGATTCATAACGAGTACGGAATGATGTCAAAGGAATACTATCCTCTACAATACGAAGCTGATGAAAACCAGTTGCTAAGTCCAATTGTGAAAAGACTCTAGCACCACTAAGTTGATCAAATAGATCATCAATCCGAGGCAATGGATATTTATTCTTGATAGTGAGGTCATTAAGCTTGCGGTAGTCAACGCAGAGCCTAAGTGTACCATCAGATTTCTTCACAAAAATAGCCAAAGCTCCCCAAGGCGAGGAACTAGAGCGAATAAATTGCTTCGTCTCCAATTCAGATAATTGTTTGCGCATCTCCTCATTTTCCTTATCGGACATGCGATAAGGAGGACGAGTGATAGGCTGAGTTCCAGCGATAAGATTAATTCTGAACTCAATTGCTCGCTTAGGTGGTAGTCCTAAAACGAGCTCAAATATGTCGGAAAATTCACGAACAATGTGAATAAGAGAAATGACATCCTCCTCATCATCATTATCGTCATCATGAGGATTTAAAGAATATAAAGATGCCGCCAAAGTGGAATCCGAATCTTTAAGAATAATAGAAATCCGCTTAATAGATAGAGGATGTCGAAGATAAATAGTCCGCTCAGGACATAGGATATGAGCTTCATAACGATTAAGCCAATCCATTCCCAAAATCATTGCGAAGCCTAAGTAACGCATGACATGCAAATCGGCTTGGAAAGAAAAATCACATAAAACAATCTCGACATCTTTAAAAAGTAAACTGAGGGTTGCGGATCCACCAACCGGATTCACGATTCTCAAAGAAGTCATTAAAGCAACAACACTTAAAGAAAAAGTATCAACAAGTTCCTTTCATATAAAGGAATGGGACACACCCGTATCAAAAAGAACTCGAATAGGATGATCACGAAATATAATAATGCCATCAAGGATAGAATTAGATATACCTTGACCATGAGATGTGTTGCCAGGGGCTTGAGCAACATTTAACTTTCCTTCCTTCTTATTTTGGAGTTTGGGGCATGCAGATAAATAATGATCCGGGCTTTTGCAATAGCGACAAGCGCGGGGCTTTGTACACTTATTCGCATAATGGTCCTTAGAACCACAGTTGTAGCATTGCCCGCTACTAGAGGAAGAAGTCTTTGCTACAGGAGTTGCTTGTTTTCCTTTCTTATTAGGATACAGGCCTTTGGACTTTATAGGCCTTTTCTTGTTGTTGTTGAAGTTTGGTTTGACACCCACCACTTCAACATCACTCTCCCTATCCGCCTCTTCAAGACGAAGAGCGATATCAATGAGTTGATCAAAAGAAACTTCTAATTTTAGAAGTAATGGCTTCTTGAGATTTTTGTTCAAGCCATAGACAAATCTTTGGTTCTTCTTCAATGGGGTGTTTATGTATTCGACCCCGTATTTAGAAAGTGACTCGAAGGATGCGACATAATCTGCCACGGAGGATTCACCTTGAACAAGGTCTATGAAATGACGGGCCAAAGTCACCTTCTCAACTTCTGGCACAAACTTTAATTCGAATTGTTCCCGGAATTGCTCCCAAGTAAGATCCGCTTCAATAATTTCGGAGATTAGAAGCTAGTACCAGTCCAATGATCTTTCTTGGAGCATACTAGAGGCCACCTGAACTCGGTGAAGATCAATAAGATTCATGCGAGAAAAGATACGGTTTCATGTTCGAAGCCAAGCCTGGACTTCAATAATGCTTTCGGAACCTTTGAATGGCTTTCCACCCAAATTAGTATAGTCACTGCACAAGCGTGCAAACCCAGATTTAGGATGTGTGGGCTCAGGAATAGGTCCGACAGCTTGAGCATTTCTTACAAGATCAAGAAGTTGCTGAGTAGACATAAAAACTCCATCCTGGGGAGTAGCACTAGATTGATCGGCACTGGGACGGCCAGGTCTAACCATTTCTTTTCTTTAAGAAAGGAAGAAAAGAGAAAAAGGTTAATCTCAGAATGAATATCAAACAAACTTGATTGATAAAACAAGGAATCATAAAAAGAAATAGGATAGAATGGTACGAAGACCCGAATTAAATCCTATGGCACGATTCCTAAGAAAGACTTAGAACAATGATCCTTACTAGATTATTCTACATTGTTCCGAAGTTTGGCTCTGATACCAAGCTGTGACGCCCCACCTCTATACCCACGCTAGCCAAGGACACTACGGAGTAATGCCGTCAACTAGCGCGGAGAATAAGGCTGTTTAGGAGCGACCATCCGTGTAATTTCTTTGTGCGAGCACCGATATGTCAGATAGTATAACATGCATTTCATTTCAAGAGGGAATTCGACATACCGATACAAAACTCAAAGCTACTACATAGAGGCTATAATATCTTCGGAAACAAATATAGAAATAAACATAACACAAATTCTGACACAGACATCCATATCACAAAGGCGGAAATAGATATGAATATATAACACTTAAAAGTGTTTATCAGAGTAGTGGTCTACAAGATCCACAATATCACAAAAAGAATAGTTACAAGCGCTACACAAAAGAATATGTATACATCATGGAGTCTATATCACAAATGTATACAACAAAATGAACTACTATTCTAAGTAGTTAGCCAAGAGACAGAATAATAATCCCAGACGAGGAGTCAAGCAGAAGCACCTATAACATCTCGGTCTGACCCGAGTATTATTTAATAAGAAAATAATAAATGGACTAGTCTAACTATAAATATCAGATGAAATGATAAAGAATAAGAGATATGACAAAAACGTATCATAACCATATTGCCATACTGTGATAAGTACGTAATTGAAAATCAACAAGAGATTAATCAATATCACAAGAATCTTCTCAAAGATAAAAAGGAATGTCATACTCTTTATTTCATTCACCAAACCATAAATGTTGACAATTATCTCAATGCCAATCACAAAAGTTAATGACACACAAATTCACCAATGCACAAATATTGATAAAACTTACCAATGAAAATCACAAAAGTTGGTGAAACACAAATTCTAGAAATCATCAACAGAAATCCAGAAATCACAAAAAGGGGGAGGCCTATCACAAAACGAGAGCATGAAAACTCACCAACACGTGTATCACAGAAT
Organism: Allium fistulosum; assembly: GCA_030737815.1. NCBI lineage: Eukaryota > Viridiplantae > Streptophyta > Magnoliopsida > Asparagales > Amaryllidaceae > Allium > Allium fistulosum. The sequence goes on along the minus strand of CM060905.1, from coordinate 680,614,967 downwards.
GGAATGCTATTCCATGGTTGCTAACCATTTATTTTGAGCCGAAGCTCCACAAAACGGTCCGAAGACCATGGGTCGCTACCCCACCAAATTGAGCCGATGCTCCACAGAAGCGGGGTTTAGTCTCCCTCGCAGACAAAGAGACATCGCACATTGCTAGTCTAAATCACAAAAATGATCATTATCGATCATCAAGAAGTGTCAATTACACTAAGCTAGTAAATATATGAGTTTAGCTTCATGTCCCATAACCACTGGCTTAACTTAAATATTTACGAACAAATTGTAGATTTCCACTCGAAAATTGTCACAAGAGTTTCAATCGAACAAGTCCAAAAATTAACCGACGAAGTAAACGCAAGCGTTTCATACCACTTGTTTTGCTAAGCCGTTTAATTATATTTTCTCATACGAAAGAGGTAAAGGTTTGTATATACTAATAGATTAGAAAACAGTTTTATAAATGATCTTTGTATTAAAAATAGAGTTGGAATCATTTTTGTAAAAGAGTTTGAATATTTACTATTAGTATAGAAACCTTGGTATTTTGAAGTGACAAATCGCCAAATGATTGTAGATACAATCAATCACAAAAATTCACATTCGAAGATGTGAATTGAATCCAAAGAAATCGATACCGAATCCATCAAAAGGGATATTCTCAAAAATCCCGAAAAAGAAGTCATCAAAGTCAATAATAGATGATAACAACAAGTGAGAATCAACATGAATCGATAAAATTTGAAAATCAAGCAAAATAGGCAAAAATAGACATAATAGGCAAAATAGGAGCAGGTCGGCCGACTGACCCCCTGAGTTCGGTCGACCGAACACAGACCTGGAAAAATCCTCGGGATGCTGGTCAGTCGACCAGACTCAGTATGCCAGTCGACTGGACCAGAGCCAGAGATATATTCTGGTAGCAGGTCGGTCGGCTGGACCAGAGTTCCGGTCGACCGGAACCTGTTTCCAGCGCTTCCAAGCCTGACTAAGTGAAGTTCAAAACTCCTCCCAATTGCAACCGGACGAGCAATGGCGCTAAGGGTTTATGCCAATCGACAACCCGACCCTATCAGCTCTTTGGTGCACCACTAAAATCATGATTAAACATCAAAGTTATGATTTTTAAAGATTTGGCTTCAAAACACCAAAAATTGAAATATTCACCAATTCAATCCAAATCAATAGCAATTGCTCATGAATAAGTGTTAGGAATTCATATCTAACAATCAAAGATAATTATAGACTTAGATGTGAGATAAAAATATCATCTTTTTACACAAAAACAAGGAAGGAGAAGCTTGAAAACAAAGGAGAATCAACCTCTCTTCAATCCCAAATCAAGAAGCTTGAATTTAAGCTTAAAAGAGAAACATTTCCTAAGTTAGGTTTAGGAATTTCTGAAATTGATAAGAGAATGAGTTGGAGAAGAAGAAGAGGAGGCTTACCAAGGCTTCTTCTATTGATTTGGAGCTAGAACTTGATTTGCAAATGGAAATTAGGGCATGGAGTTTTAATTTCCCATTCCTCTCTCCATTGTTGCTAAAGCTTGAGTATTAGGAAATAGAAATGAAGTAATGAAGAGAAGAGGGGGTGAAGCTTGGGTGTAATGGGCTGAAACAAAACCAATGCCCTGAGTGAAAAAGTAGCAAAATTCCACTAACTCCAAACATATCAAAGTTTATACTCAAAAAGCTCGCAAACGTCATTTTGAACTCAATGGGGGTGGTCTCGAGTCCTAATTTGACAGTTTGCAAAAAGTAGCTTTTCGGACCATAATCCGACTAACGATGAAATATTTAAATAAATTATTTAAATACTCAATCGTAAAATATGCGGGTTATTACCATAATTCCTCCATATTTGACCGGCCACATAAGAGAGAGATGATAAGTTTTTAAAAGAATTAATAAAGGGAAAAGAATAATATAAGGATGGAAAAAAGTCTCTCTTTAATTGGCATTGATTGCCTTCTTTATTTCATTCTTTTCATAACTTTTTGGTTATTCATTCCTGTAATTTTTTTAGTTCTCTCCTTCCTCTTTAATGGCTGAAAATATGAAAGCTTCCATGGCTTCAAAAATTCCCAAAATCAAATACAAATCAAACCTATTCATTGAATGTGTTTATCCCTCTTGATCCTTGCAATATCTGGAGGCTGATTTCTAAATCTAGGAGCTTTGATTCATTATTCAATGTGTGATTTATTGGCTACATCCAAAGGTAATTAATTTTCTTATTTAAATTCACCTATGCATTTATTTGATTGATATAATTAGATTTCCTATTATTCACCTCATGTTTTAATTATTCATCTTGCCACATGTAAATTAAACGTGCCTTATGTTTGTTTTGATTAAATCGTGTTTATAGTATTGTTTTGATTTAGATCTATGTTTGTTCATCATCTCCCTTTAATGTACATCCATCCACAGAGTTAGCACATAACACATGATATATGCTACTTTGTATCGTAATCATTACGGGTGTACTATATGCCAAAGTACTGATAAGTGTCCAGATATCTACATCAATGATATCTACATCATGTGACATCCCTAGGATGATAAGCAACCAAAGCAAACATAGCATCCATTATCCATTCTCGCATTCACCCACTCAGTGCGTTGGATATATGACACTCGTATGACTACATCGTCTAAGTCAAGGACCACCCAACGTCCCGGTTCCTCAGTACCTGAATCCATGCTACTCGGTAGGCCAGAACCTAGACTGCATACCCCATAACAGTCCAGGTTAAGTCGAATTGAAACATTATGTAATACGAGGCGTACTCTATAGCCCAAGCGAGCGCCCTCACATGCCCCTACTTTACGAGTGCACTTCGAAGCCTCTGAATATTAACGATCCCTTTGCACACTCATCCACAATAGAGCACATCTAGAAACTAATCTTAAACCATCGTACAACTCACGTCTGAAGTCGTTAAGATAGAGACGATTCCCAACAATCATCGCTAGTCGTAAAATATCATTGTTTGTCCCATAATCATCCTCTAATAGTTCCTTAAATCTGACTCATAGTCCTATACTCTGCATTTCGAAGTACAACCATCTCATTTGTTGGAACTGGGCCAGCCCGTAGCGAAAGTAATGAGTGAATTTCAATTTTTTAACCATTTTGGATCTTTATTAGGCATATGAAGTCTAATATCTTTAGAATATTTCTAATTTATTTTAAATAAAGTCATTATTTTATTTAAATTTATAATATTGTTTTATATTATCTTAATTAATATTATATTATATATATGTTTATCATATACACATATATGTGTGTACATGTGTAACATAGCAATCCATGCAAACTATAATATACCCATGTATAAATATTGGGATTTACACCGCAACATGCATGTTAGCTCATTTAGTATACAAATATTTCATCCAAATGTATGTTTATATACTTTATATAAAATATTACAAATACACACACACACATGTACATATAAAATACGTTTTATTTTAAATAATTTATATAAATATATATATATATATAAACATAAAATTTATAAAATTATATATATAATTATATAAATATATTATAAAATATTTATAATTACATTAAATATTTAATAATTTATTTTTGCTGCAAGACCGAAAGAAATATATATATATATATAATCGTATATATTAAACACACACACATATATACGATTTAATAATATATATGTATATATACTAATACATAAATAAAACATATGAAATATATATATATATTCATATATATGCACTCGACAATGCGCATGGCAATTTTTTTTAATTTAAATACATATATATATAATTAATTTTTGTACGAAAATTAGTGAAAATTTAAATAAATTTATATTTTAATACATAATTTAAATTTTAAAATTTCAGCAAAAATCTGAGTGATATTTTAATATTTGGATATTTTATATGTAATTTCATTATTTAAAAATCAATTTTAAATTTAGATTTATTATCAACATTTGTTTATATAATTAAATTATATATGAAAAAAAATTCTACCAAAAGCATGTTAGGCATTAATTTAATTTTATAAAGTATAAAACATATTTTATATAATATATTTATATTGAGATAATTTATTTATATAATTATTTGATTTAAATAATATTTAAATAATATATATATAATTAATTTATATTGTCAAAAATATTCTAGGTATGAAACTTTTTATATGAAATTATAAAATTATATTTTGTATAAAATAAGGTTTGGTATGTAAATTATAAAGCAAATATACAATTATATAATGTTTATTAAATTAATTAAAAAAATTATTTTTTTATGTTGTGCCATGCATACTATAGGAAGGTATATGTCATAAATTTTTTTTGAATATATATATATGTATGTATGCATATAAACATACAACCAATCTTATTGTGACGATATACCGATGTACTAGAATTTTCACCTAACTAATGTAACATAATATAATAACTTTAAAAAAAATCCATTTTCGACATTCCCGACTTATATATTCCTCGTTCAATAGGAAACCAATAGGTTAAAGCTCTATTGCTCATATCCCTACTCGACATCAATCTTAACTCTCACAAATAGATAACCTTACTTCGTCAACTTTTATCATTAAGCAAAGTTAATTACTTTTCAAACAAATAAGTAAATAATGAGATTAATACATTTCCAACATTCCTACTTAACTATTCCTCGTTCAAGAGGGAAGCCGGTAATTTAGTTCTCTATTGCTCTGTCCTTGCTCGACATCAATCTTAACTCTCACAAATAGAGAAGTCCACCTCGTCGGCCTTTAGTTTTAAGCCTAGTCAATTACCTTTTTCAAAACCTTAAAAATACTTGTAAATTGGTTTTAAATAACTATGTAAAATATTACTTGAAAATAACTAATTTATAATTTGATGAAAAACATGTTTTATATTATAAAACCTCTTTACTTTGAAAATACATACATAATTATTAAAAAATATATTTAAACTTCTAACCAACTTTAAAACACTTCAAAATAGGTTAGAAAACATCTCTGAAAAGATTAGAGAAAAATAATAGTTTTAAATATCATTTTTAAACACTTAAAACCATAAGTGACTTACTACAACATTTATAAATGCTGTTAAAGAACACATTGAAAAGCACGATCTTTGTGACTAGTTTTAACCACTTAAACAAATGATTTAAGACTTGAAATTTTTTATAGTAAGTACTACCCTTACCGTACTTAAAAGCCATGAAAAGAAACCCCTAAGAATGCCTTTCCATTTATATTTAATAAAATTCCCAAAAACATGCTATATTTACAAAATGTATTTATAACTATCTTTCTATTCTAACTATCATAACTTTTGTTTACAATATATATAACTTTCCAAACCATTTCTTTAATGTCCAATACACCAAAATATGTGTAGAGAACAACCAAATCAAATTATCCTAAGTTAAGATCATAAATATTAAATTTACACAAGTTAAAGTTATGGGATATCGAAGTGCACTTATAACGATTATTCTCGCTTAAAACACTTTCAAACTTACTTCAATTCAACACACAAGTCAAATAACCATTTAAACATCAAGTCAAGGCCATGTCACATGTTTAAGAGGGTAATAGAACTGATTTTATATGATATAAAGTTGCCATTTGCTTTCAAAAGCAAGAAAGGTCCAAAGTTTATAACTTTACTTAGTTAATGTCACTTTAACTTTATATTTCAAACGCAACATGTATATACACGATATATACAAACAAGATAGCGAGATAACTCACTTAGATCCAAGCCAAGCACAAGCACAAATCCACAAGAATCAAAGAACCACCTCCTACCATCACCAAAAGCCAAAAGATCCAACCTTTAGCACTTTCAAACCAAAGAAACACCTCCCTTTCACTTCCATTGCTCACGGCCCATCCAAGATCCCCCTCCTCCTTCACTTTTCTTTAACTTTGACTTTAGATCAAAGCTTTCTAAGGTGTTGGTGAAAGTTTGGAAGAGACTGGAATTGATTTGGTTCAAACTTGAAAAGGTTAGAGAAAAATTAGTGGATTAGTGCTGAGCACTTCCACCATTTTTTATTTCCTTACTTCATTTCAAGCTTTTGTGAATTTGTGTTTTACTTCTTACTTTAAGAGTGTATTTATAGGTTTATGCAAGAGGTCATTACCACCTTCCACCTTCCATGAAAGGTTACAAAGGAGCCCCCCTCTCACATGCACATTTACACCTTTACATTTTTACTTAAAAGTTAAGTCTTTCCTTAAAAGCTCATTTTCAAAATATTTTTGATGACATCATCCAAAAAGTTTATTTCCATAAACAGGTAAAATGCTTTTATTTCATTTTATTGATTGACTAAGAAAATAAGTGTATGTAAAATAAATCTAAATATCTTCTGACGGTTAAAAGTTGTTTGTCAATAAAACGATTTTTGATCACATTATCGATATTTATTTCAAAGTATTTATGTTTGTAAATATTTTTTCAGAAAAAGTTTGCCATTATTAGTTATGATTTAAAAGGGGGTTAAAAATCTTAGTAAATCATTTAATCATATTAAATCCAAGATTTAAATATTTAGATAGTTTAGATATTTAAATAGTTAAGCTATTTAAATACAAAGTGTCCGAAATTCCGGGTCATTACAGTGCGAGCTTGAAACGCGTTGCAATTAATTTGTGAAAACTAAAATATAATATATTTTACTATAAATAACCCCTTCACTTTCACTTCTCTCCCACGTTCTTTCTTCTTTTCTTTTTCCCTCTTATGTAAACTCAAATCAAAGAAAAAGAGTAGCCGCCTCCTTTCCGTAATTGTTTATGAACCTATAGGCCTCAAGCAGAGCCGATTTTGGATTCGTTGGAATCGTATGAGTGAAAGATTCAAATCGGTGTTGGAGACAGTGAGTGTGGTTATGGTTGGCCGAGGTCGACTTGTAGTGGCTGAATCTAAGGTTGCACTTGGACAGAGTTAGAGGCGAAATTAGACCAAGGCGAGGGTGGCATTGAGTTTTCTCGAGTGAATGCAAGCGAGTGGTGGTTGTTTGGGGTGGTGTGGCTGCATGTGCCGAAATGCGACATTTACCGTAGCATGAAGGAGCTACGGGTCATGATGTAATAGAAGGTGCTGGAGGATGAATTGAAGACGCCGTTGAACTTGTGGTGGCAGGAGAAGTTGATTGGCATTGGTCGAAGGTGCTCCAGTCACCTCCGGCGAAATGCGTCATGGTTAAAGGCAAAGTGATGCGTCGGGTCGAATTATGATAGGGGTGCACACGTGATGTGGAGGGCTTTGATGTGGAGAGGACGCGTAGTGCGACGCACCAGAGTTATCGATTCTCTGATTCGTTATATGTGCTTGGAGAATTCGAAGAGAGAAGGTGGACAATGTTGGGTTTGTGCATGCATGACTTGCACAGGAAACGTGCATAGTGAGGGGATTACACTACAAGAAAATCTGTTATTGGTTGCAATAAATAGTAGCATTTGATGACTAAGTGCAGTCGTTCTTGTAAAAGTTAAAATAAAATGCAAAATTAAACGCTGCTATACCGATCCCACCAAACATTTTCAGAAGACAGGAATCTTTTTTCCTTGTCCGCTTTCATTTTTATTATTTTCATCACTCGCCGCCTTAATGCAGTTACATGAAAATCTTGATCTAAAAATCCTTTCTACTTCTAAAACATAATTCTCAGTTCCCCAAATCCTAAATCGTTTCCTCCTTCGCGTTCCCTTACTGCTCTCACTACAAGAAAAACCATTTATAGTTGCAAAAATCGGTGGCATTTTATTGTAAATGCAACAAAAAATAGATTACCAAATAATATAAACGTGGCAAAAAATAATTCACGTTTCCCGCTTCTAAAAAAAAGAGTCCGCGCGAACTAAATAAACGTAACCTATCATTTTACTCTCGTACTTAACAAAATTCTCATCCCTGATTTGCTTTCTTCTTCAGAAATTTTTTTCCCCTTTTAATCGTGTTAAATTTTCATCGCACTCAAGTATCATCGTCAACTCCGTCGTTTCCCCCTTACTCAACATCGAGTCACGGCAGCCAGCAGATCTAGGTATATTTAGGTATGAATCTTTTAAATCAATTAGGTATATTTAGGTATGAATCTTTTAAATCGACTTTGTGATTCTATTTGGATTTTATATGAATTTGAATGCATCTTATTTTCGTATTTTTTCCTAAACTATTACTGAAATGGTTGATTTAACCCTAATTGCAATGATCTGTTGGGATATCTGCTTTGATTTCTTTGAGTATATGAATGTTCTGTTGAAGTGGTTCAGTGAATCAATGGTTGCTTGCCGAGAGGAGGTTGAGGTTGCGTGTTTCGGGAATTTGGTGGGTTCAAGTAGCATTGATGGAGGTCGCGGGTTTGTTTGTGATTGGGTATTGGCTGGCTCGATGGTTGAGAGTGGTAAATGTTGGAGCATAAATAGTCTTTTGTGGAGTGGCAGGCACAGGAAATATGTCAGTTGTGTGGATGTGAGGTAGTGAAGAGGAGGCGGTGAAGTTGACTGTTGGTTTGGTAAGAGGAAACTGTTGGTTTGTACATTCTGAGGCTTTGAATTTATATGCAGTAATTCTATAATTTGCTAGACTTAGGCTTTGAATTCATGCATGGATTAATTATAAATACATGTAAATCTGAGGTTAAATGCAAAATATAAGTGTAAAATTTATATTTTTGGAAAAGTATTCTTTGCCTTTGTCTACTAAACCACCATGGTTATATGCAGTAGTGCTACAAGTATTTGTACTTCAACGTCTAGTTATTTTTTTGATTACAACAGATAACCAATTTATACGTCAAAGATTGGAAACTTATTTGCCTTCAAATGTCGATAATGGAAAAAGGCTGGGTTTTTTTTAAACAGGTGATAAAACCATGATTAACTTAATATGTATTTTGAGAATTAGAACATATAATCTAATACTAAAGCTCACTTTTTTTTTTACTTTTTTCATAGAACTAGTATAGAATACCGACAAGGAGCAATGAATTTCGTGCATGCTGCAAAGAGGAATGTAAGAAGTGTAGAAAAATTTTATGCCCTTGCAAGGATTGTCAGAATCTTAGTCATCATGATGACCAAATCATCGTTGAACATTTAATTATAAAAGGAATGGATCCTAAATACATTGACGGTGTATGGTTTAACCATGGTGAAGAGATAAATGTAGAGAATAAAACAAATATGTTTGACGTATATGAACTATTCAAGATGATTCACTATGAAGATGAAGATTTTTTGAATCAAGATTTTTTTGATGATGATAAAGACGATGTTGATTCTCGAAGAAAAGAGGATGAGTTAGTCAAGAACTTGGAAGATGCAAAAACTCCATTATATCCTGGTTGCACAGATCACACAAAATTATCTGCCATCACCGTCTTGTATAATCTTAAATGCGAGACTGGCTTGTCCGATAGTGGTTTTGATAAGCTTTTAGCTGTGCAACATCTATTTCTGCCGAAGGATAACGTGCTTCCCAAAACCTTATATGAAGTCAAGAAATTTCTTAAAGCATTCGACATGGGTTTTGAAAAGATACATGCTTGTGAGAATGATTGTTGCCTTTTCAGAAAAGAATACAAAAATTTAGAAAGTTGTCCAAAATGTGGTTCCTCGAGATGGAAGAAAAATCAAGATACTGAAGAGGTTATACAAGGTGTTCCAGTTAAAGTATTGAGATATTTCCCAATCATTCCGAGGTTTAGACGAATGTATAGATCTCAAAAGATGGCTGAAGAATTAAGATGGCATTTTAATAATAAAAGTAACGATGGAAAAATGCGTCATCCCGTGGCTTCTATGACATGGAAAATGGTGGATGAAAAGTATAAATCTTTTTCATCTGATCCACGCAATCTTAGGCTTGGTCTTGCTACAGATGGATTCAATCCATTTTCCATGTTGAGTTCGAAATATAGTTGCTGGCCGGTAATGCTTGTGACATACAATCTCTCGCCTATGTTGTGTATGAAGAAAGAAAATATTATGTTAACTTTACTTATTCCAGGCCCGAAGCAACCCGGGAATGATATTGATGTATATTTGGCGCCTTTGGTGGAAGACTTGCATCACTTGTGGTCTAATGGAGTTACTACTTATGATGCATTTAGTAAAACTTTATTTAAACTGAATGCAATTTTGTTATGGACGATTAATGATTTTCCGGCTTATGGAAATCTTGTTGGATGTCGTGTGAAAGGGCAAAAAGCTTGCCCATTATGTGGTGTCAATACCCATTCTCGTTGGTTGAAACATAGTCGAAAGTTCGCCTACATGGGTCATAGAAGATTTCTACCTCCTTCAGATTCACGGAGGAAACAAAAGGCATTGTTTGATAATACCATAGGGTCGGTATATTTATCCTCTTTTCTTGGACCGCTTGTGCGGGAGCAGGTTCCATACACCATTGATGATTGGAGGAATATTAGTGATGACTTAAAAGAAGTTTTGTGGCAGTCGGTTCTGGTATGAAGCAGGCATCTACTATTTAACATTCTGACACTAATATGTTTTGAAAATGACTTCTAATATTGCATGGTCTTGCCAATTATAAATTGAAATTGCCATCTAATAACTTCTGGATAAATTGAAAAATAGTTCTTGCCAATTATAAATTGAAATTGCCCTCTAATAACTTCAGAAAACCTTTCAGATTTAATTAAATCTGTCGTATTTAAATTAAATAAATTTTACTAATATCATGTTTTGATGTATTGTTGCAGATTAGATTTAAATTGGAAGAGGAATGGCAAAGAAAAGCTATATTTCAACAAATGGGAGTACTTTGGAGATCGTCAAAAAGCAAATTGGTTCGAAATTTGCAAAAAGCGGAGAACGATGAGGAAAGACTTAAACTGAAACCTACGAACATAAAAAGCATAACCGATTGGAGGAAGTTTGTGAAGGCGAAAACAAGTTCGGAGTTTAAGGTAAATCATTCCTACTGAACTCGTCTGGCATGTTTCTGCAAATCCATCTACATAGTTAGCAACCGATAAATTTCTTTAGAAGTGAAGTCCAAGTGTTGGTGGATGCTGAGGGTTCCTGTTTAGGTATTAGCTGCAGGAACCTATGACAGTACAAAATACAAATGCATTATGACAAGCACGGGAATATTTTAAATGAAGTAAAAAAAACACTTTGCAAGTTAGTTCAATCTATAAATATTATTAGTAGATATGGAATGCTATATATGTCACTGAGTTATCCAGCATTAATAATACCAAATAAGTATATGACCATGATGAATTGATTTTCAAATAAATTGCAATCCTCACCATACATATTTACCCTGCATTATAAATATTAGATAGTTTTTCTTTTTATGATTTTGGTTGTTAAATTCTAGCATCTTTCAATATTTTCAGCAAAAAAGTGAGAAATATTCAGCCCTTAGGTACACACAACTTCTGCATACAACCGGTCGTAGGGGAATGGCTAGAAAGACCGAAGACATGGTAAGTTAATTAACTATAGCATTATTTAACATTATTTTATACCTGTCGGTTTATTAATTTAATGTTATTCTATTTTTAGAAAAAAGAAAGTGTAGATCCATCGTCCATAAGTAGAGCTGATGTGTGGATTAGATCTCACATTAAAAAAATTGGTGAACCAGTGAACATGGAAGCTGCGAATACTATTGTAAAATTGTTTTTAATTTTATTGGTATATTTTTTTTTGAAACTATGATATTTTTACCATTGTACATTATCTATGTGTATTTATTTATATAGGAGGAGATCAAAAAATATGGTAGCCTATCCCAATCCGGCTCGACACAGAATGATATTGGAAAAGATGCTCTTGTACATATACTAGGACAAGATAAACCGGGATGGTTAAGGGCATTGGGTAGGGGTTTCACTTTAACCAAGCTAGCTTTGGCCCAGTCCAAAAATAAACAAGTGTCTCGGTGTCGAGAGGAAATAGCAGAATTGAAGGGAACGATACAGACTCTGATGGACCAGAAGGTAATTTTTTGGAAATTAATTTATATTCGTAAAATATTAATTTATATTCATGCCTAGCTGCAGGGTAAAGAAAGTTCGAGAAGGAACTCACCTGATTCGGTAAAAATAATATTTATATTACTCAATAAATGAAATTTATATTTTAATTTTTTAATCCAGTAATTGATTTAATTTTTGGTTGATTAATTGTAGAGCGACGACGAAGTATGTTTGCTGTTGAATTGGGATGGAACCTCTGGAGTTGTTGCCCATGGGAGGCTGTTGTCCATGGACCCAGATGACGTTGTCAATGGCATTCGTCTTGGACCAAATGCTGGGAACGTTGTTATAGATTCAGTGGATAAAGCAGATACTTATTTATGGAGGCCTACACCTGAAATGGCAGTCTTAGCAGACGCTAAGAATAAGGTAGTTGCTTGGCCATCAGTTTGCATCAAGGTCCCGCTGCAAACACGGTTGAACTGTAGTGCAGCCAGTACGGTAATTTTTTTCACGTTAAGTATATTAGTGTAATATGTTGTGAGCTTATTGATGTCTAAAATGCAGCGAGCACACCCCCCATCTGAATAAAAATTTAACACATATTCGTTGTTTTTGTATAGCATACTAAAGTCTTGAATTTCACTTCTCATTTTTAGAGTACCAGCATCATCGAAGACACTTGCAAGATTTACGGTTGGACTGAGGGTGAAGGTGTAGTTGCCGAAGGAAGAATCCATGCCACTGATCCAAAATAGACTGTTAATGGTATTCCACTCAGTCTGTCTGCTGTTGTGATTTGGGTGGACAAAGTAGTAAATAAAGATGCTTATTTGTGGCGACCCACATCTGATATGTCGTGCATTGGAGATGCAGTTGGTAGGAAAGTAGCATGGCCAAGATCAAAAGTAGAAGCTGATCAAGAAAAACTAGATGAGAGTCGTGATGATACTGAAAATGTTGTGAATTCTCCCATGAAATCCGCACATATGGTCATGAATAAATCGCAAAATGTAAGTATTAATTTTCAAATTTGAAGAAGTTAACTGTGTATGAAAGTTTATTTAATGTGCATGTATACATTGTGCATAATAATCTCTTTTCTTTCAGCCGATTGCAACCATGCAAAAGGATGCCAAATGCCAGTTGATCGATTTGGGTGGAGCAGACGTAGTGGCTGAAGGAAGTATTGCATCAACTGATCTGATAACGATGGTCCATTGTCGTCCATTGGGACGTAATGCTGTAAAAGTTTGGATTGAACTGGTGATAGTTCCAGATGCAGAGATATGGAGACCAACATCGGATCTGACGTGCATGGATGATTGCTTTGGCGTTCCCATAGCTTGGCCAATGGAAAAAATCATTATTAAGTCAAAATGAAAGGTATATAATTTTTTTTATATATACATTAGGAATGCTAGCAGCTAAAGTGCAGATAGATTTTTGGTAAAATGATAAAAGTACATAAGTAGGGGTGTTATATTCGAATTGTGATTAAATGATTGTGATTGGTGGTTCAGGTTCAGGGGAGGGAAAATAATTGATGGTGAGGAGTTATGTATAGATTGTGGTGGAATGTTAGTGATGCAGTTTTAAGTTCAGGTTTTGTTTTCTCACTCTTTTGTTCTGTTCTTTGTTGACAGGTAGTTCAGGTTTTGAAGACATCAGCAATGACAGGTAGTTCAGGTTTTTATGGTGGTTCAGGTTTTGCTTGGTACTTTGGTTATTTCAGACGTTTATTTCAGATGTATATGTACAGTTATGACACTTATGGTAGTTTGGTTATAACACTTATGGTAGTTTGGTTGTGTATGTGTATAGGTAGCTTTTTGTCGACACCTATGTATGTAGATGTATGAATGTCTATGTATCTTGTGGATCTTCAATGCGTATACGTATTTTGTAGTTGTTTAATATATTGTGTTCAAAAGTGTATGTGCTTGCGTATTCTGTTATTATATAATTGGATGCTAGATCAGGGGTAAATCTGGAGTAGCAGGTGGAGGGAAACAAACGCTACCGGATATTATTTATTTTGGTAGTGTTAAAATGTCGCTGCAAAAGAGTGATTAAAAACTCAAGTACACTTATGCTGGCGTTTATTAAGCGCTACAAAAAATGTATATAACGCCATGAAAAGGTAACGTGGAGGAGAAAACCCTTTCGGTGGCGTTAAACAGGCGCTACAAAAAATTTAGATAACGCCATAAAAAAGTATCATGGAGGAGAAAACCTTTTCGGTGGCGGTAAATAGGCGCTACAAAAAAGGAATTCTATGGCGTTATAAAAACGCTATCAAAAAAACAAATTTGGTGGCGTTTATAAAAGTGCAACTAATACTCGAGGATTTTTAGTGGCATGTTTTCTCGTAACGATTATCGGAACTCCACTAAAAATACGTAGTGGCGGTTTTTGGGCGCTACAAAAAATCAGTTTTCTTGTAGTGTCTACTACTCTCTGTCACTGTACTCTTCGCCACTAATTTACTCCTCTTCATGTCGTTGATCTACTTCTTCGATTTGTTCTTTGGAAACATCAATTCAAGGCTAATCTGAAATCGAGGCTAACCATTCTTCAAGTGAAATGCTAGTTGGGTGCAATCCACTACTTTCCATGAGGTCTTATTTAGATACACCAAATCGAGGCTATTCCAATACCCTAATTTTGGCTGAGGTAATTAATTTTATTTGCTAATTTTTTTATATATAGTATAATCAAAATGATGGGTTATTTTTTTACATGGTGATGTTAAATGGTTATTTGTTTTCATAATACAATATTTTGCCATAATTGTTTAAAATACCGACTAGGATTTTAAGTACTAAAATTGCAATTTGCAATGAAATTAGAAGGTATCCTGGAAAATGTTTTGCTATAATGGTTTAAATTGTTTTACTTTTGGTTGCTTTATGCATATTGATAATTAGTTATACATGAAATTAAAGAGTATGTTGGAAAATCAGCTTGGCCATTCCCGTAATGTACTGCTTAGGTGGGATGCACAAATTTTTGTGTGCAAAACTACATATGAAAAGTAAAGGAAAAGAAACAGAGTACTTTGGATACTCATGTAAATTATTTTATGCATAGGTAAGAAAGCTAGATATCTAGAATCTGCTGTGATTTAATTGCTGATACTAAGGTCTTTATTTCTTGCCTTGCAGATACTATGCATTGAATGTGCAATTATATTTAGCATATCCAATGTAACACAACAGAGTATCAGTACCGCGCTATTCCATAATCTGAATTTTTTCTCTTTATTTACAGCATGGAAAAGGTCATTCAGCGCTATCGACAGTTCTCAGATGCATAAAGAGAAGTCAATAAAGGTGAGGTTGGAGGACAGGTGATTATTCTTAGTATCTAAAATTACGTCCAATTAAGTAAATTAATGCTAGATCAGATTTTGTGCTAACAAACGCCAATAGATGAACATAATTTTTTTTATTAGATCTACTCTGGAAACTTCAATGCAGGCTCTTATCTAGTGCTATAGGAAAAAAAGAGTTTATCATGTACCATGATGTTTACTTGACTTCTGTGGTTAATCCATAACATTGTACTTACTTGAAAGTGTCTCCAAAAATCAATTTCAGAAAGAACTATAGTGAGAACAAATTCTATAATAAATAGGAGAGGAAAGGTAAGGTTAGTCAAAATTTTGGGAACTTTGTTGTCTACCATGATGTATCAAAACAAAATGAGGGTTTGGTAATAGGAGTTAAAAGGAGTATAAATTTGTAGTTATGATAACGAATAGACCTTGCTAATTATAATAAACATCGATAATTCATATATTCATTTGCTATATATATAGAAAGCACATCTTTTAAATATAAATGTTTTCTTCTCTTATGAAAGTAGGAAACAAAGAAAAGTACCTCGTACCTAAATTGAGGATACTGCATGCCTAAGAAGCAATGCTGAACTAATGGAAATTGCTCAAAGGTAATACAACAGTAGGCAAGTTTAAAATAGAAAAGTAATACCAAAAATCAATAGTTCTCTGTGTGTTTTAGATACAAATGAACTATTAATTAATAGAAGCCACTGTAAAGAGAGATTTCCTAGACTTTTTGGAACAAATTATATTTATATATTTGAAAGCATATAAACAATACAACTGAGAGATGTTCTTATTGTGTTACATGTATATTTTGTTGGTACTCGGATGACACAAATGTTGAAGAACTTAATGTAGTTGAAAATGGTCAAGTAGAGAAAAAATTAAATGCAGCTCTAAGACAAACAATACCGAGAAAGGTCAGTCTAATCTCCCACTATACCTGCAATTTTACTAAGATGGGAGTATGCATGTATAGTTTTCACAACTTGCAGATGGCCCTCATGTCAAAATAGGACAATTTGGACATATGGAAAAAGGTCATATAATATATACACGTCACGAATTTGATATTGCATAAAGCAATCAAAATGTTTTCAAAGGCAAAAATACAGATGCAGTTGGTAACCAAGAATATGAATTCGTCGTGTTTATTATATTACGCATACTTCAAATGAATTGGAAAATATATGTTACTCAATATTGGATTTTCAATTTGAATCAAGTTAATTTTAGTTAATGCACTCTGTTAGGGCACTTCTCTAGTTTGTCATTTATATCAACTATATATAAGGATGAAATCTTTCAATTTGAATACTAGGCCCTTTGTTAAGTTGATCTCAGCGAGGAGATTAACAATTTTTGAATAACAAAGACCACATTTTTATTATTTCTCTCATTTTGTATCTATGCAATATAAGGTTGCAATATCTTGATACTGTGCTATTTTTATATCTATCTATTTTTATTAATTTTTTCAGTTTAGTACTATTTGACATCAACTCTTCCTCTTTCTTGTTGCTTCATTTGTTCATTCTTTTAACAAATGATGGTATCACTCACTTATATGCAAGATCTGGTGTCACAACCGATATCCAAACTAGCTATGCTGCAAGGATCATGGCTTTATTATCAGGTGCATTTATACCACCTATCCATCAATATAAAGTACTTATTCTCTGCACACCTATAACGTAGTTTTGTTTCTTTTTTATTTGTCCCGTGATCTGCATTTTCAAAGATGATTGCTGGCAAATTATTAGTTAGTCGCCAAGTTATTTTACTTATTTGAAACATAAGTCTTGAAGACAACTTGTTACTCCCATCAAGTTATTTATTTGAAACAAGTAATAAACCAAGCAGATTCTAACTTCACTAAAACTTAATATAGGATCCTCTACAATAGTATGGTATTGGATACTCTTTTTGTGTGTATATACTCTTCAAGCAACACCTGCCTTAAGGATACTTTCTAAAACTAATAGCAAGATTGAATTATGAGTACATACTATTTATTAATCTGGATATTTTTGTACATGAAATTAGTGCTCACAAGTATACCTCTTAATTTATTGGATAGTGTTTGAATGGATTAAAATCTGGATCCGATACCATATACTAAAATCATAATTAGAGTTTGGTTCGAGCCTGGGTATTTCAAATTCATTACCCAAGTAAATCTGCTTGGTAGAAACTGAATACACTAGGGTAGCTAAGAACACTAGAAATTATGGTTATAGCTTTTTTATTCCAATATTCAAGTTTTAGATCCTCATTGTTGATTATTACTTGTCTACAGGTGGATGAACTTCTCTGAAGAAATTATCAGTTGCTTATGGTATTTGCTTAGCTAGTTGTTTATGGTATTTGCTTAGCTAGTCATCTACGTATGGATTTTATGATAGTTCAGTTGTTTATTTCATTTTGTTTCTGGTATTTCAATTGTATAAACTTCTCTACGTATGGATTTTATGTTAACTTTTGTCTTGAAACTACTGTATTTATGTACTAGTTGTGTGACTATGTATAGTTATGTACTACTTCTATATCAATGTATGGTAATGTACTACTTGTGTTTATGGTAGTTCATTTGTTCATGTATTTTTTGTTTATTATTGAACTATTTATTATTACTGTTTAATATAAATTATGAATAAAGTGAATTGGAGAGTGAACGAGCTAGCAGAATGTGAGAAATAGACATATAAAAGCAAAAATATTGGTGGCAGAAAATATGGTGGCAGAAAAAAAACGCAACGAAAAAAAATATTGTTGCGGTGAAATGTATATTGTGGCATATAATAAACGCAGCTATAAGGTTTGGGTTTAAGTTGTAACCCAAACATCACTTTTGGTGGCGTTTCAACATGCTACAAAAAAAATTACGGTGGCGTTTTTTTGCCGCCGCAATAAGGCACATTATAACGGCGTTTACAAAAACGCAACCAAAAATATTGGTTTTTTAGTTGCATGTCGTATGACGGCGTTCTCTAAAACGCCACCATAAGTTATGTTTGCGTTTTTTGTGCGCCACCAAAAGTACTTTTTGGTGTTGTGTTAGTGAATTAGGAGAGAATTTTTATGAAGGTAATTAAAGTTAATTAAGTTAAATTAGTTAATTAATTTTTTCAATTAATCCAAATTCTTATAAAATCAATAAATTTTGCGTACGAGGTCCAATCGAGATATCGTCTTCGCCATTGCACTCATAGCGAGATTATTTACGTCTTGGTTTAGCTTGGATGAGTTAACTCACCATTTAATTTGTATAATGTTGTGTAAAAAACAAGTTAAAATAGAAAACAATGCAAGTTATTACTTTTGGACTCCTCCTTGCTTTTGAAAGCAAGTGACAACATTATATGTAGTATACAATCTTTTATAACCCTCTAAAATATGTGACATGACCAATACTTGTTGTTTACATGTTTGATACTGTGTTGTAAATGGTTGAAGAGTAATAGTTGCTATAAACGCGCTTTGAAATCCCTTGTATTTGACATATGTTAATTGGTTAAAATATGAATATATTGTGGAAATATATCATTACAAGAAAAAGCATTTTTAGTTGCACTTATTAGTAGTGTTTGTTATCTAAGTGCAACCAAAAAGTTATTCAAACGCAACCAAAGTTTTATGGAATAAAAAATTGAAAAGGATCGCCGCTAGTTGATGTAGGGAACAACAAAATTAAAGCGGCCCGCACAAAAACTCTTTCTCCATTCTCTTTTTTCATTTTCAATTGGCGCGACAATACTTAGAAAATTTTCCCTTTTCCCTCCTTCCCAATCCACTACCCATATTTTACAAAAACCCTCAAAACATTATCGGTTACTTAATTAAAAACACTATCTACTATCTCAAATTTGTCCCTCAAAACAAAATTAAAGGTGGCCAATGCGGGAACCAGATCGGAGCTAAGTTCTGGGAAGTGGTATGCGTCGAGCATGGAATCGATTCAACTTGGAAATACAATGGCGGCTCAGATCTGCAGCTTGAAAGAATCAATGTTTACTACAACGAAGCAAGCTCAAGAAGGTACATGTCTCGCGCTATCTTGATGGATCTGGAGCCGGGTACTATGGAGGCAATCAGATCGGGACCGTTTGGACAGATTTTTAGACCTGATAACTTTGTTTTCGGGTAGAGTGGAGCGGGTAATAATTGGGCAAAGGGTCATTATACAGAAGGAGCGGAATTGATTGATTCGATTTTGGATGTTGTTACAAAAGAGGCTGAGAATTGTGACTGTTTGCAAGGTATACTATTTTTGCTGGTAGTTTTAGCATTAGATCTATTTATTTTAAACCACTCCAAGTAGGTCTGGTGTAAATTACAACAAATTATATTTCGTAATTTGTTATATTTGTTGTTTGGGTTGTTGAGTGAGAAATTAGGTTATAGTTAACTTAATAGCGACGATATAATAATTAAGGAGTGAGTTTATGTTGCTATTATACCCGTATGAGATCTTAATATCCTGTTTTCTGGGTTCGGTTTATTTTCATTGATCTAAGTTACTACTAAGATAACTAAAACTTATAGTTTGTGAAGATTTATATTTTGATTTTGGTTACATATTTATATATCTGTATAACACTAATAATCAAATGAATTCCATTCCACTCGAATTGAATATGGTCTTCTTCAGAGAATGTTAATAAAAATGGCACTATTAGCTAAGGATTGGATTTTTGAATTTTTTTAGTGAATATTTGCTAACTTATTTTTACATCAACCAAATTACAGTTACTATTATTATTCGTTTGCAGTTTGTTAGAAATGTAGAAGATTAAAACTTAACTTGAATAAAAATTTCTTTATAATTATTCTAGTGTAATACATAATTTGTTTTTCTAAATTGTTTGTTGTTAGTAGATTAGTCATATTAACCGTCTAATTTTAGACTGTCCAGAAGCATTGATATCATTTATCCGCATTCATTTGTATAATGTGATATCTTTATTGTTAGTCCCTGAGGAGTTGGTTTTGATGACAACAACCTTGGAATAGATTATAAAATATAAATACTAACATTACAAGTTTAGATATATATGTATATACAGGATCTAACCATGCAGGTATCAAGAATGAAGACTGTACAATATAAAGATTTAAGATAAAGAGATAGAAGACTCATGAGTATCAAGAGTATCAAGAATTTCAAGAGTTCAAGTTTCCAAGATAAGTTATATAGTTAGGAATATTGTTAAAACTCGTAGAAAAGCACTGGCGTCTTAATATCCAATTTATTCGTGGAATGGAATCCACTTCGAGCCTGTTAAAGGGATGGAACCCTAAGTAGGATGGAACCTACGAAAATCTAGTGGGACATTGTTTTGTATCCACTAATTTTAATTCAAATGATTTTACAAAATTATCTTGTTTTTCAAAATGATTTCAAAACTTTCCTTTTAAAAAGATTCAAAACTCTCTGTCCTGATTTTAAATAATTTTAGCCTAAAAAACATCTTTAATTTCAAAGTCAAATTACTCCTGATTTTAAACTATCTTTTCAAGTAATATATTCAACTTTTAAATTATTTATACTTTGATTTAAATTATAGTTAAATTATGTATATATTGTTCTTTATATTTACTTATGTATTTTAACTATAGTTAAGTATATTTATAAAGTTTAAAATAATTTTAATATAAGATAGAAGTTATTTTCAAAGAAAATCAAAACACCAAAAACTCCTTTGGGATGTCGACATGCCCAAGTACCCAATGTCGACATAGTGTCAGTTGGTTTCAAAATTCAAATTTCAAAAGAAGTGTCTATTCGCCATAACTCTTCATGAATGGTCATAGCTGTTGCTCTTCTATAAATAGGGGTGAGTTTCAAAGAATTTTTAATCATATTTTTCTGGTTTTCACTTCTCTTCTTCTTCCACATTTCTTAATACAAAATCATACCATTACTCTGCCGAAATCAACATCGAATCATACTCGATTACTTCTAGTGTGATTCTCCATCACTATCTCTACAAGATCCAAGCACTAATCTGAGTTATAGACTCTTTGTAATCTATCGAGCGAGAAAAGGTGTGATTGTAGCCTTGGAAATCAATTGAGCGAGAGAAGGTGTGATTGTAGCCTTGGAAATCAATTGGGTGAACTTGTTGCCCTAGAAATCAAGTATCTCTACCCAGAGGATTGTTATTCTGGAGGGTGTACCTCGTAGCCTTGAAACCGAGGGTTCTAATTGTTGAATTGGCTTTGAAAGGAAATCTGTACTTAGTTGTGCGGGACTGGATGTAGGGTAGCTCCGAACCAATATAAAATCCGGTGTGTTCTTTCCTTTACTGCTTTTACTTTATATTTGCATCTGTGCTTGATTCTGTGTTCATATCTGTGTCTGATTAGTGTATACATTGTTAACAAATTAAGATAAACTCAAAAAGATTAACAGATATCTTTAAACACTATTCACCCCCCCTCTAGTGTTAATTCTAGCCTTAAGATCCTAAATCCACATTTCTCACATTTATATCTTTATTGAAAGTTTTATCAAGTTAAATAACATAAATAGGGAAACAACAATAGGGATATCCAATATAAGCGAATATACTCACTCTAAAAGATAGGAATGTAAAAAAGAAAACATCCCTTGGGAAAGCCTCACGGAAGTTTTTTCTTCTTCTGTGTGCATATGGTTTCTTGGTTTTATTTTAAATGGTGGCGTCACACATATTTCTTTTGTATTTTATTTTTGATTTAAACTTGTGCACTGCAGGTTTCCAAGTAATCCACTCTCTTGGAGGGTGGAACATGATCAGGCATGAACTCTTCTCATTTCAAAAATCAGAGAGGAATACCCAGACAGAATGATGCTTACATGTTCTGTGTTCCCGTCTCCAAAGGTTTCTGATACCGTTGTTGAGCCCTACAATGCAACTTTATCAGTTCATCAACTTATGGAAAATTCTGATGAGTGCATGGTTCTCGACAATGAAGCTCTTTACGATATCTGCTCCAGGACTCTTAAGCTCACCACACCAAGCTGTAAGAGCTTATTATATTCATTAATATTTATTTGAGTATGTCAATCGCGTTCCATTATTTCTATTGCTATTGTGCAACAAATTACAATTTATTTACTATTGTTATTCTAATTCCTAAGCTCATGCTACATCATTATATTTACACAGTTGGAAACCTGAATCACCTAATATCTGCAACAATGTCCGGTGTTACCTGCTGCCTTCGTTTCTCTGGTCAACTAAACTCCGATCTCCAAAAACTTGCTGTGAACCTTATCCCATTCCCTCGCCTTCACTTTTTTATGGTTGGTTTTGCTCCTCTAACATCTCGTGGGTACCAATAGTACAATGCTCTCACCGTCCCCGAACTTACTCAACAAATGTAGTACTCCAAAAATTTGTTGTGTGTAGCAGACCCACGTCATGGCCGCTACTTAACAGCATCTGCCATGTTAAGAGGCAAAATGAGCACAAAGGAGGTGGATGAGCAAATGATCAACGTGTAGAACAAAAACTCTTCTTATTTCATAGAGTGGATCCCTAACAATGTGAAATCAACTGTGTGTGATATTCTTCCCACCGGGTTGAAAATTGCTAGCACTTTCATCGGTAACTCAACTTCTATTCAAGAGATGTTTAGGCATGTGAGCGAGCTGTTTACCACTATGTTTCGACGGAAGGCTTTTCTGCATTGTTACACTGGCGAGGGTATGGATGAGGTGGAATTTACTGAAGCGGAGAGTAACATGAACAATTTGGTTTCCGAGTACCAGCAATATCAAGATGCCACTACTGATGATGAAGAAGATTATGAAGAAGAGGAAG
Organism: Allium fistulosum; assembly: GCA_030737815.1. Classification (NCBI taxonomy): domain Eukaryota; kingdom Viridiplantae; phylum Streptophyta; class Magnoliopsida; order Asparagales; family Amaryllidaceae; genus Allium; species Allium fistulosum. The sequence continues at coordinate 680,591,841 of CM060905.1, read as the reverse complement.
AGGCTGAGTATGAACAATAGTAAGTTTGTATTTCATTAACTAAGTTTTATAAAAATAAATACGTTTATAATAATTAACTAAGTATTATAAAATTTAACAAATTTATAATAATAATAATAAACTAAGTTTGATAAAAATCAAATAAATTTATATAAATTAATTAATTTTTATTAGAACTTAACTAAGTTAATAAATTTTATGAAAATTAAATAAGTTTATTATAAAAAGTAACCAAGTTTTATAAAAATTTAACTAAATTAATTATTTTCATAATACTATTAATAGTAACAATATTAAAAATAAATTAATTATGTTTATAAAAATTGAACAAGTTAACTAAGATTCATAAAATTAACCAAGTTTTATAAAAATTAACTCAACTAATCATAGGGTAATCAGTTATTTTATGCAATTGATCTTGTTTCTACAAGTGTAGACTGTGTATTAAATTGTGAAAGCCAGACTGTTACATTTTCTTCTTCATCTGCTAACTCCTATTTACATCTTCCAATGTTGGTAAGTGAGAAAACTACACAATTGTATTTAAACAGCCAATATAGTATATTTCTAAGTTTCTGACCATATGGATAGACTTCTAAACTAGATAGGTTTTCTCTGTTGAATGGACTGTCTCATGCCATTGATTTCGCAAAACTTAATCTAAATAAACAAAGAATACTCCTGGTTTGTTGTCATGATGGTGAGTCCTATTTTTACATATTCAGCTAAATTTTCTTTGCGTGCTTGTATTAAATCACTATCCAATTGAGCTTCTTCATAATGTGCACTTTCATTTTATTTCAGGAAAGGATATTAGTATTTGTGTGTGTCTGGCTATCATAATAGCTTTACCGATCTTTTAAGTTTGATAAGATTTTTACTCTATTTAGTAAGCACTTTAGGTAAGTACATTTTAAATTTGCATTTTGAAGTTGTGCACAACTGGCTATGTTTGAATGAAGAACTTTATGATGAAAATTTCATTATACAACAAAAAATACACAAGTATTTTGATGTAAAATGGAATAATTTTTTTTTAATAAATTTTTATTATGACATCCTCTATCCAAATGTTGGCACTTCTTTACAAATTTAAAATCTCATAACAAACCGATTTAATGTAGAGATACATCAAACCTGTGAATATGTTTTTTTGTATATATGTTAGATGGAACCAGTAATTATTATTTGTATGACTTTTTGGTTTGGATGCAAAAGGTAAACGGAGGTATTTAGATAACATACAGAAGTATGGTTGAATAACTGCATTGAACGTTGGAAAGCATGCATTATGAAGTTTTTTTTTGAAATGGTACTTTATACAACATGTCATTGGGACAACATATCACATGTCATTAAACGTTCAAATCACGCTACGCAAGTTTCGAACTTGTGACCTCTCGCACCAAAGATGAATCACTTAACCACTTATACAATGGTATTTGTCATGCATTATGAAGTTAAAATTCAAAACATGGAACAAAGTCACATGTAGTATCACCTTTGGCATTAAGTTGTTCTACTTTCTCTATAAGTTTCAAACTTTTTTCTGAATTAATTTTCTTGTAGTATTTGTTTAGGAAAATATGGTTTTCCTAATAAAACTGTAACAGCCCGCACCTCACTTAACGTAGATATTGTCTCCAACTTAACGACCTCCGCCTCATGGGCCAAACCAAGGTGTGGGGTTTTGTTCCTCAAAAGGCCTCGACGTTGTTCTGAGGTGAAGGCTTTGGTATATAAGCACCCACTTCATAGTGTACAAATCACAATTCTGGCTGGGTATGGCTCTGATACCAATGTAACAGCCCGCACCTACTTAACGAAGATATTGTCCCCAACTTAGTCACCTCCGCCTTATGGGCCAAGCCAAGGTGTGAGGTTTTGTTCCTTAAAAGGCCTCAACGTTATTATGAGGTGAAGGCTTTGGTATATAAGCACCCACTTCATAGTGTTTTTCCATGATGTGGGACTATTATTCCCATTTTGAAGGGATGTTACAGAAACCGTGTGGATTTAAAAATATATTTGAACTTCTCAAAAGAATATTTCATTTGGATAATATAAATACTAATTTTATTTTCATTTAAATATCAAAATGAATGTGCACAAGTTATTTGAGATATCCAAGTAAATAGTATTTGAATACAAGTTTTAATCTGTTAGCTATGGTTACTTTATTAAGAACTATAGTCTAGAGTTCATGTATTTCTACAATAGTGTAGTTTCCTGTATTATGTGAGGAGGTCTTTGTTTGAAAGATATACTACATATTTACCTGAGTATAGATTGTTGTATATATTACCGATTTTGTTATTTTTTAGTTTATAGTTACTCATTTTTTTAATATGTGGATTTGCAACATGAATATGCCATGCTAATATTTGTTCAATTCACACTATCAGCATGAGGATGAGTGATTTCCCTCATGAAGTGAATGATTAAGTATTATACTAGTTACACTAATTTGGAAAAAACAATGTATATAAGTGGGTAGGAAAATTGGTTTAAATATATAACTCAAAACATTTATGATAGTTGTAAGTTTTGCCATTGTTAATTAGTCTTCTTTCAAGTATACAACTCATGATATGTACCAACATGTTGCTGTGAAACACAAATTTATAATGGCCGCTTCAAGTGGCTAGTTATTTTAGTATAAACATTGCATAAGTTTCTGTCAGAGGTTGACAATGTTGTAGTAGGCAGTAAATATGGATGCATAACCAGAAGCATTCTTATAGTTTGGTGCACTATGCCATCATGAACTGGAATCTATCTTACAACCCATACATCTGAGCATGTATAGGTATAGCACTTGTTTGTCTCTGAATGATGTGTTCTTATTTCCTGTAATTATATCTTGGCAACCTAATATGGATGGTGACAAATAGCTGGCTTCATGGACTAGACAACGGATTCAGTTTTTATGCATTGGATTTACGAGTCCAACTAAGCTACAACATGACATATTTTTTATCAATAGAGATAATAATGAATTTTATATCATGCAAATGCATTAGCTGTCTGGATGCATTGTATATCACGCTGCTAGAAAAATGGATGCTACACATAAGTTGTTCTGGACTGGAGTGGAGGTTCGAAAACTTAGAATACAAATTGTTTTCTGCATTTGTAGAATGAAGGAGAGAGTGAATGAATATTGCAACTAGAACCATACTTGAGGTTATACCATGCATGTCAATTGGAACCATATTTTGTTAGTTAATAAACATACCCATTTTTAGTGTGTGTGTGTGTATAAGCACATTTGCTGACTTCGTATCCTTCCTTTATCATGCTTTCCTAAAGAGTTCATCATTCACACTATGATTTGACTATTCCTTCATTCACACTTACTGAAGTAGTTTTCCTTCACTATAAAGATGCTATTTATTCCTTTTTTTCATTAGTATAGGAAATTCCTGGGGTTTAATTCTTCACAAAATCTGCTACAATGATTTAGGAGGGAGACTAATTCTCATAAAAGGTAAGTACATTTTGTCAAAGATTTTGATAGTTTCATTGGTTAATGTACAGTAATTTTCTTTATCTTTTGTTTGATAGCTATTTTGTTTGTCGATCATACACACACACACATATATATATACATACACACACACACACACACACATATATATATATAATTGTCTTTTGTGAATGTATAAGCGTTGGGGTTAACCATCTAGGTCACTTATTGCTCGCTCGCTCGCTTCTTTATAGCTTGAAGGAGTCTGATTATCCTTCTAAGTGCTTTAGCATTGTTGGCTCCATTACAAGTATTTATTTTCTCTATCAAATTATGTTGCTCATCACTAGTCTTTTTAAAAGTTTAGTGAAACGGTAACGATTTAGTAGAACAAGTTTTGAGTGAAGAAATCTGTTGCTACATGTGTATGTATCCAAACAAACAAAAAATCTACTTTTACATTTGTATATTAAGAACAATAAAAAGGAAACAAATGCATATATATAAAGTAATTAATATGTTGTATTTAAAAGTAGGTGCATGTGACAAATCTAGTAGGTGAAAGTGAACAATTATGTAAGAGAATGTATTCAATAACCATATACATATATTTAAAACTGAAATTGGTACTTAGTACATTTATAAAAATTAACCAAGTATTGTATAAATTAACAAGTTTATTATAATAATAATAATAATAATAATAATAATAATAATAACAATAATAATAATAACTTAGGCTTGATAAAAAATTAATTAAGTTTATAATAATAATAACAGTAATAATAAACTATAATTTGTTAAAAATTAACTAAATTTATAATAATAATAATAATAACAATAAATTAATTAAGTCAACCATGTTTTAAAATTATTAATAATAATAATAACAAAAACCAAGTTTATAAAAATTAACTAAGTTAACTAAGTTTTACAAAAATTAAATAAATACATAATAATTTACTAATTTTATATTAATAATAGTAAATTAACTAAGTTTACAATAATAATAATAAATTAACTAATTTTTTGAAAATTTATATGTTTGAGATAATTTATAAAAATTAACCAAGTCAATAAAGTTTAAGCTTAAGATAATTTATAAGTTTAGGTTAATAATATAAGTTATGACATTTTAAGTTTTAGCAATTGAGATATTTATAAGTTTAATAATAATAATAATAAATAGTTTGAATAAATTAACCAAGTTTTATAAAAAAAACGTTTATAATAATTAACTAAGTATTATAAAAATTAACAAATTTATAATAACAACAACAATGATAATAAACTAAGTTTTATAAAAATTAAATAAATTTATACAAATTAATTAAGTTTTATTATAATTTAACTAAGTTAATAAGTTTTATAAAATTTAATAAGTTTATTATAAAAATTGACCAAGTTTTATAAAAATTAACTAAATCAACTAAGTTTTATAAAAATTATTTAATAATAAAAGTTTAACTAAGGAGGTTTGATATACTTTAAATATGAAAAACAGTTTCATAATCATTTGCTGATTGTTAAACTTTTCTATGGTAATTAGCTTTTTAGGAGTGAAAACCAGCTGCAACAAAGAATTGTCGGTAGTCAAGTAATGAACATGATTTTAATTGTTATATATATTATAATATTTTGTTAGTGCTTGTTGTGTAAACTTGTTTATGGATGATTATGGATTTTATGTGAATTTGCTCATTTTGTCAAAAAAACTATTATCGAAATGGTTATGGATATCATATTTGATGATGTGATTAACGTGTTTTTCAATTGTTTGAATATGATTATTATGTGATTGATTGGTTGTTGGTTTGAGTACAATGATTATGTGATTGATTGTTGGTTTTATAAGACTATTATGCAGGTGACGGCTGAAAATGATACAAGCCAGTAGCAATAAACGATAGGGTGTAAAATATGAGGCAAAATATGTAATAACTTTAAGTAGCATTTCAAAAAGGCTACGGAAATGAATGTGAATAAGTGCGATATGACTTTCGTAGCATTGAAAAAAGGCTAGCAAAACTTCTAGTTGCGTTTCGATAAACGCTGCAATACGGCATGCTACCAAAAGTCTGAAACTTTTTTGCAGCGTTTCTAAAACTCTACAATGTGTCAAGTTTTGGCAGTGTTTTCTACAACGCTACAAAAAAATTCAGACTTTTAGTTGCATGTCGTATCATAGCATTTACCAAAACACCACTGAAAGTTTTGGTAGCATTTTTTCAACACTACGAAAAGCCTTTTCTGTTGTGTATTCGATTATTCTTTACACACCTTTTAGTGTGTTTGACATAAAGGAATTGGCTTGGGAAAGTTATATAAAGCGTGAATCAAAATTGTGATAGTTAGAAGCGAAAAGGTCGCTATGGATGCGCCTTGAAAATGCCTTGTGTTCGATGAGTTTTAAAGTTCACTTTGAAAAACATCCCAGTGCTTCTTTGCATTTTTAGTAAGTAAATATACGTGTACTTATTATGGGAGAATATCAAAGTTTAGATACATTTTAATAATTATTTATGAATTTTTAAAATAAAGAGTTTTAAATTATAAAATATGGTTTTTATGGGTTTTAAATAAATTATAAAATAAGTATTTCTAAGTAATATTTAATGTGAATGTTTTAAACCATAGTTTAAGTGTTTTTAAATTGTTTTTAAATTTATATGGTTTTTTAGAAAATTATTTATATATATAGTTTTTAGGAAATTAGTCAAATGTATATAATTTTTAGAAAATTAGTTAAATATATATAGTTTTTAGATAACTAGTTAAATATATATAGTTTTTAGAATATTAGTTAAGTATTTTATTAAAGTAAACATAAGATTATGTAATATAATATCGTTTTAAATTATTTTTATTATTAAATATTTTATCTTATAAATAAGTTAGTTTGTATATATATCACTGTAAAAAGGTTTTAGTAAATATATAAGTTGAGAAAATAAGTTAAATAAAAGCATATTAGCTTGATAAATTAGTATAAAGATAAGTGATTATAACTAAGATTATAATTATGATTATAATTGAGATTATTTATAATTAGATGTATACTTAGAAATATAATTAGGACTAAAATTAAGGAATATAATGAGATATTTAATAATGAATATTTTAAAGATAATTATAAGTAAACGGTTTTGAATTGTTGTGACAATGTTTGAGTAACACTTGTCTTAACCTTATAAAAGTAATTAGATCTTTAAAAGAGAGTAAAGATAATGGTTAGGTGTGAAGTATTTTGGGTTTGTTGTATATGATGTTTTAGTAACCCTTTTTTTTAAACCCTTGAATTATATTTTAAAGTAGAAAAATATTATAAATATAATTAGATATTTAATAATGGAATTTTAAAGATAATAAAAAGTATGGAACCTTTTCAAATAAAGATAAAAAAGTTATATGTTTAATCTATAAGAGAGAAGGAGTTTATAGTAACAATGTTTAAGTAACATTTGTTTTTAATCTCTTTGATTATATTTTAAAGTAAGTAAATTTTGTTAAATGGTTTGTGAATATACTTATACCGTCGAGATAAGCATATGAATACTTTTGAAGTATAGGAAAGAGTATAAATGAATAGTAAATACGTAAATAGTAAATACATGAATAGTAAAATACCTGAACAGTAAAATACAAGTATATATCTTTTATAAAAGGGAAACTAAATCTATATATAAGTTTAAATAAGTTAAGTTTTAATTAATAAGAAGTTTAATTAAACAAGTGAATTTTAATTAAATAAATGAGTTAAATTAAATAAATGAGTTTAATTAATAAAGGTGTTTAATCAATAAAAGATGTTTAATGAAAATAAGTTTTAATTAAAGGAAGAAGGGTTTAATTAAAAAATGAAGTTTTAATTAATGAAATAATTTTTATCAGATATAACGAGTTTTTCTAATAAAAGAAGTTTTTAATTAAAGGATGAGGAATATTAATTAAATGTAGGATGTTTTAATTAATAAAGAAATATTAATTAATAAATGAAGTTTTAAGTAATGAAAAAGGTTTTATTAATTAAAGGAGTTTTGCTAATAAAAGAAGTTTTTAATTAAAGGATGAGGAATATTAATTAAATATTGGAAGTTTTAATTAATAAAAAAATATTAATTAATAAAGGAAGTTTTAATCAATGAAAGAAATTTTATTAGATTAAAAGAGTTTCACTAATAAAAGAAGTCTCTAATGAAAGGGTGAGGAATATTAATTAAATATATGATGTTTTAATTAATATAGAAATATTAATTAATAAAGGAAGTTTTAACTAATGAAAGAAGTTTTATCAGAAAAAGAAGTTTTACTAATAAAAGAGGTTTTAATTAATGAAAGATTAATTAACTAAATAGGGGATTAAAAGTCGTTTATGTGACTTGATCGTGTTTTATGTGTATTAATCATGCATTGTGTGTTTTCTTGTGTATGGAAAATATTTAGTCGTGTCTTAGCACTAAAGCCGAGAAAGTAGGCTTGTTTCTATCTTAGAGAGTTTGAATAGGGTATAGAAGCAATAATACTCTAACCTATTGGGATTCACTCTTAACCGAGGGATAGTGAAAGTTGAGAAGGTTGGAAACATGATCAGTATACAAGACATAGTTTCTATATGCGATTGTTCTCATTTTTGTTGAATATAACCAAATTCATCGACTCAGTCTTGAAGATACCGAGAACGGTACGTGTTTTACTTATCGAAAACCACTTCAAGATTGAGATACATGTTCTATCTCTTGGAAGTGGATTTGTTCAAGATGGTGGAATCTATGTGGAGATTCGAGATTTGTTCGAGATCTCGAAACAATGTAGAGGTTCATGATATGTTCGAGATGCTAGAATCCATTTGGGGATTCGTGATCTGTTCGAGTGATGATGGCTAGTGCGTTGAGATGTAGAATATGGCTTCACCATCGGTACATGACTAAAGATAGAGTAGGATGCATGATCCTGGGTTTATCTAACCTATAAGGGTACATCAACTCCATATCTAGAGTATGCTTTTGATATGTTACGCACGGGGAGTTGTTGATACTTGGTTCACTTTGTTTATGAAAGTGTTCGGATGTTGGGCCAGTTGTGTTTTCCTTATGGTATATTTTATTTAGAGTATATAACGCTCAAAAGGTGACTTTTAATCCTTGTCATAGGAGTTCGGTCTAAGTTTATTTGGGAGGTCTTCGTGGAAAATCCATTATGCGAACGCGCTTTAGCAGTTTTGGTTATACCTCAATATTGTTGTGGTGTGACCAATGTAAGCATCACAGTTATTTTCTAATTTATATCGCAATATTTACTTATTAGATGGTTGTCTCTTTTGAGGGGATAATTATTCCAACAGTTTCAAAAGGTGCTATTATATGTTGTACACAAATTTCTTGAGTTTCTCACACCAGACTTAGGCCTGACTTGTGATTTTTGTTTTCTCTAAATTTCTCATGTGCTCTTTCGAGCGGTATGAGAAAGGGAAGTTTTCATTAATGTTCATTGAGCTCTTGGAGATGAGCTGGATGCCTACCTACCATAGTATTCTTATTCCCGCTGCATTATTATATATATATATATATATATATATAAGTAATAGTAAGGACGGGCTGCTATAACTATCTAGGCTGATGATAGTACTCAAATATGTAACTATGAAATTCTATGTATATTAGAGTAGCTCCATGTATTATCTTTGATATTATATGTTATCATTCCACTGTAAGATTTTGATATTTTTGTTCTACCATTTCTTGTTCGTTTTCTTTTCTTCTTTTTCATTACCCTAACGTTAAGTCATTTTCGTACTTGGGTGCTCGACATGTAAATACTATGGATGTATTAGTTTCAACGTTCGGGGACCAAAAAGGTGGTCGTTGCATAAATGCGCCACTACCGATTCATTTGAACCTTTTTTTCCAAATCTAAACAAACATTAAGGCCCCGTTTGGTTTGCTGTTTTTAGTTTTTTATTTTCATCTAAACAAAAATGCGCATTTCTTATGTAATGTTGGAAAACACACGATTTCGAAAAATGAAATTAACATAGAAAATAGAAAACAAGTTTATTTGATTTTTCGTGTTTTGAGACATAACGAAAGGACGAAAAACAATTCATCTCCTCCATTTTCCGTCCGTCGACGCAATGGCTAAGAATTATAAAAAAAATCCACATTTTCTTGTATTTTGTAGTGTAGCTTGAAAACACAAAACAAAAAATTCAAAATGAAACCAAACGGGCCCTAAATTATTCATTTCATTTAATACATAAGTTAATTTTGATATATGTATATATAAATATTTCAATATAAGTTTAGATTGTTTTGTGACAACCATTGCGCATATAAATGGGCAATGTATATGTTATAAGTACAAATCCCAACATCTGTACACACATATATTTACTATGTACACCTTTTGCCTTGTTGCACTTACACATTTTACACTGCAGTATATTTTGATATGCTCATAATCTATGCCCATTATAAATTTGGTCATAAACGTCATTTAATAAGCCAATCAATTTAATTAAAGAGAAAGATGAAAGGTTTCTCTCTCTAAATAAAACAAAATCTTCCATTAATTAATTGTATAAATTAAGAAAGAGAAACAAAGGTTTTCCTTCTCTAAATTAATTTTAACATGTAATAGTAACAGTAACATACATTTATACACAAGAGTATGTTTGATATACTCTATTTTATATAAACATCTCATATTGATTAAAATATAAATATTTAAAACTGTTTTAGACAAAGTTAGATAAAATAAGAATTTATTTAAAAACTTATTAGATTGGATCTAAAATACATTTAGACTTCATAGGCCCAATAGATCTAAAATTTTTTTTTTTTGAAATCTACCTATTTCACCTGTTTCCGATTGGCACGGTTCTGATAATGGCATTAGAGCCAAATAGTTTATGCGGTCTAAATTAGTCATGTTAGGGCCAACCAATTTAAGGTTACCAATTTAGTAAGGTTTCTAGAAAAGTAGTGCCTACGTTTTAGGTTTGGGTAATCAAATAACCTGCCCTCCCTGGTTACTAGTCTGGCCAGGAAAGTGAAGTGAGCCCAAAGGTTGCCCTTAATAGAAAAGACCCAATTTCAGTTGGCCATTGGGCTAATTTTCAAAATTGATTTGAAAATCAAAATGGGACATTAAATTTAAAAGTTAAATTTAAAATAAGAAATAGATTATAAATATTATGATGTGATTTTAAAATTATTTTGAAGATAAAACAAGATTTTATCTTTAAAATAAGAATTACATTATAAATGTTATAATATGATTTTCAAAATTGGTTTTGAAGACTCTTTCTATTATAAATATTATAATATAGTTTTCAAAAGTACTTTGAAAGTATAATAAGCATAGTTCAAAAATTATATACTTATTAATAAGATTAATAAATTAAATAAATTAATTAAACAGTTTATTGGTTAAAGTATTTACATGTATAATACATATATTTATCTATATTACATTTTCCTGAATTCTTTAAGATGATGTAGGTAAATCTTTGAAATTAATATTTAATTAAAAATTTTCATCAAAAAATTTAATTAAAAAAATAATAAAACACACACACACATATATATATATAAAGATATATGTGTGTAACCATAAATGTTATGGTATACATATTCAATTGAAATGTTTAATTGAATAACATAAATTTAATTAAAATGTTAATTAATTGAATTAGTTAAATAAGGTTTAATTAACATAATATACATCATATTATTATATAAGTTAATTAAGTTATAAAAGTTATAAAATAATTAAGCTTATATAATATGAATGTATAATAAAAGTGGAAAAATAAGAAACCCAAATGAGATTTAAGGAATAACTACATACGTATAGTACTTATACCGTGATTTTCGATGTGTTCGACACGTGAATCACAAAAGTATTTCATAAGAAATGCATTATCTCATAAGTTGATATCACTCAGTTAAAAATATCAAAGATAATGAATTTTTAATATAAAGTTGTCAACTACCATTTATATATTAATAGATTAGTTGCGTACGCCTTAGTTGTTGAGATCTCCTCAAGTTAGAGATGTTATGTGTAGTACTATTGATATATTGAATAGACAAGGTATTATAGTTACACATATTTGTTGAGCTTTCCTCAAGATATGTGCACTATACTTATGCCGTCGTGAAATGGTGGGCATGAGTAAATAATCTCTCTTTATTTTGTGAGCTTTCCTCAAGATAAAGATGAGATTATGACAAGGAACTACGAGGTAGGATTGGATGTGATACAACTGATAAAGAGTTATTCATCATATGCGGGCCTATGATTTGTTGAACATTCCTCAAGGTCAAAATCCCAAGGCATATGAATCCTAACACCGATGAGAAGAATCGAAAGATTTCTAGGTTTTTCTTAAGGTTTTGAGAAACAAAAAAAAAATCCTGTGTAAGCCTTATTAGAAAAATGAAATTATAACATATTACCTTTCTAATATTATAAGAACATATGCTATATAAAGTTTTAATAATCTACATTGATAAATTTGTACAATTAATATAATTGATAAAGTAATTATCAATTAAGATATACGAACGAACAGAATTAAAGATTAAAAAAAGAAATATAAAATATACTTACTAATAATTTGCATGTTATTATTTCATTACCCATGTAAGCGTTTAATTTTACAACAACTAAATACATTCATACTTTGTCACTTACGAGTTTACTTGCTCGAGACAGTGTATTATCTTCAATGATTTTTAGACTCTAAAAGCAATACATGAATATGGATATTTGATCCATATACGGTCACATATAAATGTTATATGGTGAACGATCACAATTTGAACTATATGAAACCTCAATGAAATTAGTTCTTTGAAAAAAGAAAGAAACTGTAGTGTGAAATCGTTTATTCAATATGATTAATTACAATAATGATCTTGTTGTGATAAATGTAACATTAGATCAAAGGCTACATGATAGATCTAAGAATTCGATCGCTGAAAATTCAATTTGAATAGTTTACGTAAAGTGTACTTTTTTTAATATCCTTAAAAGTTAAGGATAACCAAATGAATTTTTGTAAAGAGTTCTTTATGATATTGTAGTAAGAGTTTCCTTTGAATGGTTCAACCATTTAGAAAGGAAATCAAATGTATGCGGGTTGTAACGAGTCGGATTTATCAATTGATTTAGAAATATTTTATATATTTTAAATATTCGATTAATGGTTTAGTAATCATATAACCCTCTTTTAATTAATAACCAATGATAGAAAATTAATTTTTAATTTTTGTTTACAAAAATAGGTAGTTCGATGAAAATTAGAAAATGTGACCGAAACTCTTTTTCATATTTTTGACTTTTTATCGAACGACGTGTTATAGAAAGTTGTTGAACCTTTGAATGCATTTTAAATAATATTTAAAAGATATACCATTTTACTTTGAAAGAAATGGATAAAGTAATAATAAGACATTTGTAAAAATAAATATATTTGAAATATGAAAATATGAAAAGATGGATTGAAATCAACTAAAGTACTTGAACCATGCTAATATCCACCATTTTCTCATATGGATTAGTACTTAGATGACATGTGATAAGATGGGAAAGAAGAATTTTGAATTAAGGGGCATTTTGGGGTTTTAACTTTCCTTATTTCATTTTATTTTCTTTTATTTTTATTTTTCTACATCATCTTATATATGCATATTCCATTACTTCACCTCATTTTCACTCTTTCATTTCATTTTCTTTAAACTTCACTTTTTTCCAATTCTTACTTCTTACTGACATGGTTTCCTCTTTAAATCATCTCTTTGTATATTTTGACAACAAAGAAATTCAAGCCTCTCTCAACCTTCAAAAATCCCTAACTCCCGTTCTATTCACTTTTAGCAAATTGTTCTAACATGAAAAGTGTTTGTTTCAACCTCTAGTATTTAAAAAAAATGATAGATCGACATTTCATTCAGTGGTGTGGTGGAATATGCCCGAAAATAGTAAATGGTCTAATATTGTTGGTTTTTCGTTGAGCTCATATCGACAAACGGAGAGAATGAATGGGTTTGTAAGGTCAAGTAGTGATTTTTAGGAGTAATCTCATGATTATTTGTGGAGGTGATTGCCATGGAGGAGGAGATGAGCAGATTTCGTTCATATGGCAATTTCCGACAAGGTGGTGGTTTGGGAAGGTAACGGTAGTGCCTAGAGGAAGGTTAAGTCGTGGCAGAGATGATAGAGGTGATCGCAGTAGGTACGGTGACCCGTGGTGGAAGGGAGAGGTCGTTCTATATTTTAAGGGTCTGTTTTTTCTAGGTTCGACATTTTTAGGTCTAGATGGCAAATAGTAGCATCACATTGGCTATGGAGGCTACTAGGGGTGCTTATGTGGATGGCGGAGTGAATAGCAGTGGCAGCACTGGCCATGGGTGGTCGGAGGAGGAGCAGTGTTGAAGTTTGGGGTCGCGCTTTTGAAAACTGGACACAAATGTTTTTGGTTGGAGGATGGTAGGAAATAGCTTGGTGCAGCCAGAGGCATGGGCAAGGTGGGTGGTTTGGCAAGATGGATGTGTGGGTGGTCTTGGATCGATGAACGGTGGATGAGGGTGCATATGCACATGTATGGCCGTGCACAGGTGTGGGTTTCAGGATGTCGATTTGGGGATTTGTTAATAAGGTTTGGGGAAGGAGACCGTTCCAAAAGGGTCGGGCTTGGATATGCGAGTTTAGGCTCGGCCCATTTGTAGGGTGAGAAAATTTAATCTGTATTTGTTTAAATTATTTAAAACTATGTGTGTTGAACTTTAAAATTGGATATCTCACCCATACGAAATCCGTTTGACCCGCGGTTTTTGCACTAGATTCATATGATCTAGTACAACACTATGGTATAAGTAGTTGATAGTTGTAAGTGAAATACAAATTTATGATTTGATAATAGGGATTGAATTTAATTACATTATATTAAATAACAACGTGATTAAATTAATTAAACTTTATTGGTGATATCTATTAAGCCAAATAAAACACCATTCGGTTAAATTAAATTAAATAGATTATTTTGGACATCTATTGAGTAGAATAAACCCCTGTTCTTATATAATTAATTCAGATAGATTATTGATGACAACTGTTTAGCAGAATAAAACCCTGTTCTGCTATTATATTAATTTTGGACATTTATTCATATGTCAGTTAATTTATATATAAATTAATTGATATTGGATAAGTAATTGATTAGCTAGTGATCGCTAATTGATTTTATTTACATATATGCATGCTTATGTGAATATTAGTAATATGACTTGGAAAGTTGAATTGAAAAAAATGTAACTTGATTGTGTACCATTATAGTCGATAAGCCTCTTTCCGAATTCTAAAGTTATGGATTTAAATTAACTTCAAATTTTACAACAATCTGAAGTGAAGTTTTTAGTTATTTTATTAATGATGTTTAAAGTTAATTAATTATTATGTTAATGATGTTTTAAAATTAATTAATTATTTTATCAATGATGTTTTAAAGTTAATTAATTATTATGGTAATGATGTTTTAAAGTTAATTAATTTTTTATTAATGGTGTTTGAGGTTAATTAATCATTTTAATAATGGAGTTTAACGACTATTTAATTTCTAAAATAGGTTTGAAATATATTATTAAATAGTTATTTAATAATTTTTAAGTAAGGATCCTGATTGGGTGATTAAGATCTGTTTAAAAGAAAAAGGGATTCCAAATCAAAATTAAGCAATGGTTTCCAAGGCAATGTTTTGTATAAGAGTTTGAATTATATTTTAAGTATATTAAAATATATTTTTGAAAGGTAGAATGTTTAAAAGAGATTTGAGACTTTTAAAAGATTTATTTAGAGATTTTTAAACAAGTGATTTATTCAAAGGGAATCTGTTTACTTTTCAAAGTTGAATACTTATTAAAGGAGATTTATCATATTAAAACTAGTTTATCC
Organism: Allium fistulosum; assembly: GCA_030737815.1. NCBI lineage: Eukaryota > Viridiplantae > Streptophyta > Magnoliopsida > Asparagales > Amaryllidaceae > Allium > Allium fistulosum. Next base: position 680,576,417 of record CM060905.1, on the reverse strand, counting down.
TGTTTAAATAGAAGAATGAATTTTAATCAAGGGTTAGGTAATTATTTTAAATTAATGTTTCGAATAAGGGTTTGTACTTTTATGTAAGTTGTTATCCCGCCTTTTGACCAGACAGTATACGAACAAGTCCAACAAACCAGACTTCGATGTTATCAAGGCAAGATGCTTGGAGAAATGACCATAAAACCTAGAACTAAAGTAAAAACAAAACCACAATGCAAATACCAAAAATGTCCAAGTCAACTCAATCATGGGATCCCCCAAGTTGGGGTTCGGTACCCACTCCTATATAGGGATCGGTGTCGACTCCAAGAAATAACTTGGGTGGACCCCATCTTCTGCCTACGTGTTTATCTTCATGCCAAAGCTCTATTTCCAAAGTCGTATTATTGAACTAATGCAATTCTCCATCGATCTCCACGAACATTTAAACTATGACTTTATTCTCCTTTAAATCCATTATTTGGACTCAAAAGCAAGCTAATATTGGTGCAAGCAACTATTGAATCACAAATCTAACTACAAGACGATCCGAAGCAAGAAATGAAAGATACCAAAAATGGTGAACTTGGCGATCAGTATCGACTCCCACTTGGGAATCAGTACTGACTCCTAGATATTGCTGAGGTGGCACTTACTTTTTGGGGAGAACTAGTCTAAATCATGGCTAATGGGTAGGAGATATTTAGTGCAAGATTTTATGCTCCCTACCTATATAAATAGGAAGGTAGGGCTCATTTTTAGGATCTTTTAGGCTCTATCTCTTCTCTACTCTACATTCTTGTAACTCTAAAAATCTAAGTGTGGAAGTTATACCGAGTCCTAAGAACTTCCACCTCCAAATCAGAAATAAGCAATAAAATTATTAAGTGGACTAGACCAGAGTTTTCCGAACCACTATAAAACTTTGTATGTTCTTTTCATACCTGTTTTACTTTACTTTCTTCACTTTTATTCTCTACTACGTACTTTCATTTGGGTATTTGGGCCAATTTTTGGTTCAAACATTTTGGCACGTCGGGTAAAGGAACACTTGAACGTGCTGATCTAAGAACTTAGATATTGAAGATGGTTAGACAATCAACTAGGAAGGCTATGACCATTGGAAATCAACAAGGGTGCGGCCAGGAGGCGTCCTCAGGATCTCACCCCCCATCAATCTACACAACTAGGGATGAGATAGAAAATATGATGAATGGGCTGCAGGCAAGGATGACAGCGCAATAGGAGGAGATGATGGAAAATTTCTTCAAAAGAATGAGACAAGCGGGAATGGCTAGAGTTTCAAAAACACAGAATCAGAGAGCGGAAGCTGGAGCACTGATAGCTGGAAACGTGGCAGAACAGCTACAGACGAACCCCGAGCCAAACTTGGGGATCGGTACCGACCCCCGAACACGAGTTGGTACCGACTTCCAAGAACTCGGGGGCACGGGTCATCCTACACCAGGAAAGGATGATACACTTCCGAGAATTGATGCAGAGAGTTTGAATGCGAATCAGAATGCAAGAAATCAACTGGAGGAGTACGTACTGGAATTCCCTCGTGGAGTCGGGGGGCAGGTAGGAAATGCAAACTTGGGAGTTCCTTTGGATAACAACAATAGGCTTGCTGAGATGGTGAGACGAGTTATGAGGGGTGGATTGCCTAATCAGAGCATTGAAGATGTGAATAGAAGTCTGTTTACTCCAAAAATCCAATATGCAAGGAATCCACTGGAATACAAATTACCAACATTGGAGAAATATGATGGAACGTCAGACCCAACAGTTCATATGATGAGGTACATCTAGCACATGGAGGTGTTGTGGGCATCTGAGGAAGTCATGGGATGGTGTTTCCCTTTATATCTTATGGGTTTGATAGCACAGTGGTTTAGGTAGCCAGAAAACAGTTCCATTAGTACGTGGACCCAGTTGGTGAATAGATTTGTGAAGCAATTTCGAGCCCATATCTCACGTCCCAAATGTAATAACATTGGCATGCATGAAGCAGAGGGTTGGAGAGACCCTTAAGAATTTTCTGACAAGATTCAACGCGGCGGCAGCTGTAGTGGATAAACCCGATCCTTCCGTGGTTTCGATGGCAGCAGTTTTAGGAATAACCACGAAGATTGATTTTAAAATTGATTTGGAACAAGATCCACCGATGGATCTCGCAGATTTTTATCATGAGGCTGAAAGTTTTCTACGGCAGGAGGACGTTGAAGCGGATAAGGAAGAGGTTAACACTGTGGATGGTGGAGGACCGTCTAGAACATGATCTAGCAAGGATAAAGTAAAGTGAAAGACAAACGATAGCTTTAAAGGATCAAAGCGACAAAGGAGAGAACCAAGATTCACTTCTTACACTAATTTAAATGATACCTCAGAGTGGATTTATCTGGACACTAAGGGATGAATCCCCTATCGAAGGTCGGCAAGGAGAGAGCCTTCAGACAATGAAAGAAAGTCAGGAAAATACTGCCTATTCCATGAGCTGGATGGGCACAATATGAATGATTGCAGGCATCTACGAGATCTGATAGAGGAACATGTCAAAGATAACCAGTTACGACAATATGTTAGAAATCAAACTGCGGTGATGGAACGGGGGTAACCATCAACCGCAGCGAATGGGAATGGCTCTGGATCAGGGGTAAGGCTGGTCATCTCATGATCGGATGACAGGGAATTAGGTTTGGTTCTCGTACTCTAGTTTCCTTTTTCAATAAACCACGTAATAATACTGTCTAGACACTTACTTGTGTATGGGATCCTGAATGGTCCCTAGGCACGCTCTGAGCTTCATGCTAGACTGTAATGCCTGGAGAGGCAATAATCTAGATATTAGACTTTGTGTTTTATGTTTTAACATGATTTTGTTAGATGAACCTTTGATTATGAAACCCACTTGAACGTGAAAACTCACATTGGTCGCTTTAAGTCCCGTTCGAAAAGACAGGACCAAAATGCAAGAGGTAAGTCCCCATACCGGAGAGTGAGCGGATGAGCTTGCTTGTCGACGAGTCCCCTCATCGGATAGCCAGTGGATTGGGCTCAACAAGGACCTCAAACGACCATCAGCCTCGAACGGCTACGAATTTAAATATCGATCTCGAACGACCATCATCTGCCTTGAACAGCTATCAGTCTCGAACGACTACCATCCGCCTCGAATGGCTATATCGACCTCGAATGGTCACCGGCCTTGAACGGCTATCGGTCTCGAACGACTATCATTTGCATCGAAGGGCTATCAGTCCCGAACGACCACATTCCACCTCGAACAGCTATATCGATCTCGAACGGTCACCTGCCTCGAACAGCATTATCGGTCCCGAACGATCACCATCCATCTCAAATGGCTGTATCAATCTCGAACGGCCACCTGCCTCGAATGGCTTTATCATTCCCGAACGGCCATCATCCGCCACGAATGGCTATCGTTCTCGAACGACCATAAATTTGATTATCATCCTCGAACGGCTATGGATTTAATTATCAACCTTAAATAGTCATGAATTTGACCAACGATCCAGGGAGATCACACTTTAAGCTAAATATAAAACGATCCAGAGGGATCGTACCTAAGAATGAAAACAAATCTGCTTTTGATAGAGAGGATTCGAACACCTTATAACTGGAGTAGAACTAAAAAATCCCGAAAGAACACAGGATGAGTTTTTTATATTTAATAACTTTGAATGAAATCAGAGAGATAATAAGGTAAATTCCAAATAAACACGGGATGGTTTTTCTTTGTGATGTATTCACTCCGAATGAAATCATAATTGTGATGATGTATAGATTACACTTAGAAAGCCTAGACTCTTAGGATGTAACAGGTTTGAAACGAATTGTAATTTATAAGGAGAATCCGAGAGAACTGGATGATTCACCAAGATCGAAGTGGTCGGAGAGCTCAATCATTGAGGATGACATTACATTCTTTCTTAAACAAAGCACACCTTCCATTCTCCAGGCGTGATTTGGGGGGTAAGTGTTATCTCGCCTTTTGACCAGGCAGTATCTGCACAAATTCAACAAAGCAGACTTCAAAGTTATCAAGGCAAGATGCCCGAAGAAATGACCACAAACACGCCCACCATGCAAACACCAAAAACATCCAAGTCAACTCAATCATGGGATCCCGCAAGTTGGGGATCAGTACCAACTCCTACTTGGGGATCGATACCAACTCCTAGAAATATCTTAGGTGGACCCCATCTTTTGCCTACGTGTTTATCTTGACGCCAAGGCTCTATTTCCAAAGTTGTATTGTTGATTCAATATAATTCTCCATCGATCTCCACGAACACTTGAAACTACAACTATGTTCTCCTTTAACTCCATCATTTGGACTCAGAAGCAAGCTAATATTGATGCAAACAACTATGGAATCACAAATCTAACTATACGACGATCCGAAACAAGAAGTCAAAGACATCAAAAATGGTGAACTTGGAGATAAGTACTGACTCCCACTTGGGGAACGGTACCGATTCCCAGATATTGCTGAGGTAGCGCCTATTTTTAGGGAGAATTGGTCAAAACCATGGCTAATGGCTAGGAGATATTTGGTGTGAGATTTTAGACTCCCTACCTCTATAAATAGGAATGTAAGGCTCATTTTTAGGATCTTTTAGGCTTTATCTCTTCTCTATTCTATATTCCTGTAAATTTGAAAATCTAAGTGTGGAAGTTGTAGTGAGTCCTAAGAACTTCCGCCTCCAAGTCATAAATAAGCAATAAAACCATTAAGTGGACGTAGGCCAGAGTTTGTCGAACCACTATAAAACTTTATGTTTTCTTTTCTTACGTGTTTTACTTTACTTTTTTCACTTTTATTCTCTACTACATTCAATTGGGTGTTTGGACCAATTTTTGGTTCAAACATAAGTATTTTAAAGTATAATTGATTTATAAATGTAGTTCTATAAATGATTTTAGATTTATAAAAGGAATTTTTTATAAATAAATTAAGAAATTCATAGAAAGGAATTTATTAATCATTTTATATATTTATAAAAGAAGTTTTATAAATTAATTTAGAGATTTATAAAACGATTTTCAAATATTAAACGAGCTTATAAAATTGAAATTTTATAAAAGAGAATGAGATTTATTTTGGTTATTTATCTTTCTTAATTATGGTGGTATGGAAACATCCTTTACATACTTAACACCGAAGGATAGTGGTTTGGTTTATAGTAAGTAATGTTTTTAAATAATACTTGTTTTAGCCCATTTAGATATGAATTTGGAAAAGAGAAAATCTTCCTTAAGTTTTGTTAATATACTTACACCATTGAGATAAGTATATGGAAATATTTTCTAAGTATTGAAAGGAATATAAAGGGTTGGTGAATATTATCTTTGTGAAGGTATTTCAAATTAAATCACTTAAAGAGATTTTAATTCATGTAAGATTAATAAATAGAGGCTTAGCAGATCCCACATGGAATTAAATCTATATTTTGATTATTTATTTGATAATTAAATAACCGACTATCAAATCTTGGCTAAAATATAGCTCTGGGAATATCTATGAGAAATACGTGAGTTATATGGCACAATCATCTTTAATGATGTTGTACCGTGCGTATAAATCTCATTTGTTCTCCTAGGATAAATGATAAGGAAATTCATCCACTGAAACAGTTAGAAGGTGATCCTCGCTCTTATGTATTATATTATTATTTCCGAAAGAACTGGAGTTGAGTTTATCGAAAACTATAGAATGTTGGTTCGAAGAGACCGAGATTAGATAAATATGAATTATCTGAAAACCTCTTCGAACCAACTTAAGCGTCGTACTGAAGACACCTTGAAGATGATGGAATCGAAGACGGAGCTCTTTGAAGTGCAATGGCTACTTGCTACTAATCCTGAGAGTGATTCCAAAATAGATGTAGTAGAAGTAGTGTCATTGGTTTGTTCATACCCTGAACAACTTGTATGGATGAATAATGACATTGCATTATTGCTTGGAAGGCAGTGTTTAAATTCCAAGTGGGGTTTGCTAAGAGAGGAAAAAGGTAATCGTGACCTCACAATCCTCACTATCCAGAAATGACTAGGGATATGCTTCAGAGCTATATAGTTCGTTACCATTAGAAGCAGTCATTTCTCGATCTAGAATTGATATTTATGCATTAGGTATGCGCATGGAAGTGTAGCCATGGCTGATGCACAATGTTTTGGAGCCTTGGTCCTGAGGAATGATGTAATTTGGCTGGTCATGTTCGTGGGGCAGGCCGGCTCTAATTCCTAAGGATTCTATGTGAGGTCCTCGGTACATTTTTCTAGTGGTGTACTATAGCAGGCGTACCCTAGTAGCCTTATCATGGATGGAAATCCAATCTCCAATACGTGCCTCTATGGATTTAGTTGTTAACCTATTATGCTGGAATTTAATTAATGTAACAATTTCGGCTATAATTAATATTTATTTTACCCTAAACATTATTATAATATCAAAAGATTCCCTATGAAATGATTTGGTTATCATAAGGTAAAAACCCGTCCATGTTTATGTGCGGCATGGTCTTATGAGATACCTTTATTTTGAAAGGTTTTATAAAACATTAAGAATTCATTTGATTATGTTTCTCACGCTGGTTTTATTAGACTTATTTGGGCATTATTTTTCTTATAATGCTCGGGTCAGCCTGAGCATATTTTTCCAGATTTAGTTAGTCACTTTGGAGCTTCAGAAGACAAGCTGGATGCCTCCAAGGCGTACTCATGTATTTTCTTTTGCCTTTAACTGTTTCTTTCATGTCTGTATTTATTAGCAATTGTAAGGATATGTTGTTATAATAATCTAGGGTATGATGATAGGATAATTGTACTCTGATTGATGTATGTATATAAAAGTTTTCTTTTTGTAAAGTTCACTGATATATTATAGATTACTCATCACGTTGTGAGATTCTATTATGACTTTTCTTTTCTTTCACCCCAATTGTAACAACCCTGGTTTGGAGATTACCTGTATATATTAAATTATAACAGAAGTTATAATTTAATATTGTAAACTAAAATATAATTGGAAATTTTATATTGTTTATTTGGAATAAACAATGAATTTGTAAATAAAATGGGAAAAATAAAGTTTGAAACTTTATTTTGTTTATTTGGGAATAAATATGGGATTAAATATTGATTGGATAAGTATTTGGTTTAAATAAATTGAAATATTGGGTATTTATTAGTTTGGAGCTAATAAATTAATTAGGTGATGTATTTCAATGTTAAATTGTTGAAATAAATCTAAAGTAATGAAAATGAAGTTCTATAAACTTTATTTTGAGAATATGAGTAGAAAATAATCAAATAGCAATTTTATTTGGGTAAATACAACAATATTGGAAAATATTGCCAATATTAACCTTTTATTGAATATAAAATGAGAAATATGGAGATAATATGTGTTTTATTAAAATAAAAGATGAAATATTGTTTGAAAATAATACTTTGATGATTAAAAAGTGCTAAAATGATTTATTGTAATTTATTTGACAAGAAAACAATTTTTGTAAAAGTTGTTGTAGTAAAAATAGTGTTTTATAATTAAATGGTGAAATATAGATAAAGATAAGGTTTTATTTATAAAAATAACATTTTATTGTTGAAATAATTTGTTTTTTTAATAACAATTTTATTTTCATACAATTGGTTGCATACATTTTTATTTGAGTTTATATTGAGAAATATGTGTATATTGTGATAAAATAGGTTAAAAGTGTGCATGTCTTAATATTTTCTCTAAGTATAAATGGAGTTGGGCTTTTTGGGTTAGGTTTGGATCCATTAACCCTTAATCTGGGTACTTCTGGTAAGAGGAAAACATACAGTACATTGTTTTCCTTCTTCCTTCTCAAAAACAAAACTTTACAGTAAAGGAAAATAGAAATCCATGGCTTCCTCAAACTAAAATCAAATCTCACCCAAATTGCTGCAAATTCGAAGAGAGAATCAACTAAACCAATATTATACAAGGTAATCCAAACCAATACTAAATTAATTTCATCAAAATCTTTGAGCATGAGATGAATTGTCTGTAACTTATTTTATTTGTTCTGCATGCTCCTTTTCTAGCTTTTACAGGGTCTTGAAACTTCTCTTCTTCACCAAAGATCACAGCTTGCTACCAAAATCTTTGTTAAATCATCAGGTGAGTTCCAAACTCTTAATAGCTAACTAAATCATGAGTTGCTGTAAAGAAAATTGCTCAGAAAAAGTCTCTGTATACGTATTTGTTTCTGTTTTTGTTTCTGAGTGTTTCTCGTTTCTGGTTGCTACTTTGAGCAGCTATAACTTCTTGATTTTATCTTGAATTGCTGCCGGATCTTTTCCGGGTTGTAGTTTAGATGTTAAACTATGTGCATGTCAATTTTCATTGCAAAATTCCATCGTTTGATAAGTCATATTGCTTCTGGAAAATCAGTACGCACCAGAAAAATTCACAGGAACCACCTCCGTAGACTGGATCGACAGGGAGGTCGACCCAGCGCCTCACCAGGTCGACCGGCCTGTCGACCAGGGGGTCAACCTGGCGGTCGACCTGATGTGGCAGGGGTCGACCACTTGTCGACCCATTCACGTAGATAGTTGGCCTTGTTTCTTTTAGCTATTTGCAGCACTTTTCCTTCCTTGCTATGATTTTTAGTGATCAATTCTTTTGCAATTTTGAGATGATTTTGATGATGACTATGGACTATGATATCCATCAACAGATTAGCCAAGATTTGGAGGAATTTGGAATTTAAATTCGATTTAAATTTGAATATCGATTGGGTGTATTTCCAATGTTTTCTTGATTTTCAAGCACTATTCTTCCAAATAAGTTTTGAGAAAATTTCTAAATAGTTTGGTTTTTGAAACATTTATTATAAAACATTTTCAAATTATTATTAGATTATTTCAAGGTATTTTAGATAAATTCAAGCAGAATTTTCAATAAAATGTCTTCAAAATGATTTCAGAAAATTATTTTAAAATCCCGTTTTCTCAAGTAAATTATTTTATAAATAATATACATTATTTTTACATTGTTCATACGTATGAGAAAGAGAATTAAATGGTTTAGTAAAACCCGTGGTATGGGACACGTGACTTTACTTTATCGGTAAATTCCGGACTTGTACGATCAAAACTATCTGGGTTATTGATTCCTGAGTTATTTAGCCAATTTATGGTGAGTTTTTGAGATTATAATTCCTATCTAGGAATTATCTGGGAAGGCCAATATTTGGCGGGTTGTGGTTCGAGATCTCCTATTCTAGGAGTATGATCTATGAGAACCCGTTATAGTATTTTACTTGCCAATGAGATGAGGTGAGTCTGAGTTTTCCAAGCTTTGGAATTTTATGATGATTTCTGTTTTCTAATGTGGCAATGACTAGCGGTTAGTAAACCGTTAAGTGCGAATGTGTGGTATAGGACACACATTAACACTTTCCGAGTTCCTATCTGGGAGTTGTGACATAGTCTGGGATTGCCAGTACTATAGACCTTTGGGTCATCCGAGATTACGACTTCGGTCGTTTGAGATTTACGACTTCGGTCGTCTGGGAGAGGTACCTAATATATATATAGTACTAGGGGGATGGCACGTGCAGCATCGCTTCGGCATGCAAATGGGATTTGGCCAATCCGGGGAATTTTTATGAGTTTTTGATTTCGATTTCACCAATTTGAGATGATGAATTTACTTATAGCTTTGAGTTAGAGAAGGGCTTATATATATATATATATGTGTGTGTGTGTGTGTGTGTGTTATGGTGATTTCGATATTGGGATTATAAACTCTTATTAAGTTTCATGAGTTTTGATTTGGAGATTTTGATGATTTCACATATGGCTTATATATTGCTTATGTTCATTTACATTGTATAGCCCTTGAATGTGAAACCTCTATGCTATGTTAAACCTTATCATGTGATTAACTCTGAGCCTTTATGGAATACCTATTCTTAGTTGTATAAACATACTTTCTTATATCATTCCTTTATCTTTAAAGGAATGTTTCCCTTATGCACTTATATTACTTTATCTTTTACTAATATCAAGTTCTAGTTAGCCTAACCCATGTATTTATTACTCGGGTCAGACCAAGTTGCAGGTTAGCTTTTGGACATTTGCTAGCTTTACCTTTTTGGGCTTCTTCATCGACTTTGGTTATGGTATAGTTTTTGTGTTGTAGTCTTTTGTTGGGAACCTTATGATGTATATATTCTTTTGTGGGGATGTCTGTATATATTGTGGTTGAATACCACTTATGGCATGTTGTATTACATTTGATGTAAGTGTATATGTATATTATCTATGTTGCTGTTCTGTGACTTGAGATTGTATCGTTATCATATTTTGTTTCTGAATCGATCCCCTAGCCACCATAGTAGTGTATTAGAAAGGAATTAAGTATGTCGAATACTTGTAATAAAATGGAAAAAAAGTGTTGTTAGCACCAAAATTGGTCACTAACACCCAAAGAGAGTTTTTGTGTAGAGAGATTAATGAAGAAGGTAAATTAAAACTGAGGAATAACACGGTGGAATGCAATAATAACCGTAAGAAACAAGAAAACCAAATTCATAGTGGTTCGGTGTAACTGCCTACGTCCACTTTGAGTTTAATCTTTATTGCTTTTCCAATAATTTAATACAGATACAATTCGTACACCAACAACTTGAATACAAGTTTTAACTAAAAAAGAAAGAGTCTTGAAAATGGCGGAGTCTCCCTAGTGTTCTCGAAAAAAGGTCCATTTCACTGTGCCCCTGCCCTTCTATTTATAGACGAAGATGGGTTGGACTTCCCTCATGGGCCTAGGAACAAGGTACCTCGGCCTGTGGTAAGTAACTTTTGCGCACCGAGCCACAGATGCCGAACGGCAATTACCGAGCGAGGTTGGTCGAACCAGAGAATGCCGAGCAAGGCCTCAGTGCCGAACGGCACTCGTATGCCGAGCCACACATCCAAGCCGAACGGCATTCGTATGCCGAGCGAGGGATGTGTGTTGAACTGCACTCATATGTCGAACGAGGCATTATGTCGAACGACCCTTCCATGCCGAGTGAGGCTTCATGCCGAGCGACCTTTCTATGCCGAGCGAGGCTTCATGCCGAGCGACCCTTCCATGCCGAGCGAGGCTTCATGCCGAGCGACCTTTCTATGCTGAGCGACCCTTCTATGCCGAACGAGGCAAGATGCCGATCGACCCCTTAATGCCGAACGAGGCAACATGCCGAGCAGCCCCTCAATGCCGAACGAGGAAAGATATCGAGCGACATTTCTATGCTGAGCGAGGCTTCATGCCGAGCGACCCCTCAATGCCGAACGAGGCAAGATGCCGAGCGACCTTTCTATGCTGAGCGAGGCTTCATGCCGAGCGACCCCTCAATGCCGAACGAGGCTCTATACTGAACGACCCTTCTATGCCGAGCCTCTTGTCACATGGTCAAACAAGTGGGTAACACTTGCCTCCCAAAGTGTATCATGTGGATGAACATGATGCGCTTTGAACCATGAGCACTCCACGTTTCTCTTTAAGCCCTTGTTCTGTCTCCTCGATAGTGGACCCTTACGAACTCCTGGATGCAGAGGGAGGCTTGAATGCCGAACGAGGCATGGATGCCGAACGAGACATGGATGCCGAACGAGGCATTGCTGCCGAACGAGGCATTGATACCGAACGAGATATTGATGCCGAACGACATATTGATGCCGAACAACCGAGGTGCCTTGACTGGTTCTACCGGTCACTGTCTCTTCACCTTCTTTCCTTCCTACTATAAAAGTCGATACTTCTCCTCTTCCTCCCTTTTACCTTTTACCTCCGCTCTAACACCCTTACGAACTCACCTTTCCCCAAACTCTTGCTAACATCTCAACCTTTCTTTAAATCCCCGAGTCCCATATGTTACCTCTCGACTGCCCTCAACAGCAAGCTTGAGTGGATTCCACTTCTAAATCGAGTACTTCACTAGACTTCGACCCCTTCTCCTAGGTATGAACCCCTTACTTGTTCGACCTTCTCCAATTAGGGGCTTCGTACAAAATTCGAATTTGCGACTTTCGTTTAACTCAAAAATGATCAAAGTCGTATAGATTAGGAAGATGGATTTGGGGTTTAAACGAGCCTTATGATTAGATGGAGAGGAGGAAAGAAGAGGGTGTCGGCTTAGTAAGAATCGATGAGGGTAGGGACTGTTGGTCGAGGGTGGCATGCAAGTTAAAGTGGTGATATTTAGTTTATTTGAAGAAATGAGTTGGAGGAAGACGTACGGCTGTGGCTCGGCATGACTTCCACATGTCGAACGATGGAGAGGGAGTGTAGGAGTGAAGTTGAAGTTGGGTCTAGAGTGCCAAGTGATGTGGCTTGGTATGACCACGGCTCGACATGACTCCTTTATGCCGAACGAGGTACTAGGGAGTGCAGGAGAGAAGTAGAAGTTGAGGGCAAAGTGCCGAGAGATGCGACACGGCATGACTTGCCGAATGACTCATCTGTGCCGAGCGGTAGAGAGGGAGTGTAGGAAGGAAGTTGGAGTTAAGGGCAAAGTGCCGAGCGATGCGGCTCGGCATGACTGCGGTTTGGCATGACTTGCGCATGCCGAATGGTGGAGAGGGAAGGTAGGAGAGTGACGCGGGCAATAAATAGTCGAGTCTCTGCAGTGTCATTCGACATTAAGTCTGGTAGTAGGCCACAACCGTCAGAACCATCTCAACTCGAACATAATGCATGTTGACTTAAGTTATTTCCTATGCCCGAACATATGACAGTGAACAAGGACAAGGACTTAAGCGAACAAGCATATTGAACTAATCCGGACTAATAATCTCTCTGTTTCAACAACTATAAACCTGAACTTAACTTGACTAAAACAGATAATAAACTTCCACGTATAGTGTAGATGCCGAGTTCAAAATAAAAACCATCATACGACAAGCTCTCGGAGACGGTCAGCGATGACGGTCTTCGAAGACGAAAGTTCAAAGCTTAACTTTATTTCATCAACTTTACGACTTGTAATTCTTTGGCACTTATACTTGAATGGTTGCACTAGTTCACACACCACACGGGAGGAGTATTTTGGTTGTTATGTCTAATGTCGATCGTTTTTCAAGTATAGTTCAAATAGGTGTTTCATCAGATCCAACATTCATTAGAGATGTCTAGAAAATCCATCTCTGCCACAGTCTCAGATAGACCTGAGCAAACTTCACGACATGAAGTAGTTGGAACTTCAAATCCATCGACTACTCCTGTACAAGATATTTCGAGCCCCACGATCGCTTCCGTTAACTTGGCTCCCGACGCCTTGGATGCAGCGATCTTCCTAGACAATCCGGCCGATTCTCAAGCTTCGAGAATTAACGAAAGTGCTCTTCATCGCATATGCTCAATACACGGGATTCCTTTTGACGATGTGCTGGTTCCGTCGGGATAAGATCGTCCTCACTTGCCCCCAGTCGGATATACGGCCTGCAACAAATTTATGTGCTGGGTTGGTAGCGTGCCACCATTCAACTCTTTCCTCCACGATTTGCTGCAATATATGGAGATCGCCCCAGCGCAGTTACATTCCAACAATCACGCGTTTTTATATGGAACGTGCATTCTCTTCATGAGTATTTTATTCAGGCTCCCGACTCCTGGCGTATCCGCTACATTTACCGTTTCAAGAGACGGTCCGACATCCCATCCTTTGTATTCCTCGAGCCACATAGCAAGGGCCAAATCCTCACAGGGGCGTGGAGCAAATTCGCCCGGTATAAGCAAGAGTGGTTTTACATGCGCTGTCCCCCTGGCTTTGCAAGAAGATGGGTGGAAGGGAGTAAGTTTCTTTTCTGGATCAATACTTGCATTTGGTGGAAATTGCACCTTTTCTAACTCTTTTTCTACTTTTACAGGTATCGGCCCACGTCCTGAAGGCTCCGGGTATTCTGAGGCCGTTGAAGCTATTTTAGCTGCCCCTGTGGAAGATCGGGACATTAGGTCCATTATTTCAAACGAATCGCTCTCGAAGTTTGGGCTGCTGGTGGAAGGTCGCCGAATAAGTCTTCCTCATGGCGCCACTACAACTAGACTTGCTTTGGACAAAGGCAAAAGGCAAGTTGGGCCTTCGTCACATGGTGCCTCTGACATACCTGAGGAGGGCGAGATTAGAGAAACTAAGGTGCCCGAAGCATCGGGTGAAAATGTCAATCCCACTCTGGAACCGGTGGTTGAGGTACACGACATTGAAGTAACGCCTCCTCCTTCAAAGGGAAGGAAGAAATTGACTTACAAATTGAGGAAAAATACAGCGGGCGGAACCTCTAAGGTCACAATCACTCCAGTAGAGAGAGAGCCTTCTCCTTAACACTTAGAGAGTTCATTGAAAGGCTTGTCGGACCTCATTATTCCCGACGATTTGCTTAATTATGGCTTCGATGATCCGAAAGCCCTGAAGCTTCGCTCGCCCGCGAAATGCGATGATGACGCTCAAGTCCAAAATCAAGGAGAGAAAACTCCAATTAGTAAAGCTAAAAAAGCTGGTCCATTGGGGGGAAACACTAGGACACACACGATAACACTTACACTTCACCCTACACTCAATCTTCAGTCACCATGTGATTCTGGCTAACCCATGTTCATTTAATTTCTATGCAGGTGATATGGGGCGTTCTCATGGATTTGACCGCCTCCGCGGTTCCTCTATTTTCCATCATTCTGGACGAGATTCGGGCTATGACAAACGTCGGGATAGAGATGATGACAGCAACAGAGATTACCGCTCCCGGGATTCTTCATCCCAAAGGAAAACTTACCATCAGCCTTCATCTCATTACGATTCTCCTTCTCACCCGGAACAAGGCAAGGAGAAATCTGGCCATAAAGGGTCCCAGTCCGATACTCCCCACGATCAACACTCAGGCTCTTCTAACACAAGGCCTCACAAGAAAACTGTAGTTTTGAAACCAACTCCTTCTACTCCCGCACAAGATCTGTCGGTATCGGAAAAGCTAGTCGAGCTCAAGGCTACGTTCCCCAAAATATGCTTTGATGGTCTGAAGTTCCTTCCGGCGATCCATCCCATTCTGGGACACGTCAAGCAAAGTGCCATTGCATGTAACAACGACGTCTACGTTCAACATGACGCATTCGTCCATTTGGTTGAAAAAGTCTCGGAAGTCTCTATTGAGCGTCAACATGAAATAGACCGTCTAAAGCTCGCGGCTATTCATGACAAAGACATCATTAAAGCTTAGGATGAAGAGCTCTCTTCATACAAGTCTCGACTTGAAGCTGCCCAAAAGAATGCTAAAGATACAACGGAGGTCGTTAGTCGTCTGGAGACGACACATAAGAAAGAAATTGACGAAGCGGTTCAACGTTGCGGGGCCTTAGCTTTAGAGAAAGATTCTGTTCAAAAGGATAGAGACGTGCTCGCTCAACGAGTCAAAGAGCTGGAAGAGCTATTTCTCAAAGAGAAAAAAGAAAAGGTTGCTGCTCAAGAGGAGTCGCAACATTACTATGACGAGATTGTCGCTACACGACTCCTGAAGACAAAGCTTGACAAAGAACTCTCCAAGGATGAGACGCTGAAGGATGAAGCCCGCGAAGAGGGCAAAAGGATAGCATTTACGGAGATGGACTCTCACCTCGAGGCAGCCACCAAAGCGGGTAGGGAGGAGATCAAATGCTTATTTGATCCGCTTATAGCCGAGTACAATGCTCGAGTCCTCATGCATCGTGACTTAAAATTTCTCGACGAGGGTTATCTCGAGTCTTTGGCCGAAGCATGGGAGACTTTAATCAAGATCAAAAGGTTGAGTCGCCAATGGAAGAAGTCGATGAGGAAGCTTTGGTGAAAGAATTCCTCCGTGGGAATGAGCCTTCGGACTTGTCTGCAGCGAAGGCTCTCTACAGCAGAGACTCCTCCTCACCGAAAGAAAAAAATGCCAGCCCATCTTTAGCCGAGCCTATAATTTCTCCCCCTACTCAACCACCTGATCGCCTACCACTTGACCCCTTTGAAAAACACGTTGGTTACCACCTAGAAGATCCTGGTCTCGGTATTTCTGTTCTATCTCCCATTCCAGAAGGCGAAACTCCCCGAACAGTTGAGAGTCAACCAGATACTGGTACATAACTTTTCCTCCAGAGTTCAAAGGGTTCTCGTTTTCAGCGAGTGATAAATGTATTCTAGCATTTGTTTCTTACAATTCCACGTAGGTCATCCGGATCCCGTACCTACTCCAAGGAGCGATGCCGCCACGGAGAAGGAGGAGAAGACGGGAGAAACGACGCAAGCGGAAGAGACTCCCGGACCTGACGCTCAAGTGATTGACGCGCTTAACGAAGACAAATCCAACAATCCATCGCCCGTCGAAGAACATCACGAAGTTGAAATTACTGGCACCTCCAAACACACTTCAAAGCTGAGCATGAAGGAACAGGTCGCCGAAGAGGGGAGAAAGAAGGCCGAAATTAAGGTCGAGCCTCAAGTGGTAGAACTCGACGACCCACTGAACAAGCCTTTGAATATTATTCTTCCAGGTGGGACCAGGCCATTAGAAGTTCCTCCTTCCTCTGACACCCCTTCCCAGGTAAGCAAAATGTCCAAGAGAAAATGCATGGGGGAGGAGTCATCTGAGAAATCGAAGAAGTCAAAGAAGTCAAAGAAGTAAATTTCATGCTCGTTCAACGAGAATCAGCCTGGATTATGTAATTATTTTTTATTTATTTTCATAGTCGTTGTAGATAGACTCTTTGCCCCGAGTTTGGGAGAAGTTGTAGTAGGACTTCATTTTGAATTAATGAATAAAATTTCGTTCTTTGTCTTTCAAATGACTTTTGTTGTTCGGCTCACTGTATAACTTTTAGTCGAAATTTGAAACCTTGTGAGTTATATAAGCCCTAGTTCACTTCCATATGACTCAGAGGTTTTTTGAATCACTTATACTCTGATCCGTACTCTGGGAACTCAAAACATTCTAGTCCGCGCTCAGGGGACTTTGGAGATTTCGAAGTAGTTTATACTTTAGTCTGCACTCTGGGGACTCAGAGTACTCTAGTCCGCACTCCGGGGACTTAGAGATTTTTCAGTCGTTTATACTCTAGTCCACATTCTGGGGACTCAGAGTACTCTAGTCCGCTCTCTAGGGACTTAGAGATTTTCCGGTCGTTTATACTCTAATCCGCACTCTGGGGACTCAGAGTACTCTAGTCCGTACTCTGGGGACTTAGAGATTTTTCGGTCCTTTATACTCTAATCCGCACTCTGGGGACTCAGAGTACTCTAGTCCGCACTCTGGGGACTTAGATATTTTTCAGTTGTTTATACTCTAGTCCGCACTCTGGGGACTCAGAGTACTCTAGTCCGCACTCTGGGGCTTAGAGATTTTTCAGTCGTTTATACTCTAGTCCGCATTCTGGGGACTCAGAGTACTCTAGTCCGCTCTCTGGGGACATAGAGATTTTCCAGTCGTTTATACTCTAGTCCGCACTCTGGGGACTAAGAGTACTCTAGTCCGCACTCCGGGGACTTAGAGATTTTTCAATCGTTTATACTCTAGTCCGCACTCTGGGGACTCAGAGTACTCTAGTCCGCACTTCGGGGACTTAGAGATTTTTTAGTCGTTTATACTCTAGTCTGCATTCTGAGGACTCAGAGTACTCTAGTCCGCTCTCTGGGGACTTAGAGATTTTCCAAACGTTTATACTCTAGTCCGCACTCTGGGGACTTAGAGATTTTTCAGTCGTTTATACTCTAGTCCGTACTCTGGGGACTCAAAGTACTCTAGTCCGCACTCCGGGGACTTAGAGATTTTTCAGTCGTTTATACTCTAGTCCGCACTATGGGGACTCAGAGTACTCTAGTCCGCACTCTGGGGACCTAGAGATTTTTCAGTTTTGAATGCACGTTCATACGCCAGACAGAATAACGCAATTTAATCTTCGTCACTGAAGTGCACTATATGGTAACATCAATAGTTCATGGAAAAGACGGCTTCAAGCCTTTATTAATCATAACAAATAAAAACAGACTAAATTGTCTTATTACATGCTGACAACTAAAAACAACGAAAGGAACATAAACTGGAAATAATTACAACTAAAATGCAAAATAATTATGCTAAGTGTAATAATGGCGTAGGTGTTCGCCATTCCATGCTCGGGGGAGTGTCGCGCCATCAACGGTCGCTAGCTTGAAAGTTCCTTCTCCAAGCTTCCGTTCGATGACATATGGACCTTCTCATGTGGGATTCATATGTGATGGGGCCGGAAAGACTCGCTTCAAAACAAGATCGCCCACATCGAAACTTCTTGGTCGGACTTTTTCATTATAATATCGAGCAATTCTGTTCCTATGTGCAGCCGCTCTCAAATCAGCTTCTTCACGTTTTTCATCAACAAAGTCCAGTGATTCCAATAAGAGATTCTGATTCGTCTTGGGATCATAATAGGTTACCCAATGAGAAGGAACTTCAAGTTCGACGAGTATCACAACTTTAGCGTCGTATGCCAAGGTGAATGGAGTATGGCCAGTCGCGGACTTGTGGGTGGTTCTGTAAGCCCAGAGCACTGTCGGAAGCTCATCCACCCACTTGCCTCTAGCCTTTTCCAGTCGTTTATTTAATATTAGCTTGATTATTTTATTTACGGCTTCCACTTGCCCGTTTGCCTTAGGGTGAGCGACCGCTGAAAACCTTTTATCAATATGATATTTCTGGCAGAATTCTTTGAATTCTCTACTTTCAAATTGAGTTCCATTGTCTGTGATGATAGTTCGCGGGAGGCCAAAACGATATATGATGTTTCGTACAATGAAATTAATTACCTTTTTGGTGGTGATCGTAGCTAAAGGCTCTGCTTTTGCCTACTTAGTAAAGTAATCAACCGCAACAATTGCATACTTTGCACCACCCCTGGAAATCGGTAAGGAACCGATTATATCGATCCCCCAAATTGCAAATGGCCAGGGACTAACCATTTGCGTGAGTTCCGCTGGCGGAGCTCTCGGGATTTTCGCAAACTTTTGACATTTGTCACACTTTCTAACGTAGTTTGCAGCATCCCGATTTACAGTTGGCCAATAATATCCATAGCGGAGGATCTTTTTCGCGAGTATTTGCCCCCCAGTATGATCGCTACACTTTCCTTCGTGCACTTCCATCAAAACTCGTTTTATCTCACCATGGGCGATGCACCGGAGTAAGGGAACCGAGAACCCCCTCCGATACATTATTCCATCTTGCATTATATATCTTGAAGCTTTACGAACGACTTGTCGTCTCTCGTTCTTTCTATCGGGTAAAGTTCCGTGTAATATGTATTGTTTGAATGGGGTCATCCACGACTCCTTTTCAATTTTTATTTATAGAACAGAATCTATCTCCATTTCGTCTATGCTCGGAGATTGTAAAGTTTCAACGGGAACCAAGCCCAGCTGTTGTGCATCGCCTGTACTTGCGAACTTCACCAATGAATCAGCCTCCTTGTTTTGCACACGCGGGACATGGGAAATATCGTAGTATTGAAGGTCCGCTAATAGTTCTTGAACTCGTGCAAGGTATGGGGCGAGTCTTTTCCCCTTTGCTTGATAGTCTCCTCGAATTTGGTACACTACCAATTGTGAGTCGCAAAAGATTTCAATCGATTTTATTCCGAGTTCCTTGATAAGTTTCAAGCCAGCGACCAATGCTTCATACTGATCAGCTTCGTTGTTTGTGGCTGGGAAATTGAGTTTTAAAGCGTAACAAATTGATCGGTTTTTGGGAGTCACAAGTATTACACCAGCCCCAGAACAACGGTCGTTGGATGCCCCATCAGTGTACAGTTTCCATCGAATAGGCGGAATGACATCATAATCGTTTGATTCGTCTGACACGGTGAATTCAGCAATGAAGTCTGCTAGCGCTTGCCCTTGTATGGCCCTTTGTGGTAGGTAGGTAATATCGAACTGACTCAATTCGATATTCCATTTTAACATCCTTCCAGAGGTTTCCGGTCGTTGGAGTACTTGTCGCAAGGGTTGATCGGTATAGACACTGATCGAGTGTGCTTGGAAGTACGGACGTAGCTTGCATGATGCAATCACCAGGCAGTAGGCCAATTTCTCAATTTTGGGATAATTTCTTTCTGCCTCCGTTATACGTTTACTGACATAGTACACCGGCTTTTGAACTCGATCCTCCTCACGAACCAAAGCTGTACTATGAGCGTGTTGGGATACAGCCAATTATACATACAACACTTCATGGTCTACAGGCTTCGACAGCACCGGGGGACTTTCCAAATGCCTTACTAGAGCTCGGAATGCGTCTTCGCAATCGGGCGTCCATTCAGAATTTCTCTTTCCATTCTTTATTACATTGAAGAAGGGAATACACTTATCTGTGGCCCTGGATATGAATCGACTCAACGCGGCTACTTTTCCATTCAAGCTTTGTACTTGCTTTATAGTTCTAGGTACTAGTATGTCTCGAATAGCTTGAATCTTCTCCGGGTTAGCTTCGATTCCTCGTGCATTAACAATGAATCCCAAAAACTTTCCCGATGCAACACCAAAGGAACACTTCAGTGGGTTGATTTTCATTCCATAATTCCTGAGTATATCAAACATCTCCGCCAAGTCTCGAATGTGGTCGTTTGACTACCGTGACTTCACGAGCATGTCATCCACATAGACTTTCATTGTTCTGCCAATTTGGTCTTTAAACATCCGATTCACCAAGCGCTGATAAGTCGCCCCTGCGTTTTTCAGCCCAAAAGGCATCACTACATAACGGTACAGTCCAACGTCTGTGATGAAACTGGTGTGTTCTTGATCTAGAATGTGCATCGGGATTTAATTATATCCTGAGTATGCATCCATAAATGATAATAACTCGTGCCCTGCCGTTGAGTCGACCAGCCGATCAATTCTAGGTAATGGGAAACTATCCTTAGAACATGCTTTGTTTAAATCCGAGTAATCAACACAAGTCCTTCATTTCCCATTCGCTTTTCTCACTAATACAGGATTAGAGACCCATTCTAGGTAGAGGGCGTCGCGGACGAACCCATTGGCTTTGAGTTTGTCCACTTCCTCTTTGAGAGCCACGGACCTCTCCGAGTCCATGCCTCTCCTTTTCTGCTTTACTGGAACGTACTTCGGGTCTATGTTCAACATATGACTCGCAATAGCGAGAGAAATCCTGCACATATCAGAATGTGTCCAAGCGAAAACATCCAGATTCTCTCGGAGGAAACCAGTGAGATCCTCGGTCATCGAGGGGCTGAGTTGTGACCAAATCTTAAGTACTCGTGACGTATCGTCTCGGCTGACTGAAATGTCAATCGTCAGTTCAGCTGGTGCTGCTTTTTCTTCCTTGGGTTCCTCATCATCATCTCTCGGATTTATGTCTCTATAGATCCAATCATGTTGCCCGAGCTAGGGCTCGGGCATTACTTGTCAATTTTCAATGACTCGGTTGTGGATGGAGCTGTCCACAACCTTTCCCTTCTCTCTTCGCTGGGCCTCTCTCAGCTCAGCCACATAGGATGCACGACCAGTCGCCTGATCGCCATGTACAACACCAACTCCTTTGTCTGTCGGAAATTTCAGAGTTAAACACCACGGGGCCAAAGCTGCCCTGAACTTCGCCAAGGCCGGCCGACCCAGAAATACATTGTATGGAGAATCAACATCCAAAACTATGAAAGGTAGGATTCACACCCTCCTACGTTCACCTTGCCCTAGTTCAACTGGCAATTCAACATAACCCACCGCATCGGTTGCAGCACCATTAAAGCCATGGATACGAGCTTTAGATGGTTTTAAATCTTTCATCTCCATCTTCATATGGTCATATGTTTTTTTGAAGATGATATTAACAGAACTTCCACAATCAATCAGAATTCTTTTCACAAATGCTGGCACGATTGTCGCGGATATGACCATCGGGTCAACGGTAGAAGCCTCCACTTGATCAACATCTCTGCTCTTGAATACTATATCGTCCATCATCATGCGTTGTTGTTCAGCGGGGGTCCCATCCTCCACATTCGAACAACTCTCAAAATCCACATGCCTCAAGGAGGTAGCATACCGCTCCATTTCTTGCCAGTTCTTATCTGTAGAGTGAGGTCCACCTACTATCGTGTTTATGACCAGTCTACCCACAGCCCGAGCAGGCTCCTCAGGGTGACGTGGAGCTGGTGCGCGACCGGGATTGGACGTTCCCTGTCCATCCTCTTGAGGATTCTTTACAAACTCCTGCAACTTTTTCTGTCTAATCAACTTTTCTATAGCGTCATGGAGGTGCCTACACTCCTCGGTATTGTGCCCGTAAGTCTCATGGAAGCGACAATACTTCCCAGTCCGCTTTTGCTCTTCAGTAGACTCTTTTGGTTGTGGCTTCCGATATTGGAAAGTATTACAAGTTGACAACTAAATATTTTCCAAAGATACATTCAGAGGAGTGTATTCGTTGTAAGTTGGGATCCTTGGTTTCCACTTTCCAGCTTCCTTTTTCTTTCCGAGAATTCCCCCACCGAATCCCTTAGGTTGTTCAGGCTTCTTTTGAACATTGACTTGTACCTTTCCAGAGTTGTCACCGGATTGTTTTACAGCGATGTTACTCTACACAGCCTTCTTGCCATGTACTGGTGCATTATCTCGCCTCGTCCACCTAGCTTCCTCCCTTCTTATAAATTAGTGTGCTTTTGAATAAAAATGTTCTAGCCTAGTCGGAGGCTTTCCCGCCAGCCAATCTCCAAACTCTGAATCCGGATTTACCCCTCGCATCACGACCATTAAAATAGCATGGTTGTTGGGGTTGCTAACTTCAGTTGCGACAACATGAAATCTTTGCAAGTACTCGTTCAACGACTCCCTTGGAGCCTGAATTACACTGGACAAGGACATCACATCCTTGGGACGAGTGGCATGAATCCTGAATTGTTCCAAAAATTTCGTCGCTAACTCATCAAAGTTGGAGATAGTCCGTGGAGGAAGTCGAGTGAACCACATGGTAGCGATTCCAGATAAAGTTATTGGGAAACATCTACACTTGGTTGCATCGTTCGCTCTAGCTGAGTCCATCATCCATTCATACCTCATCAGATGCTGTCGGGGATCAGTCTTTCCTTCATAGGCCGGAATAGTCGGCATGTTAAACTTCCTGGGGTACTCGGCCTGTAAGATAACATCTGTGAACGGAGTGTGACTCTTGGATATCCCCCAATCATCATTTGATAAGCCTTGATTCTCTTTCATCAGCTGTCTGACCATAGCTGATAGGTCTGGGGTTTGTATGGAAGATGGCAGGTTGGTGTCTGTCCTGTGAGACCGTTCTGGTTGGTGTCTCCTCTGTTGGCGATCTACCAGGTGTGTATCCTGGAGACCAGCATCATTAAGACCTTGGTGTGCCGGCTGTCCAGCTTCCACTCGTACTCCAGATCCTAAGTTTCCCGTTCCAGCTTGAGTGTGATGTTCTTGGTGTAAGTGAGGAGCCATTGCTCCAGGTAGAGAACCCGGACATCCCTGGTTGATCGATCAGCAGCACCTGTTTGCGTTGTTTCCGTTCTATGACATCTACGCCTGGGAGGTTCATCAGATGAGGAAGAGCTGTTGGAGGAGGAATAAGGAGCGGGGCTTCCTCCAGCATTCTGATGTTGTTGTTGAGTAAGCTGAGTCATAAGGTTAGCAATAGCTTGGATTTGTTCGCTAAGTTGTCTCTTGCTCTCCATGAGTTCTCTCATCAGCTCGTTGAACTCTGTCCCAGTGACAGCTTCCATTTGATTTTGGGCAGTGACAGTCCCTGCGCCCAGATTAACCTGTTGATTGCTGGGTCCTACTTGTTGGACACTAGCAGTCTCGTTGACATCCGCGTTGTGGGAGGCTAATCTAGTACATGGTCTTCCCATTGTAGAGTTATTGGTAGAAACTCTGAGTAGAATCAATGGGTTTCCTGTAAATGACTTGGATCTCCTTCGGGAGATTTCTTCAATCCAGTAGCTTCAAAGTAGATCCTAATGGCCTGAGAACGTTTCTCAGTGAAAGCACCAAAATTGGTCACTAACACCCAAAGAGATTTTTTGTGTAGAGAGATTAATGAAGAAGGTAAATTAAAACTGAGGAATAACACGGTGGAATGCAATAATAATTGTAAGAAACAAGAAAACCAAATTTATAGTGGTTTGGTGTAACTGCCTACGTCCACTTTGAGTTTAATCTTTATTGCTTTTCCAATAATTGAATACAGATACAATTCGTACACCAACAACTTGAATACAAGTTTTAACTGAAAAAGAAAGAGTCTTGAAAATGGCAGAGTCTCCCCAGTGTTCTCGAAAAAAGGTCCATTTCACTGTGCCCCTGCCCTTCTATTTATAGACGAAGATGGGTTGGACTTCCCTCATGGGCCTAGGAACAAGGTACCTCGGCCCGTGGTAAGTAACTTCTACGCACCGAGCCATAGATGCCGAACGGCAATTGCCGAGCGAGGTTGGTTGAACCAGAGAATGCCGAGCGAGGCCTCAGTGCCGAACGGCACTCGTATGCCGAACCACACATCCAAGCCGAACGACATTCGTATGCCGAGCGAGGGATGTGTGTTGAACTGCACTCGTATGCCGAACGAGGCATTATGCCGAACGACCCTTCCATGCCGAGTGAGGCTTCATGCCGAGCGACCCTTCCATGCCGAGCGAGGCTTCATGCCGAGCGACCTTTCTATGCCGAGCGAGGCTTCATGCCGAGCGACCCTTCTATGCTGAACGAGGCAAGATGCCGATCAACCCCTCAATGCCGAACGAGGCAACATGCCGAGCAACCCCTCAATGCCGAACAAGGCAAGATGCTGAGCGACCTTTCTATGCCGACCGAGGTTTCATGCCGAGCGACCCCTCAATGCCGAACGAGGCAAGATGTCGAGCGACCTTTCTATGCCAAACGAGGCTTCATGCCGAGCGACCCCTCAATTTCGAACGAGGCTCTATACCGAACGACCCTTCTATGTCGAGCCTCTTGTCACATGGTCAAACAACCGGGTAACAAGTGCCAAATCCGACATACTTAGCTCTTATCTAATGCAAGACTATAATGGTCGCCCTTAACCAGCCCTATTCTCCGTATTAGTAGATAGAATTACTATGCAATTCTCTTTGTTATCATGGGTCTCGGGGTGGGGCATTACACCAATGATCTAGCACGTAAATACCGTGGATGTATTAGTGTCGACTTTATGAGAATCGAAAAGGCGGGTTGTTACAGTGGTATCAGAACTGTAGGTTAAGCAAGAACCTTGGCTTTGGTGGGGTAAACTCATTAGAGATAGGGTTAGTAACACTTTAAAATGAGTTTTAGCATATATATAAGAGCACATGTTTGTTAGTGCTATAAAAATCTTTTATATTGTGTTAATTGATCTATTGAGTGGTGTATGAACTTTGGTCGATACATCTGTCCCACGTTATCGATAGGGATTCATAAACACTTGAACAAGGCCAACCAACACAGTATTGTTTTAAATGGTAAATTAAATAATTTTACCTAGAACTATATTTTATATATAAAAGGATAATTTTTAAAAGTTAATATAGTTTTTATATGTTTGGTTGTTAGGAAATGAGAATGTTCAATTATTATCATTTAAGGTTTAATTAGTCATCCTCATCTTGTTTTGGGTATTAACTGTTGTTTGTTATTTATAAATAATTTTCCTTTTAAAAAGCATGGGTTAGTGGATAAAATTGTGGGAACATTGAGACGAACACCTCGTGAATTAAGTTTCACAATTTGACTATAAGGCGTTCGATATTAATGTTGGGTCAAAATTACATATTTATAAAAGTTGTTCATTAAAGGAAGATTACAATATTTAAGAATAATTATTTGAGAAATGATTTTATAAAAGAAGTTGATTTTATAAAATTGGTTTATAAGAATGCGGCTTATAAATAAAAAGGATTTAAATAGAGAATTTGAGAAATTAAATCTCGGTTCTTTTGGAAAATGATTTTCAAGGTTTTGGGAAGAATAATAATAGTATTATTCTAAAGTATTTATGAATAGAAATATTTCTAAGGGATTTTTAAAGAAATAGAGGGCACATAACTTACTTCTATCACTCAAAAATAATTCTGATGATGACTACAACATCATCGGCGTTCATTTTCGAGTTTCTATGTGGGGAAATGCTACTATAGCAATTTGCTATAGAATAGTTTTGATAAAACAAATTTTTATTTAATCCCAAAAGCATGATTTGATTTATAAAAGGAAATAGATATATTATTATTTCAAATGTTTTTGAGAAAAGTAATAATTGTTTTACTTGAAAATAGTTTTAAGTATAAATATTTTGGAAACAAAAATTTTCATGTAAAGGTATTTTCTTTGGTTGGTTCGGGGAATGAGTCTCGATTTATTTTATGATGATCTGAATAGTCTTCTAAGTAACGATTAGATGTTTTCCTAGGTGAACATTATAGTGCACTTAGTAAATTATTTTCTTTATCATGGTACAATCGAAACAAGTTCATATCCGAACAAACCCGAATTGTATACATAATTATTTCACAAAGTGGATTTTGAAATGAAAGAAGCATTTTTAAGTTAACTAGTTTGAGTGGCCTGAAAAATAACTAAAAATGGGAAAAAGATGTGTTTGGACGATAAGCAATTCTCTTGAGTATTACCTTTCTTGGTAAGGGATTATAAGATACTATTTGGTAGTATCTAATTCCTTAATATCATTTTAGGGTTACTCTGGCTATATGTATGCATTTTCTATGGTTAAATATATAGTTCATTTCAAAAGGGATTTTGGAATAAAAATCGGGTATTTGGATTTTAAGTTTACTTAATAAATTCATATTGGAAAAGTTTGAACTAGATAATAGTATATACCCTCAGGATATAGTAGGGTATTATACCAGTTTCTAAATCTAAGTGGTGATTATTGAAAATGTTTTCATAAATAATTTTGGGAAGTAACTTGGTTAATTTTTTGTATTAACTGGTCTTCTTCTTGGTTTGTTTGAGATGAAATTTTGGGGTTGAAATTCTTTTAAAAGGGGAGAATTTAATGACCTGGAATTTTATTGATTGATTTGGGAATATTTAATTTATTTTAAATATTTGATTAATGGTTTAATAATCATATAAACCTCTTTTAATTAAAACCAATGATCGAAAATTTATTTTTGAATTTTGCTTACAAAAATAGGCAGTTCGATGAAAAATAGATGTAACCGGAACCCCTTTTCCAGATTTTTGACTTTTTATTGAACGACATATTATTGAACCTTTATATATATTTTAAACAATAATTAAAGGATCTACCCTTTTACTTTGAAAAAAATGGATAAAGTAATAATAAGATATTTATAAAAATAAATATATTTGAAATTTGAAAATATGGAAAGATGGACTGAAATTTGAAAAGATTCTTTAAGTGTTGAAATCAATTAAATACTTGTACCATGCTAATATCCACCATTTTCTCATATAGATTAGTACTTAGATGACTTATGATAAGATGGGGAAGTTGAATTTTAATTTAAGGGGCATTTTGGGGTTTTGACCTTCCTTATTTTATTTTATTTTTATTTTCCTACATCATCTTATATATGCATATTCTCTAAATTCACCTCATTTTCACTCTTTCATTTCATTTCATTTTCTTTCAACTTCATTTTTTTCCCACTTCTTACTTCTTGCTGATATGGTTTCCTCATTAAATCATCTCTCTGTATGTTTCAACAACAAAGAAATCCAAACCTCTCTCAACCTCCAAAAATCCTTAACTCCCATTCTATTTGCTCTTAGCAAATTGTTACAACACGAAAAGTGTTTGTTTCAACCTATAGTATTTTTAAAAAATGATAGCTCGACATTTCATTGAGTGGTGTGGTGAAAAATGCCAGAAAATAGTAAATGGTCTAATATTGTTGGTTTTTCGTTGAGCTCAAATCGACGAACGAAGAACATGGATAAGTTTGTAGGGTCGAGTAGTGATTTTTGGGAGTAATCATGTGAATTTTAGCGAAGGGGATCGTCATGGAGGAGGAGATGAACGAATTTCGTTCATAAAGCAATTTTTGGCAAGATGGCGGTTTGGGAAGGTAGCGGTAGTGCCTGGAGGAAGGTCAAGTCATGGCGGAGATGATGGAGGTGATCGCAGGAGGTATGGTGATCGGTGGTAGCGGGGAGAGGTCGTTCTAGGGTTTAAGGGTTTGTTTTTTTCTAGGTTCAACATTTTTGGGTCTGGACAGTAAATGGTGGCGTTGCATTGGTTATGATGGCGGCAGGGGGTGATCAGGTGGATGGTGGTGCGAATGGCGGTAGCGGCACTGGCCATGGGTGGTCGGAGGAGGAGCAGTGCCGAAGTTTGGGGTCGTGCTTTTGAAATTGGACGCGAATGTTTTTGGTTGAAGGATGGTCGGAAATTGCTTGGTGTAGCCGGGGGAAGGTGGGGGTTGCAATGTGTTCAACAAGGCGGATGTGTGGGTGGTTTTGGATCAATAAACAGTGGGTCGGGGTGTGTGTGCACGGTTGTGGGGTTCTAGAATGTAGATTTGGGGATTTGCTTTTGGTAATAAGGTTTGAGGAAGGAGACTGTTCCAGATGGGTTGGGTTTGTATATGCGAGTTTGGGTTTGGCCCGTTTGTCGGGTGATAAAATCTAATCCTTATTTGTTTAAATTATTTAAAACTATGTGTGTTGAACTTTAAAATTAGATATCTCACCCATACGAAATCTGATTGACCCGTGAGTTTTTTGCACTAGATTCGTATGATCTAGTACAACACTATGGTATAAGCAGTTGATAGTTTAAGTGAAGTACAAATTTATGATTTGGTAACAGGGGTTGAATTTAATTACGTTATTTTAAATAACAACGTGATTAAATCAATTATACTTCATCGGTGATGTCTATTTGGTCAAATAAAACACCGTTCCGTTAAATTAAATTAAATAGATCACTTTGGACATCTATTGAGAAAAATAAATCCTCGTTCTGCTATAATTAAATCGAATAAATTATTCTTGACAACTGTTTAGTAGAATAAAACCACGTTCTGCTACTATTTTAATTTTGGACATTTATTCATATACTAGTCAATTAATATGTGGATTAATTAATTATTATGTTAATGATGTTTTAAAATAAATTAATTATTTAATTAATGACGTTTTAAAGTTAATTTATTATGTGAATGATGTTTTAAGGTCAATTAATTTTTTTATTAATGATGTTTGAGGTTAATTGATCATTTTAATAATGGAGTTTAAAGGCTATTTAATTTCTAAAATAGGTTTTAAATATATTATTAAATAGTCATTTAATATTTTTTAAGTATAGATTCTGATTGGGTAATTAAGATCCGTTTAAAAGAAAAAGGGATTTCAATTCAAAATTAATTAATGGTTTCCAAGGCAATGTTTGTATAGGAGTTTGAATTATATTTGAAGTATGTTAAAATATATTTTCAAAAGGTAGATGTTTAAAAGAGATATGATATTTTTAAAAGATTTATTTTGAGATTTTCAAACAAGTGATTTATTCAAAGGAAATATATTTACTTTTCAGAGTTGTATTCTTTTTAAAGGAGATTTATCGTATTTAGACTCGTCTTTCCTGTTTAAATGGAAGAAGGATTTTTAATCAAGGATTAGGTAAATATTTTAAAGTAATTTTAAAATAAGTGTTTGTACTTTTATGTAAGAATTTTAGAATATAAGTAATTATTAAAGTAGTTTTATAAATGATTTTAGAGATTTATAAATGGGATTCTTATAAATAAATTTGGAAATTTATAGAATGGAATTTTGTAAATCATTTTAGAGATCTATAAAAGAAGTTTTATAAATCAATTTTGAGATTTATAAAGGGATTTGTAAATATGAAATGAGCTTATAAAAAGGAATGAGATTTATTTTGGTAATTTATCCTTCTTAATTATGGTGGTATGGAAACATTCTTTCCATATTTAACAACGAAGGATAGTGGATTGGTTTATAGTAAGTAATATTTTTAAATAATATTTGTTTTTGCCCATTTAAATATGAATTTGGAAAAGAGCGAATCTTTCTTAAGTTTTATTAATATACTTACACCATTGACATAAGTATATGGATATATTTTCTAAGTATTGAAAGGAATATAAGAGGTTGGTGAATATTATCTTTTGTGAAGGTATTTCGAAACAAATAACTGAAAGAGATTTTAATTAATCTAAGATTAATTAATAAAGGCTTAGGGGATCCCACATTGAATTAAATTTATGTTTTGATTGTTTATTTGATAGTTAAATAACTGACTATCAAATCTTGGCCCAAATATAACTCTAGAAATATCTAGAAGAAACACGTGAGTTATATGGCACAGTCATCTTCGATGCTGCTGTACCATGCATATAAATCTCGTTTGTTCTCCTAGGATAAATTAAGGAAATTCGTCCACTTAAACGGTTTGGTGGTGATCCTCGCCTTTATGTATTGTTTGATTATTTCCGAAAGAACCAAAGTTGAATTTATCGGAAACTATCGAATGTTGGTTCGAAGAGGCTAGGATTGGATAAATACGAATTATTCGAAAACTATTTCAAACCAACTTAAGCGTTATATTGAAGGCGTCTTAAAGATAATGGAATCGAAGATGGAGCTCTTTGAATTGCAAGGGCTACTTGCTACTAATCCTAAAGGTGATTCCATAATGGATGTAGTAGAAGTAGTGTCATCGGTTTGTTCATATCATGAATAACTTTTATAGATGAATGCTGGCATTGCACTGTTGCCCAGAGGGCAGTATTAGCATTCCAAGTGGGATTTGCTAAGAGAGAAAAAAGGTAATCGTGACCTCACAAGCCTCATATTCCAGAAATGATTAAACAGGTGATATGCTTCAGAGCTATGTGGTTCGCTACCACTAGGAGCAGTCATTCCTTGATCTAGAATTGATATTTATGGATTTGGTATGCGCGCGGGAGTGTGGCCGTGGCTGGTGCACATTGTTTTGGAGAATTGGTCCCGAGGAATGATGTAATCTGGCTTGTCATGTTCGAGGGACAAGCAGTTTCTGATTCGTAAGCGGTTCATGTGAGGCCCTCGGTACATTCTTCTAGAGGTGTACTGTAGCAGGCGGTACCCAGTAGCCTTGTTATTAATGAAAATCCAATATCCAATATCTACCCCTACAGATTTAGTTGTAAACCTATTATGTTGGAATTTAATTAATGTAACAATTTCAGCTATGATTAATATTTATTTTACCCTAGACATTATTATAATATCAAAATATTTCCTATCAAATGATTTGGTTATCGTATGGTAAAATCTCATCCATATTTATGTGCGGCGTGTTCTCATACCATTATTTTGAAAGGTTTTATAAAACATTAAGAATCCATTTGATTGTGTTTCTCATGCTGGTTTTACCAGACTGATCCAGGCATGATTTTTCTTATAATGCTCGGGTCAGCCCGGACATATTTTTGCAGATTTAGCT
The DNA here is from genome assembly GCA_030737815.1 of Allium fistulosum. Taxonomy (NCBI): domain Eukaryota; kingdom Viridiplantae; phylum Streptophyta; class Magnoliopsida; order Asparagales; family Amaryllidaceae; genus Allium; species Allium fistulosum. The sequence goes on along the minus strand of CM060905.1, from coordinate 680,544,935 downwards.
GGACACTTTGGAGCTTAAGGAGACGAGTTGGATGCCTCCAAGACGTACTCCCATTTTTCTTTTATCTTCCATAATTTGTTTCGTGTCTATATTTATCAGCAATTGTAAGTGCAAATTGTTATAAACCGTCCAGGTTCTGATGATGGGATAATTGTACTTTGATTGATGTATGTATATAAAAGTATTCTTTCTGTAAAGTTCATTGATATATTATAGATTACTCGTCATGTTGTGAGATTCTATTCTGTCTTTACTTTTCTTTCACCCCAACGATTTGTCTTTCTGGCACTTGGAAGTTCAGCGTGTAAATACCGTGGATGTATTAGTGTCGACTTTCTGAGAATCGAATAGGCGAGTTGTCACATGAGTGAATATAACCTTAGACACTTTTGGGATGAAGAGAGTGAATGATTACTTCTGCTTCATAAAGAAACATTGAAAACGAGAATTGTAAATTAATAATTGATTCTTAAAATTGGAATGAGAAGTATGTTTTCGATTCCAAAATGTATTTTCATATAGAAAATTATTTTCTATGAGATTTATTCCTTTGAATTTAAGATATTTGATCTGAAAATTCTCAACTGTAAACCAGTTGTTGTAAATGAAATAAATAGCCTATATTAAGTTGTTGAATGGAGCTTCATTTTTCATACACTATTATAGTAATGGCGGAAATAGTAGGAGCATACCGTATAACACTTATCAGTCACATTTAGTTACAAAAATTGTCTTCGTAAAAACACCAAGCGTTATTTATGAAATAATAACCGCCTTTCATTATTAATTAAAAAACAAACATACTTTTATTTCAGTATAAATATTATGAATATTTATTATAAAATAAAATTATAAAAGTGGTGTTTGTAATGCATTGGAAAATACAAAAGTATCCAAATTTATTTGTAATTATTTTAAAACTAAGCCACAATTTGGAGAAATAATTTCTTAAGCATGTGATTATGAATCGTATAGTGCTAGTGAATTATATCTCAAACAATTAAGGACAAAGCACCCATTAAGTAGGAGAAACATAAGGATGATGAACTCTTTGGATTGATACATATAGAAGTATGCAATCGTAAGTCTAATAATACCAAAAAGTTTCAACGTACTTCATTTTATTCACCAATGAATTATCACCAACATGAGCATGTGTATTTCTTACAAATGTAGCATGTCTATGATAAGCTCATAGAATATAAAATGAAAGTAAATAAAATAACGTGCAATAGAAAATAAAAATGATTCGATTTGGTCGAATAGGTGAGTATATTGAAAGGAGTTCTGAACGTAACTAATATGAATAAAGATTCAATCTCAAAAGTCATGCATCCGTATGATACATACTTATGTATCAATAAGGAGTAATCGAACTTTATTAAATGAAGTATGATTAATGGTGAGTGAAGTTGAGTTATCTTTTTTTCATATGGTCATGTATTTAAAAGTAATATACAAGGTTAAATTTAATATCATCTAAAAGAATATATTACAAAATCATGCAAGATAAGAGTTTATAAGAAATCCTAACATATTCTAGGCCAAGGATTTGGTAGGTTTTAGGACTCGAGAGACTGCACGTAATAATTATTCGTGAGGGATCTTATATTAATCGCCCCAAAAGGAGTTTGGAAACGACTGTCATTGGATGACCAATTTATGTTTTGAATGTAAAGTATTGTAAACTAAAACCAAATCAATTATATATATATAAGGCAATTCATAAAGTGTTTATAAATACATATTCTGTTGTATTGATAAACAAATTTTATGTCAAGAAATACCAACTTCATAGCAACGGAATTTCTTTTACAAATTATTGGTAGTAAAATGGATTTGGACACAATACAAAGATGAAACTGATTACATGGGATGAAATGAAGTTAACAAAACCTAAACGAATACAATGCATTAGAATGTCTAATAAATATTCTTGCATATTGAAGAGAAACTATGAATTTCTTATCAATGTCGAGAATATATAGTCCTCAACAGTCAATTAAACCATTAAGATTATTGACTCAACGATATGGTATGATGTGCAAATTTGAAATGGATTCCAATTATAGTATCGAAATATGATTTTGATAGTTGTACCTAAAGGGATATGATCCACCGGCCGCAAATGAGTCTTTATGAGCAAGACTAATGCAGTTGTAATACAATGAACAACGTTGATAAGAATCACATTGTAAATTTCAATTATTGAAATTAGCATAATAGATTTGTTATTCAACAGGCTCAAGTTAATTCAGATTTACTCACAAAATTATCACTTGGTATGACTTTGTGCTTTGATACATATGTGTTGAAATGGAAAATTCTAAGCAATGATTTAGAATGGACTATTTGCATATAACAACCAAAGTATCTCGAAGTCAGTGGGAGCAGTATTGAGTTTGTGGGTTTTCAGATATGATCCAAGCAATGATACAGAGCTTTCTATAAGCATCAAAATTGAGTAAGTATTTTGATAAAATATATCAAATAGTTTAATTGTTACTCAAAATGCAGAGGAACCGTGTATCCATGAGAAAGAATCACTAAATGGTACATACATATTTCTAAACTATAAGTAAACAACATATTGCTGATTATTAACGACGTACTTATGTTAAAATCAAAAATAGTTTGTTCATTTAATACTCAATATTCGATTTGTAAATTATATCTTTATAATAAGTATAAAGGATGTGAGGAATGTCTTAAAGTGATATGCAATGACACCTCATTAAAATGTTTGATATGGAACATGTAAGATGAATTCCGCAATAGGAATAATCATACATGTTGTATTGTCTATAGTATCATAATTTGCTTATATATTTGATACATTTAGAAAATAACAAATCCAAATCAAGATCACTAAATGATAGTTTATAGTATCCTTGAATATTTATGAAATATTAGAGAATTGTTTATAGAAACAACAAACTCCTTATTAAGGAATATTCGGACTGAACTTCATAAGTGATTTTGAGTGTAATATGTCAATATTAAATTCATGTTCAAACCTTAGTTAAGAGGCTTTAAGTTGGAAATGTTTCAAATAAGATGTTATGGCTAATTCAATGAAAATGCTAAGTACACCACCTTGAATAATGCCATGATAAAAGAAATGTACAAACACAAATGCACAAATTTATAACTGAGCTAGGGGTAATTCCAAGTATTGAGAATACTACATTGTTATATGATAACGATGTAACAACAAGAGCTCAATAGAATTTGAGAAACATACTCCAACCAGTTCCACATGATAAATGTAGTTTATCAGCATCGGAGAGAGTTGATTGACAGAATAGATAATTAGAATAGCATAGAAGATCCATTCGTAAAGGGTCTAACTCGATTAGTTTTCAACAAATTGATCAAAGGGACGTGACTGAGATTCCATAATTGATTCCCAAGTGCAAGTGGGAGATTGGTAGAGTTAGAGGTATATCTTAGGGCAAATTATGTAATTTGTTATATATATCTAACTCGATAACCAATACTGTTCGAAATAAAAGGTGTTATCTTTCTATTATATACTTGATATAATGTGTTATGTTAATTAATTATAATCTAATTAAAAGTATCTATAGAAAATTCATAAATGGTATGTTTTATGATAGTAGTTACATTGTGTTGTAATCATGAGTGATTTATCATGATAAAATAAACATACATTTTAAATATTTCTAGTCGAGATGTATTGAAACTAGATATTGATACATCTGCTGAGATAAGAGTATGCAATGCTCTCTAAATATTATGTAGTGTATTACTCATGGCTATTGGGGGCACCAAGGGGTTACATACTAATAATTATTAGATAAGCAAGGAATAAATCACTCGAGAGTTCTCTATTGGTTAATATAACTAGGGTCAAACATACAATCTTGAATTGACAATGTTACACAGTTCTCTCGCTTAAGAATACTTTGGAACTTCAACGTTGAAACTTCACTTTAATTATAGTTAAATCGTGGCACGACGTCCATAGAACGACTATATTTGGGTCTGAGTTGAAGTATTGGAAGTGAAGTACTAGTTAATAGAAAATTTGTCTCATCGGTTATATAGGGTTAATATCACGGTCAAATGTAGTCAACTCAGAAACAAAGCCTTTGAATAGAGCGGTATGGTTAATAATAATTGTCATTATTGAACCAAGGATATGTACTTGGAATTACAAAGTTGAATGTGGACGATGTTGAAGTTTTGACCAAAACCAAATTCCATAATTCCTAATGTGATATAGTTTCGACGTAAAGAATTGGTGTAAATAATCGTTACTACAGGTTATCGCTTATAATAAGTAAAATTAGATTTTACCAAAAGATGTGTAAGTGATAAATTCAGCCAAAAATTCATACAACTAGCTAAGGCAACGTATGAACGTTAATATTCAAATTGTACGATATTAATCGCTGACTGAATTTACACCTTTGAGTCACACAATCGTAATGATGAATTCTCCAAAAAACCACATGATTTAATTAATTTATAAAATGTTATAAATTAATTAATATTTAAGAAATATAAATAATTATTTAATTTAGTACATGTTTGGGAGTTGTTTGTAATTATTTGACTGCATTCAATAAAGTTATATTTGCACGCATCGATATATGATATCAATGTAATTTTAAATGTGTTTAAATTAAAGACAATTTCATAAAGTGATTTATGGAAATTTTATGTCATTTGATGGCATGCAATTTCAAGCATACCACATGCAGAGAGAGGAGTGGAGAGAGGAATGATCAAGGGAATTAACTACGGAAATCTTGTACTATATATCTTAAAGTTGGATCGCACATACTATTTTTTCTTTTTTCTCATAATTTTAGAATTTTAGTACTCATCTCTCCTTGATTATGTTTTAAAGAAGGTCACAAGTTCAAATTCCGCTAGCTACTCCCATACCTAATATATCTTACAATAACCTTGCTCACTTGATTCACGTTAGCTCAAGCACTCTGATTCAAATCCAGTTGACCGTATTTTTTCCAATGCATTTTAGAATCGCTTAATTCATTTAAGAATCTTTATTTTTTCTATTAAGTCTCTTACTACTTATAAACTACATTCAAAATCAAATCTCAAATTATACAATTTTATATTTTGTAGCTATTTTAAATAAGCATGATCTTTAATCGAGTTTCATTTGTTCTGTTTTTTGAAATGCAAAGTTTATTAACACATACCCTTTTTTAAGCACTTACTATAAAATTAATAAGAATTAAAGAAAATCAAAAGTACAACAACCAAGAAGTCTATAAACATTCACTTGGTTTGAGACCTATAATTTTATCTTCGGATTTTCTGAACTCAACCATTGACTTTTCTTTATTTACGTTTCTTCTTTTCAATACGGGTGATGGTGCTTCAATTCCATATAGGTTGTAATATTGGCTCGTTGAAGGGAGAGAGAAAAAGTAATGTTAGAGAGAATTCAAATTTTAACACTAAATATAAAAGATAACGGTACAGATAAATAGTAAGACCATTATGATTCATCTTAATTTATCATAACATAATTTATTAATTTGATAATAAACATGTTTGCTCATTCTTACTATAATAAATACTTTAATTTCATAGTAAATGCATGTATTTCTGTTTTATTATATAAAAGGTTCAACTTTTTGGCCATTTATATTCTTTTTTGATAATTTTGAGAGTAAATCCTAATTTTCCTATCTACCCCACTTCCTACATTCACTATTTTTATTTAATTTATTTAATCTATTTGAGCTCTCTTCCTCTTCTTAGCACATTCAATCTTAAAAAAAATTCTTATTTTCTCAAGTTTTCCTATCTTCAATATCTTCTCCCTCCTCACACAATTGTGTTTTCCCCATCTTTGGCTTCATTGTGAATCAGAATTTTTTAGAGGTTCTTTCACTATAATTTATTTATTTATCTCATACTTTTACTAACATGATTATAATTTGATTGATTTCACCAATAGTTCTTCGCCTTTTATTTTCATTATTATTGTTTTTTTTTGTTTTATTCATATTAAGTAGTGGTTGTAGTTCTATATGTTGCTCTTATGGTTTTGATTCAAATGGAAAATTATCTAAATGATGCCAAAAGATTTTGACTTACTGAATCAACAATCCCGATCAAAAGTTAGGTATTTATTTTATTTATATTTTTTTTTAAATTCAAGACTGAATGATGTTTTAATTCTAAATTTATGATTCATACAATTGATTCAAAATTGTGTCCTAAATTTTAGTATTTCTTTGATTTATGTTTCGATTATCATGGTTTCAAACTTGGTTTCATAATTTATTTTGCAGGAGCTTATTGGATTTACTAATTCACAAGCACTATAGAAGCTTTAATTATTCTATTAAATTTATTATCGGTAAAGTTGAACTGTTTTCATTACTCATGTTAATATCCAATTTTGCTTCCATATTTTAGTTTACATTGGTAATTTTATGAATTTAGTTCCCTTCATTTATTTTGAAGGGAGTTACTGATTTACTAATACATATAAACAAAAAGAAACTTATGTTTTTCTCTACAATAAAATTGAGGTAAAGTTTATCTTTGTCTCATTCTCAAACATAAGTATATAAGAAAAATCAAGTTGGAAAAAAAATTATATATGTAGCAAAAGAATATGCAATTAATTTTTTTTATATTGTATCATGAGGAGGGGTATAAATATATATGCAACAATTTTGTCTTACTTTCAGTATACAATTTTAAAATTTTGTTAGAAATTTTGTTTAAAATATGTTTTTGGAAAAATTATTTACTTTAAATGTTTATGTAGTCTTAGTTAGTCTCACTTTTCCATTGTTCTTCTTAATCGATCTAGGCTTTTAATATTTTTTAATCATGTTATTTAATAGCTATGTAATGATTTTAGGCAAAACTCATTCATGGTTATTATCAAAGTCTTGGTGATCTTATACATTAATGAGTTATTTTGGTCGTGTGTTTGATAATTTTTATAAATAACTATAAATTATAGATATAGTTACTCATAAGACTAATTTAATTTAGACACATGATATTATCGATAGCCCACTTAAATTTTAAAAAAATTCTAGGACTAGATCGCACTTACGTCATTCACCTATTTTTTTTTACCACTCATCTTATTTTACTTCTTCTATTCCTCTTCTCTAACATACCCTAAATTCACATTTAGGTAAATTCTCAAATCTTGTGCTTAGATGAATGAATTGTGATGATGGTAATACAAATCTAATAAAATCAAAAGAGGTAAAACACGAATTTCATGTTGTTTTGATTTTCTTTTAAATTGAAAATTCACATTTCGTAGAGGAGATAAAACTTGAATTTTATGTTATTGCGTGATTTTGCAGAGGTGAATTTTTTTCTATGTTGGAATTTTTTATGGATTTGGTTTTTACTAGAGAAAGGCGGAAGAGAATATTTAACAATAAAATGGGTATGCTCAGTAAAAACATGGGTATGGTGGTTTTTTCAGTTCTATAAGGGGGCTACTCAACAACTTTTTGAGTTTAAATAGATTTAGCCTACTCATAATGGTTATATGTAAACTATTTTTAAATAGGAAGGATCATACTAAAATGTATTTACCATACAATAAATAAAAGTTCAATATGAATTTAAAGTAATTTTATAATTAAATTTTAAATAAATTTAATGTGAGAATCAATTACATACAAAGTCTCTTTAATGCTAATAAATTAGAAAATTAACATGCAGTTTGTTAATCCTTTTTTATTTATTTCTTTTTATCAGCAGAATATCAAATGCAGAATTACCTAAGAAGCTTCTGTTATTCTATAAAATCTATTGTAGGTAATGTTGAACTATTCATTCTTTCTTAAATTTTATATCAAATTCCATTGCCATTTTTCATTAGCAAGAAAACAAATTTGGGTTCCTTAATTTATTTTGCATGGAGGTATTGGTTTATTATTAATAAATAGGTACAAAAAACTTTACATTTTTCTATATAATCAAATAGAGGTCAAGTTGATCTTTATTCCATTCTCAAACAAAGGTTTATAAGAAGACTAGGTTAAAGGAATTTTTTTATATCTAATGCAAAATAATATTCCAATAAAAATAATTAATTTCATACTGTAATTTGCAGGAAATTATAAATGTATAAGCAACACATTTTTCCTTCCTTTGGTAGATAATTTTAAAATTTGGTTAATATTTTAACCTTAGATACGTGTTTTGAAAACTTATTTATTTCCAACTGCTTTATGAATTCTAAGTCAATCTGAACTTTTTCTTTTTTCAAAATTCTAGCATTGTCCTTCTTAATTTATCTAGGCTTCTAATATTATTCTATTGTTTTATTTAATAGAATATGAAGTTTCTATAAGCAACATATATTCATAGTTATCATTAAAATCTTGGTGACCTAACGCAACAATGAGGTAATTATTTATAATTTTTTATGAAGTCTGTTTTATATTATGTTATTTTGAATTTTTTGTAGTTCAAATATGTTTGTAGAAAACTATAAATTAAAGATACTATTATCCAAAATGGTTTTAGGTGAACTATTTTTAAGTAGAAAGGATCATATTAAACATAATTACTATACACTGAATAAAAGAAATTAATTGCTTTTACTTACGATCAATTTGAATTCAAACAATAAAAATTAATTCAATTCAGTGGGAGAATTACATATTAGTTTTCTTTAATGCTAATTAATTGTAGAATTAATATGTAATCAGTTAATTTATTTTATTTTTTTCTTTTTATCCATGCCATTTCCGTTGCATCATCACTCTTTGAGGGAACATGTAACATGAAGTATTCTATAAATTTAACAAATTTCATCAATTTAGAAGTATGTGTATGAAAGGGAAATAGTAACGTGAGAACTCATTGCTTATTCATAATAATTTCCTTTTTCTTTAACGACGTCACTAAAAACTAAAATGATTGAGAAAAAAATGTAACTATGAATAATTTCTTTAAGAAACTCACTAAAATAATATTACGGTGATTCTTGCTTTTGGTTTTAAGGCAGCATCTTACTTTTGACATATTTGTTTATCCTTGAAAGGAAACACTATATATTCAATATATTTTAAAGCATGATTATAATGTCCTAGATGCATAACAATTGTATTGGGTTATAAATACTATATTTTGCCGGTGTTGGATGTACAAACAAATTTTATACATGCATTCATAATGTCATATAATTGCATAACATTTTAATAGTTTGCTACATTGATTGAGTTTCTTATGCCACTTGATCTTATAGTTATTTGAAATGTTGCATAAATAAATAAATAAATATATATATATATATATTATGTGTATCAAAAGTTAATTTTTCTCCATGATATATTATTTTTCTTCCAATTATGCTAAATTTTGTATTTTTCAATTATTATGGTGGTATGATTATTTGAAGTAAAAGAAAAATTATTTGACTGTTCCAGAAATTATACAACGATATCCTTGATTGATAGCTTGGCTGAATAAACACAAACACACATCCCTTAATCCTCCTTTCACACCCCAGTATTTGGTAAAAAAGAATTACACCCCGCAGTTTTCATTTCTCACCCCCATCTTTTACCAATCTCATCATTTCTTCTTCTTCTATTGTTTTTTCCACTTTTCTTGCATTTAATTTCTCCTATCTTCTCACCTTCTTAACTCTATACCTTCTTCAATTAATAAAAGTTAGAGTGAAGAATTACTCTAATTTTTATCATCCTCAAAAAATTAAAAATTCAGTTATTGGAAAAAAATTATTTGTTCCTCTTCTTCCTAGGTTGGAGTTTATAGTATCTTTATTTTTACAAAATGATTAAATAAATTTTGGACACTACAACAAAACTATCCTTTTACAACATCTGTTTTACAACGGGCCATAAACAACCGTTGTAACAAAAACCATTTACAACGGTTTTCTTAAGCCTGTTGTAACATGTGCAACTTTTCATCATCCAGTACACCTATTACAGCGTTGTCAGCTTGCCCGTTGTAATATGGTCCTATTACAACGGTTTTCGACCCGTCGTAATATATACCGGTTTTCAGCTCTATTACAACGGTTTTGGCCCGCTGTAATATAGTTCCATTACAACGTTGTTACAACAGTTTTCGACCCATTGTACTGGATACCAGTTTTTATCTCTATTTGCCCATTGTAATAGAGCCTATTACAACTTTTTTTTGTCCATTATGATAGATGCCAATTTTAACAACTCTTTTTTTAGTTGTAATAGATACATATTTAAATATAATACTTAATAGTTAATAAAAAATTAACAATATATAATAATTACTACTAAATAATAATGATTAATAATCAATTTGAAATATGAAATAATTACTATTAATAATTAATATAATGATTAATAAATAATATTAAATAATTATTAGCATTAAATAATAAATAGTAAATAATTAAATAATTAATAAATAATAACTAATAATAAATAGTAATTATTAATAATTAAATAATAAATAGTAAATAACAAAATAATAAAATACTTGTGACGACCGCCCATGACCCCTGCACTGAATCTAGAGATAGTGCGCTGTAAAGTGTGCCAGGCGACCATGGACGATTGTCAAGGTAAATTAAACACAACAGAATCTATCGTATTACTCACAGCGCATGGATAAAATACAATAGAACATATGTATAGTGAAGCTTTACAGAACAAGATGACATCATATACAAAACTTCATAATAGTTGAATACAAACATCTGAATAGTCAAGTCAACAAAATACATCAAGCCTCACTACAACACTCAGAGAAAATACAACAGCGGAACATCCAGTACATATAATAAGAAGATAATATGCAACCCTCCAGCTCGTCTTTGATATCAGTATCGTGAGAAGAGAACAGCACTTGTCACCTGTTACCTAGTCTGCCCGTCCCAAAAATGGACGAACAGCCCAAGGCAATAAGAATTAAAACATAAAGCCTTGAGTCAGACAACAGTCTTAGTGAGCAGTAAATTAACTAACAACATACCAAAAGAGCATAAAGGAAAAGGAATAGGAATACAACCCTCCCACTCCAACCTCATTCTACAGTGATAGCCCCCAGACACACACTAAGCAGAAGCAAACATAGCAGAGCATACAATTTAAAGTAAAGCTACTATCACTCGAGTCAAGGGCGATGTTTTCCAAGTACCAAGGCCTAAATCAGATAAGCACCCAGAAAATACCGCTCTTGAGTCCGAATGACGATACAACCAAACATCCATGACTCTGGCTATCACTGTTATCATTGCTTCGATATCACCGTTAATTGAATGACCGGCACATTCTTTCAGCCGTCCGTCAAGGGCTAATGGAAACCCCGGTTCTAGACATAACTCCCGCACGTCGTCGCAGCCCGTGCCTAGGACTATCGAATCTGCCCAGAGTACTCGACCATCAACAGTTGGCCGTTGGGACTATCGAATCTGCCCAAACGTACTCTTGCTTAGAGCATGCTAGAACCTTCAATAACGATGTTATCCAAGCCTCCTAGTCATCCTCCTCGACGACTATTCTCATATCCATTCATTATCCTCAACTCGAATCATATCACTGAGTTATCAACATGCTTGGAATGATCCCGTCTGGATTAGACCAAGTCTTCATCATATGATGCCTCGCTTCATTACATCCTCGCAAAGCCTCATCTCAACATCACATCATCAAATCTATGCATAAGAGCTTCATCATCCCGCTACATATGCCACGAGCAGCTTTCCCAATTCAAGAGCCTTTCCCTTAGCTTTTGAATCATCTTCGATCTAAATCTAATTATCAATCATCTAGTTCATAACAATCAATCAAATCAAACATCAATCCAAACAATCAAGCATTCAAATATGATCTAAGTAGACAATTATAACAATAATGGAATTTTCGTAATTAAAGAGTTGAAAGTCCAATAAGCATGAAAACATGGATTATATCTCTACAAACTTGATGAATGAACTTGCATAGGTTAACATATGATAAAATGGATGTAACATCATCATGAACAATGGATCTATATGGATCTACACTTTGGATGAAGAAAATGCATGGAAATCCCTATTTTAACACCAAATCGAGCCAACAATCCGATATACTCCTTTGGATCCGTGTGAGAGATAATCACCACTCACCAAATCACCTAAACAAACCCAAATCAACATGCTTCAGATCTGGACAGCGAAGGATGAAGCTTGATCTATCACGAATCCGCTTCAAACGAAGAAATCTCTCTTGAAAAGATGAAGATCTTCAATCTAAGCTCTTGGACCTTCAATTTGATCTTCAACTTGGATGGATGGAAGCACTAGATTAGAGTGGAGAAAAGAAGTGAAGAAGTGTAGAAGTCGAGCTCTCAAAATGGCAGCACTTCGTCGCTTCGAAATCCGGATCCCAAAAAGTGAGAAAGACCCTTCCTATTTATAGCATAAATTTCCTTAAGTCGTAACTCGGCTATCTCCCTAGGTCGTTCCCGACCTAAGCCTCTCCGACCTAAGCCTCTCCGACCTAACAGATGCACGTGCGCCCCAACTCCTACGACCTAACTCCTCTGCGCATTCAAACACCCAGCGACCTACGACCTAACGCAACGCGCGACTTAACACATGCGCTTCCACTTGTAGACGACTTACGACCTAACACAGATCGCGACCTAACACTTAGACAAAACCTTGCGACCTAACAACTTAGCAACCCACGCGACCAACAGATGCTACGACTTAACTCCTCAGCGACCTAACACTTGACGACCTAAATCAACACGCGACCTAACTCCCACGCGACCTACTAACCTATGCGACCTAACAACTTATGCCAACACGCGACCTAACTAAAACAGAACTCACGACCTAACTTAGGTCGCGTACGACCTAACTACCCTAACCAGCCATCCCCTACTCTGCTTAACTCTTAGGTCGCTAATAATTAGATCGTTAACTCCTATAGGTCGCGAACTATTATAGGTCGCTATCCACTAGTTTCCTTAGGTCGCTGCCGACCTAAATATACTAACTCGGCATCACTAGGTCGCTCATCCCTAGGTCGTTAACTACTGGGTTTACTTAGGTCGCTACCAACCTATCTCTTAGGTCGCTCAAAACTTGGGTCGCCTATCCCATAAGTCGTCTAGACTCTATCAGTTATCAACCCCTAGGTCGCTCAACCGACCTAAACTGCCATACGACCAACCCACTATCTTCTTAAGTCGGTCACGACCTATCACTTAGGTCGTTTACGACCTAAGACTTAGCGAAATTTTGCCTAAAATATGAAATTACTTAAAAATGCTAAAATTCCAGATTTTGACGAACTTGTCGATCCGTAAAAATACGGGTCGTTACATTCTCTCCCCCTTAGGGATTTCGCCCCCGAAATTCCACACAATCAAAGCAATCAAAACTATTCTGCACGCCTATCATCCATAGCAATCAACAAACCATGCATCCAATTCTAGCTTAGCATGCAGAATTCTAAAACTAGAACAAGTTACAATATTACGAGATGACACGACACCTTAGGGCCATACCTTAAAGAGTTCAGGATGAGCTGCCTTCATCCTCTCTTCCACCTCCCACGTACAGTCGTTATCATCATCGCTCCATTGTACCTTGAGCAACTTAACTACCTTCCTCCTAAGCTGTTTCGTGTCAGTTTCAACAACACGAAGCGGCTTACGAGGTCTTCTATCAACTGGATCAACTTCGACGTCTTCACAGCTATCAGCAGAAACCACTGTATTCGAGTCGTGCACATACTTCCGTAGATAAGATACATGAAAAACATTGTGCACATTCGACATCTTCTCTGGCAACTCCAATCTGTAGGCGAGCTTTCCAATTCGCTCGATGATCGGGAATGGTCCAATAAATCTCGGAGTCAATTTTCCTTTCTTCCCGAATCGAATAACATTCTTCAGTGGAGAAATCTTCACAAAAACCATATCTCCTATGTCGAATTCCAAATCCTTTCGACGCTTATCGGCATAACTCTTCTGACGGTCTTGGGCTGCCTTCATTCGTTGTCGAATGATCTCTATGCAATCCGAAGTCTGTCGAATCATTTCTGGCCCAAGCATCAGCTTTTCTCCAGTTTCTAACCAACACGTCGGAGAGTTACACGGTCTTCCATACAATGCCTCATACGGTGCCATACCAATGCTTGACTGGTAACTGTTGTTGTACGCAAACTCCACCAAATGAAGGTAATCTTCCCATGATCCTCCGAAATCCAAAACACATGCTCTAAGAAGATCTTCCAAAACTCGGTTGACTCTCTCGGTCTGACCATCTGTTTGAGGGTGATAAGCTGTACTCAAACACAACTCGGTTCCCAAAACTTCCTGGAAGCTCTTCCAAAATCCACTATTGAACAATGGGTCTCGATCGCTCACTATACTCTTCGGAATACCATGGAATCGAACTATCCACTTCACATACAACTCAGCCAACTTTGATGCAGTCCTAGTCGATCGAACAGGAATGAACCTCGCACTCTTGGTCAGACGATCTACAATGACCCAAATCCCTTCATTTCCCGTTCTTGTTCTAGGTAGTCCATCAACAAAATCCATCGATATCTGCTCCCACTTCCATGTAGGAACTTCTAATGGCTGAAGCAATCCACTTGGCTTCTTCTGTTCGGCTTTTACCAACTGGCAGTTCATACACTTGGAAATAAAATTTCCAACATCCTTCTTCATACCTTCCCAGTAGTAGGTTCTCTTCATATCCCGATACATCTTATTTCCACCTGGATGAATTGTCAGCTTCGAGTGATGACTTTCCTTCAGAACTTCACCCCTCAATTCATCTATATCGGGAACAACTAGTCGTCCTTGCTTCCGAAGCCAACCCTCTCGATCGACCTTGAATCCTTTATCCTTTTCTGGATCCAATCCAGATTCCAAATCACAGATAATCCTGACAAGCTTATCATCTTGCTTTTGGCTCTCGCCAATCCTTTCCACAAGAGAAGGTCTTATTGATAAGTTTGCCAACATCTCAGGTTCCAATTCACATCTAGGTCTGAAGTCAAATCCAGCTAAATACTCGAGACTCTTCCATTCTGAAAACATGGCTCCCAATCCTGCATGTCTTCGACTTAACGCGTCTGCCACTGCGTTACCTTTTCCCGGAGTATAAGCTATACCAAAATCATATGATGCTAAAAACTCTAGCCAACGTTGCTGCCGAAGATTCAAATCCTTTTGGGAGAAAAGATACTTCAACGACTTATGATCCGTAAACAACTCGAATCGAACTCCCAACAGATAATGTCTCCACATCTTCAGAGCAAATACAATCGCCGCTAACTCCAAATCATGAGTCGGGTAATTCCTTTCATGCGGCTTTAGTTGTCGACTTGCATACGCAACAACTTTATCCTTCTGCATCAGCACTGCTCCAAGTCCCGTACCACATGCGTCGGTGTAAACCACCATCTCATCATTCCCACTTGGAATAGTCAAAACAGGAGCACTCGTCAATCTCTCTTTCAGGATTCCGAATGCTTGCTCACACTTAGCATCCCAACTGAACACTTGGTTCTTTTTCGTCAATCCTGTTAACGGTGTAGCTACCTTGGAGAAGTCTTTGATAAACCGTCGATAATATCCTGCTAATCCAAGAAAACTTCTCACATCAGATGCATTCTTAGGTCTAACCCAATCCTGGATTGCTGCCACCTTAGCGGGATCAACCGCTATTCCATTTCCAGAAATAACATGGCCTAAGAACCTCACTTCACTCTTCCAGAAGTGACACTTCGAAAACTTAGCCTTCAGCTGATGTTTCCGCAAGATCTCTAAAACAATACGCAAGTGCGTCTTGTGCTCTTCTTCAGTTCTGGAATAAATCAGAATATCATCCACGAACACAAGTACGAACTTGTTCAACTGATCTCTGAACACTCTATTCATAAGATCCACAAAATATGCTGGCGCGTTAGTCAATCCAAACGGCATTACCAGCCACTCAAAGAAACCGGATGGTGTCCTAAAAGCAGTCTTCGGCACACTATCCTTAGCCACTCTTAACTGGTGAAATCCCGTTGCCAAATCCATCTGAGAAAACACCTTAGCTTCGTGAAGCTGATCAAACAAGTCATCTATTCTCGGCAATGGATACTTGTTCTTCTTAGTCACCTTATTCAGCTCACGATAATCGACGCACAATCTCAACGACCCATCTGCCTTGGTTGCAAACACAACCGGTGCACCCCACTCGGACACACTACGCCGAATGAATCCTTTCTGCAAAAGATCATCAACTTGCACCCTCAACTCTTGTTGTTCCCTAGGCGCCATCCGCCTAAGAGGCATCACAACAGGTCTGGCTCCTTCAACTAGATCTATACGAAACTCGATCTCTCTATGCGGCGGCAACCCTTTGACTTCGTCAAAGACATCCTCGAATCCATTAGCGATCGGCACTGATGACAGTCCATCCCGTGGAACAACTAGCGAATACATGAAGCTCATGAAGACGCCTTCTTCATGCTTACATCGTATTACAACCTTTCGCCCCTCCACATTCTTGACTGTCACTTCCAACCTCTTGCAATCAACCTTTGCCGCATACTTCCTAAGCCAGTCCATACCCAAAATAATTCCGAACCCCGCAAAGTTCAGAACAAAGCAATCACAAACAAAAGAGCAACCATGACTCGATACAACTAGACCACAACATAACATACACAAACAAGACGAACCCCCAACTGGATTAGTCACAACCAATGGCCTATCAACAATATCCGGCTTCAAATCCAACCGGCCTACGAGTTCATTACAAACAAACGAATGCGACGCTCCAGTATCAAACAAAACTCTAACGGGAACACCACATAGGAAAAAAGTACCTTGAACAACCACACTCTTTCCTTTCTCTTCAACAGTAGGAGCTTTCGAAGACGACGGAACAGCTCCCAAAGCATAAGCTTGCACAATCTGCTTGTCCCTCCTCGGTTCTGGACAATTCTTTCTGAAATGCCCCGGCTTGTCACAGTTGTGACACTTCATTGGCACCTTCGGATTCTTACAATCCTTAGAGAAATGGCCCTTCTGCTGACAATTGTAGCAAGTCACCTCGCCTTTCGGCTTTTTCTGGCCATCCTTACCCTTCTGCTGCTGCTGCTTCCTCTTCTTGTTTCCACCCTGCTGGGGTTTAGACTCTTCCCTGGTCACAGCAACAACAGATCCATCCTTAGGAAACAAACTCTCATGCCTGAGAGCTTTCTCCACAAGCTTCTCAAATGAATCATCCAAATGATCCACCAACTGCCTCCCAAGATAACTATCCAAGCCGGTCACAAACTTCTCATTCTTCTGATAAGCAGATTCAATATATGACCGAGCATACTTGGACAAAGCTTCAAACTCAAAAACATACTCAAGAACAGATCTTCCTCCTTGCTTGAGCTCCACAAACTTCTTGAACAGAACAGACTTCTGAGCTGTAGAAACGAACTTAGCTTCAAATCTGACTTGGAATTGCTCCCAAGTAATCTCTTCTTCCGGAGTATTGATGGTAATAGAGTTCCACCAATCAGAAGCTCTCCCTTGAAGCTGCCTCGATGCCAACTTCCTCTTAGTCGCATCCTCAATTCCCAAATCACCAAAGATCCTTCTACAAGCATCTATCCACCTCTGGACCTCAATAGTTGATTCCGTTCCCAAGAAAACCTTCCCTCCAAGAGCGGTATAGTCCTTGCACAGCTTAGCGAAATCCACTGGTTTCGGAGTTTGGACTTGAACTCCAACATCTACTGCTGCCCCCGGAACTGGTATCCTCCTCATGATCGAAGTCATCATAGCTTCGAACATGGCTGCATAATCAGCGGTCTCTTCAGTAGCACGGCCTTCCCTAACAGCTGGTCTCCCTCTTCGGCTCATTCTCAATATCTATAAAAAGGAATGATTAGAACATCTAGAGAAACAACTGCACAAAGGACTCAAACTCTACTAAGCTACTATATTATATATAGTAATCATCCATCAAAATTACAATTACGTCTCTCATACGTAGTTACGACAGCGAGCGTTGGGTAAAATCGGTTAACCAATGCTCTGATACCAAATGTGACGACCGCCCATGACCCCTGCACTGAATCTAGAGATAGTGCGCTGTAAAGTGTGCCAGGCGACCATGGACGATTGTCAAGGTAAATTAAACACAACAGAATCTATCATATTACTCACAGCGCATGGATAAAATACAATAGAACATATGTATAGTGAAGCTTTACATAACAAGATGACATCATATAAAACTTCATAATAGTTGAATACAAACATCTGAATAGTCAAGTCAACAAAATACATCAAGCCTCACTACAACACTCAGAGAAAATACAACAGCGGAACATCCAGTACATATAATAAGAAGATAATATGCAACCCTCCAGCTCGTCTTTGATATCAGTATCGTGAGAAGAGAACAGCACCTGTCACCTGTTACCTAGTCTGCCCGTCCCAAAAATGGACGAACAGCCCAAGGCAATAAGAATTAAAACATAAAGCCTTGAGTCAGACAACAGTCTTAGTGAGCAGTAAATTAACTAACAACATACCAAAAGAGCATAAAGGAAAAGGAATAGGAATACAACCCTCCCACTCCAACCTCATTCTACAGTGATAGCCCCCAGACACACACTAAGCAGAAGCAAACATAGCAGAGCATACAATTTAAAGTAAAGCTACTATCACTCGAGTCAAGGGCGATGTTTTCCAAGTACCAAGGCCTAAATCAGATAAGCACCCAGAAAATACCGCTCTTGAGTCCGAATGACGATACAACCAAACATCCATGACTCTGGCTATCACTGTTATCATTGCTTCGATATCACCGTTAATTGAATGACCGGCACATTCTTTCAGCCGTCCATCAAGGGCTAATGGAAACCCCGGTTCTAGACATAACTCCCGCACGTCGTCGCAGCCCGTGCCTAGGACTATCGAATCTGCCCAGAGTACTCGACCATCAACAGTTGGCCGTTGGGACTATCGAATCTGCCCAAACGTACTCTTGCTTAGAGCATGCTAGAACCTTCAATAACGATGCTATCCAAGCCTCCTAGTCATCCTCCTCGACGACTATTCTCATATCCATTCATTATCCTCAACTCGAATCATATCACTGAGTTATCAACATGCTTGGAATGATCCCGTCTAGATTAGACCAAGTCTTCATCATATGATGCATCGCTTCATTACATCCTCGCAAAGCCTCATCTCAACATCACATCATCAAATCTATGCATAAGAGCTTCATCATCCCGCTACATATGCCACGAGCAGCTTTCCCAATTCAAGAGCCTTTCCCTTAGCTTTTGAATCATCTTCGATCTAAATCTAATCATCAATCATCTAGTTCATAACAATCAATCAAATCAAACATCAATCCAAGCAATCAAGCATTCAAATATGATCTAAGTAGACAATTATAACAATAATGGCATTTTCGTAATTAAAGAGTTGAAAGTCCAATAAGCATGAAAACATGGATTATATCTCTACAAACTTGATGAATGAACTTGCATAGGTTAACATATGATAAAATGGATGTAACATCATCATGAACAATGGATCTATATGGATCTACACTTTGGATGAAGAAAATGCATGGAAATCCCTATTTTAACACCAAATCGAGCCAACAATCCGATATACTCCTTTGGATCCGTGTGAGAGATAATCACCACTCACCAAATCACCTAAACAAACCCAAATCAACACGCTTCAGATCTGGACAGCGAAGGATGAAGCTTGATCTATCACGAATCCGCTTCAAACGAAGAAATCTCTCTTGAAAAGATGAAGATCTTCAATCTAAGCTCTTGGACCTTCAATTTGATCTTCAACTTGGATGGATGGAAGCACTAGATTAGAGTGGAGAAAAGAAGTGAAGAAGTGTAGAAGTCGAGCTCTCAAAATGGCAGCACTTCGTCGCTTCGAAATCCGGATCCCAAAAAGTGAGAAAGACCCTTCCTATTTATAGCAGAAATTTCCTTAAGTCGTAACTCGGCTATCTCCCTAGGTCGTTCCCGACCTAAGCCTCTCCGACCTAAGCCTCTCCGACCTAACAGATGCACGTGCGCCCCAACTCCTACGACCTAACTCCTCTGCGCATTCAAACACCCAGCGACCTACGACCTAACGCAACGCGCGACTTAACACATGCGCTTCCACTTGTAGACGACTTACGACCTAACACAGATCGTGACCTAACACTTAGACAAAACCTTGCGACCTAACAACTTAGCAACCCACGCGACCAACAGATGCTACGACTTAACTCCTCAGCGACCTAACACTTGACGACCTAAATCAACACGCGACCTAACTCCCACGCGACCTACTAACCTATGCGACCTAACAACTTATGCCAACACACGACCTAACTAAAACAGAACTCACGACCTAACTTAGGTCGCGTACGACCTAACTACCCTAACCAGCCATCCCCTACTCTGCTTAACTCTTAGGTCGCTAATAATTAGATCGTTAACTCCTATAGGTCGCGAACTATTATAGGTCGCTATCCACTAGTTTCCTTAGGTCGCTGCCGACCTAAATATACTAACTCGGCATCACTAGGTCGCTCATCCCTAGGTCGTTAACTACTGGGTTTACTTAGGTCGCTACCAACCTATCTCTTAGGTCGCTCAAAACTTGGGTCGCCTATCCCATAAGTCGTCTAGACTCTATCAGTTATCAACCCCTAGTCGCTCAACCGACCTAAACTGCCATACGACCAACCCACTATCTTCTTAAGTCGGTCACGACCTATCACTTAGGTCGTTTACGACCTAAGACTTAGCGAAATTTTGCCTAAAATCTGAAATTACATAAATATGCTAAAATTCCAGATTTTGACGAACTTGTCGATCCGTAAAAATACGGGTCGTTACAATACTAAACAGTAAATAATTAAATAATCATTAATAAATAAATAATAATAAATTATTATTATTAATTAATTAATATAATAATTAATAACTAATATTAAATATTTACTGATAAATAATTAATAATAATTCGTAATTCATAAATAGTAATTAGTTTTAATAATTAATATTACATATTTAATAATTAATAACTGCTATTAAGTATTTAATATTTAATAATAGGTAATATATACATAATAATAAAATTTCAATAACTAATAATAAATTATTAATAATTAATACTAATAATTAATAATTAAGACTAATACTAAATAATTACTGTTAAGTAATTGTTATTAAATTTTAATAATTAATATTAAATATATGATAATTGGTATTAATAATTATTATTAATAATTAATAATATATACATAATAATTAATATTCGACTATAATTAAGAAGTAATAAATAATAATTAATAACTAATAAATAAAAGTAATATTTAATATGTAATATTATAATAATTATTACTAAATGACTATAAAATATTTATAATTAAATAATTAATAAGTAATATTTAGTCTATTTTATTTAAATTAGTTATTTTAAATGGTAGTACATAGTTGTACTAAGTCTTAGATAGTATATAACATATTGCACATTTAATAATTAAGAAGTAAGATTTATTATTTAGTATTTAATATTTATTAAATAGCATTATTAATTATATTTAACATTTTAAAAAAATTAAATTTTGTAAAATAAATTTAAAAACAAAATTTTGAAATTTTTAAAAAGGTATAAAAATAGTAAAGTTAAAATTTCATAAAATATTCAAAATTTTAGAAAATTCGAAAAGTGTATTGCAACTTCTGTATGATACAAAATATTATTTCCATATACATTTAAATACTTCTTTTATAACTTCTTTCTTTGGCACACATAGCTTTTCATTTTACTTCAAATCCAAATTTTTGGCTCCAAATCAAATTTTTTGGCACAAAACCCCAATTTTTCAACTCTATATCCAAAGTTCCAATGTAACATCATCTTCATTTCCCCTACCTCCCACTGTTTCGAAATCCAGATCAAAAGCTCATACCAGATCCAAAACGAAAACTAAATCCAAGTCGAAATCGAATTCCAAATTTTAATCCAAATCTCAATCAGAATCTCCTCCGCATGTTCCTGTTCTAAGTCCTATCCTACGGGCCAATGCCATGCCTAATCTCGTTCATCCCGACGGCAACCGGTGCCTCGGCAGAAAGCAAACCCGAATGAAGGAGAAGCCCACCGATTTGGGTTCCTGAACATCCAGTGTGTCTCCATCTACGCCTTCAACATCGACAACTTCAAGCGCAGACAGTCCGAGGTCTAGAGCCTTATGGGCCTTTTACACGATCAGGCCAATGCCCTCATCAACGACCACACCATTATCAGCGAGCTTGGCGTCAAGGTCGAGTTCTTGGGTAACCTGGACCTGCTTGATGAGGAGATTAAAGAGGCGATTATGAGGACAAAGGAGGTTATGAGGATGAACAATAGGATCGTGCTGTTGATCTTCTTGGCGTATGCTTCGACCGATGAGATTTACAGTGGGGTAGTACTAATTTATGAACCATTTTGTTCAAGTTTGGTACTAATTTATGCACCTTTTTGAACTCACTATAATTACATTTCTTATTTTTCAGTTGCATCTTAGGTTGCAATGAAATTAAAAACTGCAATTCTATAGTTGAATATGGAAATTTGACAACTGCTTTAGCAAAACACCTCATCATTATATCTCGTTCATTATAGGCTCTGTAGAGTGATTCCTACATTTCTACTAATTCCAACTCGTGTGTAATTATACTTGACATACTGTATACTAAAGGTTTAGTGCAAGTTTGGCCATTTCTGTTTGGAGAATAGTTTCTTATGTTGTATGATTTGTATACCAAGTAGGTTTGTTGATATCCATATATTGCAGTAATTTATTGTTCTTCCCTGGAGATTTTTGTGCAAGTTAGCATACATAAACTGATTTTTGAACAATCCTGGCTAATGATTATTCATATTTTTAAAGAGGATGTTATTATTAGTCAAATCCTCATAATCATCAAATCTTCTTTTATTTGTACCTGAAACCCATTGTAATGCTAATGTGCGCAATTGCTAATGTGCGTAATGTGTTCCATCCAATATTAACAGCAATGGCAGCATATGCCTCGATATTCTCAAGGATCAATGAAGTCCTTCTCTAACCATTTCTAAGGTATGCTATTTATTTCTTCTATGACCTGTAGATTTGAACCATACATGCTACACTGCACAGTTAAAGGTCTTATACCTGTAGAATGGTTTCCTTTTAAATAAACTGATGATACAAATGATTTACAAAGGTTCAACACTTTACATATAGCAGGACATAATATACTTATCCAATTCTATACATGCTTTCAGTGAAGCTATATTGTCGGATACGCATCTGAGTTGTTATCCCACGTGTACATGCTAATTATATGCACAAATATGTTAATGATTTCAGCATTCGTATTATAGTTTAAATTTTGTACTAAGAATATTATAATTATAAACATCCGCTGCCTAACTACAGTTAAGTTACATCTTTTATAGATAGTATTTGACAGTCAAAAACATAATGACATTTTGAATGATGAATTTGATGGTGAATGATGTTGATCGTTGGGGATACTACGGGGGAAGAAAGAATTTTAACTTGGCAAAATATAACATATCTACGAAATTTTATTGTAACCTATTCTTACAATGGATGTAATGTTTGTACATAGAAATTCAATAAAAATACAATGCAACTTTGGAAAACTAACAAATTTATGAGATACATGAATTATATATCAGCAGTAGTTGGAAACAAAATAAATTTTCTACTAAAACCGAATTCCAAGTACTTTACCATCTCTAGTTTTCAAACCTTAGAATCATCACTTCCTTTTTTAACATAAAATCATCCTAATTTATCAATGCGAAATCATTGGACCCTTTCAATCAAGGCGTTCTTCAGGAGCATGATTTACTGGAATATTTTTACAATCCTTAATTAGAAGAAGCAAAGGGATCCTAGTTTTTTCTCTTCTAGAATTGTGGTGCTGTAAAGTGAATTAGCGAATTTTATGGTTATAAACTTACAGTTATTCATTTTGGTTATTATTTGTTCCCAGTTATGTGCTTATGTCTATATTGTTTTGTTTAGCCTGTTTAACTTTACATATTTTTTATATTTATATATTTAGTAACTGTAACTAATATATTTCTTAAATACTCCCTTTTCAATCGAAAATACAATTTACATTTTATCTAATTAGTACAACATGTTGTAATGCATTTTTTATTATAGAAAGTGAATGCTGAAATCCAAACGAAACCAAATATGAAACTGAAAGTAACATTTTACTAATTTAAAGGATCGTAATTGACTTTAAAAGTCTTTGTGAATTCAAACAAGCGTCTTAACTTTCTAAGTGTAAAAATTTTTAATGTGGAAAAATGAATTATGCTATGTAAACCATGGAAAATTCCATGATGTACTCTAGTCGAAGTGCAGTTCCTTCACGAAACATCCATTTATAACATTATCTTTACCACAACGCAGCTATCGATGCTCCTGGGGGATTTCTATTTGAATGGTGGTTTGTTTTTTGGGACATATTCATTGCTAGAATGGATGAGAAGGATTCTGAAGTTGCTGCTGCCTATATACAGGTGAGCTTCATATGGTTATGTTCTGCCAAAAATTCAGTGTATTTTTCTCATGGTAACCCGTGCTGATCCCAAACAATAAATTATCATTTGTCCCCTAAATTTAACCATCTTGATATTACTTTGTTAAGTTTCAGTTTTCATACAAGGCACTATTAAACAAGTCTAAAATATAACGAGACTACTTATTGAAATTAAAAATATATACTCATATGCATTGACATGAAATAAATAAGTAGCAGTTGTCTTGCATTAATAAAGAGAAGCAGTTGGATCTGGATATTGGTCTTACATATCGACTTCTAAGTAGGACGGCGCCTAGTATAAATAAGAGTTGGTAGATATGCAACATTGGAAATTTCTTTTGTTATAATATCGTTTGCCAATTCTTATGTCGATATATCCAATGGCATCAAATTATTTGAATTCCAACAAAAACTGAAGGGACTGATATAGAGATAAGAGTTGCCTGATGAACACTGAGCTATTTTGTTATGTAGACACAACAATCCAAAGCTAGGGATCATCGACAACAACTACAATTGTAGCAGCTACAAATGATCCAAAGACATGCACAATTTGGAGAACATGTATGTGACTATGAACTGGATCAGTTTGATGTTGTAAACAATGCCTTTTATTTAAGTTACTGTTAGCACGGTGAGATGTAGTTCTAGTTATATCATTTGTACATGTATTTTTTGCTTATGAAGTATAATTTTTTTTTTGTTGATATTGCATGTATTATTATTTACAGGACATTATGAATTCCTTAGAAGCGCGGGAATTAGCTGCAACGCAGATGCCATTTGTACATGTGTACTGCAGTATTACTCAACTTAGGATTATGGTTGATATTCTTATTTATCATGGAGCATGTTTTTCTTTACTTCTTGGTTTTGTAAATGTGTGACAATATGTATAAGAAGAATTAAATGTGCGACTTTATAAATGATGTGAATGAGTAATTAGTTTTGGTTTTTTAGCAATTGTGAGTACAATCTGTATGCATGCTGCATCGATGGTCTATTTTTTGTTTAATTTTGCATCTTTTTTAACAACAGGAAAAAATAGTTGTAATAGACATCTATTAAACGGTCAATGCCTGTTGTGGATAGGGCATATTGCAATTGTCCATGTTTGTTATAAAAGACTATATTGCAATGGCTTTGGACCATTGTAAAAATGTTACTACAATGGTTTAAAACCGTTGTAAAATCATCTTGGTCTATTACAAGATCGCATAATAAGACGGGCGTTGGTCCGTTGTGAAACCTCTATTACAACGGGTATTGTTTGTCGTAAAAAGGGTATTTTGTTGCAGTGGGAGTTTGTGGAATTGAATCAAAATTTTCTTCATGTAGGATTCACTAAATGAAATTAAATACATACATGGAAGTTTATACAATAGTTTCAATGAGGCCTTGAATAATGAAGAAGGAAATAGATATTTTGACATATTGTTTGAAATATGTGGAGGCAAACTAGGTATTTTTACGTTTTTGGTTGCAGTTGGGGTGGTGAAAAGAAAATGGGGGGGGGGGGGTTTAATAGATTTAACATAAATAAAAACATCTTCTTTGTTATATCGACAATTAATGTAAACATATTAAACCAATTTACATATTTTATGTAATTTGGAGGCGTATTTTAGAAACCTTTGTTCTTCTAAATATGCCCAACCTATTTGTGGTTAGTTAAATAATGAAAATAAAGTAATTCTAAAGTTAAATTCCTTATGTTGAACCTCTTGCAAAACTATGAATAATATCTAAGTTATACCGAGATACTAAAAAAAGTTAAAATAAATCAGCTTGAAATTTTGGCGGCCGAGTAAGTTTCCACTTTAAAATATCTCGTTTATCCAATTTTTAATAAATTCAAGTGTAATGGTTGCTTCTTTGGCTTCTCCTTTCAATTAGTCTAGCCCATTTTATGTTCTTTGTATTCCATTCTACTGTATATATTTTTTTAGTTTAATCTCTAAGTAAAAAGTATTCTTTTTTCTTAACCAAAATAAAATCTTGAATCATTTTGTTCCATCTTTCATATTCATTTCAATCTCGAGCTTCACATGAACTCAAAATGACAACATATTTTCAACTGCGTAATTCAATCATTGGGAAGGGCCAGTTGCACGATATGACGTTAGAATTTCAACTTTAATCGCATTTGACTCTCTTTCTCAGTCAATATACTAGATTTATTTCTTGCACTTTTTACAATTAATTTGTTATATCCATCTCAATAAATAATTTTATCTATATCATACTAGTAGGTTTATTTTATTAAAGAGTTATTATACACAAAGAATAATTTATAATGAACTTTATAATCGAGTGGTTTAATATACTTGGAATTCATTTTCATCTTTCTTTTTCCCAATAGATAACTATGAATTAATTTATGAAACGTATATCTGTTGGGATTCAAAACTATGCTAAATTCATGATTTTAGATGTGTAGTTAATTTATTGAAAAAGAATTCAATTATTTGTTAATTATGTATCAAATATTAATCTTAATTCTATGAAACCAATTTTCTTAAATAACATTCGGATTATCCAAATATCAGCTAAAGTAACCTCACCTTGATCATGAAATAAAATTTCCTTTTAAAACTTTTAGCTATTTGCCACATTCTTTTGAAATTTATTTATCCTTCATAAGCGAAATGACGTTTCTTCTTCTCAAATGTCAAATTACTTAAAATACATCAAATTTTGTACTTTCAATCGGTAGAATTGTATAACAAGATCCTGTTAATTTCACATCCTACCTCTATGGTTAGTTTCTTTATTTAGTATAATCTTTATCATTAAATCTATTTATAAATCACATACCATTTACTTGGATATTTCGTAATCCGTAAATTGCCTTTTATGCTCTAATTATAGTTTTAGTGGATACTAAGAATTAGAAATATGCAAAATGGTTCATATTAACTAATTATTATGAAGTATCAATTTGTTAAATAATGCAATGAGTTTCTAGACATACGTTATTTGGATACATTCACAAATTTGTTTGAACATACAAAATTATAATAAATTTCATGCTTTTATTAGTGCATTTAAAAATCTTTGGAGTACTTTATTAAATATCAAGCACAAAGTATGAAGATGGATGTATTTATCTATGAATCATTACTTTAAGCATGTCTCAAGGTAAGCTGGATTCTTTATGTGTTAACAATAACAAGGAAAATCTTTATTTTATTTATTTTATGTGAATTTTATAGATTAACAATTTCTTACAATTTCTTATTAAATTTATGCTTTATTGTGAGTGCTTAATGCACAGTGTCAATAACGGGCATACTATTATTAATATGCGATAACCAATTGGATCTAATGTAAATCATCCTTCGTTATGAATTACATACCTTCAGAATATGTGAGAATATTAGGATGTTCTTCCATGTTTTCAAAAACAAAAATCCAAATTTTCATTAATGGTAGATATATTTTATACTACATATAAAGTGAAAAAAATTCTACAGTGTGTGTCAATGTGAGATGATTACGCATACTAAATAATTTGAACAATAGCTATGATTGTCATCGTATTTTTTCAATTATATTAATATATCACTATTCAAGTATACAAATCCAAGAACAAATTTTAATTAGGCTTATAAGTAGGCTACTTGATACTAAAAAAATGGTATCCTACTACCACTAGCATGATTTCAATTTTTCTCTCAAAGTTTACCATGTTCGATACCTATAATAGTAATATTGGATTATTACAGATAATTTATAGTAGGGAAATGGAAGGAAACACATTAACCACATAAAGTGTCAAAGCCAATGGCTCTTTGCACTTATTCATGATGTAATAATAAGAGTCTTTTTACATGCTGATAGAAAGATCGAAACATTCCTTGAGAAGACTTTCAATCTAAAAGTAATTATAATACATGAGAGCTTTTATATTTGTATTTAAAGTTAATAAATGGAACACTGAGAGAAATTTTCACATTATTATAATTTGCAAATACATTTTGTTATTGGATAGGATTTTCCATGATAGTTCGTTAAACTCTATGATATTGTGCTTAAAATTATTTTCTCTTTTTTTTAAACATTATTCTAATTTTGCTTCGGTCTAGATTTCAGTTTACTCATTTCTATGCAATATGGATTTTTTTTTAATTACATTGGTGTTTTATGCAATTCATAGTCAGAAATAATTTAGTATAAAGAATATTTCTTTATTTAGTATCAAAAATATTATTTTATTTAAACATATCAGT
Organism: Allium fistulosum; assembly: GCA_030737815.1. Classification (NCBI taxonomy): domain Eukaryota; kingdom Viridiplantae; phylum Streptophyta; class Magnoliopsida; order Asparagales; family Amaryllidaceae; genus Allium; species Allium fistulosum. The sequence goes on along the minus strand of CM060905.1, from coordinate 680,516,086 downwards.
GTAGATACCTATTTTAAGCTACATTCTCAAAGCGAAAAACTTTCTTTATACTATAACTATTTGATCGTTTTTTGTATTTTGGAATCACCATTGCAATCATCAGTATCACATCTTAACCATTTTAATTTGTATAACTTTAGAATATCATGTGCGTATCACGAGTTCACACTCGTTTTAATTAAAGAATGAGAAATGTTTTCTTTTTCCAATTAAAAAAAATCCACTATTTCATTTCCAACTGACATTTCATTTTTTTTTTCCATTCACTTTTCTCGTCTCTCCTCCTAATCGCCCATGTCAGAAAACAAAATAAAGATTTCTAAAATTTTACCAACTCCAAATCAATTGCAAAGATCAAAATAATAAAACATAAGTGGTTCATCCGTCTCAAGGATTGAGTATAGATCTTGGAGATCTGAAGGGATATCTTCATTCAAGGTATGTTTCTTAGGCTACTTCTTATGGTAATTATCTAATCCCAATTTTAATTATACACTACATCTTTTCAGAGTAGATTTTATCCCTCATATTTTACAGTGGTTTTATATGTGCAAATGCTGTCACCTATAACCGTTTGCATTTGCGTACACACGCACGCGCGCGCGCACACACACACATATATGAATCTTTTATGTATTGTAAAAGTTATAGCTGGAGTTTTTTATTAAAAAAATTGGTGCCTATATATATTGATAACTTTATTATTATATGTACATTTCGCACACAATGTAATTTTAAATAGTTTTATTTGAAATGGTACTTAGATACAACACTGGGATAACATATTACAAATCACTTGTCAATAAACGTTCGAATCACGCTACGCAAGTTTCAAACTTGTGACCTCTCGCACCAAAGTTAAAACACTTAACCACTGAGATAATAGTTCTTCAAAATAATGATGACGTTGTTTAGGCTACTTTTATGTTACAACTACACGTACACGTACACACACACACAGATATATATATATATATATATATATATATAAAATTTTTGCATATTTTAAATATCTTTAACTACTTTATTATTTTCAGTTTGATACTTAAAGTTATTTACTTGGCAATATTAAATGTTTTGGATTTTAATTTTGAATTTATTTTATTGCCTTAGTCAAATCTTTTCAAATAGTTTAAATGGTTTATTTCATTTAATATGTAATTCTGATGTGTGTGTACACACACATATATTTACATATAAGTTTAAAATGTTTTGAAAAGAAGTTAAAGAAAGTTTAAAAGAGGACTAAAAGATTTCCATCTTTACATCTCCTTAATTGCCACTTAAATGCTAAAAGACCTTTTGTATTAAATCTATTCAAACATTAAATTATTCATTTCATTTAATACAACCGTTAATGCTAAAAGAAGGCTAAAAGATTATAAGTTAATTTTGATATATATATATATATATATATATATAAACTTTTCAATATAAGTTAAATTATTTTGTGACAACCGCTGCGCATATTAATGGATAATGTATACGTTATAGATGCAAATGCCAACATCTATTACGTATATATTAACTATGTACACCTTTTTCCATATTGCACTTACACATTTTACACAGGAGTATATTTGGATATACTCACGTTCTATGTCCAGTATAAATTTGATCATAAGTGTCATCTAAGAAAGATAAAAGGTTTCTCTCTTTAAATAAAACAAAATCTTCCTATAATTAGTTGCATAAATTAAAAGAGAAAAATGATGGGTTTCCTTCTTAAAATTTATTTTAACATGTAACCATTACACACATTTAACACAAGAGTGTATTTGGTAAATATAATAAGATTTTATTAAAAACATTATTAGATTGAATTTAAAATCCATTTGGACTTCATAGGCCCACTATATCCAAAATTAAGAAATTTTGTGAAATCTATCAATTTCACCTGCTTTCGAATGGTACGATTCCAACAATTATAGCATGCGGTTTGTGCAAGCTACATCAATCTCTACTTATGCATGCAGGTGGAGGCACATGCATGCTTGTGGGTGAGTAACATAAAAAATAGATCATTTTTTCTTCCTTTTGCATAAAGCCTGGGTACATACGGAACTCATGTCCCTTTCTCTTGTGGCCGATTTCAGCCACCAACTTACTTGAAACTTTACACAATTTTGTTCTTCTTATCATCCTCTACATTATTAGTATTTTAATTATGTTCAATTCAAATTATTTCTTCATTTTCAGCATTCATCATTACCCCAAATTCAAAGAACTCAAAGCATCAAACAATCAAATTAACCCCAAATTCAACCGTTAATCACACCCGACTTCAATTCAAACGAAAACAAGTATTTTTATCAAAGTAGTAACATCAAATACTTCATATTAATTTAGAAAATAGGCATGCATATAGTAAATTTTTATGAAATAGGGATTTATCAATTTCACTCACCTAAACACTGCAATTTTTTCTCTATTTGTTTCTATTGTTAATGGAAATCCTATCCACATCCATGAAACAACAATTTAATCCATTTCCATCATCTCCAAATTTTCCAACTTTTTTAATCCGAGTTAATTAATATATATGGTAGAGGGTGACTTGTAGATTTGAGTTTTGAGTGGTATTTTTATTTTAGGAAATATTGGTGATTTTATTTTATCTCTGAGGAAAGAAAGAAAGAGAGGAACCGCCAGTGGAAAGAAAGGAGATGCATGCAAGTTGGGCTAGGAAATATGGGCGTGTCAGAGGGTAAGGTGTTAAATTGGAAAATTGTTCGAAGACCCTTTATAATTCAAAACCCCTTATTTTAACACTTTTTATACCAAAAAACACATCAAACTAATTGTTTTACACTTCAAATTTCACTAAAATTCTTGTAATAAAATTCTAAATTATATTCCTCATCATTAAAAATAATTTTTACACAAAATAACTTTTTGTTATTTTTAATAATTCTTTTATCTAAAAGAAAATGGCATTTAATGTAACAAATAACTTTGCTCTTATTTTCATTAAATCACCATATTAATTCAAAATAAAATTTTCTATTTTGTTAAAATAGAGTTTTCTAACCAAATTAAAAATATTTCATTTTTCAAAAATTATTTTAATAATAAATAATGATTTAAATAACCAAAGATTTCAACTTTATGTCAAAATAAATACGTGCAACCAGACTTCCATTTTTCTTATTAAATAATTTTCTCCATTTTATTTATTTCATAAAATAAGAATTTATTTTAACCAAACCTTTTTTCTTTAATAATTTAAAATTACTTAATTCAGACTTTTACATTAATTAGTTTAAATTTTCTTCCAAAAATAATTTTAACCACTAAACAATTTTGTTATGTATTTAAAATACATAAATCAAGCCAATGATGTAATAAAAACACATCTATCTACCACAATGCTTATTTATTTTATTATTTTAGTTAATTGATAGTTTGTTATAATTCGAGTTTTTACAACTGTTCTTTAACAAAGTTTGCATAGGATTTAATATTTAAATTGTTTAAAAATATTGGGGGTTGAATTTACAAGTATGAGGTACACAACTGCTTCTTCCAGCTTTCAATCGAAAATAATTTAGTGAATTTTTTTTTGTAAAAGTTCTAAATGATTTCTATGAATAAATGAATATAATGATTATATTAATTTATTATTAATAATTATTATTAGATGGCCTACAATTAATTAATAGAATATGTAATTTTTTTTATATTTACATAATTGTTTTATGGAAAAATATAATAATTTGAATATAATGAATAATATATGTGTGCACGTATGGGTCTATATGTGTGTGTCTATGTGTGTTATTTTGGTAGTCAAAATTTTGAAAATTATTTTAAAATCTAGCAAGGCAAAAAATGTATAGGTATAAAGTAGTTAAATATGTTTAATTAACTTAGTGAGATAAGATTTCAACTGTAATGGGTCATACTTTAAATAGTGGACCTGGAAAGATATTTTACATAGATCATTAGTGCTATAAATATACCTGCAACCTCCATTCTAAAGGTATACATAAATTCTCTTCTCTCTCCATGGATAAACTACATCTCAATGGTGGACTTTACAATTCCATCATTGAGTTAAATAAACATTCTCTCTAAGGCGAAGCTGATGGTTCAAGATGTTATTGATTGGTTGAAGTATTGAGTAAATCTTATTTTCATTATCGTTTCCAAATACATACATACATACATATATTTATATATTTATCGATAATTTTTTTTGTAACCTTTGGAATTTACAATTATTCACATTCATTTAAATCGGTTTTAATTTTTTTAAATTGATTTAAAAAATAATAATGACGTGCATGGTTTATTGTTCATTGTACATAACATTTTTTATCATCACTGATATCATCATCGATAACCATGGTCGAAGCGGTAAGTGAGGGTTTGAATCGACACATGCTAGTGGAGTTGGTTGATCTTTCGATGATCTGAGGCAATGGCAAAGCGAGATATCGACATCGTAAGTTAGGATTTAATGAATACATCATCGGGGCAACATGTCGTGTATCGATAAGAAGCTCTGGTCAAGGGGAGAACATTAGTGGACTCTCACAGCTTCTAGTGATCTCTAGTGGTAGAAAAAATGAGACAGAGAATAGGTTGAAATGACCAAAGCTTTGTTGAACTTAAAATTACATTTTAAATCCTATATGTTTAAACAGTATAACCATTGCATACAAACTCTATTTTGCATGCCACCTACGTTGTTGAGTGTGTATTATAATTTTGAACAAACTGATATCATTAAATTATATATTCTAAATTTGTACATGACATTACAAACATGACCTAAGTATATTAAATTATTCGTTAAATAATTGTGTTTTGACAGTGTTAATTTTGAATACATATGTTGTGATATTATTTATCTTATATAGATTTTTAATGTTTGATGTTAAAAATTATGCATGAATAGGTCATTATATATGAAAACTATTTACTTATTAAATTTATCGTTTAATAAATGTTGTTTAAATCAGTGTTTTAAAGGCTCGACCCAACCACGGTTCGATTACAGTTAACCTTCAACCTTGCGGCGCTACGGTTCTAAAAATGAAATAACCTTTAGCCTGCATGAACTAACGGTCTAACCTTAAAACTTTGAAAAAACCTCTAGACCAGCCTCTTTGAACCTCACAGTTTTTCAAATTTGATTAATATCTCTCATTTCATTCTTCATTTTTCATAAAGACAATTTAACAAATAATTTCATAACCTTAACCATCAAATTATTAGATTACTATGTCAATTGTAGAGATATAATACGTTATTGTGGTACCTATTATGAACCTTTGTTGAAGTGAACTTATTTTATTTTAAAAAATTAAGGAATTTACAATTTGGCACTAAAGAAATTGTTATATAATTTTTTAATTAATATTTATTGTAAATACTAAAAAATTATCGATTTTAAAAATTACTATATGACTTGTAATTGGTTAAAATTTTACACTAATTGAAACAAATTATATTTATATTGGAAATATAATAAATAAAGGTTAACATGGTTCTTACGATCTACCGTTTGAACTACTAAAACCTTTGACCTTGTACTAACATGGTTCGACTCATAGTTTGTTTTTTCTAAAATTTTTACACCTTATTTTAGTTCTAATATTCATAAAACGAATTGACATTTTCAAAAAACATAATTTTTAAATTTGTTTTTTCTAAAATTTTGATTAGTTTGTGTATGTATGTAACAAGGAAAACAAGTATTTTAGACTAGTATCCTTTTGCATCATACAATTAGATAAACTAGGTTTTTTTTGAAGACCCAAATAACCAAGCTTCGCTTGCAAACTTGAGTTTATAAGCGAAGCTAGGTTCTCAGTATGTTCAAAATTTTTTAACCTAAAATATCCTCAAATTTCCTTAAAAGGCTTTATAGACGCTCAAAATTGCTTAGACAATATTAAACTATTTAAATTGCATCTTTGAAATGCAATAAAGCAAATCTATTTTAAAACAACATTAAAGTATCAAATAAAAAACTGCCTAGCCATTATTAAATTAGTTACTACATCTCTCAACGCACCTTTGAAAATCCAATAGTGCTAAAAACTATTAAAATAAATGCAATGTGATACTGCTTACAACTGCATGTTTCAACTATGGTAAGACAAACATGTTTCAAATGTTGTAAGACAAATATACTGTAAACTACTTTAAAACATTAATTTTTTAACTTTATAATGGTTATGAACTTACTCTAAAAACTACATAAAAACAACGTTACTTAAAATTTCATTTTTCAAAATTTAGTAAACAAATCTATATAAAATTGCACTAAAATATAGAATGGAAAACAAAACTTTGTAATAGTAAATCTTTCAAATATAACTTTATGACTTCAAAAATCATAAATACTACTTAAAACTACATTGAAAATGCAGTATGACAAAATCTATGTTAAAATTACATTAAAGTATTAGAGAAAATAACTGCATAATAGTTATACGGTAAATTACAATATCTCTCAAATGCACTTTTAACCACTTAAAGATAATGTAACTAAAAAGGCATTAACATGATGCAGTTGAAACTACATCACTCATATTCAGTTAACTGCATTAAATTATGTAATTAACTACATTAAGATGTAGTTGAAATAATATTATGAAGTTGTATTAGGCGCATCTCGTTGATGTAATTAAAACTACATCACTATTGGTCTATAAAACCAATATTAACACGTGTAATTTTGATTGCATCACCGTGATATCGTCGTGCATAATTTTTTGAAAATAAAAACTTTTATAACTAACTAGAAGTTAAAAATTCATATATTTTAGTTAAAATTAAATGCTTTTGTGAACGGATGTTAATTCTACAACTAAAAATTTATGATTTCATAGTTGATTTTTATATGTGAAGAACATATATCACTAGAAACTTAAAAACACCATAATTTAATTATAAAAGCGAATCTTAAATTTGATTTTCCTACAAAAAGTTAGGATTGTTCTATTCTCCAACCTTTTCTTCCTTTCATCCCCGCACGTTTAAAAAATTCATCACACCCAATTTTTTCCCTGTTCACCCTGTAGTTTATTCATAAATTGTTCCTCCAACGTTAAATCACATTTAGAATGGCATGGTTCTTTGGTGAACCACGCTCTCCATAATCCATGCTTGGCCCGACCATGGTTCTTTCAAGATGCACGCTCGGTGCAAGCGTGTTCTTTCACCAATCACACTCGAGTCGAGGGTGACTTTCTAGTGCTTAGTGCACTTTGAACCACTCTTATATAATGCTTGGTTGCTAATTGATTCACGCTAACATGGTAAATAGCTCGACTTGCTGATTTAAGGAATGAAGCGATTTTGGAATATTGAAAAATTAATAAAATATGGGAGAGGGTGAAAGTGAAAAATTGGGGTTCTGTTAAATTTTGGCGACACTATATGGAGAATTGTAGAGGTCAGAAGTAGCCTTGAAACGAAGAAAACGGTTCGCAAATCGGAGTTTGAAGGTGGAAGTTATGGAGGAAAAGGAGGAGAAGGGCTGAAATGACAACGATAGACGTCTGTGGAAATCCACAGACGTCTATCGCTTCAGCAAACCTGAACCCGAGCCTTATGACAGATGTCTGTGAAAAACCATAAGTGTCAGTCGCTTTAGAAAACTTGCATCTCGAGTTATTAGACAGATGTCTGTGAGAAAGGACAAACGTCTATGGCGGCCTCCGACTGTTTTTCAGGCTTGGGCTTGACGTGAAGATTAGTGAGATCTACAGGGGAAATTTTGGAATTTTGCCTAGGTTTTCTTTTCTCCTATATAAGCTAGCTTCAGGTTCCAGATCTACGAGCAAGCAAGAAAAGCAATAGAAAGCGACTGCAAGAGATTAGCCTCCACTAATTGGGGTTTATCAAAAACCTAATTTTTCTTTAATTTTCTTCTCCACAAATAAATTCTATTAAAATTTTGATCATTGTATTCAATCTCTTGTACTCTTCTCATTGATATTAATAAAAGCCCTCTATTAAAGTGGATGTACACTAACACAACGTTAGTGGAACCACTATAAATCGCAGTGTGATTTATTTTTCGTTATTGCTTTGATTTCTATATTGCTTGTTTGGTGATTGTGATTGCGTTTGGATTGGATTGATTGGAATTGAGATATTGATTGGTTGTTTTTACACTTCTTACCACGATCTTGTCTTCCGCTGTGCTTTTGGAGTTTTGATTTGAGTGGTCTCTAGTTGGAATCCCGTCCCAACATTTGGTATCAGAGCATTGGTGTTGGTAGGTGGTTGTAGAAATGCCGGAATCAAGTAATACCTCAAGTAGTTCCTCAATGGGTAATCCAAGTGGTGTAGTGCCTTATGTACGTGGTTCGTACGCAGCTTCAGGATCACCATTGGTTATAGACAAGTGGAATTGCGATAATGATTTTGAAAAATAGCAATGGAAGATGAAAGCGGTTCTAAGGAGGAATCAAGTGCAACGGGTAGTGTTTGACACACATTTATTGCCGGCGGACATCTCAGATATTGAGAGAGAGGAAATGAAAGAGTGGACATTCACTACACTTCAACTTGCTATGGAAGGGAATGTTATCTCTGAAATTAGTGGCGAGACCACCGCTAAGGGTATTTGGGACAAGTTGGAGTAGTTATATATGAAGAAGTCACTGACTAATCGATTGATCTTATTACGAACGTTCTTTACCTATAAGATAAAGGAAGGTACTTTGTTAAAGGTGCACTTGAATACTTTTGATGATTTTCTAAAGAAGATGAAGGCGGTAGATTTGAAGATTGAGGAAGAGCAAAAGGCGATGATATTGTTGTGTTCGTTACTAGACCGCTATACAGGTTTCTCAAATAGTTTGATCTATATCCGGGATACATTGACTCTTAATGATGTCAAGATAGGTCTTCTTAGCGAGAAGTTGTGGGATCAAATGAAGGAGTTAGGTGATGGAAAGTATTGGTGCTAGTATTGGTCACGATTTTTTTATGGAGAAGGAGAGGCATGTGTAGAAGGAGAACCGGGGGTGTTCTAAATCAAGGAACCCTGGTTGGAGAGGAAAGTTGAAGGAAAGAAAAGGCAAGTGCAATATTTGTAAGAAGCATGGTCATTGCAAGAATGAGTGTCCGAAAAAGGAGAAGGCAAAGAAGGAAGTAGCATCTTCATCAGTAGCAGTGGAGAGTAGACTTGGTGAGGGAGAGGTAGATGTGTTGTCGACGGTAGCATCGGATGTTTCGGGTAGCGACACTACAAGAAAACTACTCATTAACAGCAAAATAGGTCAGCGTTCTTTTTGTAGATGCTGTTGTTATCTTTTTTCCTTTTACTTTTGCTTCACCGAACGCTGTTAGATAAGTATTTTAGTCGAAAGACATTTTGGAATCCATCAATTATTTTTGGCCGCCCATTTCATAACTTATGCTTCCCCAATTTTTTCATTTCCCTCTTCCACTGCCCTAACCTAAGTTCTCATCATCTTTATTCACATAGCAGCACCTGCCTCTACCTCTTTCGCCTCTACCTCGGCCTCCATCTTCACCTCTGCCGGGTCCTATTTTTGGGCAACCCCTAAAGACAGCATCGATGTAAAAAAGACCCTAATTACAAATCGTGACTTGCTCGACTGCTTTATCCTAATCGCACCACGCGGTCGGTGGTGATGCCACGCTACTTCCTACTTTGCTCCTCCAAAATTCGTGCCTACGAGCTTGTCGACTCTAGCTCCTGCCTCATCCGACTGTGATTTGTGAATACCTCAGGCTGTTGGCTGAATTGATTACTGAAAGAATGAGGTATATTTTCTATATTTATGTGATTTGTTGACTGTTGACTATGCTATTTCGTTTGAGGCAACCGTTATTTTGCTTACTGCTTTTGTTGGTTTATCAAAAAATGGTACTGTCGCTGCGTTTGTTGAATTGTGTCGAGTGGTTTGTGAGTTCAAATCGTCTGTCAAGTTGCTAAATTAAAAAGAAAATAACATAAATACGATTTGCACTGCTGTTCATGTTATGGTTTACAAAAAGTTATATAATGATTTTTGTGGATTTTTAGCAAGTTAGTATTTAGGCTTACTTTAAGTTAGCATAATATAAGGTTTTATTTGTCATTTGTATTTAAACAAAAGTAATAAAAAGTAGATTCGCTTTTGTTTACTGCATCAATCAAAGGGTTTAAAGAGGCGCATTAGGTGAGAAGTTATAAGAGCAAAAACAAAACTGGAGAATAATAATAATAAGACTATGGTAACATAATGGTTGTATCTATGGAATCATGTACGGTTCATATGCTAACAGAAATGATACTTTTTGTTCAATATATGGAATTGTCTCATCCATAATCATCTCTCCGTTATGCATGCATTTAGATATATACTGCCCATCCTTGTATTTTTTATTAGCATCATTCAACTTGACCATGTCAAAAAATGGTTTATAATTAATATTTGTTTTGACAAAACTTAAGTATATTTTCTTTATAAATCTAAAAATTAAATTACATTATGCATATACTTACCAACTTAATGATAATAAAAAATGAGTAGTTATTTGTTGTTAACGTGGCTGATCATTTTCCTTCTATCATAATGTCACATGAGGAATTAACCTGTTCGAATGTATCCTTTACATTCCACATAATCTTACTTTAAAATATTTAGTAATTCTCTTGGAATATCCCTTATAATATCTCTACGATCATGGTAGGCAAAGGAATTGTATTTTGAATTTTATACTCAAGGTTTATTATCTTGAGTAATTTCTTATAAGAATAGTTAGCTGTTTCTTTACATGCTTATTATTATTGTTAGAAAAAATATGATTAGTTTAATACAATTTTAATGATATCTTCAAGTTAATTTGGTAGCCTGACATATTTAATGCTTTCATTTTACCACTCTTCTACAAATGATCGATTTTTTTTTAAATATTTCATGTAATTAACATGATTTTGAATCGATTATTCTTCTTTCTACAGGGAAAGATATGTCGATAAATATATAATTATAAATGGACAAAAATTGAAATTATGGTACAGAAGGTAATAATACTATACGTTTTTGTCAAATTACTATTTATATAATTTTTTCCACTTGCCAGTATAAATAGTGTGCTTCGTTTCCTTTTTTATACCTATTCATTTATTTGGTTTTATTATATGACATTTTAAAATGATAGCTACTGCTAATACGTGGACTTTTGGGTTAGCAGCTTCCTCAAGTGCCACACATATAATGGTTAGTCTACCTCTCTTTTATATTTTATAATGCCTAATAAAATGAACCATGATATTTTTCTGGTGATTTGTGAATCTGTTTGCCACAGAACCAAGGTTTCAAATATCTACTTGTTCATGAACGCATGAACTAGCGTTAAGATTCCATGGCTTCTAATTAAGGCGGCTGTAGTTATATAGTATTGCCATTGAGAAGGACCTAGTAACTTGAAAGTATATATGTATTTGGTATAAATAAAGAAATTTTAAACTAACATCCAATTTATTGCTTGATATTCGTATACCGATAAGTTAGTTAGTGTTGGTTGACAACCTGATCTTGAAAGTGCAAGAAAAAGGCAGAATTAACTTGCACCAAGGATTAATAATCTGTGTATTTGATTTACAATATCCCAGTATAAATCATTAGTCAATAATTGATATATAAGATTACTAATATACATGGTTACTCATGTTGTTGCAAACTTGCAATATTATTTGTTTGATGAGGTAAAGAAAGTGAGGGAGAAGCAAGCACACATCAAAAGGTAAAAGTCAATTATAATACTATCGTGATATCATTTAAATTTTGGTAATTAATTCCATAACCATTATAATGTGTTTTTGGTCAATTCTAGGGAAAGCATGACAAAAAGCATGATAAATGCGATTTATTGGATTGGTGTGGGACATACGAAATGAGAAGTGTCTCCAAGGTTAGCAGTTACTGACTTTAGTGCTTGTTCGGTATTGCTGTTTATCATACTGAATGAAGAGAAATCTTAGAACACTTGATATCACAATTATATAAATTTTATTGATAGCTACCCAAAGCTTAATGAACAAGTTGTAAAATATTCAATGAATCCACACAATCACAAATCCTTATCTTAGTTTAACTTATCATACACTTTGAAGTAAACAAAAATCCTGATTTATTTCCTCTCCCCGTGCATTCCCCACCGTCTAACTTTAATTTAATAATGCATTTTGATTCACACTTCGAAGAAGTTCTGTAATGATATGGAGAAGGGAGCCGAACAAAATGTTATGTCTATAAATTCTAATTCTATTAAAGGGAACTGTATTTAAACTTTTTTGCTCCAAAGGTTGCAGAAGTTTCTAAATTTTATAAGTGTGCTAAGGTATGCTCAAAAGAACCTTCAACTTTTTTCAGGTTTCGCCTATTGCTTTAGGGCTATCATCTAAGCAACATAATAATGTAGAAAGAACTTTGGTATAAAATAATTTACTTTCATTTTAGTTTCTAATATGTTCCTCCTCCTTGTTTTCTGCGTCACAAGAGCAGTCCTGTGATGCTTAGAAAGTTTGACAGTGGGGTGATGGTTATTCAAAACAAGGCTCACAGCGATGAAGAGGTACCATTCATTATTTTATTATACTCATCTTTATTCCTAGTAAAATAGAACATTCTGTCTTGAATGTTTGAGAAGCTTTTAATTTATTTATTGAATCACCTACTCAGCGAACTATTTTTGGATCTCTTACAGCACTGTATACTATTTAAATGTATCTGGTGCTTTTGTTATTTGTAACATCTTATTTGTAACACCGAGGATGAATGGATTTTATCAGCACCATTCATAATAAAAAATTGTTATAAAATATATTTTGAATTGTGCACGAATTTATCGACCATCATCAGTGTTGTCTATATGTAGGAAGCTTCACTAAATGATATAATTGTCTGCTTAATTTGAGATCGGCTGTTATATTTTGCCAATTTCAACGTGTTTGTGAGTTAAGGATGGGCCAATTTCAGTGTGTTTGTGAGTTAAGGATGGTCCGGTAGCAACCAATCCTCTACTGAATGCATCTATTTTAGATGTGTACAAACTATACATGCATGTGAGCATACGTGCATGCACACATGTGCATGTATATATATTTTTACCTTTCACTGTAAAACTTTAAACATATGTAATATAACGTTATTTCCATAATTGGTATCCATGAAATGACTTTTCTTGCTGTATCACCTTTGAATTTCCGTATGATAACATCAACGTTTTATATTTTATTCACTGGAAGCTAATATTGAACACAGGTCTTTGCAAAAATATCATCGCTTGTGGAAAAACCTGAAGCTCTTAGGTCAGGAATAAGTCCAAGTGATGCTGCATTGATGCTTGGAATTGCACCAGCTTTAGCCAAGGAACACTTATTGGCTGCTGAAACCAAAGGTGCTAATGATAGTGTAGTCAATTTGTACAATATTTATCATCCTTCTGCTTGTTCTATGTACTAATGGCGAATGTTAGAATGTGCTCAACTTCCATGTAAGTTTCACAACATTATGTTTATATGCATTCTTGTTCGCAGTTGAAAAATTAACAACTATTTTGCAATATCCGAACACACAATAGTGCAGTCTAGTTAATAATTGAAGCATTTTTATGTACATGTTATGTCCGTATTGAATTTTGTGTTAAACCTTTGGTCATAAGGTAATATTTGGATTATTGTGTTTTTGTTTTGGTCATAAGGTAATTTTTCAACTGCGACTGTTGTCCCAAATGAGAGCGTGTGTGATTACTGAATTGTCATAAGGATAAGGAGGGTGTTCGGATGGAGGTTTTGTTGCTTGAACTTGGTAGTGGTCGAGGAAGGCAGTGACTGGTTGTAGATGCTGCAGAAGGAAGGTGAAGATTGTTCGTAGGTAGTGGGTGGACATCAGTGAAAGGGGGTTGAAGATGAATGTGCAGGTTGAACTGGACAGTTTGGTGTATGTGATGGAAGTGGAGGAGTAGGGGACTGGTAGTGTTGGAATGGATTGAAGTTGTGATGCTTTAAGTGGTTGAATGAGGTGTTGGACTGTAGTGGCAGTTTAGGTGAATGGGATAAATTTCCAATGTACAGGAAGTGGATGTAAGTGCAGTAAGAAGGTAAGGTTGTAGGTTGGTGTTCGCAGCTAGTCTGGTGATGTAGCTATGAAGGAGTTAATTGTTTAGCAAGAGATGGAGGGTGGCTGTACATTCAAGGGTTGAGTGTTGTGAACTTTGTAGGTGGTCTGGTTGATTTGCTGATGAACTTTGTGAAATTTGAGTGTTGAGGGTGGCTTTCCCATGTAATTGGTCTACTGTGTTATTTTTGTTTATGGATATTATTGAAACTTGATTTATAGATGTTTTTTGTATATTAATATTGTTTTAGCTAGTTTATTTAACAGATTATTATTCATTAGAACACGTTATATATACTGGTTGCTTGATTATACTCAAAATGTAGTTCTGGAATATGCAAATATAGTGGAATGTTAATGCTGTAAAAATCATATAAATAGAAGACAACATCTATTTTAATGCTGTCAATGAAGAAACAACAACGTTTAATTCGTGTTGTAATTATCATTAAATAGTGAGTAACAGCGTTTATTAAACGCTGTTGTAAACTGTAGTAAAACATCAACCCAACTGTAAAAACATAACACAGCACGCATTAAACGCTGTAATAAAAATATTAACAGCCTAAATAAAACGCTGTCAAAAGAATAATTTCCACAGCGTTTAAAATTAAGCTGTTGTAAGTTCTTTTTATACGATAGCTTGTCGTTATACAACGTTTGTTCTAACGCTGTTGTGTCATATAACAGCGTTTAATAAACGCTGTGGTATCAAATTTTTTACAGCGTTTTCTATTTTGCTGTTAAAACTTTTGCATCTACGACAGCATGTCGTTATACAGCGTTTATAATAACGCTGTCGTATCATATAACAGCGTTTTTGAAACGCTGTCAAAAGTTGTTTCTGGTGTAGTGCGATTTGGTGCTCGATTCAGGGGCGTCTTATCATATGACGCCAAATAGGAATTGTTTTTCTTCTTACATCGACAGAGAAGGAAATTCAATTGTTATGGGAAATGGTGTTATTTGCAAGTCGAGAGGCATTGGTTCCGTGCAAATTCGGATGTTTGACGGAGTGGTTCGTACTCTCACTATTGTGCGCTATGTTCCGAGACTTAGAAAATCTCTTATCTCTTTGGGGCAGCTGGATTCTTTAGGTTGTAAAATCACTATTGAGAGTGATAGTTTGCGGGTTTCGAAGGGTGTGCTTGTGGTGATGAAGGGTGCTAGGACTCAATGTATTTATTTGCTTCAAGGAGTGATAGTAGAAGGTGAAACTTATATACGAGTTGATAGTTCTCGTGGCTTGGATGCGACTAGGTTATAGCATTTGAGGTTCGGTCATGTCTCGGAGAGGAGTCTGGATGTTCTTCGGAAGAGGGAGATGATCGATGGAGAGAGTTTCAACAAGCTAGAGTTTTGCAAAGAATGTGTCATGAGGAAGCAAACTAAATTTTCATTCGGTGAGGGAAAACATAATTCGAGAAAGGTTCCGGAGTATGTTCACACGGATGTTTGGGGACCGGTAGCTTCTTTGGGTGGAACTCGCTATTATATTTCTTTCATAGATGACTTTTCTCAAAAAGTTTGGGTGTATGTAATGAAGGCCAAGTCGGAGGCATTCGCAAAGTTCAAAGCATGGAAAGCACTTGTTGAGAATGAGAGTGACAAGTCTTAGAAGATTCTAAGGTCCGATAATGGCGGAGAGTATGTTTCCGAAGAATTTTTGGAGTTTTGCAAGCATTATGGTTTTCGGAGGCATTTTACTACACCGGAAGATCCGCAGTCGAATGATGTTGCGGAGAGGATGAATCGTACTCTACTTGAGAAAGCTCGATGCTTAAGATTGACATCGGATTTGGCTAAGGGATTTTGGGCTGAAGCTTTGTCAACCGCAGTGCATATTATTAATCAAATTCCATGCTTAGCTATTGGTAACAAAATTCTGAAGGAAGTGTGGAAGGGAAAGAGCATCGACTTGAGTTATCTTCGCGTGTTTGGTAGTTTGGTTTATGTGCATGATCCGGGAAATGATAAGCTTGAAACTAGAGCTTTTAAGGGGATTTTGCTTGGTTATACGGATGGAGTAAAATGCTATCAGATTTGGAATTCGGAAATGAAGAAGGTAATGAATTCTCATCATGTTACTTTTGATGAGTCAGTGTTGTTCAAGGAGAATAAAAGCTCATCAGATGTTTCAGATTTGGTTCATGGTGAATCAAAGGAGAAGGAAATTATTTCCATATTTTCTCCAAGGAGTAGAGAGAGTAGAGTAGTTAAAGATGCTAGTGAGGAGGTAGCGGTTGATGTAACATCACATAGTCCATAGGGTTCCTCTAGTGGTGTTGGTGATGTACATGATTCTAGAGAAGATTTGGTTCAAGGTGGAGCCAAAGGAGGTTTGGGTGATGGTATTGCTTCTCGGGTTGGTCGTCGTACTATAAGACCACCTGAAAGATGTGGTGATTGGAACTATCTTAGCTTTTGTGATAATTTGAACTATTCTCTTCATGTAGTCCAAGATGAGCCGATGGACCTTGATGACGTTATGGAGTCGAGTGATAGCTCGAAATGGATTTGTGCCATGAAGGAAGAGATGCGATCATTGTTGAAGAATTAAACTTGGGATTTGGTTCCACTTCCTAAAGGAAACCGTGCCATTGGGTACAAATGGATATACAAGGTGAAGGACGATGGGAGATACAAAGCTAGGCTAGTAGCTAAGGGGTTTGCACAAAGTAAGGGGAAGGAGTATGATGATATATTCGCATCGGTAGTGCGCCTTACTTCTATTCGGATATTACTTACTATATTTGCTATTCATGACTTGGAGTTGGAGCAACTTGATGTGAAAATTGCCTTCTTGCATGGTGACTTGGATGAAGATATCTATATGGAGCAACTAGAAGGTTTTATTGTGGAGGGTAAGTCAAATTTGGTTTCCAAGCTAAAGAAATCACTATATGGTTTAAAGCAATCACCTAGACAATGGTACAAGAGATTTGATCATTTTATGCTTGAAAACCATTTTGATAGAAGCATCAAGGATGCTTGTATTTATTTCAAGAAGTTGAAAAATGATTGTTGGGTGTATTTACTCTTGTATGTGGACGACATGCTCATTGCTTCCAAGGATAAGAATGAAATCAACAAGCTAAAATTGAGTTTGAAATCAGAGTTCGAAATGAAGGATCTTGGAGAAGCAAGAAGGATATTGGGCATAGAAATTGAAAGGGATCGAAAGCGTTTTGAGTTGAAATTGACTCAAAAGGAGTACATACATAAAGTGCTTTGTCGGTTTAGCATGGAGAACGCAAAGCCGTCAAATACACCTTTACCTTTACATATGAAACTTTCGAGTAAAGGATTACCTATCTTGGAGAAAGACAAGGCTTATATGGCAAAGGTGCCATATGCTAGTGCGGTTGGAAGTCTAATGTATGCTATGGTGTGTACAAGGCCCGATATTGCAAATGCCGCCGAGATGGTTAGTCGGTATATGGCTAATCCGGGGAAATCGCATTGGGAAGCTATGAAGCTCATATTGAGATACCTTAGAGGCATATCATCTCATGGTCTTGTTTTTGGCGGTAGTGATAGATTGGATTGCAAGTTGGTTGGTTATTATGATTCAGACTATGCCAGTGATAGGGATCGAAGAAAATCAAATTTCGAATATGCCTTCACACTTGGGGGTACAGCCATAAGTTGGAGATCAAGATTGAAAACCGTAGTTGCTTTATCCACTACAGAAGTGGAGTTGATAGCCGCGGTGGAGGTGACAAAGGAGGCACTCTATTTGAAGCGATTGTTGTGTGACTTGGGATACGAGCATGATAGCATCGATGTTCGATGTGATAGCCAAAGTGCTATTCACTTGGTGGAGAATTTGGCGTTTAGCTCACAGACTAAGCATATTTAGGTGAGTGAGTCATTTCTAGTAGCCATGGATGAGGATAAGCAAGTAAATCTATGGAAAGTGCACACAAAGGATAACGCGGCGGATATGTTCACTAAGGCATTGCCGGTTGGAAAGTTCGAGCATTGCTTGAACTTGATTCGCTTGGAGAAGTGCTAGGTGCCACGGGGTGGCACGGTTGAGAGAGAAGCTTGGTTATGGATGAGGAATAGTATTGGTGAGAGATTGAGGTTCTATCTTCTTGGTAATCGTTAGTTTACACTCCTCAACACTTTAGTCTTTGGTGAGACGATTTAGGATTTGGATGTTTTCAACATTTCATTAGCAGGCAGGGGCTTTGTTTGATCTTGTTGGTGGAATGCAATGGGCGATGGCTTTGCTGGAGCTCATTGGAAAAACAATCATGTTTGGTTGAAGGTAGAAGAAGTGATAGTTGGTGCTACCGGTTGTTGTTAATGGTATGGTACCATTGGAGTTGGAGATGGATATAGTGTCGAGGTGGAGTGTTAAATTTTGGCGACACTATATGGAGAATTGTAGAGGTTGGAAGTAGCTTCGTAATGGAGAAAACAGTTCGCAAATTAGAGTTCGAAGGTGGAAGTTATGGAGGAAAAGGGGGAGAAGTGCTGAAATGACAGCGACAAACGTCTGTGGAAATCCATAAACGTCTATCATTTCAACAAACCTGAACCCGAGCCTTATGAAAGACGTCTGTGAAAGACCACAGACATCTGTCGCTTTAGAAAACTTGCATCCTGAGATATTGGACAGACGTCTTTGAAAAAAGACAGACGTCTGTAGCAGCCTCCAACTGTTTTTTAGGCTTGGGCTTGACGTGAAGATTTATGAGATCTGCAGGGGAAATTTTGGAATTTTGCCTAGGTTTTCTTTTCTTCTATATAAGCTAGCTTCAGGTTCCAGATCTACGAGCAAGCAAGAAAAGCAACAGAAAGCGATTGCAAGAGATTAGCCTCCACTAATTAGGGTTTATCAAAAACCTAATTTTTCTTCAATTCTCTTCTCCACAAATCAATTCTATTAGAATTTTGATCATTGTATTCAATCTCTTGTACTCTTCTCATCGATATTAATAAAAGCTCTCTCTTAATGTGGATGTACACTAACACAATGTTAGTGGAACCACTATAAATCGCTGTGTGATTTATTTTTTGTTATTGCTTTGATTTCTATAATGCTTGTTTGGGGATTGTGATTGCGTTTGGATTGGATTGATTGGAATTGAGATATTGATTGGTTGTTTTTACACTTCTTACCACAATCTCGTCTTCTGCTGTTCTTTTGGGGTTTTGATTTGAGTGGTCTTTAGTTGGAATCCCATCCCAACACTTTGTGTGTATGTGTACAAATCCTAGATTCATTTGCACATCCCTACGTAGGTGCAACGTCGAGTTTGGTCATTACCTTTTAACAAAAGGAATCACTTGTTGTTACATGTAATCAAACTCTTATATATATATATATATCACTCTACCTCTATTATTTTCATGATGCAAGATTATTCTTTTTCCAATGCGCACCCATTACCCACATACAATGCGAGACACCTCAATAAATCTCCACCTTGGCTTGCATCCAACCATGTGTCTTCCACTATGCCAACATGCTGTCTGCATCATATCGAGACTTTGTTCACATGCCATTCTACTAGATCCTACGTACCATGGCATAAATTCACCTTAAGTTTGACTACTTAAGCCTGCACTGCTAGCCAACACGATTTACAGATCTCTTGCGCAGTGTCCATTGTCTCAAGCATTACCATCGGCTCAGATACCATGTTGAAATTTCTAGGTCCGTCTGCATAGCCTTCCATATGGACAACATAGAGTTTGATCAACATCTTTTAAAGTTATATCTATTCAAATATTAAAAAAAAAATAGATTTACAAAAGTCGGTGTGATTTTAATCATATAAGAATTTAACTACCACAAATCATTAATGTGGAGCCCACGATTTAGGGAATTAAATGATTTTGGAATATTTAAAAATTAATAAAGTATGGTAGAAGGTGAAAGTGAAAAATCGGAGTTCTCTGTGTGTGTGTTGAAATCCTAGATCCATCCGCCTATCCCTACATGGGGGCAACATAGAGTTTGGCCAACACCTTTTAACAAAAGGAATCCCTTGTTGTTATATACGATCAAATTCATACACACACCCCACTCCACCTTTATTATTTTTCATGATGCAAGACTAATTTTTTTCCAATACGCGTCCATTACCCACATATAATGCAAGACACCTCAACAAATCTCCATATTGGCTCGCATCTAACCATGCGTCTTCCACTATGCCAATATGATACATGCATCATATCAAGACTTTGTTCACGTACCATTCTATTAGATCCTACATATCATGGTTTAGCTACAACTTAAGTTTGGCTACATAAGCCTATACTGCTAGCCAACGTGATTTACAAGGCGATGGATGATGGGAGATACAAGGTGAAGGACGATGGGAGATACAAAGCTAGGCTAGTGGCTAAGGGGTTTGCACAAAGGAAGGGAAGGAGTATGATGAGATATTCGCACCGGTAGTGCGCCATACTTCCATCCGGATATTACTTGCTATAGTTGCTATTCATGACTTGGAGTTGGAGCAACTTGATGTGAAAACCGCCTTCTTGCATGGTGACTTGGATGAAGACATCTACATGGAGCAACCGAAAGGTTTTGTTGTAAATGGTAAGTCGAATTTGGTTTTGCAAGCTAAAGAAATCACTATATGGTTTAAAGCAATCACTTAGACAATGGTACAAGAGATTTGATCATATTATGCTTGAAAACAGTTTTGATAGAAGCATCAAGGATGCTTGTGTTTATTTCAAGAAGTTGAAAAATAATTGTTGGGTATATTTACTCTTGTATGTGGACGACATGCTCAAAAATATTTTTCATAATGAATTAAAATGTTTTTTTTGAAATTTACCAATTTTACCCCGTTGTCTGATGTACCATATCCAACAAATTAAAGACCAATATTAATACTTCAAACCTTATTTTAATTATAATATTTAGAATGCAATAATTATTTATATGAACATCGAATTGACATTTGTAAAAAACATAATTTTTGAATTTGTTGTTTCTAAAATTTTGATTAGTTTGTGTATGTATGTAATAAGAAAAACTAGTGTTTTGAACTAGTATCTTTTTTCATCGTAAAAATAGATAAATTAGTATTTTTTTGAAGACCCAGAGAACCAAGCTTCGCTTGTAAACTTGAGTTTTTAAGCGAAGCTTGGTTCTTTGGATCTTCAAATTTTTATATACCTAAAACGTCTTTAAATTACCTTAAAAAGCTTTAAAGGCACTCAAAACTATTTAAAGACCATTTTAAATTATTTAAAATTGCATTTTTGACATGCAATAAAGCAAATATATGTAAAACAAAATTAAAGTATAAAAGAAAAAACTGCCTAACCATTATTAAATTAGTTACTACATCTTTCAGCGCACCTTTGAAAATCCAATAGTGCTAAAATCTGTTAAAATAAATGCAATATTATACTACGTACAACTGCATGTTTCAAATGTTGTAAGACAAATATACTTTAAAACTGCTTTAAAACATACAAATATAACTTTATAATGGTTATGAAGTTACTATGAAAACTATATAAAAATAAAGTTGTTAAAATTTCATCTTTTAAATTTAGTAAACAAATCTATATAAAACTGCACTAAAACATAGAATGGAAAAAAAACTTCATAACAGTCATGCGGTTAATTATTTTATCTTTCAAATATAACTTTAGGACTTCGAAATTCATAAAAACTACTTAAAACTACATTGAAAATGCGGTATAACAAAATCTATGTTAAAATTACATTAAAGTATTAGAGAAAATAACTGCATAACATTTATATGGTTAATTACAACATCTCTCAAATGCACTTCTATCGACTTCAAGATAATGCGGCTAAAAAGGCATTAGCATGATGCAGTTGAAACTACATCACTCACATTCAGTTAACTGCATTAAAATTATGCAATTAACTACACCACTAATATGTAGTTAAAACAATATTATGAAATTGTATTAGATGCATCTTGTTTATGCAATTAAAACTGTGTCACTATTGTCTATAAAACCAACATTAACACGGGTTATTTTGATTGCATCACCGTGATATTGTCATGCATAATTTTTTGAAAATAAAACTTTTATAACTAATTAGAAGTTAAAATTTCATATATTTTCGGCAAAAATTAAATGCTTTTGTGAAAGGATGTTAATTCTGTCCTCAGCGGAACATGGATCTTGAGGCTAAATTAACACTAGAGGGAAGATGAATAGAGAGGAAACGACGAAAAGACACTACCATTCAAATTTGAATTTTGAAAATTATGGCCACTATGTCAACATACACGAATAGGATATGTTGACATATCCCTTTGTATTTTGAAAAGCATTTAAAAAATATTATTTTGAAAATCTGTTGCTTTGTAAAATAATTTGATACTTTGTAAAATCATTTAAATATAGTTTATACATATTTTAATCAAAATATAACTTAATAAAACTTTATAGAATAATTTGAAAGATTTAGTAAGAGTATTCAATAATATATATAAAATCAATATAATTATAATATATTAAAGTATAAACAAAAATTAAATATATATGTAAACTTAGAAACACTAAAATAATATCTTTATAAGTATAATAGATTGAAAATCATTTTGGAAATATTTTGAAAAGATTATTTTAAAACCAAGATAATTGAAAAACAATTTAAAACAAAATTAAAGAAGGCAAGAGAGATCACGTGTGACAACCTGATTTTTCATACCCGAAAAATCGAACCATCAGGATTAAAGAAGAAGGGGTTAGAAGAAGAAAATAGAAACAAACAACATCAGAATCTCACATCGCAGTGGAATAATATATAATAGATAATAACTGATCTTTACACAAAGAAACTATATCTGTTTATACATCTCATCATCAGAGTACAACACAATCAATAATACATTACTGGACAGTTATATTAACTTGTCCCACAATAGAATACACAACACAGCGGAATATACAACAAATAGGAGTGATACGTCTCGCCATCCAGCTCGTCTCCTGAGCTCCACAGCATCATTTCCTGTACTCTTTAATACTCGGTCTGACCCGAGCATTATAATAAAATAACACCCGAGTCAGTCTGGAAAACCAGCGTGAGAAAACACACTCAATTGGATTATTAAAGTTTTCCAAACCCTTTGAAAATCAAAAGCATCTCGTAAGACCATGTCACAAATAAACATGTCGGGTTTTTACCTTACGATAGCCAAAACACTTTTTATCAAAATTTTCATATATTATAATAGTGTCTATATACAAATACTTATTCAAATAGCTGAAATTGTTACATGATTAAATTCCAGCATACTAGCCACAAAGTGGGTTATACAAACAAAATTCGTAAAAGGCACGTAGGGAAAATGGATTTCCAACTAATGACTAGGCACTGGGGTACCACCTGTCACAGTATCTGGTCTAGATCAGCGTACCGAGGACCACGCCCGATCCCCTACAACACAAGACCGGAACTACCTAAGGGTAATTCCGAGTAAGACACCCCACGGTTGGGATCAACAACCGCACCACTAAGCCGAAATAAAAGGGACATCTAGACAGGGATGACCTCACCCTAATGGGCGCTACCCACATAGCCTTGCTGCATAACCCCTGATTTTCAGTCATTCCCGGTTGATGAGGCTTGAGGCTAAGCGTTACCTTTTTAGAACCGTTTCACTTAGAATGCTCATCGTCCACCTGACGATGTTCCGAAAGCATTCATCCATACAAGTCCGTTCCGGGTTCGAACGGAACCGAAGGCACTACTCCTACTACATCCATTTTGGAGTCACCCTCAGGATTAGTAGCGACTAGCCCTTGCACTTCACTATACCATCTTCGATTCAAACTCGTTTCCCCACGAAACGTACAAACCGGATCGAAGTGGTTTTCGGGAAATAAATCCCGATCCCGGTCTCTTCGAAACGATCAACGCATTGGCCAATATTGATAGTCGGTTAGTTAACTATCAATGAACATTCACAAACATCCATCAAACAATAAATAATTTTTCCCAAATTATTTATTTATCTCAAAATATCTTCGCAAGATATATTTCCATTTTTAACCCCTTTGAAAATAGTTCAAACCATCTTTCTCTTTACGGAATAAATTTCCCAAATATTTTCTATTTCCACTGAAATCACCAAGTACAAATACTTTAGATTTTAAAATCATTTAAAACACTTAATTATAGAATATACTTTTAAACATTTAGATTTAAAACTACTTTAATACTTTATTTTATAAAAATATACACTTTAAGAATATTTAAAATAAAGCTACTTTAAAAATATAAAACTAAATTTTTATCTTTTTAAAACATAATACCAAGTCACCTTTATATAATTACTACTCAAATAAATTTGAAAAATTCTTACTTTAAAATTCTAAACATTTAAAATAATAAATCTTCTA
Source organism: Allium fistulosum (assembly GCA_030737815.1). Lineage (NCBI taxonomy): Eukaryota > Viridiplantae > Streptophyta > Magnoliopsida > Asparagales > Amaryllidaceae > Allium > Allium fistulosum. The sequence goes on along the minus strand of CM060905.1, from coordinate 680,491,607 downwards.
AAACATTTCTTTATAACAAATTTTTAAAGCCTTTAACTTATACATAAAAAGTCTCCTTTAAAATATACTCAGCTTTCCAAGGAAATACACTTCCTATTTCCATACCTTTTAAAAATAAATCACTATTTATTTTTAAAACAAATTCCCTTTCCTTTATAAATTTCCATTGTGAAATTTATACTTCCAAATATCCACTGATATTTTACTTCACTTTATAAACCCAGTTTATAAATTCCAAAATTTCACTTCTCTTTTAAATTCCAATTCCAAACACTTAAATCAATTTACAATTGATTTCCAATTTACTTCACTTGAAATAAATTTCCTTACTCCATTTATTTCAAAATCCATTAACCTTCTGATTTTATTTCTTTATTATGAATTAGAATCTTTAAACTGAAAATTTAAATTCCAGATTTTCTGAATTCCTTCTTTTTCCTTTGATTAAATTTAAACCTTGAATTAGAATAAATTCTTTATTCTTTTAAATAATATTACTTAATTTTAAAAATTCATTATTCCTCTGTTTATTCAAATTTCCTTTCCCATACCTGGAATTTATTTATTAGAAATTAAAAATCACTTTTATTCTTTTCCAATTCATTCTTTAACTTATTGAAATTCCCAATAATTATTTTCTTAAAAATTATCTCTTTATTTTCTCATTAAAAATCCAATCTATATTTTTGATAACTCAGAATACCCAAATATATTCAATCAAACACAGCATCCAATATTTCCAAATATCAATATAATTCATTACAGGATATCAATTAATCATATCACAGAGTTATTAAAACAATCTAAATAAATTTGAGGAATCCAGTTGGATCCCTCCAACCTGTTTCCCTGCATCCACAGACGTTAGCACAATACCAATTCCACTTCGAGGTGGAATATCGCGATATATGGGTTTATAAAATATCATCCGCTATTATGCGGCGCATAGGGTCTCATCCGCTATATAATGCGGGAAATCAATCACTCCAATATATATATATATACTACTATATATATAATATAACACATCAAACAATCCAATCATTCAACCATTTATTTAAATTTAACCATTTAAATTTAAATTAATACCAGATGAGTGAGATTAACTCACCTTTGCCTTTTTAATTTGCAATTCGATCCAAACTCGACTTGCTTCCTTCCAGATTTTGCCCTTGTAAAAATATTTATATGATTTTATTAATATTTGAATCAATCGAAAAATCACTTATCATGAAATTTAAACGGTTAAATCTCCAAATCCATTATTTTTAAAATAAACTAGTAGATTAAAAATATTCATATGTGTATATTTATTTTATTCTCTTCTTTGAAACCACATATATAAAAATAAATTATAGCTTCAAAAATTGTACTTTTATAAATTTTTCAAACAATTAAAATCCCTATTTTCCAAAGTCTTATCTATATTATATTCTGGTTTAACTATGATTACACAAACCGAATATAACTTCATTTTATTATATTCCTTTCCAACCAGAAAATTTCCTATTCCAGCCTTTACATTTTTTTCAAAATCTTGTCTGTATATAAAATTAAATTAAAAGTTTAAACTCACCTATCATTAAATCAAAATGTTATAAAATTAAATTACCATAAGACATATCCTTAAAATCAAACGGTAAGCTGATGTATGCATTTTATACAGTTTCTGATCTATATATATTTATTGAAACAGTATGTATACATTTATTCTTCCTAGTATATATATATTAAACATAAAATGGTTTATACTTACTATAATCAATTATTTTTCTGTATGCATATAAAAATTGAAAACTGCATATATATATATATATATTTTCACTGCATATATATTTCTAATCTGTTTATATATATAAATTAAATTGATACCTCACTGTTCTAGCTTGCAACCCATCAGAACCCTAACCTAACCTCGTTGATTCCATGCCCACTTGCCTCACCAGCCTCCGCCTTGAAATCGCGCTGCCGCCGAGCTTCATGAGCTCTACGCCTCTCAATCCTCGCGACTCGAGCTGAAGCTCGAACCCACCCCGCGACTGAAACCACGATCGAACCCAGGCGCTACTTTTTGAGCTCTTGGATCTCACGCAACCAACCCTTGCCGATACGACCACCATCTCCTTGCGACTTTCCCGTCATGCTTCGAATCGAAATTGATTTCGATTCGATTCATTTTTTATTTTTTATTTTACACGAACGATTTCATTCCGTTTGAATTTGGGAGAGAAGGAAAACAAGAGGCGGTTTTGAAATGGAATCCGTCTATTATTATTCTATTATCTTGAACAAGTATCGGCTATGGATTTTGGTTCTTACTGGAAAGAAGAAATTGCAAAACTATCTCATTTCCTTTTCATTTATTTTTATCTGATTTGATTTTACAGAGAGGAAGGGAATGCGTGTTCGAAAAGATCTACTAAAGTGATTTTGGAAAGAACGAAAAAGCTCTCGTGAAAGAAATACAGCTTGACTGGTCAATATATATAATATATATTTAAATTCAAATCGTCTCGAAAATAAAGCCCAAAAATCTCGATCTCCTATCGAGGCGTGCCACTAGGCATTTATAATGTTATACCCCTATTCCGAATGCAATGGAAAAGGTTTCGAATCCTAATTCGATCGTATGGAGAAGATAGCTTTTTGAATCCAGTTATTATATTGAATTTTCGATATAGATTTCAGCGCATTTATCTGTCGTACGCTCACACAACAACTCCAAACACTACGAAAATTTAAAATCCGATAATAATACACTATTACGGATCCAATGGAACTAGTTTCGTCGAATTCCGAGACTGTGCCTCGGAAGGCTATTTTTAATTATCAATTTAAGCGATATATTTTCAAAACTGAATAAAACACTTTTAAATTCACTTTTAAAAGTTCTATCACCTTCAGTATTATCAATGTAAATTTTTCAAGCCTTCAAATTATTTTTAACAGGCTTAAAATTCCAAATTCAACATTTTACCCAACTTCCAATTATTTAATTTAATAATTAAATTACTCAATAAATAGTGATATTTGAAATTCAAGTTAAAAACTAACTTTTGAATATTTAAAATCAATTAAATATCCCAATTTAAAATATCCAAAAATTACGTGTCGTCTCATCAGGAAAGTGCTATCAAGGTTTTAACATAAATTCTATGACTCTATAACTTATTTGGAATATCTTGAAATCTGATACTCTTCAATGCTCATAAGTCTTCAATTATCATTATTTTGAATCTACTCTTGATACTGTATAGTCTTCTTAATCAACACCTATCTAATATCCTACACTATATATTGTATATATCTTGATAAAACATTAGTATCTATATTTTATATAACGTCCTATAGTTGTTATCATAAAAATCAATACTTAAGGTACTAACAAATTCTACAACTAAAAATTTATTTTTTAATAGTTAATTTTTATATATCAAGAACATATATCATTAGAACCATATAAACACCATAATTTAATTATAAAAGTGGATCTTAAATTCGAATTTCCTACACAAAATTAGGATAGTTCTATCCTTCCATCGCTTCCACCTTTCATCCCCACACATTTTATAAAATTCACCATACCTCATTTTTTTCTGTTATCATGTAGTTCATTCAAAAATTGTTCCTCCAATGTTAAACCACGTTAAGAATGGCACGGTTCTTTAGTGAACCGCGTCTCTAGCTATAATCCATGTTTGGTCTGAGCATGGTTATTTCAAGATGCATGCTCAGTGCAAGCGCATTCTTTCACCAACCACTTTTGGGCCGAGGGTGATTTTCTAGTGCTTAGTGCACTTTGAACCACTCTTATATAATGCTTGGTTGCCCAGTGATTCACGCTTCTTTTGAGCATGGTAAATAGCTTGACCTGCTAATTTAGGGAATGAAGCGATTTTGGAATATTGAAAAATTACCAAAGTATGGGATAAGGTGAAAGTGAAAAATTAGGGTTCTCTGTTTGTGGGGGTAGTGGTTTGTTGGGGTGGGATGGGATTGGGGTTGTTTAGTGAGGGAATAGAGTGTAACAACCAAGCTATCAATGAATTGTTTACAAGCTTTAAGAATGGCTATGCATGGTAAGAAATGACAAAAAAGATGAATTCTGGTGAAATTCATCAGAGCATAGCGGCCAGACCACCAGAATTGATGGAGATTGATGTTAGGCCCTGTTGAATTTATGCAATTCATATATGTGTTTGATGTGAAGATTCGGTAGAGCTATGAATTGGAAAGCATTGGAGTTGGTTGGAGGAAGAAGAATTGTCAGAAGAGATGAATTTCCTGTAACCTGAAACTTCCTGCAGATGTATGACCTACCCAGGTCAGACGTCTGACCCTGTTTTAGAATGTTTCCCGAAACATTCTGCAGACGTCTGACCCTCCTGGTCAGACGTCTGAGGCGACGAAAGCTATACTTCCAGTTCCAAATTCTAAAGGGAAATTTTGTAAATTCCGGAGCTTGTTTCTCTAAACTGATGGTGCAGATTCTTTTGACGTGGATGGATGATCTAGATCATTTAGGGCACCTATATATTGTCTCCTAATCATCTTCCAAATTAAGAGATTAAGTTTTAATCAGATTTCCAATAATTGTAATTAATAGAAACCCTAACAAAATCAAATTGGGGGTCTTCTATTTTGAGTGCTCTATTATTAACCCTTCAATTGAGTAATTGATTAGAGAGAGTCTCCACCTATTGTATCTCTCTAATCATTGTATTGGCTTGTAATCTCTGGTGATAATAATAAAAGGGTTATTGGGTCTCCGTGGACGTAGGATCTTCATATCCGAACCACGTTAAATCTTATGTGTCTCTTGTTTTTCATATTATTGATTGTGTTCTCATAATTGATATTTTAAGTCGCATTGGTATTCAAATAGACAATACTAGGTCTTGATTTGAAATCGCTTTCGCAGCGCACCGTGGTGTTGAATTGTTATCAATCCTCAATTTTTCACTACAGTTTGGTATCAGAGCTGGTGTTATTGTTCCGTTTGGATATTAATGGCTACTTCAAGTAAATCTATTGGTAGATCTGGGGTCAATTATGGACTTACTCGTTTTGATGGAAAGGGAGACTTTGGAACTTGGAAGATGAAGATGAAGGCCGTATTAAAGAAGGAGAAGACTTTTAAGATAATTTCTGCGCCTGAGAAGCTAAAAGAGTTAGATAGTGAAACTTTAGAAGAGATGGAAGATGAAGCCCTAACTACCATCCAGCTAAGTCTTACAGATGAGGTTCTTAGAGAATTTTATCAAAAGAAAATGACAAAGGAATTATGGGATGCATTATCTGATGCATATCAGGACAAGTCTCTCACTAACAGAATAATTCTGCAACAACAACTCTATTCGTACAAGATGAAGCCTGGAGCTGATCTCATGGGGCATGTAGATGCCTTAACCACCTTAGTAATGAATTTGAAGGCAGCGGAAGTTGAAATTACAGATGAGGCTCAAGCGGTAATCCTTTTATGTTCCTTGCCTAAGGAGTACACTGCTTTTGTTAATTCTATGATTTATGGTCGTAGTAAAATTAGCCTATCGGATGTTAAAGCTGGACTTCATAATGAAGTGTTGAGGGGTAGATTAGCAAGCACTAGTTTAGACAGTGATACGGAGGGCTTATCTATTCAGAGAGGTAGAAGCCAAAGCAAGTCAAACTATGGTGGAGGTCGAAATAAATCAAGGTCTCAGTCTAGGGGGCCTAATAAATTGACTTGCAATTATTGTAAAAAGCCAGGGCACTTTGTAGCAACTTGTCCCAAGCTTGAAGGTATAAGAAGAGACCCAAAGCAAGCTTCAACATCTACCACTGAGAAGTCAGATACAGAGAGTGATACCGATGTGTTTACAGCTTCTGGCTCTTCTGGGAAGAGCAACCTATGGCTGATCGATTCTGGCGCATCCTATCATATGACACCTGATAGGAACTGTTTCTCCACTTACCGTGAGATTGATGGAGGAGAAGTTCTGATGGGCAATGATGCTTCTTGCCGTATGATTGGTGTTGGTAGTGTGAAGGTTAGAATGTTTGACGGTGTTATTCGTACTATTACAGATGTTAGACATGTACCTGATTTGAGAAGAAGTTTGATATCTATTGGGGCTCTGAGTAGGCTTGGTTTGAAGATTGTAGTTGAAGGAGAGAAGATGAAAATATCAAAGGGTTCTATGATAGTTATGAAAGGAGTAAGGGCAGGAAATCTTTATCTTTTGAAGGGCACTACTGTAGTTGGCGAATCAGCATCTGTTACTTCTGTTGATTCGGACTCTTCCAGATTATGGAATTTACGGATGGGTCACATTGGTGAGCGCAGCATGGATGAGTTGAGAAAGCGAGGTTTGATTGATGGTGTTCATCATTCAAAGCTTGGATTTTGTGAAGAGTGTGTTCTTGGGAAGCCGACGAAGATTTCTTTTGGTACTGGAGAGCATAAGGCAAAGGCTGTCTTAGAGTATGTTCACACATATGTTTGGGGACCTTCCCCTTTCCCCTCCTTAGGTGGAGCCAGGTATTTCGTTTCATTTATAGATGATTTCTCTCGTAAAGTTTGGGTATATTTTCTACAGTCGAAGAGTGAAACTTTTGACAGGTTTCGAAAGTGGAAATCTACAATTGAGAAGAAGTCAGGAAAGAAATTGAAAGTTCTCCGTTCAGATAACGGCGGTGAATTTGTATCACAGGAATTCATCGGTGAAAGGGACGCGGAAGATGATCTTAAGGCTATTTAACACTAGAGGGGGGGTGAATAGTGTTTTAAGAATTTCTTTAAAACTTCTTTGATTTAAATTGATTTAACTAACTTAATGCAAATACACAATCACAGATCAAATCACAGAATCACAAACAGATGCAAATATAAATAAAAAGCAAGTAAAGGAAAGAACACACCAGGAATTTTATACTGGTTCGGTGTTACCCTACATCCAGTCCCGCACAACTCGTACGGCTTTCTATTCAATAATAATCTAGATTACAATCCCTCGATTCCAAGGAAACGAGGTACACCCTCCAGATTCTCAGGTCTCTGGGTAGAACCACTTGATTCACAGGACACAAGTTCACCCGATCGATTTCCAAGGACACGATCACACCTTTATAACCCTAAACAAGTTTCTTTGAGTACAAATGTATCTATAACTCTGATAAGCACTGAGATTCTTTGAAGAGAGTGGCAGAGAATCAAACTAGAGATATTCTGGTTTGATTCACTTAAGATTTTGGCAGAATATGGATAGGATGATTAGAAAATAAGATAAGAGAATAAAGAGGAGAGAAAATAAAGAAAGTAGTTACTGGAAAACGTCCATAACAGTCTCTATTTATAGAGAATGAATGGATGTGTCCATTCAAAGAGATTTAAATGAATAGACACTTCTTTTGAAAACAACCTTTGCTATAACGGGAAGCATGTCGACATGACGAGTAACTATGATGTCGACATGGTCTAGTAAAAATGATGATTTGCTTTTCTTTGAAAATGATGATTTAAAACATATGCAACTTTATTCAAATGGACTCTATGTATTTGTAGAAGGTATTTAGAAGTAGAAATACTTATGAATATATATATGTATATATACTAAAATATATTTAAAATCAAGGTAAATAAACTAAAGTAAATATAATATTAAAATAGATTTTGAGGCTAAAATATCAAGGACAATTTTGAAATCAAAATATAACAAAATGATAAATATGATTTTGAGGCTAAAACATTTTTGGAAATACGAACGAAGGTTTTTCTTTTGAAAAGGAATATTTGAAAATCATTTTATGAAACAAGAGATAATTTTGAAAATCATTTTGAATCAAAATTAGTGGATAACAAAATAGGGCTACTATCCGTTCCACTAGATATTTCGTGAGTTCCATCTCACTAGGGTTCCATCCCTTTAACAAGAACGAAGTGGATTCCATTCCATGAGTAAATTGGATAAAAAAGAATGATAGTGCTTTCAAGGAGTTTTAACAAATATCTAACCTAACTATATTATTTGTCTTGAACTCTTGAATATCTTGAATCTCATGAGTCTTCAATCTTGAACTCTTGATCTTTGTCTTCATCAATTTTGTCTTCTTTACTGTACAGTCTTCTTTTGTCGATACCTGCATATAGATTTCATGCACATATATATTTTATAACACTTCTATAGTTGTTGTCATCAAAACCACTATCCTATGGACTAACAATCGGTTATTATGAGTCTGGAGGTATCAAGAGGCATTACACCACACCTGGCGACCCTCAGTCCAATGGAGTTGCTGAAAGAATGAATCAGACATTATTGGAGAGAACTCGTTGCCTCAGATTGACTGCAAAGTTGAAAAAGGGATTTTGGGCAGAAGCTTTATCTATGGCGGCTTTCCTCATCAACCGCACACCTTCTACCACCATAGACATGAAGATCCCAGAAGAAGTATGGAAAGGAGAGCCTGTTAGCTATTCATTCCTCAAAGTGTTTGGTTGTCCAGCTTACGTACATGAGAGCAGAGGGAAGCTGGAACGTAGAGCTCGCAAGTGTATCTTTCTAGGTTATAGAAGAGGAGTGAAGGGATATAGATTGTGGTGTCCTATTAGCAGGAAGATTGTTACCAGCAGGCATGTGACTTTTAATGAGAAGGCTATGTTGAAGGTAGAGCCTTCCTCATCAGATGACAATGAGAGGAAAAATGAAGAATACCAAACACAAAGTAAGTCATCTACTGTTCCTTTTCATAGAAGTTCTGAAGGTGTTTCCGATGACACCGTGGTTGATGAGGAAAGTACGGAGATTAGTACAGAGGATCAGACTCAAGGTGGAGCTAGTTCAGATATCAGACCTGTTAGACAGAAAAAGAAGCTTAATTGGCTTAATGATTTTGTTGGATTGAGCATCGAAGACATTGACTTCGATGACATGGCAACATATGCTTTGAATGTTGTCCACGACGAACCCAGAGATTATAGAGACGCTATTGCTTCAGTTGACAGTTCCAGTTGGTTAGTTGCTATGGAAGAGGAGATTGAATCTTTGCAGAAAAATCATACTTGGAATTTGGTGCCTCTTCCCACCAACAAGAGAGCTATTGGTTGTAAGTGGATCTATAGAGTAAAAGACGGCGGCAATGGAAATTTCAGATATAAAGCAAGGTTAGTAGCAAAGGGGTATGTTTAGAAAAAGGGAGTTGAGTATCATGACATTTTTGCTCCAGTTGTTAGGCATACCTCCATTCGCATTCTATTGGCATTAGTGGCTCATTATGATATGGAGTTGGAGCAACTAGATTTCAAAACCGCATTCTTGCATGGTGATCTGGATGAAGAAATTTATTTACGGCAGCCGAAGGGGTTCATTGATAGTAGCAGGCCTGACTATATTTGTAAACTTAACAAATCTCTATATGGACTAAAACAGTCACCTAGACTATGGTATAAGAGATTTGATAAGTTTATGCTTTCATAAGGATATTCTAGAAGCTTCAAAGACCAGTGTGTTTATTTCAAGAGATGTGATAATGATTTAATATATCTGTTGTTATATGTTGATGATATGTTAATTGCATCTCGGAGTATGGTAAGAATTTTGGAGTTGAAAAATGAACTTAGCAAGGAGTTTGATATGAAGGATTTGGGAAAAGCACAAAGAATATTGGGTATGGAGATTTGTAGAGATAGAAAGCGGAGAGAGTTGAGACTCACTCAAGCGCAATACATCGAGAAGGTCCTCACTCGATTTGGAATGGAGAAAGCCAAACCGGTTGATACACCATTAGGCTCTCATTTTAAATTGTCAAAAGACCAATCTCCCACATCGGAAGAAGATAAAAGGTATATGGCTGATATACCTTATTCCAGTGCTATTGGTAGTCTTATGTATGCTATGGTATGCACTAGACCAGATTTGGCCCACGCAGTGGGTGTTGTAAGTCGATATATGTCTAACCCAAGCAAGGAACATTGGCAAGCAGTAAAGTGGATACTTAGGTATCTTAGAGGCACATCATCTGTTGGCTTGTTATATGGTGGAGTGGATGGCGACATCTCACTTAGAGGATACTGTGATTCAGATTATGCTGGGGATAGAGATGCATGGAAGTCAGTGTCGGACTATGTTTTTACACTTGGCATAGGCTCGATTTCATGGAGATCAAAGCTGCAATCTATTGTAGCTTTGTCAACTACCGAAGTAGAATTGATATCGATTGTTGAAGCAACTAAGGAGGGTTTGTATTTACTTCAGTTGTTGGATGATCTTTTTATGGTGCAGAAGACCGTGGAGCTATTTTCAGACAGTCAGAGTGCAATTCATCTTGTTCATAATCAGGCTTATAGTTCACGAACGAAGCACATTGATGTTAGAGGTTTCTTTCTTATGCTGGAGGAAGAACGAAGTAAGATCAAGTTGTTGAAAGTGAATACTTCAGATAACCCCTCAGATATGATGACGAAGCCACTTCCCAAGGATAAGTTTGAGCATTGCTCAAACTTGATCCATTTGATTCCAGCTGCTTAGGCGCCATTGGGCGCGAGATCCAATAACCCATATGATACTTTGTTGATGAGACATACATATATTGAATCGAGGTGGAGTGTTGAATTTATGTGATTCATATATGTGTTTGATGTGAAGATTCGGTAGAGCTATGAATTGGAAAGCATTGGAGTTGGTTGGAGGAAGAAGAATTGTCAGAAGAGATGAATTTCCTGTAACCTGAAACTTCCTGCAGACGTCTAACCTACCCAGGTCAGACGTCTGACCCTGTTTCAGAATGTTTCCCGAAACATTCTGCAGACGTATGACCCTCCTGGTCAGACGTCTGAGGCGACGAAAGCTATACTTCCAGTTCCGAATTCTGAAGGGCAATTTTGTAAATTCCGGAGCTTGGTTCTCTAAACTGATGGTGCAGATTCTTTTGACGTGGATGGATGATCTAGATCATTTAGGTCACCTATATATTGTCTCCTAATCATCTTCCAAATTAAGAGATTAAGTTTTAATCAGATTTCCAATAATTGTAATTAATAGAAACCCTAACGAAATCAAATTGGGGGTCTTCTATTTTGAGTGCTCTATTATTAATCTCTTCAATTGAGTAATTGATTAGAGAGAGTCTCCACCTATTGTATCTCTCTAATCATTGTATTGGCTTGTAATCTCTGGTGATAATAATAAAAGGGTTATTACGTCTCCGTGGACGTATGATCTTCATATCCGAACCACGTTAAATCTTCTGTGTCTCTTGTTTTTCATATTATTGATTGTGTTCTCATAATTGATATTTTAAGTTGCATTGGTATTCAAATAGACAATACTAGGTCTTGATTTGAAATCGCTTCCGTAGCGCACCATGGTGTTGAATTGTTATCAATCCTCAATTTTTCACTACAGGCCCATGTCAAACGCTTGAGTTGCTGGGGTTAAGGCTTAGGGATGTAGATATAAGATTGTATCAGTGTATGCATCTGTTTACGTGCACACCTGCCACAGTTTATTTATGCGTCTGTAATTGTTGTGTACTTGTGAGAATGATCAGGTTGAGTCAAGTAAACTGGTGCCTGGTTACTATATATATAAATGTGTATGTATTGGTGAAGTGTGTGTGAAAAATCTGAAGCTTAATATCATTTTAATTCCATTTTCTATTGCAAATTTATTATCTGTTCTTCTTCTTTAATTCCTGCTCATAGATTAGCTTGTTAGTTTCTTATTTTAGTCTAGTTCCTTTAAGTCTGTTCTAATTGCACTAGTGATTTTCTACTGGTTATTCTTGCATTTACCATTTTCAGTTTTTGATTTTGTTTCTAGTTCTTGTTTTCTATTCTTAATTGTTCCTCACAATCTCCATTATCGTTCGTTATAGTAGCTTACAACTCAGTATCTTGTTTGTTTTGATAGACTTGATAACATTGTTTTTTCTTCTCCTAATTTTTTTATTTGGATTTATACTCGTTTAGTTCATGTCGGTTGTTCCCAAATCCTATTCCAGTTCAATTTCTGTTAATTCCTGTTTTGAATTGTCTTGCTGCTTCACAATGGAACCCATTCTGTTCTTGTTGTTATCTTGTTAATTCTTGCTATATTTTCTGGTACCTTGTTGAATCATTCTGGAAGACAATTACTTATACTCAATATTCTTGCTTGTATCGCAAGAAACCATTCAAACACTGTTCTTGTGCACAAAGCACAAACCCATCTCTGTGTACATATAAGAGTTCCTATCATCTTGGCCATTTCCACAAACACCTTCTTCTTCACTAGAAAAAGTACCATTATTCATCATTGCAATGACCTCTGATCAACCTGCAGCTTACAATTTGGTATCAGAGCCACCTTCTGAGGTGCCAGCAAATCCTCATGTCTATTGGAAAAACCTAGCAATTCATCTCACCTACCATTTCAGAACCATGATCCAACGTAGATGAAGCAAGAAGAGTTTAATCGACGGATCGAACAGACTCAGCAAGAACTGAGCACTAAATTTGAAGGGTTTTATAATGTTCTCACTGCTCTCTCTCGTGACATTCAACAGCTCAAGAACTAACCACCAGCGCCTCCACAGTCAGTACCACCTCCAAATCCATATCAAGAATCTCATTATCCTTATAATCACCGAAAGTCTTGGCCTCCACAAATACCCGTAAGCCCACCACCCCCATATCCTCCATATCTACCAAATTTACAAACAGCTCCTCCACCACCACCAATGCCACCACGGATGCCACTACCTCCAAGAAATCATCAGAATCCCCAATATTATCCTCAAGAACCTCCATGTCCTCCCCATGGCTACATACATCCATACCCAAATTATTACTATCCAGATAACCTATTAAGAAATACCCCATTAACTACCCTTAAACTTGATTTTCCAGTGTTTAATAATGAGGAGAGGGTGACTGATTGGCTTCAACAAGTTGAGCAGTACTTCATATTTTATCAGACTGATGAAAGGTTGTGGGTTGACATTTGGTTATTCTATCTAAAAAAGGAACCATTGCAATGGTATAATTGGTATGTGCATAATGTTCCTGATCATGGGTCTTGGCAAGTTTTAGAGAGGAAATCATGGTGAGATTTAATCTTGAAGAAATGGAGAGACCATTTGAAGCATTGGCTGGGTCGAAACAGACCACCTCTGTCTTGAATTATCTTAACAAGTTTGAACAATTGCAAATGACCGCTGATGCTTTACCTCCAAGGTTTGTGTTAGACATGTTTGTTGGTGGGTTGAAGGAAGAGTTGAAGTATGATGTTCTCACTTCTAAACCAGCTGATTTCAAAGAGGCAGTTGCACTAGAAAAAATGTTTGAAAGAAAGCATTCTTATACTAAGAAGAGCACTAAAACACTTAACCCTACCCTGAATATACAAAGAAATACTAGTGCCCACCCTACTTCTTCCCAAAATCCTCAAGCTTTCCACAACATCAACCGTATTACCAACCAGAAGGAAACACAACTAGAGGCTTTAGCGAAAAGTAAAGGACTTACCCCCAGCTAGTTGATTGAAATGAGGAGACAAAACTTGTGTTATGGGTGTAAGGAGAAAAGGCATAGAGATCACAAATGTAAAAACCCTCAAGTTTATATACTGGAAGGAGTTATCCCATTGATTGGAGTAGAGCAGTTAGAAGGAACTGAACTTAAAGCATTGACAGAACCAAAATCCAATGATGATGAACCTCTAACTATAACATTGCAAGCTATGTGTGGAATACCCACTTTATCAACCATTAAAGTGAAGGGAAGTGTTTAAGGCAAATCGGTTCACATACTTATTGACTCTAGGTCAACTCATAGTTTTATTGATGCAAACTTGGTTAAGAAGTTAAAGCTTAAAGTTGAGGAGTCAAGAGTCTTTGAAGTGGTGGTAGCTAATGGTGAAAAAGTGACGGGTAACGGTGTGTGCCAAGATGTTATACTCAAGTGTCAGGGCTGTGTCATGCCGACGGACTTGATCTTGTTTCCCTTAGAAGGATGCCAAGTGATTCTTGGTGCACAATGGATGAGAAAACTAGGAGAGTTGTTGTGCAGAAATTGCACAAATGCGGAAAAACAATAAAAAGGATCTAGATTTGCCAATTTGAAAACCACTTAATCTAGCAGCAGTTATTCTATTACTCCAAATAAATAGTAAATAACTATAAAGAAAAAGAAGACACACAATATTTATACTGGTTCCACTATCATCTAGATAGTGTACGTCTAGTCCAAATGAGAGAGATTTTATTACACTTGAGAGAATTACAAGAGATTGCAAAATAAGAGTTTACATACCAAAGCCCCAAATTAGGGATAACAAGAAGAGACACTCTATCTGGAGATCGCTGGCTAAATACCAGGATGGGTTTACAATGAAGTCTACCCTCAATATATAGCCAATATAAATTCATGTGAGTCATCAATCAAATTACCAAAATATGGTAAGAAGATAATGGAGGTAAATTACAACGGTAACAAATCACGCAAACATAGCAAGTAATTCACTCGTTCCAAAGATGGAAGAAAATAATCCCAAAGCAATGCGATTATGAAGAAAGAAATAATATGCATATCTTTTGCATATATATTATTCCATAACGTGCGCATGCATAAATTTCCTTGCCATATCATTCAAATGCAATCCAATTATTAATGCATTTCCATAATGAACAAACGTGATTACTTTCCCTTTTGCATATTTGTTTCCTTCTATTTGTGATTTTGTATCACCAAAATTTAACACTCTACCTTGATGCAAAATCACATATTTCCAACACTCCACCTCGAGTCAAATTCTCTTTTCAACATAAAACTCTTAAAATCAAACTCCACCTTCAACCAAAATCTCTTAACGAGATGGATACCAAAAATGAATACTTACCCAATGGGTTCCGGCAAGGCCATCCCCCATCACACCTTGCTAACGAGCTCAGACTATGTCCCCGCCCGCCAATAAAATGTTGCAAATATCCAAAATCAAAAGAAGGTATATATCAAAATAATCTCAAAGCCACCAAGGCCAAAAAATTCTCTCAATCACCAATCAAATATAGAGCTAGAAAACAAAAAGCCAACAGACATAACAAGGCTGATCCAAATCTCTGTATACAAGACAAATCTCTCTCCTTCCACATACCTTATCTGCCAAACAATAAATTTCCCATGGAAATCAACATAAGACTCTCACATCAACATTGAGCCATTAAGCAGATACATGTTCTCAAATCCAGATGTCCCTTCAACACAGTAAACTCCTTATCACCAAATTTCCAAGACTGGAACGCTCCTCTCTCTCAACATAATCTCCTCCACTCCATATTGCACAAATTCTCTTTTTTCCATCCAAATGAGTAATAGCATAATCACCACCAGATCTACCGCTCTTTCTAGAAGCCATTGATGCACAAATCTGAACAAATCGCCTAGCTCTGATACCAATCTGTTGTGAAGAAAATTGCACCAATGCGGAAGAACAATAAACAGGATCTAGATTTGCCAATTTGAACACCACTTAATCTAGCAGCAGTTATTCTATTACTCCAAATAAATAGTAAATAACTATAAAGAAAAAGAAGACACACAATATTTATACTGGTTCCACTATCATCTAGATAGTGTACGTCCAGTCCAAAGGAGAGAGATTTTATTACACTTGAGAGAATTACAAGAGATTACAAAATAAGAGTTTACATACCAAAGCCCCAAATTAGGGATAACAAGAAGAGACACTCTATTTGGAGATCGCTGGCTAAATACCAGGATGGGTTTACAATGAAGTCTACCCTCAATATATAGCCAATATAAATTCATGTGAGTCATCAATCAAATTACCAAAATATGGTAAGAAGATAATGGAGGCAAATTACAACGGTAACAAATCACGCAAACATAGCAAGTAATTCACTCGTTCCAAAGATGGAAGAAAATAATCCCAAAGCAATGCGATTATGAAGAAAGAAATAATATGCATATCTTTTGCATATATATTATTCCATAACGTGCGCATGCATAAATTTTCTTGCCATATCATTCAAATGCAATCCAATTATTAATGCATTTCCATAATGAACAAACGTGATTACTTTCCCTTTTGCATATTTGTTTCCTTCTATTTGTGATTTTGTATCATCAAAATTTAACAGAAGTAACTCTAAATCTTGATGCAAGTTAAATTCAAGTACAATGATAATGAATATGTGTGGCAAGGAATGCAACATGAAGAGTTGAAAGTTATTAGTAAAAAGGCCATTAGCAAGGAGTGTCCCCAAAGTCAAATTACCATGATGCTATGTACCTTAAACCCTCCTGAAATTACCACCCATGATATTCCTCCAGAAATTGAAGAGCTTCTCCAAAAATTTCTCGAAATTACCACCAGTTCACCACCTCTTCCTCCACACAGATTACAAGACCACAGAATACCTTTACTATCAAATACCAAACCCATTTGCATTAAACCATACATGCACTCATACCACATTAAGAATGAAATTGAGAAACTTATCAAGGATATGTTGGATTCTGAAATCATTAGAAACAGTTGCAGTTCATACTCTTCACCCATGGTAATGGTGAGAAAGAAAAACGGTACATGGAAATTATGCATTGACTATAGAGCCCTCAATTCTCAGACTATAAAGGATAAATTCCCTATTCCTTTGATAGATGAATTATTTGATGAACTTCATGGAGCCAAATTTTCCTTTAAACTGGACTTAATGTCAAGGTATCATCAAATAAGGATGGACGAAGCAGATATTCATAAAACTGCATTTAGGACCCATGATGGGCATTATGAATTCATAGTAATGCCATTTGGGTTGTCTAATGCACCTTCTACTTTTCAATCCTTGATGAATGAGATACTTAGACCATACTTGAGAAAATTTGTATTAGCGTTTTTTTGACGATATACTCATATATAGCAAGTCATGGCCTGAGCATTTAGAACAATTGCAGGTTACTTTTCAAGTACTGAAACAAAACCACATGGTGATTAAGATGACCAAGTGTAGATTTGCAAAAGAATCTCTGGAATATTTGGGACACATCATTTCAGTCGAGGGGTTGGCTGTTGATCCCAGTAAGATAGAAGCAGTGGTGAGGTGGCCATTTCCAAGCAGCTTGAAAGCATTAAGGGTTTTTTTGGGTCTCAGTGATTACTACAGAAAATTTGTAAAAGACTATGGTACCATTGCTAGACCTTTAACAAATATGTTAAAAAAAGATGCATTTGAATGGAATGAAGAAGGCAAAGAAGCTTTCAAAAGACTTAAACAATGTTTGATAACACACCACCCGCGTTAGCTGATTTCTCACAACCATTTATTTTGGAGTGTGATGCTAGTGGACATGGCATAGGGGTTGTATTAATGCAAAACCACAGACCTTTGGCTTACTTGAGCAAGGATCTACATGGAAGAAATTTGAACTTGTCAACATATGAGAAGGGGTTGCTTGCTATCATTATAGCTATAAGGAAGTGGGCATAATACTTAATGGGGAGACAGTTTGTTATTAAAACTGATCACCAGAGTTTGAAACACCTACTAACAAAGAAGTTACATACTGGGGTATAGGATAAGTGGCTTGCCAAACTCCATGGGTTTGATTACAAAGTAGGGTATAAAAGTGGGAGGGACAACAATGTGGCTGATGTATTATCTAGAATAGAAGAAAAGGAAGAGAAGGATCCTCAACTGCAAGCAGTTTCAATAGTGTAATCACCATGGATGCAAGAGTTGAAAAACACTTTACAAATTTCCCCTTGGTATCAACAACAACTTATGAGAGTTCAAAGGAATGAATTACATGAAAGCAAATATAAGGTGGTAGACAAGTTAATCTTTCATAAAGCCAAAATGCTGATAGATCGTCACTTGGATACAATTATTCAACACTTGGTGAGAGAGCATCATTCAAATCCATTGGGAGGGCACCCTAGCATCAAGGGTACTCTAAAGAAATTAAAGCAAGTCTTTTACTTGAAAAAATGAGAACTATGGAGGAGCATGTTAAAAATTGTGATGAATGTCAAAGAAATAAAGGGGAAAACATACTCATTCCTGGGATCTTCCCATTCCTGAAAGAATTTGGTTGGATATTTCTATGGATTTCATTACATGCTTGCAAAGTCAAAAAAATACAGTGATATATATAGTTGTAGACAGACTTAGCAAGCATGTCCATTTTTTTCCATTGAGTCACCTTATACTGCCAAGGAAGTGGCTACAGTTTTCTTCAATGGTGTATTCAAATTGCATGGGATGCCTGAACTATTGTGAGTGATAGGGATGCTTTGTTTACATGTAATTTTTGGAAGGAAATCTTTAAGCTACAAGGCAGCAGTTTGAAATACAGTTCAGCATACCACCCACAAAGTGATGGGCAGATTGAGGTGGTTAATAAAATCTTAGAATGCTACTTAAGATGTTTTGTTTGCCAAAACCCCAAGAATGGTCGAGATGGTTAACTTTAGCTGAATATTGGTACAACACCACTTGGAAAGCCTCCACTAACACTACACCATTCAAGTCAGTGTATGGTACTGATCCTCCTGATTTGTTATCTTATGTACCAAATTCTGCAAAGGTTGAGCAAGTTGAAGAAGAATTGTATTACAGAGAATTATGTTGGAGTTTCTAAAGGACAACTTAAGGGTAGCTCAAGAGAGGATGTAGAAATATGCAGATTTGAGAAAAACAGACAGGGAATTTGAAGTGGAAGATTGGGTGTATTTAAAGCTACAACCCTATAGACAAATCACTGCTAGACTTCAAAAAACTCACAAGTTATCACCCAAGTACTATGGACCATATCAAGTGGAAGAAAGAATAGGAAAGGTGGCTTGTAAATGGCAACTGCCTACAAGTGCTAGGATACATCCTGTTTTTCATGTTTCATAGTTGAAAAAAAATTAGTGATGGATTGATAATACAAGAAGATGCTCCTAGTTATGTAGAAGAAATAATGAATCAACTTGAAGAGATTCTGGATAGAAGGTTAGTGCCTAAAAACAATGAACCAGTGGTGCAAGTGTTAGTTAAATGGAAAGACAAGCCTAGAGAGGAAGCAACATGGGAAGATTATTGGTCACTAATTAGAAGGTTTCCAACTTTAGACCTTGGGATTAAGGTCTATTCTTAAAGAAGAAGGGAATTGTAACAACCAAGCTATCAGTGAATTGTTTACAAGCTTTAAGAATGACTATGCATGGTCAGAAAAGACAGAAAAGATGAATTCTAGCGAAGTTCATCAGAGCATGGTGGTCAGACCACCAGAGTTGATGGAGATTGATGTCAGGCCTGTGTCAGATGCATGAGTTGCTGGGGTTAAGGCTTAGAGATGTAGATATAAGATTGTATCTGTGTGTGCATCTGTGCACGTGCACACCTGCCACAGTTTTTTGTGAGTCTGTAATTGTTGTGTACTTGTGAGAATGATCAGGTTGAGTCAAGTAAACTGGTGCCTGGTTACTATATATATAGATGTGCATGTATTGGTGAAGTGTATGTGAAAAATCTGAAGCTTAATATCATTTTAATTCCATTTTCTGTTGCAAATCTATTATCTGTTCTTCTTCTTTAATTCCTGCTCATAGATTAGCCTATTAGTTTCTTTAAATTTTAGTCTAGTTCCTTTAAGTCTGTTCTAATTGCACTTGTGATTTTCTACTGGTTATTCTTGCATTTACCATTTTCAGTTCTTGATTTTGTTTCCAGTTCTTGTTTTCTGTTCTTAATTGTTCCTCACAATCTCCATTATTTTTCATCACAGTAGCTTACAACTCAGTATCTTGTTTGTTTTGATAGACTTGATAACATCGTTTTTTCTTCTCCTGATTTTTTATTTGGATTTATACTCATTTAGTTCATGCCGGTTGTTCCCAAATCCTATTCCAAAAATAATTTTAGAGTAATCTTTTAATACGGTTTCACACCATATACAAGGTAGCAGCAATAGTACAGCATTTAAAGTGGGGCATTGTACAAATGCACTTCCAAAAATAATTGCTGATATGAATCATGATTGGTTTTCAAATAAAGAAATCCTCAATATTCTCCATTGAAGTATGACGTATTCCATAAAAATCTAACAGAAAGAACAAGTTTCAAAAGTTTCTTTTGCAATTACTATGTCATATCTTCCATTCTCTTCTTCTTACTAATAGTTTATTTCCTCATATATATTATAGATATTCTAAAATATCCCTACATCCACCTTTCCCTTCAACAAATCCACAATAAATACCCATCAGATATTATCATCAACACTACCTTCAACTGCTCTCCTTTATATTCAGAATAGTTCATCTGATATATTTCACAATGCATGCCTTCAAAATATAGAGTAAACCACCTTCAACTGCTCTCCTTTATACAAAAGCCAAGTATATAAAATCACACCTTTTGTCTGCAAAAAAATAAATATTTAGTAACCAATGGGAGCCATCTTTTCTTTCTCCTTATACATTTTCTTCATCCTGCTTGGGAATTCAACTGCCTCAGAACAAGAAGCAGATAAAATATGGGCTCTGCCAGGTCAACCAAAGGTTGAATTTAACCAATATTCAGGTTACATTACAGTGAATTCTAGCCATGGAAGAGCTCTATTTTACTGGCTAGTCGAGTCCCCTGAAAATTCCGAGACCGCCCCTTTGATGCTTTGGCTTAATGGTGGACCTGGCTGTTCCTCGATTGCTTATGGAGCTTCTGAAGAGCTCGGGCCATTTCGGATTAATCCTGATGCAGAAACTTTATACTTGAATCAACATGCATGGAACAATGGTATTATTTTATCGTTGCATGTTTTTTAATCTGTTTGAGAATCTGGATTTGTTAAATTGTTGTGTTTTAAGTGCAGTGGCAAATGTGTTGTTCCTGGACTCGCCTGCTGGAGTTGGATTTTCATATTCCAACACTACCAGTGATTTGTATGCCTTTGGTGATGAAAGAACAGGTTAATTGCTATTAATATATGGATTTTTCATTTGGATTACTTTTCAAGAGTTACTGCACATTTAGACATGTTTTGAAATTAATTTTCAAAAAATTACTTTTCAAAAGTTACTACACATTTAGACATGTTTTGACGCAGCGGATTAATCAAAACGACCTTCGATCGGTGAATGTAGTAATCGGTGGATTGAAAGATACTGAAATGCCCAAATTCGTTGATCCGAAGATACCGAATTCTAGCTATCTCTGACACGTTGATCGCGCACGATACCGTGAGGAGAGATCTTCAATTCTTCGAGCGTTGATCAAGCGCACTTGATTCCGCGAATCGGCTTCTACAATCGTTGAATCGAGCGCGCTCGATTATCCGAAAGAGGAGATAGGAGATTACACTCAACTACCAATTTAAATGAAAGCACAAAGCAATCAAAAGAGAATTTTATTCAAAAATCAACAACCTTTACAAAATGACCATACATGCCTATTTATAGGCTACAACTCAACACAACAGAAAATTCACTAACTCCTAAGTCGGTTCCGACTTACGACCTACGACCCATCCTAACTCGGAGACGACTTAAGACAAACAGTTACACTACATGCCTTTAGCGACTTATCAACATACAACACGATTCACGACTTATTTACAAAGTACATGACTCAAAAGTAAACGACTCACAGTCGACTCCCCTTAAGTCGTTTACGACTTAAAAACAAAATTACAAACGACTTGTAACAGATGCGACTTAACAACCAACACAACAGCCACTTCCTTCGACTTAAGAATCCACGGTGTAGATTAACTCGCATAAGAATCTACGGCAACAGGCTTTAGCGACTTAAGAACATGCGCATCTCATATCAGCGACCTAAAGAACAACGGTAGAGATTAACTCGTAGAAGAATCAACGGCAGTGTGCTTCAGCGACTTAAGTCCTGATTCATTAGGTCGTTCACGAGACTTAACTAAGTCGTAACTCGCTTCCTCTTCACTCCTTTTGTTAAGTCGTGGACGACTTATACCTTCAGCTTTGTTAAGTCGTGGCCTTTCACTAAGTCGCGAACTCGAGTTAACTCCTTCCCCTGGTTTCCAGTTGAGTCGTAACTCCCTCCCATCTGAACTGATAGGTCGTAGACGACTCAATGCCGATTCGTTAACTCGCCGCTTCCCCTCACATGGCTCCATAGGTCGTGGACGACCTATAGCTTCTGCCTTAAGTCGTGGATGACTTATCTCCTCGCCTTCCTTAAGTCGGTCACGACTTATGTCCTTAGCTTTGATAAGTCGGTCACGACTTATGCCTTGGGCAATTATAGTTTGGCCTACATCATCCTCCCCAGGTTGAAAGAAATTCGTCCTCGAATTTGCATCTTCCTCAACATCAGTTCGTTCATCCCCGTGATATGGTACGAGATGTTTAACATTGAACACATCAGACGTATACACATCATCTGGCAGCTTCAGTCTATAAGCATTTTCATTGATTCGTTTCACAACTTCCACCGGACCAATTTTCCTGGCTTTCAACTTGTTATAAGCACCTACTGGAAAACGATCTTTTGTTAACACTACATAAACCATATCTCCTTCGTTAAACTCAACATTTCGTCGTTTCAAATCTGCAGCTCGTTTATATTTCTCATTTGCTTTCTCCAATCGTTCCTGAATGACTTTATGACATTCCGTCAACCCTTCAACAAAATCAGCAGCTTTCTTAACTGTCTTCTTTGATTGTGGCACTACCGTTAGATCCAACGGTCCCTTGGGTAAGCTTGAATATACTATCTGAAATGGACTGAAACCAGTGCTTCGATTCACAGCATGATTATGAGCAAATTCTGCCTGGCATAACTTCACATCCCAACTCTTCAGATTATCTTGAACAAGACACCTCAACAAATTTCCCAATGATCGATTAACCACCTTCGTTTGTCCATCAGTTTGCGGATGATAAGCACTACTGAATTTCAGCTTCGTTCCCACCATTTTCCACAAACTCAACCAAAAGTGACTTAGAAATCGAGTATCTCTATCCGACACAATAGATTCTGGCAATCCATGAAGTCGATAGATCTCCTTGAAAAACAACTGAGCAACATGAACAGCATCTGCCGTCTTCTTACAAGCAATAAAATGTGTCATTTTCGAAAATCGATCAACCACCACATAAATGGAATCGTTTCCCCGTTGAGTTCGAGGTAAACCCAAAACAAAATCCATACTCACATCAACCCATGGTTTAGTTGGTACCAGTAACGGCATATACAAACCAGCATTAGTCGCAGTTCCTTTCGAAACTTGACATATATGACATCGCTCCACAAATCTTTCCACCTCCTTCCTCATCGATGACCAAAAGTAAGATTACGAAATCAATTGTAACGTACGATCTCTACCCACATGGCCTTCTTCATGTAATTCTTTAACAATCTTCATTCTCAAGCTACAGTCTGGGATGCACAAACGATTTCCTTTAAACAGAAAACCATCCACCAACACAAATTTATCAGTGCTTCCTTCCTTTACTTTTTCAACAAATTTCACAAAGTAAGGATCTTCTTCAATCAATTCTGGCAATAATTCAAAACCTGTCACTTCAACTTTCATTGTCGTCAACAAATGACTCCTCCTGCTCAAAGCATCAGCCACACGATTGGTTACCCTTGACTTGTGCTTAACGACAAAAGTAAACTGCTGCAAATAAGCAATCCACGATGCATGTCTTGCTGAAATCTTGTCTTGTCCTTGTAAATGTTTCAACGCTTCGTGATCAGTGTATAAAACAAATTCGTTCTGAAATAGATAATGTCTCCAGTGTTTAATAGCTTGCACAACAGCATAGAATTCCACATCATATGTACTGTATCGCATCTTCGCTCCTGACAACTTCTCACTGAAATATGCAATTGGACGCCCCTTCTGACTCAACACCCCTCCAATTCCAACCTTGGATGCATCAGTATGTAGTTCAAACACTAACTGAAAATCTGGTAATACTAGAATTGGTGCAGACGTCAAAAGTTCTTTGATTCGCTCAAAAGCAACCCCGGCTTCCTCCGTCCATGCAAACTGTTTACCCTTCATGCAATCAGTAACAGGTGCCATCACACTACTAAAGTGTGGTATAAACCTTCGATAGAATGAAGCCAACCCATGAAAACTACGAACTTCCGTTATCGTCTTGGGCTGCGGCCAATCTCTGATAGCTTCGATTTTACTTTGGTCAACCTGTATTCCTTCCTCTGATACAACATACCCCAAAAATAAAACACTTCTCGCCATAAAAACACATTTCTTCGTAGCAGCATAGAATTGTTCTTCTCGAAGAATAATTAACACTTTCTTCAAATGCTGAACATGCTCCTCTGTACTAGCACTGTAGATCAGAATATCATCAAAGTAAACCACCACAAATTTCCCAATGTACGGTCTGAAAATTTGGTTCATCACCCTCATGAATGTACTCGGTGCATTCGATAGACCAAACGGCATTATCCGCCATTCATACAAGCCTTCCCTCGTCTTGAATGCTGTCTTCCATTCGTCCCCTGGTTTAATGCGAATCTGATGATAACCGCTCTTCAAGTCAATCTTAGAAAAGATTACAGACCCACTAATTTGATCCAATAAATCATCAAGTCTCGGCATCGGAAATCTATATCTCACAGTAATCTTATTCAATGCTCGACTGTCAGTGCACATCCTCCACGTCCCATCCTTCTTGGGTACCAATAAAGCTGGTACAGCACAAGGACTCAGACTCTCCTGCACTCGCCCTTGCTCAAGCAATTCCTCTACCTGCCTCCGCAACTCTTCATGTTCCTTCGGACTCATTCGATAATGTGGTCTGTGTGGCAACACAGCACCTGGAACAAGATCTATCTGATGTTGAATATCTCTCAACGGTGGCAATTCCGTTGGTAACTCCTCTGGAAATACATCGTCAAATTCTTTCAAAACTGGTTTAACTTCTTCTGGTATTTCAACCTTTTCACTGCTTTCTCGCCCAATCAACAAAAACACTTCAGGCTCTTCCTCAACCTCCTTAACAAACTCTTTCAAAGATAATAAAGTTTTCAGCTCTTCAATTTCTTCTGACTTATGTTCTCCTTGTGGTCTCTTCTTTGGAACTAGGATAATCTTCGTGTCTTTAAACATAAAACTGTAGCTATTGGTCCGACCGTCATGTTGTACTGCTCGATCATACTGCCATGGTCTTCCCAATAATAAGTGGCAAACATCCATCTCTACTACATCACACCATATTTCATCTTTGTATTTCTTCCCAATAGAGAATGGAACACGAACTCGTCTATCCACTTTCACTTCTCCTCCTTTTCTCAACCATGCTAACTTGTATGGATTCGGATGTTTCTCGGTCTTCAACTTCAATTTTGTCACAGCTTCGGTTGAAACAATATTGTCACAGCTACCTGCGTCGATCACAAACTTACACACCTTCTCCAGAATAGTACATGTTGACTGAAAAATATTACTTCTCAACCAACTAGCTTCCTCCTGCTTCGGTGTTAAACACGATCTCCTCAGCATTAGATTACAACCTTCATCTCCTGACGCAATATCTTGTTCATCTTCCTCAACTGGACTAGAACACTCCCCATCAACATCCTCATCTTCAACTTCTACAATCATGGTTCGTTTCTTCGGCTTTGGACACTCATTGCTTTTATGACCCAATTCCTGACAATTGTAACATTTGAAACCATTGTTAACTTTCGCCTTCTCAGCCTCCTTCACCACTGGTCTACTGATAGGTTTAGGAACATTAGAACTTCCTCCAACACTCTTCGCTTGATTGTTAGAATTAGTAAACACACCACTTCCTCGTCGTCCCTGTTTCTCCCAAGCTAACGCTTTCTGATGTGCTTCCGCTACAGATCTTGGATCGAACATATTAACCATATCCTGAATCTGCATTCGCAATCCTCCAACAAATCTAGATGTTAGCTGCTCTTCCGTTTCCATAATATCATTCCTTGCAATAAGTTGATAGAATTCATCAGCATAGTCATTCACAGATTTCGTCCCTTGTCTCAAGTTTTGCAAACGTTGATACATCAAAGATTGATAATTGTAAGGTAAAAACGTTGCTTTCATCAATTTCTTCATCTTCTCCCAAGATTCAACTTTTGACTTTCCCATCCGTTCACGTGTAAGCTTGGTTTGCTGCCACCATGCCAAAGCTCTACCCCTCAGCCTCGTAGCAACCAACTTCACTCTACGATGTTCTGGAACTTCTTTAAAGTCAAAAATCTCTTCAACATTGGCCACCCAATCTAGAAACTCCTCCGCTTGCATACCACCTTTGAACTCAGGAATTTCCATCTTCATCCCCGACTCCCACTTGTGATCATACTCAGAGTAATTTCTTCCTTGTCCTCGATCACTACCACCATCATACTCCTCTTCAAAATCAGAGGTATATCGTTGTCTATCTCGTCCACCCACATCTCTACTACCTTCTCGCCTACCACCATCATCCCTTCTATCTACATTCCTCCGTTCTCGATCATTCACGTTCCTCCCACGCCCTTGATTATTTTCAGCACTTCTGTCTCGATTGGAATGTGGCGAGACTCTACTACCCCCATGGTTAGATTCAGGTGAAACCCTTCTCCGATTTTGATTCATTTCCGTCATAAGCTTCTCCAACCGGCCAATTCCTTCGTTAAGCTTCTCACTAAAGTTTTCATTGATTCTTTGCTCCATCTCATCAGCTTCTTCTCTTCGATACAAAGCTTCTACGTTTTGGTGGCGATTAGCTCTTCTTGGCGGCATACTTGAAATCTCTACAAACACTTCAACACTTCAAAATTCAAACACAATTCGGACTTTGATCCAAAATGAAACGGATCGAAAACTTCCACTTTGTAGCAAATCGCGATGAACACGATGGACAAAGTTTCGGCCTCCAATTCAAATCCGATCAAACACTTCAATGCAAGTCGAACACTTCTACTTGCTCACGGCTTTGACAAACAAATTCGAAACCTCACTTCAAGCTCGGCAAATCTCCTCAAACTTCAAAATGAATAGGCTCCAAGTCTCGATCTAGCTATGATTGGCTAGAACAAGCTCTGATACCAAACCGACGCAGCGGATTAATCAAAACGATCTTCGATCGGTGAATGTAGTAATCGGTGGATTGGAAGATACTGAAATGCCCAAATTCGTTGATCCGAAGATACCGAATTCTAGCTATCTCTGACACGTTGATCGCGCACGATACCGTGAGGAGAGATCTTCAATTCTTCGAGCGTTGATCAAGCGCACTTGATTCCGCGAATCGGCTTCTACAATCGTTGAATCGAGCGCACTCGATTATCCGAAAGAGGAGATAGGAGATTACACTCAACTACCAATTAAATGAAAGCACAAAGCAATCAAAAGAGAATTTTATTCAAAAATCAACAACCTTTACAAAATGACCATACACGCCTATTTATAGGCTACAACTCAACACAACAGAAAATTCACTAACTCCTAAGTCGGTTCCGACTTACGACCTACGACCCATCCTAACTCGGAGACGACTTAAGACAAACAGTTACACTACATGCCTTTAGCGACTTATCAACATACAACACGATTCACGACTTATTTACAAAGTACATGACTCAAAAGTAAACGACTCACAGTCGACTCCCCTTAAGTCGTTTACGACTTAAAAACAAAATTACAAACGACTTGTAACAGATGCGACTTAACAACCAACACAACAGCCACTTCCTTCGACTTAAGAATCCACGGTGTAGATTAACTCGCATAAGAATCTACGGCAACAGGCTTTAGCGACTTAAGAACATGCGCATCTCATATCAGCGACCTAAAGAACAACGGTAGAGATTAACTCGTAGAAGAATCAACGGCAGTGTGCTTCAGCGACTTAAGTCCTGATTCATTAGGTCGTTCACGAGACTTAACTAAGTCGTAACTCGCTTCCTCTTCACTCCTTTTGTTAAGTCGTGGACGACTTATACCTTCAGCTTTGTTAAGTCGTGGCCTTTCACTAAGTCGCGAACTCGAGTTAACTCCTTCCCCTGGTTTCCAGTTGAGTCGTAACTCCCTCCCATCTGAACTGATAGGTCGTAGACGACTCAATGCCGATTCGTTAACTCACCGCTTCCCCTCACATGGCTCCATAGGTCGTGGACGACCTATAGCTTCTGCCTTAAGTCGTGGATGATTTATCTCCTCGCCTTCCTTAAGTCGGTCACGACTTATGTCTTTAGCTTTGATAAGTCGGTCACGACTTATGCCTTGGGCAATTATAGTTTGGCCTACATCATGTTTTGAAACTAATTTTCAAAAAATTACTTTTCAAAAGTTACTACACATTTAGACATGTTTTGAACCAAATTAAAAAAAGGACAAATTTTCATTATGTGTCCAAGAAAAAAACTTATTTCAACTTTAGGCCCCAATTTCATTTTTTTACATACAACATCATTTTATACTTGAGCATTCCAAATACGTGTAAGCATAAATTTTTTTCTTTTTTTAAGTATACTTGCGCATTCCGAAAATATGCAAGCAATTTTTTTAATAAAAGATACACTTATTTGAGCAAGCATAAATTTGTTTAAAAAAAAAGTACAGTTGCGCAAATTTAATTTGCGCAAAACAAGACTTATTTCTGTAAATAGTTTTGAATAAAGTCTAAAGTTGAATTAAGTTTTATTTTTTTAATAAACACTTTCCCGATGTTCAAAGATAAAAAATGATTTTTTATGTAACTAAATTTGAAAAATGCATTTACAATTTCAAAAAGTATTCAAGTCCATGAATAAATAAAAAAACAAATTAAATAAATAAAATATTAATATGCTTTTATATGAACAGCTTTGGATGCCTACATTTTTCTGGTGAGATGGTTTGAGAGGTTTCCCCAGTACAAGCATAGAGATTTTTATATTGCAGGAGAGAGTTATGCAGGTTTCAGCCTTACACATTTTTATGAAGTCTTACTACATTGCTTTTGCTTAACTAACATCTGGATACTTTTAGGGCATTATGTTCCTCAGTTATCTCAGCTTGTGCACAGGAACAATAAAGGGAAACAGAAACCAGCTATTAATTTCAAGGGTTTCATGGTACATACACACGTCCACCAAATCTCTTCCTAAATATGAACGTGCAAAACCAATTAACAAGCAGTAAGAAGACATTTGGCAACTACTTAGCCAAAACTACTAATAAGTCACTTATTATCATTTAACCGTTTGACAACTCCTTATAAGAAGCCTGTAAAAGTGACTAATAAGTCAAAATATGACAATCAACAATTTGTTGTTTAAGATTTATGGGCATATTTTGACTTATTAGTCACTTTTGTAAGCTCCTTATGAAAAATTGTCAAACAGTTAAATAATAAAAATTGATATAAGTAGTTTTGGCTACTTCTAACTAGTTTTGACAAATTCTTTTAATTATTTTAACTTAAAAGTCAAATTACATTCAAACACTTCTACTTACAAACTACTATTTAAAACTACTTAGAAATTATTCAAATCTCCTTTTAAGCAGTTTCAAAATAAGTTGTTTTCAAACGTGTTTAATTGTATTAATTCCAAACAGGTAGGCAATGGTGTTACAGATGACTACCACGATTATATAGGCACATTCGAGTATTGGTGGACTCATGGATTAATCTCCGATAAAACTTATCACGAGTTGAATGCAAAGTGTGATATGCAATACTCGACTCATCCTTCAAAAGAGTGTATCAATATAACAGATGTGGCGGATAAAGAGATGGGTGACATTGATCCATATAGCATATACACTCCAACTTGCACTGCTACTTCGAGGCTTCGTTTATGGAGTCGTCGTGTAAGAATTGCTTGAATTCATTTTTTAACCCTAATCCGGATTATAGAACTAGTTAATTCGGAGGGATTATTACATGCCTCTGCAAGTTATAAGCTGCAAAGTGTAGCTGTGATGGCTCGAACCATCTTCCTCTATTTGGGAGCTGCAAATCACTGCCAACTTCACTTGAACCAAACATTATAAAGGAGATTTTTTTTTATTTTTTTTTGAACTATAAACACTTGAATTTTATATTTTAGTTTCCAACTAATATGTCCGTTTTGGTTCATTTTATACAAATATGATACAGCCTTGGATGCGTAGAGGTTATGACCCATGCACAGAACAGTACTCTAGGAAATACTACAATCGCCCTGAAGTGCAAAAATCTCTGCATGCAAATGTTACTGGAATCAAGTACCCCTGGAATACATGCAGGTAACGTTATGATTTGTATATACTGGAATTTAAGCAGGAAGAGATTAAGGATACATTCATCTTTTTTAAACTTATTATTTTTACATCCTTCTTTTTTATAAACTATTTTCCACATTCATCTCTTTTGAATATTTTTTTCTTTACTACTCTCATTTTCAATTTTAAAAGCGAATACTTACAAACATGGTGATGTAATTTATCAAAGAAAATTCTAATTTTTTATAATCATGGGGATGCATGACAAAATTTCCCGTAAGTAATATACGGGACTGATTTTTTTCTTCTTTTTTTCCCTTTTTTACAGTGACATTGTGGGAATATATTGGAGCGATTCTCCAAAGTCCATGCTTCCGATTTATAAAGAGTTAATTGAAGCGGGGTTGAGAATATGGGTATTCAGGTAAAATTAATTTACATTTTTCGTTCAGAAATTATTCACAAGCTTATATATTGTTACAATTAAATAGTGGAGATGCAGATGCAATAGTACCAGTAACAGGAACAAGACACTCAATTGATGCTCTTAACCTTACAACTCTAGTCAGCTGGTTTCCTTGGTATGATCATGGACAGGTAATAAATATTAGCAAATTACATTTATTTGTTGCTTCAAACGTAAATCATATTATATGTAGTTTTAAAAAAACTGAAGGTTGGGGGCTGGAGCGAGATATACAAGGGACTGACATTTGTAACGGTGAGGGGAGCTGGGCATGAAGTTCCATTGCATCGACCGCGACAGGCTTTAGTGATGTTTCGACATTTCTTGTTAAATAAACCGATGCCTAAATCCTAGTATTATGTATAAGTCTTGTTTATTATATTTCTGGTTAGATCTGTTAATTCTTTCTCCAGGTGTTTTTGATTGCCAAACTTGAATATGAATAATATAACGTTCATGATTTTACATACTTGGATCTCAAATTTCCGTTGCTATAGCCTCTATATGCTGGTAAATCATGCATTTTCTACAAATGACATATAGATTCAGAGAAGAAAAGCAGCTTCTGAATCACGTTACAATTGCTAAATGAAATAATCACGTAATAAACCTACTACAATCAAGTTGATCACATGTAATTTTATTCATAAATAATGGACGTAATCAGAACGTCTGAGTATGAAGATATGCTCGATTTACTGGTTTAAATAGCTGTAGTTGGAATTCTTTTTTAATCTTGACAGCACTATTTTACATTTCATGCCACAACATTCAAAAATGCTAAATTACCAAATTGTCTTTAGAATTTATTCAAATACACTATTCTTGCATTTTGATGCAATTTTCTTTTTTTCAAGTGGCAACATACGGCAACATTTCATTTCGTAATTTTCGGTGAAAGTCTACAAAATAACTATGCTAACAAAAGGAATTCATATTAAAAATTGATGTGAATGTAAGGACAACTAGCTCATGGGTAAAATCCCTAGACTGTGGTTCTAAAAGCCTTGAATTCGAACCCTCAAAACATTAAAATGAGGGTTCTGTTCAAATAAAGTACCACTCTTGTTATTAAAAAAAAAATGATGTGAATATTCTTCTATACTAGCACGATCATGTGCTATGCATATGGGTGTCGCAATAAATTTTAGTTAGTAGAACACTGTGATAAAGAAAAATCAAAACTTAATTCTAGCTAGTATTGATATAAAAGCATTATTGGTCCAATGTTATGAAAAACTCCTTTTTTGTAAATTGATTACTCATTCAGCAAGCATTTTTGTGAATCCAAAAAGTTTAAAGATTTATTATGTAGCCCATGGTAGCATAAAGAATTGAGCTTATATACTTGGAAGAATTGTCAAAGATTTAAATAATTCAAGGTATACCTAAATTCTCTTAGCCTTCTTCAAACTCAAAAGTTTATTAGAAATAAAACAAAATACGAAGATCACGCAATAATAACCAAAGATAAATTTATAATAAATAACATCATGTATGGATTCAAAGTTTTGTAAGTGCTTCAACTGGAAAACAAGAATTGAATGAACAAATATAATTTATTGAAATATGTTTTAGAGCAAATGAATTAAAGAGGAATGTATCGTTTTATTTGCAGTGATAAACCTTAATCTCCATATTTCAACAATCAAATGGATGGTAAGCAGGATACATAGATTAGATGTACCAATAGAAATATAATCCATAACACAAAAACATGAACAACTAAATTTATCCTTCCATAAATTTATACAGTGTATAGATTAAAAGCACACATGGTATATCTTTTAAATAGCATAAAAACAGTCATAGGTATATTTAGCACATTCAACATTCAAATCTTCACGATGGATTAGCCATCTTTCAGGACCTTGCATTAGTTCATGTTATTGAAATCAGACGATGCATTATTTGCTTGAGATTTTGATTAGCTTGGTTATTGTTGATTAATAGCATGCATGGTCAATGAACACTAACTATGGTCGAAATTGATTGTAGAACCAGTACCATACAATAACTGGCAAAAATCACATTTAAACAAGTGAAAGTTTCAAAGTGAAATTTATGCTTTGAACAAATATATGAACATAGCAATAATTTAAACCAAGATGAAGTAGACAAGAAAACCCTTTAATAATGATTTCCTCCATGTAACAAGCCATGTTGAAATCCATGCAAGATGTAAGGGTTGGTAATATATTAAACTTAAATAACATTGATGATATCCTCTTTGTAACAAACCATACTAAAATCCATGCAAGATATAAGGGTTCGCAATATATTAAGCTTAGATAATGTTGATAAGTTAAGTGTCATTTATCCAAAGCAAACACTGTTTTTGGATAGTAGTAATGATGTATTTTTAACTACAACAAAAATACCCTATTACAACGCCCTTTTTACAACGGGCATTTGCTGTCCGTTGTAATAAAAGGCTATTACAACGGTCCATTCAGGACCGTTGTAATAGATATCCTATACAACACCCTTTTTACAACGGACATTTGTACTACAACAAAACAGTCTTTTTACAAATATGGTTTTCGCAACGGGCATGTGCCCGTTGTAATATGCCTCGTTGTAATAGATCTATCACATTTTACAACGGGCAAAGCACGTTGTAAAAACTGTTGCAGTATACCTTTTTACAACGGGTTATGACCGTTGTAATAGACTATAATACAACGGCCAAAACCGGTTGCAATAAACTAACCCTAGTTGCATAGCCTGTTTCACAACATGCATTGACCGTTGTAAAAAGCTCATATAACAACGCACATTGCCGGTTGCAAAATAAATGCAAATTTAAAAAAAAATTACAGCAGCATCCATGCAATACATCCATACTATACTAAATATTGTCGTAAAATAATTAAAATCACATACGAAAAGACTAAAAGCTAGAGTCATAGAATTCTAACACTCCAAAAAGTTAGATAAGTTTACATGCCAAATACATAAAGCATTAACACATAACAGTCCGCTACAAATATCATGTTCTAAGTACAATCATACTATACCACAGAGATGAAGTCTTTATGCCATACGACGGTTGATCCAACGGCCTCTTTGATAGTCTGCATCTCTGTTTCTTCCTCGAAAAGATAGCAACAAGGCTCATATGTGGTGGTGGATGTCTCTGTTTCTTCCTCGGAAAGAAAAACAAGCATCTTACTACTATGCTTTGGTCTTTCTACTGGTCACTGTATGTGCTGTGCATGGAACGAATCATAACAAGTTATTCCTATTTTTAAGTTTTGACCACTAAAGAATACTTAGGAACTGGTAGTTTGTGGTGTGCGGAAATCCTAAAAGCAAACCTGCTTTATAGCGTTATACGAGTTATTGCAAGCATGTTCAAAGGTTATGCAAGAGCATCATTATGCATAACCAAGAAATTTTGATGAAGTAAAGAATTCTACATACCATTAATGATAAATCTAAACTTTTCAGGGTTCAGGGTTTTGAAGTCGAGAAGACGAACTTTATGGTTCAACTCCATCTCCCATGACTTAATTGCATTTTGCACCGTCTCTTCTAACGATCCCTTTGGCCATTCCTGCAATTAATTAATTGTTTAAGTCTCAAATTTCAATATCAAACAGATCAATGAGTTAAATTTTGGTTTTCTTAATATGAAAGCCAGTTAGAAAAAGCAGATGATGAAGATATACCTGGGTTCTTTCTTGCTCGAACAGCTTGTTAACTGCATCATATTGTGGAGGTGCACCAAATCTCCACTAAGTGTTTTTTTCTGCTTCTCCATACAAGTGGGATTTATACTTATCTTCAACTTCAGCTTTTGTTAATTTCTCCATTCTATGCTTTGAAGCTTTTGATATGTAAAACCAACAAATATATAAGGATAGTGCCACGAAATGTTAACATGTATATATTGAGATGAGTGTTACATTTGCGTTTGTTGTGTTGATACTGTGCATCGACATTTGTGCTTGTGGGCCAACTGCTTATCCAAGCACAAAGCAGGGTGGTTGGATATGTTCATAACAATTATATCATCGCTTACCAACAAGTAGCATGCAACAACCAACAAATTTAGGATTCACTATCAACACGGCAATTAATAATTCTAAGCAAAGAAGCCAGTACTTGGTGAATAATTGTACTTCATTTACATGTGCTAAATTTGCTTGAATTGATCAAATTATTAATACACTCTTAGTAATTGACATAGAACGTGACAGACACTGAGATAAATTATTGTGATTGATTAGCAGTTTTGAGGTGAAGATTATTTATAGTGGTAAACTCAAATCTTCTATTCAAACTTCATGTGCACACTCATCTATGACCATTGATTTCATTATAATTATTATTTTTTATCACCATCAATTTAGATAATTTAGCAGGTTACATATATTAATCAAAACATTGCAATTAATAACTTAGAGTTATTTGAGTACATGGGACAGAGAAGAGGACAGAAGATATCATTTATGCATGCGGAATGTACAATGCTACCAAGCTTCCATTGGATGCTTTAAAAAGGATAAGAACACAAGACTTCTTTAATATTCATATCCCATGATATGGGATCTACCAAGCTTCCATTGGATGCTCCATCATCCAACTATGATTTCATTACATATAATATGCCCACATTGTTCCTTACTCCATTATATTTGTCCCATTCAAATCATATTTTAAAAAAAACATTATGTAATTTAATTTCCAATAGCTTCCAGGTTTTGATGGCTTTAATCTTACTTTGATTTGAAATTTAATACACATGTAGTTAATTTACAATCTTTATTCTTATGATATAAGAGGCTAATGCTAAACATGGCAAGATCGAATCAGTAATTGTGAGCAATTTTATAAGGAAAAATCATTACTTTAATTCTTTAGTAATTGTCAAAATCAAGCCCTGTATACTATATATAACCAGGTCCACAGTAATCAGGTCAATTAAAAAAGTATATCATTGATTACTTCTCTGTTAATATATGTCAACAAATAGAAGGATACAATAACAACAAAGAACACCAACACATCTATGAAAAGCATCAACAACACCATATACTTTCTCTTCCTATCTTTCATTCTGGTAGTCATCTCTGTGTCAAATGTAAAGAAAAGCCATTGGCCTATAGCCACCAATTACAGAAGAAGTATTATTGTTCAAAAGGATCACTCATCCTGTAATTTCTTTTCGGGTGAATGGGTATACGATAACTCAACACAGCCATTGTATTCTGGTTTGAGTTGCTCATTTATGAATGATGAAGTTAACTGCGATAAGTATGGAAGAAATGATTCGAAGTATAAGTATTAGAGATGGCAGCATGATGAATGCACTCTACCTAGGTGCATATTAGCGCAACACATTCATCAACAAGCAGCAGCAACTTATCCTCACGCAACAGCACCATCCCACTCCATGACATACAGCAATAATAGACGGGTGTTTTTGGATTATGATTATTTTATGATGATCATGTTTATTTTTGTGATGCTAAAATTTTTCAAACCCTGAAGCCTACAAATTTCATTTTTAAACATGTATTTTTTTAGTGTAAGCTGCAATAATAGAATCTAAACTAAACATTTTCGCTAATCAAACTTACCTCAGTAAGAATCGACCAACGAATCAGGTCAGCACCCTCGGCCTAACACCATCTTTTATTTGTTTTCCTATTGCATCCGTGTCCTACTAGAAAAGATGAAACTAATTAAAGTCAGTGCATTGTAAACAAAAATTTGGTAGTCTAGTGATGGATGTGCTTGCAGTAAAGGATACCTTGATAGTTTTCCTTGTTATACGCTCTGATAAATCAATATGTCCTACATTTATGAGGCTTGCAATCTTCCCATGCTTGACAGCCTGTTTCCATAGAAGAGTAAAAATGAGATCAATATTTGTCATAAAATAACATAAAAGATAAAAGTATGTTTTCATATCAATCCTTGATTAAAATGCAAAACCTGGTAAACAAAATTTTCCTAACTATCAAACCTAAGTAGATATAAATATGAAACATAATGCACTATTTAATTATCAGTTGGAAATTGCTATTAAAATCAATAACTCACATATGAGCAAAGGGAAGAGAATCGAGAAAAGCTTGTTCAAATTGGAGAGGCCATTTTTGACGCGAACGGTAGGGTAGGGGGCGATGACTGGCTCATCGTCAATGGTGACTTCCGAAACATCGACCACGGCAGCTCCATTTCATGGTTCTTCTTCTGCAATTATGTGGCAAGATCGAGATTGGATGGAATGAACACAAAGACTTAAGGCTCTAGATCCAAATCCAGATCTCGGCGGCGGCATCTCTGACATCCGAGCACTATAGAAGGCGGTGGCAGTAGTATTTTTCGGGCTACTGTATTATTGATTTGGGCGGCTCAATTATTAAGGAGACGATAACTTTTTGGAGGAGAATAGGAATTCACTTAAGTTGAGTAGTGAATATTTTAATAGTAGAAGAAATATGAGATTTAGGAGGATGAGAGGAGGAACTCGATGAGGAGGTGAAGCCGTGGGGAGAAAAATGCCATGAAAATTGAAATTTAGGGTTAATAAAAAGGGGAAAGCGGGAACTGAAAATTTTGGAAGGCAAGGGAGCAAAAGTGTCCTGCTAACCAAAATAAGAACATTAATAAATATTACCATAAACTTATATTTTTGAATTTTAGAAAAATCCTTTTCAAAAAATTAATTCTGCGAATATTTTTAAATTTATTTTTAAAAATTTTAAAAATTTAATTTTTATTTGAAACATTAATTATAATAAAATATTAAATGCTAAAAGGTAGATTCTTGATTCTTAAATATTACATGTTAATTATTAAATATTAAATAATAATCGTAATTATTAATTATTAATCATTTAATAGTAATTATTAATTTCAAATTACTATGTATTAATTTTTATATATTAATAACTAATTATACTTATTACTGCTTATTTATAATTGAATATTAATTATTAAATGTTAATTATTAATTATTAAATTTTCGTCGAAATTTGTAAAATATATATTATAAGTTAGATATAATAAGCAAAATTTATATTAAATATGACATGAATTTCTTGAAAATTAATTTTATTAAAATATTTAACATTATGTCTTAATTATTATTAATTATTACTATAATACTTCTTAGTTGTAATTGAATATAAATTATTAAAATTTAATTACTATATATAGGTTACCAATTATTTTTTAAGTATTATATATTTAATTATTATTTGCTATTAGTTTTTTTATTAATTAGTAATTATTATAAATTAATTTTAATAGATCATTATTATTATTTAATATTAATTTTTACTTTCAATTATTATTATTTAGTTAATTACCATTTATTATAAAAGTTTTATTATTGATTATCACCTACTGCTATTTAATAGTGAATATCATTTATAAATTAATATTTAATAATTAAATATTTATTATTATTCATTTATTGTTGACATCTATTACAACGGACATGAAAGGACCGTTGTAATAGCATTCTATTACAACGGGCAGTCATTTCCCGTTGTAAAAAGGGTGTTGTGTAGGGCATCTATTACAACGGTCCTGAATGGACCGTTGTAATAGTCTTCTATTACAACGGGCAACAAATGCCCGTTGTAAAAAGGACGTTGTAATATGGTATTTTTGTTGTAGTGTAATCTATTAAGTGTAATCACCTTACTTAAATATCACATAGGTCAATATAGCATATCATTAGAGTTCGAGCAGATGGTACGGCTAAAGTACAATTATTTGGGCTCTTTGATGAATTGAATTTAACTTTTTATTCAACCTTGTTTTTGATAGAGTTAGAAAGGTATAACCCAGAGGCAATTATGTAATTTGTTACATATATCTAATACAATATTAAATCTTATTCAAAATAAAAGACGTTTTCTTTATATTATACACTTGATATAATATGTTATATTAATTATTTATTTAATTAAAGTATATTTAGAAGAAAATCCATGAATGGTGTATTTTGTAACAGTAGTTTCAATATGTTGTAATCAAGAATAATTTATCACAATATAATAAACATGTCGTTTTAAATGTTCCTAGTCAAGATGTATTGAGATTGGATATCGATGTATCTGTTGAGACTAGAGTACGTAACACACTCCAAATATTGGGCGATATATCGCTCATGACTACTTAGGGGTACCAAGAAGTTACGTATTGATAGTTATTGGATAACTATGTAATGACTCACTCTATAGTTTTCTATTGATCAATATAACTGAGGTTAAACAAAAAATATCGATGTGATAATATTACATAATTCCCTCTACTTGAGAATACAATCGAGCTTCAATGTGGATACTCTGATTTGATTATAGTTAAATCATGGTACGATGTCGATCGAATAACTATAGTTAGCTCAAGTGGAAACAATGGAAGTGAAACATTATTCATAGAGAATTTGTCTCCTTGGCTATATGTGGTTAGTATCATGGTCAAATAAAGTCAACTCAGTGTCTCTGACCAGAGCAGTTTGGTTAATAATAATTGTTATTACTAAACCTAAGACTTTGTGTTTGAACTATAATGTTGATTGTCGTTGATATTGAAATTTTAACCATTACCAATTTCAATAAGTCCTAATATGATATAGTTTTAATGAAGAAAAATGATTAAATAAATGTTGCTACTGGATAATGCTTAAAATAAATAAAATAGGATTTTATTGAAGCTATATAAGAAATAAATCTGGCCATAATGTCACAGCACTAGCTAAGGTGATGTGTGAATGTTAATATTTGAATTGTTTATTATTAATCATTGATCAAATTTATACTTAAGATTCAGACAACCAAAATGTTGAATACTCTGAATACCACCTGATTTAATTAAACTATAATTGTTATAAATATTAATTAATTTAATTATTATTTATGAAATATGAATCATAAAATTTTATTTGATTTGTATTGATCATTATTGAAAATAGTGTGTATATAAAAGTTTTATACACACGCTCAATATACAATGTCGATGCGTGTTTAAATTGGATTTAAATGTATTAATCTGATTGAACTTGGAATGGTATAAAGGTAGAAGATGGCTCTGATATGGCCAACCATAAAGATTGGAGGAAGGGTTTGAATTTGGTTGAAAAGGGGTTTGAATAGGTAGAGATATTTATGGATTCGGATCCACTTTTTGCTCCTCTCTCTATTATTTAAACACCCTTAATCCCTCTTTTGCCACTTTCTATTTCAACATCCTCTCTATCTTATTTCTGACCGAAAATGGTAATCCACCTCCTCCATTGATTCAAGCATTAATAATACAAATTTAAATAAAAGAAGGACAATGGTTCGTAGTACTTTCAGTTGGATTGCCCTTTAAGGAAGGATTTTAATTCAAATTCAAGCGAAGTTGAATGTTCAACATCAAGGTTTATTTTCTAGACTATAGTAAGATTAGATCTAAATAAATTTAGACTTCATAGGTTCAACAATATCCAAAGTGAATTTTTTTTAAATTTACCCATTTAATTCACAGCGTGTGGGCCCACTTTCAATAATGGTATTGGAGCCAATAGCCTATGCAGTCTAAATTAGCAGTATTATGACTAACTTATAAAAGTCTATCTATATAGTAGGGTGTCTAGAAAAGTAAGGTCTAAGGTTGGGTTTGGATAATCACGTACTTTGCCCTACCAGGCTACTGCCTGGCCCGAAAGGATGAGGTAAGCCCAAAGGTTATCCCCAATATAATGGCCTAAATTGATTTAGGCCTTGGGCAAATATTCAAAATCTGTTTTGAAATTGAAATTGAGTTTTAAATTTAATAGTTTAAATTTAAAACAAATAAAAATAATATTTTAAATTTAAAAAGTTAAATTTAAATAAGTAATGATTTTATAAATGTTATAAAATATTTTTCAAACTTTGTTAAAAAATAAAATAATTATTTTCAAAAATTATTAATAATTAAATATATTAATTAAATAATTAATTAATTTTTTCAAATAATGTATATATTAATATATGTAACATTATCTTAATAAGATTTTTTTTGTGTGTGTTTATATACATACATACATATATATATATATACACTTTTCGAAATTAATTATAATTAATTATTTTTTTAATAAAATAAATAAATCGATTGTTAATAAATAAATAATATAATACATATATAAGATATATATGTATTATAAATAAATGTTATAGTGCAAATATTCGATTTAAAATGTTTAAAATGAATAAAACAAAATTAATTATAATGTTGGTTAATTAATTAAATTAATTAAAAAAGATTTATTTAATAAAATAAGATTATACATAAGATTATTATATAAGTTAATTAAATTATAAAATCTATACAAAAATGAAACTTATATAATATAAATGTATAATAAAAGTAGAATAGTAAGAAACCCAAAATAGATTTAAGAGATAAATACATACGTATAGTATGTATACCGTGATTTCCGATGTGTCCGACATTTGAATCACGAGGGTATTTTATAATAAAAAAATACATTATTCTAAAAGTCCATATCACTAAATTTAAATATATTAAAGATTATGAATCTCTAATATAAATGTTATCCTCTACCATTTATATACTAATAGATTACTTGCATACTCCTTAGTTGTTGAACTTTTCTCAAGCTAGGGATGTTATGTGTAGTACTATTAATATATGGAACATACAATGTTAGATAAATACACATATTTGTTGAGCTTCTCTTAAGGTATGTGCATTATACAGGTCATCAAGAAATATAGGTACCAGTGAATAATCTATCAAAGAATAGTCACTTTCTGTTTGTTGAGCTTTCCTCAGAGTAAAGATGTGATTTGGACAAGGACTACAAGGTTAGGATTTGTATGTGATACAACCGATAAGGATTTATCCATCGTATGTAGGCCTATGATTTATTGAGCTTTCCTCATGGCAGAATCTTAAAGCATACGAGTCCTAACACCCACTAGACAAGTTGAAATGCTTTTATATTTTGTCTTAGGGTTTTGAGAAACATAAAAGTCTTATGGGAGTCTTATTAGAGAAATGAAATGACAACATTTAACCTTTCTAACATTGTAATAACATCTGCTATATAAAGTTAGAATAACCTACGTTGATAAATTTGTGCGATTGACAAAATGTTTATCATTTAAGATATACAAATGAACTGAATTTAAGATAGATAAATAGAAATATAAAATATACTTACTACATAAATATTTTTTGCATGCTATTATTTCAATACTCATGCAAATACCTAATTTTACAACTACTAGATATGTTCATAATTTGATCGCTTATGTGTTTATTTGCCCTAGGCCATGTATTACCTTCTATGAGTTTCGAATTCTAAAAGCGATATGAAAATATGGATATCTGATCCATATATGATCATATATAAATGTTGTATGGTGAACGACCATAGTTCATAATGTACAAAACCAAGATGAAATTGGTTCATTTGAAACAGGAAAATAAACCGTAGCATGAGATTGTGTATTTAATATGATTGTGTAATGACCGGCTTTTTCGAACCTCGAATGTCGACACTAATACATCCACGGTATTCACGTGCTGAGCATCCAAGTGCTAGAAAGATAGATTGTTAGGGTAAAATAAAAAGAAAAACAAACAGAACAAGAAAGAAGGAACACAATATCAGAATCTTACAATGGGAAAAAATGATAACATATAGTATCCAAAGACAGTACAATACCGTCACTCTAAGATACACAACATTTCAGAGTTACAATTCTAAATACTATCATCAGCCTGGATAGTTATAACAGCCCGTTCTCATAAATGTTGATATATACATAATAGTAATGCACCAGAAATAAGAATACTACGGTAGCTGAAACATCCAGCTCATCTTCTCGAGCTCCATTGAACATTAACTAAAACCTTCCTTTCTTAGACTACTTGAAAGAGCACACAAGGAATTTAGAAAAAATAAAAACCATGCATAAGACATAAGTTTGGTATGAGAAACTCAAGAAATATGCGGCCAACATATAATAGTACTTTTGAGACCGTTTGGAAACGATTATTCCCTTAAGTTAACCACCATCTAATAAGTACATAAGGTGATATAACAGATAATATCTAGGATGAAGAACATAAATCATATCAAATAGCTATGATGCTTATATTGGTCACACCACAACATACCGAAGGTACAATCAAAACCGATAAGAAACGTTCAGATATTGGATTTTTCCGTGGAGATCTTTTCGGTTGACGCTAAATTCAATCTCCTACACAAGGGCCCGAAAGTACCTTCCGAGCATCGTACATCTCTAGATAAAATATACAATTAAGGCAAACACAAGTGGCCAATCGTCCGAACATAAAATGAATAACATGAACCAAGCATCATCAACTCCTGCCGGCCAACAATCGATAAGTATCTCTAGATTTGGAGTTGATAATACCCTGACGTGGGTCAGCTAAACCCCAGGTTGTGCATCCTACTTTGTTTTCTACCATTTTTGATGTCGAAGTTACATTCAGCATCTCTCACACGAGTCTTCATCACTCGAACATGGATCTCCATAATGATCCCAGTATAAGTCATTCGACGAATGCTAACACTGACTTCTCCCTTAGACATAACCTTAGGATAGTCGTCAGTTCGACTCAATAGCATTCCACTTCACAACTGCTTCCAAAACGTAGAACCCGTATATCAGTTTTGAAGCCGTATTCGATAAGTAAAAACTTATCGATCCCAGTCTCTTCAGAACTAATTCGAAAAATTTGGACAAGTTTGATAGTCGATTAGTTGAATATCAATTCAAAATAGACGATCATATATGGAAACCAAGTCTCGTATACTTATCACTTTTCCGATCTTTTTGTCTCACACTTTCTCTCGGTCAAAAGTGAAGCCACTAGGTTAGAGCTCAATTGCTTTCATCCTTACTTGAACATCAGTCTTAACTCTCACAGATAGACAAGCCTACT
Organism: Allium fistulosum; assembly: GCA_030737815.1. NCBI lineage: Eukaryota > Viridiplantae > Streptophyta > Magnoliopsida > Asparagales > Amaryllidaceae > Allium > Allium fistulosum. Next base: position 680,448,021 of record CM060905.1, on the reverse strand, counting down.
TCACCGGTTTTTAGTGCTAAGTAAGCAACTAAATGCTTTACATAAACAAGTAAACACATAAAGCATTATCAAGTCATACAAAGCATGATTAAGTCATATAAGCGACTTCTAATACCTTTTTTAATTAATTAATCTTTTAATAATTAAAACATCTTTTATCAATAAAACTTATTTTATTTAATAAAACTTCACTTATCAATCCCTGCTATTTATTTGTACTCTTTCAATACTTCAAAAAGTATTCATATACTTATCTCAAGTGGTATAAGTAAATTCACAAATCATTAAGAAGATTTCTTACTTTAAACCTGTACATTTTCTATCTTTTTCCAAAAGATTCCATACTTATAATTTTCTTCAAAATATCCATTTTAAGGATCTAAGTACTTTCATAAATCCATTCAAAAGGTTTAAGGCTAATGTTACTTAAATATTGTCACTACAAATACAAAACCATTTTACTTATGCTTATCTTTAAAACATTTTTTTAAAAGATCTATTTACATACATAAGTATAATCAAAAAGTGTTAAAGACGAATGTTATTAACACACTGTCACAACAAACCCAAAACAATTTCATACTTATATTGTCTTTAAAATCATTCTTGTAAAGATCTAAGTTAATATTTGGTTAAGTTTGATAGTTGACATATCGACTATCCAGTTAAAAATGATCGCTTATAGAAATCACGGTTCGTATATTTAACTTGTTTCCGACATTCGAACTTATACTATCCCTCATTCAAGAGTGAAGCTAGGTAAGTTAGAGCGCTAGTTGCATATCAAAGCCTTACCTAAACACTTTATTCTTGAATCATAGATATATAAGTTTACCATGTTGGCTTGTAGTATTAAGTATAGTGTTGATGACTTTCATAAATGAATAAGAAATCAACACGATAAACACATTCCCGACATAACTATTCCTCGATCAAGAGCAAAGCCGGTAGGTGAGAGCTCTATTGCTCCTATCACTACTCAAATATCAATCTTAACTCTCACAAATAGATAAGCCTACTTCATCGGCTTTTAGCGTTAAGCATAATTAATTTCCTTTTTCAAAACTTATATATATATAGATACTTTAATATACTTGTAAATAGTTTTTAAATATATATGTAAAATGTTACTTGAAAATAACTAATTCACCTTTTGATGAAAATAAATAAAATCATGTTTTATATTATAAAACCTCTTTACTTTCAAATTCATAAATAAATATTAAAAACAGATTTAAACTTAAAACCAACTTTAGAATACTGAAAAATAAGTTAGAAAACAACCCTAAAATGATTAGGAAAAAATACCAAATTTAAATATCATTTTTGAACACTTAAAACCATAAGCAACTTACACAACATTTATAAATGCTGTTAAAAGTCCTTGTTAAAGAACAACATTGAAAAGCACAATCTTTGTGACCAGTTTTTCACCACTTTAGCAAGCGATTTATGACTTGAAATTTTTATAGCAAGTAATACCCTTAGGGTACTTAAAACTTAGGGAAAGAAACTCATAAGGATATCTTCCAAATTAATTAGAAAAATTCCCAAAAACAAGATATTTCAAAGTTCTCATATAGCGACCTTCGTCTTGCTATAATATTTTACAACTTTGGTTCACAATTTTAATAAATTTCCAAACCATTCCTTTACCGTCCAATGTACCAAAATATGTGTAGAGAACAACCAAATCAAATTATCCCATGTTAAGATCATAAATTCTCCATTTATGCAGGTTAAAGTTAAGGGATATCAAAATGCACATATAGCGACTATTCATGCTTCAAACACTTTAAAACATACTTCAATTCAGCACACAAGTCAACCAACCATTTAAACATCAAGTCAAGGCCACACCGCATATTTAAGAGGGTAATAGAAGTGATGTTATACAATACAAAATTGTCATTTGCTTTCAAAAACAAAAGGGGTCTAAAGTTTATAACTTTAATTAGTTAATGTCACTTTTACTTTATATTTCAACCACACAACATATATACACAATATACACAAATAAGATAGTGAGATAAATCACTTAGCTCAAAGCCAAGCACAAGAACAAACCCTCACAAAGCCAAGAACACTTCCTACCATCACCATACTCCTAAAGACACCACCTTTAGCTCCAAAATCACAACACCATGCTCCCCCTCTTCTCCTTTGCTCGCACCTCACCATGCTTCCCCCATTTCTTCCACTTTATTCCACTTTTGAATTTAGTTCTAATATTCCTAAGGTGTTTTTAGGTGTTGGTGAAAGTTTGGTGGAGTTTGAAAGAGATTTGAGTTAATTAGAGAAAGATTAGTGAAGAATAAAGTGCATTAGTGCTAATCCACTTCCACCATTTTCTTAATTTTTAAAATGTGATTAGTGAAACCCTTAAGTGTGTATTTATTGACATTTTCAAGAGGTTACAACCACCTTCTAACTTTCGTGAAAGGTCACAAAGGAGCCTTCCTCTCACATGCCACCTTTACACCTCATTTTCTTTACTTAATACTTAAGCCTTTCCAGGAAGTCCATTTTCAAAATATCTTCGGATGACATCACCCATGACATCATCAATATTTTATTTCCATAAATGGTTTTAAAAAAATTATTTCATTTTAATGATTTTCTAAATGAATAAATGTATGTATAAAAAGTTTGAACAACTTTTGACGAGTAAAAAGTTGTTTATCGATAAAACGATTTTCGGTTACATTATCTGTAACATCCCGGAAAAATAAAAATAACTTATATTCAAATATAAGGATTATTTAAATATTTTAATTATAAATTAAATATTAATTAAATGGATTTAATAGCCTTATTTAACTCCTTTTGTAAATATTAATTAAATAATAATGGTGAACTCATTTTGTAAATTTATTTACAATAATAAATAGTTCGAATAAATATCGATAATGTGATCGAAAATATATAATGTTATCGGAAGCACGTGAAATTATCATCCCATGCACTGTTTTGGATTTTGACGAAACCAGTGCCATTGGGACCAAAATAATAAGACGATGTACGCCGACGAGTTTCGTGGTGATCTAATGTACCATGTGATCATGCGAGCTCGAAATGCATACCGGTTAATTCTAACGAATTAAAATAATAATATTATTTGATTATAAAATCTAACTTTTGTATATGATGGAATTAGGTCCTAAAACTAGTTACATTGAGTTTGGAATAGGGGTATTTGGCTAGTAATGCCAGTGAGCATGCCTCAATTGGAGTTCGTGATTTTGGGGGATGAATAGTGTTATAAAAAAATCTATAAAAGGACCCTCGTCTCTCTCTCATTTGCCCAAAAGTCCATCCAAGCCCTAACAAATCCGACGAGCCATGTTGATTGGCGCCGCTAGAGGTTGAGTGAGGCTTGGGTCCCAAATGAAAAATGAGTAGTTAGGGGAGATGAGCATTCTGACTGGTTAGATTAGGGTGCAGTGGTGTGTGGCGGGGGGGATTTGAGTTCAATGGTGGCATTTCTTTTTAGGTTCGTTCTCAATTTTGCAGCGATGGGTAAAGGCGAGGCTGGTGGCTTTGGTCTTGTCTTGGTCGCGGGAGGCGGTGGCAAGCAAGCGACGATTTCTGGTAGCATATGGAGGTAGCAGGGTGGAGTTGAACGGAGGAAAATTGGGGCGGCCAGGGTGTGAGCAAAAGCAGATTAGGGTTTAAACGTGTTTAGACGAGGGTAATTAATTAATTAATTAATTAAGTGATTGATTAATTAATTAATTTCGATTCGGACAAGGTCTTTTGCATTGCACTCGTGGGATTATTATTTATGCATTAGAGTTGGATTCGTTGAATTTAGAGCTTGTAGAGTTTTGAGTTAAAATCGGATGACGTTCGATTTTAGATTGAAGCAAAACGTGAAAGCATCAACTGGAATTTTGGTGAGTTAATTCACCTCTATAAACTATATGATATCTTTGTTGCTATATATTTTTGTTGAATGCTTGGATGATAGTTTATATATGATTGTTTGATTTTTTGTTTTGATTTGATTTCCGCTGGGAAGCGGATAACATGAATAACCATTGTTTTGAAGGGAACAAAAGCAAGAGGAAGTCGAAGGGTACATAGCGAATAGGTCGCTATGGATCACTTTGAAATACACATAAATACGTGTGATTTACATGGAACTTTTGTAGAGAGACTCTAAGAGGTTTCTTGCCGATATTGATTTACTTATATTCTTATGTTGCTTATATTAATGTCTGGTTGAAATATTTGTGACATATAGTTTGATTTGTGTAAGTTTCGGTATAACAATTATTGCTATACCGACAATTATGAAATATCATCTCCTTAAATCTTTGTGTGTTGAATTAGTGCTTGCATTTTCGCAAAATAAATATTTGGTCGCACTATTTCAACTTTTATAAAATAGTCTCAAACTTGGTTTTTCTTCTTCAATCTTTCTAGTGAACCTTTCTAACATGTATTTAAGTGTTTTAAAGAGGTATGGAATTTATATATATATTAAAGGATTTATTTTAAATTATTATATAATAGGTTTTTCAAATAAGGAAAGGAAATAAATTTTGAGTTTTGAATATAATTTTAAACTTGAGATCTATCAAGTATTATTGGAAATGAATATTTAAACTATAATTTTAAGTACTTTTGAGAATTTTGAAGTGGAAATGAAGCGTGGATTACAACACAGTTGTTGCGGTAAATTTTTCCGAGAATTGAGAAAGAATTTAGGGATTATAATACTTTTTTATAATAAACAATTTCGAAAGGTTGATTTGAAAAAAAAAAGTTACTTGACTTAATAAGTGTTGATAGTCTTAAATCTCGAAGGAGTTTTGTTTTAAAGATAAAAAAAAATGTAATTGATTCTTTGGTTTATAGTAAACAATGTTTAAATGACATTTGTTTTTCGACCCTTCTTATTAGTACACTTAGAAATATATATATATATATATAGCTCTTTAAAATAATACTTTAAAAAGTGTTTTAAGGTGTTTTACAGATATTTATGATGTGAAAATCAAGCATAAGTGAGAGTCAAATGTTTTAAAAGTTTGATTCGTTCATTGAAAATAACTAGTCTTACACTTAGCACTAAACGTTGAAGGAACTCTTGCTATTCTTAAAGTTAAGAATGTTGTCGAGTCAAGATAGGAAGAAACACTGCCCTAACTTGTTCGGCTTCATTGTTTTCCCCGGGGTTGTGCTAGTTCGGGATCAACAAGTTGTGATAAGTGTAAGAGATTTAATTTTCATATACGATCATTTTGTTATTCCCGATAGTTGACTTATTGACTACTGATCCTGCTATCATCTTTGTATACATCGATTCAAGTCAATATTTTTGCTCGTTTGGTGCATTTATATTCTTGCTATTCTTAAAGTTAAGAATGCTGTCGAGTCAAGATAGGAAGCAACACTACCCTAACTTGTCCAGCTTAATTATTTTCCCCTAGGGTAGAACAAGTTTGTTTCTGATAGTTGATTCATCGACTATCGATTTTGATATCCTTTATTTGCTTAATTAATATAAGTCGATTGCTGTCGAGTCAAGATAGGAAGCAACACTGCCCTAACTTGTCCAGCTTCAATGTTTTCCCTCGGGGTAGAACTAGTTTGTTTCCGATAGTTGATCATCGACTATCGATTTTGATATCCTTTTTTATGTTTAGTTAATATAAGATGATTTGTAGCTCATTCTGAGTGTTGGTATCAAACACCAAAGAACTAAAACCAAAGTGCGAGTGGGATCCAAGCCAAGTGGGTCGCACCCATCACGGTATGTTCACATCTGCCTAGAGAGGTTTCAGCATGCATGCATTGATGTGAAATATTCGAATTCTGAAATGTTGATTCACAGGGTCCATCTTTGGAGAGTGATATGTGTGCTCTCAAATATATTTTATCTAGAGGTGTACTTTTGGTGTAGGGGGCGCACCCTTCTAGTCACGTTGGATGGATCATTCTCCTTATTTGATTCAAACCTTGGAGTTAATCCTTTCTTAATTGCATCAAGAAGTGCCTTAAGTTCTTCTCTATGTTTAATTACTTTTGTCCATTCTTTAAGTTTGGGTTTTGATCTTGTCTGTGTCCATCCTTTCTTTTTTGGATTGTTGTTCTAATTTGTTTTCCATTTCTTCATGTATGAATGTTATTCTGGTGAGGTAAAAACCAATTCTATTTATCAGCGTGGTCTTATAGAATTATTATACGTTCCCCATATCTTTTGAGTTTTCTCATGCTAGTTTTCCAAACTGATTCGGGTCTTATTTTATTATATTGCTTGGGTCAGGCCGAGTGTTTCAGATTGTCGTTAGTGGGACATGGAGCTCATAGAGTGGAGTCGGATGTTAACTTATCGTAGTATTTTTATATTCCGCTATATTATTATGTATACCCATCAGCAATTGTAAGGCCATGAAGTTATAACTGTCCAAGCTGATGAGGTTTGTTTTTAACTCTAATATATTATGTATCTTAGAGTGACAACTTTGTTGTCTTTGTAATATTATATGTGATCATTCCGTTGTAAGATTTTATTTCCCTATTCTTTTTCTTTTTCTTTTATCCTAACATTCTGCCTTTTCGGCACTTGGATGCTCGACATTATAATATTTTAGATGTATTAAGTGCCAACTTTCGAGGGTCGAAAAGGCGAGTCATTACAGAATGGTATTAGAGCTGAAGGTTAAGCGAGAACCTTGGCTTTAGTAGGGCAAACTCATTTGAGATAAGGTAAGTGACACCCTAGAATGAGTTGAGAGTATTATATATACGAGAGCATATTTGTTATTGCTATAAAAATGTATTGTGTTAATTGGTATATTGAGTGGTTTATGAATTCTGGTCGAGACGTGGGATGCCACGGTGTCGATTGGGATTTCTAAATACTTGAACAAGGCAAGCTGACATGATATTGATTTTTGAAAATTTGGTAAATGAAATATTTTACCTAGGATTATATATTATATATATAAAGGAATAATTTTCAAATTTACATAGTTATTTAAGGCGTTTGTTTGTTAATGATGATATTTTTTTATTATCATTATGGTTTGATTTGTTATGCTCGAGTAATTTAGTAGCATTAACTATTATTTGTTAATTGTTGATTTATGGTCGACTAATTTATAGGCATTTAATGTTTTGATAATTGTAAGTGCATTAAAACGGACCTCTTGTGAACCGAGTTTCACAATTTGACAATAAGGTGTTTAGAGAAAATGTTAAGTTAAAAGTATTCTTTTAATGAAGTTGTTTAATATAATCTAAATGGGAAGATAAGACATTTAGAGGATAAATATTTTTGAAAAGTTTATTAAAGGAAAGTTATTAATATATAAGATGATTTTAAAAGTACATTTTATATGAGTATGGTATATAAAATGATTATATGCTTTATAAAGGGTTTTTGAGAATTTAAATCCTAGTATTATTGGAAATGATTTCAAAACGTTTTTTGAGAAAAGTAATAGTGGTATTACTCGGAAGCATTTATGAGAATAAATATTTCAAAGAGAATTTTTAAAAAAGATACATTTTCTTTGGATAGTTTAGGGAAAAACAACTCGATTAGTTTTGTGGTAATCTGAATAATCTTCTAAGTGATGATTGAATGTTTGCTTAGGTGAACATTGTAGTGCACTTAGTAAATTATTCTCTTTATCATTATGCGATCGAAATGAGTTCAAATCTGAACGAACCCAAAGTGAGTGCTAGTGAATAAATTGTAAAGTTATTTTACATATAGAAATATATGTAGTATGATTTCCAAATTTGTTTTGAAATAAAAACTAGATATTTAGTTCTTAAGTTCCTTTAAAGGAAACTGATTTAAAATAAAAGGTATTTCGATAAAAAAATGTTTTGATAAATGAAAATTTTAAACTCTTGGATAGAAAAGAGATAATTTAACACAAGTTTTTAAATGGGTTGAATTGGTTAGGAAGGTTATAACAAGCATTGTTTTATTAAAACCATAGTTTTGTTTAAACATCGAAGTCATATAAACTATTTGATGTTATTATATTGACTGATAAACATCTTTACCTTAGTGATGTCTTAGGAATGTAGACTCTGGAATTGAGTCTGGATACGGGCATCTTACTGTTTTTAGCTACATACCGGACCGAATAGGTAAAGAAGTTGGAGTAGTCGACTTAGTTTTAAGATCCATATTATGTTTTGGGGCCTTTGATTGAATTTGGAATAATAATAATAATAATAATAATAATAATAAATAAGTAAGTAAAATGAAAAATTGACATTTTGTATATATACCCGTTTTCCTTAAAAGTACAGCTTGCTTTATTATATTATCAAATAATCTTTCAAATCATTTATATAAATTTCAAACTTCCTTTAAAACAAAGTTTAAACCTTCATTCAAATCATAACTTAAAGGCCACCACTTTTATAAAAAATTCAACTTTGAAAAGTAAACCAATTTCTTATAAATAAACCACTCGTTTGAATATCTTGAAATAAATATTTTATATCACAAATCTCTTTTAAAATACCTATATTACCTCTATAAACAATATTTGAAAAGAATTTACAAATTATCTAAAATAGATAATCTTTATATTTTATTAAAATAATAGATTTTCAAACTGCGTCCATAGCGACTATCGCTATATGGACCATAACTTTTATAAGTATGTTTTGAAAATGAAATAACCTTTAAACTCTTCAAAACACTTTTAAAATACTTATATACCTTTTATAAAAATCCTTTGAGAATTTTTTTTAAATATCCAAAGGAGACAACATTTAAAAACAAAGGTTTTCAAAGTGCATTTATAGCGACTATCGCTCTACGAACAATTTCATCTTTCAATTCAAATTCAACTTATTCATTCACATATATACCTAACAAATTTTCAACTCCAAAACACACCATAATAAAGCATAGGAAATAATATATACAACATTATATACATAAAAACACCATATTCAAACAAGAATAAAATACGCAACATTAAAGTGCTTCGATAGAAACTATCGCTATACAAACACTTTCATTTCAAGTTCAAGTCCCCTACTAATCCTTATGTGCTTTGTTCAAGGCTATGCATCAAGTCATAACAAGTCCATAGTTCCAAGTCCATTACATATGAAATTTAAATCAACAAATCAAAGTGCTTTCCAAAGCACTACAATATACACTACAATATTGCTTTATAAAGCAGAACAACAATCTACATCACAAATAGATGTTCAACCAACATTAATATAATTTAAACAACACCACTATATTTACCATATATATATATATATATATATAAAGGAAAGTTTTAAAGTAAGAATCCCACTTTCAAACCAAGCATAGAAAATCAAATCAAGCAATAGATCCAAGGATCAACTTCCTACTATCACCAAACCACCAAAGCTACCAACTTTCACAAAAAATTCCAAAACCAAGCCTTCCCCATACCTCCCATGCTCTCGACGTAGCTTCCCTCCCCCTCCCCTGCTCCATTATTTTTCAACTTCTTTATGCTAAAACATGTTATCTAAGTGATATAAGAACCATACTAGAGTATGGAGAGAGTTAGAGAAAATTTGAAGAAATTTAGAAGTAGGAAAGTGAAGAAAGGTGCCATTTTTAAGTTTTCTTACTTTGAAAACTTTTGAAACGTCTTTCATAAATGAAATAATGAAAAAAAGTGAATGAAAGTTGGTAGGAAAAAGAATTATAGTGCATGCCAAATGACCCTTCTATCCTCAAAAGAGTGGATGGCATTATAAGGGGGAACTATGTATTACCCTTCCTTAATTTAAGGGTCCTTATGTACTTTTTGTTCCACTTTCCTTTTCTTAATCATGCTTTAGTTTAATTAATATTTTGCATTAATATAAGATGTTTTAAGAAAGTTGTAATTGTGTGCATATGCTACTATTCAAGTTCCAAGATCTTTTGAACAACTTTCAATGAACAAAAAGTTGATTTTCAATAAAACGTTTTTAGGTCACATTTTCAGTTTTTCATCGAACTACTTATTTATATAAACCAAATTCAATAATTAATTTCCTATGATTAGTTATTAATTAAAAGAGAGCTATTTGACTATTAAAAATCTTTAATTGAATATTTAAAATAAATTAAATATTCACGCATCAAAGCAATAAAACTACATGTCGTTACAAATTATAAGGCATTGGAGAATCTTATAGAAAAAATCTGCAATAACGGGGACTAGGGTTCCCATATTTTTCTCCATCTCCTTCCCCCTTTGCGAATTTTTCTTCACTAACATTGTCCTTATTCTTCATTCGCCTCTTGCAATCCTAGTCTTCCCTATCGTTGTAGATCTACATCTTGAAATCCCCCTTTGATTAATATTTTTTGGCCATCGAATCGATCTGCATTTCTGATCTGTGCTCTGTTCGCACTCTTCTGGCTACTCAGATCACTGCACGTCTGCTTGTCTTTTCTCGCTTCCGTCCATTACCAAATGTCCAGCATGAGTTGGAACGAACTAGGTAGGCATCGCCTGTTCATCTGTATGCCTCCGTGCTGTCAGTTCCAGATCCTGAAAACTTTTGAGGTGTGTGTTTTGTTATTATGGATAAGTAAGGTTCTGTTTGGATATTCGAGTTTTAGATATCATTTTGAGGGTGGGTCTTTTGCCAAGGCTTTGAGCACAACAATTTGTTTGTTGGTTGTCATTATGGCTTTTGCTTATGTTCTGTCATGTGCAGCTTCTCCCAATTTTCCTTTGCTTTGTCTTATTTCAACCTCTTAAACAACAACATAGGGATTGTCGAGGCAACTTGTAAGTGTTTGGGTTGAAGTTGATTATCGCGCTTGAACGAGCGAGGTTGAGGATGGTGGCATGTTGAGGATCCTTGTGCACATATTTATGTTAGTACTGCCTTGTGATAATTGTTGCCTTAGAAACTTTGATATTCCAATCTTCTCATTTGGTGGCTCTTTTGCATTTCCTGATGTAAGGGCTGTGTAATTGGGATAGAAGTTTTGCTCCTAGATTGAGATGAAAATGTGGAAGTTGCTTGGATATTTACTCTTAGATGTTGCATTTATGATGTTGTCAGATCTGTGATTTGCATTTAGATCAGTGTTATTTTTAGTTTTCTGGAATATGGTGACTGTCAATTTTTGGTTTGGGCACTATTTGTTTAGTGTTGTATCTGGGTAAGGTTAGTTAGTTTGAGTCTTACATTATACAAAGGTGGTTGCTCTCGGCAATATGTTGTCTGTGTTATAGCATCCGCAAGTAATATTTGATCAACATTGGTTGGGATGGTAGTGTTTGTCTGCATTAAAAAGCTATGTTTGGCCTGGGCCTTGCCTCTTTTCATCCTCACTTTCGCTTCATGGGGATTGTCTTGAAAAGCCCGTGTGAGTCGTCTGGTGGGTGTTGTTGTGCATTATGAGCATTATGGTTGATGTTTTGGTGTGCTTGCTAGAGCTCATCTTCCTCCATCGCTATCTTCTCTAGATCAATTCTGCGAGATTGTAATTGTTGGGATATATATTGGATTTTCTATAATATTTGGCTTATTGAGTTTGGAGATCCTATTTGGAATTGTAACGACCCGTATTTTCAAGCAGTTAGAAATATTAAATGTAATATAATTGTTGAATAAAAATGGTTATAAATAAAGATTTGACGATTTATTAATGGAAACGTTATTAAATGTATATTAGAATCTAAGATAAAATCCATAAACAACAAATTTCAATAAGTTAAAAGATGATAACCCAAATCAATTGAATGCGAAACAATGTGGGGTTGCATATTAACAACAAGATTTGAAATAACAAATGCTAATATTGTAAAGAATAAAATGAATGTCTATATCTAATTGGAATATAATTGTAAAGTTTAATTTTGATATAACTGTAACTTGTAAGGAATAAAATAAATGATGTATCAAATAGTGAAATCATTTGTTATTTAATTAAGATTGGTTTTAGCATAGAATGAGAAATCAATTATTTGGTAAGTAAATTTATAATTCTTGTTGTAAACAATAAATTTATGGATATTTGAATTGCTAAGATATAACAATTGTTTTATTTCTCATCTCATTATTAATCCGTTTTGAAATTAATTCGGTAATCAATGGAATTTAATGTAATTGAAATATTGCAGTTAATATGGGAGAAGATAGAGTAATGAGTGTAATAAACTGAAAACTTATGTTTAATTAATATATAAGAGAATTGTTGATTTAATATAAAGAACATGTAAATCAAAATAAAGGAATTTGTTTGAAATTTAAAATATAACGAACTAGGATTTTATTACCGTTGTAATTAAATGTTGAAATTAATTTAACGTTTAAATCTTGAGTTTAGCATGAAAAATTGGCTTTCAAAAGATTATTAAAATCCTGTTTAATCAAGAATGATGATAGAAAAACTTTTAATTTAGAATTTAAAAGCGATTAAATCGTTTAATAATAATTTCTTTAATTAACGTGTAAAAATTAAATATAATTTGATTTTTAAGCTAACTTCTATATACAATAGAATTAGGGTTTGAAATTAGTTTCATTGAGTTTATAAATATTAAAAACCTACATTTCGATATATACGATGACCTATTTTCGTTTCGTGAACGAAACTGGTTTTCGGGGCTTGTAACCGCTTTGGCCAAAATCAGCTTTCCTTTGGTCAATATAAATAGATTGTTCTGAAACCTTAGCAGCTTTTATATCCTTCTGTTATAATTTTCTGTACGTACTTTGTAATCTAGCTTCTTTCTGTTTAATGGAAATTAACTAAAACCCCGATTACTGATTTCAAAAATCAATTCAAAATTCAAACTGCTCAAACACTATCATATACTATATCGTCGAGAAGCTCTCGATGAATGGAATCAGCATTTGGAATTCCTTTTTGCAATCGAATCTCGGTTTGACCAGAATTGGGTGAAACATTCTCAGCCATTTATCTTAGGTTTGGCGTTCAATGGTGGATTTGCGACCAATCGAAGATCGGGAAGTTGCAGCTTGTAGAGGAGACGAGGGCTATCGATCTATACGGTTGGATTCTCAAATATGTGGTTATTTTGGCTGGAAATCGCTGAAGCATGGCCGTATTTAATCATAGCGGTGGCTCTGACCTGAGTGGCGGTGCGACCTATGGATGGAGGCGTGGGTTGCTGACGGCACAAAGGTCGTCATGGTGATCTCGGATCTGGACGTAGGGGCTCCTAGTCGGTGCAGTAGACGGTCAAAGGTGCGGTCAATGGGGATGCTATGGGTTCTGCAGCTCACATTCGTTGCAAATCTGATCGCATGGTGGAAGTTATGTATATGAGTAATGAACATGTAAGTTAAATTATTTAATATTTTAATATGGTCAAATTATTAATCTCAAATTCATATGTTCTAACTCGAATAATTTTGCATACGAACTTCGATTGATGCGCGGTTTCTTCCGTTAGATTCGTACTGAAATTCCGGGCAACATGAAACTGGTTTGGTTGAATTTGGATACTTTTGAGATTTTGGGCTTTTGTTGGATTTTCAATGGGCTTAAAATCAAAGGTGAGTGATTAAACCTACTCACGCAATACTAAATTTTCTGATGTTAGTTAAATCGAAATCGTGAAGTGATAAAATTTATTGATTGTTGTTTGGTAATATAAATTGACATTTAAATTGAATTTGAATTTTATATTGAACTGGATTGACATTAAAATTAATATTGAAATTTAATTGCTAGTTAAACACCAACAAGTGATTGCTAGTAATTGTTGTGAACATTGGTTGATTTGGATGTTGATCGTTATTGGATGCCTATTGATTGATATGTTCGATGCATGGTTGTTTATTTATTTGGATATATCCCAGTTATTATCCTATTTATTATTTGACATCCTATAAATTGTCATTTGGATTATTTGAAATGAACTAAGAAATAGGTTGAAATGATATATACCTATGTAATTTAATTATGGGTTGACATGATATATATCCATCCATGTAATTAAAATTGAAATAACTAATCACTTGGCCATAAGGTAGAAAATTATATATGGACATCAGATTTGGTTAAATTAAATGGTTTAAAAAACCTAGAATTGAAATTGGTTTAAAAAAAATGGATTTATATGAATTAAATTATTTTCTAATTCGAGATTTGAAATGTTAAAATTGAAATGTTAAAATTGAAATTGTTAAATGAAATTGTTGAAGGATTTAATTTGAAACCTAAAGTGGGAATTGAGATATGATTTGAATTTATTAGAAGTAAATTATTTTAAAGGTTTAATTTTAGTTTAAAATTTAAATTTACTTTAATTAAAATGGTTTAAATTGGTATTCCCAAGTTTCGACGTGAAATGGATTTAAACTAAATTGTTTCAAAATGAGAATGTGAATTGAAACTTTCGGCCTTTGGATAGAATCAGTTAAATTGAATTTGAAGTAAAGTTTTAAATCATTTGAATTGAGGTTGATTAAAATTAAAATTTGAATATGAAGTTGACGTGAAACGGAAGCCGAAAAATTGATTTCGTTGTGATTTGGAACATGAGTTCAAATTGTTGTGAAAGAAAGAGACAGTTTTAGCATAAACTATTTTAATATATAAACTGTTTTAATATAAATTATTTTAATATATACACTAATTATCCAAACTAATTTCAATATTAAAACTACTTTATATTCAAAACTATTTCCAATCTTTAAAACTATTTTAATTATTCCAAACTATTTTAATATTCAAACTATTTTAATTATCCAAACTATTTTCAATATTCAAACTATTTTAATTATTCAAAACTATAGGCTCATAGAAAACACCCTATTTTGGACAAAACTCTATATTCACAGGTGTAATGATTTACATGGCTTTCATTTCCAAGCCGATAAGTTTGTCCGATTGGACGAAATATTTAATGAGAAGAGGAATTCTCAATAAAAAGAAAAGGGAATTTTTTTCGAACCCCTAACAAAAGATGAAAGTGGAAGGAAGTATTAAGAGAAATTATGTTGACTTGAACCAAACTATTTCATACATTTATGCTATAACTAAGGACGAGATAGAGTATCCTGCATCATTCTAATCTAAAATGAACTCAGAACTCAATAAAGGAGGGAATTACTACAATTTCCAAAAGGGGAACGGTCACAAAATCGATGATTGCCATGTCTTAGTTGAAATTATTCAAAACATGATAAGCAGGGGCACTCAAAGAATTTGTTAAGAGTGATGAAAAATTCCCAACGTCTACTAATAATGAAAAACCTCCAACTAACAACATCAACTTCTTGGAGACTAATCCTAGACAAAATTTTCCACCAACAATCAACCATATTGACATCATCCATGGAGTTCCGTACATCGTATGAATGAGCAAAGGTGCAAGAAATAGGTACATACAAAAAGTAAAAGAAGGAACCTATTCAGTATGAGAAGAGACCCCAACAAAAGCAAACAAAAGCGCTATCTAGATTCTAGATCCAATAATAACTCCAAAACTACTCAAAGGAGTGAGGCATCCTCATAATGACCTGCTAATGATTATAACTCATATTGGATTTTCTTTGATGTCCAAAATACTGGTGGACATTGGATGTGGTGAATGTAATCATTAAGAATGCCTTTGATCAGATGGACATCCCTACAGAAAAGCTTGAGCAAGTTTTGGAACCTATTTTTGGGTTCAACAATAAAGGTCTACACCAATTAGAGAAATAAGATAGTATGTTCAAATGGGAAATCCGCCCTACTCTAGGACCTTTGCGCTTTTTTGTGGTGATGGACCAATCTTCTTACTAAAATTCTTTTTTTTGGAATACTTGCTCAAATGATATAGACATATTCGTTTCTTCAAAACATATACTTATGACATTCCTTTCTAAAGCCGGATGGGGAACCATGCGAGGAGAACAATTTAGCTCTAGGGAAATATATTTCACAACTCTTGAATAGTGCAATAAATAGGGTGATTCTTGTTGCGGACCTGTGTTAAACAAATTTGAACGAAATTGAAATTCCTAAGCCCTTAAATATCATTCATCACAAACTGATATCTAAGGCAAATAAACAAAAGGTATCAATGGAAAAGCGCTAGGTGCTAGATAAAACGATCAAATTATTAGATAGGAAAATGAAATAAACCAACATGAATTAGATAAATAAAGATGTGAATTATAAAGAGGTCACAGAAGAAATGGTGCCTTAAATGGATTCCAGAGTCAATGATGAGAAAATAAAATTTGCAGAATGCTTAGAGGGGTAAACTTAGATCTACAATATTCCACTCAAGTAGTGAAGATAGGAAAAGGGTTAGCCAAGAATACAAAGGAAAAGTTAATTTTATTCATTCAATCAAGGAAGAATGTTTTCACTTGGACCCATGCTAATATGGTGAGAATCAACCCCATGCTGATGTGTCATGCACTCAACATAGGCCCAAAGTTTACTCTTATTAGGAAAAGGAAAGACAGTTGGACAAATTTTGAACTGTTGCATTACAAGAAGAAGCAAAGACTATTAGAAATCTAATTCATTAGAGAAGTTTCTATTCGAAATGGTTGGCAAACCTAATATTAGTTAAGAAGTTTAAGTGGAAGTGGAGAACATGTGTTGATTATATAAATCCAGATAAAGCAAGCACAAAGGATTGTTATCCCCTCCTATCAACTAGTTGAGGCCATGAGTGGGCATAAGCTGTTATTGTTTATGGATGCATACTTAAGTTATAACCATATTCCTATGTTCGAACCTGACGAGGAACATACAAGCTTTGTAACTAATTAGGGAACATGCTTTATAAGTTAATGCCATATGGACTAGAAACTGCTAGAGCCATGTATCAATGATTGGTAAATAAGATGTTCAAGAATCAGATCAAGAAAATCATGGAAGTATACATTGATGACAGTGAAGTCCAAGGAAGAAATCAGCGCATAAATGACTTCAATCAAAATTTTGAGGTGCTATAGATGTACAAAATGAAGTTAAATTTACAAAATTGTTCTTTTAGGATTCAATCTAGAAAGTTCTTATAATAAGTGTACGAGGAATAGAAGCTAATCCTTAGTAGGTAAAGGCAATTCGAAATATGGTAGAGCTTTAAACAAGCAAGGATTTAATAGGATTAAATCATGGAGTTACTACACTAAACTGATTTATATCAAAAGCAAAAGAAAATTGTATTTTTTTTCTCTGACATAATCAAAAAACAAAGGAATTTTGAATGGATTAAAGTATGTCGAAAGGCCTTCCAAGAATTAAAAGATCATCTAGGAAAGCCACCGATACTTTCTGCCCAGTGGAAGGGGAAATTTTACTTCTATATCTAGCAATATCAGAACATGTTATCAATATAGTTTTGGTAAGGAAAGAAAATGGCATTCGATTACTAGTATATTATACAAGTAAAGGTCTAAAGGATGTTGAAACTAGATATCTAGTTATAGAAAAGCTAGTCTATTGCCTAGTATTATCAATGCGAAAATTGAGATCATATTTTCAAGAACATCTGATCAAGATGTTAACTAACTGTGTACTTAAGCAAATATTTAATAAACCTGAAACATCTGGAAGGCTGATAAAATAGGTGATGGAATTAAGTCAACATGACATTGAATAATTACTTTGAGTATCTATAAAGGGAAAAGCATTTGTGAACTTTGTAACCGAATGCACGGGATTTGTTAAAGAGTGTTTGGAAAAAGAAAGGAGGCTTGAACCGAAATGGAAATTATTTGTACACGGCCCTTCAAATGAACAAGGAGCTAGGGGCTGGATATGTGGTAATTACACCCAAAGTACATAGATGCATTATGCTATGAAGATGGGATTTTCTTACTAATAATATAGCTGAATATGAATCAATGATAGCTGGGTTGAGGCTGAACAACTAAAAATACAATGAATATGGTGTTTAGTGATTCAGACTAATGGTAAATGAATAAATAAGACATATCAAACAAAGGATGCCCGATTAACTCAATATGTTAAAAAGATGCATGAGATGTCGGACCAGTTTGTATACTTTCTATCCATCAAATATCGATAGAAAAGAATGCACACAAAAGATCACTGGGAAAACTGGCAAGTTCGTAAGGAGCGCTAGAAGTAAAAATTATTCATGTCGGATTCCAACAAAATCCAAGTGTTAAGCTTAAAAAGGAAGTATTAAGTAAAGAAGCTTTTGTCATAACTTGCATGCAAGCTCAACTTCCTCAAGATGGCGAGGAAAATTCTCAAGAAAGTGATAATCACAAGGTAACCTATGAAGAAGATGCATAATCATGATAATTAATATATGAATAGTTGAATAACACCTATAGCCGAGTTCTTAGAAAAAGGAACATTGTCAAGAAGTAAGAATGAGCCAAAGAAATTGAGATACCAAGCCTCATCCTACACTATGTTTAATGGGATATTATAGAAAAAAGGATATCTAATCCCCTACATGAGATGTGCAACCTAGGTAAAAAAATAAAGCTACTAAAGGAAAATCACAAAGGATTATGTATAAATCATTCCAATGGGGTGATGTTAGCAAAGAAGTAATGAGACAAGTCTATTATTGTCATCGCATGACTGAATATGCTTTAGCTTATGAGAAAAGATACGATAAATGTAAAAGTTCTCTAAAATTCCACAACTACCCCACAGTGAGTTAACTCTAATCTTAAGTCCTTGGCCATTTGACGTATGAGAAATCTACTTGATAGGACCCTTTCCCTTCTCAAAAGGAGGCATGGAAATTGCAAGAGTAGCAATTAACTATTTTACGAAATGGGTGGAAGCCACTACCCAACATTACCTTGGGAAAAGTCTTGAAGTTTGTTATCAAAAATATAGTTAATCGATTTGGAGTTTCTAATAAAATCATTTCTGATAAACATACTCAATTTCTAAGTGATGAATTCACCCGTTTTTATGAGAAAAATGGATAGTAAATAGTTTCTCATCAGTAGCACATCCAAAGTCTAATGGGGCGGTAGCAGCAGCAAATAAGACCATCAAGAACATTTTACAGAAATGATTGGGAAGGCAAAAAGAAACTGGGAGGAAGAACTTCCTTTTATTTTTCCATCATATAGGACTTCGGCAAAGATAGCCAATGGGCACACCCCATATTCTCTGACATATGAATTTAAGGCAACACTAGCGGCAGAGGTTGAAGTCCCATCACTTCAGAGAATTCCATACCTACGACCAAACCAAGAATTAAACAAGGAATCTCTATACTTAATCAATAAGCAAAAAAATTAGGCCGTAGTACGAACGACAGAATATAAACGAAGAATTTTCAAATATTATAATTTGAAGTGAGAGAAAACGCATTTCAAAAAGAAGATCTGGTACTTAGAAGGGTAAGAGAAAATACCAGGAACCCAAAAAATGCTCTGTTAAGGTCAAATTTGGAACAACCCCTGGTCATCCATGAAGTAATGCCTTCAGGAATTTACCGACTGAGTAAACTAGACGAAAATGTG
This sequence comes from Allium fistulosum, assembly GCA_030737815.1. Classification (NCBI taxonomy): domain Eukaryota; kingdom Viridiplantae; phylum Streptophyta; class Magnoliopsida; order Asparagales; family Amaryllidaceae; genus Allium; species Allium fistulosum. Next base: position 680,428,596 of record CM060905.1, on the reverse strand, counting down.
ATAAATAGGGCATAGAATGCTAAGAATTTGAAACCGTATTTCACTACATTGGGTGAATGAAATGGATTACTAATGATTCGCTAGATAACAAATGTTTACAAATTTTTTTATGGCATGTTCATGAAAATATGTTTCCAAAAATGGCAAAATTGTCCAAAAAAGGCTTTCCAAAGATCTTTAGAAATGACTTGCGAAACGATTTTTCTTAACATTTAGCCTCCAGAATGAGATGAATTATGTTCAAAGTGACTCCTGACCTGACAAAGTCAGTGTGAATCTTTGAGTAGAAGCACACTTCATACCGGTAGAGGACAAAAAGCCTCTGGTCCCACCCCCAAGCATGGGCAGAGCAACCATCCAGGAGAGATGGTAAATCAAGCCTTTAGTCCTATCTTCGAGCTTGCTAAAGTAACTACCCAAAGTGTGATAGTCGAACAAAGCCCTTGGTCTCACCTTCGGTTCTGCTAAACAACCATCTAAGGGAGATGGTTAATAAACCCCTTAGTCTTGCCTATGAGTCTGGCTAAAGCAACCACCCAAAAAGTGGTGGTCAAATTAAACCTTTGGTACCGCCTTTGGGCCTGACCAAAGCAACCATCCAAGTAAGATGCTCAGTCAACCTTTGGTCTCGCTTTTGAGCCTTGCTAAAGCAACAACATGAAGATTGATGGTCAAATTAACCCTTTATCCCCGAATCTGAGCTTGGCCAAAGAAACCGTCCAATAGAGATGGTCAATCAAGCCTTTAGTCCCTTCATTGAATATGGCTAAAGAAACTACCCAAAAAGTGGTGGCTAAAATAGAGCCTTTTTTGATCTCAACTCCAAACCGATCTAAGGCAATCATCCAAGAGATATTGGTTAAAAAGGCAACTATCAAAAAAGAAATAGATATTCAGTCAAGAACAATCACAGAGCTACATCTACCAAAGAAAGAACTCAAAAGGCAAGCTAAAGATAGAGGCTTATTTAAGCTAAAGCATAAGTAAACTCTATGTGGAGGTAATTGTAACGACCTAGATTTTCGGACAAGTCAAAATCTTTGAAAACTCATCCATTCTAAAACTACAAATGATAACTACCAACTTAATACACAACATTATTTGATAGAAATTTAACATTACTAAATGCACATATACACTTTCAATTAATAGAACTTATCAGAGTATTTGTTTATATATATGACGTGCTTTAATATATACCAAAATCAAAACTATAAATTTTACCCCTGCGCAACTCTGATTTAGAGAGACAGCAATATCCATTTCTGCGAACTCAATAAACATGTCAATGCAAAATAAATTGGGAAGCGGGAAAGATATATCAGCACAAAATAAATAGCAAATAATATATAGAAAAATATTATATTATTATTGGGGTTGTATCACTACCACTTGTGACTGCCTATGTACCGCTATCTAATTGGACACCCATCAGATACAGGATCAAGCCAACGTAGTTCTCCTACCACGAATAGGACTGAAAGAAACTATGGTGCCCAAATATAAATGCAATTCACTAACTACATAACATATAACATGCAAATATAGTTTCCAAATCTACTCGCTTAGACTTAATCCTTGCATTTAGATTTCTTAAATCTAATTAAATTTATTATTTTCAAAGTATAATCCTTTTCAAAAATAATCTTTTTGAACCAAATTTCCGTTTTCATTTCAAATCCTTTTAGAATAACAATATATACAACTTTAATATCAAATCATACTTTTTCTTTGGGATTTAAAATTTTGAAATAATAGCTTTTCAAATCTTCTTTGATCCAAAACATTTAGAACCAACGTTTATTCCTAAACTATCTTCTATGTCCAAAATATGGGAAATCACTTTTATAAATATTTATTTCCAAAACATCTAAATATCTCTTTGGAAATGTGATGACCTACCTTTATGACCCGTAGGAACGACACTTAACACATCCTCGGTGTTCGTGTGTCATTGCCCAAGCATCGGAAAGATGAATCATCGTGGGGTGAAATGAAGAATAGAATAGAAAACCTCACAACGAAACGACTAAATAAAACATAATAGTCAACGGTACATCAAGTTACTCCTTAACAGGGAGTTATCAAGGTTACACAAAAGCACTAAAAATTAGCTTAGGCAGTTATAACATCCTACCTTTACATATGTTGAAAAAAATACATACACAAACTAGATAAATAGCGGAATAGATAGCTAAGAAGATGAAAGCCTCATGCTCGAAAGCCATCTTCAAAAGAGTCCACTAAAGATCAGCTACTCTCAGACTACTCAAATAAAATGAGTACCCAAGAGTTTAGGGGAAACAAACAACTCGGGTCAGACAATATATTTGGTACGAGTAAAACTTTAAGCAATAGTGTGTAATTAAACCAAACATGTGAGACCACAACGCTGAACATGGAAGGGGTTTACTCCCACATAAATTAACACCCAAACGTAAAGAATGGATAAATAATTAAACTTTGCGAAGAGTGGTTGACTCTTCTTGATGTAAATAAGGAAATAAATTTGAAGGTTTGAATCAAATAAGAAAAGGAAAATCTCCAACAAATGACTAGGAGGGTGCACCCTCTTGAAGTATACCTCTAGTAAAATACTTCTGAGAAGCTCATATTACTCTATGCCACTTCTCAGAAACCTCCAAACCGAACCCCGACAAACCTTACTGAGTATTCGAATATTTCACATCTAATAGCGCTACCAAATCCAATTTAGATGAGATGTGAAAGTATCCTAATGGGAGCAACCCCATATAGCTTAGCCCCCTCTCGTGGTTTGGTTTTAATCATTTCCAACAAAGGATATCAAAGCTCAACAGAGCAACACATCGTCTTAGAATGATGATGACAAAGAAGCTGAAGTAATCGATAGCTGAGAAACCAACCATCGAAGATATAAAATGATCGTATATGGAAATTTAGTCTTGTATACTTATCACCACTCATTGAATTCAAACATGTACTATTTCTTAGTTAACAATAATACCAGATAAGTCAAGGTAGTGTTACCTCAAAGTCATGTCTCACGATTATTCTTAACTTTCAAAATAGCGGCAAGTCTACTTCCTTGATATTTAGGGCTAATTATACAAATAAATCGTTTACATGTAAGTGAATCGCTTTACGGAAATTAATTCATTTCCGTAAACGAATCAACCTTTTTCTTTTAGAAAACCCAAATTCGTACTTGGCTTCACATTACAAGTATTAGCTTTAAAACACATTGTTAAAAGAGTTTACTGACTTTGAAACATCATTATAAAAAGAATTCAACAACTTAAAACATCCTTATTACATTGATTAATTAACTTTAAAACTTTGTTAACTAAGTTAATTAATTAACTTCAATAACCATTAATTAAAAAGGGCAAATCATCTTTAAAATATCATTAATTCAATTAAATAATAATATAATTAATTAAATTAATTAAATAATAATTATATATAATTATTTAAAAGTGATTAATTAATTTAAAACTTCGATTAAGGAAAGATTAATCAAGGTTTAACAGATTTATTAACCTTTAACGTCATTAATTAAAAAGATTAATTAATTTAAAAATATCATTAGTAAATTGATTATTTAACTTTAGTCCATCATTATTAAAATATTAGTTAACCTTAAACATTATTAAATAAAATGATTGATTAATTTTTTTAAACATCATTAACCAAGTGATTAGTTAATTTGAAATACTTCGTCAATAAGTTAATTAGTTAACTTTAATCCTTATTAATTAATTAATTAATTAAATTAAATATTCGTTATAATAATTAATTATTTTTGAAAACATTATTAATCAAAAACTTGCTTAAATTGTAAAATAAATCCAAGCACGATAATGAAACCAAACGGTTTCGATAAAATGCGATTTTACGAATGTGCCGATATAAGAACTACCGCTATACGGGCAGTTCGGAATTCAAGCTTATGTCATTTGCAATACAATCATACATCACATAACAAGGGTATGAGCATATATACATGACGATTTTCAATAATACAACATATACTTATTAACAAAAGCATAAATCTAACTAATAAAATTTCATATGTCTTATGATTCACTTACTAACTTTTCAAAGCGATTAACTTTAAAGCAAAAACCAATCCAATAACCAAACTATTATTTCACCAATACAACAAGCATTCAATAGTTATAACATGAACACAAATATATTTTGAAAACATTTGGTTTGAAGGTGGAAGCTTTACCAACCAAAACGCTGACTAACTTAACCGAATTGCACTAACTTCACGAATGCGACAAGATCTAAGATCTACTATGCAAATGGCTCGATTTAGTGGACCTTGGTTGAGATTTTGGGCTCAGCCTAGACTATATGGGTCTCGACCATTGTAAGATTCCAAAAACTCGGCCTTCGAAAATCGGCACCCGTACTTCACGTGTACTCAAAATGCCGTAGATTCAAACGCCGAATCTGGCTTCCCGGAGCTTATAACACAGTTAAGTAAACAACACAGCGGAAGAAAAAGAATATATTAATATATATAACATTGATACAATGACAGATACAAAATCTGTTACAATATGATACAACAGAATGATACAACAGATATCAATATACATCAGAGATATGATACAAGAAATAGCAGCGGAAAGAAAATAGATAACACCAGTAGCAGATAGAATATCTCCAATAGAATGCTCCAATCCATAGCTAGCGGAAAGCAAGGTCAGTCGTCCAAGGACCGACTAGCTCCAGATAATCTACTCAACCTGAATATCTAAGAAACCCAACTCTAGACCTGCTCGTGTGGAAAATTGTGAGCACCCAGAGTTTAGGAAAGGAACAATAAACTCTGAGTCAGTCGTGGGACTGGTGTGAGCAACAAAAATAGTTTATCTTTAAAACAAACACAAAAGCATCTTAAACATTGAAATCCGCAATGCTTTTGGAAAATGAAACTACCATAAGACCTCCCGCCACACACATAATGCAAACGCAGAATTGGAGGAGATTTCTTCTTATGATAGTCAAACATGCTTACTACGCAAAATCATTGGATTATTATTATTAGTGCATAGTGCAGAAAACATTTCGAAAGTATAATATTAATCTTAGCCAACATACGACCAGTATCGTATGCCTACTATAGCTACCATCTAAATAGTGGGGCGCCACCATAAGTAAATGGCAGGTTCTACAACTAAAGCCGTACAAGTTCCGTATTGGAAGATGGATTTCCAACAAATGGTCAGGCTAAGGAACTTCCTTCCGCCGCATGGGATCGCCTCTGGCTGGACGTCCCGAGAGACAAACAGCTCTCTGCCAACAAGGCCGGGTTACCCCTATAACAGGTAACTCACGAATATGCCACCTCCCGGTCCTTTGGGACCTTTATCCGAGCGCTCGGTAACCAACATCACACATAATAAATAAAGTGTGTCCACATGAGTAAGTATCAGGGCTCCATACCATAATACCACCCTTTTCCAGAAGGAAATGACATACCCTAAAGGGCGCGACCCTCATAACCTTGCCGCAACATTCCTGTTTCGACCATTTCTGGGTTGTGAGGCCCTGACGAAGTCTCGTCCACAAAGCTACGCTTTGTCACAAAGCCATGCTTTGGGTCAACAGATGATCAACCTATGATCACAAAGATAAATGATCAAACAAATGATCATATCACAAATGATCAAACACTGATCATCACACAACAACACTCAGCATGTCACATTACCAAATTGGGAATATATCGTTGATAAATTTCAACTACATAACCTCTGAGCTCGTACGTATCAGAGAAGGGTGTTAAGCTAAGAGAATAAATTCTCCACCACCAACAGAAATGTATTTGAAAGAAATCGGCTTTATATCTCAAAGTGTAATGTCAGACATACAATCCATACAAGTCTGTTCCGGGTTCGAACAGAACCGAAGGCACTTCTCACGAAGCCCTTGCAAATCCGGATAATTTCCAATCACGTCCGGACTTCCCGTCACTCAGGGTGATAAAACCTCTATATCGAGGATCAGCCGATGCAGAGTAACTCGACGGTAATCCTTCCGTTTTCAAAAATATCTGGTCTTCAACACCGGTCATCAAATGCCATCCATTACGACATATCACATATTCGGAATGGGTTATACGACCCAAAGGTCCTTTCCCGGCTAACCCGAATAGTGAGCGAAATATTTAAAAAATCATATGGATACTGGGGTTTCAATTAAGTCACAACTTATTACCCAAACTTCTCTTTTCAAATGGTTTAACAAATTACCATTTTAAAATCTTTAAACAAAAAGATTCATTTTAACAACCTACAACGGTTTAAACAATTTCCACATTTTTATCTTTTAAACAAAAGATTCATTCACAGATTTTCCAAATCAATTTCCATTTCAATTTAACTTGTTAAATCTTTAAATCAAAGATTTAACTTATAGCTTTCAAAAACAATTTCATTTCGAATGGGTTAAACAAACATCATTTTAAATCTGTTAAAAATAAACAGATCCAATTCATAGCTTTCAAAAAAAAGAATTCATTCATAAGTTGGAAAACCATTTTTCAATTCAATCTTGAAATTCCTTTAATTAAACTGGAATTTCATTTCTTATCTGAAAGCTTTTATCATTTGAAAACAAACAGTTTTCATTTCGGAAAATCTGATTCATTTATACGAGTTAAAATTCTTGGGTTAAATTCAAATTCTCAAAATTATACTTTTAAAACAGTTTAACCCATATATAACTTGTACATCATCTTTAATCCCTAGTTTCAAATCATAGGATTCAATTTCAAACTTGAATTCAAATTTAAATCAAATTATTTAAATTTCCAAAACTCGATTAAGTTATTCGAAATAACTTTTATCTTTGAAATTCCATTTCCAAAGCTTTTCACTTTAAACCCAAATTTCCAATTTCAAAATCAATTGAAATTAAAATTTCAATTTCAAAAACATTAAATTTACATCATCTGTGATTTAACCGATTTCCACGTGAAATCCATATTTGTGTGTGTATGGTGTAGTCCAGGGGTTTTACACACAATAGTGCAACATCAATCATCACAGATATATTGATAAGCGGTAAAATCCTTAACGCTTATCTTCATTCACAGATTCATAGATAAAGTAAATTTATCAGTCACAAAGATTCATCATTACAATTCGATGTGGGTTTCGGATATCCAACTGGAATCCGACTCCCTGTCGCATCGAAATTCAAATGTCGTTTACGGGTCAAGGGTTTCATATTCACATAGTAATATATCACAGATAAATAAATTATAGATCACACACAAATCAGGATGTATCACAAAGCATCATATATTAGGGATATCAAACAATTCAACATTCACTAGAATCCAAACATCCATAAGTAAGATCAATTAATATCTGATCATAATTAATTTATACTAGATTAATTACTTATGAATAACTACAAATCTTGGTTAATTAATCATTAATTAATTATAAAACATTTTAATTAATTAACCTTTAATCAATTTATTATCCCCAAATTAATCATCTTAATTAATAAATCATATTAATTAATTATCCTTAATTAATTATAATGATTATCATTAAACTCTTATTTTAAATAACCTTTGAGATGAATTAACATAATCATATAATTTAACTTAAACTCTTTAAGTTAATCAAAATCATTGTTCAAGATAAACCGTTTATCTTTAAAATCTCATTTAAATGATCCTTGACATTTAACATATGAATCTAACTTAAAATACTTAAGTTAATTTAAAACCATTATTCTTTAATTAACCTTTTATCAATACTTTTATTTGAAATCTTGTTAAATTTTCTCTTTGAAGAATGTTTGCTTTGAACACTTGTTTTAAAAATTTTCTTTTTAAAACATGCTAACAGAATTCACTCCTATCAGGAAAGCCGAGCCCTTAAACAAAATTCCCCGAGTGAAACTCTCAAACTCCCGAGACACTCGCGAAACGCTGCAACTTCGAGTCGACCCACTAAACCCCTCGAGTTCGTCCCGAGGCAAATGTTTCTTCCCCAACCTCGACAAATCCAGGTACACGAGAGTGCACCGTGCACATGCACCACCAACCGCCTGAGCTCCGTCCATCTATCCCGGCTCCAGAACGTCACCGTCGACTCCCATGATTTCCCAGACTACCCAGATCCCACGATTCCACCACGAATCGAAATCGAGCTTATTCACGAATACTGGAACTCACTGATCAACCTAAAACACCACGCGCGATCACCACCGATCGACTGCCACCATGCCGCCGTGACCCAAGCTTCGCCACACGACAACAAATCCATTCCCCCAGGTCCGATCGACCAAAATGCTATGTCGACGAAGCCATTGCCTCACGAACACGATTGACAAAATACTGGGCTTAAACCCTAATCTAGCCTCGTACCATCAATTCACGCAATAGAAAAATTATTGGATAATTTTCCTGGAATCATTAACCAATAAGCTAGCTTCAAACCAAAATTCAACATTTATAATTAGATTGATCATCAGAATTTCGAAAAAATGCGATCTTTGCTCAAATACAAACTGCTCTAAAGATACTGAACTAAAAATCTTTATTTCTGCTTTAAAAATCATAACTTGCAGAAAGAATTCAAACTATGAACTTGAATTAACTTTTAATAACACTTGAATTTATTCAAATTTTTCTTGATTACCTGTAACTAAAGTTACAGTGATGTCCTACGATCATGGTTTAAATTAGCTTCTTAGAATATAAATTTTTAAGTTTCATTATCTGGTTTGATTTAAAACTAAAAGCTTTACTATGATTTAGTTGAAACAATTTGATTCTAGTAGAAGCAAATTTCATTTTTCCCAGTGGCTTTGAGCCAGAGATTTAACAGAGCAGTACATATGTATAGATATACATACACACTAACATGCATACACACAGAACAATACAGTTCAATGCATTCTTCACAATAACTTGAAATATTCATCACAACATAAAAAAAATAAACAGATTTCAGTATTTAAAAGGTAGTTTGCTCACCTGGCATTGAGAAAGAACAGAGCTTTATGTTTATTGAACCAGGTTTTGTTTTTGAAAGCTGGAGCTTTTGATTTTCTTTGTTTTATTTTTCTTTTTTTCTTTTTTCTTCTTCTTTTAGATTGAACTTGCATGCTTAAAAATGAGAAGATCTCTGCTTTGAACTTTCGCATTCAATCTTCATTTGTAATTTCCAGGTTGAATATCTGGTTGCATTGATTTGATTTTATTTTTCTTTGGTTTGCATTTTGTTTTTGAGTTTGGTTTTCAAACAATGTTTTCTAGTTTGCCTTTTTCTTCTCAGGTTTGCTAAGTGGTTATGGTGAACGAACTACACTGAGAGCTTGATATAAAAGAGAGAAGTTACAGGGTGATATGGTTGTATATATATTGTTTGTACCATACTAGAGGTAATTGCATTTAATGCTTTGTACAAACTACACTTATACCATACTTTCAAAATGTTTCTCTGTCCTTACTTGCAAGCTCATACATATCTTTGTTTATTTGTTTCATATGCAAGATCTCGGCTGATAAGATTTTTGTTTGTTAATATTCATATGCTTTGTATTTGTTTTACTTTTGTTTTTCTTCTTTTACAATACTGCAAGCTCATACCTATACTTGATTTTACTTTATGTACTAAGGACATTTCCATTTATTACTTAAGTCCTTTGATCTTTTGTATGAAGACATTTTGGTTTTTATATAAAACAAATTTATAAAGAAATATTCGATATGCTTTTGTTTTGTTCAACTCAGCTGATACTTCTTCTACTTGATCGCTGATAGTTTTGGTGTGGTGGCTGCATTTATTACTTAGCCTGGTTTCATATTTGTGAATATATATAATGTTGTCTTTGTTTTCATTTGTATATACTTGTCTTGTTTATAAGCCTCCATATATTTTGTTTTATTCCATGCTTATATTTGAACTTGTTTGTATTATAATTTACTTATTATATTTATTTCTACAATTTATTTTATATTTTATTTATTTTGTTCTTACATTATATCAATTTGTTTAATTTGTAAAATATAAATAAATTTCTATTTTATATAACTATAAATTTGTTAAAAATATCTGTTCGAAACAAATACTTATTCATTTCGGGGAAACTCGAATTCATTTATCGATTAATTATACAATTTTATTCAAAAATTGAATAAATTATTAATTTAAATAAATTAAAAATCTAGGGTCGTTACAACCATGGTGGATATATAAGGAGTAAAGGGTCTTGTTTTGTAGAGAATGGTTTTTGGAAATGAAGCTAGGAGTTTGAACTTGGTTTTGAGAGTGTATTCACTAGTTTTTAACTTAGGAAATTTCTCTTGGAATCCATGGAAATGTTCATGTATATGAAGAGAAATGAAATGAAGATAGAAATGAATATGTAAAGTGGAAAATGTGTGGAGATGAGGAGTATTTATAGGAAAAGAAGTGGAGTATTAATTTAAACTAACTTAAAATGTATTAAATGTTGTCATGCAACATGGAAGCCATGTCTCTCCACCATCCTTGGTGCACACACACCCACCTTTTATCCACCCTCCACTATTCTTTGTGTACTAACCTAGCTTAGGTTATGGTGGTGCATGAGAGGTTATTTTATATTTTATTTTTAAGCCAACTCATGTTTTATTTTAATCTAAGCATTATTTATTTATTTTAACACTATCATTAACTTATCATATGACATATGTGCATGTGTGTGCATGTGTACATGAGTTATACAAAATGTGCACAACTTTTTCGATGACTTTTCGATGCCAAAAAGTTGAAATTTCAGAAAATGTTTTTCGGTCACATTTTTTATTCTTATTTGAACTAATTATTTTGGTAAACAAAACTTTAAAATGATTTTAGTATCATTAATTGATATTTAAATTTTTTTTATTCGGTTATTAAAATCCATTATTTAAATATTTAAAAATGATTTAAATATTCAAATACAAAGTGATTCATTTACGGGTCTTTACACTCTTCCCCTCTTAGGAGAATTCCGTCTTCAAAATTAATACACAAAAAGAAAATCCAAAAGGTATATATTATACAAAGAAATTCATATAACAATGCAAAGTGACCATGCCAGAAAGGAACATACATAATGCATTCAAACAACAAACAACCACATGACATTACATCAGGGTAAGTTTATTTAATATGATTTTCAGTCTCCCAAGTACGATCGCGGGGTCATCACTCCATTGAACCTTCACAAGCTTAACTACCTTGTTTCTCAATCTCCTTTCATCTCGATCTACAATATGAACTAGATGTCGAACTACCATCGAGATTGGTTCTATCACCAAGTCATCCTGAACAGATGTCTCTACAATCAGCGACAGATCATGAACATGCTTTCTCAGATGAGATACATGAACAACATTATGAACTTCTGACAATCTCTCAGGAAAATCAACTCTATAGGCTAATGATCCAATTCTCTCAAGGATTCTAAATGGTCTAATAAATCTGGGTGCTAGCTTTCTTGTTTTTCTGAATCTCACAACTCCTTTAATCAGGGAAACTTTCACAAATACCAAATCCCCGACCGCAAACTCTAAGTCCCTTCTTCTTTGATCGTCATAACTTTTCTATCGATCATGGGCTTCTTTCATACTTTCCTTGATCCTAGCCACTTTCTCTAATGCTTCTCAAATTATCTCTAGTCTAAGAACTAATTGGTCTCCAGTCTCAACCCAACATAAGGGTGATTTACATAGCCATCCATACAAAGCTTCATAGGGCGCCACACTAATGCTAACTTGGTAACTGTTGTTATAAGAGAACTCTACCAAAAGTAGATGATCTTCCCAAAAACCTCCAAAATCCAAAATGCACGCTCTCAAGAGATCCTCCAAAATACGATTCACCCTTTTGGTTTGTCCGTTTATCTGTGGGTGATAGGTTGTGCTCAAATTCAACTCTGTCTCTAAAGCAGCTTGCTATGCTCCCTAAAATCTACCAATGAAGATGGGATCTCGATCACTGACTATATTTACTAGAATTCCATGCGGTCAAACAATCTCCCTTAAATAAATCCCTGCCAAAGAAGCTGTAGTTCATGTTAACTTCACCGAAGTAAAGTGGGCGCTCTTTGTTAATCAATCTATAATTACCCAAATGCCTTCATTACCTCTTCTTGTTCTTGGCAACCCATTAATAAAGTCCATAGATACTTGCTCCCACTTCCAATTCGGTATGTCCAATGGTTGGAGTAATCCAACACTATTATGCCGGTCACTCTTGACATGTTAACAATTTGCACACCGGCTCACGAAGACTGAAATGTCTCTCTTCATCACTTTCCACCAAAAGGTTTTCTTCATATTCTGAAACATGTTAGTTACTCCTGAATGGATAGACAACCTTGACTGATGGCACTCTCTCAGTACATCTTGTCTAATTCAATTAACATCTGGCACACAAACCCGTCCATTCATTCTAAAAATACCTAGGGAGTCAATCTGAAAACTTGAAATAATTCCATCTTTAGCATCCTTCTTAACCCAAGCTAGAATAGGGTCTTCTTCTTGGAAATAAGCAATTCTCTTCGTTAACGCTGGCTTAACTTCCAAATTTGCAATCGTCGCCATATTTCTACTCAATGCATCTGCAACGGCTTTTGCTTTCCCTGGGATATAATGAATCTCTACGTCATAAGATGCGAGAAATTCCAGCCATCTTTGCTGCCTTAAGTTCAATTCCTTTTAGGTAAAGAGATACTTTAATGACTTGTGATCTGTATATAAGCAAACTTTGCACCTAAAAGATAGTGCCTCCATACCTTCAATGCGAAGACAACCACCAACTACTCCATATCGTGCGTAGCGTAATTCTTCTCATGAGGTTTCAACTGTCGAATCGCATATGCTATTACTTTACCATGCTGCATCAAAAATGCTCCCAATTCGGTCCTACAAGCATCTGTGTAAACTGTTAATCCTTCACTCCCATTTGGAAATAGTCAAGACAGGAACGCTAGTCAATTTCTCCTTTAACTCATTGAATGCTTAACCGCACTTGGATGTCCAAACAAATTTAGTGTCTTTCTTCATCAACTATGTTAGATGAGAAGAAATCTTTGAGAAATCTTTAATAAATCTTCTATAGAAACGTGCCCATCCCAAGAACTTCTGACCTCAATCGCATTTTCAAATTTCTTCCAATCTTGAACTATGACTACTTTAGCGAGGTCCACTGAAATGCCTTCTCCCGAAACTACGTGCCCTAGAAATCTAACTTCGAATTTTCAGAAATGGCACATAGAAAACTTTGCCTTTAAAACATGACTTCTTAAAGTACTTAGAATAACATGAAGATGGTACTTGTGCTCTTCCTCCGTTTTAGAATAAACAAGGATGTCATTAATGAAGACTAGAACAAACTTGTTAAGAAAATCCCGAAATACTCTATTCATCAAATTCACAGAATAAGCGGGTGCGTTAGTCAATCCGAACGACATGACTAACCACTCGTAAAGAAATATCAGGGGTATAAAAAGCTGTTAAGGGTACAAAAAGCGGGTGCGTTAGTCAATCCGAGGTAAAGGATACATATTCTTGACAGTCCTCTTTTTTAATTCTTCGTAATCCATACATAATCTAAGAGAACCACCTGCCTGGGTAACGAAACTACTGGCGATCCCCAACTCGATGTACTACGTCTGATCAAACCCTTATGTAATAAATCAAATGTATGCTTCTCCAATTCACTTCTTTCCTTTGGAGCCAACCTTCGAGGAGGTTGTACAATATGTCTAGTTCTTGGAACCAAATCAATGTGGAATTCTACTTCCCGGCGAGGAGGTAAACCTTGCACTTCTTCCAAAATATCGTTGAAGTCTCGGACAATTGGTATATTCCTTATCTCCTCCTTGGATACGTCGAGGGAATAAAGGAAACTGCTCACTAATTCTTTTGGCCTTCCACAATTTATTTCTACCCCAATATTTCCAAGATCACTAACTCTAATAATCCTTATATCACAATCTGCGATTGCTCTAAACTTAGATAACTAATCCATCCTTAATAATACCCCAAAACCCATGAACCTGAGGACAAACAAGTCGGAAAAGAAAGGCCGATCTCGATAAGAAATAGGCACATTCAAACATATGGTATCAAGATTGGTCGATCCCTAATTAGGTTCGACACACAAAGGGAATTATGGAGAATAACATATTTAAGATTCAACTAGTTCATTAGGTCATATGAGATAAAACTATGGGATGCACCGATGTCGAATAATACTCTAACAGGAATATCAGAAATGGATAATGTACCTTGTAACACCTGCTTTCCTTTTGGGTCCGTAGAAGTAGATGTTATTTCCTTAATAGTAAAATCTTATCCTTGTGATCCCTTCTTTGGAAAAGGGCACAGGTTCTTCATATGTCCATGTTTATGACAATTGTAGCATAACGGTAGATTAGTCTCCGGGCAACTATTTGCAAAGTGTCCCATTTTATTGCACTTAAAAGAAAAATCTTGGTCAAGTCTAACCGCTTGTTCTGAGCTAGAGCTCCACCTCCAGGCTTCTTTCCTGGCCACTTCTTCTTCCCTTTGTGCTTGAAAAACGGCTTACTAGCAACTAGTATCATCGATAAAGGTTGGGCATTGACTGTTGGTAATACTCCTTTCTAAACTCCTTGATCAATATTAAGAGCTTCAAACCTCAAAGCCATACTGATCAGATTGGTAAAGTTATCGTTGAGATAATTGGTCATTTCGCGATGGAATTATAGTCGCATACCTTTTATGAACATTTTATTGTTTTTGAATGGCATATCAATCAATCCTAGTCCAAAGCAGGACTATGCATTGAACTTATACTCATACTACGCTACTGTCATCTCACCTTGTTTCAAATCCATAAAACTTCTGAACAACCGAGTCCTCCCCACCTCTGGAATAAACCTAGCTTCAAAAACCTCCTTAAACTGCGCCTAAGAGAAATATTCTTTTGGTGTATTCATGATGACTGAATCCCACCAACCCATCATTGATTTCTGGAGCCGACGTGATGCTAACAATCTCTTTCTAGGATCTCCCAACTGAAGATCCTCGAATATCCTTTCACAAGAGTGGAGCCATGTCTGAAGTCTTAAAATATCTTCAGTTCCATAAAAAGGTTTACTACCTAAAGCAGTGTAATTCTTGCACAAGATCGCTAGGTCTTGAAGCGGTTGAACTTGCATTACTACTTCTACTACCGACTCTACAACTGGCTCATTTCTAGGAGCTCTACTATTTGTAGCCATGCTGGTTCCAAATCCCCTCCCTCTTCTTTCTTTTGCACTCATTTTCAATAACCTAGATAAGTGACAAGTATTATTAGAATACAAATATAGGGTTAAAGATGATTAAAGGTAACTGCAATAAAGGATCTAAAACCAGAATTTTAGGGGAGAAAAGGAAACGCTCTCTCAAGATTAACTCAATCTAGAGCTCGTCTTACCCTATCTCTAATGAGTTGTATCCCAAATCAGGCAAAGGTGTTCGCTCAATCAAAGCTCTAATACTAACAGTGACAACCCACCTTTCTGACCCCTAGGAACGATACTTAACACATCCTCGATGTTCGTGTGCCGTTGCCCAAGCATTGGAAAGATGGATTGTCATAGGTTGAAATAAAGAACATAATAGAAAATCTCATAACGAAACGGCTAAATAACATAACAGTCAATAGCACATCAGGATACTCCTTAATAGGGAGTTACCAGAGTTACACAAAATTACAACAAATCAGCTTAAGCAGTTATAACATCCTGCCTTTACATATGCTGAAAAAAATACATACACAAACTAGATAAACAGTGAAATAGATAGCTAAGAAGATGAAAGCCACATGCTTGAACGCTGTCTTCAAAAGAGCCCAACAAAGATTTGCTACTATTGGACTACTCAAATAAAATGAGTACGCAAGAGTTTAGGAGAAACATACAATTCTGGTCAGACGATATGTCTTGTATGAGTAAAATTCTAAGCAATACGGTGTAATTAAACACAAACATGTGAGACCACGCCGCTGAACACAGAATGGGTTTACTCTCACATAAATCAACATACAAACGTAAAGAGTGGATAAATAATTAAACTCTGCGAAGAGTGGTCGACTCTTCCTAATGCAAATAAGGAAATAAATTTAAAGGTTTGAATCAAATAAGAAAAGGAAAATCTCCAACAAATGACAAAGGGGGTGCACCCCCATATACTTCTAAGAAACTCATTTACTCTGTGACACTTCTCGGAAACCTCCAAGCCGGACCCCGCCAAACCTTACCGAGTATCTAAATATTTCACATCTAATAGCGCTACCAAACCCAATCTAGATGAAATGTAAAAGTATCCTAATGGGAGCAACCCACATAGCTTGGCCCACTCTCGCACTTTGGTTTTAATCATTTTTGACAAAGGACATCAAAGATCAATGGAGCAACACATCCTCTTAGAATGACGATAATAAAGAAGTTGAAGTAACCAATAGTTGAGAAACCAACTATCGAGGATATAAAACGATCGTATATGGAAATTAAGTCTTGTATACTTATCACCACTCATTGAATTCAAACTTGTACTATTTCTTAGTTAACAATAATACCGGACAATTCAAGGTAGTGTTACCTCAAAGTCATGCCTCACGATTATTCTTAAATTTCAGAATAGCGACAAGTCTACTTCTTCGATGTTTAGTACTAACTATAACAAATAAATCGTTTCCATGTAAGTGAATCACTTTACGAAAATTAATTCATTTCCGTAAACGAATCAACCTTTTTCTATTAAAAAAACCCGAATTCATACTTATCTCCACATTACAAGTATTAGCTTTAAAACACTTTGTTATAAGAGTTTACTAACTTTCAAACATCATTATTAAAAGGTTTTAACAACTTAAAACATCTTTATTACATTGATTAACTAAAATTAAAACTTTGTCAACTAAGTTAATTAATTAACTTCAATAACCATTGATTAAAAAGGGTAAATCACCTTTTAAGCATCATTAATTCAATTAATTAATAGTATAATTAATTAAATATAATTATTCAAAAGTGATTAATTAATTTAAAACTTTATTTAAGGAAAGATTAATTAAGTTAAACAGATTATTAACCTTTAAAAGTCATTAATTAAAAAGATTAATTAATTCAAAAAATTTATTAGTAAATTGATTATTTAAATCTATTCCATCATTATTAAAAGATTAATTAACCTTAAACACCATTAAATAAAATGATTAATTAATTTTTTAAACATCATTAACTAAGTGATTAGTTAATTTTAAACACCTCGTTAATAAGTTAATTAGTTAACTTTAATCCCTATTAATTAAATAATTAATTAAATGAAATATTCGTTATTAAAATAATTAATTATTTTTGAAAACATCATTAATCAAAAACTTGCTTAACTTGTAAGATAAATTCTAGCACGATAATGAAATCAAACGGTTTCGATAAAAGCAATTTCCCGAAAGTGCCGATATAGCGACTATCACTATACGGGCAGTTCAGAATTCAAGCTCATGTCATTTAGAATACAACCACACATCACATAACAAGGGTATGAGCATATATACATGATCATTTTCAATAATACAACATATATCAAGCATTTATTAACAAAAGCATAAATCTGACTAATAAAATTTCATATGTCTTATGATTAGCTTACTAACTTTTCAAAGCGACTAACTTTCAAAACCAATCCAACAACCAAACTATTATCTCACCAATATAATAAGCATTCACTAGCTATAACATGAACACAAATATAGTTTGAAAACATTTGGTTGAAGGTGGAAGCTTTACTCACCAAAACGCTGGCTAACTTAACTGAACTTGCACTAACTTCTTGAGTGCGACAAGATCTAAGCTCTACTATGCAAATGGCTCAATTTAGCGAATCTTAGTGGAGATTCTAGGCTCATCCTAGACCATATGAGGTTCGACCATGATGGATATGTGGGGGTAAAGGTCTTGTTTAGTAAAGAATGGTTTTTGAAAGTGAAGTAAGGAGTTTTAACTTGGTTTTGAGAGTGTATTCACTAGTTTTTAGCTTGGGAAATTTCTCTTGGAAGGCATGGAAGTGTTCATGTATATGAAGAGAAAAGAAATAAAGATAGAAATGAATATGTAAAGTGGAAAATATGTGGAGATGTGGAGTATTTATAGGCAAAGAGGTGGAGTATTAATTTAAATTAACTTATACATTTAAAATATATTAAATGTTGTCATGCAACATGGAAGCCATGCCTCTCCACCACCCTTGGTGCACACGCACCCACCTTTGGTCCACCCTCCGCCATGCTTTGTGTACTAACCAAGGTAGCTTAAGGTTATGGTGGTGCATGAGAGGTTATTTTATATTTTATTTTTAAGTAAAATCTTGTTTTATTTTAATCTAAGCATGATTTATTTATTTTAACACTATCATAAAATTTATATGTGCGTGTGTGCATATTTATATGAGTTATGCAAAATGCGCATAATGTTTTCGATGACTTTCCGATGTCGAAAAGACAAAATTTCTGAAAATGTTTTTCGTTCACATTTTCTATTTTTATTTGAACTAATTATTTTGATAAACAAAATTTGAAAATGATTTTAATATCATTGATTAATATTTAAAATATGTTTATTTGGTTATTAAAATCCATTGTTTAAATATTTAAAAATGATTTAAATATTCAAATACAAAGCGATTAATTTACGGGTCATTACAGGAAAGCATTTCACTTGAAGATATATGTCTATTTTTTTTAGATTTACAATAAATTCTTTTTATTATATTTAGTTCCATAACCAATATCATATTCAGACATCTTATACTAAAATTGTGATATTCTAATGATAAGATGTCATTCTCGATTCTTATGTAATTATCATCTACTAGAATAAAATATTATATCTAAACACCTTATAGTCAAATTGTGAAATTCTAATCACAAGGGTTAACTATTAAATGCTCGCAATTATTTCTACCCAACCTAAGTCATGTAGAAGAGAAATTCTCATAAGAATGGCCGAGCACATGTCTTTCAATCAATTCATGAAATAAACGCAGCAGCAAATGATAATCAACACTTCATTATATCGAACATTTATAAACACTTTTCTAACTTCACATATTCTTTCAACCAAGCATTCATATACTATATATAGACCTTTTCACATGTTATAAAAGGCATACAAGTAATAGTAATTATTTTAGAGTTACCTATTTACTTTTAAAAGACAAGGGTTTCAAACTTAACCTTTTGATGTGTTATGATCATTATACTTGCATTAAACTTGCATATATGACATTATATAATTCAATAAAATTTAAAGATCTTACAACATTTGGCCAAGTCCTTAATCCCATGTCCAAGCCCTCCTAGGCTAAAGCAAGAACCCTAGTGCCTTCCTACCATTACCAAAAGCAAAGCAACCAAGACTAGCTCCACCTTTCCCTCTTATGCTCATGGTCGTACTCCTTCTTGCCTCATTTCCTCCAAATTATTCCAAGGAAGTGCCACACCACTTGTTTGAACCTGGATAAAGGGTTGAACGAGGGTGGTTTTGATGGAGATTTAAGGTCGATTGGATCATTTTTGGGTTTAATATGATTTTTGGAATTTGTGGTATATATTCTACCTTTAAAACTTCGATCAGAAAATGATCTATCTCACAACCAAATTTTGACAAGGATAACTTTCTAAATAGAGATTTTGATACAAATGGAAATTGTTGCTTTTCGAGTCATCTTTCCGAAAAAAAAGAATCATTGAATTTGGATAAGTAGTTCGGAAGTTATGGTTTAAAAATTAAGGGTATGTATTACTAGAAATAAAATCTGGGCTATAAAATAACTTCCCTTCCTAGCGATTTTCAAAAATCCTATATTTTGAATCTTGTAATGCGGTCAAAGTAAAACTTCTTCCTTATTGATATTGGAACTGGGCCAGCCAACAACGGCAGTGATGGGTGTATTTCAATTTTTTTTAATCCTATTGGATCTTTATTGGACCTATGAAGTCTAATTCATTTAGAACAATTCTAAATTTGTTTCAAATAAAATCATGTATTTTATTTAAATTTAAGTATTTTGTAATGTAAAGTTAATTTGAATGATTTAATATATATATATATATAATTTGAATGATTTAATTTATATATACATGTATCATATAAATATACATATGGGTGTGCATGTGTAACATATTAATCCGTGAAGGGTATAACATGCCCGTATATGGATGTTAGGATTTACACCGCAACAGACACATTAGCTCATTTCTTATGTATTGTATGTTGTCTAAATAAGTGCATAAATCTATAATGCAAAGTATATTTATATAAATACGTATACATATATTTAAAATATATTTTATAACTAAAAGTCTCAAAATTAAATATATATATATATATATATATATATATAATTTCAAACATTTGTATAAATATATATACATAATTAAACATATAAAATTATACATACATACGTATATAATAATTAAAATTATATATATATATATAAAGTTAAATAAAATGTAAATATATGAATAATTAATTACATTCAAATACTTAAAATATAAATATATATTTTTTAAAATTATTTCCAGATCGAAATTAGCATAGCAAACATAAAATAATAATTTTATAAATTTATTATTATTATATATATAATAAATAGTTTTGATCATAATAATTAAAAATATTAGTAATACATATTAAAAAATCAAATTTTAAAACTTACAAAAATTTAGGATCATAAAACAGAGCCTCAAAATTTTTTTCATGATTTTTTGAAATAAAATATTATTTTTAATAAATAAAAGAAATGTTCAACTGAAGTAATTTAATTATTAAAAATATTAAATATTAACAAAAAATTCTGAAATTTTTTCCGTGGGTTACTACATAGTTGTAGTAATTTAAAAAAAATTGAATTTTCAGTGCACTAATTATTTTAGATATAATAAACAATTCATAATCAATAAAAGATAATTTAAAATTACTTATATATATAAAAAATTTATTTTCAAATTTGATAATTCATATTATATATAAATAGGTGCAAGGAAAAATTCTAAGTTGTTTATACATTATAAATATACATATATGTAATTATATGTTTAAAATATACATTAGTCTATATTTAAATTAATATATAAATATACATAAAATAATTAATAATGGAAAATTTTAATTTTTACAACAAATTAGATTTGTTTATACATAAATTATAACACACAATAATATAACCATGCATATAACCAAACTAATTTGTGACAACTACATATACCTACGAAAATTTCACCTAACTAGATATATATCATTAATATATATACAGATTTGGGATTAATTAATATTAAATCATAAAATATGATATGATTACTGTAAAATATAAATAAAATACCAATTGATGATGCCTTTGAGTCCACTTGAATCAATGAATTCCCTTCTCTAGTTATGCTCGATCCGTTAGATTGCAAGTCTAGAATCGTCGACCTTTTCTATCAAATAGTGCTTTTACTTAATTTGAATTGATTTGAGATTCTTAGAACAAATATGGGGATTAATTTCTGCTAGGAAACTTGATAATTATGGCAGCCAAAAGTTTTTATTTTTATTAAGGGTTTAGAGATCCATATATATAGCCTTGTACAAGAGAGATATTAGGACAATCTCATTACCTATTCTCTCTTAATCTTAGCCATCCATCTCTAGGTCTAATCCTAAGTTTTGCTGCCTCCAATAACTTGTCAAAACCGAAATTTGCAGCCCTAATGATGGGCTTCAAACCCATTTAAGCCGAAGCCAAAATGCTATGCAATTAAATCTAATTTAATCGCTTATCAATATCGTATATCGATTGGTACATTTATAACTATTATAAATATATAACAATTTATATTTCTCAAACCATATTCAAATTTTAATATTTCATAAATATTAATTAATTTAATTTATTTATAACAATTATAAACTAATTAAATCAATCGGTCTTAAGGGAATTCATCATTTCAGTTGTGTAACTCTTGGGTGTAAATTTGGTCAGCAATTAACACCGAACTATTCGAATGTTAACGTTCACACATCACTTAGCAAGTGGTGTGGCATTATGACCAAATTTATCGCTTATTCCTTTTTAGTAAAATCTTATTTAATTTAATAAGCGTTACCCGTTAGTGACATTTATATACACCAATTCTCTTCAAAACTGTATCATTTTGGATTTATGGAATTTGGTAATGGTCAAAATATTGTCCATATTCAACTCTATAGTCCAAACACAAAATCCTTTGTTCAATAATAACAATTATTATTAACCGTACTACTCTAGCCAGAGATTTTGACTTTGGGTTGACTTGAGTTGACCATGATACTAACCTCATATAACTGAAGTGACGAATCCTCTCTTAAATAGTGTCTTCCTTCTAATACTTCCACTCGACCCAACTATAATCACTTGATGGATGTCGTTCCATGATTTGACTATAATCAAAGCAGATTTTTTCATATTGAAGGTTGACAGTATTCTCAAGTCGAAATAATTGTATAAATTAGTCACATCGATATTTTCAGTTTGACCTTAGTTATATTAATTAACAGAAAACTACCGAGTGAGTTGTTCTATAGCTATCCAATAACTATCAGTACATAACCTCTAGGTGCCCCCCAACAGTCATGATTAATACACTGCCCGATATTTGGAGAGCATTACGTACTCTACTCTCAACGGATACATCGATATCCTGTGTCGATGCATTTTGACTAGGAACATTTAAAATGATGTGTTTTGTAACAATGTGATCCAATACTCATGATTACAACTAATTGTAATTACTATCACAAACACGTCATTTATGGATTTTCTGTTCAATATATATTTAATTAAACATTTAATTATTTATAACACATTATAACAAATATATAACAGAAAGAAGAAACACCTTTATTTCGAACAAGAATTGATTTCGGAATTAATAAATCACAGAATTTCCCCTAGGGCATACTCCTAAAATTATCAATCTCCCACTTGCACTTGGGGCCAATTATGGAATCTCAATCCCATCCTCTCAATCAGTTTCTCGAGAACTGCCGTGTTAGACCTTTAGTGAATGGATTTGCTATGTCGTCCTTGGTATCTACCCTTTGAATCACAACTTCCTTCTTCTCAACGAATTCTCTAATCAGGTGGAACTTTCGAAGAATGTGTCGTGACTTCTTATGTGCTCTTGGTTCCTTTGCGATCTGTATCGATGCGTTGTTGTCACAAAACAATGTCATTGGATTCTTAGTATCAGGAATCACTCCGAGCTCACTCAAAAACTTGCACATCCACACTGCCTCTTTTGTTGCTTCATTGAGGGTGATATACTCGTCCTCCATCGTGGAATCAACAACTATTTCTTGCTTGGAACTTTTCTAGCTAACAGCTCCACCATTTAATGTAAAGACATAGTCGGACACCGATTTACTATCATCTATATCACTTGAAAGCTCGAATCCGTATAACTCTTCATAAGGAGGTCTCCATTCCCAAAAACGAGGAATAGGTCCTTAGTACTTCTCAAATACTTAAGTATACATTTCACGGCCGTCCAATGTTTTTCTCCAAGATTAGACTGGTATCGGTTTACACATCCTAATGCATATGCTACATCCGGCCTAGTACATAACACAACATACATTATGGATCCTATGGCTGAAGCATAGGGAATCCTCTTCATACGCTCTTTCTCATTATCGGTATGAGGAGCGTCCCTTTTAGAAAGGACAATTCCAGATTGCGTTGGAATACTTCCATGCTTGGAATTCTCCATACTAAACCGTTTTAGCATAGTGTCTATGTACATGGATTGGGACAATCCCCACAGCCTCTTAGACTTATCTCTATAGATCTTTATACCAAGTATATAGGCTGCTTCTCCCAAATACTTCATGGAGAATTTTTTGGAAAGCCAAGCTTTCAATGATTGCAATAATGAAGTGTCATTGCCAATCAATAATAGATCATCAACATAGAGTACTAAGAATATGATAGCATTTCCTTGTTCCTTTCTATATATGCACGCTTCCTCTGTGTTCTGATAAAAACCAAACTGTTTGATTACTTTATCAAAACACTTGTTCCAACTCCTTGAAGCTTGTTTGACTCCATAAATGGATTTTAATAGCTTGCAAGCTCTGCCTTCACTCCCACTAACTACAAAACCCTCTGGCTGTGACATATAAACGATTTCTTCTAAATCACCATTTAGAAAAGCCATCTTTACATCCTTTTGCCATATTTCATAGTCATAGAATGCGACAATGGCTAACATAATCCGAATAGATTTAAGCATGACTATGGGCGAAAAGGTCTCATCATAATCAGCACCTTGAATTTGATGAAATCCTTTTGCAACTAGCCTTTCCTTATAAGTCTCCACTTCTCCATCTGCATTTAGATTTTTCTTAAAAATCCATTTGCAGTCGATGGGTTTTATCCCTTCGGGTACGTCTGACAAAGTTCAAACTTTGTTTTCGTACCGTGAGTCCATCTCGGATTTCATAGCTTCAAGCCAAAGTGCAGAGTCTTTACTTTGCAGTGCTTGTTGGAAAGACGGAGGAGTGTCGCAATCTAAGACACGGTCCTCCTTTTCGCCATCCACGAGAAAACCATAGTATCTCTCTGGTGTGTGGGATTCCCTACTAGACCTTCTAATAGGTTGCGTGTTTTCATATACGGGTGACCTTGTTTCTCCCATTGTTTCGGCTTCAGTGTTAGTTTCTCGGATCTCATCCAAGTCTACAACTTCGCCGTTAATTTCTTTTAACATAAATTCCTTTTCTAAAATGACAACGTGTCGAGAAATAATGACCTTTTGTTCCTCGGTATTGTAGAATATATATCCCATCGATTTTTTGGGATATCCTATAAACTTACATAGTACCGATCTTGCCCCTAGTTTATTTGGACCAACGTTCTTAATGGATGCCGGACAACCCCATACTTTCAAATATTTGAGTTGGGGTTTCTTATCACACCACATCTCATATAGTGTTTTGGGCATAGATTTAGTGGGTAACAAGTTTAACATATGTGCTGCAGTTTCTAGCGCATATCCCTAATAGGACAGATGTGACTCAGCCTTACTCATCATGGAACAAACCATATCTAATAGGGTTCGATTCTTTCGCTCCGACACACCATTGTGTTGCAAAGTATAGGGTGGAGTAACATGAGAGATAATCCCATTATCTTTTAAGTACTGTTGGAAATCATGTCCAACATACTCACCTCCTTGAGCTGATCAAAGAATTTTAGTTTTATGGCATGTTTGATTTTCTACTACCTTTTTGTATTCAATAAATTTCTCATAAACATCGGATTTGTTCTTCATAAGATATACATATCCTAGTCTTGAGAAATCATCAGTGAAAGTAACAAAGTAAGAACTATTATCTTTGGTTAATATAGGCATTGGGCCACATACATCACTATGTACTAACCCTAAGAGTTCATTAACTCTTTCATTACTCCAACTGAAGGGTTGCTTGGTCATTTTACCTTTAAGCAACGCCTCACAAGTTTCAAATGATCCAGAATCAAATGATGGTAGAAAACCATTGGTTTTCAATTTGTGTAGTCATTTCTCACTAATATGACCAAACCTACAATGCCAAAGCTAATTGTTATTTAATTTATTAGAAACTTCATTCACAGAACATACATAATTAGTATTAATCACATAAATTCCATTTTCAAGGACACCTTTGCAGACTTTATTTCCATCCAAACTAATGTTCATAACATTATTTGAACAATGAAAAATATATCCAGTCTTAGACAAAGTAGAAACAGAGATAATTCCACAAATAAAGTCTTTTACATAATAGCAATTATTTAATACTAATACTAATCCACTTGGAAAATCTAAATGATAGTCTCCTACTGCCGTTGCATCTACTATAGATCCATCAGCAACTTGGAGCTTCATTTCTCCTTTAGCCACGCGATGCCAGTTGCTAAGCCCCTGCAACGAATTACATATATGAGTACCAGATCCAGTATCTAAAACCCATGACATTTTATTGATTACAAAACATTTTTGAATCATAAATGTACCTGATGGAGCTGCAAAACCATTCTGCTTCCTTTCCTTGACAATCTTCAAGTAGTCAGGATAGTTTCTCTTCCAGTGACCTTTCTTGTGGCAATGGTGACATTCACCCTTGTCATCGGTCTTCTTACTTTTCTTTTTCTTACTGTCTCTTTTCCGCTTCTTCGAAACTTTCAAAGATGATGCATTTCCCTTCACAGCAAGTACGACACCTTGATCTTTAGATGTTGACTCGGCTGATCTCAACATATGAAGGAGCTCCATGAGATTCACATTTAATTGGTTCATGTTGTAATTCAGTATGAACGGTTCATACTGAGGTGTGAGAGAACCAAGGACCAAGTCTACTTGCATTTCGTTGCTTATCTCTATGTCTAATTATGCAAGTTTATCAATATAGCCTTTCATCATTAGAACATAATCGTCCACTTTATGTCCCTTGGTCATTTTGGTGTTAAATAGTTTTGTTCGAAAGCTCGTACCTTGCGGAACGAGACTGTTCACCAAAAAGAGCTTTGAGACTATTAAAAATCTCATGGACAAACATGTTCTTATGTTGCCTTTGCAACGGTTTGTCTAAGGTAGACAACACAAAAAGTTGGGCGATCTCTAAGTCAAATTGCCACTTTAAATAAGCAAGTCGTTCTTCAGGGTCTGCACCATCAGCGGACTCTAGGACATGTAACAGAAGTCCAAAGGCGCTCATAAGTCAATGCTATTTTAACTGCTCTTAGCCAGTCAGTATAGTTAGGTCCGGTGAGTTTGTCACTTTCAAAAAACAGTTTTGGAGTTGACATTTTCTGCAAGTTTAAATGGTAGATTACTAGGACAAAACATAATAGATGTTGTTATAATATTAGTAAGGTTAAACACTATGTTTCATTTTACTAATAAGCTCCCACTAGTCTTTTATGTTTCGCCAAACCCTAAGTCAAAACATAGAAGTCTTATGACTTCACTAGTAGGTGTTAGGACTTGTCCATCTTGGAATTCTGACCTAGAGTTTTCTCAACAGGTCATAGCTCCACGAACAATGGATAACCTTTTATCGGTTGTATCACATACAACTCCTAACCCTTGGAAACTTGTCCTAATTTCATATTGACCTTGAGTTTGCTCAACAAATCAAAATGAAATTATTCACTCGTACGTACCATATCGTGATAGCCTAAGTATAGTATATGTACCTTGAGTTTGCTCAACAAATACATATAGTTATCTTACCTCATCTATTCAATATATTAATAATACTAAACATAACATCCTTAGCTTGAGTTTGCTCAACAACTAAGGAGTATGCAAGTAATTTATTAACATATATATGGTAGAGGACAACATTAAATTGAGTGATATCGACTTATGAAATAATGTAATTCTTCTGAACTACCCTCGTGATTCAAGTGTCGAACACATCAGAAATCACAATATACATACGATTACGTATGTTTTTATTTCTTAAGTCTATTATGGGTTTTATACATTCATATTATATAAGTTTTATTCATATAGTTTTTATATTTCACATTACTTATATAATAGTCTTGTGTATAATATTATATTAATTAAATCATATTTAATTAATTTTAATTAATTAACATTTTAATTAATTTTATATTGATATAACATTTATATTTATTATGTACTATAACCTTTATAGTATAACACATATACCATATACATGTGTAATTATAATTTCAATTAATTAACCTTTTAATTAAATTAATTAAATTATCTTGATTTCAAAAATCATTATTCATATGTATGCATGCATATTTATGATATCTTAAACGTTTTAAAATATCATAACATATTTCATAATATATTTACTACATGCACAGACATTTTATTAATTAACTTATTAATAAAATTTATAATTTTCAAAAATTATGTTATTTTGTTTTTCAAACATTTTGAAAAATATGTTACATTATAACTATTATAATAAGCATATATTTTATTTTAAATTTAACAATTAAATTTAAAATCTTTTACTTTATTTTTCAAGACAATTTTGAAAATTAGCCCAAGGCCCAAATTAAGTTGTTCCTTTTCTACTAGAGGCAACCTTTGGGCTCACTTCACCTTTCAGGCCAGACTGGTAACCAGGTAGGACAGGATACTTGGTTACCCAATTCCAATCCTAGACATTACCTTTCTAGACACTGTACTGAGTGGGCAAGTTTAATAAGTTTGCCCTAACATGACTAATTTAGACCGCATAGGCTATTGAGCTCTAATACCATTATTGGAGCTGGGCCAGCTCGCAGCGGTAGTTGTGGGTGTATTCCAACTTTTTTATCCTATTGGATCTTTATTGGGCCTATGAAGTCTAATTCATTTAGAACAATTCTAAATTTGTTTTAAATAAAATCCTGTATTTTATTAAATTTAAGTATTTTGTAATGTAAAGTTAATTTGAATGATTTAATTTATATATATATATATACACATGTATCATATAAATATACATATGCGTATGCATTTGTAACATAATAATCCATAAAGGGTATAACATGCCCGTATATGGATGATGGGATTTACATCGCAACAAACACATCAGCTCATTTCGTATGTATTGTATGTTGTCTAAATATATGTGCATAAATCTATAATGCAAAGTATATTTATATAAATACGTATACATATATTTAAAATATATTTTATAACTAAAAGTCTCAAAATTAAATATATATATATATATATATATATATATAATTTAAAACATTTGTATAAATATATATACATAATTAAACATATAAAATTGTACATACATACATACATATATATATAATAATTAAAATTATATATATATATATATAAAAGGTTAAATAAAATGTATATATATGAATAATTAATTACATTCAAATACTTAAAATATAAATATATAGATTTTAAAATTATTTCCAGATCGAAATTATAATAACAAACATAAAATAATAATTTTATAAATTTATCATTATTATACATATATATAATAAATAGTTTTGATCATAATAATTAAAAATATTAGTAATAAATATTAAAAAAATCGAATTTTAAAACTTACAATAATTTAGGATCATAAAATACAGGTTCAAATTTTTTTTCATGATTTTTTGAAATAAAATATTATTTTTAATAAATAAAAGGAATGTTCAACCGAAGTAATTTAATTATTAAAAATATTAAATATTAACAAAAAATTCTGAAATTTTTTTCGTTGGTTATTGCATGGATGTAGTAATTTTAAAAAATATAAAATCGAATTTTCAATGCACTAATTATTTTAGATATAACAAACAATTCAAATAATCAATAAAAGATAATTTAAAATTATTTATATATACAAAAAAATTATTTTCGAATTTGATAATTCATATAATGTATAAATAGGTGTAAGGAAAAATTCTAAGCTGTTCATACATTATAAATATACACATATGTAATTATATGTTTAAAATATACATTAGTCTATATTTAAATTAATATATAAATATACATAAAATAATTAACAATGAAAAATTTTAATTTTTGCAGCAAATTAGATTTGTTTATACATAAATTATAACACATAATAATATAACCATACACATAACCAAACTAATTTGTGACAACTACATATACCTACGAAAATCTCACCTAACTAGATATACAACATTAATATGTATACAGATTTGGAATTAATCAATATTAAATCATAAAATATGATATGATTGCTGTAATATATAAATAAAATACCAATTGATGATGTCTTTGAGTCCACTTGAATCAATGAATTCCCTTCTCTAGTTATGCTCGATCCGTCAAATTGCAAGGTTGGAACCATCGATCTTTTCTATCAAATAGTGCTTTTACTTAGCTTGAATTGATTTGAGATTCTTAGAACTGATATGGGGATTAATTTTAGCCAGCAAACTTGATAATTATGGCAGCAAAAAGTTGTTTTTTACTAAGGGTTTAGAGGTCCATATATATAGCCTTGTAAAAGAGAGATATTAGGACAATCTCATTACCTATTCTCTCTTAATCTTAGCCATCCATCTCTAGGTCTAATCCTAAGTTTTAGCCGCCTCTAATAACTTGTCAAAACTGAAATTTGTAGCCCAAATGATGGGCTTTAAACCCATTTAAGCCGAAGCCAAAATGCTATGCAATTAAATCTAATTTAATCGCTTATTGATATCGTATATCGATGGGTACATTTATAACTATTATAAATATGTAACAATTTTTATTTCTCAAACCATATTCAAATTTTAATATTTCATAAATATTAATTAATTTAATTTATTTATAATAATTATAAACTAATTAAATCATTTTGTCTTAAGGGAATTCATCATTTCAGTTGTATAACTCTTGGGTGTGAATTTGGTTAGCAATTAACACCGAACTATTCGAATGTTAACGTTCACACGTCACTTAGCAAGTGGTGTGACATTATGGCCAAATTTATCGCTTATTCATTTTCAGTAAAATCTTATTTAATTTAATAAGCGTTACCCGTTAGTGACATTTATATACAACAATTCTCTTCGTCAAAACTGTATCACTTTGGATTTATAGAATTTGGTACAATGTTTTAAATCTCGGATTTCGGTCACGTCTCGTCTCGAAGAATTTAGATAGCTTATCTCGTATCGGGTGAGATCTCGAACGAGATGAGTGCATCTCGGTCGTCCATCTTGGATTTACATCTCGGTTTCTAAAATTCATTTCGGAGTTATCTCGGAGTATATGTCATGTTGAAAATTAGTTTTCATACACCTAAATTTATAATACTTGTCACTACCTTAAGGAAAACACTATGCACTTACCTTGAATATATCACACGCTTATCATTAGTAATTTAGTATGGAAAAATATCACTTGTATAATGTAAAATAAACAAATAACTAGATTTCATGAATAATGTTCAATATAATATCATATGAGATAAAGTAGACAAGAAACAAACCATAACATATGCACCTTTACTTTGTTTGATCATTCACTTAACTTTCCTACACAATAAAATGTCTCATTTCTATCATTTATGATTTATAGTGCTGCAAGGGAAATCTTAATTTTATAAATTCAAATACAAAAGTCTACAAGTAGAATTAAAATATTCTATGTCTGATTATAGTATTTAATTATTAGCAAACAAAATCTCATTAAGCAACTAATAGCATAGATATTTCAAACAAACGTAGAAAATAGCATACATAGTACAAACAATTTTCAAACATTTAGTAATATTATAAGAAAAGCAATAAAATGATGTACGAATGAACATGTAATCTCAAATGAAATTAATAGATGAAAGAGAATTCCTTTATTGCTTAAAAATAAGCCTTGAGGAAAAAAATTATAGCAACAAAGACTAAATGAAATCAATTTTGGAATCCATTTGGAACATAAAGTTAAATAAGTGAAGCCCAAAATTTATAGCCGCAAAAAAATAGGGCCAGGAAAAAAAACTCAAGAAAGTGTCGAAAAAAGAAAAATGAAATCAGATGTAAATTAATTTGGATCAGAAACCTAAATGAAAATCATAAAGTGAAATACTTACCATAATCGATGTTGATTTTATCATCTTCTTACACTCGTCACTGCCGTAAAATAAGAGACGAAGATTAAATGAGATTTATATTAGAAATAAGGGTTAAAAAAAAAGTACAATTAAGAAGGCTTAAATTAAGGTAAAGGATGAGCCAACCCAATATGAAAAAAGAGTTGATTTTTTCCAAAATTCAAAAATTCGGCCGATATCTCGCTCTTAAATCTCGTCCGAGATACCGGACGAGATACTGAAATATCGTCCGAGATTTGGGTCAGACGAGATTCAAACGAAATAGCCTGTTTCGAATCGCCCAGGCTTGAAAACGAGATCTCGGCCGAGATGAGCGAGATTTAAAACCTTGATTTGGTAACGGTCAAAATTCCAATATTGTCCATATTCAACTATATAGTCCAAACACAAAATCCTTGGTTCAGTAATAACAATTATTGTTAATCATACTACTCTGTTCAGAGATTTTGATTTTGGGTTGACTTGAGTTGACCATGATACTAACCTCATATAACTGAAGTGACAAATCCTCTCTTGAATAGTGTCTTCCTTCCAATACTTCCACTCGACCCAACTATAATCACTTGATGGATGTCGTTCCATGATTTGACTATAATCAAAGCAGAGTTTTTCATATTGAAGGTTGACAGTATTCTCTAGTCGAAAGAATTATGTAAATTAGTCACAACGATATTTTCTGTTTGACCTTATGTTAACCCCCTTTTCGATTGACGACTTAAGAAAGTATGCCGAGTTAAGGTGCTTGCCGACCTAAGAAAGAAGACGACTTAACAACTCAATAGGCTCCGACCTAAGGAAAGCTCTGACCCAACAGTTGCCGATCTAACTACTGAGAAGAGCTGCCGACTTAAGAGGGATGCCGAGTTAGGAGCCTGCCGACTTAAGAAGATCTGTGACTCAGGAGTTAAGACCGACTTAAGAGGGATGCCGAGCTAGGAGCCTGCCGACTTAAGAAGATCTGTGACTCAGGAGTTAAGACCGACTTAAGAGGGATGCCGAGTTAGGAGCCTGCCGACTTAAGAAGATCTGTGACTCAGGAGTTAAGACCGACTTAAGAGGGATGCCGAGTTAGGAGCCTGCCGACTTAAGAAGATCTGTGACTCAGGAGTTAAGACCGACTTAAGAGGGATGCCGAGTTAGGAGCCTGCCGACTTAAGAAGTCCGCGACCTAAGAGGCTCTGCGACCTAAGGAACATTGCGATCTAACAATGTTGCGACCTAAAAGCTCTCCGAGTTATGTAGGGCTCCGAGTTAAGAAGTGCCGCGAGTTAAGGATCTATAAGATAAGGGATTGACTTAAGACAGCTGTGGAAGACCTACGACTTATACTAAGTCGCGCATGATCTCTTGAGTCGTCACCGACTTATCACTTAGAAAAAACCACATACTTCATCGCTGCATTTGGTAAGTCGCGAATAGACTACGACTTATCTTAGGTCGCTCGCGACCTAAGACCTAGCTTAGGTCGTACGCGACCTAGGACTTAACAAATGGTTGACTTAAGATTGCGAGTTAACTCTGCTACGCCCTAACCCTATACCTTAACTCGTCACCGACCTACCCTAAGTCGGCTACGACCTAAAGACTTAGAGAAATTTCCTGAATCCAGATCAGCTCCTATAAATACCCCATTACTTCCAACATGGAGGGGACTTTTGGCAATTCATTTCTTCAAGCACCCATGCTCTGCTACACTGAAGATTGACTGAAGAAGTAAAGATCTTCCAACTCTCAAGGCACTACAACAAGCTTCGTGAAGAACTCCATTCATTCGATACGGATTTAGCAAGATTCATCACCGAAGATTGAGCTAGTAGTCTAGATTGTTGTGTGATCAAACTATATTGTATTTGACAAGTGATTTGTATCGAATTGTGACCAAATCAGCAATAAAAGACTATAAAGTGGACGTAGGCTCAATTACGGGCCGAACCACTATAAATCTGTTGTTCATTTACTGCATTTCTGCTATTTTCAGCTCATATTTTTGTTCCCGTACCAACGGGTGGTGCTTTCACAAGTTTATTACACACACCGGGTGTTAGCGTTCACTTTTTACCGTTAACATTTTGGTGCTTTCACTGAGAACCCAACTCAGGCGATCATCCACCGTTGCTTTGCAAAGACTCATAAAAAGAACCTCTCTTAAAAACCAGATCCGAAGTAATGGCTCCTGGAAGAAGAGGTAGACCTATCAGATCCGGAAATGCTCACGAAGGAACTTCCGCTTCCCCAATAACAGACCAAGGAACTCCAACCGTTGGAGTCACCAGGGCTGAATTGGATAACGCAGTTTCTGGATTATACCAACAAATTGAAACTCAAAACGCTTTGATGATGGATAGATTAACTGCTTTGCTCGGGGCAAATCGTCAACCAGAAAACCATCGAACTACTCTTCCTGAAATGCCACCTTTCCAAGCTGATGGTTCTATGCCGCAACCAACTTGTCATGAGAATATGCCCGGGCAAAATTCCGAGGGAAGAACTAATACTTGCCCGGAGGTGTCTTTGAACAATAAAGAGTACCTGTCTGAAATGGTTGGCCGCATCATGAAAGAGAGCATGCAAAGGGAAGAAGATGAGGCTGACTGGGGATTTGCACCAAGCAGAACTCCGTTTACTGAAAGGATTCTAAGAGCAGAGTTTCCAAGGAAATTTGCACCTCCTACTATCCAAGCTTATAGGGGAACCAGTGACCCTAATCATTTCCTCTACAAGTACGATTGGCATATGACTGGTGCAAGAGCATCAGACGAGATCAAGTGTCGATACTTTCCAGTATACCTAGAAGGTGTGGCTTTACTTTGGTTCACAAAGCTTCCAGTTCGGTCTATAGATAAATTCTCCGACTTAACGCAAAAGTTTAAAGAACAGTTCAGATTGTATGCTTCAAAAGCTAAGGACATAATGTCACTGTCTAACCTTGAACAAGCGCCCGGAGAATCAATCAAATCTTTCTTGAGCCGTTTCAATATAGCTTTAGCCGAAGTAGAAAATGCAGAACCACGCATGATCCTGACTTATTTGATGAGAGCCATTGATAAATCGAGTGAATTTGGGATATGGTTAAAGATGAAAGAACCAAACTCACTTGATAAATTTTATAAAAAGGCCGATGAGTTCATTCGCCTTGAAAGCCTTTCTGCAACATCGAAAGTGGTTACTGCCCAGACTAACAATGACAATGTCCCACCTAAGAAAAGAGAATCTGAAAGTCAGAAAAGGGAGAATGAAGGAGGAAAAAGCCAGGGAAATGAAAAGAAACCTCGCCGCTTTAATCCTTCGGACTTTACTCCTTTAACTGATACACCAAGAAATATCTTTTTTGCAACAAAGGACGTTGTCAGGTATCCTAAGCCGCCTGAGATGACGAGAGGGGCAAAGCGTAACGGAAAATTCTGCCAATTTCACAATCAACCTGGCCATGACACTGACCAATGTCGCGAATTAAAGAAGGTGATTGAAGAATTGCTAGAGCAGGGTAAACTCCAACAATACGTTAAAAGGAGCGGAGTCGATCCAACCCCATCCACTCGGGATCAACAACACCCTACCCATCAATCCGATTCTCGCAACAACACTGCAGTGCAAGATTCAGAAAAGCTTGTCATTAATGCTATAACAGGGGGACCATACCCAGCAAGCGGAAGTTGGGATGACTACTAATTACCCACAAAACTGCGACTGGGGCATCTCTCGCTTTCTCTGACATGAAAATCCAAAAGCTATGAATCGAGCGCAAATGGAAATCCAGCTTGGAGATTCTGAAACAACAATAACTAGCATTCATTTTTACTTAACAGCATTGCTTGAATTTGTAAAGATAATGATAGATGTGTAACTTCTGCCTTGTAAACCGCTGAGAAATCAGCGTGACTCAATAATGAAAAACTATGCTTTGTGTTTTCTGTTATAAAATGCCTGTTATATTTCGATGTGTAAATACTCTAAATGTATTGCTAAAATATCGATCTAATACTGCAGGTCATTAAAGCAAAGCTCACCCATCGCAAAGCTAAGCGAGCCTTACAAATCATTTAGCAAATTTCAGGCAACAAAAATTTCAAACTCGAATCCCATACAAGAGGAACTTCACATAAAAAGTTGACGGCTCCACTATGTCAAGCCCTCGTTAACTGGTTGCGATCGTTGATATAAAAAGGCATCCAACCAAATAACTTGCGTTTACTCTGTGGAGTCATTCAACAGTGAAGTCTACTTCTTCGGATAAAGCAATTTACTTGCAAGAGAAAGAAAAATGCGCTTGGAAACGATGATAAAGGATCGCAGATTGGTGGATGATGATACAGCATGAGCGGGCAAACACGGAAGCAGCCAAAGGGAGGTATGCCTCTCAACAGGAAAGCAAGTAGATCCACTAAAGGGATATCTTCCCAAGCAGAAGGAACAAGACCCTCGCTGGCTGATTGTGATGCATCCGATCAGGCAGCTTGTGTCCATCCCATGGATCTACTTGCCCCTAAGACGCAACCTTCCTGGCACACCAACCAACTGATGCTCCTTTCCAAGGGTCAACAAAGCCCTCTAACGAGGCACGCCAATAAATGGAGAGCTTTCCTCAATCAAAAAGATCGGTGGGACTACCAAAAAGGGGCACCTTGTTAATCGATTGCGATCGTTTGTACAAACAAACATCTAATCGAACGACTTACGCTTGTCCCGTGGACCCCTCCGACCATGAGAAAGTAACTTCCAGGCAATCACAAGCCCTCTTCGGAGGCACAAGCCCTCTTCGGAGGCACAAGCCCTCTTCGGAGGCACAAGCCCTCTTCGGAGGCACAAGCCATCTTCGGAGGCAAAAGCCCTTTTCGGAGGCACATTTCACCTGTGTAGAAGTGCAAAATGCTTCTCTTCGGAGACCCACTTCACCAGAGATGAAATACCAAAACTGCTTCTCTTCGGAGACCAAAACTGCTTCTCTTCGGAGACCAAAATTGCTTCTCTTCGGAGACCAAAACTGCTTCTCTTCGGAGACCAAAATCGCTTCTCTTCGGAGACCAAAAGACCTCTTCAGAGGCGCACTTCACCTTGCTTGAAGTACCAAAAATAAACCCTTTACTGGGGCACAAAAATCAAAACCTTCTTCAGAAGCTCATTTCACTGTGCAGGAAAATTCACTTTCAAACAAATAAAAGTGATCATTCCCAGAAGTCGAAGTGTTCTTCAGGAAGAAAAAGAAAATAAAGATTCCTCCAAAGACAAGATATACTCTAATAAAAGCAGAACAATTCTTCCCTGAAAAAGTGGAAAGTTATTCTCTAAAATAAGAGTATCGGTCTTGTGAAATCGAGAAATATTACAATATACTTGTGGTATGGGGGCAACATTATACAATTCAGTTACATTAATAAAAGTAATATACAAGCAACACACCACAAGTTCATTGCAATATCATGTAATAAAGATGTGGAGTAAATGCGTTCTTGAAACACAGACAAAAAATTTGTACAAGTGAAAAGAATCGTTTACTCTACACTTCAAATGAAAAACAGATGTATTCCTACATACACAAGGATTTGTACAAGAAAAATATCTATTTTATTTCAACACTATGAGAAATTTTATATTGTACAGGTTACAAAAAGAAGCGGAGACCGGTATCCGCACAATCCCCGGTCAATACAAAAAGCAGAAAATGCAAAATCAAACTCATTTCTCCTTCTTCCCACCCTTGGAGCTTTTACCCGGCCTGGTAACTAGCTTCGTAGGCCGCATCGGAGAAGAAGGGGAAAGAGACTCAGCCGGATCGACTTCTGCCTCATCCCCAGCAGCAGAAGAACTCTTCTTTCCTTTCTTCGAAACCACGCGTTTCCCCTTCTTCTTGGAAGAAGACTCACTCCCAGGAGCAAGAAATGTAGAAAGCTTTGTGTCATAATCGAAAGACTGCTCCGGGGTCTTCTCGCTATCTTCCAGACCTTCTGCCTTCTGTTCTTCGGAAGCAGGTAGTTCATCTAAACCTTGAAGGGCCGCTATAGGTTCTTCCTGTGAACCAGGTTGAGAAGCTGGAAGAGGTATAACTTGAGGAGGAGGAGGAACGGCAGCTGAAGAGGGAAGAAGTAGTACAATTTTCGGCACGACTGCTGCATAATAAGAGAAATCAAAATCAGTATTCTCCGGGAAAAAAGAAGACCGTGAATCGTTAAAGTTACCTGGAGAAGCCGGTTTAGCAAGGTCAATCTCAAATTCCCGAGCTTGGAAGTCCTTCATTGCCTCTTCCTCTGTAGGGGTGGATACAGTTTCTTTGTCAACCATAGCGGGAGGCGTAGAATGAGAACTAGAGCCGGTAATATCCGCATGAGCTATAGCCGAAGTATAAGCAGGAGCAATAGGAGGTGTTTCTTTCTCGGGAAACTTCTCCCCCGTCGCCTCGGCCCGCACTCGGATGAGCTGCTCTTTTCCTTTGGCAAGGGCAGCGCGATCGCTCTCACTTAAGTAGGTAGCTTGAAGATCTGTTTCAGAGTATCCGGCACCACCAAATAAGTCAATGATTGCCTCCCATACCTCCGCTAAGGTGACTTCATACTCTAGTCCCAAAAATGAAAGGCTCCCATGCCCCAGGACACAATGCATATAAAAGTCGAACAGAGTCGCGTCAACGGTGGCTATGGTCGCCTTATGGGATTCTTCGGCTGCAGCTTTACCAGAGAGAACTTCATCACGTTCTCTTTCAGCCTTCAGTAACTGGGATTGTAGCCTAGCAATTTCTAAGTCTCGGGAGCTGAGTTTCTCCTGAAGTCGAGCAGCGTCATCACGATATTTTCTAACAACATGCTGTTCTGCTTCAAGTTTGACTTCAG
This sequence comes from Allium fistulosum, assembly GCA_030737815.1. Taxonomy (NCBI): domain Eukaryota; kingdom Viridiplantae; phylum Streptophyta; class Magnoliopsida; order Asparagales; family Amaryllidaceae; genus Allium; species Allium fistulosum. Next base: position 680,390,119 of record CM060905.1, on the reverse strand, counting down.
TATCCCGCTGAGCAGCATGGGCATCTCGAACTTGTTTTTGAAGCATTTCTTCTTTCTGAGAATAAGAAGTGGAGGAAGTAGCAAGCTCATTTTTAAGTTTTTCAACTTCAGCTTCGAGCTTCCCATAACCATCACTAATGCTTTTCATCTCCGCGTCATGCTGCTTACGCCATTTGTCCCATTCTGTTTTATCATTTTCCATAGTCATCATCGCTTCAAGGTTCAGATGGTTGACCCTTTGAAGTTCATCAACCAGCTTCTGCCACCCAGACATTCTTTCGATGTCAAGCTTTACAGCATCGACATTTTTCAGCATCGCCTGCTTATCAATGGGGACCAAGTCCAAATCAAAACGCACTCCTTTCAGACACCAATTCGGAAATCGGCTCTGGAGTGTGGGAGGACCATCACCAGCTTGGTACTGTGGCCTATTAATGATGGTCTGGATGTCAGACTCCTTAAGGGCAGGAGAACCGGAAGATGTATTAGGAGGAACAGAAGCGGTAGTCTTTTCCGAGATGTTAGATGTGTCTTTCTCACCAAGTCTGGCACGTTTACTGGAATCATCAGAAGTGTGACTCTTCCCCTTATCGTCGTAAGATTTCCTTTTATAAGGATCGTCGCTTCTGCGAGAAGAGTCACGTTGCTCGTCCCTTCTCCCGTAGTATTCCTCATCTTCTCTCCGGCGACGCTCTTCATGAGCTCGCCTCTCATGAGCCTTTCGAGCAGCTCTCTCCTCATCAGTTTCTTTCACGGCACTGATATAACTCCTAAAGTCATAAGCCTCACGGCTTCCGTAACGTTGGAATTTGTTGTAGTAAGAGCCGCTTCGCCCCATCAAAGAACCTGAAATTGAAGAAAAAGACCAGTCTTAGAAATCCTCAAATTGAAGAAGCTAAGTGCATAAAGGCGCCAAAGTTCTAAGTGTGTGTGATGTGCAAACTACGCGCGTCAAACTACAAACCACTTTTGGGTGTAGAGATGGCAATAAGTTGTGTGGAAGGCATTGTGGTTTGTTGCAAAGAAGAGGTTGCTTCGATAACAGGAGGAACCACTTTAGAAACATCATCTTTAAAGAGCTCCTGAGAGGTTATCATGATGTCGCTCAGACTGTCGAAAGTATCATCGCCATGGTGCGGGGGAGAATTCTCTTTTTCAACTTCCACTTCAGCCGTCTTTTCAAAAGTGTGAAGGTTTTCCTCCTCTTCAACAACTGGGGCAAGTGCTAACTTACTGGACGGTCCAGCAATGTCGGTAGAAGTAGAACACTTTACCAATGGAGTCTCAACGGTAAGATTTTGCTGTAAAAATTCTCTAGCAGGAACAGGGGCATCTGACTCCTTAGCAGGAGAATCAGGGACTTCATGTGGCTGAGTAGAACGGGAAGGATGTAAGAGTCCAAATTCGTGGAGGAACTCATCTCTCAATAGAAATTGAACGCTCCTCTCCTCAACCGGTACGGCCATAAGCCTCTCAATGGTAGTCTTGTGACGAGATTCCCTAGAAGGGGAAGGAAGTGCTGGAACAATAGAGAAAGAAGTTAGCACTTGACAATTTGTACTTCGAAGAATTTTAGAGAAACACAGGGAAAAGATAGATAATCGTACTTCCCACTCTCCAAATGGCGTAAAATCCCGGGGGACAACGAACATAAAAGAACGGGCTCAGGAAACTATGAACACTTTCAGGGAGGCCGATGATCAGCTTACGATTCCTCGCACTCCTTACGACTATGATGGAGGGATGATCTTTATTCTTGGCAAAGGTACAGAGATAGGGAATTTCTCCGAAGGTAGGAAAGCGGCCCAACGTTCTCCTAAAAAGCACACATAGTCCCAGCAAGATGGCGTAACCATTGGGATGTAACTGAAAAGGGGAGATAGATAGTTGGAGAAGAAGTTCTCGAATGCAGTCATTGAATGGGGGAATAGCTCCGCTCAAGCACATTTGGCGGTTAACTGCAACGAAGCCACGGGGCGGCCTGTCAGCAGTATCATTTGTTTCGGGAAGCAAAGCGTCAGCTTCAGCAATGCCAAACTGGGTGCATAGTTGACGAAAGGCTTTATGGCTCAAGGTAGTAGGAGTCCTCTCTGGAGGATCGTTCAGCGGGATAGCAACTGGAAATACATCTTCAGCTTGCTCTGTTCCTTCTTGTGGAGAAGACATTCTACACAATCAGCTGAATGTTCAAATGTGAAGGTGCACGTTCCCTAAAAGTGTGAAGTGTTGTGCAAAAAACTAATGAAAATAAAAGACAAGCATAACTGGAATTAAATTAGTTGACAATCAATCGATTACAGAATTTCAGAACTTGTCAATAATCAAGTGCAGTGTTAATACAGACAAGTCAGTTTCATTTGACTATTATGATTTTGTTTTAATACTTCACTTGAATTGGTTATTGTACAGCATCTCATTCATATTCATTTAATTTAACTTTCTCTTTACCAACTAATCTGTCATTCGATATGGGCAGTCAGTGACAGTATATTCGTCCCAGTATTCTGTGAATGTTGTTTTAAGCAGGATTGTTAGTTTGCAAAATTGAAGCAATCCGTAAAAAGAAATACATGCAACATGGTTTATAGTTCAACAGTTCAAAGTCCAGGCAAAGTTTAAAAGTCATCTGCTTAGTTTGCTGAAAACCCAAGTATTAACTCGGTGACGACTTAAGAGATTCCATATGGGTCTAGGTCGGCAGTCCCCGAGTCTTAGGTCGAATAAAGAAACAAAATTAATTCGAGGCAACCAGAAATTCTCTAAGTCCTAACTCGGCTGCGACCTAAAGCCTTGTTGTGAAAAATAAGCCGTTGAAATTATTCCAAGTTCTAGGTCGGTCACGACCTAATACAAGAAGCTGTGTGATAAGTTAAGTCGGGCTGCGTGCAAAAGGTCTCAGGTCAGAACGGCATGAATGTCTAAGTCCTAGCTCGGCCACGACCTAAGGCTTATGTCGGCAAATAGTTAAGTCGCAAGAAAAACTGGGCTGCTGAGATAGTTAGGTCGCATGAATGTTTTGAGTCATCTCAATCTACTTCTCCTCCATCATAAATTTCACCTCCTTCCACCAATCAACTCGAAATTCACCGTTCCCTTCATATCACCAAGTCGCTGGAACAACAATTCAACACATCTCTGATCTGTCATAAACCTGACCTACTATCATGCGTTCGTAAATCACATCAACAACTAGTGACGATTAAAAATTGATCACAGCACGATTCAAAGTGAAGCGCGACGTATGATTCCGATTCGGGGCTCGGAGGTTAGAATTCATGGTTCAATGGCGAACGTGAAGTGAAAAAGGATCGAAAACGCTTACGCAATTGGATAGCAAGGGTGAATCGCTGGGTGGTGGACTTGAATTTGTATTCGAAATTGAAGAACTTTGTTAATGGCGGCACAGGAAGTTGGAACAGGTGAAGGAAGAGAAGAGACGGCTTAAGCTATTTACTCACTGGGGCAGTGAAAGACGAATCGACACATGATGTACGACTTAAGACTTACGTTAAGTCGCCTCCGACCTAACCAAAGAGTTAAGAGAATCGAAGCATACGACCTATGGTTTAGGCATATACTTCGAGGGGCAAATGTTAACCCCCTTTTCGATTGACGACTTAAGAAAGTATGCCGAGTTAAGGTGCTTGCCGACCTAAGAAAGAAGACGACTTAACAACTCAATAGGCTCCGACCTAAGGAAAGCTCTGACCCAACAGTTGCCGATCTAACTACTGAGAAGAGCTGCCGACTTAAGAGGGATGCCGAGTTAGGAGCCTGCCGACTTAAGAAGATCTGTGACTCAGGAGTTAAGACCGACTTAAGAGGGATGCCGAGTTAGGAGCCTGCCGACTTAAGAAGATCTGTGACTTAGGAGTTAAGACCGACTTAAGAGGGATGCCGAGTTAGGAGCCTGCCGACTTAAGAAGATCTGTGACTCAGGAGTTAAGACCGACTTAAGAGGGATGCCGAGTTAGGAGCCTGCCGACTTAAGAAGATCTGTGACTCAGGAGTTAAGACCGACTTAAGAGGGATGCCGAGTTAGGAGCCTGCCGACTTAAGAAGTCCGCGACCTAAGAGGCTCTGCGACCTAAGGAACATTGCGATCTAACAATGTTGCGACCTAAAAGCTCTCCGAGTTATGTAGGGCTCCGAGTTAAGAAGTGCCGCGAGTTAAGGATCTATAAGATAAGGGATTGACTTAAGACAGCTGTGGAAGACCTACGACTTATACTAAGTCGCGCATGATCTCTTGAGTCGTCACCGACTTATCACTTAGAAAAAACCACATACTTCATCGCTGCATTTGGTAAGTCGCGAATAGACTACGACTTATCTTAGGTCGCTCGCGACCTAAGACCTAGCTTAGGTCGTACGCGACCTAGGACTTAACAAATGGTCGACTTAAGATTGCGAGTTAACTCTGCTACGCCCTAACCCTATACCTTAACTCGTCACCGACCTACCCTAAGTCGGCTACGACCTAAAGACTTAGAGAAATTTCCTGAATCCAGATCAGCTCCTATAAATACCCCATTACTTCCAACATGGAGGGGACTTTTGGCAATTCATTTCTTCAAGCACCCATGCTCTGCTACACTGAAGATTGACTGAAGAAGTAAAGATCTTCCAACTCTCAAGGCACTACAACAAGCTTCGTGAAGAACTCCATTCATTCGATACGGATTTAGCAAGATTCATCACCGAAGATTGAGCTAGTAGTCTAGATTGTTGTGTGATCAAACTATATTGTATTTGACAAGTGATTTGTATCGAATTGTGACCAAATCAGCAATAAAAGACTATAAAGTGGACGTAGGCTCAATTACGGGCCGAACCACTATAAATCTGTTGTTCATTTACTGCATTTCTGCTATTTTCAGCTCATATTTTTGTTCCCGTACCAACGGGTGGTGCTTTCACAAGTTTATTACACACACCGGGTGTTAGCGTTCACTTTTTACCGTTAACACCTTAGTTATATTAATCAACAGAAAACTACCGAGTGAGTTGTTCTAGCTATCCAATAACTATCAGTACATAACCTCTAGGTGCCCCCAGCAGTTATGAGTAATTGATGCAGCAGCATACCTGGATTCGAAGGCGAAAACATCCTCCGACCTAAACTCCAATCACCGCGACCTACGACCTAAGTGCTCCGACCTAACAGCCTCCATCGCGACCTACGACCTAAACTCCTACCAAACCCCACGACCTAATTTCCGCGACCTAAAACCAATGCCGCGACCTACCAGGCTTCTCCGACCCAACTCCTGCGAGCTAAACCCCATAAAAATGCCATCTCGTGACCTAACTTCAACTGCGACAACGTCTCCACGACCTAAATCCACCGACCTAACATCAACTCGACCTACTAACTCCTACGACCTAAATTCACTGCAATCCATTTCCCACGACCTAATTCCACTCCCAAACCCTAGCTGCTAAGTCGCGCCTCATCAGTCGAGTGAAGGAAGATAGATCGCGAACTCTAACCTAAGTCGCGAAGCTCTTTTACTGTCAAGGCCGTACTTCCCTTAGCTCGCGAAGTAATTTTGATAAGTCGAAGAGATAGTGTGATAAGTCGATGAATCGCGTGAAATGTTAAGTCGGAAGTCTTTATTTCTTAGGTCGTTAAACACTGTTGTTAAGTCGGAAACGACTTAAGAGTCGTAATTTTTTGAGTCGTGTTGAGTTGTAACGTCTATAAATAGACCGGTTGGGTCATTTGTAATGGTTGTTGATTTTTGAAATAAAATTTCTTTTGTTAGCTTTGTGCTTTCATCCAATTGGTAGTCGAGTGTATCTCCTATCTCCACCTTCGACATTCGAGTGCGCTCGAATCTTCGATCGTTGAAGCCAATTCGCGGAATCAAGTGCGCTTGATCAACGCTCGAAGAATTGTAGATCTCTCTTCACGGTATCGTGCGCGATCAACGTGTCAGAGATAGCTAGAATTCGGCATCTTCGGATCAACGAATTTGGGCATTTCAGTATTTCTCAATCCACCGATTGCTAATCTCATCGTATCATCATTTTTGTATTCCGCCGCTGCGTCATTTGGTATTAGAGCTAGAACGCAAGGAGTTTGCGTATATTTTTGGAGTTGTGCGAGATTTACATCATTTGGAGAAGTGGGTTATCGAGTTTTGTTCGTTTGGAGATTTTTGAAGTTTTCAACAAGTGGGTAGTTTTGATTTGAAGATTTTTAGATCGAAGTGAAGTTTTTGTTGGAATTTGTCGAAGAGTGATCATGCCTCCGAGAAGAGCTAACCGTTATCGCAACAATGATGCTTTGTATGGGAGAGAAGAAGCCGATGAGATGGAGCAAAGAATCAACGAGAATTTCGATGAGAAGATTAATGAAGGGATTGGTCGATTAGAGAGGATGATGTTGGAGATGAGTCAAAATCAGAGAAGAATATCACCTGAATCGAGCCATGGGAGAAGTAGAGCTTCACCACATTCAAATCGAGAGAGAAGTGTTGATAGTGATCATAGAAGCGTGGATTGAGATTGTGATAGAAATGTTGATGATCGAAGTTGGGATAGAAATGTGACTGATCGAGATCGGAGGAATGTAGATCGTAGGAATGTTGGTGGAAGAAATGGTGGTGGAAGAAATGGTGGTGGTAGAGATGTTGGTGGTCAGGATCGACATCGATATACATCGGATTGTGAAGAAGAGTATGATGGTGGTAGTGTTCATGGACGAGGACGTGGACAAGGAAGAAATCAGTCGGAGTACGATCACAAGTGGGAATCTGGGATGAAGACTGAAATTCCAGAATTCAAAGGTGGTATGCAAGCTGAGGAGTTTTTGGATTGGGTGGCTAATGTTGAAGAAATTTTTGATTTCAAAGAAGTTCCCGAACATCGTAGAGTAAAATTGGTTGCTACAAGGTTGAGGGGTAGAGCTTTGGCATGGAGGCAGCAAACCAAACTTACACGTGAATGAATGGGGAAGTCAAAAGTTGAATCTTGGGAGAAGATGAAGAAATTGATGAAAGCAACGTTCTTACCTTACAATTATCAATCTCTGATGTATCAACGTTTGCAGAACTTGAGGCAGGGCACAAAGACTGTTAATGATTACGCAGATGAGTTTTATCAGCTTATTGCAAGGAATGATATTATGGAAACGGAAGAACAACTGACATCTAGATTCATTGGGGGATTGAGAATGCAGATCCAGGATATGGTGAATATGTTCGATCCAAGGTCTGTGGCGGAAGCACATCAGAAAGCGTTGGCTTGGGAGAAGCAGGGACGACGAGGAGGTGGTGTGTTTACTAATTCCAACAATCAAGTGAAGGGTGTTAGTGGAAGTTCTAATGTTTCTAAAACTATCAGTAAACCAGTGGTGAAGGAGGCTGAGAAGGCAAAGGTTAACAACGGTTTTAAATGTTACAATTGTCAAGAGTTGGGTCATAAAAGCAATGAGTGTCCAAAGCCAAAGAAGAGAGCAATGATTGCTGAGGTTGAGGATGAGGATGAGGAGGCTGAAGATACTAATCAATTACCAGTTGAGGAGGAAGAATTGTTGTCTGGAGATGATGGTTATACATTAATGATGAGGAGGAATTGCTTAACACCGAAGCAGGAGGAAGAGACTAGCTGGTTGAGGAGTAACATCTTTCAATCGACGTGCACTATCTTGGGAAGGGTTTGCAAATTTGTTATTGATGTTGGAAGATGTGATAACATTATCTCTATAGAAGCTGTAAAGAAGTTATCATTGAAGACAGAGAAGCACCCGAAACCGTATAAGTTAGCTTGGTTAAGGAAAGGTGGGGAGGTGAAAGTTAGTCGAAGGACTTGTGTTAATTTTTCAATTGGGAAGAAATACAAGGATGAAATTTGGTGTGATGTTGTGGACATGGACGTATGCCATTTGTTGTTGGGGAGACCGTGGCAATATGATAGGGCGGTGCAACATGATGGGCGTACCAACTGTTACAGTTTCATGTTTGAAGGCACGAAGATTACTCTCGTTCCCAAGAAGCGTCAACAAGAAGAAAACAAACTGGAGGAGATTGAAGAGCTGAAAACTTTATTAACCTTGAAGGAGTTTGTTAAAGAAGTCGAAGAGGAGCCGGAAGTATTCTTGTTAATTGGGCGTGAGAGCAGTGAAGAAGTTGAAATTCCAGAAGAAGTTAAACCCGTATTGAAAGAATTTGAGGATGTATTTCCAAAGGAGTTGCCAACGGAGTTACCGTCGTTGAGGGACATTCAACATCAAATTGATCTAGTTCCAGGAGCTGTGTTACCTCACAGACCACACTACAGAATGAGTCCAAAAGAGCATGAGGAGTTGCGAAGGCAGGTGGAAGAATTGCTTGAACAGGGGCGTGTGTAGGAGAGTTTAAGTCCTTGTGCTGTACCAGCTTTGTTAGTACCGAAGAAGGACGGGACGTGGAGAATGTGCACTGACAGTCGAGCATTGAATAAGATTACTGTGAGATATAGATTTCCAATGCCGAGGTTGGATGACTTGCTAGATCAAATAAGCGGAGCTACTATCTTTTCGAAGATTGATTTGAAGAGCGGATATCATCAAATTCGTATCAGGCCAGGTGATGAGTGGAAGACTGCTTTTAAAACCAGGGAGGGTCTATACGAATGGTTGGTAATGCCATTTGGTTTATCAAATGCGCCAAGTACATTTATGTGAGTGATGAATCAAATTTTTAGACCATTTATTGGAAAATTTGTGGTGGTATATTTCGATGATATTCTGATATATAGTGAAAATCCAGAGGAACATTTGAATCATCTGAAAGAAGTGCTGATGGTACCGCGACAAGAACAATTTTATGCTGCAACGAAGAAATGCGTGTTCATGACGCATAGTGTTTTATTTTTGGGGTATATCGTATCGGATGGAGGAATACAGGTCGACCAAAGTAAAATCGAAGCGATTGGCCACAACCCAAGACGATAACAGAAGTTCGAAGTTTCCACGGGTTGGCTTCATTCTATCGAAGATTTATTCCACACTTTAGTAGTGTGATGGCGCCTGTTATTGATTGTATGAAGGGCAAACAGTTTTCATGGATGGAGGAAGCAGGAGTTGCTTTTGAACGAATCAAGGAGTTGTTGACGACAGCACCAATTCTAGCATTACCTGATTTTCAGTTGTTGTTTGAGCTACACACTGATGCGTCAAAGGTTGGAATTGGAGGGGTGTTGAGTCAGAGGGGACGTCCTATTGCATATTTCAGTGAAAAGCTATCGGGAGCAAAGATGAGATATAGTACATATGATGTGGAATTTTATGCTGTTGTGCAGGCTATTAAACACTGGAGACACTATCTATTTCAAAAAGAGTTTGTTCTTTACACTGACCATGAGGCGTTGAAACATTTACAAGGGCAAGACAAGATTTAAGCGAGACATGCATCATGGGTTGCATATCTGCAACAGTTTACGTTTGTTGTGAAACACAAATCGGGAGTGACGAATCGTGTTGCGGATGCATTAAGTAGAAGAAATCATGTATTGACTACAATGAAGGTCGAAGTGACAGGGTTTGATGTGCTACCAGAGTTATTTGTTGAAGATCCTTACTTTATGAAGTTTGTAGATAAAGTAAAGAAAGGAGAGATGGATGAGTTTGTGATGGTAGATGGTTTTCTGTTCAAGGGAAATCGATTATGTATACCAGATTGCAGTTTACGGTTGAAGATTGTGAAGGAATTGCATGAGGAAGGTCATGTGGGTAGAGACCGTACATTACAGCTGATTTCTCAATATTATTTTTGGCCATCAATGAGGATAGAAGTGGAAAGATTTGTGGAGCGATGTCATATCTGTCAGGTTTCGAAAGGAATTGCGACCATTGCTGGATTATATATGCCGTTACCTGTACCAACTAAGCCTTGGGTTGATGTGAGTATGGACTTTGTTTTGGGTTTGCCTCGAACTCAAAGGGGAAACGATTCCATTTATGTGGTGGTTGATCGATTTTCGAAAATGGCACATTTTATTGCATGTAAGAAGACAGCAAATGCCGTCCGAGTCGCTCAATTATTTTTCAAAGAAATCTATCGACTTCATGGATTGCATGAATCGATTGTTTCAGACAGGGATACTAGATTTCTAAGTCATTTCTGGCTAAGTTTATGGAAGATGGTGGGAACGAAATTGAACTTTAGTAGCGCTTATCATCCACAGACAGATGGACAGACCGAAGTTGTGAACAGATCATTGGGGAATTTGTTGAGATGTCTTGTGCAAGACAATCTGAAGAGTTGGGATATGAAGCTATGTCAAGCAGAATTTGCACATAATCATGCTGTTAACTGAAGCACTGGTTATAGTCCATTTCAGATTGTATATTCAAGCTTGCCAAAGGGGCCGTTGGATTTAGCGATAGTGCCACAATCGAAGGGGACAGTTAAACGGGCTGTTGATTTTGTTGATGGATTGACAGAATGTCATAGAATCGTGAAGGAACGTTTGGAGAAGACAAATGAGAAGTATAAACGAGCCGCGGATAAGAAGAAAAGAAGTGTGGAGTTCAACGAAGGTGATTTTGTGTACGCGGTGTTGACAAAGGATCGATTTCCAGTTGGAACGTACAACAAGTTGAAAGCTCGAAAAATTGGTCCATTAGAAATTTTGAAGAAGATCAATAATAATGCATAACGGTTGAAGTTGCCAGATCATATCCACACTGCTGACGTTTTCAACGTTAAACATTTGATTCCGTACCATGGAGATGAAAGAGAGTAGTACAAATTCGAGGTTGAATTTTTGTCAGCAAGGGGAGGATGATGCAGCAGCGTACCTGGATTCGAAGGCGAAAACATCCTCCGACCTAAACTCCAATCACCGCGACCTACGACCTAAGTGCTCCGACCTAACAGCCTCCATCGCGACCTACGACCTAAACTCCTACCAAACCCCACGACCTAATTTCCGCGACCTAAAACCAATGCCGCGACCTACCAGGCCTCTCCGACCCAACTCCTGCAAGCTAAACCCCATCACAATGCCATCCCGTGACCTAACTTCAACTGCGACAACGTCTCCACGACCTAAATCCACCGACCTAACATCAACTCGACCTACTAACTCCTACGACCTAAATTCACTGCAATCCATTTCCCGCGACCTAATTCCACTCCCAAACCCTAGCTGCTAAGTCGCGCCTCATCAGTCGAGTGAAGGAAGATAGATCGCGAACTCTAACCTAAGTCGCGAAGCTCTTTTACTGTCAAGGCCGTACTTCCCTTAGCTCGCGAAGTAATTTTGATAAGTCGAAGAGATAATGTGATAAGTCGATGAATCACGTGAAATGTTAAGTCAGAAGTCTTTATTTCTTAGGTCGTTAAACACTGTTGTTAAGTCGGAAACGACTTAAGAGTTGTAATTTTTTGAGTCGTGTTGAGTTGTAACGTCTATAAATAGACCGGTTGGGTCATTTGTAATGGTTGTTGATTTTTGAAATAAAATTTCTTTTGTTAGCTTTGTGCTTTCATCCAATTGGTAGTCGAGTGTATCTCCTATCTCCACCTTCGACATTCGAGTGCGCTCGAATCTTCGATCGTTGAAGCCAATTCGCGGAATCAAGTGCGCTTGATCAACGCTCGAAGAATTGTAGATCTCTCTTCACGGTATCGTGCGCGATCAACGTGTCAGAGATAGCTAGAATTTGGCATCTTCGGATCAACGAATTTGGGCATTTCAGTATTTCTCAATCCACCGATTGCTAATCTCATCGTATCATCATTTTTGTATTTCGCCGCTGCGTCAGTAATACACTGCCCGACATTTGGAGAGCATTACGTACTCTAGTCTCAACGGATACATCGATATCCAGTGTCAATGCATCTTGACTAGGAACATTTAAAACGATGTGTTTTGTAACAATGTGTTCCAATACTCATGATTACAGCTAATTGTAATTACTATCACAAACACGTCATTTATGGATTTTCTGTTAAATATATTTTTAATTAAACATTTAGTTATTTATAACACATCATAACAAATATATAACAGAAAGAAGAAACACCTTTATTTCGAACAAGAATTGATTTCAGAGTTAATAAATTACAGAATTGCCCCTAGGGCATACTCCTAACACTATCAATTGAGATATATTTCCAACAATAAAGAATCACTTGATTTGGATCATGAATTTGAAAGATATGGCGAAAAAAAGAAGAAGGGTTTTCTAGAGATTATTTTGAACTTAAGAAATTCGATATTCCCCTTGAACTCTAAATATGAACAAAGCTTCTAAGAGAAGCTATGAAAGCTTCCAAGAAAAGCTATAAAAGCTTTCCAAGCAACTCTATCAACAAAGCTTCTAACAGAAGCTATCAAAGCTTCCAAGCAAAGTTATCAAAACAAAGCTTCCTAAAGAAGCTATCAAAGTTTCTAAGCAAAGATATCAAAACAAAGCTTTCAAAAGAGAGCTTCCAAACAAAGCTTTTAAGAAAAGCTATCAAAATAAAACTTCCAAGATAAGCCATCAAAGCTTTCCCGGCAACGCTATCAAAACAAAGCTTCCAATCTAACAGAGTTTTCAAGCAATGCTATAAAAGCTTCCAAGAGAAGCTAACAAAGTTTTCAAGTAACACTGTCAAAACAAAGATTTCAAGAGAAGCTATCAACCAATATGAAGAGTATTTAAGAAGCCATGAGAAAATTCTAGTTAGCAAGTCTAGATAAGGCATTAATGAATTTTGGACTTGTGAAGTAAGTTAAGCATATGAATTTCTTCTCAAATAATATATATATATATATATATTCTCATTTTTAGCATAGAAATAATTAAATAAAAACATATTATATTTCCTAACTATCACAAATTTTGATTTAATTGCTTCTCAAAATTCTGGGTTGTTACAATTAAATATTCAAATTTGAAAACTCAAATTTATGGGTTGTTACGGTAATTTTTACACCTAAAATTATTCCAAAAATTGAGATGAAGCTATCGCATATGGACAAGAATGAGCCATCGCCTATCGAGAGTGTGAAAGCTATCAAATGTTGAGAATGTGAAAGCAATTGTAAATTGATAATATCAAAGCTATTGCAAGTTGAAGATGATTGAGAAATTGCAAATTAATAATATTGAAGTCATTGCAAGTTGAAGATGATTGAGCCATCATTAATAATATTGAAGCCATCGTATGTAAAGAGTGTGAAAACTATCACAAGTTGAAGAATCAAAGCTATCGCATGTTGAGATTGAAACAATCACATGTTGAAAGTGTGAAAGGTATCACGAGTTGAGGAAACAAACCTATCACATGTTGAGGTTGAAGTCATCACATGTTGAGAGTCTGGAAGCTATCAAGTTGAAGAAATAGAGCTATCGCATTGGTGCCATCAGACTTTGAGCATGTCAAAGCAAGCGCAAGTTGAGGAAACAAAGCAATTTGCATGTTGAGATTGAAGCCATCGCATGTTGAGAATGAAGCCATCACATGTTGAGAAGAAAGTTATCGCATGTTGAAGTATAATATAGCTATTGCATATTGAAAGAACTAGGGCTGTCACATATTGAAGGAATTAAAGCTACCGCATGTTGAAGGCATTAAGGCTATCATAGGTTGGAGATGATGCTATTGCATGTTGGGAAAACTACTAAAATAATATCCTCGCCATCCACGTGGCAACTCCTAGTTGGTCTAGTGGTGCCACATTATCACGAAGAAATCGAAAATAAATTCAGCCACATGTCAAAATGACAATGTGTCACGTCAGCAAAATCTGGATCGTCCATTTCCATCAGTGTCACATGTTGAATATCCAAGGACATAGTTTCTCTATAAATATGCATGTATCCCCTACTAAAGAGAGGAAAATTCCGAGCTAGTTTTCTTCATCATTTTCATTTTGTAACTTTCTAATTGAGAAAGCTTGATTTTCGGACATTAATGACCGTCTGGGTCAAATTGTAATTGCGACTTTGGAATAAAGGACATCGATAATTGACTATTTACATATTGACTTGTTTGATTGTTGGACTATGAGTATAATTGCCCAAGGACTTACCTCATTGACAAAGCACTCTTGAACTCCCTATCTTGCATCTGACTCAAACATAAGTTAGGCCCAATTTTTGGACTAATAGTTACAAATTTGTTTAAGCAACATTTAACAATTAAATAACATCTAATAGTAGGACAAAAAAGATATAAGTTTTTTAAATGACATAAAATAGGTATAGTTTAACCACTGAAATTGGATACATGTTAATAAGCTAATCACTAAAATATCAATGTATGAAAAAAAAATTATGAGTTTAAAGTTTGGATTAAAGCTTTAAAAGTGTATAAATCAAAACTAAGTGAGAAATATAAATGCTATATTATTGAGATTTCATCATAATCAGTTAAATTTATCGATTTGAAACCAAAACTAATACTTATTTTCTAATACTTTAAATTAAGTTTGCTCGGTTATCTAATTGGTTTTAAACAAAGGATCCATTAATAACCTGCCAACTCATATTTCTAAATTTGATTGGTATTCATCCATTTATTTATTTTTTAGATTGGATTGGATTTGATCCATCTGATAATCACACTATGAAACACACAATATATAGCGGTGAGGAGAGATAACGGCTAGTCATTATATTAATTAACCAATTAAATAATTAATTGATTTAATTCCCTTTACATTTTAAAAAATATTTAAAAATACTAATCTAATTCCAAAAAATTAAAAAAGATACTGTAGAATAGTCATTCAACCTACGGACGGCTTATGATCGGTTGAATTAGTAGTTTCGATAATCTATCGTCGTGTAATTCGAATATTTATCGTTACTGAAAATCTAACTCATATGACCAATCTATGCGACTTTAAGTCGGTCCATTAAGCAACTTTGATAAAGTTGATTGTGTGTAATATTTTTACAAATTAAAATATATTTTTAAACCATTGAATAATTAGTTTCGATAACCGTGATTATTACGGCGTCTTAACACATGTTTTAGAATTATAAAACTAGTAGAAAAAGTTCTTTTTACTCAAATGCAGTTGGTCCAGCAATGTTCTTGGTTCTGAAATCAACGTGCACAAAAATTCTATGCTTATTGAAATAAAACATACCTCACATTACTATAAATATGATCCTTTCATATTAGCCAAACAAGCATTACAAATTTATTTTGCTCCATATCCATCCCTAAAAAGAGATAAATCAGATTGGTCGGTTGTTTTTAAAGCAAATGCTACATTTATGTTTGACGGAAATAATATTCCAGACGAAGCAGCTTATCAAGCAGATCTTGAGTCAAGTAATGAAATAATAATAACCGATGATCATACTGATTTAGGTCTTTGAACGATGAATCAAATATTTTAATAGAAGCAATTGAGGAGGAAAACGATAAAGAGTATGAGACGACCGAGTCTGAATCAAAAACGACGAAGACTGATTATTAATTACTGATAATGTAATGTATATATGATGGATATTTGTATCGCTTGTGGTATAATTTATATTTTGATTTTCCACCGTTATTAATGATGATGACTATGTTGTGAGCAATGCATTATTCTGTTTCATTAATTCTACGTATTTAGGAGATCTTGTTCCATTTTTGTAGTTTTAGTGGAAGTTTTATGTGATTATCAATCAGACATGTTTTCTAATAATAAAATGATATGTTTTTTAATTATATGAATGATATGTTTGTGGAAGATATTATGTCTCATAAGAACATCTAGATCTCATTCTTCGAGTTCTTCTTCTATTGGCGAGTGTGCTGGTGACTTGGCTGATTTACGTCCATGGGCGAATAGGACTCCCACAACGGGAGGGTAAGTATTAATTTATAGCAACATTATTAATATTTAGTGCATGTATATTATTTATAATGTCTACATCAAAATTAATACAGGGGTTTTGAGCTGGAGCCTTCCAACTATATTCTGGCTGTCTCTAAAAAGACATACATAAGTCGGATGTCGGGTTGTTGGACGACGTGGGATGAAATTCCACCTTATATTAAAGATGCTATATGGGCCGACTTGTTGGTAAGTATAAATTTATAATTCATTTGAAAATGACATATTTGATCTTTGAAAATTAATATACTATGTATAATTTATTTTAATTTCAATGTGTAGTCTGCAATGTGTAGTCTGCGGTTGTTATAGACGAAGAAGATCAACAACTGTTTAGGAACCACTAGAACAAGAAAATGAGGAAAAACTATATAGACACCCTCTTGGGTGCAAAACACAAAAATAAAAAATCTGATTGGATGAGTGCTAGTGTTGGACGGATTTTCTTGAGCACTGGGAAACTCCCATCGCGAAAGTAAGTTTTCTAGTTTCATATATTTATTATAATTTGTTTAAAGTTTGTATAATAATTGCATTAATTTGGCCAATCATATATTTAAGTAGTTACAGACGGTAAATATAACTTTTATGTTAAATTTCAAGAAGTATTTGCACAGATCTCGGCAAACAAGAGTTAAAATCGTGCTACACATCGCGACGGATCGTAATCCTTCCAACAATATCAGAAAGAAATGATAAATTTAGAAATTGTGATTATAAAATACTTACAACATTGTTTAATCGTATATAATTTTAGGTGAAGGAGAACAGTCATGACCCTACATATTTGAAGCTATTCACTCGCACGCACATATCATCGAGCAGACTAATGAAGATGACTCGGTATAATTTACTTGGACAAATTCCAAATCACGAGCTATCATGGTAAACATGCTTTAATTTTTTTCTCTTATTTCACATGACAAATTATAAATTGAAAATTTATTTTAGGAAAATTCTATTTCTATTGCAGGAAAGATTTTAGATGAATTGTCTGCCGACTGCCATCAATCAAAATCAATTTGCACAGCAAACAAACTCGACCAACACAATTTTCATGGCCATCAATCATTGAACTTCAGTAGTCGGTGGTTGACATGAAAAGTTATGTTATTCGACGGTTGTTTGCCGTGCAAAATAAATCGAGATTGGTGTCTTTTAGCAGGTTCTTAAAATGTTTGGTACTAGAAAAAGTATACATTAAAATTGCATGATTTACTTTGGCAATGGTATTAGTAAGAATTTTTGACGCTGCACTTAGCATCACACCATTTTTAGTATAGTTGAAGATACTGGAATTAATCTAAATCTCAGTCTTGATCTCTTCCAACAATTCTCAATTGTACAAATTTTCACTTCAAAATTGAACTTCAGCACTTTGGAATTAAGGAATTTAAGCTTTAACTATAAATAGTTGATTTAGGTAAGGGGCTTTGCACTGAAGGTCCCTATTTAGGTAAGGAATTTAAGCTTTAACTATAAAATGCAAAACACCTTGCGTTTTCAATTTTTCAAAAAATAGAGACTAAATTTACATATTCATATCTACAGGGACTTTTCTTATAACAACATAAAAAATAGGGATCTGTGATACTTTTCTTGTTTAGGTAAACTTAGTTTACAAGATGGTGTTATGGGAGGGCTCGTGAAAGAGGTCAAGACATGTTAAAGTGCGTATGGCAGTAGAGGGTGGGAAGCTTACGTGAGGTCTTACTAAAATGGTAAATAATAATGTAAATTGACGAAAGTGTGAAAATTAAAACAATAAGGACGTTTTTTCCATGAAAATAAAGAATTTATTAACAACATGTCATGAAACGGTTTTCCTTTTTTTTTCTCCTCATTTTATCAGCTTCCATTCTTTCTGTACTCCATGCAATTTATTCTACCACGAGGACATTATTATTATTATTATTACTATTATTATTATTTTAGCATTTTCTACATTAAATTGAAATCCTTCACCTAAAAAAGAAGATCACAGTTTCGATAACAAAAGTCGTTTTTTTTCAATATTATTAAATTTGGTAGGAGATGCTCGTTTGTTTTACCGTTTCAATTCATGTACAAACGGAAGATAGAAAAAAGAAAACAATTTTATTTTGTTTTCTGTTTTCAAAAAAATAACACCTCCACCGTTGTAATAATTTAGATTTTTAAATATTCTTCCGTCCTGTTCTCATATTTCTTAAAACATAACTCAAAACAAAAGCAAATGTAAAACAAATAAAAAAAATACAAAACTCAAAATAAAACCAAATGAACATTTAGTTTTTGTATAGAAATCAAATATAATTCATTTATCATCCCATCATGCAATTTTTTTGTTGCAACTCAACCGTTTTATGATTTTCTTTCTTTGTTTTAGGTTCCATTATAAGTGGAATTATGTTCCATTTTTTGTTTTAGGTTGCAAGTTTGTACTAAAACATTACTTAGAAATCTATTTATTAAGTTGCAATTTTGTGTTCAAATTAAATGAGCATCGTTAAAAGCCGGCATCTATATTTACTATTTTCTTATGCTTTCCATTGAATTATTGTCAGAATGGGTTCTATAGTTTTGACCAAATATAAATAGATTTAGAAAATGGTTAAGGTACTAAGCTCAATACATTAACGTGACAATATAATGTCTGCATCCCTGTGGCATTTGATGGTTAGTTTATGAAGATGCTAATATATTCTTTAATAATCTCCAAAAATGCGATTTAAAGGTTAGTTTTGTGAGTTTGTACATTTTTTATAATAGTTTTAATAAATATGATGTCTTTTTTTTTTTTTCCTTTTTTCTTCTTCTGAAATTCTAACTATTAAAGTGCCCTTGTGTTTTTAACTAAAAGAATTGTAGGGTACCATGAAACACGATCAATGTGCACATTCATGTTTACTTTTCTCTGCATAAATGTAAGCTTTTAAAGTTGCGAGGACACAGATTGTGTCTGATATAAAGACGTTAAGATTGCGTTTCTCTTTGTTATTGTTGGACTGCTTATGATTATTAGGTTTAGTTGCAGAGTTGTTGGAATTGAGTTATTTGATTGTGATTGATTTTCAATACATAAAACTGGATGGTTTGATTTGCATCAGTAGAATAGAAGAAAATTGCATTGCAACAGTAGTGTCTGTAATCTAAACGGGAACCTTTTCAAAGTAAAAAGCACCATCAGTTTAGAGAATCAAGCTTTGGAATTTACAAAATTGTCCTTCAAAATTCGAAACTGGAAGAATAGCCTTCGTCGCCTCAGACATCAGACGTCTGCAGAATGTTTCGGGCAACAATCTGAAACAGGGTCAGACGTCTGCAGTATGTTTCAGGTTACAGCATATGCATGAATTCCACCTCTTCTTTCTCCAACCAACTCCAATGCTTTCCAATGCATAGGTCTACCGAATCTTCACATCAAACACATATATGAATCGTATAAATTGAACAGCATCCTTGCAAGTTTGATAGCAACAGAGCTCCTGTATATTGTGGTTTGGTTATAAAGTATGAACGCATTTTAAAGTTTTGACTTATGGTTATGAACACTCCTGATCATTTTGATTAGAATAACGCTTAAGCTTTAGTTGATGGGACTTGCATGTATTGCCGTTTATATTTGAATAGCTTCCGACATAAGCTGCTAGTTATAGCTGCTGACTTTTAAAAAAATATTAATAAAATTATATTATCATAAGCATAAGAATTTCAGTATGCAAGAATAATTTAATATGTTCAAAAAAATTCAGAACGCAAGAATATTTTTAACTTTATTTTACATTTTAGATTACACTCAATGTTTGATAATCTTTCATTAAACATTGACAACTTCTGTTGTTGGTGCAATTTTTTGCATCAACACATCCAAAGTATTAGATTATAGTCCCAAGCTTCTATTTTAAAATAAATCCCAATCTTCGTCTCGTCCATCAATATTGAATTGTACAGTTTTTCACTTTAAAATTGAATTTAGCACTTTAAAATTAAGGAATTTAAGCTTTAACTATACATAAATTATTGAGGGAATTAGGCACAAGGACAAAGTTTGAAAAAAATTTAGACCGAAGAACACAAAGTTTTATTTTTGGGCCGAAGGACAAACTTTGAAAGAAAATTAGGCTGAAGGACAATGCTAATACAACTAGCATTTTGTACAGTGCAAACATTGTACAAAATGCTAATTATAACTAGCATTATATCCAGTTTTACATTGTACAAAATGCTAGTTGTATTAGCATTGTCCTTCAGCCTAATTATCTTTCAAAGTTTGTCCTTCAGTCTAAAAATAAAACTTGTTGTCCTTCAGCCAAAAATTTTATGAAAATTTTTCCTTGTGCCTATTTTCCCCTAAATTATTTAGGTAAATTTTGTTTCCAAGATGATGTAATGGGAGGGTTAGTGAAAGAGGTTAAGAAGATATGTTGAAGTGCAAAAGTGTATACCACTACAATAAAAATACTCTATTACAACCGCGCTTTACAACGTTCCAAGAAAACCCATTGTAAATCTTCTTAAAAAGAATCAACAGTTTGATCGGTTAAAACATCAAAACCATAAACCTTGAGTCATCATCGAGTCACGGTCGGATAATGAAAACCATGCTTAAGTTATAACCTACTAATGAAGAGGCTGAGGTATTAGCAATTGATAACAACGCTAGAAGAATCGAAAACATTAAACACACTGTTGTATTAATTCATGTTCCTCTACCTTAAACACAGCAACAAAAACACACAGGAAATATAACAACTAACAATCACACTTCCAAACAAATAATCAAATCCATGGAAAAATGCAAACAAAATCATATTTCTTCCTTGTATTTCTGTCGCCGCAGCAGCCGGGCTCGAAGATCCGCTGGATCCTCATTGTCAAACATATCCGCCGGGATCCAGTGACCCGTTTTCGGATCTCTTGTCCAACATGTCACTCCTTTCGATTCTTCTCTCTTTGCAACGTTATCTGCGCTTACAGCTTCTGGTAGTGCTCTTGCCACCTTTGCAGCTGTGCTGTAACTCTTTCTACTATTTACCCAAAAAGAAAAAAAAAAGATCAATAGTAACGTATTATTAGTGTTTCATCTGATCCCCTTCTAATGTTTCCTGAGTGTATGGTAATGTTGGTGAATGCTAAATTTTTTGGTAAAAAGAAGAGTGTTGGTTTGAATACCTGAGCGAGAGTATGCATTTGATTGGCAAAAGAGACATTTTTACGCTTTGAAGGTATATAAGGTGTTGGGATGCAAGGGTTTTGAGGCGTGTATTAATATATATATATAGAGAGAGGAGATATGGTTTTGCCGAATTATTGTTTATTTCAGGTTTTTCCGGAATAAGTTTGGTGTTGACGTGATCTTTTCCGAGTTTAACTATTTTATTTCCATGGTTTTTTTTGGTAAAGATATAAATTATAAAAAGTTCTATAAGGCACAAGTTTGGGATTTTCATTTCAGGAAAATAGTGTTAATGACAAAATTTCTCAGCATATTAGACCATCTCCAACAGAATCAGAGCGTAATATTCTAGGTTTGAATATTGCAACCCTGAATATTAAAGGCTAACTTCAACAGCTGGACGCTGATTACTGGACGCCTACAAATTAGGCATCCAGCCTATTTTTCCTCATAATTTTTATTTATTTATTTAAAATATCCTCGAAATGCCGTTACGTATAACTAAAATTGGAAGACATACCGTTCGACAGCAGATAGAGGAGCTTGTAGGCCCAGCACACATTGCTCCAGCACCAAAGACGACGATTTTCCAGCTACGGATTCTGCACGAACTGCCAGAGGGATACACTCATCGTACCTTCATAGCATTGGATGCGGTCGAGATACAATTCTAAATAATAAATAACTATTAATACTTGATGGATACATTTGTCGTATATTAACCATGAAATAATGTTTATTACATAGATATGTGATATTATAAAGTGTATTACTTAGTTGTTTGAATTTAAATTTTACAATAATCCCAAACAATCCTTTAATTTTTTAGTCATATTACGTCAGCTATCGGGGTAGTTAGGCGAAGTGTACAACACAACAGTATGGCATGCTACCTCATGGTTTAGTAGATAGGCTCCAGGCCAGTCCTTTTGCATATTTCGTACAGATTAAACTACCACAGTCATTTGATCGTCCACTCATATAAGCCGTTGTTGAGTAGTGGTGGCCTACGACACACACTTTTCATTTTCCAAATTTTAAGCTCGGCATTACCCCCGTCGATTTTTATATGTTAACTGGGATTGAGATCGGAGGCCAAATAGGATACCATTTCCTTTTGATCATACATTTGAGTGCCCCGAGATTTTCACTATTTATCTACTCCAGTTTGAGGAGGGTCATGTTGCCTTCGGCGCAGTCACTTTTACATATCTACAGTAGTATATTGCAGCTCATATGGGCACTGATGCTATGAATGACACCGTACTTAAAGCAATTCTGTTGTACTTATTTGGTTCGGCTTTCATTTCGAACCAAAAGAGTACCATTAGATTAGGTTATCTTGCAGCGGTAGTCGATTTAGGTCAGCTTCACACTATCGATTAGGGTTCCTTTGTACTTGGATATTTGTATACCGCTCTTGAATCTTTTGCTTTGGGAGAGGTTATACAGATGTTTGGGTTTTGATATATTCTGTCCTGCTGGTACTATGAGTACACGGTAAACAAGCATCCCCGTACTGTTGAGATGTCTCGTCGTGCACCAGAGATATATTTTTTATGCATGAGACGAAGGGAGCGTGTTCAGTTAGTTTTTCTCGCGCGCCTATGGGGGTTAGACATGACCTGATGGAGGCCCGTACTCAGATTGATATGAGGTGCAGGGATAATATTATTCGGGCACCATGGGCTTCATATTGGATTGCCCTGACACACGTGGACCTCCATAATAGTGCGAAAAGAAGGCCCGGCTCCAAGTTGTTCAGGAATAGTGGCGTTGAGTTTCTCGTCCGTTTGCCTTAGGATATAAATTTCATAGAATTTTTATTACTCATGGTGGTCATCCTCTTTCTATTTCGTATCATTTGGGTTTGCGGAGGATGATCTTACCCCCACCAGTGTTCCTTCCCATTTGGTATTTGAGGGAGAGATGCTTGTTCTAAACTACAAGGGATTACGTATCCCTGGAGATCCATTATCTTGTGACGACATGTTCAGCAGATGTTGAACCATTGGATTATAGTACATATAGGGATTGAGACAGACTGGATGGGTAGATGCTTCTGCATTTTTCTTAGCCGATGGGGATTATGACAATTACTAGGTTAGAGTTGCTCCTCAACGATACATTACCTGACTACGCTCGAGGAGTTTACTCCGATCATGCATGCCCACATGCAGCCAGTGGTAGGGTTCAAGCACCTCCATTTTCTTTTGATCTCACTCCATCCCAGTACTCTCAACAGCCTATGGACTTCGGTCTTGATGCCTATTATAAAGTGTACAATATTGCCAGTACTCTTATCGAGTAGCCGATAGTTTATACTCAGGATCATGAGATTGCTGGTATCCTCGCTGCTGGACTATACCCGCCCTTTGAGGTTATTCATTGTATGAATACTTCATTGTACAATATTAATTAAGCAAATGTATATTGATACATTATATGTAATTACAATATGTAGGTAGGTTGGACAAGCATAGGCGATATATTACCACCATTCAGCATATGACACTCATTCATACTCAGGCGGTCAGTCATCAGGCTCAATAAACTCAACAGGCGATGCAGACACAGATTGATGATTTGCAGGCTCAATTGGCTGCATTTTAGTTTGATCATGGTAGTCCTGCTCATTTTAACGACGACAACGACGACGACGATGGTGTCGTAGACTTAGGATGATCAGTTTATGTACTTTTATATTTATTTTACCGTTGTTTGTCTTTATTGATGTACTTCTGTATTGTACTCTTGACATATTTACTGTTGTTTTGTTACGTTATACAGCTTTATTTACATTGCATATCTATATTAAAATTTCAGCACACTGACAAATGACTTTTGATGTTTTATTTACATTGTCACGTCATATCAAGCACCGTTTGCACGTTGCACTACTTCTGATGTTTGCATAGCTTTATTTATAGCACATTTATAATGCATATCTTTATTTACAGTGTCACATCATATTGAACATTGTTTGCACGTTGCACTACTTTTGATGTTTGCCAGTCTTAGCACTGTAGCCACGTTGCAGTACTTTGATGTCAATGCTATTACAAAGTGGTATAGTATTCTGTATTATTCGAACACTGTAGCCATGTTGCACAGCTTTTGTCATATAACATCTTCTTACTGCTATATATTCTATTGCTTAGCAAATCGTTCTAAATTCATCTCATCCTATTAAGTAAAAAATGGTGGATTACAGCCATATTTCCTTACCAGAATCATACACATACGAGGGTCCTTTAAGTCACGAGATCCCTCCTAATCCGCCTTACCTTGAAGAACCAACCGAATGGTATGAAATGGAGGAAAGACATTATGAAGATGTAAGAGAGCATGAGAGAGCTTTGCAAGAGCAGAGGCTTTTGGAGGAGGGAAGAAGACAGAGGGAGGAGTGGAGGAGCAATAATGAGAGAAGGCAAAGAAGGCATAAAATACGACATCAACTACATCAACCAGAACAAGAGGTTGATTTTGGAGAAATATACTGCAATTGTAGAGTTAATGTTTTGTATACCATCGTAAGAAACACATCTGACATTGGTCGACGCCACTATAAATGCCATAACTTTTCGGATGGTTGTGGACTTTGGCAATGGTTGGACGATCCTTTACCTCAACGTGCAGTAGTGTATGCAACTGAACTTGAACAAGAAATTGAAATGCTCAGGAGGACACTTGGTTAAGTTCATTTGTCATGTGATCGAAGATTTTTTTTTAAATTATCCTGTGTGTGTTTGTTTTAGATCTTGTTTGCATCATTTAAATAATTAGTTTGGTTCCACTGTATCAATTTGTTTTAATGTTGGTTATCCTTTCTGTATCAGTTTATTTCAATGTTGGTTGTCCGTTCTGTATCAGCCTATTTTAATGTTATTTTTCCTTTTTGTATCACTCTATTTCAATTTTGGTTGCCTTGTTTCATTGTTACTTTCTTATATTATGTACTCAGTAGATAGTGAAAGTGTATACAACTTACTAAAGAACTAAAAGAAAATACATAGAACTTAAAGAACATACATTGAACTAAAAGAAAATACATGGAACTGAATCCTAATACATTGGATTGAAAGGAAATACGTAGAATTTAAAGAAAATACATTGAACTGAAAGAAAAAACACATAGTACTTAAAGTGAAATACATAAAACTTCATTTAAATTGTCTAATATAGCTAACACATAGATCATATGTAGCATGACCAACAAAATTAGTATGATACTCCCAGAAATAGCGTGAATCATACGTAGCTCATGTTAACTGAAATAGGTCTTCTTCCTTCACTATGTTTATAACGCTTCTATATCGTTGACAAGCTCTAGTAAACATGACATAAGTACTACAAGTTTCCAGAATCCATCAAATTAATCTACAATCAGGATGATTATTAAAGGTTTCATTTAGAGTAACCCAGAAATCTTGCTCAATTTCCTCTTTCATATGTCTTGTATTGGCTTCTATGTACGCTTTGACTAGTACCAAATAATCCTAGGGAGTCCAACATTCATTTGCCATGGAATTTTTTTTACACTTCCACTATGGAATTTTTAATTAAATAGGCAATTCATAATCGTCGTTATACAATTTAGTGCTTGTTCCTTCACAATCAATAATGTCTGCCACTTGCTAACTGACCACACTAATTATCAATAATTTCTGCCACTTGCTACAGTTGATTTGACTACACTCTGCATTTTTTGTCTGCCACTTGCTAAAGTCGAGTTTACCACACTAAGTATCAATAATGTCTGCCACTTGCTATAGTTGATTTGAATACACTCTGCATTTTTTGTCTACCACTTGCTAAAGTCGAGCTGACCACACTAAGTATCAATAATGTCTACCACTTGCTAAAGTTGATTTGACTACACTACATTTTTTGTCTGCCACTTGCTAAAGTCGAGCTGACCACACTAAGTATCAATAATTTCTGCCACTTGCTACTGTTGATTTGACTACACTCTGCATTTTTTGTCTACCACTTGCTAAAGTCAAGCTGACCATACTAAGTATCAATAATGTCCGCCATTTGCTAAAGTTGATTTGACTACACTCTGCATTTTTTGTCTTCCACTAACTCTACATATCGTATCACTTTTATATAAGGACTTCAATTTCCATTCTAGAAATCACATTTAACATCTTCTTTCTTTCTCTCATAGCATTAAACTAAATACAACAACAAATACTTCATCTTTCCTCAAATATTTTATGGCATTTAATAGTGATTTCGATGAAGAAGAGAGATACTCCGAGAGGAATTCGAAGAATTACAAGAAATAGTTGACATATGCCATAAAGCTTATGGCTCCACATCACGAAAACACGACCGATCGGTCATGGGTCGGAAACATGTAAACCATAATCAATTTGCCTTCCACAAAACTCTGATGCAAGACTACTTCAATCCAAGTTGCACTTATGGACCTGATATGTTCAGAAGAAGATACAGAATGAGAAGAGATCTACTTTTAAGAATTTTAATAGGTATTCAAAACAATGACAAATATTTTATTCAAAAACCAAATGCTTTAAAAACACAAGGGCTTAGCGGTGAATAAAAAATGACTGTTGCACTGAGGATGTTTGCTAATGGCACCCCCGTAGATGCATTGGATGATGCATATCGGATCGCAGAGACTACCTGTGTAACAACCCGCATATTTTACGATTGTATATTTAAATGTTTTATTTAAATATAGCATCGTTAATCAGATTAATGTCTGAAATGTCACTTTTGGCAAACAGTCGAATTAGGACTCGAGACCACTTCCATTGAGTCCAAAATGGTGTTTGCGACCATTTTGAGTATAAACATCAATATGTTTGGAGTTGAGTGAAATTTTGATATTTTCATTTAGGGCTTTGGGTTTGGGTTTCAGCCCAATAACCTAACACCCAACCCATCTAATACCCTAACTCCCACTCCACTCCTCTTCATTCCTTCATAACATTTCCTAACACTCTAGCTCAAGAGAAAAATGGGGGAAGAGAAAAGAAATCAAAATTCCTAAGCCCTAGTTTCTATTAGGAATTCAAATTCAAGTCCAAAATCAAGGAGAAGCTTAGGTAAGCACCCTCTTGCTCTTCTCCATCTCTATCTCAGTTCAATTTCAGAAATTCCTAAATCCTAACTTAGGAAATATTTGCTTATTAGCTTAGATTGGAGCTTCTTGAGTTGAAGTTGAAGAGGAATTGGCCTTTCCTTTGTTTTAGAGCTTCTCATTCGTTTTTTTGGTTGTTTTTGGGTTTAAAGGTGAGTTTTTGAACTCACATCTATGTTTATATCTTTGATAGTTGTTAGGTAGTAATTCCTAACATCTATTCCTTGTTCATTTGCTTTTGAATTGA
Organism: Allium fistulosum; assembly: GCA_030737815.1. Taxonomy (NCBI): domain Eukaryota; kingdom Viridiplantae; phylum Streptophyta; class Magnoliopsida; order Asparagales; family Amaryllidaceae; genus Allium; species Allium fistulosum. Next base: position 680,362,777 of record CM060905.1, on the reverse strand, counting down.
ATTGGTTTGATGAATATTCCAATTTTTGGTGTTTTGAAGTCAAATCTTTAAAAATCCTATCTTTGATGTTTGAACACGTTGTTGGGGTGTATCGAAGAGCCTATAAGGCTGGGTTGTCACTTGGCATAAATCCCTAGTCTCTGATGCTCGTCTGATCGCTTCCGTTTGGATTTTTGCCCCTTTTGGGGGCTAGGCTGAGAATACTGGAAACCACAATTCAGTCGACTGAACTGCTGTGTCAGTCGACTGAATCTGGGGCCAAAAAACTCTCTGGCCCTGTGTCAGTCGACTAAACTGGGGACAAAAATGTTTCTGTCCCTGTATCAGTCGACTGAACTGCAGAGTCAGTCGACTGAACCTGAAACCCGAGAGTTTCTAGGCTTGTTTCAGTCGACCGACCCTACAAAACAGTCGACTGAATCTGTGAAGTTTGCTTTTTGCCTATTTTAGGCTGTTTTGTGTGGGTTTTCTGGTTTTTAATCGATTTTTGATGATCCGAATTGTTGCTATCATTTATCGTCTTTGATGACTTCTTTTTTGGGATTTTTGGGAATATCCATTTTGATGGATTCGGTATCGATTTTTATGGTTTTAATTCACGTTGTCGAATGTGGATTTTGGTGATTGATTGTTTCTACAATCATTTCTGTGATTTGTCACTTTAAAATATAAAGGTTTTCTATACTAGTAGTAAATATTCAAACTCTTTCACAAAAACGATTTCAACACTACTTTTGAATACAAAGCTCGCTTTAAAACCATTTTCCAATCTATTAGTATATACAAACCTTTACCTCATTCGTACGAGAAATCTAATTAAACGGCTTAGCAAAACAAGTGGTATGAAATGAATGCGTTTACTTTGTCGGTTAATTCTTGGACTTGTTCGATTGAACTCTCGTGACAATTTTCGAGTGGAAATCTACAATTTGTTCGTAAATATTAAAGTTAAGCTAGTGGTTATGGGACATGAAGCTAAACTCATATATTTACTAGCTTAGTGTAATTAACACTTCTTATTGATCAATGATGATCATTTTGTGATTTAGACTAGCGATGTGCGATGTCTCTTTGTCCGCGTGGGGGACTATACCTCGTTCTATTGAGCTTGGTCTCATTTTTATAGACTAGCGACCTACGGGCTTTATGGAGTTTGGTTCATCGGTCGTACCGTTATTGCACTACGCCGTTGTTCTGAATTATTTGAGTTTTGGGTTCATCGGGCATACCGTTACTGCACTACGTCAATATTTGAGTTTTAGGTTCCTCGGGTGTACCGTTATTGCACTACGTCGTTGCACCGGCTTTATGGTTAGCGACCATGGAATAGCGTTCCGTTTCTGACACACGTGTTGGGGAGTTTTCATACTCTCGTTTGTGATAGGCCTTCCCCCTTTTGTGTTTTCTGGATTTCTAGTTGATGATTTCTGAAATTTGTGTTTCGCCAATTTTTATGATTGGCATTGATATATTTTGTCAATATTTGTGTTTTGGTGAATAATTTAAAGAATGCGATTCTTTTTGGGTGTTTGAGAATATTTGAGATATTATATGATTTTTGTTGTTATCTGATGTATACTTGCCACAGTATGGCATTATCGTTATCATACGTTTTTGTCATATTTCTTATCCTATCTCATTTTATCTGATATTTATAGCTAGATGACCCGTTTATTATTTCCTTCTTAAATAATACTTGGGTCAGACCGAGGTATTCCAGGTGCTCCTGCTTGACTTCTTATCAGGGTCCTTCGCCTGACTTTTGGCTAACTACTTTAGCATAGTAGTTTTTGTTAGTATACATTTGAGATAGAGACTCCTTGTTGTATACTTATTCTTTGGTCCTGTACTTGTATCTATTCTTTTGTGATGTAGTGGATCTAGTTTGACCACTATTTTGATGTACACTTTTATGTGTTATATTCATATTTGTTTCCGCCTTAGTGATATGAATATCTGTGACTGATTTGTGTTATGTTAATTTCTATATTTGTTTCCGAAGTCTACATAGCCACTGTGTGGTAGCTTTGAGTTTGTATTTGATATGTCGGATTTCCTCTTGAAATGAAATGTAAGTTATATTATCTGACATATCGGTACTCGCACAAAGCAATTACACAGATGGTCGCTCCTCAACAGCCTTATTCTTCATGCTAGTCGACGACATTACCCCGTAATGTCCTTGGCTAGTGTGAGTATAGAGGTGGGGCGTCACAACCTGTTTCACCGCCTTTATCTACCATTTTCCCGTGGTTATGTCACTATTTCAAAGCACTTCTCAATTCGATGTCTAGCACTAAATTCTTTGGATTCTGCACTCTCAATTCGAGTTCCTTGTCAGTGATTATTTTCGATGGAACTCTGAATTTGCACGAAACGTTCTTCACTATAAAATTTATCACTTTCGTTGAAATGATCATTGAAGCAGCTCTGCTTTAGCCAATTTTATGAAGTAGTCCACAACCACTATTGCATACTTCGCTCCGCCTCTCAACATCAGTAGCACTCGAACGATTTCCATTTCCCAAATCGTAAATGGTCTTAAGATAACTATCTATGCAAGCTCATTGATGAGACACTTGGAATCTTCTCAAATTTCTAACACTTGTCTCATCTCTTATAATAGTCACTTGCATCCGGTCGACGGTCGACCAGAATATCTATAGCAAAGAATCTTCTTTGCCAAAGTTTGCTTTCCAATGTGATCATCACAATTTCCTTCATGTACATCTGCAAGGATCTTCTTAGCTTTGTATTTGAAACACACCTTAGCAAGGTGGTGAGAATCCTCCCTTTTGTAGCATACCTTCTTGCATATTGAATTGAGGCACTTTACGCAAAAGCTTCACATTTCATTCCTTCCTTTCAGAAAGTCTCGTTTAGCAAACGATCTTTAATTAGAGTCATCCTTGACTCCTTCTCTTCCTTCACTTCTAAGATCCATTCAACATCCATATCATTAATGCTTAGAGTCATTAAAACATCCATTGGCATGATTCCCAACAACCATGGACCCCAAGTACTAGCCAATTTGGCTAATGAATCAGCATTCATGTTCGCTTCACTCAGGATGTATGTTATTTTTGTAGTGCTTAACATCGCTAGTAATTCCAAAGGCTTTAATAGGTAAGGGCCAAGTCCTACACCCTTAGCCTGGAATTTCTTCTTTACAGGATATGCCACCAATTGAGAGTTACTGAAGATGTGCACTACCTTAACTCCTAATACTTTCCTTAACTTGAGTCCCGTAACACTTATTATTCATCTTCACTGCTCATGAGTTAGAATTCTAGCTTTAAAGCATATTATATCCTCCAACTTTCCGAGCTTATCAAAAATGCTCTAGCCTTGAAATCATGGTCATTGGTGCTCAATCAACATAAAAATTCCATTTGGAATGTTGGACCTATTCTTCCTCTGCTTCATTATCCTAAATGGTGAACTCGATAATGAAATCTCTCAATGTTGGTCCTAGGATCACCTCCCTAGGAAGGTAACATATGTCATACTAGCTTAACTCAATGTTCCACTTTAACAATCTTTATAAAGTCTGAGGTTAAGTAGTACTTGTCCACGTGATTGATTAGTCATCACTTTTATCCAGTGAGCCTAGAAGTGTGGCCTTAACTTCCTCGATCCGATCAACAAATAGCATATCAACTTCTCTAGCTTTAGATAATTCTTTTCCACTTTGGAGAATCATTCACTGATGTAGTAAACCAAACTTTGGATTTTGTACCTGTCACGTAATAAGCCTGCTATCGGTATGTGAGTCGATACTGCTAGGTAAACATACAAATCTTCCCTTTTCCAAAGGTTTGGTAATACCGATGGCTTCTTTATATGTTCCAACAAAATTTTGAATATAGCTTCACGTTTGCTTAACAATTGGGACTTTCCTTTCTCCATCGTCGAGGCACCAAAGAACGATATGCACTTACTAGTTGCCGTTGAGATGAATTGACTCGATGCGGCGACTTTTTTGTTCAAGCTTTGCATTTCACTCCTCATCTTCAGAGTAGTAACTAGTCTCAATGCTTCTATTTGTTTTGGGTTACTTTCAATGCCCCTTTAGTTTATAATGAAACCCAAAAACTTGCTTGATGCTACATTAAAAGAACATTTCAATAGTTTCAATTTCATTCTATACTTCTGAAGCACATCGAATATCTCTAAAAGGTCGCCTATGTGATCTGTTGGTCATTGTCATTTCATAGGCATATCATCTTCATAGATTTCCATAGTCCATCCAATTTGTCCTTTAAACATTCTATTAACCAAGCGCTGGTAGGTAGCTCCAATGTTCTTCAGATCGAATGACATGACTTTGTAATAATTCGACCCCAAATCTATAAATAAACTCATGTGCACTTGATCTTGAATGTGCATCACAATCTGATTATAACCAAAGTATTCATCCATGAAAGACATCAGTTCATGTTTAGCGGTTCTATCCATAAGTTGGTCGATTTACGAGGGAAGCAGTCTTTCAAGCACACCTTATTCAAGTCAGAATACTCAATGCATGTCTGCCATTTTGATGTCGCCTTCTTGACCAACACTGGATTTTATACCCACTCCATATATAATGGATTGTGGATGAAGCCATTTACCTTCATCTTATCCAGTACTTCTTTTAATGCATAGGATAACTCCAATTCCATACTACATTGTTTTTTTCATTAGAGGATAACTTGGATTCATATTCAGTGTGTGACACGTAACTTCAGGCGATATGCCACACATATCAGAATGTTTCCCAATAAACATGTCCAAACAACATATGACTATGATGACTCACTATTTTAAACATCTAAAAATAATTGTAAACGTCGAGAGAATATGCTTACAACTAATTTCAAATGTTAAAGACAGTGGACTAGGGGTATACAAAATTAAGAAAAAAATCTAAAAAAATGAAAAAAGGGAAACATCGTAGTAGAATTTAAAAACCAACGTATACATACACATATATATATCAGTTTAACAATTAAATATTACTCAAATCCCAAACATAGGACATGCTGAGTTGAGACCCTACTTTTAAGACCCTCATAGGTTCTTTACCATCAATCAGGACATCATTCATCAACTTCACAAGGGTCACACTCATCTCCTCTAGCTCTTTTCATGGGTCCATAGACTTGTAGAATTTGTTATTGGACCCAAGCCAAGGCATAAGTGGCAATTGCTATGTTTTAAAGGATTTGATGCAGAGAGGCTTCTCTATTTTCCATTCACTTATCGCCTCACCTCTTTGAGCTCAGTAATATAGCATTCTCGACTTATGCATTAGTTACCTTCAATCAGCCTTTTTCCATTATCTATTAGAAATTTCAACATCAAGTACCATGAAGCAAGTGCAAAACGAAAACCACCAAGGGACGGTCGGACCAAGAAAGAATTATAGGCTGAAAATCCATCGACCACAACCAAGTTCTGTAACCATACCACCTTACGGTTTCTATCTCCTAACTCCATAGATAACTCAATAGAGCGAAATGGATCATTGGAAACCATCGGATGTTGGACTTACACAACCGTAGATCTTTTTCACTCATCCACGTCTTATCAAATATTTACGTAAAAAGGATATTCATCGAGCTCCCATAATAAAAACAGACTCAATGCACAGTCATTAGCCTAATAACGGTCGTAATTACCATCATGTCAAGTGTCGGTGCTTCAACCCCACCGGCTTTTCTGCTTTTTGTAACAACTTGCACCTTCGGGTACACCGACCCAAAGTCTAAATTGATGTTTTAACTTGCCTCATGTAAAAAAGTATTAGTTGTTAATGTAATACCTAGAAAAATATTTTTTAATTAAATGTTAATAATATTATGATTTGTAAATTATTGAATTTAATGTGTAAATAAAATAAATTAAAATAATGAGGGGCAAAATGGTCATTTATTGAATTTGAAATTTGAAAACTAAACTATTGCCGTTGCGACCGTCACATTTTCCTGACTTGTATGGTATTTTGGCTTACCTCGTTTAGACTTTGTATGAAAAAATTATGGTCGAAAATGGGGCCGAGTAGATCGGGTGCCAAAACCTAGAATTTGAATTTTAGAATTGATGGTTGTTTCCCTACTTCCATTTTAAAACAGAAATCATGAATTTTTAGTTTCCAAAAACCCAACACCCTTTCTCTTCTCTTCTTCTTGCTCTTTACAAAAAACCAAAATATTCTTATCTCCCTCAAACTCAACAAAATCACATGAAACTAGTAGCATCGCGAAATTAGCAAGGAAGGTTACGCATCTATATTATTGAGGCAAAATTCTAAAGCTAGGAGGCGTAATAGGTCGGACAATGGAGATTTAAGTAGTGAGGAGCAATATCTATGAGTGATTCATGATTTCCTCTTCGTGTGATGCTATTTTGATTCTATAAGTGTGATACGTAGGCTAAATTAGTGTAGATAAACATTTATAAACAATTAAATTTGCATTTAACTAGTATTTAGTAGGGAATTTGGTAAATATAGCAAGTAAAAACTAAGTTTATAGCTAATTCTGGTAATTTTATGAATACACGCTTAAATTGATGAAATAAACTATGAAATTGGACTTAAAAATGTAGGGATATGTACTAGGGACCTTCTCAAGTGAAATGAAGTGAAACAAAGACAGTTGGTTGCAAAACAACGTGGCAAAACATCAAAATCCATGACCGAGAAATTCACAAAATACACGTATACTTGTCCATCGGTTGGTGCATCCAGTTTGCCAGTGGCCTATATTGCAGGTCAGGATAAACCTAAACCAGTTTCTAGCTATATAGATTAACATTTATTGATTCGAGACTTGTTCCTCTTATCTAATGAAGGAAATTAGAGATTATTGATAAGGCAAGTGATGTCATTATGAATTTGAGTGAATGTGTGTGATGATTGATCATTGTTTGTAATGGATATGTATGTTGTGTAATATGAATTGTGATGCAATGATGGATGTGAACATGAATGAGCCCGTTCAAGTAGGCGATCCAGGATATGGTTTCAGATATGGTTACACATACAGATATGGATACAGATACTAATATAGATCTATGACATAAGTAGGTAGTCTAGGCACTACGTTGCTCCCCTATAGTGCTTCAACATGCCAGTGTGGAGGATGAATGCTAAGCGACCCTGCAAGGTATGAGGCTAGTCCGTAGTGTGAGTCTAGTTTATATGCAAGGACAATAGGAAGCCCTAGAGGGGATGAGATTAGTCTAGGGCATGAGTCCTATATGTGATTGACATAATGGTGAATAATTGGCAACCCTGTAGCGCACAAGGTGAATCTAGGGAAGTAAGTCCATATAGATGTGATACGGTACGACTAGATGTATATTGTTAACAAGAAAACTTGTTAACACCCAAATGTAGAGTTGAAAGTGCAGATATATTCTTATAAACCTTTTTTTATTAAGTAAAGAAAGTTAGGATCTTATTGCTTCCTTTGATTAACCTTTCGAATAGGTCTTTATTATGAAAACTCTTCCTTGTCCAACCTTTCGACTCAGTCGAATAACTTATATCCCTTTCTTTTTAAGTCTTTCAAACCAGCCTAGTTGGCTTATCAATCGATTCGAAACACCCTATTGAATCAATGGTGGTAACCTAATGATTGGCTCTAATGTTGTTGGGTAATTGACTAAATGATAGGTTTCGACTTTGTCGAAAGCTTGTTTCTTTAATAGCTTCGGTTTGGATCTTTAGGCTTTGGGATTTTGGTCGAGTTTGAGGTTTCGACTCAATAGAAAGGTGAGCTTTTGGAGGGTAGTGGTTTGGAGTTAAGAACCTAGGTGTTTTGGTAAAGTAAGAGGTTTCAACTCACTCGGAAGGTATCTTTTTGATGAAGTCGACACAAGTAGAACACAATCGAATCCAGTAAAAGTTTCCAAACAGTTGTATAATCAATAATATCAAAATCTTGCCTTTATTAAGCCAATGATGTACAAACTGATCAATTTCCCCAATTTGATTTCAAAATTAGGGTTTAAAAATTTACAAAATTAAGAAAATACAAGAGTAGAGTGAATGAATTCAGATCCATTAAATTAGACCGCTAGGGTCTTATTTATAGATGCAGGTTGGCACCTTTCAACTCAATGCTTCCGACTTGGTCGAAAGGTTGCTTTTAGACCATTCGTCTCCATTGACAGTTGTGCACCCCTCTGCATTACATTCGAATGGATTTAAATGCTTCCGTCTTCATTGAAATGGGTAGATGCGCTTTTTCTCTTTGTGTTGCTTTACCGTTGCAAGTGAGAAGGAGCATAAGCTTTCGACTTTTGTCAGTAAATACATCCTTGGGGTTTTGAAGGTATTGAAATACTCTGGGTTTCGACATGGAAGGTAGCTTCCGAAGACATACTTGCGAATAGATGTGGCACCCTTCCTAGTTATTAAAGGCTTGGTTATGCTTTCGAAGGGGTTGTTCTGATTAAGGCATCTTTCTGAGTAACTTGAATAAAGGCGAAACCTTTGGTTTCTAAAGGTTTGGCATGTATGTGTGTGGCTATTACTAGCTGCCTTTGAAAGGTATTCCTCAACCTATTCGAAACGTCTTTATGCAGGCGAAAGCATCTCTTTCGAAAGGAAGCAATTGAAGCGCAAGGGTGCTTTTGACCCTTTTGGCCCCTACGAAAGCTTGTAATACATCCGACCCTTGATTGCAGCATCCCTTCCACTTCTTCGAACGACTTTGTTAGTGCTGTCATTTCTCGTTCCTTTTTTCCTTCTATTCATTTTGGTTTCAACAAGGTGGAAGTGAGAATTGGTGGTAACACTTGCCGCCCCCTCCCCCTCCCCCCGTGAAGGGATGCCCTTGACTTTCCAAGTCAACCATTTCGAAACCCTCAATATTTCCCACCTTTTCCTATTATTGTGTAAATCCTGGCCGATCATTTAAATTTGATCGTACGGTTTGCAGTCCATGCTGACTTTTTCTTATAAACCAAGTTCCTTCTTCCCTTCTTTCATTTATCTACAATTAGAAGAAACTTCTCGCAAGAATCAAAGTATTTAAATTCTCAATTAATTTTTATTTCCAACAAACAGAAATTCAAATCCAAAGTAAGATTTTATTATCTTGCTTTTCGAATTTTCCTTTCACGGTGAATTTTGAGTTTTAAAATTTTCTCCGTTCGAATCTGAACTATTGTTTTAATTTAATAGAAATCATTTAGGTTTTCCATTCGCCTGAAAACATTCTCTAATTCATTCTCATGGCTTACTTCATTTCCTTTTCTCTGTTAATTTTCATTCAGAAATCATCTGAAATTGGATTTTTTTAAGGTTCGAATTTTTAATTTGGGGGTTTTTTAGGATTAATGATTGTAAATTCGCATTCATATCAAGTTAGTAATCGATTTTTTTAAGTTCGAGGTTAAAATCAAATTTGGGGAAGAAGGATATTTCCAGTTACTTCATAAAGAAGTTTCAGGAGTATGAATCATATTTTGGCACTGCAATTTTACCTTTCTACCCCTCCGAAATGGGTTGAGGCGGCAAACTTTGTTTTACTTCTTTAACCCCTTTCGATGGGTCGAAAGGATGTCCAGCGCCTACCTCTTAATTGAACTCATCGAAAGGTCAACATAGTTAGTATGAAGTAAACTTTATTCGAAAGCATATCCAAGCTTTAGTATAATCTGATACCTTTCGACGTGATTGAAACCTTTTATATCGAATAATATTTGGTTGTTGGTATGCTTTTAAAATCATGTACTCCTTTCGACTTGCTCAACACCCCTTGTAACTAATTGGGACTTGAACATATTTTATACAAATGTTATCGAAATGTCTCAAAGCCTTTTCATTTATATCAATGTTACTCAAATTCACAACTTTTGACCCAATTGGCATATGGGGTTTCGACAATATTCGAACTCACTTTGAAAAACTAAGTTCATGGGTTTCGACAGTGTTGAAAGGTTCTTTTGTCTTGTTTATTGAATGTTAGTAGCATATATTTTATTCAAATTGGTTGTGTAGGTTTCAACTACTTCCTTCAATAACAAAATTATCCTTGAGCTTTCGACATTGTTAAAGGGTGTTTGTTAGGCTTCAACTTATATTCTCCCTTTCAACTATGTCAAAAGCTAAACAAATTTCATTTTTCTAACTCTAAGATTCTTTCAAGGATATGAAATTTCATGTTTTGATTGATATTCAAATTGTTGTAATAGGTTTCCAATATCCTTGAAAAAATGTTAATTTCATAACAAATTATAATTTCTAACTGAAATGATTTCACCTGGCAGGATCATGCGCGTGAAAAAGTCTTCCCAAAAGCCAAAAAAGTACATAATACCAGTGATGGAATCTTCTCCTAAGAAGATTGAAGCAACTTCCAAACACTCCTTAATATCTACCCATGATGAGGTGGATGCAATTCTCAATGACTTCGGCGTTACTGGGGTGGAAGCTATTCCCCCGAGTGATAGTGATACTATCCAATGCCCACCTGAAGGGTATTTTGCCTACACCGCTATCCACTTTTGGCACGGTGGTTTCCTGCTTTTTCCGGATTTCCTAGCTAAATTCTTGACCCACTTGAGCATCGCTCCTATCCAGCTGTCTCCAAATGTATGAACCTATCTTCTATCTTTGGAACTCAATGCACCGGAGTCTAGAATTCCTTCACTTAACGCTGAAGTTTTGAACTATCTTGTTCGACTGGTTAAACTCAGCACCTGAATAACCAAATCTTTAGAGCCAATCCTCCCAAAAAGCTAATATCTGAGGGGGTAAACAAATTCAGAGATTGGGAAACGTAGTTCTTCTTTATTAAATGCTTTTCCAACATCAGTGGGGTTTTCTCTTCCCCCCATAAGTTGATCACAGTCTTTATTTTTCCATTTAGTTACTTTCCTTTGCTAATCTATGCCTCCTTGTCAGCTGCTTCTATTAAAGAGCTGAATGAATAAGATATGAAAACTATAAAATCGCTGATTGCCGCTTCAAGTAGGATTGGGAATAGATGAACTCTTTTGAATCCTTCAAATCTACAAAAACATTCCCTCCTACCAGCAGGTTAGAGGATACTTGGTCAACCTCCTTTAATTCAACACATATCTCGGAGCAAGTGCTTCCTTTTTTTGGGTGATCCGAAGAATTTCTCCCTAATGCCACCAGTTTGTTCATATCACTTCGGTAGTTTTAAATGTAGTACTTGTAGTTTGTTGTTGTGTTACCTTTTAAATTGCTTTTCTGACTTGTAATTTTTTGAATTTTCAGCAGCTGCTTCTCAAGTTGAACCAATTTTAAGTGATCCAGCTCTCCCCACTTCTATAACCCGTGCGTCATCTTTGTCTCAGGCCATTGCTAGGTCAAAGATGGCTACAATAAGAAAGTTAGGTAATATGATCGTGGCGAAACCATCCCCTAAGAAAGCCAAGATCGTTGAAGTTCTCGATTCTCCACTATGAGAAGAGGAGGTGAATGTTACTATTGACAATTCTTTGGAAAGTCCAACTGTTGAAGCTTCTCTTGATCAACCTAAGAAGACTCGATCCCTCACGCATTGTCATTTCCAGCTCTCCTCGTGTGATCAAACAAATGCAAAAAGATTTGGCGACTTTGACCCTCTCTCAGGAGTTGCACTCAATCAGACCGACATCACCTGTGCCTTCGAATGATTTTGAAAAAAATGGTTCAGCCTATATTGAGTTCTCCATCCTTTACTTCTATCTGTCCGACTTTGTTTGTTTCTGATCCAATGGATCATTGTCATTCTCTAATTGAACAACAACTCCTGGTATGATTAATATCACTTAACCTTATTGTTTCCCTGCAAGATGGTGCACTAAAATCTTTCATAGAGACATCAAGGCTTCGAGAATAAGTTTCAAACTTAAACAGTCAAGTTTCCTCCCCATCCGTCAATAAAAATGAAGCTATGATGGAATTAGAATGATTGGGAGCTTCCCTTTCTCAATCAGAATTTGTTATTTCTAAGGATAGAAAAGCTCATCAACTCCTTGCTGGAAATAATTTGGCCCTGACAATGACCCCGAAAGAATCTGAGGACGAAAAAGCTCGAATGGCAGCAAAACAATCTTCTCTAGAGAAAAGCCGGGGAAAAATAAAGATTCTCTAAAGTTGGTTATCAACGTTATTTCTAATGCATAGCAGCGGGTGTCTCAATTCCTTAATACTTCTCTTGAGGACATCATTGTCAATTCTTTTGAAGACGCCATGATGCTTGCTTACGCCGACAATATAGATAAATGCCCAAACTTGAGCTTTCCCTTACTTGACCCTACTCTTGTAACCAGAGTTATGGATAAAGTTAAAAGAATGGAGGTGGGGGTTGAAGTTGCTGAAAGAGAGGAGATCGATGCTTTTAAAATCCTATCCTTCGAAGTAGACTCTGACTCTGAAGATAAAGGAGATAAAGATGAAGTCGCCAAAGAAGGGAGCGATAATGATGATGATGATGATGATAATGATGATAATGCAGATGAAGGTCAGGGTTTAGGTGGCAACAGAGGTGGTCGCACCGATGCTCCAGAAAAAGATGGTGATGACAACTCCTAGGCTTCATAAAAGGTCAATCCTGGTCCATCTATTCATGAAACAAGCCCACCCGAACCCCCTGCATCCTTAGACCCTCAAGCGGAGCCTGCTAACATTAACGTGGAAGAATCAAGAGAGAAGTAGCAGGTCCCTACAGCATTAGTTTTCCCATTTCTTAGGTATGGGATTCTTTGTTTAAATGACTTTCACTTCCAAGATGATAATAGTTTAATTCCTTTATTTTAGATAAAGAGGAAACCTATCCACCCTTATAAAACCAAGCTTGAAAGAAAACAAGCATAAATAAATAACTTGTATAGAGAGTTAGGTAAACAATTGAAAGAACACAACATTCTCTCCGATAAGTATCATAGACTTAATAGAAGTGCTGTAGTGTTAGCGTCTTTCAAAAATCAAGAAGCTGCCCCACGACCAAGGAGAGTGTGCCTTCGATATGATAGTCTTTTGAAAGAGAACCGGGAGTTGATAATGCTCTTTTGGATGTTGATTGAGGAGAGAAACATCTTGGTATACTTTTTATACAAAGCCTAAGACACCCAATTGTAGATTTCTAGTACTTAGGTGATTTTAGTGGGGTCTACTTGGGCATTTACACAAGTGGTATTTGGATGAATTTGGATCTGACTCGCATTCTGGAGCATGTTAGAACTTACCATGGATCAGATTGATTCCCCAAGGGTTTTTCCAGAAAAACTTAAATATTATAAGGACAAATTTGTTTCAGAGTTATTTACAAAGTCGATTTTGTATAAACTGGATGATTAATCATAATTATGTAATAATATTGGTTCATGAATTTCTTGTTCTAATTTCCTTTTTATACTTAGTTGTATTTTATTACGTTATTAATGTCCCCTTGGGAGCTTTGTTTCTAGAGACTATTTAAGCAAGTATGTTGAATTAAGAAGAGAATATCTAAAAAAAGCTTCACTTTTGAGGTCTTCAAAATTAGCCAGATATTGCTTTCTTAGAGATTTGCAAAGAATTTACATGGAACATCCTCGTCTTCGTTACGATTTTATTAGTGAAGAAAAAGAAAAGCTTCTCTGGGAAATCCGGACATATCATACCAAATTAATATGCGGTCGTGTTAGTCCTCCTACTGGGGAATGAGATTATAGCAAATATCCACCGGTTATTACCCTGGAAGGATTTAATATTTCTTTTGACTCGACAGTTATTCTTTCTGCTAATTCCTTAAGTAAAGTTAGAAATGTTGTTTCCCAACTTTAGATATGAAACAAGTGTCCAATTGTACTTTTTCGTTTCATTTTTACTTGAGTTGTAACCAATTATTGCTATAATAAAGAGATTGATTACTCTAGCCTTAACTTCATTTTCTTTTTTCTTTTTTGCTTGTTTAAATAGGAGTTACAGCTATCTATAATGCCATCCTCGTTAGATTCTTCATCTCGTTTCATCAGCATTAAAGATCGGCTATTAGCAGACATTGAAAAGAAAAAAACTTGCTAATGATCCTTTATCTTGTCACTTTCAAAACAATTCCGTGGTTCTTGAATGGTACATAATATATTTACTTCAGAAGATGATCGTTAGAAACCTCAATGATCAAACTGCCAATCTTGAGGCGGACATTAAGAGTAAAAACAAAACAATCTCCACATTGAAGCGCCAAATTAAGTCAAATCCTTCCATTAAATTTGACCATAAGGTGTCGAAACTTCTCCAACAAGTAAGTGATTTGGAGATTAAGTTGAAAGATAGTAAAGCCCAGTATGAATCGCTTGAATTCATTATGGGAAGTAATATTTCAAACATTGATTCACCAGCTTCTTCCATTATTCCATCTGTTGAGAAATTAACAAGGTCTACTTCCCTTACCATCCAAAAGTTCCCTACTATGACTAATCCTCCTCCTGATATAGATGAAAAAGTAGTAGGAGAATGGTGTAGGAAAGTCAAATTTGAGATGATGAAGTATTTTGATAAACAACAGAAAATGAGGTACTCGTAGCGCATAAATGAGTATGCTGCTAAGATTCAAAAACTTGAACGCGAGAAGTATCTTCTTCAGAAGCATATCACTAATTTGGAAAAGGAAAATAAAACTCTTAAGGACGCAAATAAAGCTTTTAGTCGTGCTTTAAAGACCAACATTGTATCTATTGATGACGAAGATAAGATGAGGAAAAAAGAGAAGAAGCTTAAAGAAATTCTTCGTATTGCAATTCATTACACTATGGATCCTTTAATTGCTGAGAATCTAAATAAGGCTGTTCAAGATTCATGAACAATTTATATTTATGAAATGTATATATTTGTTCCGTTCCCTTGTAAATAATTTCATAAATTATGAAAATTTTGTAAATATCACCTGGTTTGTAATCCTTTCTTGTAATGTTGTTTTCGAATAAGCTCTTGGATAACTTGTACCATGATTTCTATATTTGCTGGATCTTCCAATCCTTTTTACCGAAATCTTTTCCCTGAAAAGCATGAAGTAAACAATATTTCTTATCTTTAGCTTGAAATCTATATAGAAGTCAATCCATGTCACTTACAGAAATTAACAAATCATCATGTTAACATATGAAAAGTAATCCCTTAATTGAATATGGTTAATTGTCTTGAAACCTATCTTTGGTAATTATGAGAGATAACCAAGAAGTCAACTTCAATTATATTGCGAGATCATTAGAAGTATGATGGTAGAAAACCATAAATTCAACCAAGGATTTAATTATAGATGTTTAGAAATTCAACTTTTGGAGATAACCAATAGAAAATCGATAATGATCATGTAATAAAAGTCCAGTGATCCAGATTCGGGCATTAATGAATGAAATGTAAAGTTAGAAGATCTGAAACCCAGATTCGGGTATTTATGGTTGATAACCTGAAGTCCATAATAATAATCTTCTTAATAGAGATCTTTAGCAGAGATTCGGGCATTAATAAGTGAAGTTTGGTAATTAATAATTGTCCAAAACCTAGATTCAGGTATGATGATGTCCGTAAATTAAAAGACTCAAAACCTAGATTCGGGTATTAATAAGTGAAATCCCGAACTTAATAATGAATGACCCGAAACCCAGATTCTGTTATTAATAAGCAAAGTTCTAAAATTCTTCTTTGATGATTAGTTAGAGGCTGTAAATTCTTATTTAAGCCTTCTGTTCTATTCCGTTCCTTGGATTTTCTCTTTCGTCATGTGTGAACCTTTTAGGCCTTGTATGTAGTTGTTGTTAGATTCACTGCTTCTCAAGCTTCGACGTCTTAGTCCATCATTTGATATGCCGCTTCTCGGGCTCAGACGTCGTATTATGTTGTTTGATATGCCGCTTCTCGGGCTTGGACGTCTTAGTCTGTAGTTTGATATGCCACTTCTCGAGCTTGGACGTCTTAGTCCATTGTTTGATATGCCACTTCTCGGGCTCGGACGTCTTAGTCCGTTGTTTGATATATGCCGCTTCTTGGGCTTGGACGTCTTAGCCCGTTGTTTGATATGCCGCTTCTTGGGCTTGGATGTCTTAGTCCATTGCTGTCTGGTGCGCTTGGTTAACTTATCTACAAGTAGGAGACAAGGACTTACCCAACCTTCCTCTAGGAGGTGCCATGACCCGACCATAGCGTGGGGCGGCCAAGGGCATATCGATGCTTAAACCTGGCCATACGTGGCATGGATAAAGGCTTACTCTAACCTCCCTCCAGTAGGTGCCTTGACCTGGCCATAGCATAGCGTGGCCAAGTGCTTGTCGATGCTTTAACCTGGCTATAGCATAACGCAGATAAAGGCTTACTCTAACCTCCCTCCAAGAGGCGTCTTGAACTGGCCATAGCGTGGCACGGCCAAAGGGCTTATCGATGCGTTAACATAGTCATAGTGTGGCATGGATAAAGGCTTACTCTGATCTCCCTCCAGGAGACGCCTTGAACTGGCCATAGCATGGCACGGCTAAGGGCTTGTCGATGCTTTATCTTGGCCATAGTGTCACGTAGAAAAGTCTTTGACCGTTTAAGGTAATGTCCAAGTGAAAGGAGTATTTCACTCCCAACCATGTAGATTCTCTTTAGTAAAGTAATTTTTTATTGACTTCATCTAGGATCTCTTTACAAACTCATTAATTTTTCCTTGTCTGAAAAAGTTGATTATCATTCCTTCGAGTGCTCGGCATTGATTCGTCTCATGTCCATTCATCATGTGATAGTGGCAATAGGATCCTCCAAGATTCCTTTCATATTTAGGTTTTTTCTTTTGTGATGGCCAAAAGTTAAGCTCTTCTTTAGTTAGTAGGTATACATTCTCGATTGATGTTATACAATTGCATTCTTTTGGGAGACTAGATTAAAAGCTTGACTTTTGAGGATGGTTTCTAGATTTTTTATTACTTGGTTATGAAGCTTCACCCTCAAAGACCAACTTTCTTTTCAAAACCCTTTGAAGTTCATGTGTTGGCAATGTCCCACCTATTGGTTGATGCCATTTATGTGCAAAGGCGTTGCAATTGGTCATCATTTCTTCTTCAAAGATTGTGCCTTTGGTGTAGAATTGAATTGTTTTCCTCATTTGGTTGAACAAATTATCACTTGTATCCTTCATTCCACTAAGGCAAAGATAGGTGTGGGACCAATGTGGAAAGTGTTTAAACTCCATTTTTCTAGGTCATATGATTCTGCTTTTTTCTTCTTCATAATCCTTAGAGCTTCCAATCTTAGCATTTGGTCCTCATGTAGTTTGGAATCATTAGTAGTTCTTAGGGAAAATCCAACTAAGTGTGGTTCTGATGACCCTTGTTCAGAGCTCTTGATCTTGTTTAACATGATGATGGAAAATTCTAAGGTAGTTAGGTTCAGAATAGGATTGGGTTAGAGGAAAGTGAAGTTGGAAGTTCAACAAGGTTGAAGGTTCGAGCCCTCCTTCTAGTGCCAAAATATTAACAAGAGAACTTGTCAAGACCCCAGTGTAGAGTTGAAAGTGCAGGTATATTCTTATAAACCAATTTTGATTAAGTAAAGTAAGTTAGCATCTTATTGCTTCCTTTGATTAATCATTCGAATAGATCTTTATTATAAACACTCTTCCTTGTCCAACCTTTTGACCCGTTGAAACACTTATATCCCTTCCTTTTTAAGTCTTTCAAGCCAGCCTAGTTGGCTTATCAATTGATTCGAAACACACTATTGAAACAATTGTTGTAACATAATGGTTGGCTCTTATTTGTTGGGTAATTGACTAAATGATAGGTTTCAACTTCGTCAAAAGCTTGCTTCTTTAATAGCTTCGGTTTGGATCTTTAGGCTTAGGGATTTCAGCCGAGTCTGAGGTTTCGACTCACTAGAAAGGTGAGCTTTTTGAGGGTAGTGGTTTGGAGTTAAGAACCTTGGTGTTTTGGTAAAGTAAGAGGTTTCGACTCACTCGGAAGGTATCCTTTCGATGAATTTGCACAAGCAGAACACAATCGAATCCAGTAAAAGTTTCCAAACGGTTGTATAATCAACAATATAAAAATCTTGCCTTTATTAAGCGAATAATGTACAAACTAATCAATTTTCCTAATTTGATTTCCGAATTAGGGTTTACAAATTTACAACATTAAGCAAAATATTAGAGTAGAGTGAATGAATTCGGATCCCCTAATTCAGACCCCTAGGGACTTATTTATAGATGCGGGTTGGCACCTTTCGACTTGGTGCTTTCGACCTGGTCAACATGTAGCTTTATAGACCTTTCGTCTCCATTGATAGTTGCGCATCACTCTACATTACATTCGAATAGGTTTGAATTCTTCCGCCTTCATCGGAAGGGGTAAATGCGCTTTTCCTCTTTGTGTTGCTTTTATTGTTGCAAGTGAGAAGGAGCATAAGCTCTCGAGTTTGTCGGTAGATACATCCTTATGGTTTCAAAGGTATTAAAATACTCTGGGTTTCGACACGGAAGGTAGCTTTCGAAGACATTCTTGCGAATAGATAAGGCACCCTTCACAGTTATTAAAAGCTTCGACCAGTTCAAAAGGCTTGGTTATGCTTTCGAAGGGGTTATTCTGCTTAAGGCATCTTTCTGAGTAACTTGAATGAAGGTGAAATCTTCGATTTCGAAAGGTTTAGTGCGCATATGTGTGGCTATTACTAGTTGCCTTCGAAAGGTATTCCTTAGCCCATTTGAAATGTTTTTATGCAGGCGAAAACATCTCTTTCGAAAGAAAGAAGTTGAAGCACAAGGGTGCTTTCGACCCCTTCGAAAGCTTGTAATACATCTGACCCTTGACTGTAGCATCCCTTTAACTCCTTTGAAAGGCTTTGTTGGTACTGTCATCTCTCATTCCTTTTTTTCTTCTATTCATTTTGGTTTTGATAAGGTTGAAGTGAGAATAGGTGGTAACATATATGATGGTTAGGTATGACGTGACCAATAGGATGTGAGGTGGTTGAGCGTTAGACTCATATTATGCTATAGTATTAATTTTTATAGTATATTTAGAATAAAGTATGTCTCGCTCACCAGACTTATGTTTAACCCACTCCTATTTTTTCATTTTTGCTAATGTATCTAAGTTAATGGAGTTTGGAAATGAGATGGTATCAAAGACATGGATTCATTTGTATATATTGTACATGATGTAAACAAGTGTTGTAAACCTATTTTGATTATGTGTATTGTCTGGGTTTGACTTGTAGTGTACAAACATATGCATTTGACAATTATACATGTTATGGTGATGCGATATGATTATGATTATTATTGTATTATATTTTATTTCTTTTTGCCGTGAAACTCTGAAAGTTATTTGATAGAACCGTATCTTTTATTTTATCTTACACGAGGGTCAAAATGGCGCATTTCGGGCATTGAACCCGAGGGTCGAAATGGTAGGCTGTTTCGGTTGGTATGAAAGCAAAATATACCTTTAAGGTAGGAATTAGGAATGTATTAAGAGAGTGTAATTTTGTTTTCTATTAGATATATAGTATATATAAGAATTAAGTACATATGCACACAGCATTTATTGTTCCATTTTTGTTTACTATCTATTGAGGAGTTGCTAATGAATCTAATTTTACGGATAGCAAAAATGAGTAATTTAGTTGAAATTAGAACAAAGACCAACACAACCAATGCTGGTAGGGTAAAGACCAGGGCAGGGACTAGCACTCGAGTAGATGTAGTGTATATTCCCCGAGGACATATTCTAGTATGGTTTAGATGTTATATCCAAGCGACGAGCCAAGCTAGTGCCAAACCTATTGAACCTATTTCCAATACTACCACTGCCAACCAACTCCAGCCCTAGTACCACAAACTATTGACTTCTGTAAGCTGTGTAAGGATTTCCCCAGCCTTGATGCGAAGCCTTTTGTTTGGGCGAAATAATGCTCGGTGAGTTGGGTATGGATTAATAATTGTGAGAAGATTTTTAACCTATTAGAACTTGGTGATATTACTAAGAGATGGATAACTACTTGGAATTTTCAAGGTGAGGTAGCATGTTGGTGGAATATAATGACAACAGAAGTAGATGAAAATACAATTACTTAGGAAATATTCAAAGCAAAGTTTGAGACAAATTCTTTTCTTGAGCTAAAAGGTATTTGTTACCGGAGAAGTTTATTCATCTTATGATGGGAGAGATGATATTTGGGAGTATGTAAATCAATTTAATGAGTTGGCTAAATTCAGTTATTGGTCAGTAAATATATAGAAGAAGAAGGTATTGAAGTTAGCAAAAGGTTTGAGTTCACCTCTAAGGGAGCTTGCATTGAATCAGATTTCGTATGGAGCTATGTTTGAGGGACTGGTGGAAGCAATATTTTTGAATTTCCTGAATGGAACTTTAATTAAGGATTAGGTTAAGGAAATAAAACACACACAGTAGGAAATTTAAAGGAAATGGAACACAAGGAAGGCAAGGAAAAAGATAGCGGCTACTTGTAATTAATGTTAGAAAGTGGGACACTTGACCAAGAACTACATGACAAATCTTTCGAAGGGTAAGTGTTATAACTGTAACTAGGTAGCACACTTGGCGCAGGATTGTAAGGTGGCCCTAGCTCAGTGGAAAGCAAATTGTACAATTATGATTAGTTCAGATATATACAGAGAGATTGCCCAACTTTGAAGAGTGAAGGTCGAATAATGAAGGCATATGCTCTAGATGCCACTCCAATCTTTAGTATTTCACCATCATTAGCTCAAGATATGTGGAAACAGATTATGCTGGAAAGTGTGTTATTTTATCTGATTCTCCTATTCATACTTTATTTAACATTGTGCATCTATTCATTTATAGTAAGTGCATTGGTCGATAATTTAGCCCTTAAACCTGACATTGTGCATGAACCATGTCGATGTCAGGTCCTGTCGGGAAATTGACCCATTTATCGATGTTATATCATAGCTTAAAGCAAGTCATTAATGGTTTGGAGTTCCCTTATGATGCATATGTACTAAACTTTTCAGGGGTATGGGTTGATTTTGGAAATGGGTTGGTTGTCTCGTTATGGGGTAGTGTTGGACTGTAAGGGAAAAAAGACAATTTGATTCTATGTTATGACCCGATAACTCTATTATGGAGATGTATTTGTATTCACTTAGCATGTCACAAGAAGAGCCATCATTTATACTTGTAGTGATATATTATCCAGATGTATTTGAAGAAGTTTGCGGTCTCACTCCTCGGAGAGAAATTGAATTTCGAATCGATCTCGAAGAAGACACTAAGTCAGTCTTATTGCCTCTTAAGCTTATGGCACCAAAGGAAAGACGAGAGTTAGATAAGAAAGTTTCAGAATTATTGTAGAATGGCTTTATTGGGAGGAGTATCTCAGAATAGGGAGCGCCGGTCATTTTTTCTACTAAGGTAGATGGTTCCCTATGGTTATTTGTCGATTATCAAAAATTTAATAAGCCGACGAAGGAAAACTACTATCCATTGCCTTGCATTGACAACCTCTTCATTAGTTCGTCAAGGCGAAGGATTTCTATCTACTTGATTTGGAAACTAGGTTTCATCAGTTGACAGCGATTGAAGACAATATCTCAAAGATCACTTCAGTATGTTTGTTGGATTTTATGAGTGATTGGTCATGCTGTTTGGGTTAACTAATGCTCCCATTATTTTATGGATTTGATGAGCAAGGTTTTCCAAGAGTAGTTGAACAAGTTTGTTGTGATCTACGTGGAAATAATTCTTATTTATTCTAGAAGTGAAAAGGAATATGAGGTTCATTTGAGTGCAGTGACGGATGTCTTGAGGAGGAATAGATTGAAAGCTAAGTTCTCTAAATGTCACTTCGAGAGGAAAGAAGTTCACTTCCTTGGGCATGTAGTATTATTAGATTTATTGGCAGCAGACTAAGGGAAAATGACTATACTTGGGGATTGGAAGGTGCTAAAGAATGCTATAGAGGTCTGTAGCGGTCTGGGTTTAGCTAGCTTCTACTGGAAATTTATTAAGAATTTTGCGAAGATACCAGCACCTCTGACCTTTTTGACTAAGAAGAACTTGATTTATACATGGAGTTCGAAGTGCAAAGCATTGATTGTTAGGATGAAGGAATTATTGATAAGTGCTCTAGTTTTGGTCATTCCTGATGGTACCAAACCTTTCACCATACATACTGATGCATGTGGTACTAATCTTGGTGCTATCCTTATGCAAGAAGGGATAGTAGTGGCATATGCTAGCTGACAGTTGAAGAATCATGAGAGGAATTATCCAAAGCATGACATGGGGTTAGATGCTCTCATATTTACATTGAAGTTGTGGAGGCAGTATTTGTTGGTGAGAGATTTGAGTTATTTACAGACCATAAATCTATTAGGTACCTATTTTCTCAGAAGGATTTGAGTTTGAGATAGCAGTAGTGGTTGGAATTCTTATCATCATATGATTTTGGAATTTCTTATATGCTAGGAAAGGGAAACTTAGTCGCTTATGCATTGAGTAGGAGGCATGCTGAGGTGAACTCTATGTTACTAGAATGGAGGAATTTGGAGTTTATATTAGAGTTTGGTTTCCAATACCGATCGGAGTATGCACCTAGATTATTATCAGTGATGGAGGTTAGGCCTACACAGATGGATCATATTGGGTTAAATCAAGGGCAAGGCACATCATTGGTTAGCATTATAGAGAGTAGTTAGGATAGGGTGAATGATTGAGCCATTTGGGTTATTACTCCAAAGGCCGAAAGGGTTACTTAAGGAGATACAGGAGGCTATGTGTACTGTAGATCAAAGAGTCGATAGAGGAAGTCTTGGATGAGTGTCACCATTCTAGGCTGACTATTCATACAGGAGGAGATAAGATGTATCTAGATGTGAAGATGATATTCTATTGTACAGGGATGAAGTGGTAGATTGTAGAATATGTGGCAAAGTGTATGACTTGCCTAAAGGTGGATGCAGAAAAGAAGAAGCCTAGTAAGCTATTACTTCCATAAGATGTGCCACAGTAGAAGTATGAGCACATATCTATAGATTTCGTGGATGGGTTACCTCAAAATAGAAGAGAGAATGCGAGCATATGGTTATAGTAGATCGTCTCATGAAAAGCGCGCATTTCATTCCAGTGAAAAGGACAAGAAGGATGCAACATTAGCGATACAACATATCAAAGAAGTAGTTTTGACTACATGGAGTTCCAACTAGTATAGTGAGTGATAAGGATCCAATTTTCATGAGTGAAATTGGGAGGAGACTACATGAGACGTTAGGGACTGAGTTGAATCTAAGCACGACATATGACCCACAGGCTGATAGATAGACTGAAAGAGTAAACATGGTATTGGAAGATTTCTTGAGGGCATGCAAATTGGATTTGAGGAATCTTGGGAGGATCGTCTACCTCTTATGGAGTTCGTGTATAATTATAGTAACCAGCCTAGCATAGGCATGGCACCATTAGAAACATTATATGGAAGGCCGTGTAAGTCACCTTCGTATTGGTAGGAGTTTATAGATAAGATTATCTAGAGTCCGGATATGGTTGGAGAAACTATGGAGAAGGTGGAACTTATAAGGAAGAGGAATAAAGACACACAAGATTTAAAAAAGTCATATGCCAACAGGAGGAGAAAAAATCCTGGAATTCAAAGAGGGAGATTTGGTATTTGTTAAAGTTCCTACGTTGAAGAGTGTAGCAAGATTCAGAAGTTTGGGAAAATTTCCACCTAGATTTGTCGGCACATTTTTGGTACCAGAGAGGATAGGGAGTTTGGCGTATAAAGTGGAGCTTCTGAAGAACATGGTAGGAGTCCATAATGTATCCACGTGTCACATTAGAAAAAATGTGTACATGATCCAACGACTGTAGTTGCACCTAGTCAATTGGAAGAGGTAGAGTTAGAACCCAAGCTGAGCTCATCCCATGGTCCAACCCGCATCGTGGAGCATGGGTTGAAAGGACTTAGGAACAAAATAGTGAAACAAGTTAGAGTATGATAGGGAAATGACCCAATGGAGTATACGTGAGAGCCCGAAGAGAAGATGAAGGCTACTCATCCTCAACTCTTTTCTAGTACATTCCTTATTTTAGTCTAGTTTCCTTAGATTAGATTATTTTAGGATATGGTAGGATGCTTTGGATGATTTGGTTGTTAGATTTTATATTGTTGGATTTGCATTCATATGTTTGTGTGTCCATATATGCTTATATAAGGATATTATGCATCCATGCCTCATATGTCATCTTACCGCATTAATATAGGTTGCACTAGCTACATTTATGCATTGTAGGTATAGAAACTATAAGTTTATAGCATCATTCATAATTGTATGTTGTTTATATCATATATATATATATATGGTTATATATATTTGTGTGTGTTGTTTGTCTAAATCGGATGTTAAGATTGTATACTTCATTGATGTGTATTTGGCGAATGAGTAAATGTTATATTATATTTTCCACTCCATAGGAAATTCGGGGAGGAAATTCTTTTAAGTGGGAAGGATGTAATACCTGGAAAAAGTTGATAAATACTTTAATTAAATGTTAATAATATAATAATGTTAAAATAATTGGATTTAATGTGTCGATAAGATAAATCAAAACAAAGAGGGACAAAATAGTCATTTTCCAACTTTGGAATTTGAGGATGAAATCGATGCCATTGCGAATGTCACATGATCCTAATTCCTTCCGTATGTTAGTTCACCTCGTTTAGAGTCCTTATAAAGAACTTATGGTCGAAATGGTATGGAGAAGACCGGACACGAAGACCTAGAATTTGAATTTTAAAACCGACAGTTATTTCCCTCCTTCCTTTTTAAAACATAAATCATGTACTTTTTAGTTTTCAGAAAATCAACACTCATTCTCTTCTCATCTTCTTCCCGCGACAACCTGCACTCCTCGACACACCGATCTAAAGTCTAGGGTGACTTTCAGACTTGCGTCGGTACCATGAAGTACGAGCTATAGGGTTTTTATAACATTACAGAGATTAATAATAAATAGATATGATTCAAGATATACTACACTTACATAACTCAGAGTGGAATGGAAAAAAATATAAATACCAAAAGTATCCATCTCAAAAAAATAGTATATAGTCAAATACAGAGTGCGTAGAAATACCACTCAAAGTTTGATAAAAAATACTAAGTACTGATAAGATAAACAGTTACATGGAGAGTAAATAAAGGATAAGAAATTCCTATGATAAGCTCACCTCTCCATGTACCGAATCGGGCTAAATCAACTACTGTCATGTCCTCCTATGGTGGGGAAAAGAGAGGAAAATGTGGGTCAAACAAAAAACTGGTGAACAAGTACAGGTTTAATATATGATGATTATGCACAGTAAACTTTAATTCTACCGTATGTGAACTAGGTTTTTCTACAAGTGTTTGTGCAATCCTATGGTTCATTACTTAAAGATTTTTATCTAACATGCACCTACACTGCAACTTGTGTAGGATACTACAAGGATCGAACTACAGATCAAACCTGAACACCTAACAGTTAGCCACCGCTCCTAGAGTAACTCAATATGGAAACATGCTACTAGAGCTAATCAATATGTAAATATGGCTACTAGAGCTACTCGATATGGAACACCGCCACTAGGTTACTAAACATGGAAACACCACCATTAGGCTACTAGACATCGAAACATTGCCACTAGGTTACTAGACGTGGAAAAATCGTCACTGGGCTACTTGGAAGCAAATTTCATATGACTACGATTACACGTAACCTAACCACGCATCGAGGTGGAGTCCGCAATGCCGAGTCGTCGTTGTGCCTCATCATCTATATCTGTGTCCACCTCTCGACCATAGTATATGCCTCTTATAGCATGCCCTAGGATTCATCAACAACATAGTATCATGCTGCGTCAGAATCATGAATACCAAGGGGTCCCGTTAGGTCGGGCCCACATACTTCATCAGGCTTTAGCCAGTGTTGTGCATCCACTATAGAACCTCCTAAAAATGCCATTTACACTAAAATCGCCCCCATTCGAATAATCGACCCAATTGGATAAAGTACATTTACCCAATTCCGTAACATCCTAGCATCATCTCATAGGGACTGGCTTCCCTATTGGCTCTAACATTCACATTCATGTATAAGATACATTTATACATACAATTTACTATTTTATCAATAACCTAGGCCTTAAGCCGAGGTTCAAATTTTACATTTCAGGCCTCAACTGTTCCACTGCTACACCCTATCGGTCGACCACTTGCAGTTGACCGCTCACGGTGAATGGTTGACCGATCGTGGTAAAATTTAGAGTTTTATATTTTTGATTGCCGGTTGTAATTACCAGTTAATTTCTCAAATTCCGCATTATATAGTGAACCCTAAACAGTGACCAGTCTATATCTCCAGCTATAGACTTATACAAATTTAATAGCACATATTTAATCTAGGGTTAACAAATTTTAGGGTTTAAGTTGGGTTAAAATCGGATTTTACCAATTTACATCGATTTCAATTTCTAATTCAAATTTCAGGTTTTACAATAAGGCTTTATAATTTACAGTTTAATTTGTAACCTCCTAGATTGGATAGAATGGGTTAAAATTAACTGTAAATAATCAACTTATTAAACTTGTCCCCACTCACCTCGGATCCAAGCTCTAACTCTAAATTGCGTCAGAGAATTATCACCCATTAGCTTGCGCCCTGCTTGATCTAATCGTTGATGCACTCTTACTTTGATTTTAATTTATTTTTGAAAGAGAGTTTATAAGTGGAGAGAATAAATTTTGGTAGAGTTTTAGGTACTGTAAATTTCTTAATGAAATTAGGGTTAGCTTAGTTGTTAATTTATAAGGGTTCGAGGTTGATTTGGAGCATTGGATTTCCCTAAGAGAACCTTTGTACTAATCTACACCACACATCAAAAACTTGGCAATGAAGAAAAATATCTTGATCGATCACAGCCGTCAAATCGCAAGCTCCAATTCATGAAAATTGCACTCCAATGGTCGACTGTTTATGGGGAACAATCGAACGCTGCCGGTCTACCAACGAACCACAGAAGTTGATCGTTTGTAATGTTAATTTTTGGGTAAGTTTTTAGTTTTAGTTTATTTCATTTTCCAATTTTCAATCGTCCGTAACTTCTCCATTCTAACTCCAATTTCAAAGTGTTATATATGAAAATTGCCTAGAAAATCACTTCAAACATAACAGTGCAAGTTCTGTAGCCAAATTCGAAAGCTTATGAAATTTTTATTTTAGCCCTTTATTTAATTTTAAGTTTCTTATTAAAATTTTACCTAAATTTGCGAGATGTTACATTCTCTCCCATTAAGAGGAATTCATCCACGAAGTCACAAAGGACGGGAAAATGTAACTCATACACACAACAAACGATAGCTACAAACATTTACTCATCCATCATCCACGGGCAATCATTGTCCTTAATAGATTTTTCTAATGCAATATGTATATATGCTAGCGTGAAATGCACATGAACCTATACTAATGCAAAGAGTAGGCAATCTCCTAATCTATTCAACCTCTTGTCATGCAAATGCTCATGCCATGAATCCCAAAATGTATGAAATATCCTAAGTAATATACTTGCAATTCTACATGTATGCACAACCATTTAGTCCATATGCAACATTCATATGCATAAAGTTCAACAAGATAAACAACAAGCAAAAGATAATTTGAGTGTGTACAACCTAGAGGATATACTGTCCTACATGTGTAAAAGAAACAATCCAACCAATATATCTACTAGCATCCATCATCCATAACAAGTCCTAATGACACGTTTACATCCATCACTACCATCTAATGGTTTCTACCTAAAAGTGTATAACAAACTAAGTCCTAAAGCCTAGGCAACATTTACTTATTAACTTAAACTGGGAATGTACTAGAAAAGAGTTATAGGTAGATAGCGCAGATCCTCTTCTTGGGCTTATATGTACTCTTCATTGGATCGTCTCCGCATTGGACCTAAACAAGTTTGATTTCTTTGTTGTCGACTCACCTTTTACCATGCTCTAGAATACAAGTGGCTGCATAGCGAACAAGTGACTCTCTCTACCTCCACCTTCTCTAGCTGACTCGGCTTGACAATGGTAGCTGAATCTGCAAACACCTTCACAAGTGCGACACATGGAAAACATCATGTACTCCCACCAACTTCTCAAGAAGCTCTACCCTATATGCCAACTTCCTTATCCTCTCTATAATAGGAAAAGGTCCTACAAACCTTGGTGCTAACTTCCCCGAACTACCAAATCTCATGACGTGCCTAAGCGGTGAAACCTTTACAACACCATGTCGCCCACTACGAACTCTAACTAAATACATTTCCCTTCAGCATAAGATTTATGCCTATCTTGCATGGTTTTCATTCTTCTGCGGATCAAGTATACTTTCTCTGATGTCTCCCTCACCATCTTTGGCCCAAGAATAATCCTCTTCATACTGTCACACCAACATGATGGTGATCTACAAGGTCCATCGTATAACGCCTCAAATAGTGTCATCCTAATGCTTGTTTGATAACTGTTATTATAGGTAAACTCCACCAATGGTAAATGATCCTCCCAAGTGCCTACAAAATCCAAGATACACATTTGAAGAAAGTACTCCAAAACTCGATTCACTCTCTCCATCTATGGATGATAAGCAATACTCAAGCTCAACTCGATGCCCAGAGCCTCATACAAACTCCTTCAAAACTTGCTGGTGAAAAGCGGATCTTTGTCACTAACTATGCAAATAGGAACTCCATGTAACCTAACAACCTCCCTCATGTACAAAGTCACCAACGCTTCCACCATCCTCGTACTCCTAATCGGTATAAAATGAGCACATTTGGTCAGCCAATCGATTATGAACTAGATACTCTCATTCCCTTTCCTACTCCTCAGTAATCCATCAACAAAATCCATAGAGATTCCACTTGGGAACATCCAACGACTGCAAATAACCTCCTAGCTTCTTCTGCTCCACCTTTACCTTCTGACAAGTCATACATTGAGCTACATACTCTACTACATTATTCTTTATACTTGACCAATGAAAGACTCTCTTCATATCATGGTACATCTTGTCTCTGCCAGAATGAATGGTCATCCTTTAATGATGAGACCCTGCTAAATTAGGTCGATGAACTCCATAATTAAAGGAGCACACAGTCTACCATCTCTTCGTAACCATACCTTCAAGTCACTGGTATAACGCCTTAAATGACTCGACTGCTCTTCCATATCAAGCTTCTCAAAAATATCTACTAGCTCATTATCTTGCTTCTGACTGGATCCAATACATTATAAAATTATAGGCTGGACATCTAAGGCTGCTAACAATCCCAAGGTAATATCAGATGATGGTTGGAAATCTAATATAGAAATGAACTCCAAATGCCTCCACTCTAAGAACAAAGGACTCAATACTACATGTTGTATACTCAAAACATCGGCTATTACATTGTCATTGCCTGGAGTATATGAGATATTAAAATCATACGAAGCCAAAATTCCATCCATCTCTGCTGCCTTAAATCCAAGTCCTTCTGGGAGAACAAAAACTTCAGAGAATTATGATTTGTATACAGCTCAAACTACTCTCCTAAAAGATAATGCCTCCATGACTTAAGTGCAAAGACAATGGCCGCTAACTCAAGATAATGGGTAGGGTAATTTCTCTCATGGACCTTCAACTGTCGAATAGCGTAGCTCACTACTCTTCCTTCTTGCATCAAGACTGTTCCCGATCCTGTACCACATGCATTGGTATATACTGTAAATGTCTTTACACCATATGGAAATACCAGAACAGATGCACAAGTCAACGTCTCCTTTAGCTTAATAAAAGCATCCTCACACTTCACTTCCCATGAGAAAAATAGATTCTTCTTAGTGAGGTGGGTTAGAGGGGCAGAGATCTTCGCGAAGTCTTTAATGAACTTCCGATAGTAGTCCACCAAATTAACGAAACTTCACACTTCTGTGACATTCTTCGGCATATGCCAATCCAGATCTGCTGCAACTATACTAAGATAAATCGCCATCCCACTTTCTGAGACAATGTGTCCTAAAAAGCAAAACTCCTCTTTCCAAAGTGGCACTTTGAAAACTTTGCCTTTAGCTTATGATCATGGAGTGTATCAAGCATTTATCCTAAATGCAATGTGTGCTCCACCTCGCTCTTTGAATATACCAAAATGTCATCCACAATACCACAACAAACTTATACAGCAATCCTCTGAAAACTCGGCTCACTAGATCAACAAACTAGGTGGGTGCAATGGTCAGTCCAAAGGGCATGGCTATCTACCCATAAAGTACTTCGGGTGTACGAAAAGAAGTCTTCTGGATACTATCCTCAAATACACGTAGCTGGTGGAATCCAATAGCCAAATCAAGTTGTAAGAACACCCTCACTCTAACCAACTAATTAAAGAGATCGTCTATAAGGGCAGTGAATACCGATTCTTCTTCGTCAATTTATTCAGCTCCTTATAGTCAAAGCAAAGCCTTAATGAACCATCCACCATAGTAGCAAAGATGTCTAGTGCTCCCAACTCTGAAATGCTCCTCCGAATGAAACCCTTTTCTAGTAACTCTTTTACTTGCTTGTTCAAATTCCGTCTCTCCTCGAAGCCACATGCCTTAAAAGTAAGACAATAGGTTTAGCATTCTCATGAGATAAATTTAGAACTCGCTCTCTCTCGGAGGCAGGTGACCGATAACCTCGAAAAAGACATTTGGGTAATCTCTAATTACAAGCACTGAATCTAGTTCACCATGTAATAGGTCTAAAGAATATAAGTCGCCCAACATAACTGATCCTCGGGGATCGCAATAAACCTCCAAGCTACGTCCACTATACATACTCATTCTAAAAACATTCCTATCACAATCTAATATAGCCTCATACATCACCATCCAATACATGCCCAATATCAACATAAACCAAGAAAATCTTAAGACAAAGCATCACAATCGAACTCGACCCCTAAAATGAATAATTTCAAACCCCTACATATCATAGACAAATAGGCTGATCCTTCCACTTGATTTAACACAACTTCAGGGTCTATAACTATGCTAGTATCTAGGGGTAACTCATCTACAAGTCTATTAGATATAAAAGAGTGTGATGCCCTCGTGTCTAATAAAGTGTGAATGGATAAGCCAGATAAAGTCAACATACCTTTAATCATGACCATATTTCCCTTATCATCAACTAGTGGGCACTCGAGCTAGGTACTACATCTGGTGCATGTGCTGTGTAACTATCTAGCTAGAGGTATTTAGAAATGCTGGATACTCCCTCTTTGTATGCCCAAATTGATTGCAATTATAACACTTGACCTTCGAACTCTTTGATCTATACTCCATCGCGAAATGTCCCTTCTTGCCACACTTCCTATAATGCATATCCTATTTTTTTGATCTTTCCCTTAGGTCCAAATCCTCCTATGCGATTATTTTGCTGCTGTGCTTTCCCTCCAGTCTTCTTAGGTTCTTCCTTTGTTTACTCCTTATAGACGATATTGAGCAAGGTCATCTTCAATAAACCCTCATATGAAGCACCCATAGGAATATGACTCAGAGATAAACCTTGAAGGGGTTGGTTTAGCCCTTCAGTAAACTTCAAAGCCTTTTTATGTAGGTATCGATCAGTCCTATCCCAAATTTAGCCAGTTCATTGAATTGATTGACATACTCCTTCACCGACATGTCTTCTTGCTTCAAGTGGATAAACTTCTCTAACTGCACTCCTTCCTCAACTCTAGGAAGAAACTTCATCTCCAAGTGTCTCCGAAACACCTCCAAGTAATCTCTTCTCCATCAGTCTCTGCCTCAACTACCTCTCACCTACTACGAGCCTTACCCTGTAACTGCCAAGTAGCTAACTATCTCCTCATCTCATTAGCAAGACCCATCAACCCAAAGATTCACTCATTTGTATGGATCCATGTCCTGGAATCTACATATGATTTAGTCCCCACATGTTGCTTTCCTACAAGACTAGCGAAATCCTTACTTAACTTAGCAAAAGCTACATCAGGTGGATGGGCAAGAACTGCACCTCTTGCTCCCTCCATGGGTCCTCTAGTGGAACTAAGCTCGACTTGTTCCCTTGCGTAAAGATACTGGTAGAACCAAATTAGAATTTTCATGCCTGGAACCTCGACTACATCGCCTAAGCCTTAACCTGTGGGATCACTCATCTTTTATCTGTGACTTTTTAAGAATTTAATTAGCAACTTTTCACAAATAGCATAGGCACGAATAAGAGATAACATAGGAACAAATAAGAGATATCATAGGTCCGAATAAGAGAGAGACTACAATATGTCAAATTCTCGAAATACTTTTATCTATATATACAAACACAAACACTTTGGAAACCCATTTTGAAAACTTTTTGGAAAACGTTTTGAAAACCTTTACGAAAAATCATTTTTGTTTCAACAACCTTTCAAGTACATTCTCCCAATATGCTCTTAATCCCTAAGGAACTTTGAACTTATGCTCTAATGCCAAATGTTACAACCTGCTCTCCTCAACATACTGATCCAAAGTCTAGGGTAACTTTCGAACTCATGTCGGTGCCAAGAAGTATTAGCTATCGGGTTTTCATAACATTACAAAGACTAGTAATAAACAGATAGGATTCAAGATATACTACACTTTCAAAACTCGTAGCAAAATGGAACAAAATATAAATACTAAAAATATCCATCAAGAAAAATAGTACGTAATCAAATATAGAGTACATAGAAATACCACTCAAAGTTTGATAAAAGAAATACTAAATACTAATAAGATAAATAGTTACATAGAGAGTAAATAAACGATAAGAAACTCCTGTGATAGGCTTGCCGCTCCACGTACTGAAAGTGGGCTAAATCAACTAATGTGTTGTCCTCCTATTATGAGGAAAAGAAAGGAAAAGGTAGGTCAGACAAAAGTCTGGTGAATGAGTACAGGTTTAATATATGATGATCATGTGCAGTTAAATTTAATTCTACCTTATGTAACCTAAGGTGTTCTACAAGTGTTTGTGCATTCCTATGGTCCATTACTTAAGGGTTTTTATCCAACACATACCTACACTACAACTTATGCAGGCTATTACAAGGATAGAATTGCAGATCGAACCTCAACAACTAATGATCGACCACCGCTCCTAAAGCTACTCGATATGAAAACACCGTTACTATAGCTACTCGATATGTAAACACGGCTACAAGAGCTACTCGATATGGAACACCTCCATTAGGCTAACAAACATGAAAACAACGCCATTAGGCTACTAAACATGGGAACACTGCCACTAGGCTACTTGGGAGCAAATTTCCCGTAACTACGACTGCACATAACCCAACTACGCATCTAGGGGGAGCCTGCAACGTCGACTTACAGATGTGTCTCATCCTTTGCATCCACGTCCACTTCTTGATCGTAGTATAAGCCTTTTATTGCATGCATCGGGATCTATTAACAAAACAGTATCATGCCACGTTAGAATTGTGAATACCAAGGGGCCCCATTGTGCTAGATCCACACACTTCATCAGGCATTAATTAGCGATGCACGTCCACCGTAGAATCTCATATGAGTTGCATTTGTGATAATATCACCCTCATTCGAATAGTCAAGCCAAATTGAGTAAAGTACATTTACATAATTCCATAATGTTCTGGAGTCATCCCATAGTGAACTAGCTTCCCTATCAGCTCTAACATCTACATACATATATACAATACACTTATACATACAATTTATAATTTTATTAGTAACCTGGGCCTTAGGTCGAGGTTCAGATTCTGTATTACGGGCCTTAACTAGTCGAGACCGCTACACCCTATCGGTCGACCCCATGTGGTCGACCACTCAGGGTGAACTGTCGATGGGTCGCATAGTAAAATTTAGGATCTTTGATTTTTGATTATCTGATTGTAAATATTGGTTAATTTCTCAAATTCTGCATTATACAGTGAACCCTAAACAGTGACCAGTCTATATTTTAGTCATAGATTTATATAAATTTAATTACACTTTTTTAATCCAGGATTAACAATTTTAGGATTTAAATTGGGTTAAAATCATATTTTTTTTAATTTACACCAATTTCAATTTCTAGCTTAGATTTCAGGTTTTATAATTAGGGTTTACAGTTTAATTTCTAACATTCTAGATTAGATAGAATAGGTTAAAATTAACTGTAAATAATCAACTTGTTAAACTTGTTCCCACTCACCTCGAATCTAAGCTCTAACTCCAAATTCTATCAAAGAATTGTCACCCATTAACTTGCCCCCTCCTTGATCCAATATATTGGTGCAATCTTACTTCAATTTTAATTTATTTTTGAAAGAAGGTTTATAAATGGAGAGAAGAAATTTGGGCAGAGTTTTAGTGCTGTAAATTTTCTAATGAAATTATGGTTAGCTTAGGTGTTAATTCATAGAGATTAGAGGATGATTTGGAACGTTGGATTTACCCTAGAGAATCTTTGTACTCATCTAAACTGCACATTAAAAACTTGGTAGCGAAGAAAAATATTTCGATCAATCACAATCGTTTAATCGCATGCTCCAATTTGTGAAAATTACACGCCAATGGTCGACCGTTGAACCTTAGGGTGACCGCTTGTAGTGTTAATTTTTGGGTAAGTTTTTATTTTTAGTTTATTTCATTTTCAAATTTTCAAACTTCCATAACTTCCTCATTCTAACTTTGATTTCAAAGTGCTATATTTTCCCAGAAAATCTCTACGATTGCAATAGTGCAAGTTTCATAGCCAAATTTGAATATTTATGAAAATTTCATTTTAGCTCTTGCTTTTATTTAGTTTTAAATTTGGGGTTTTTAGGCTCAAGGAAAAAGTTGAAAAAAAATTTAGTCTTAGGGACAACAAGTTTGCTTTTTAGGCTGAAGGACACTTTCTAGTGCAAATTACAGAATGATAGTTGTAACTATCATTTTCTATTTACACTAAAAAATGTCCTTCAAACTAAATAGCAAACTTGTTGTCCCTGAGACTAAATTTTTTAACAACTTCTTCCTTGTGCCCATTTTCCTGTTTAAATTTCTTATTAAATTTTTTGCTAAATTTTCAGGTTGTTACACTTCCTCTTTGCAAACCAAACTAAAATCATCATATAAATTTTCAAATCCATATGACTTTATATATTCTCTATTTGAATCGGGGAAACTCGCTTCCATTTATAAATAAATTTTACAATTTTTATTCAAAAATTAATTAAATTATCAATTTAAATTTAATTAAAATCTAGGGTCGTTACAAACTTCCCCCCTTAAAAGAATTTCGTCCTCGAAATTTATAGGCACGAAAAATAACACAGATATAGATAGATTCGATCT
This sequence comes from Allium fistulosum, assembly GCA_030737815.1. Taxonomy (NCBI): domain Eukaryota; kingdom Viridiplantae; phylum Streptophyta; class Magnoliopsida; order Asparagales; family Amaryllidaceae; genus Allium; species Allium fistulosum. The sequence continues at coordinate 680,327,438 of CM060905.1, read as the reverse complement.
CCTATAATTCCTTGAACAAAAGATATGGATTCCAAACTCAAATTGCAATATTCCAAAGTATACATAACTTGTCCCTCTTCGGACTTCGATATACCCAAGAAATTACAATAAAATTTCAAATTTGGTTTTAAACGAAATCGATTTATCGATACAATTCAAATTTAGCTTCATATTCTATTAATAAATTTAACTCAATTTAAAATTTCCAATTTATTTCAAATTTTAATCTCAAATTTCCAATTCATATTCATTAAGTTTTAAATCAAAAACTGATAAGAAACCAATGAAGATACGAAGTAAAAATTTCCTACAACGGTTCGTAGAACCATCATCACACCGAAACTTCTTCTTGTAGCTTGTACGAAGAAATGAAAAGAATTTGGAATCGAATCAAAGAAAATTGATAGAGAAAAATTGTTTCCACTGTTGTAGGGTATTGACCATTTGTAGTCGTATTCCCTTGTCCCCTATCTCGTCCTCTTCTTGCACTCATACTCACTATCAATGGATAGTAAGAGAATTTACTGAGACATTCGAACGGATATCCGAGAGATACACTCATTCTAGAGTTTACTTCACTCTATCTCTAATGAGTTACTTAACGTGTTATACTCCTGAGCTAAAGTTCAACCTTAGCTCTGATACCAAATGTAACGAAGCGGATTTTGCCCGCTCGAAAATCGACATCCATACTTTACATCATACTCGAATGCCATAGATTCGACCGTTCAAATCCGAGTCGTCGGAGCTTATAACACAATTAAGTAAACAACACAGCGGAAGAAAAAGAATAATACATTGATATACAATATTTGATACAACAGAGTGATACAATGAATATAAATATACATCAGAGATATGATACAAGAAATAGCAGCGAAAAAGAAAACGATAACATCAACAGCGGATAATCTCCATCTTCAAAGCGCTAATCCAGAAATAGCTCGAACTCCCAATAACGATGCACCAAGATAAGCAAGTGCAGTCCATATCCAAAGACTGAACTAGCTCCAGATAATCTACCAAACCGACTATCTGAAAAACCAAACTCTAGACTGCTCGTGTAGAAAAATTTTGAGCATCCAGAGTTTAGGAAAGAAACAATAAACTCCGGATCAGTCATGGGACTGGTGTGAGCAACAAAAACAGTTTATCTTTAAAAATAAATATCAGAGAATTTTAAAGTCAATTCGCAATGCTTTTAGAAAATGAAACTACCATAAGACCTCCCGCCACACACACAATGCAAACGCAGAATTGGAGGATATTTCTTCTTATGATAGTCAAAGATGCTTACTACGTAAACAAAACATTTTGATATTATAATTAGTGCATAGTGTAGAAAACATTTCGAAAGTAGAATATAAATCTTAGCCAGCATAGGTACCATTATAGTATGCCTACTATAGCTACCATATTAAATGGCAGGTTCTACAACTAAAACCGTACAAGTCTCGTATTGTTTTGTTGGATTTCCAACAAATGGTCAGGCTAAGGAACTTCCTATTCCACGAAAGAAACGCCTCTGGCAAGACGCTCCGAGAGACAAACCGCTCTCTGCCAAACAAGGCCGGCTACCCCCTTTCCCAGGGAATATACAAAACCTGAGATATGCCACCCCTGGTCCTTTGGGACCTTTATCCGAGCGCTCGGTATCCAACATCACACATAATAAATAAAGTGTGTCCACATGAGTAAGTATCTGGGCTCCATACCATGATACTACCCTTTTCCAGAAGGAATGGTCATAACCTAGGGAAGCTACCCCTGAAACCTTGCCGCATCTTTCCTGTTTCAACCATTTCCGGGTTGTGAGGCTCGACGAAGTCTCGTCCACAAAGCTACACTTTGTCACAAAGCCATGCTTTGGGTCAACAGATGATCAAAGTAATGATCACAAAGATAAATGATCAAACAAATGATCATATCATAAATGATCAAACAATGATCATCACACAACAACACTCAGCATGTCACATTACCAAATTGGGAGTATATCGCTGATAAATTTCAACTACATAACCTCTGAGCTCGTACGTCTCAGAGAAGGGTCTTAGCTAAGAGAATAAATTCTCCGCCACCAAACAGAAATGTATTTGAAAGAAATCGGCTTTATATCTCAAAGTGTAATGTCAGACATGTAACCATACAAGTCTGTTCAGGATCGAACAGAACCGAAGGCACTTCCAAAGAAGCCCTTGCAAATCCGGATAATTTTCTAATCACGTCCGGACTTCCCATCACAAAAAGAGTGATATAAATCTCTATACCGGAGCAACTCGGTGCAGAGACATAAAACAGGTTGTCCTTTCATTTTCGAAAATATCCGGTCTTCAACACCGGTCTTCAAATGCCATCCATATACGACGTATCACTATTCGGAATGGGTTATATGACACAAAGGTCTTTTCCCGGCTAACCCGAATAGTGAGCGCAATATTTAAAAATATATGGATATTGGGATTTCAATTAAGTCACAACTTATTACCCAAACTTCTCTTTTCAAATGGTTTAACAAATTACCATTTTCAAATCTTTAAACAAAAGATTTATTTTAACAACCTTCAATGGTTTAAACAATTTCCAGATTTTTATCTTTTAAACAAAAGATTCATTCACAGATTTTCCAAATCAATTTCCATTTCAATTTAACTCGTTAAATCTTTAAATCTTTAAATCAAAGATTTAACTTATAGCTTTCAAAACAATTTCATTTCGAATGGGTTAAACAAAACATCATTTTAAATCTGTTAAAAATAAACAGATTTAATTCATAGTTTTCAAAAAGAATTCATTCATAACTTGGAAAAACCATTTTTCAATTCAAACTGGAAATTCCTTTAATTAAACTGGAATTTCATTTCTTATCTGAAAGCTTTTATTCCTTTAAAACAAACAGTTTTCATTTTGGAAATCTGATTCATTTATACGAGTTAAGGTTCTTGGCTTAAATCCAAATTTTCAAAATTTTACTTTTAAAATGGTTTAAATTCATACAAACACATTTATATCATCTTTAATCCCTAGTTTCAAATCATAGGATTCAATTTCAAACTTGAATTCAAATTTAAATCAAATTATTTACATTTTCAAAACTCGATTAAGTTATTCAAAATAACTTTTATCTTTGAAATTCCATTTCAAAAGCTCTTCGCTTTAAACCCAAATTTCCAATTTCAAAATCAACTGAAATTAAAATTTCAATTTCAAAAACATCAAATTTAAATTATCTGTGACTTAACCGATTTCCACGTGAAATCCATATTTGTGTGTGTAAAAGTGCAGTCCAAGTGTTTTACACAGTAGTGCAACATCATACAATCATCACAGATCAGAATACAGAAATATAGTTGATAAACGATATAAACTATATCGCTTATCTTTTATTCACATATCACAGATATATATCACAGATAAGTAAATTACATATCACAACATAAATCAGGATGTATCACAAAACATCATATATCAGGGATATCAAACAATCAAATCATCCAATAGAATCCAAATATTCATAAGTAAGATCAATTAATATCTGATTATAATTAATTTATACCAGATTAATTACTTATGAATAAACTACAAATCTTGGTTAATTAATCATTAATTAATTATAAACCATTTTTATTAATTAAACTTGGATTATCAATTAATCCTTTAATTAATTTTCTTAAGTGATGAATTTTTATTACTTCCCTTAAGTAATTTACTTTCAATTACTTTCATTTAGTAATTACCCCTAATTAATTAAGTAATTACTTATCCTTAATTAATTTAACCAATAAATTATCTTAATTTAATTGTCCTTAATTAATCAAAATATCCAAAATAAATTAGAATAAGTAATTAATCCTGAACTACTTTTAATTAATCTCTAATTATAAATTTATCTAAATCATTAATTTATAAATTAAATAATTTATTCTTGATTATCTTATTAGTTAAATCACTTAATTTCCTTAATTATCTCTAAGGTAATCTATTCCTTTATTAATGACTTCATTAAAGTGGATTTAAACATTACATTTCAAATTTAGATTCAATTTCCATTTTAAATTTAAGATTTGATATTTAACATTAACCAAATTTAAATATCAATTTATAAACCCATATAAGAAAAGTCCCAACTAATTTACTTAAATTTTTATTTGAAATTTAAGTTTTAACATACATTTCATTTTAACTCGCCAATTCAAGTGAACACCAATTATTTAACTTTTCATTGGAAATTCTTTTCATAAAAGAACTTAAATCAAAATCTAATTCAAATAATTATTTTAATTCATATCAAAACACTTGATTTAATTTAGCTATGAAACTTTGATTTAAAACTTTGTTTTAAACTTGCTTTTGAAACCTGGATTTTATACTCTTGAGTTATAATGTCAATTTATTTTAAAAGCTTAAGATTCAAAAAGTTTATTTAAAAACTTAACTTTTGAATTCATTTTAAAATTTAAAACAGAACAATAGGTTTCTGATTAAAACCTGTTTCTACATCTAAACCCGAGTCACCCTATTCTTGCTTCAAGTCAATAAGCCAGCAACTTCGAGCAACCCATCATTCATTTTCCTCGAGACAATAAATGAAAACTTCGAGTCGCTCACGCGTTCATCCCGAGCTCCAACCCGAGAAGCTCCCTTCTTCCCCAACATCACAACCACCCAGGCATATAAGTGCACCGTGCACATGCACTTCGCCAGCAATCGATTCCAGCCGACCCCACGTCGTCGAACAAGTCCCAAATTACGTGTAGACATGAAAATCAAACTCGAATCACCTCAAGAAAATTCGAATCGAAAAATAACCCTTTTGCTCGAAAAACTGTAACTCGACCATCCACTAAAAAACGTCACGCGATCGCCGCATAAGCCACCGGAGGTGCTCAAACTTTGCCTACCTGACGACATCACGCTCCTCTTCCATATTCCACAACTGACACACAACCAAGCACGTACACGTGTACGGCTGCCTTCGCCGCCGTTGGACGGTGTTGCGACCATCATCACATCGACGTCCATCCCCCAAAACAATACGAATACCCAGAATCTCGAATTAACCCCGAGAACGAAATCGAGGCATCTCGATTAAACGAACCTAACAGCCACCACCAGAAAACAACCCCGCGCTGCCTCCTCTGGCCATCAGAGACCCCGAAAACTCGACCGAAGCTTCGCCTTGACCAGATGCTCCTATTCCCACCGGATGTTCGAAGTCCGATCGCCTACTTATGGCGCAGCACCATCATTTCTGACACGAACGAAAATGGGTTCTTTCACCCTAAATTGATCTCGAATTAAAAATCTAGATTTTTAAAAATTCTGCTAGTATTTTTCTGGTGATGACGAACCCTCCACCTAGCTACGACGACGAACCCGAAGCCTACAATCACCCCGATCGCCGAGATTTGGCAAAATGTAATTTTCTGATCATCTCAAAAATCTCAATAAAGACTTAACAAAAATTTTGAATTTTTGTTTCTAAAATCATCATTTTTAGAGGAGATTAAGGCAGTGTTATTGAGGTTGAAATTCGTAAAGTTCGAATTTCTTGAAAAAGTTTGAATGGTAGCTGTTATTAAAATTTCCAAAAGAAGAACTATATAAAACCTGTTTTATTTCATTACTAAAATGTAATATACGTTTAAAACAATATTTTTAACTTGTTTACCATCTTTGTCAAAATCAAAGAGAGAAGAAAGATTTAGATTTGCTTTGGATATGGTTCATCCTGTAAAACAAAAGATTACTGTCTTTATTTGGTTCCCAGTAAAAAGAAAGTTTCAAACCTGCTTTGATAAATTTTTGGAAAATGCAGTGCAAGTGTAAAACAAAAACTCCAACTTATTTAGACCTTAATTCTAGAGGAGAATAGGGAGGAAGTTGTTTGAGTCTAGCATGTTTCATTTTTTTTGTAAACCAGAGACTAAGGAGAGAACAGAAGAACAGGAACAAATCCTGATCACAACATTTCTGGGAAAAGGAAAAAAAAAGAACTCAAGCATAATAGTCCATCCACAAACAAAAGGTTTTAGCATCATTCGGCATCCATAAAGTCAATAATTTATAGGGAAAAATCAAGGGTTTACTCACATGGGTTTCAGAAGAAAGAACAGAGCCTTTTTATGTCAACCCAGGCTTTGAAATTTGTTTGCTGAAGCTCCCTTTGATTTCTTCTTGTTTGTGTTGATTGTAGTGTCGATTATTTAAAATATTAATAAATCGTATAATGTTTGTACAAGGTCTAAAATCGGGAAGAGACAAGCCGGTTTGGAATCAGATTGCAAGTTAAAAGTCAAAGGTGAGTGAATCTCACTCAAAATGGATTTCTGGTTAATTTAAATAGTTAAAATTAAATTATTGGATGATAGATTGAAATAGTTAATTATTATCAGTCTGGATGTGATATTATATATAATAGTATATATATTTGGAGTGATTGATATTCCCGCATTATATAGCGGATGAGACCCTATACGCCCGCATAATAGTGGATGACCCTATATACCGCGATATCCCCATCGAAGTGGGATTGGTATTTTTATATTGTGCTAACATCTATGGATGCAGGGAAACAGGCTGGAGGGATCCAACTGGATTCCTCAAAAATGTTAAATTTATTTCATTTCAGTGATATATGAAATATGGATTAATCTGTGATAGATTATAGTGTAAATTGAAATTATTGAATGCTATGGTTTGGCTGAATATAGTTTGGTATTTTAAGATATCAAAAATCTAAAGATTGGATTTTTAAAGGAAAATAAAAGGAAAGTTTTAAGTAAAATAATTACGGTGAAGTTGAGTAAATAAAAAGGGCAAATTTTGGGAAAAGGCAAATGGTTGATTTTGAAATCCTATTTAATAAATTCAGGGGAATGGGAAATAGAGATTAGGAATAAATGGGAAAATAAAGATTTTTAAGGACTTAAACGATATTGTTTAAGAATTAAAGGATTTATTTTAAATTCAGGATTTAAAATGGATTGGAAGAAATAAAAAAGGGATTTTGAAATTAAGTGTGAAATTGATATTTCAGATTTAAATAAGGTTTTAAATCATAATAAAGGAGTAAATTTGAATTAATGGATTTTGGAATAAATCTGGATAAGTCGAGAAATAAATTTTAAAGGGAATTTAATTCAAAGAATCGATTTGAAAATCGATTAAGTGTTTTTGAAATAGTGATTAAAAGGAGAGTGAGGCTATGGATTTATAAACTGGATTATAAATAAAGTGAGGTAATTATTAGTGGATAATTTGGAGTTATAAATTTCACGGTGGAAATTTGTAAGGGGATGGATAAATTGTTTTAAAAATAAAAAGGTGGTTTTATTTTTAAAAGTGGGGAAAAGAAAATTTACGGGATTGGGACGTAAATTAAACTGGAAATAAATCGAGAAGGATTTTTAAATGATTAGATGGGCTATATTGGAATGAAAAGTGTATTTTCCTGAAAAGCCAAGTATAATTTCAAAGGAGATTTTTAAGTATAAATTAGAAGTTTTAAAAACAATATCCTAGAAAAATTAATTATTTAGTTGTTTTAAAATTGTGAAAGTAAATACCGATTAAGTTAATTTTAGTAGTAATTATTTTAAAGGTTAAATTAGTATTATGATTTAAAAGATAATTACTAAATATTTATACTTTATATAATAGTTTTATTTTAAATAGTAGTTTTTGACTAAAGTTTTTACTTGGAGAATTATTATAGAATTTCATAAACATTATTTTGAATAAAGGATTTAAGTAGCTTTATTTTAAATATTCCAAGTGTATAGTTTTGGATAAAGTGATTAATTTATTTAAAAACTAAATTTAAGAAGGCTTGGTGCTTTCAGTGAAAATAAAATATTTGGTTGAATTGATTGTTTATTTGATAGTTAAATAATCAACTATCAAATCTGGACCCGAATATAACTTTGGAAATATCTAGAGAAAATTCGAGAATTATATGGTACAGTTACCGTTCGTGGTGCTATACTGTACGTATAAACTCGTTCGTTCTTCTAGGACGTTTATAAGGAAATCTGTCCACTAACGGTTAGGAGGTGATCTCCGATCTTATTCTCATATGTTTATTTCCTAGAGAACTCGGGGTGAGTTTACCGGAAATAGCAAACGTTGTTTCGAAGAGACCGGGATCAGATTTGTGATCCGAAAACCACTTCGATCGAACGAGTACGTTTTCGAGAGGAAGACAAGAGCTTTGGAGTCGAAGATGGAGCAGTGAAGTGCAAGGGCTAATCGCTACTAATCCTGAGGATGATTCCAAAATGGATGTAGTAGGAGTAGTGCCTTCGGTTCCGTTCGGACCGGGAACGGACTTGTATGGATGAATGCTATTAGTACATTGTCATTGGAGGAAAATGAGCATTCTAAGTGAATATTCCTAAAAAAGGTAAAGCTTAGCCTCGAGCCTCATCTACCCGGAATGACTGAAAATTAGGGGTTATGCAGCAGGGCTAAGTGGGTAGCTTCCAATTAGGGTAAGATTTCCTCTATCTAGAGTCCCTTTATTTCGACTGTGTGGCAGTTGCTGATCCCAACCGCGGGGTGATCTTATTCGAGCTATCCAGTAAGGGGTAGTCCGGTCTTATGTTGCAGGGGATCGGGAGTGGTCCTCGGTATACTGATTTAGACCAGGTACCGGGACAGGTGGTACCCCAGTGCCTAGTCATTCAGTTGGAAATCCATTTTCCCTACGTGCCTTTATGGTTTTGGTTGTAGAGCCTAGTATGCTGGAATTTAATTAATGTAACAATTTCGGCTATTTGAATAAGTATTTGTACTTAGACACTATTATAATATCAGAGGATTTTGATAAGAAATGTTTTGGTTATCGTAAGGTAAAAACCCGACATGTTTATTTGTGGCGTGGTCTTACGAGATACCTTTGATTTCAAAGGATTTTGAAACCTTAATAATTCAATTGAGTGTGTTTTCTCACCCTGGTTTTCCAGATTGACTCGAGTGTTATTTTATTATAATCCTCGGGTCAGACCGAGTATTACAGATACATGATAGGATGTTGTGGAGCTCAGGAGACGAGCTGGATGGCGAGACGTATCACACATACTTGATGTATATTCCGCTGTGTATCATAAGCTGTATAGTCAGCTTTGTGAGGACAAGTTATTATAACTGTCCAACACTATGCTATTATTCTGTGTTGTACTCTTATGATGTAATGTATAAACAGTTATAGTTCTTTTTGTATAATGGTCAATTGTTATCTATTGTATATTGTTCCGCTGCGATTGTGAGATTCTGATGTTGTTTTCTATTTTCTTCTTCTACCTCTTTCTTCTTTAACCTAACGATCTGGTATTTCCGGCATTCGATTGTTCGGCATGTAATATAGTGAGCGTATCGATGTCGATTTTCGGAGGTCGAAAAATCGGGTCATGACATTTGCCAAAAATACATCAAACGATATTTAAATATTTTTCGAATTAAAAATTATGAAAAAATCTTATAAATTGAAATAAAACTACGTCGTTAAAATTCAAGTTGTTTTTTTACAATTGATTTCCTTATTATTTATTGAATTTGAATCAAATCTGAATATTTAAATAAATTAAATATTTCCATTTGAAATGTTAGAAATTTTGGGTCGCTACAGGAGATAATTGCTGGAAGGATCTTTTGGACATTTTGTGTCATATGGATGACAATATAGGCGAGCCATACAAAAGGGTTGATTGGATGGAGCGATCGGTTTAGTGTTGAATCTTTTAGTTAAGTTAATTTTTTTTTCAATTAATATATTCAATGCCTTCTTATTTTTCAATCATATGTAATTTAAATTTAAATTTTGAATTACAATTATCATATATGTATATGTATATATGTAATATTTAATGAGGAAAAAAAATCTAATCATGCTATTAAAGTAAAATAGTAGTTGTGAAAATAACTTCTTTTAACAATTTTGTTTACATATTAAATGTGTATTTTCGTATTTGTCATATTAAAGTTGGGATATTTTGTTGTGGTTAAGTGTAGAATTTTACCGGTATAGAATTTATTATTAATTAGTGTTTGTGAAGAAGGTATCTAAAAAAGTACTTTATCCTGCTTCATTTTTAGTTCAGATTTGATTATATCTAGATCTTATGTAAAAGTTTGTTGCCATCTTCACTTTCAATTAAATATTCTCTTGTTTTGTCATTTTCTTACAAAGATTTGTTATTATAATATTTATAGATGTATATATTCTAAAAATAAATAAGTAGCAACAAAATATTACATATATGTATATATTGTCTAAACTATATATATATATATATGTATACAAACCATATACAAATATAGTAGTATATTCTAACATATGTATATACTTAGGCATTTATATTCACGGTATGCATGTTCGTTACATGTATGTGTAAGTATAATATATATGTATATAAAATAGATATAAATCCTAATATATATATCCATGTGTGTATTTATATTTATATACATGTTTATGTTACATTATGTAATATTATTGTATCATTGGATGTATATATTATACATTCAAAATTAAACATTTAGTTGAATTATTTAATATAATTAATCAATCCAGAAATGAAATAAAGTTAAATAAAATATTATTTTACTTAAGAACTAGATTGGATCTAGTGTAAGCTATTAGACTTCATATTTAATAACCCGTCTTGAAATGGACCTAAATTCCTACCTAGAAAAGGCCCATCAAAACTTAGGATGATCTCAAAGCTGGCTATTGGTTGGTACAAAGAACAATACAGAGCTATTTATTTATACTTTTGGAAATCACAGCGGATGAAATATAATAACAGAAACAATATCCATCTCATTCAAAATCCCATTGTCATAAAATCCATAACCCTATAAACATCTATAGTACAACATTTTCAAAATACATCAGTATACATTAATGGTTACATCAGAAAATAACATAAGTAGATAAATAGGTAAACTGCCACAAGTTTTCTTCATGCCTTCGCCTTCAACATCATCATCTTTTCTAACCTGTGTCATAATGAGGAGGGAGTCAGAACAACATATTTCTGGTGAATAAAAATCCCGAGCCTTACTATATTAGTACTTAGGTAGTATAATTTAATTAGGAATATGTCCTACGTATTCTATCTACATCATAATTTTTTTCAAATATAAGCTCGAAGGCTTTTCTCAAACTTAAATAAAAGGCTTTCCAAATATAAGCCCATAACCGAATTGTTATCAACTCATTTACCCATATCTATCATCCATAATGTCCTATCAATGTAAGAGATAGTACTCAAGTCACTTAATACCTTTTAATGGGAATTAGGCAGACTCCGACCATTTAATACCTTATTTAAGACAAGTCCATGTCATTTACTTCATATAATCCCAAGGCGGACTCTTCACTAGTAACTATTTAGCTAACATTGCATGAAATCTCTCCAGCCACTTTTAACTTCCTATTGATGCAGGCCTTTTTCCGAGACATCCTTTACTATACCTAACCCATCATCTTGACCATTTACTACTACCTACATAGAGAAAAGGCAGGCCTTACCCAACCACTTATTACCTTCGATCTTTAAAGTAGGTCCTTTGTATTATGACTCATACCCCACGATGACGTCTTACATTAGCCCGACTATTCATAGGTACTAATAGCTAGATTAGGTATGCAAATTTACCCTATAGAATGTAAGACTAACCTCGCATTATATTACTTATTATAGGCGATGTCTCACATCAGCCCCAAAGTCAAACCTTTGGTAGCCAGATTAGCAGGGTAGACTTCCGTGTGTTTTTGACTGACTTCGCATCCCTATAACTTAGTCATAATTTATATCACACTCTATACATATTATCACACATCTCACTGTTTTCATAATCAAGGCCTTATAAGAAATCTTTATTATTTTGCCTTTAACGTTAATACCTTCTTAAGGGATATTTAATAGAATTAATAACTTATTTAACTACACAATTATAAGTTATAATTATACATTAATTACGCTAATATATGTGTATAAGTACGCATCTAGTAATTTCTTAGCGTGCGGAATATACGCCCTAAACTTGCATTTAAATGTCAAACTTTAAACAATTATACATGTCTCATCTCATATTATCAACACTACAAAAATTCCAATATTCGTATCCAAATATTCCAATCAATAGACTTGTATACAACTAAAATTTAAACTCAACTTATTACGTGAAAATAATAGAATATATTGACAATTGACTTAATTTCCATTATTTTGTCATAAACAATTGAGATTTCAACCAAGAATTGACATTTTGCATTGAAGGAGTTTTTTTGGGGGGGGGGTTATAATATGATGTTTTCACAAACCAAAACTCCCCAAGGCATATTCAAACCCAAATTACACTAATCAATTACTAAAATAGAAAAGTTAAGATTTCCACTCATAATATATCCTTAGCTTTGCCTTCTTGGATCTGACACGCCTTTGACAACCTCTATCAAATCTCTTCTTTTGGATACATACATACATCAAAGCATTTGTATATACGTTAAATTTAGAATAAAGGTTTGGCGGGGAAGAAGTTGAGAAAATAAACAATAAACATGGATAGATCTATAGGATTTCTTACTTGAAACCCTAATGGAGTTTTCTAAATTTTTGAAGAGACGAACTGACCGAGCTTCTCTAATGTTCCCATAATATTATGTGAATAGTGAAGGGTCCAGGGTCTTATTTATAGTGATTGGAATGCACCGAAACCATTGAATGAAAGTCAGTTGGAAAAAATCCGAAACATTCAAATTCACAAACCCTAGCCGCTACTACAAAGGGAATGGTCGACTGCCCCTCTACCACCGGTCGATCGGTTGAGGTTAACGGTCGACCTCTCCTCTTATTCAGGAACGTTAATTTTGTGACATTCTTTATTTATTATATTCCTTAATTACACTTTAATACTAACATTAATTTTAACGTTTACTTAAACCCAAGTCTAATTACTGTTAACTTTTGAATTTCAAATTTCAAAATTTATTATATATTTGAATTTGAATTCTATTTAAATTATTTTAAACCCGAAAATTTCAAATGCATATAACCTTTTCATTTGAGCTCCATTTTTAGCATATTATATATGGAAATTGATCAGAATTTCACCACGGATGCAACGACATAACTTCCGTAGTCAAATTTCGACTTTTGCAAAATTTTCGTTTTTAACCATATTTAATTTAATTTAATTTATCGACTTATTTATTTTTGGTTGATTTTACAGGGTATTACATCATAGGACCACCATGATCCAAATAGAGAACTACTTTTAAAATCTACCCATTTCACCTACTACAGGTCGACAAGGTTCCTTCATTAAATACATACAAGTAGAAAAACCTTAGGAAAAGTATTTAATTGATTATAGTTATGAATTCATTCATAACCATGAGTATTGAATAAGATAAAACAAATATATGTCCTTAACTATTCCTAGTTAAGATGTCTTGAGAACATGATATTGATATATCAGTTGAGACTAGAGTAAATAATGTTATTTATATGATGGACGGTGGATTATTCACGACTCTTGAGAGCACCAATAGGTCATATATGTATAGTTGTTTGGAATAATCATAGAAAGACTCATTATTAGTCTTCAAATAGTTTAAAGTCAAATAGTGAATCTCATGTGATGATGTGTAGTAGTATTTTGACTTGAGAATACTGTGAATCTTTAGTGTCTAAACTATACTTTGATTATGGTCAATCACACAACAACATTGATTGTACTAAGGGATAGTTGGGTATAAGTTGATCCGGTTAAAGTGAAACACTATTCAAGAAAGGATTTGTCTCCTTCAAATAGAAGGTTAGTATTACCACAATTGGTAGTCAGTATAAATGCAAAGTCATTAGCCAAAGAAAATCAATTAAACAATGATTTTTATTAGACTCGACCATAGACATTAATATTGGACTTTTTAATTAACTATGAATATTAATAGAGTTTTGACTAGTGACTAAGCTCTAGATATCTAATTGATATACCGACAAGAAAGAGAAAATGAACTATGAATATTAATAGAATTTTGACTATTACCAAGATTTAGATATCTATGTGATATACTAATAATAAAGAGGAACCTAGTGGTGTCACTTTAATAGATAAGATATTGAATTTCTCCTAGATAATAAGTGATCAATTGAACTCATGTAATACTACCATTCTTCAGAATAGTCCGTATAGGCTTTAATATTTAAATTGATTATTATTACCTATGATTTAGCCACTACTTGAGGGGTTACAAAACCACAACTTTTAATTGTCGATCGAAAATAATTAATTGAAATAATTTATAAACCAATAATTTATTATTATGGAGAAATTAATATAATGTTATATGAATTAACTTTTATTATTTTTAATTATTATTAAAGAGTCTAAAATTAATTAATAAAACATGTAATTGTCATATAATTATTTAATCACTTTTTAGGGTAATATAATAATTTAAATGTTATATGTATGTATATATATATATATATATTATTTTTGTATATGAAAGTTTTAAAACCGTTCTAAATAAAGCACTCTAGAATATATATGGGTATGAATTAATTAAATAGGTTTAATCCAATAAGTGAGATAAGATTTCACTTATACTGGATTATATCTTGAATGGTGGATCTGGTTTAGATATTTTACACAACCCTATAGATATAGCATCATGCCTCCATTTTTCATAATGAGAATTCATTCCCTTCCTATAAAAAATATATTACATTTTAATAGTGGAATTTTCAACTCCACCATTAAGTTAGAGACATGACCTTTAAAAGGCGAAGTTGATGGTTCAAGGGGTATTTGACCTGTGAGGTTATCAGGGAATCTTTTTTCTAAATACAATTTGACTAAAATCGACTTTTTAATGTTATTTGTTTCAAACAAAATTGTTATCCATAATCAATTTATTATATGGAGAAAAATTTCTTTCTTTGCCTCATTAATGCATTTTCATGCATGAAGCCATGCACATTAACATCTGAGTGTCTCTTTGTCACCGAAGTTTGAGTTGTCTACATGGTTGGAATTAGTCGACTAGTCCACTAGCGATCACCTCTCTAATTGTGATAGTCTGAGTGGGTGGTATGAAGAGATTGAATTAGAATTTTAGGTGGCAGCGTCGTGTGAGGTGTTTAACATATTAGAATGATCAGATCATCAAATGGGCCGTCGTGGTAAGGTCTTATTCACATCTAAATGTGTGTGGCAGAGGAGGGAGTCGATCGAAGTCTAGGAGGATGACGGCTAGTGTTTCTCATAAAGAAAGGAAAAATTGTTCAAAGTACCTTATTTTTATATAAATTACAATATCATCCCTGCATATTCAGACATGAATAACTCTCACATACGAACTCCATTTGGTTACAACTTATGGTGTTGGATTCATATTAAATTTTTGGACACATTGATATTATTTGAGTGTTGTTGAACCAAGTTTTAGTCCAACATCCAAAATATTTTTAAAGATATAACATTCAACAAAAATTCCAAACATGCCTATATAATAAAAATTCCTATTATGCCCATAGTCAAAATTAAAATTTCCAAAATCCACGTTGTACTTCATTCATATGCAAAAGGCATTATATTGAAGTACATATGCAATATTCATCATCCATTATTTAATATGTCAAAAATACATGTCATCTCCTTTATAGTCCAAAGCATCGAAACTATGGTCTGTATGTAATTTCCTATTTATGTAGGTCCTTAAGTCTAAAAGTTCATGTCATCATTTTCTTCATCGGCTATTAAAATAGTCCTCAAGCTCTTAAGTTTGATTAGGAATGTGAAGTCCAAGAAATGATTTGTGCTAAGAAAGAGAAGGAGGTGAGGAGCCTGTTCTTATGTTGGGGTAGGTCCCTATTTATAGTAGTTGCAGAGAGGCACAACTTGCTCATATTGGTTGATTGAAGTTGATGCATCTTGATGACTTGGTAAGATTAAGGGTTTTGATGGTGCCATATGTCATAATCCTAGGATTTGAGTAGTTCACATGGATTGCTATCTTGATCATGTTGTTGGCAAATGTGGCGTGGTTGCATAAGAATGCTTTGAAGTTTTTATTACTGGTTAGATATGAGACTCTTCTCATATTAATGCACTAGCTCTTCATATGGCTAACTTATCTCTTTCCTTTTGTGTTGAACATCACCCAAATATTCTTTTCTTGCTTATTCTTGAATTAATTTGCCTACTGAGAATGACCAATATACTATAATGAGTATATCTCCTTATAGTATCATTAACGTCTCCATTTCTTTTTATAGTTTTCTCCAGTCCAATAACATCTTTTCCCTACTTTTCGTTAGCCATGCCATCTTTTCCCTGCTTTTCTCCAGTCCAATACATCTTTTCACTACTTTTGAATAGCTTATGACCTTGCCCTTTGGTAGCCCCACCCCTTGACTTTCTATAAGTTGGCATCTTGACATTCGATTTCCCTACACCTTGAAAGTCAATAGAATTATTCCTTTATATGCTCTAGCTTTTATGCTTTGTCACTTGATAGCCTTGTTGATTATTAGCACTCGATAGCTTCATGTGATAGCCTGTTGACCTTTGATACTCGATAGCTTCATGCGGTAGCTTGCTTATCTTCGACATCCGATAGCTTATGCAATAGTTTATTTATTCTTGACACTCGATAACTTCATGCGATAGCTTGTTTATCTTTGACACTTGATAGCTTTATGCAATAGCTTAATTATTCTTGACATTCGATAGCTTCATGTGATAACTTGTTTATCTTTGACACTCGATAGCTTCAAGCAATAACTTATTTATTCTTGACACTTGATAGCTTCATTCCTTGAAGGTTCTGCCTCTTTTCTTCTCGACAGTTACTTGCTTGTATTTCTAAAATTAGGGGTGTGACACTTGCCCCCCATAAGAAGTTTACTTGTGTTTTAGCTTAGGTGAACTTCTTCCTTAAACTTTTCTTTTTCCTGTGATGTTGATTTTTTCTCTTATCTTACCTTTCTCTTATTATAATAGATCTTACATTATGGGTGGATATTTATTCAGCCAATTGTCCGATTGGATAGTTTTTCATTTAAGATGTTTGTTTTGCACTAGAGCTTAACTGGTCAACTTTCCTTGACAGTTGTTTTGTTTATTCATAAAGGTAAGAATAAAGGCTTCATTGCATTTTTCTCTAGGTTTCTTTGGACAGGATCAGAGATGAGATCAAAAGGCTTTATTTTAGCCACTACACTTTTGGTGGTGGCTTTAGCGAGGCTTAGAAGTGGGACTAAAGGCTTGGTTGACCATCTCCCTTTGAACGGTTGCTTTGGGTGGGCTTGGTGGTGGGACCAAATAATTAATTTGACCACCACTCTTTGGGTGGTTTCTTTAGCTAGGCTTACAGGTGGGACTAAAGGCTTAGTCAATCATCACCCCTGGATGGTTGTTTTATCCGGACCCGAAGGCAAAACCAAAGGCTTAATTTGACCACACTCTTTAGGTGGTTGCTTTAGCCAAGCTCAGAAATAGGACTAAAGGCTTGATTGACCATCCCTATTGTATTGTTGCTTTGGCTAGGCTCAAAAGTAGGACCAAAGGCTTAATTTCACTACTACTCTTTAGGTGGTTGCTTTAGTCAAGCTCAGAGGCAGAACTAAAGGCTTAATTGATCATCTCCCTTAGATGGTTTATTTGTCTAGGCCCGAAAGCAAGACCAGAGGCTTTTTGTCCTCTTCTAGGTATGAGGTGAGCTTTTGCTCAATGAATTGAACCGACCTCGTCAGGTCAAGAGTTGTGTTACACATAATAAATCTCACTTCGAGGGTTGAAAAGTTATGCAAAATCTTTTCATAAATCGTTTTTGAAGATCTATAGAAAGCCACTTTTTCGAAAAGTTTGTCATTTTTGGAAATTTATTTTTTCTTAAAATTATGTAAATATTTTTCAAGGATCGAATCTAAGTAATCCATTTCTATTCATCCAATGTAGTGAAACATGGTTTCAAATACTCAACATTCCACTTTCTTGCTATTATATTTTCATCCGGTCTACTTAGTCGGTAAGTTCCTAAAGGTATTATTACCTCATGCATGACTTAGGGCCCTTCCCAATTTGGCCCTAGTAGGCCGTATGTTAGGTTCCTGGTATTTTCCATTACCCTTCTATGTACTTTATCCCCTTTTTGATATGCCCTTTCTCTTACTCTCAGATTATAATACTTTAAAATTCTTCACTGATATTCTGTCATTTGTAATGTAGCTTGACCTCTTAGCTATCAAATCTAAGGATTCCTTTTTCATTTCTTGGTTAGTCCATAGGCATACACAATTATTCGATATGATGGGACTTTATTTTCCACCAACAACATTGCTTTGAATTCATATGTTAAAGAATATAGGGTGTGCCTATGGTTTTTTTGAGGAAGTCTTGTATGACTACAAAATAAGTGGAAGTTCTTTTACCAAATTCCTTTTTTCTTTGTTCAATTTCTTTTTAGGATATTATTGAGGGTTTTATTTGCACCTTCGACTATGCCATTGGCTTTTGGATGGGCTATTGAAGACTCTTTATTATTCCATTCTTTTCAAAGAAATGAGTGGACTCTTCATTTTCAAATCGAGTCCTTATTATTCAAAATAAATTTTGTTCAGGAGTCCAAAGTGCCTACTTTGTTCTTAATCACAAATTTGAAGACTTTTGACTTTTTAGGTACGGGACTGAATAAACCTTCTTGTTTAGTATTCTGTTGACTATAGTATTGAAAAGCGCTTAACATCTCTATTTCTTTTATTCATTTCTATCTTACAATGGTGTTCCTTTTTATAAATATTCAATTATCAATGTTTATCCAATGATCTGCATGTTGATATTCATTACTACTTATTCTTAATCCGTCATAAGCATTTTTATGACCATCCCCCTTTCCAAAATAATATTTCATCTTAATCATTTTAAAAGAAAGAAATTGCAACACTCATTGTCTATTATCTAGATGGTAACAAGGAAGTCTAGAAACTCATATAATAGAGAAATCCATAATCAAATAATAGATACTTCACATCTAAGTTGCAAGATTGAAGATTAGGACTTTATTTCATTAGGTTGAAGATTGGGATTTTATTTCATTAAGTAATAGTCCATATTTGACAAAGAGATTCTTCCCGAAAAACTTTGTCGGATGTTAGACTAGGAGTAATAAGCTTAAACAAAAAGAGTTTATTATTTGGATACCTGGAAATCCATCCAAAAGAATCTATCATCATACAATGGATGTTTTGAATTTAGGTCTCAAAATAAAAGATCGAGACTTTATTAAAAATTATCATGTCATGGTGATAGAAATGATAATATTAGGCTCATCATTGATAAATAATTCACTAATTTGAAGGGGAAATTCTAAACCCCATCATTAGATAACAATCTATATTTTATAAGTGTTGGGTCAAAAAATGACACAACATACCCAATCGATCACAAATGAGAATTATAGATCTAAAAGTGAAAGTAAAATGCTTGAACATACAGAAGTTTATAGTGGTTCGACCTCAAATAATTGCTTATGTCCACTTTAATTTCATTTCATAAGATTCTACACAAGTATAGTTGAGTTATAATGTTTCAACTTTGAAAAACTAAGGAAATTTGAGAACTTCATAGCAAACTAGAGTGGAAAGAGAAAGAATCCAAAGGTACTTCTTACATTGTTCAAGGACGAATATTTATAGGCTAATCCTTCTAAATAAGTTGCTGGCTTGTAGAAGATCCTGTAACGAATCATATCCATGCTATTAGGAAGGGAAAATGAGTCAAATTCATAACTAAAATCACGCCGAAACTGACCAAATCATGTCAACACCGATAGATTTTACCTTGTGCCTTCACTTTTCTTTCATATTTCTTCAAGCCTTCAAATTACAAAGCTTCGTTGAAAAATTGCTCCTAAAAATTATGTTGGTACCGACATGATTTGTCCCACGTGAGTCTTCTCTTCCTTTGCAAAATGCATGAGTAGTTCAGCAACTACTCAGAACTACTCAGAAGTGGACCTCTCATAAATTCAACTTGGTACTAACATGATAGATCACATCGTTACTGACATGATTTGGCATATGCAAATCTTTGTCAAACTTCATGTACTTCTTCTTTTCACCATTCCTGTCATCTCTCGGTCTCCTTGATCCAGTCCTTCATCTTCGTGAATCCCAGATTCATCCTAAAGCCGCTTGGTTCAAATGCTGGATCACATTTGTTCCCCAAAGTTTGCATTTGTGCGATACAAGTAGTCAGATACTTATTGCAAAAGGGTCATAGATCGATTGACAGCCACTTAGAAGGATCACATTTATTCAATGGATGCATGTTCATCGCTTTAAATAATCATTGAATCATCTCGCTTCCAAAGTAAGGTTGAAGCCTTCGATTCTCCTGAAGCTACATCGTAGCCCAATTAGGTAGATGTACCTTTCTTCTCCTTTCTTCTACTTTTTTAAGTATGAGGGACAAAATATGTCAGCATTGATACGATCATTTCAGCACCGACATGATTTCTAAGTAAAATATAAATACTTGACACTTAGAAAAATTTTCACACTTAATATTTATTTCCAGCATCTTTATTTTTTTTGTTTTTTCGATTCTTCCAACCACCGCTACCTTGCACCTTTTTAACATCACCGCCATCAGTTCAATCACCGTTGCCTTGATTTCAACACCACATTTGTTTGGTTCATTGTAATTATATAGGCAATCATGTCACCATATCCCCACCAGATTTCAATTCTAGATCAAGTCACCATAGTTGATCCATATTGGGTTGCTCTCCCCTTTTTTCACCATGGCCAACCTGAAATTATCACTCCACATTCCACTCAAACCCAAAGCCCAACTTCTCTCAGGCCCAACTCCAAATTCTCTTTCTATTGACGTCATGGTATTTGCTTCGAGTTCCAAAGGCTTTGGCTTCTAGTTTTTCACATGCGACTGTAACACCCCTAATTTTAAATAGCTTTATTCAGGAAATTTAATTAAATAAATTAAATAGAATAATATAGAGACTACAGTAATAAGGGAATTAAGATTTGAAAACTAATTAGGGTCATGCCTTAACTAAATGGATTTATAAGAATGATTTACAAGTTAAATACTTAAGAGAATAGGGCAAGGGTAATATCGGAATAGCCGAACCCCATAACCCCTAAAACCTTACAACCTTTTCATTCTCATTACATTCTTCCAAAAGAAAAAACATAAACAAAAGAAAACAAGGCCGGCCATAATCCTAAGAAGAAGAAGAAGGGCAAAATCCGATTAGAAGCTAAGATTCAAGCTAGGAAGATTAAAGGAAGAAAAAGTCTCAAGTTCCTTATCAAACAAGGTAAACAGTGACTTAAACCATCTCATATAAGTCTTCTTAAATGTATTAGTTCGGGTTTAAGGTTTAAAAGCGTTTGGATAGATGAATGATGATATGCTTTGATTTATATGCCATGTTATAATTTAAATAAGGATTTTTGTAGGATAATATAATTCGATTTTAAGGTTAAAATCGTGCAAATTGATTTTCGAGGGCCATGATGTTTGAATATGTTATGTAAAACATTATTTTAGAGATGGGTTTAAATTCCCATAATATCCAAGCTTTGGATAATTTATTATGAATTTTGAATGGAAGAAATTGATAATTTTGGGTATAAATTATGTAAGGCAATCAAGTATTGTTTTCGGGTCTAAAATTTATATATGTTAGAAAATATATTTAAAAGTAATTAGGATTTTTGGGGATTTTTCCTAAGTGTTTTACTATGGTTATTAAATTATTTAAGTTTGAGGAATTAAATGTTTTATAGGTTTGTTATGGGAAGGGCTTATTTGTTAAAATGATTTTATTTTTTAATTGTTGAATTCGACAGCCTTTTAGAAAAGAAATTTTTATGAAGAATTGGCTACCAATCATATTTTGACAAATTGGGCAAGTTAGGTAAAATGGAATTACTTCGAAAGGCATAAAAATCAGTTTTACTTCAAATTACAACTTCACCACTTTCTTTTGCTTGCTTTCATCACCATACTTCCACTAATAACCTTTCGCACCTATTCAAAACCAATGCACATGGTATCAAGCAATTGATACATAGTCTATTGGAGAAAGGCAGAAGGGACTATGTCGAAGGCATGCCTTCGAAGGGGTTGAAGCCATTTTTATAAGCTTTTGAATCAACCCAACTTGCCTTTGTTTTTAAAAGAAGCTTTCGAAATAGTTGCCGCTTTTGAACCTATTCGATACCTAGCTTCCGCATTCATACCTTTCAAATCAGTTAGAGGACACTTTTTTTTATAGTATTCAAAATAGAAGCTTTTGTCCTTCTAAATTTTAAAACCGCTTCCTCAATGCTTTCGTAAGGGTTGTTTTAGCCACTTTTAATAAGTGTTTCGGAGGCAATGGTTTCAATGCTATCCTCTTCACCAATTCTCTTTTTGAGATCAATACTTTCAAAAGGTTTACTTTCGCTTCTGTTCTTTTTGACCCTATAGTTATACTAAATGTTAAAACCAATGCTTTCAAAAGGAATACTTTTAAATGGTTTCAAAGCTATGTTTCCACAAATTCTTTCTTAAACTAAATGCCTTTGAAAGGTATATATTAAAGTATTTCGAAAGTTATGTTTTTCAGTGTTATGAAAGGAATGTTTCCAATGCTTATGGAAGGTATATTTCTAACCGTTTCGAAAGGTATATCTTTAAGTGTTTCGAAAGGAAGGTTTCCAATGCTTTCGAAAGGTATGTTTTTAATCGTTTCGAAAGAGAAGGTATAAGATTTTAAGTAAAGCTTTAGAATGGGAGAGTGACGGAGAGTAACTCATGATGTCACAATGATCTAAAGGATCTAGTCGAAAGCCTTAGTTTTCAAATAAAAAATTCAATCTCATTTTTAAAGGTAAACCCATGAAAATGTAAAAGAGTTTTGAAATGGCATTTAAAATTTGAAATCTTAGAGGAAGTTTTCCTTGCCAAGATTAGTGGGTTAAGGGTATTAATCATGTTTTAGAAGAAAATGATTACAAGGAATTAAATTATGGATGTTTATATTGTTATGTTTTGATCAGTTATCATGGATGCTTTTGTGATCATATTCATTTCATAATGAACCCATAACTGCATTTTGGGGTGTCAAGGGAAGAATAATCAGGTAGGTTGACCTAGTAGTGAATATACATTGAATTAACTCCTGTATGAGTAGAATTGCATCCAAGAGGTTGGATGGCTCAGAATATAGGATGCCCAAAGCTGATCAAAGATCATTAGTTTTGATAGGTTCTTAGTAAGCCCATGAAAACTATGGATGGAAATTATTATTGGCAGGGGCTAATAGGTTCTTAGTGATCCCATGAAAACTATGTCCGGAACAAGTTATTGATAGAGATCAATAGGTTCATAATCAGCCAATAAAAACTATGACATGGGAGGTATTTTTGGAGAATCCAATAGGTTCATAGTAAGCCCATGGAAACTATGATTTGATAATGTTGGTGATAGATACCAATAGGGTCTTACTGATCCCATGAAAACTATGAAACTGGACAGATAGTTTGTAAGCTTGAAAAAAGTTATTAGTTCACCCATGAAAACTCATAGGTCAACAGTAACCCTAGAAACTATAACTTGAGATAGATAGTCAAGTAAATGGGGATGAGAAATCCAGAGCACATTGCATGTTTACATATCATCATGATACATTTTATTATGTTTTGTCTTAACCATTGTGGATGCACGTAAAAAGTATATGGTTATTATAAATTGGGTTAAGATACTAGTGAGGGGAAAACCCGTTTCGCTAAGCGGCATTGTCTTACTAGATATCTTTATGGTTCGAGATGGTAGGTTATTATTCACACCAGACTTTTTGTCTGACTCGAAGTTTATGTTTTCCCTTAAACTCTCGGGTGCTCAATTGATTTTGAGTAGTTTGAGAGTTAAGGTTTTAAGGTTCTCCTTTAGATGAATAAGCTTCCGAAGACGTGCAAGATGCTAGCTAGCTATTTGGAGTTCTTTCAGTTTGATTCCACTATGTAATTGGATGTAATGGCAAAGTTGTTTAAATGCTTATATTTAGACTCTGATCTACCAAGGGGGCATCTTCATATGTTGCTCTTGGCGTATTTTGTAATAATTATATTTCATTGAACATGGTTTACGAATTGGGATTATGCAATGAATTTGAAATGTGATTTGCAGTGGAATGAGAAATTTATCTTAAAAATTGAGCTTAAATTTTTTCATATCCATGTGTTTTTGGTATATCAATGTATCTAACATTACCGCATTTGGTCACTGAGAATTAATAACTATGGATGACTGCAACATCCACAGATTTAGTTTTGGGCCTCCAAATGGGGGACGTTACAAGTTGGTATCAGAGCATAGGTTCATGTAAATTTAAAAGAAATTTGAACCTAAAAGATTTTCAAAACATAATCCAATGAATCAGAAAATGAGTCTCTTAGACCGTTCTTCTGTATCTTACTAAGGCTCGTATGCAGATTTGCAAGAAATGAAGATATGGAGGTGGGAAGCGAAAGAGGAAATCTAGGTGGAAGAAGCACCACAACTAATGGAAACTCTTAACCCAATACCAGGAGGAATTCAGGTCAACAGGCAAATGCAAATCTAAACGCAAATGCCAATGTAGGTGCTGAAACCTCGCTAGTGGATATGGGGATGATGTATCAGTTCTTTATTAATCTGATGCAAGTTGGATCAACTGCAGGAGTATTTAGAGGAAATGCTGTGAATGGTTAAGGAGCTAAACTTATGACCCATGTTGGAAATAACTATGCCAAGATGAAAAGGGATTATACCAGTCTTGGTAGGAAGCCATTTTTGGGAATAGAGGATGCTATTGAGTAGAAAACCGGTTATTGCACCGTGAAAGAATTTTCACCGACTTGGGATTAGATGATGAGCAGAAGAGAAGACTTACTTTGAGACAGTTGCAGGGAGCATCACTTTATTGGTGGAATGGTGTTACCGTGGGAGTTCCCGAGGAAGAGTTGACTTAGACAGAGTTTTGAAGGAGATTCAAAGAGAGGTTCTTGTTTGAAGTTGCCAAGTCAATATTGCTGAGAAAGTTCATGGACTTATTGCGGGGTGAAATGTCGAGGTTGAGTATGCTACAAAGTTTGACGAGTTGTCCAGATATGGATATGCTACCATTGACACCATCATTAAAAGGAACGAAAAGTTTATTCGAGCGTTAAGACTCGAGATTGCCATGGTGACTATGACACACCTCCGTGATCTAAGTACAGTTGTAGTGAAGATGGCAATCAGGAATGAAAAGATGCATTCTACTTTTGGGAAAGAGAAGCAGGTTGAAACCCAGTATTCTTAGGGCAAGAAGAGGAAACTCTTTAAGAAGAAAGGAGCACAGAAAAAAGGAGCACAGAAAAAAGGAGCTACCAAGAAAGGGATGGCCGATGTAGTTTGCTACAGGTGCGACAAGAAAGGTCATTATGCTCATGAATATTGAACTGGAATAGGGAAAAAGGTTGCAGATAAGAAAGAAGTGAAGTGCTTCAACTGTGACCATATTGGACACTATAAGAATCAGTGTCCAGAACCAATCAGAGCGGACAAGGGAAAGGTTATTGCTTTGGAACCATCATCTTCTAGACCAACTACTGCTGAGAAGGGAAAGACTGTGATGGAAGATACACGTTTGATTCATAGTATACTAGTTAGGGCACTATTTGATACCTGTGCATCAAAAAAACGTCTCAATGTTTGGTAGACAATTTATGTTTAGAACCCTCATACCTTGTTACTTCCTTAAGGGTTGCGAATCTGATAGGAGGGTATGCAACTCTGGGTATGAAATGTGACCAGTTAGAACTTGATTTGTTAGATCATAAGTTTGCATGTAGTTTGTATGTTTTTGATTTCGTAGGCTTGGGGATCATTTTGGGTATGGACTGGTTAGATAAATATGATGCTAGGATATTTTGCCAAGATAGAAAAATATCGCTAAGACACCTCAGTAGTCATGAACGAATTATATACTCAGTGGAGAAGTCAGACTCAAGTGTTTGGGCTTTGCTTAGTGCAATGGAAGTAGAAGAAGAGTTGAATAAGGTTTTGGTAGAAAGAGAGTTTTCAGAAGTTTTTGAGCTAGTCACATGACTACCACCGAAGTGAGCCATTGAGTTTCAGATAGATTTTGTACCAGAAGCAGAACCTGTAAGTAGACCACCTAGCAGGATGATACCTACCGAGATGAAGGATTGAAGGTGAAGCTAGTGGATTTATAAGGATATAATTTTAGTAGACCAAGTAGTTCACCTTGGGGAGCGGCCCCGGTGTTCGTGAAGAAACCGTATGGGTCGTTAAGGATGTGTATCGACTATCGTAAGTTGAATGAGAAGACGATCAATAATAGGTATCCTTTGTCAAGAATCGATTATTTATTTGATCAGTTGAGTGGAGCTAGAGTATTTTCTCAATTGGATTTGGCGACAGGTTTCCATCAACTAAGGGTGGCTACGTTGACAGCGTTTTGGACTAGGTATGGTTCGTATGAGTGGTTAGTGATGCCATTCGATTAACGAATGTGCCAGCTTTCTTTGTGGATTTGATGAACCGATTTTTCTGAGAGCACTTGGATAGGTTCCTATTGGTATTCATAGATGACATTTTAGTATACTCTAAGGATGAAAGAGAGCATGAAGTTCATCTTAGAGTGGTGCTTGAGACGCTAAGGCAGCATTAACTAAAAGTGAAGTTTTCTAAGTGTCATTTCTGGAAGAAAGAAGTTAAGTTTCTTGGTCACATGGTTTCAGACAAGGGATTGTCAGTTGATCCAGATAAGGTCGAAGTTGTTAACAACTGGAAAAGACCAGAGATGCCAACTGAGATTAGAAGTTTTCTTGGACTCACTAGCTATCACCGAAGATTCATTAAGGATTTCTCATGAATAGCAGCACCTTTGAATAAGCTAACCAGGAAGGACGTAAAGTTTATTTGGTCTGACAAATATGAGGAAGCATTCCTTAAGTTAAAGCACTTGTTGATCAATGCACCTATGTTAGTAGTTCTAGATGGGAATTAAGGATTAGTGGTGTATACCGATCATGTGGAGCCGGATTAGGGGCTGTGTTGATGTAGAAAGGTAAATTTATTGCCTATGCTTCACGACAGCTTAGACCACATGAATTAAGATACCTTGCTTATGATCTAGAGTTGGCAACGGTGATCTTCGCATTGAAAGTATGGAGACATTATCTCTTAAGGGAGAGATTTGAGTTGTACACAAATCAAAAGTCCTTAAGGTATTTATTCTCTGAAAAGGAGTTGAATATGAGACAACAAAAGTGGCTGGAGTTTTAGTAGCTTATGATTTTTGTATAGAGTATACATCTGGAAAAGGAAATAAAGTAGTGGATGTTCTTATCAGAAAACATCATAATGTGGTGTTAGCTATGTTAACAGAATGGAAGAACCTAGAGGCTATGACTACTTGTAGTGTGCAGTTAAGATCGACTACTAGTTCTAGTCAGAACACTGCCATGTTATCCTGCTTGGAAGTTCGACCGGTTCTGATCGAAAGTTGCTTCTAAGCAGACAGAGGATCCATTGTTAGCCGAGAAGATTAAAAGGCTTGAGGTTGGATTGTAAATTGATGATCTAAAAGATTTTATTCTATACCAGAGGGGATGCTTGAGAAAGAAGGGACGGTTATGTGTTTCGAATGTTGGAGATTTAAGGTGAGAAGTTCTTATGGAATGTCATCGATCAAAATTTACGACTCATCCTAGGGAACTAAGATGTATCAAGACATGAAAAGGAGTTTCTACTAGGAAGTTATGAAAAGGGATGTTGGCTTGTGGTTAAAGCAGTGTGTGAATTATCAACAAGTGAAGGCCGGACATTAGAAGTCGAGTGGGTTGCTTCAACCTTTAGAGATAACAGTTTAGAAAGGGGATTCAATATCCATGGATTTTTAGATGGGTTGCCAAGGTCGAATCGAGGAAATAAAAGTATATGGGTCATCGTGGAGAGTTTGACCAAGAGTGCCCATTTAATTCCAGTTAAGTCAATCAAGACGACACCTGTTTTAGCTACGTTTTTTATGAAGAACATAATTTGACTACATGGAATTCCTAGTAGTATAGTTAGTGATAGAGTACTTTGTTTACTAGCGAGTTCTAGAAGAGTCTACAGGATGTGTTAGGAACTACACTCAAGATGAGTACTGCTTATCACCCTCAGACAGATGGGCAAACATAGAGATTCAATAAGGTACTCGAGGATTTGTTAAGAGCTTGTGCACTAGATTTTGGTGGATCATGGGAAGATCACCTACACTCAGTTGAGTTTTCCAATAATAACAGTTATCAGACTAGTATATGAAAGGCGCCTTTCGAAGCTTTGTATGGAAGGCCATGCAAGTCACCAGCATGTTGGTTGGAAACCAAAGACAAATTGGTCTTAGGTCCAAATCTGGTAACAGAGGCAATAGTGAAGATTGAGTTGATCTGACGAAGGATGAAGGAAACACAGTCAAGACAAAAGACTTATGCAGATACGAGGCGCAAGGATCTAGAGTTATCAGTTGGTGATGGGGTTTTCATTAAAGTATCACCAATGAAGGGTGTGGTATGATTCAGAAAGTCAGGGAAACTGTCACTGAGATATGTTGGATCGTTTCCAGTTATAGAGAGGATCAAAATGCTCACATATAGAGTAGGTTGTCGAGCAGTTTGGTAGGTGTCCATAATGTATTTCGTGTGTCTCATCTTTGTAAGTATGTTCATGACCCAGAGACTACTATTCCTCCAACTGCATTGGAAGACTTAATAGTAGAACTGGATCTGACCCTTGATAGGCAACCAGTTCGAGTTATAGCAAGAGATGAGAAGAGGTTAGGAAACAGGACAGTCAAGTTGGTGAAAGTTCAGTGGAGCGACAACAAGAAGGACTATACTTAGGAGATCGAAGATAGGATTAGAGATACTTATCCTTATCTGTTTTATGAGTATGTTCTATAATTACTTTATATAGACTGTTTTCCTAGTCAGGTAGGCTAGTATGGTAGTTAGGAGATGTAACAGCTGATCGTTATGCTTAGTATTTAATCCATGTTGAATTTCGAGGACGAAATTCTTTAAAGAGAGGAGCCTCTAACATCCCTAATTTTAAATAGCATCATTTAGGAAATTTAATTAGATAAATTAAATAGAATAATGTAGATACTAGAGTGATAAGAGAATTGAGATTTGAAAACTAATTTGGGTTATGCCTTAACTAAATGGATTTATAAGAATGATTTACAAGTTAAATACTTAAAATAATAGGGCAAGGGTAATATGGGAATAGCTGCACCCCATAACCCCTAAAACCCTTACAACCCTTTCATTTTCATTGCATTCTTGTAAAAAAACATAAACAAAAGGAAACAAGGCCGGGTATAACCCTAAGAAGAAGAAGAGCAAAATCCAATTAGAAGTTAAGATTCAAGCTAGGAAGATTAAAGCAAGAAAAAAATCTCAATTTCCTTATCCGAACAAGGTGAATAATGATCTGTACCCTCTCATATAAGTCTTCTTGAATGTTTTAATTCGGGTTTAAGGTTTAAACCGTTTGGATGGATGAATGATGATATGATTTGATTTATATTCCATGTTATAATTTAAATAAGGATTTTTGTCGGATAATATAATTCAATTTTAAGGTTAAAATCGTGCAAATTGATTTTCGAGGGCCATGATGTTTAAATATGTTATGTAAAACATTATTTTAGAGGTGGGTTTAAATTCTCATAATATTCCAAGCCGTGGATAATTTATTATGAATGTTGAATGGCAGAAATGAATAATTTTGGGTTTAAATTATTTAAGGCAATCAAGTATTGTTTTCGGGTATGAAATTTATATATGTTAGAAAACATATTAAAAAGTGAATAATTGGGAGTTTTGGGGGTTTTTCCTAAGCGTTTTACTATGATTATTAAATTATTTAAGTTAGAGGACTTAAATGTTTTAAAGGTTTTGTTAAGGGGAAGGGCTTAATTGTTAAAATGATTTTATTTGTTAATTGTTGAATTCAGAAACCTTTTGGAAAAGAATTGGAAACCAATCATATTTTGACAAATTGGGCAAGTTAGGTAAAAAGGAATTACTTTGAAAGGCATAAAAATTAGTTTTGCTTTGAATTACAACTTCTCCACTTCCATTTGCTTGCTTCCGTCACCATACTTCTGCTAATGACCTTTCACACCCATTCGAAACCAATGCACATGGTACCAAGCAATTGATACTTAGTGTATGGGAGAAAGGCGGAAGGGACTATGTTGAAGGCATGCCTACGAAGAGGCTGAAGCCATTTTTATAAGCTTTCGAATCAATCCAATTTGCCTTTGTTTCTAAAAGAAGCTTTCGAAATAGTTGCCGCTTTTGAACCTATTCGATACCTAACTGCTGCATTCATACCTTTCGAATCAGTTAGAGGTCGGTTTTCATTATAGTATTCGAAATGGAAGCTTTCGTCCTTTTAAATTTTAAAGCCGCTTCCTCAATGCTTTCGAAAGGGTTGTTTTAGCCACATTTAATGAGAGTTTTCAGAGGCAATGGTTTTGAAAGATTGGTTTTGAAGCTATCCTCTTCCCTAATCCTTTTATTTGAGATCAATAATTTTGAAAGGTTTACTTTCACTTATATTCTCTTTGACCCTATAGTTATACTAAATGTTACACACAATGGTTTCGAAAGGAATACTTTTAAATGGTTTCGAAGCTATGTTTCCACAAATTTTTATTTGAAATAAATGCCTTCGAAAGGTATATCTTTAAGTGTGTCGAAAGGTATGTTTTTCAATTTTATGAAATGAATGTTTCTAATATTTACGGGAAGGTATATTTCTAAGTGTTTCGAAAGGTATATCTTTAAGTGTTTCAAAAGAAAGGTTTCCAATGCTTTCGAAAGGTATGTTTATAATGGTTTCGAAAGAGAAGGTCTAAGATTTTAAGTAATGCCAATAACCATAAAAGTTCATTGAAGAACAAAGGTATGAAAGAAGGCATATAAAAGTGATAGGCTCTATAAGAATTGAAGAAGTAGGTTTCACCAAAGTTCAAAGAAGAGCGTTTTGAAAGTATTAAAATGGCATTCGAAGGAGTCACAAGCACCAGGTGCCATTACAAATGACAACAGAACAAAAGCTTTCGAAAGTATAGAGAAGAAGGCCAGGTTACTCTTCCGCCTCGACCAGACCTATCGACACAGATGGATTCGTGTATATAAGAAAGGCTAGTATGGGTTCGAAGCACTTTTCGAAGGTGTTGAATGGTAGACTCTCACACAAGAATCAATTCTTTCAAAATAGAAGCCTTCATTATCATTAATCTACTACCTGAAGAAATGATTCCAATACACACCTTTCGAAAGCAGGAACAAGCCTTTCAAAATAGTTGGAACCCATCGAAGGCATGATGAAAGCCCTACATGAAGGCCCAGAGTCCTTTCGCTAAGACCCAGCTGTCACTCATCATTTCTTTCGACGAAGTCAAAAGCAGTCCAGTAAAAAGCAAAGTGAAAGAGGCACTCAAACTTTAATGGCATTGAAAGGTTGTCAAGGCGATCCTTTCGATTGGGTCAAAAGGTTTGATATGAAAAAGCGGAGGCCTAAGAATGAATGAGAAAGGTCAAAAGAAAAGCCTATCGACCGCATCGAAAGGAGGTGCACATAAGGATGAAGGAAGGCCTTTCTACCATGTCGAAAGGATGCACACGGAAGGTTGAAGGAAGGCCCTTTGACCATGTTGAAAGGATGCACACAGAAGGTTGAAAAAAGGCCTTTCGACTGAAGAAAAAGGATGGGTGCGAAAGGGATCAACCTGCATCTATAAATATGACCCTAGGGGTCCGAGTTTAGGGACTGAATTTTGGGAATCCTAAATTCTTTCATCTATTTCTTAGCAAATCAAATCTTTGTAACTCTAAATCAATTTGGGGAAATGCTCTCTTACTTGTAACTCAATTAGGATTAATGCTAAAAGTGGAAGCACATGGATTTAATAAAGATTTTCATCATGAGAGAGATCATTTCGATCATTAGCTTGACAAATGATCAATTGCACATGATTCTTGCTTATCTTCTTAATTTCTATTTGTCTTATGTGATGCAATAGGATCAATTTGGATAATATGTATATGAATCACATTATCATTGTGTTTAATGATATCAAATATTGAACAAAGATGATGCTAGTGTTTCGATATTAACAAATTCATGGAGCTTATATTGTCCAAGATGTTATTCCATTGCATATAAAACATAAAGTTTATATATTTTACATTGAATCCACTTTCAAAGAACAAATACCGTTTTAACCTGATCGAAATGACATTTTGAAAGGGATTTGATGTGTAAATACTAAACTATGCTAGTTGGATGAATTCCTTCGAAAGGTGTACACACATTACGATACATACAAACCCTTTCGAAGGAGTTCTTTCCAAAAGAGCATAAACAATGTCGTCGAAAGTATAAACTCCCTCTTAAGGGAAGGACAAATGTTAGGTATGAATAACCTCTTTCGACTAACTTAAAAAAAGGTGTCGAAGGGGGTGCTTTCCCTCAACCTTCATTTCAATAGGGTTGATTGGACCAATTAACTACAATTAATATTTTCATAAGACCACCCTTCACAAATAATTTGTCTAAAATCAACTCATTCGAAAGGGGTTCCAAATTGAGTGGTCACTTCTAAAAATCTTCTTTTGAAGTATAAACAACACTTCACGTTAACCACTAGCTTTGGGAATGTTGACAAGTTTTCTTGTTAGCATTTTTGGTGCTGGAAGGAGGGCTTAAACCTCCGCCCTTGTGCCTACTTTATAGACTAATTATGGATTATTTAGCTTGGTGTAAGAAAATGAAATCCAAAAAGCTAAATCGAAAGGACGAAGAGGCCGTATATACCACAACTTTAGAAGAAAACGTAACATCAACCTTCAACTTAGAGGGGGTTGTGCAGAGGCAACCATCAACCCTAGCTCAACAAGATGACAATGCAACCAAATTAAAAAAACTTGGAACAACAATTGCAGGAGATGCAAGAGCTTCTCAAAGCAACATTGCCTTAAAAGTCTTCCAAGGGAGCAAAACCAACGACTAGGAATGAGGTGATCTCTCTGAGACGAAATATAAAGGCTTATACCAATGAAGACAAGAGTAAAATAGACTTGACATCTTCAAAGAAAAAAGAGCGTCGTCCGACTATACTCGATCATTAAGGAAGGGTACTGGATAAATCACTCGAGCAATTTGGAAGCTCAACATCGAAAGAATACAACCTAAATCGAAAAGGTTATCATGACACTGAAGCTTATCTATTAAGGACATGTTAAATTCTAAGGGGAAGAGGACCTTGGATGAAAGAGAAATTGATAATAAACGAGTGGCACCTTTCGTAGACGAATCATGTCAACGGTCATCCCATCCCGTGTAAAGATCCCAATTCTGAAGTATCATGGTACTATAGACCTCGATGATCACTTGATGGCTTTCGATAGCCAAATGGATCTGTATAATGCTTTTAGAGCCGTTCGATGCAGACTGTTGCCAGTAATGCTTTAAGGGGCCGCAGCTAAATGGTATCGACAATATCGTGAAAAGATGATCTATTCATGGAAGCAGTTTTCTTATGAGTTCTCTGCCCAATTTTTTATATGCAAGGACCCAATAATTGATTACACTGTTTTAGCCCACATTAAGCAGAGATAGGGAGAGTCATTGGGAGATTACCTCAAAAGGTTTAACATAGAAGCATTAAAAGCTAAAGACATGAATGATCGGGATAAGCTTATTGTAGTACACTCTGGGTTAATTGAGAATACACCATTCTGGAAGTAGCTCTTTATTCATGGGTGTAAGGATCTGTAGGACTTCCATTTTCAGGCTGATAAATTCATTCGAATGGATGAATTATATCACGCTAAACAGAAAGCTAATCCTAAAAGGGAAAGTGTAAGGTTTGGTTTAGATCGAGGACATAAGAGTAAGATAGGAGAAGACTAACACTAATTCAATCGCTTTAAACAAGCCATTGTCTTATATCTAGGTTAGCTTCTCGACTTCATTTAAGGCCAAAAACTACCCCAAACAGAGGAAAGGGGAGGATTATTGCACTTATCACAAAGCAAATGGCCACAAAACTGATGAATGCAGGGTGTTGGCTGGAATCATTCAGAAATTAATTCATGAATGGCATCTGAAGGAATTCATCCAAGATAAACAAAAGGCACCATGGGCTGGTGATGGTCCGTAGAAGTTTCCTAACAATGCTGTCAACATCTTGGAGGAAGAAGATCCATTGAGGAATAGGATTGATGTAATCCATGGGGGACCACATCCAGCAGGGACTAGCAAGGGGCCTAGGAATAGATACATTAAAGAGGCTAGAGAAGGAGTGTTCTACATTCAAGAAGAACCCCCGCCGTGACTCAACAATCCGATGCCAAATCTTGTTATTACTCCCTAGGAGCTGAAGTAAGGGATCCATCACCCTCATAATGACCCCCTCATGATCACGGATCAAATTGGATTGTCTATAGTGTTTAAGATTGTTGTAGACATTAGTAGCACAGTCAATGTTATTTTCAAACATGCCTTTGATCAGGGCATCCCAGTAGACAAGCTAGAACCTAGCCTTAAACCAATCTTTGGGTTCAACAAAAAGGGATCGACCCTAATAGGACAAGTAAAGTTGCTAGTACAGATGGGAGTACTGCCATGTTGTCGGACCTTTGAAACTCTCTTCGTAATCATCAACCAACCATCATACTACAATGCTTTCTTTGGCCGACACGCACTTGATGAGGTGGATGCTTTGATCTCGCCAAAATATCTAATGGTAAATTTTTTAACCAAGTGGGGTTGTGGCACTGTTCGTGGAGAATAATTCAGCTCCTGGGAAATGTATTTTGCATTGTTTGATCAATACAAAAGGGAGTATTCTGCTTACTTTAATTCTTCTACTGTTTTTCAGCCTTCAGATGATGGATTTTTACATCCAACATTCGAAGCAAAGGTAAGATTTAATAAGACTAAAAAACGTATGTATGAAAGGTACATTTCCTTTTGAAGCAAGAGAAAGCCGATCGGTGCTAATTCTATGGAAGAAGGCAAAATCATCACATAATTTGATTACTGTGGATAATTGGAAAGGATAAAACCTATAAAAGGCCTTAAGGAGACATGTATAGATCCAAATGATTTAACCCGGGTAGTCAAAGTGCGAAAGGAGTTGGAAAGTAGCTTGAAGAAAGACTTGATTTTGTTTCTTAAATCCAATAAAGACGTGTTTAAATGGACTAATTCAGATATGCTTGGGATTGATCCAACGGTTATGTACCATATGCTAAACATCAGTCCAGAATTGACCCCCATCAGGCAGAAAAGAGATAATTAGATAAAGTGCGTCCCGACGCCCTAAAAGAGGAAGTCAGAAGGCTCCTTGAAATGGATTCATTTGGGAGATCTACTACCCAAAATGGCCAACGAACCCAGTATTGGTAAAGAAGTTGAACGGCAAGTGGAGGACTAGCGTCAATTATACTAACTTAAACAATGCCTGTCCAAAAGGTCGTTACCCATTGCCCTGGGTAGATCAGTTGGTTGATGCAACTAGTGGACACGGATTGTTATCTCTTATGGATGCTTACTCAGGATATAATCAGATACCCATGTTCAAACTGGATGAAGAACATACAAGTTTCATTACCGATTGGGAAATTTTCTGCTACAAAGCAATGCCTTCCGGATTAAAGAATGTAGGGGCTACCTATCAAAGATTGGTCAATAGAATGTTCAAAGAACAAATCGGTCGAAATATGGAAGTTTATGTTGACAACATGCTAGTGAAATCTTATGAGGCTGAGAGTCACCTTGAAGACTTAAAAGAAATGTTCGGAGTATTACGGAAATATCAAATGAAACTGAATCCCTAATAATGCTCCTTCGGGGTTCATTCTAGGAAGTTTTTAGGCTATATTTTGAGAGCTCAAGGGATTGAGGCTAGTCCAGACCAGCTTCAAGCCATCAAGGACATGGCTGAGCCTAAAACTAGCAAAGATGTAATGAGTTTAAACGGTAGGGTAGCTTCCCTAAGCAGGTCATTTCTAAGGCGACTGATAAGTGCATTCCCTTTTTCAATGTGATCAAGAAGAAGAAAACATTAAATGGGGAGAAGTCTCTTTTTCAATGTGATTAAGAAGAAGAAAAACTTTGAATAAGGAGAAGACTATAGGAAAGCCTTTCAAGAGTTGAAAAATAATTTGGAAAAACCACCAATACTAACCAGTCCCGAGAACGGTGAAGTCTTGTACTTATACATGGTAGTCTCGGAATATGTAGTTAGTTCAGTTTTAATCAAAGAGGAAAGCGGGACTCAATTTCTAGTTTATTATGTGAGAAGGCAGTTAAAGGATGTAGAAGTTCGGTACCCAGCAATAGAAAAGCTGGCTTACTGCTTGATACTTACCGCACAAAAACTTAGGGCATACTTTCAAGCACATCCAATTAGAGTATTGACTAACTTTCCACTCAAACAAGTCTTCAGTAAACCTGAAACTTCAAGTAGGCTAGTAAAGTGGGGAATTGAACTTAGCCAGTATGACATTGAGTTTCAACCATGGGCAACTATCAAGGGAGAAGCATTGGTGGACTTTATTAATGAGTGTACAAACTTCATTAAGGAACAATCTGAAAAGGAAAAGGATTAAAAACCCATGTGGAAGTTATTTGTGGATGGCACATCGAATGAGCAAGGAGCTGGAGGGGGATATGTCATAATAACACCAAACGAACACCGCCTACACTACGCAATGAAGTTAGGGTTTCCCACAACAAATAATGTAGCCGAATATGAATTGATGGTGGTAGGATTGACTCTGGCTTTAGAGCTCAAAATCCCAAGAATTCAAATCTTTTGTGATTCACAACTAATGGTAAACTGGGTAAAGCAAGCATATCAGACTAAAGATGCCAAACTATCTTTGTATGTAAAGAAAATATTGAAGATGCTTGCTTCATTTGAATTTTTCTTATACATCAAGTATTAAGGGGAGAAACGCTCAGGTAGGTTCGTTAGCAAAGTTGGCTAGTTCAAGGGGAGCCCCAGAAATGCGAATCGTGCCAGTAGGGTACCAAGAAAATCCAAGTATTGAAGAGGGAGCACCCAACCAAGGAAAGGAATTGTTACTCTTAACTAAATCCCGAGCCATGGCATAAGAGAGAAGAAAAGGAAATTAATGAAGAAGTCCTAAATGAGAGTATAAATCATCCAAGGACAGATGACTATTATAGTGACACTTGGATGTCGCCTATTGTCAAGTATCTTTCTAAAGGGATATTGCCATCTGACAAAGTGGAAGCTAGAAAAATCAGGCGACAAGCTCCGACTTTCACAATAGTGGATGGAATCCTTTACAAGAAAGGATATGCATTACCTTACTTAAGATGTGTGAGTCTGGAAGATGGGATTAAATTGTTGATGGAAGCCCATCTAGGATTTTGCGGAGACCACTCCAATGGGGCAAAGTTGGTAAACAAAATAATAAGACAAGGTTTTTATTGGCTTCAAATGGTAATCAAGCTATAGTACATGTAAGGAGATGTCAAAAATGCCAGAAATAAATCACTTAATTCTCCTCCATCTTCACTCGAAGTGCAAAACTGTGTGTTATATATAGAAATTAAGTTGAAGAAAATGAGTTTTAGGAACATTTCGAAATCGCTTTAGAAATTGCCTTTGAAATTCTCTTATTATAGAGTATATAATTTTTATACTAAAAATAATATATAATAATAATTTCAAAAGCAATTTCTAAAGCGATTTCGAAATGTTCCTAAAACTCATTTTCTTCAACTTAATTTCTATATAAAACACACAATTTTGCACTTTGTGCGAAGAGGGAGGAGAATTAAGTGATTAGATAAAACGCACTCAAAGATCCCTCGGTTGCCACCAAGTCAGTTCACTCCGATTTCAAGTCTATGGCCTTTTGATGTATGGGGAATCGACTTAAATGGGCCATTACCAATTTCCAAAAGAGGAGCAAAATATGTTGTAGTCTCCATAGACTACTTTATTAAGTGGGTAGAAGCAGAACCACTCCTCAAAATCACTTTTGGGAAAGTGCTTAGATTCGTCATTAAAAATATTATTACCAAATTCGGAATCCTCCAAAAGATTATATCAGATAATGAAACACAGTTTGAAAGTGAAGAGTTTTCTCGCTTTTTCCATAAGAATGGGATTATTAAAAGCTTTTCTTCCATGGCACACCAAAGGCTAATAGGGCCATTGAAGCTGTAAATAAGACTATCTTGAAAAACCGATTAAATAAAGCCAAAGGGAATTGGGTAGAATAATTGCACTTGTACTTTGGGCCTATCGAACATCCACTAGAACTGCAACGGGACATACCCCCTACTCTCTAACATATGGGTGTAAAGCAATGTTGCCACTTGAAATTGAGATACCTTCACATCAAAAAATCACATATGCTTTTTATCTTAATCAAGAATTGAAGAAAGAATCGTTAGATTTAATACATGAATTAAAAGATGAAGCAGCTATCTGAACTGCAGAATATCACAGAAGAATTTCAAAGTACAGCAATTTGAATGTGAAAACAAGATCATTTCAAGGGGAAGACTTAGTACTCCGAAGGGTGATGGAAAACACAAGAAATCCTGTGGACCGTTAGGACCAAATTGGGAAGGTCCCGTAATTGTATGCAAAGTAATTCCCCATGGAGCTTATAATTTATGTCGACCAAACGACAATATGGTTCCTAGAATATGGAATGCGGAACACTTGCTACCATATTTTCTTACAAAAAATGAATAAAGCACCTCTTCCTTAAAAAGAAAAATCTACATGGTTGGGAGTGAAATTCTCCTTCCACTGGGACATTACCTTAAATGTTCAAAGCCTTTGTCTGCCCCGAGTTGGCCAGGTTAAAGCGCCTCCTCAAGGGAGATTAAAGTAATCCTTTATCTGCACTACGCTATGGCCAGGTTAAAGCATCGATATGCCTTTAACCATGTCACGCTATGGCTAGGTCAAGGCGCCGCTTGGTGGGAGGACGAAGTAAGCCCTTGGTCCTGCCACGTTATGGCCTGGCCAAGGCACCGAACAACCCCTCGATTGTGCCATGCTATGGCCAGGTCAAGGCGCCACCTAGAGAGAGGATGGAGTAAGCCCTTGGTCCCGCCACGCTATGGCCTGGCCATGGCACCGAACAAGCCCTTGACCGCGCCACGTTATGGCTAGGTCAAGGCCTCCTGGAGGGAGGTTATGTAAGTCCATGGGTCCTGCTTGTGGATAAGCTAACCAAGCACACCAGGCAACAATGGACTAAGACGTCCGAGCCCGAGAAGCGACATATTAAAACAAGGAAATAAAACATCCGAGCCCAAGAAGTGGCATGTTAAACAATGTAATAAGACATCCGAGCGCGAGAAGCGGCATATTCAACAACGGACTAAGATGTCTGAGCCCGAGGAGCGACATATTAAACAGTGGACTAAGATGTCCAAGCCCGAGAAGTGGCACATCAAACGATGGACTAAGACGTCCAAGATCAAGGAGCAGCAAATCAAACTGCAACAACATACAAAGCCTAAAGGGTAGCATACGGCAAAAGAATCAAAACCCAAGGAGTGATATAGAACAGAAGGTTTAAATAGGAATCAACAACCTTCGACTAATTATCAAAGAAGGATTTCTGAACTTCATTTATTAATACTCGAATCTATGTTTGGGTCTTTCATTATTAAGTTCAGGATTTCACTTATTAATACCCGAATCTTGGTCTCGGGATTATTACTATTGATTAATGGACTTTAATCATTATGCCCGAATTTGGGTTTAAGATTTCTATTATGAATATTATTACTATGGATTTCTAGTTATCATCTATTAAAACCCGAATCTGGGTTCAGATTTCTTAATGTTGACTTCAGAACTTCATTTATTGATGCCTGATCTAGGTTTTAGATTCTAGACTTCCTAATACTTGAATTAAGGTTTTGGGTCTTTTACCATCAATTTTTGGATTCTATTTGTTAATTCCCTAATCTGGGTCCAAAGGCAGTTGATATTACGATCTCAATGGACTTTTGGTCTTCAATTAAAACTTTGGATTTGTCTTCTTAGTACTCGAACAGAAGTCATTGGTTCACTATTAATACCTTTTGTACAACATTCATCAACATCTGAATCTTGGTCCCTGGATCATTATTATTTCCAATAGGAGTTTCTAAATACGTATTACTTGTCCTCAAATAAGGATTTATGGTTTTCAATGACTTATTTCCATATGATAGCTCATGGCCATTATTACCAAACATTTATTATCAGTAGCAGAAAGTTCATGGATTTCAATTATTATACATCTGGTTTTCTATTAATATCATGGGAGTTCAATTTATGAAGTTCATTGGTAATTATAATAATTGGATAGTGGGACTCCGAATATTGCCAGAGAGAAGTTCTTGGTTCCCAATTCTTTACAATTGTAGATTTCTTATTGTTTATTAACTCTAGATGATGGCTAACTAATTTTCATTACTTCTGAACTTAGGGATCAAGAGCACTACTATATTAAATCATTTTCAAATCACTAAACATATTTTTATATACAAGTCATTGTCTAGTGATAGAAAATGTTATTTACTTTTAATTTTGCAGGGAAATAAGATCATTAAGAATGGAGTAGTTGTTAAATTTTTATCCTAAAGAACAAAAGCTTCTTTCATATAGGGGGAAATGTTAACCATAAAAGTTCACTTAAGAACAAAGGTATGAAAGAAGGCATATAAAAGTGATAGGCTCTACAAGAATTAAAGACATATAGGTCTCGCCAAAGTTCAAAGAAGAGCGTTTCGAAAGTACTGAGATGGCTTTCGAAGGAGTCGCAAGCGCAATGTGCCATTACAAATAACAAGCAGAACAAAAGCTTTCGAAAGGGTAGAGAAGAAGGCCAGGTTACTCTTCCGCCTCAACTAGACCTTTCAACACAGATGAATTCGCATATATAAGAAAGGCTAGTATGGGTTCGAAGCACCTTTCAAAGGTGTTGAACGATGGACTCCCACATAAGAATCAATTCCTTGGAAATAGAAGGTTTCATTGTCGTTAATCTGCTACTTGAAGATATGATTCCAATACACACCTTTCGAAAGCAGGAACAAGCCTTTCGAAACTGTTGGAACCCCTCGAAGGCATGATGAAACCCCTACATGAAGGCCCAGAGTCCTTTCGCTAAGACCCTACACGAAGTCAAAAGCAGTCCAGTAAAAAGCAAAGTGAAAGAGGCACTCAAACTTTAACGACAGCGAAATGTTGTCAAGGCGATCCTTTCGATTAGGTTGAAAGGTCTGAAATGAAAAAGCGGAGGCCTAAGAGTGAATAAGAAAGATCAAAAGAAAAGCCTTTCGACTGGATCGAAAGGAGGCGCACATAAGGATGAAGGAAGGCCTTTTGTAACATTACATATTTTAGTAAAATTATTTAGGATATTTAATTAGCTAAATAAAATTAAATAATATAGGTTGATGAATGGATTAAGATTTATGATTAATAGGGATAGTCGTGCCATGTTAATGAGTAAATCAAAACGAGATATCATGAAGAAAAATAAACAAAGGAAATAGATAAGGGCAAAGATGGAATAAGAATATTCTTATATACCCTAAACCATTGGATACTCATTCATACATTTATTTTATTATCAAAATTTATCAAGTAGAGGTCGACCACCATTTTAAAAAACAAGAGAAAGAAAGCTAAAGGAAGAAGCTAAATCAAAATCAAATCCACTCATATCTCAAATCCTTAATCTCAAAAGCTAAGGTGAATAATGACTACATCTTTTATTTATTAAATGTTTGGTTTTAAGGTTAAATCTGATTTATCTTGCATAGTTTAGCCATGATTTTGAAGGGAAAAATGTTTATATATGCTTGTTGATGATTTATGCTTATTCATATAGATATTATGATATGTTTTGATGTGAAAACCCTATTTATCAAAATCCAAATGCCTTGAGATTTTAGATATAGATCAGAAATGATATTTTAGAGATAGGTTTCAATTTTCATAATTTTCTGAATAAATATGTATTTTATATTAATATTCTAGTCAAGAAAATGATTTATTGGGTTATAAATAATTTATGGTTAAGTTATATATAATTTGGGACTGAAATTTGCATATGTTAGAAAACATATTAAAATGGATTTTTTGTAAAATTTTCCTTATTGTTTTGATGAATATATAAAATTATTTAAGATATAGGACTTAAATGTTTTATATATTTATAAAAGAAGAAGGGGTATTTGATAAATAAATTAAAGTGTTTATTGCTATAATTTTGACAGTGCTTTAGAAAAGAAAATTTGCAACCAATAAGATCTAGAGAAACAAGGCAAGTTAGTTAAAAAGATTACTTAAAAAAGCTAAAAATCTGTTTTACATGTAAAACGTGTGTTTTGCCACTTTCGGCACCCTGCTTCCGACTTAGATGGCCTCCAACTTAGTTCCTCCGCCCCTATCACTATTGAAACCAATTCGCAT
Source organism: Allium fistulosum (assembly GCA_030737815.1). NCBI lineage: Eukaryota > Viridiplantae > Streptophyta > Magnoliopsida > Asparagales > Amaryllidaceae > Allium > Allium fistulosum. The sequence continues at coordinate 680,284,813 of CM060905.1, read as the reverse complement.
GGCATCAAAGACTTGGTGCGCAGCGAATTGGAAAGAAGGCAGAAGGTATGAGGTCGAAACCAGGGGTTCCGAAGGGGTTGAAGTGCTGCTTTGTTTTGAATTGAAAATGCGCCTACTTTGCTTTTGACTATATTTCTTTCGACTTGGTTGTTTCCAAATGGATCAAATGGTCTAAAGAAATGGTTTTAAGAGGTTGCAACTTTGTTTTTAAACATTCGTTTTCGACTAGGTCGAAGCCTTAGTTGCCGCTTTCTACCTTTCAAAGCAATGACTTTGAAAGAGTTGATTTTGTTTTATAAAAAAGACCCTACCGCTTCTCCAATGCTTTCAAAAACATGGTTTCGACACGGTCTCTTCTTTACTTAGGTTTTGGCTGTCGAAAGAGTTACTTTCGACCCGGTTGTTTATGACCCTTAGAGATTTTTAAAGATTAACCTAAAGGTTTCGAAAGAGATGGTTTGAATGGTTTCGAAAGGTGTTTACACATGTTTTGAAATTGAACCCAAATGCTTTCGAAAGTTTTAAGGTTTTGATGCTTTTGAAAGGTTTTAGGAGGTTTCTAAGGGGTGGTTCCCTAATGGTTTCGAAAGGTTTAAAGGAAAGGTTTTTTTCCAATGGTTTTGAAAGCCTGTGTTTAAAAGTTTTAATCATAGGATGTCCAAGGTTTTAGCTTTCGAAGGAAAATGTATTTCAATGGTTTCGAAAGGTTTATGTAAATGGTTTCGAAAGAAAAGTTTTGGCCTTGACCTAGATGAAAGGAAGGGTTTATTTGGTTATGAAAGGGATAGTTTCAATAGGATCGAAAGATGTACTTTCAAAGGTTTAAATGTTTTCATCAACAAAGATTTGGGTAAAGTATATATAGCATGGCAAGGTGATTTTGAGTAAAGCATAGAGTACATATTTTCCTTGTTTAAGTTTGGTTTAAAGGTTTTTAATCAATTTGAGACGAAAAGGTTTTCAAGGAAAATTTATGGGAAGATTACCTTAAGTTTAATGACTCAGGTATTAGTATATCAGATGGAACTGGTACAGGGTCGCGCCCTATACATTAACTATTAGCCTCAGCTAATTTAGTCCAAAATTCCAGTGTGTAGGGCTTTGTCACGGGTAAGACTAAAATTATGATTACACATGGAAGGGAATATATATTTGTATACAGATAGGTTATTGGTGAGCCCGCAAACCCATTAGGATTAGGTGACCCTGGGAGATGTTGAGTTAGGGAAAGACTGTCCAACAAAGCAGTGTCTAACAGGTGTTAGATTTTTTTGTTACATTGTCTAGTAGGCCTGAGTCAGCCAAAGGTTAGTAGTTATTCAAACAAAACTATAATGTTGGTACAGATAGTTCGATTGTTACTTGATATGTATGTTTACACAATAACGCTTTACAATTTTAACCATTTTTGGTTGCAGGATAAAGGTTTGCAAATGATATTTTTAAAAAGGATATTAGTGAAGGGAAACCCGTTCCACTAAGCGGCGTGGTCTCACTTAATATCGAAGAACCGAGATGTATAGTATTATTCACACCAGGCATTATGTCTGACTCGAAGTTTATGTTTTCCCCTTAAACTCTTGGGTGCTCAAAATTGATTTGAGTAGGCTGAGAGTTAAGGTTTTACAGGTTTTAGTAAGTTGACGAATAAAGCTTCTGGAGACAAGCAGGTGGCTGACGGATAGCTATATAGAAGTTGCTGTTTTGTTTTGTTTTATTCCACTGTGTTGTATTTAAGACAGTTATGTCTAAATAGTACTCTTGTCAACCAAGGGGGCATCATCATAGGTCACTTTTTGCGTATTTATGTAATAATTGTATTTTATCTGAACCTGGGAAACGATTATGGGATTATGTAATTTGAATGTGAAACATATGTTTTGAAATGTAATCAGTAAAATGATGTTTTTGAAATCTGTGATTTTGTTTCATATTCAAATGCTTCTGATATTACGGATAGCATTAACATAGCCGTATTTAGTCGCCAGAAGTTAATACTATGAATGATTGCAGCATCTATAGCGCTTAGCTTTGGGCCTCTAGATAAGGGATGTTACAACTTGGTATCAGAGCATAGGTTTGTGAAAAACTTTAAACTAAAATAATTTTTGAAAACATAATCCTAAGGAATTAAAGTAAGATCGGGGTATGGAATAACGTTATAGTAACATAATTGTATTTGCTATACATAAGTGTATGCTATATCTTTAGTTTTCTATCTCTCTTAGTCTATTCTTCTATATCCCACAAGGCCTGAATACAGATATGGATGCTAGAAGTGGAAAAGTGAATCTTGGAGGAAGGACCACCGTAAATGGAAATGCCAGATCGAATATCAAGAGAAACCAAGGTCAGGCACAAGCAGGGAATGTTGGTGCTGGAGTCCGACAAGTGGATATGGAAGCTATGTATCAGTTTTTCATGAACATGATGCAAGCTGGAATTACTGCTAGAGTGGTTGGAGGAAATGCTGAAGTAGGTGTTCAAGAAGCTCCGGTGGTCAACCATTATGCTATTTTGAGCAGATATTATGCTAGGCTTGGAGGGAATCCCTTTATTGGAACTGTGGATGCTATAGAAGTGGAGAACTGGTTGTTGCATTGTGAGAGGATCTTTACAAACATGGGGCTCAATAGTGAGCAGAAGAGGAGACTTTCTTCGAGGCAACTTTAGGGAGCAACTTTATTTTGATGGAATAGTGTGACAGCTGGAGTAAATGAAGAGGAGAAGACATGGGTTGAGTTTAGGAGAAAGTTTCAAGAGAGGTTCATGTCTGTGATGGCATAGTCTGCTTTGCTCAGGAAGTTTTTTGAATTGGAGAAGGGGAGATGTCTGTCTTGGAGTATGCTAGAAGATTTGAGGAGTTGGCTAGGTATGGGTGTGTTATTGTAGATACCGTGTTGAAGAGGAATGAGAAGTTCATAAGAGGGTTGAAACCTGAGTTGGAAAGAGCTACATTACCTCATATCAGAGACCCTTGTAATGTGGTTGTAGAGATAACTTTGAGACACGAGGAGATGCTTGATTTGTTGGAGAAGAGTAAGGCAAAGAAAGTCTAGGAGGAGCAGAGTCAGAAAAGAAATTTTTTTCATGAGAAGGGTGCTCAGAAAGGTGGAGCCGCAAAGAAAGGAAAGTCTGAGGTGGTTTGTTATAAGTGCAACAAGAATGGACACATTGCTAATGAGTGTCGTACGGGAATGACAAAGGAAGTGATCGAGAAGAAAAACATCAAGTGCTTCAATTGCGATCGGATTGGCCACTATAAGAACCAATGTAAGAAACTAACAAAGGGAGGGAGAGGAAAAGTATTTGCATTGGAACCAGCTACCTCGAGGCCGACGGCATAGGAGAAGGGGAAATCGGTATTGGGAGGTACGCTTCAGATCCATGATATGTCTGTTAGCGTTTTGTTTTATACTGGTGCATCGCATTCTTTTATATCTCGATGTTTGGTAGATAAGCTTAACCTAGAACCTACATATTTAGTTACTTCCTTAAGAGTTGCAAATTCAATAAGAGGGTATGCGACACTTAGGATGAAGTGTGACCACTTAGAGTTTGACTTGCTAGGTTACACCTTTGTTTGCAGTTTGAATATATTTGAATTTGTAGGGTCCAGAATTATATTGCGCATGGATTGATTAAGTAAGTACGATGCAAGGATATTTTTCCACGATAGGAAAATATCACTTAGAACACCCTGATTGTAGTGATCAGATTGTATATACCATAGAAAATCCTAGTTGTGAGGTGGATGCTTTGTTGGGTGTTGTGGAGTTGGAAGATGAGTTGAATCGCGTTTTCATGGTTAGAGAATTTGCGGATGTCTTTGAGCCGGTAGTAGGATTGCCACTGAAACGATCCATTGAGCTTCGGATGAATTTGGTGCTTGGAGCAGAACTGGTGAGTAGGCCGCCAAGCAAGATGACACCTACAGAAATGAGGGAGTTGAAGGTGCAGTTGGTAGATTTGGAATGCAAGATTTTATCAGACCTAGTAGTTCACCTTGGGGAGCAGCCGTAGTGTTTGCTTTGAAGCCCGACGGATCGTTAAGTTTATATATCGATTATTATAAGCTAAATGAGAAGACGATAATGAATCGATATTCGTTGCCTAGAATTGACAATTTGTTCGATCAGTTGAGTGGAGCCAAGATATTTTATCAGTTAGATTTGGCTAAAGGTTTCCATCAATTTAGAGTAGCGGAAGATAGTATACCTTTGACGTCGTTTAGGACCAGATATGGGTCGTATGAATAGTTAGTTGTGCCGTTCGGACTAAATAATGCGCCGTCATTCTTTATAGACTTGATGAACTGAGTTTTCAAAGAGCACTTAGATAGATTCGTGTTGGTGTTCATAGAAGATATTTTGATATACTATGAGGATGAGAAATAGCATGAAGTTCATCTTAGGGTGGTTCTTGAGACTTTGAGAGAACATTAGCTGAAGGCGAAGTTTTCGAAGTGGCATTTTTGGAAAAAGGAGGTGAAGTTTCTCTATCATGTAGTTTCAGAAATAGGATTGGTAGTAGATCCAACTAAGATCGAAGTAGTGAATAGTTGGAAGAGAATGGAAATGGTGATTGAGATAAGAAGTTTTCTCGGATTGGCTAGATATTATCATTGGTTTATAAAGGATTTTCCATGGATAGCAGTGCTAATGATCAAGCTAACACTAAAAGATGTAAAGTTTGTGTGGACCGATAAGTGTGAGGAAGCATTCTAGAGCTTGAACACTCATTGACCCATACACCTGTATTAGTTGTTCCGGAGGAAAATCAAGATTTGGTAGTTTATACAGATGCATGCGAAACTGGATTAGGAGCAGTGTTAATGCAGAAAGGAAAAGTGATTGCCTATGCTTCTAGACAACATAGAGCGCATAAGCTAAGATACCTGACTCATGACATGGAGTTAGCTGCAGTGATTTTTTCTTTGGAAGTTTGGAAACATTGCCTTTTGGGAGAGAGGTTTGAGCTTTATATGGATCATATGTCGTTGAAGTATTTATTCTCTCAGAAGGAGCTGAATATAAGACAACATTGGTGGTTAGAGTTTTTAGACACTTATGACTTTGGTATTGAATACACACTAGGAAAGGGCAACAAAAGTGCAGACGCACTTAGGAGGAAGCATCAGAATGTAGTGTTGGCTATGGTAGCAGAATGGAAAGACTTGAAACCATTGTCGACTTGTAAAGTGCAGTGGAGATCCGAGACTGGGTCTGGTGGGGAATCTGCTATGTTATCTTATTTAGAAATCCGATCGATATTGATTGAGAAGATTGCTTCTAAACAAGAAGAGGATCCAGTAACACTAAAGTTATTCACTAAAATTTTTAATGGCTTCCAGATCTAGATCTGGATATTAGGGTTCCTCCCTTTTCTCCTTTTTTTTCGTTCGTTTCTTCCTAGTTTTCTTAATTTTCTCCGTTATTTTCTGTTTTCCGATCTTCAATTCTATCTCCACAAAACTGGAACCATGGGATCTCTGCGGGATGCTGAAGGTTGGGAGGAGGTGAGAAGGAAAAGGGGCAAGGCGCCAGTTCCTTCAGGTCCTGATCAGAGGATTAACCTGGGAGGTCAAAGAAAAATCAGAACAGATAGAACCTCGGGTAGGAGGGTGCTTTCGGATTATGCTGGGCGGACAGTTACTAAACAACCAAAATTTCCTAAGCAGAAAGTTCCGTTGTCAGGAGGCAATCCAAAAATTATTTTCACTGTTTCGGAGAATGCAAAGAAATTTTCGTACAGTAAGGCAGTGAAAGAAGGAGCGGTTGGTGATTTAGGTAACCTGGATCTGGAGTTTATAGAGCCTAAGGTAGCGAATGGTAAAAGGATAGGTTCCCTTTCTTTTGAAGCGATTAAAGAAGCGGAGGGAGGTTGGGATTTATGCATTTTATTGTATGTGGTTGGGTATAAACCATGGCTCAGAACGTTTGAGGGATATGCCAACAGGGTCTGGGTAACTAAGAAGCCGTTCTCTGTCCACTCTAGGAATAACGGCTTTTTTGTAGTGAGATTTGGATTGGAGGAGGACTGCAATAAGATTTTAAAATCAGGTCCTTGGTTTATGGACCGGAACTTGATCATTATGAAGAGATTGTCCCCAAATATGAGAACTGATAGAGATCTGCTTACATCTTTGCCTATGTGGGTTAGACTTCCTGGTTTAAGTTTTAAATTATGGGGCAATAAGGCCATTAGCGCTCTAACTAGTACCATAGGAGTTCCTATAAAGATGGATGAGGCCACGAAAAATAAATCTAGACTAGCCTACGCCAGAGTTTTGGTTGAGGTTAATGTCAATTATGGAATGCCTAACTCCATTGAAGGTAGGGACGAGAATGGGAGGAGTTTCATTCAGGAAGTAGAATACGAAAACCCTCCTCCCATCTGTGGCAAGTGTGTGTGTTTCGGACATGTTACTGCTGAATGTCCTATGACTAAGTCTTGGGTCCCTAAAGAGACCCAAGCTGTCAACTCAGATAAGATTGGTCTAGCTGAATGTGGAATTGAGATTTCAAATATTCCCGAAAAGGAGATGAATGCTGGAGGTCCCTCTATAATTGGTAATTCTGATAACGGAGTCAATAACAATGCAGGGATGGAAGTCCAGTGTAAAGATGTAGGGACGGAAGTCCCAGAAGATAGGGAAAAATCTACAACTGTAACAGAAATTTCACCTCCGGACCAGAACTTGGGAAAAGTTGTATCCTCAGTAGAGCGGGGTGAGGGGGCAATTTCAGAAGTGTCAGAGCCAGAACATGCTACTACTACCGAAACAGGAGTCAGTGAAGATTGCTCCAATGTTCCTCTGGCCAGGTCGGAAGTTCCTCCTGATCAAGGAGCCAGGGAGCCATTCATTCCTGCTTCTCCAACTACCCCGGGAGCCATAGATCTGAGAACATCTCCTCCAAAATCACCATCGACTCACATATCAATTCTTAAACGCCCTTCGTCATCCTTGGATCACAATTCTCTTCCAATATCCTTATCTTCTACTGATTTAGTTATTGATGACTATATTTATAATAATGTTAACTTTAGGAGAGGTACTGATCCTTGTTTTTTATTACAGGTACAAGATAATCTGGATCAGGATATAGGAACGACTAAAGTGGCAGAGGAATAGAATATTTATGATAATGTTGTCACTGTTCAGGAGGAGATGGAGGAACAGCTTCTTTCGAAGCCTCAAGATATAGAGCTTGATAATATTCAGAAGGATAAGCTGGTCCGTAAGAATCCCAAGTGGGTTCAGATGTTAGGTATTTCTTTAGAAGACAATGGGGAGTCCTCGAGCAGTAGGTCTTTGAGGACCCGAAATAATAAGGTTTTATAATGTCAGTAGCCTGTTGGAACGTTAGAGGGTTTCACAACCCTAACAGAATGGGAGAAGTGAGAAAAGTTATTGATAAGTACAAAATTAGCTGTTTTGGTATTTTGGAAAATAAGCTGTTGTTTTCAGAGATTTTGAAGTTGGAAAAAGCGTTGGAAGACGGATGGAAAATAATAAGTAATATATCATGTTATTTTAAATGCAGGATTATGGTTCTTATAGACGGAAATGCTTGGGATTTCAATTTTATCAGCATGAGTGATCAACACATTACCATCGAACTGATCAATTCCTTGAAATTCAGATGTAATATGACCTTTGTCTATGCCCAAAATTTTGTTGAATTAAGGAAAAGACTATGGAAGAACCTTCAGGAGGATGCTATAAATATTTATAGGCCATGGATGGTCCTTGGGGATTTCAACTGCATTCGCAAACCCTCAGAAAGATAGGGAGGTAATCCAGTAACTTTTGATAATTTGTTTGAATTAGATGAAATGTCTTTATATACTGGTCTTAATGAGATTAATATTAAAGGTTATGAATTTTCTTGGTGGTCGGGTCCGTGTCGAAATATATTCTCTAAAATTGACAGGGTTTTTGCAAATCTAGATTGGATTAACTTATTCCCAGATCTATCAGTTGAATTCTTACCTCCTTCGGTGAGTGATCATAATGCTATTCTTGTCTCGTTTACCTCTAACCCTAGGGTTAAGAATAGTCCTTTTAGATATATGAATCATTGGTCTCTATGCGATCATTACTTTCCAATGATCGAGAAACTCTGGGTTATCAATCACACTGACAGACCTTTGTTCCAAGTAATTAACATTCTCAAAAATATTAAGAGAGAACTCAAGAGATGGAGTGCTAATTCTCGTAATATCAAACAAGAGGTAATTGTTCTGAGAGAGAAATGTTCTAGACTCCAAAAACTTTTGGAAAATTCAAATGACCACAACTTAGCTTTGGAATTTCAAAATGCCAAGATAAATTTGGATTTAGCACTCAAAAAAGAATTTCTGGTTGCCAAACAAAAGGCTAAATGTGATTGGCTGATGATGGGTGATGAGGGATCTTCTTTTTTCTACGCTAAAATGTCTAACAGAAGAAGTAGAAAGCGTTTGACAAATTTAATTGTTGACGGTAAGGTGGTTTCGGAAAATAAGTTTGTGAAGCGGCTATTGATTTTTTCAAACAAACTTATAATCAGCCCTTATGTGATCACTTCCCTGAAGTTACTTGCAAAATGGTTATTTTTGAGTTTGGGGCTAACTTTTTAAATGAGAGTTTCTCTTTAGAAGAAATTAAATATGCCTTGTGGGATATTAACGATTCTGTTTCTCCAGGACCGGACGGTTTCAACTCGTTGTTTTTTAAGACTCATTGGAATCTTTCGAAAGATATTATTTATAAAGCTTTAAACGATATTTTTCAAAAGGGTTTAATCATTAAAGAATGGAATCACACGTTTATTCACTTGATTCCAAAAAAAGACCATTCCTCCTGTATTCAAGATTTCAGACCTATTGCCTGTTGTAACACTTTATACAAGGTTTTCTCTAAAATCCTCTGTAATAAACTGGGTCCTTTTTTGGATAAGTTGGTGTCCCAAAACCAGATGACATTTATCAAAGGCAGATCAATAGGGGATGGTATTTTGTTAGCTCATGAATTAATTAGAGGTCTCGGAAGAAAGGATAACAAATACATGTGTATTAAAGTTGATTTAAAGAAAGCATATGATTCGATTAATAGAGATTTTGTTATTCATATGTTAAGAAGCTTGGGTTTTCCAGATAAATGGATTAAAATTATTGAAAACTTAATTAAGACTCCAGTTTTCTCTATCATTGTTAATGGAGAAGCGCACGGTTACTTTAAGAGTTCTAATGGTCTCAGACAAGGAGACCCGCTTTCCCCTATCCTTTTTACCCTGGTTATGGAATACTTTACGCTACTAATGGAGGAAAAAGTTAGAGGTGGTCTGATCTCACCAGTAACAGACTTTGGTAACAAATTGACTCATCTGGTTTACGCTGACGACATAATTCTCTTTACTAAAGCCAATGTGAAAACTGCGACTGCTATTAACGAAGTTTTTAAAACCATGAAAAGGGTTACTGGTTTGGAGTTAAGTGTTGAGAAATCTAACATCTTTTATGGGCAAGGGGTGGAATGCCGCACAGACATTTGTTCGATCCTCAACATTCAACAATCAACCCTTCCTACAAGGTATTTTGGTATTCCTCTGTCTAGTGCTAATTTGAGGGATAAGGATTGTTCTCCTTTAATAGAGAAGATCAAATTTAGGATTGGCAGATGGGAAAAAAAAATGTTGAGCTTAGCTGGGAGACTGGAACTAATAAAATCTACCATTTATCCTATAATACAATTTTGGATGCAATGTTTCTGCCTTCCAGTTGCTACTGTTCAAAAGATTAAACATTTGATTTTAAATTTTCTTTGGAAAAGCCGCAATAGTAAGATCCCTTGGAAGGTCTTATGTAGACAAAAAGAAGAAGGAGGTATGGGACTGAGAAACTTAGAAGAGATGAATAGAGCCCTATATATCAAATTGATTTGGAAAATAATCAACTTAGAAGGTATTTGGGCGGTATTTATGCATGGTAAATATATAGGGCTTAAAAGTTTCTGGGATACTAACCAACGTTCGGATGACTCCGGAGTGTGGAAATTCATTTTGAAGAATAGACATGAAGCTTTGAATTGCCTTTCCCTTAACATTGTATACGGCAAAACTACTTCGTTATGGTATGATCCATGGTTAAATGGGAGTTCTATTATGGAACGCATTGGTAGGGATACTGCCTTTAGAACAGATACAAAAAATTTGACGCTCAGTAGGATTTTAAGAAATGGCGAGTGGAAGTGGGACTTGTATAGCTTTTTATTTCAAATTCAGACAGAAATTGAAGATGTCAAGATTCACAATAATAAGGAGAGGGATTACTGGTCCTGGAAGTGCTCTAAGGATGGGCAATATCAGTTTAAACAAGTTTGGAATTCGGTTCGAACCAGGTTTGATTCTAAGTTTTGGGCGTCTATGGTCTGGAACAAAATTCATGTTCCTAAAATGGCGGTATGCCTTTTTAAAGCCATAAATTATTTTCTCTTGACTAAAGAAAGACTAATTCAGAAGCAGATAGTGGTGGATCAGAAATGTGTGTTTTGTAATAGTCACATTGAAAATATAGACCATCTATTTTTTCAATGTGATTATACAAAAAAGATTTGGCTTTGGAGTTGTAAAAAATTTTTCATCACGCCAAAGAGTCTATTTTCTTTCATTTTGAAGGAGGATTTACTAAAAATAATTTCTATCTCTAGCTCACAAAATTTCAATTCAGACTTGTTTCAACTTTCACTGTCAGTTTGCGTCTGGCATATTTGGAAAGAAAGAAATGAAAGGATTTTTCAGAAACGTTTTACTGATGGGTCGAAGATTTGTTTAAAAATTTTCCAGACCATGAATATTAGAATGGCAAAATCAAAATATTTCAAGAACATCACTGGCATGAATACAGATATAGCATTTAAATGGGGATTTACCTCCCAACACTGAATTGGGGATATAATCATAATTTCTGTTCCTCTGCCACATTCCAGTTCCTATGTCTTCTGGCTTCAGATTTCGAGTACTTGTTTAATTTACAATGCTTTCTCTTTCCCTCTCTCTAAATTACATTATAATTTTCTTTCATCTATAACTATTTAGTAGCTTTTAAGTATATAGATCTGCATGTTGCTCAAAGTGACTGTGGTTTCGTCCTGGATAAACAAGACATTGTTTTAATATGCGGACAGATTAGAAGATTCAAAGGTATCAACTCTACTGAAGACAAAAGAAGCTGTATTTTTTGGGTTATCAATAACTTATCTTGCTTAGTGACGTCTTGAGGAAGTGTTGATGTTCCCTTTGTCTTGCAAAAATCTCAGATCTGTGTTGAAACTCAGATCTGAACTCGAGCTCAGTGAATGTTGAAGGTTGTTAAGAATTTCTCAGTATCCCTGTCCTGGACTTAAAAACTTCGTTAGTCTAAAGTTCAAGGAACTAAGTAGAAGACAAATTCAGATAGTATACTTACTTATTGGTTTCTGGATGGATTGTAGACTGTCGTTCAGCTGTTTCTTTTAGAGAGGTTGCTACTGTTTTGTCTCTACGAAAGTTAACGGAGGAGGTTGCTCCTTGATGGCAGCCATTTCTTTTTCTTTTTAGGATGTTTCGGAAAGAGATGAGTTATGAAGCTAACGAAGGTCTCGTCTTGCCTTCTTCTACTATGAGAAGAGTCTGGAACAATCTGGAGGCTTCCAGTCTCAAAAGGGTTTTGGGCTATATTAGTACGGGACTATCTAGTATTGTATTGTTTTTATGTTTATTTTGTCTTTGGGCCTGCTTATGGCTTTTGTTTCTTTTGTTTTGTTGGACCTAGTTTATATTTTTAATAGAAAAGTTTGAGCCCTTTTTCAAAAAAAAAAGAAGAGGATCCAGTGTTGGCTGAAAGAATCAGGAAGTTAAGGGATGAAATAGAGAGCGATGACTTGAAGGATTTCAGTTTTGACCAAAGTAGGTGGTTGAGAAAGAAGGGTAGATTATGTGTTCCAGATGTGGGAGACATTATGAAGGAAATTTTGGAGGAATGAAGATGTATCAAGATATGAAGAGAAGTTTCTTCTGGGAAGGAATGAAGAGGGATGTAAGCTTATGGGTGAAATAGTGTTTGAACTGTCAGCAGGTGAAAGCCAAGCATCAGAAGCCAAGTTGGTTGCTTCAGTCATTGGATATTCCGATATGGAAGTGAGATTCTATTTCTATGGATTTCATAGATGAGTTACCGAGATCTAATAGAGGAAATGAAAGTATATGGATCACAGTGGACAGATTGACCAAGAGAGCCCATTTCATTCCCGTTAAGTCAAAAGGACGACACCTGTATTGGCTAAGTTATTTATAAAGAATGTGGTTGGACTGCACGGAATTCCTAGTAGTATTATTAGTGATAGAGATTCCTTATTCACTAGCGAGATCTGGAAAAGTCAACAGGAACCAAGCTCAAGATGGGTACTGCTTGCCATCCGCAGACAGATGGGCAAAAAAAAAAGATAATAAGATCTTGGAAGACTTGTTAAGAGCTTGTGTATCAGACCTCGGGGGATCATGGGAAGACCATCTACACCTAGTCGAGTATTCATATAACAATAGTTATTAGACAAGTATAGGGATGACACCGTTTAAAGCTTTGTATGGGACACCATGCAAATCTCATGCATGTTGGTTAGAGATCGAAGATAGAATAGTCCTTGGTCCCGATTTTGTAAGAGAAGCTGCAGAGAAGATTGAGCTGATAAGGGCAAGAATGAAGGAAGCCCAGTCTAGGCAGAAGAGCTATGCAGATAGAAAGCAGAAAGATTTAGAGTTCTCTATTGGAGATCATGTTTTCGTCAAAGTACCGCCGATGAAAGGTGTTATTAGGTTCGGGAAGATAGGGAAGTTAGCACCGAGATTCGTAGGACTGTTTCCTATTTTAGAGAGGATCGGGAAACTTGCGTACAGAGTAGAGTTATCGAGTAGTTTGGTAGGAGTCCATGATGTATTCCATGTATCTCATCTGAGGAAACGTGTTAGGGATCCAGACACTACTATAGCACTGACTGTGTTAGAGGATTTAGTAGTGTAACCAGACTTGACTATAGTTAGGAAGCCTGCTCGTATAGCCGCGAGAGACGAGAAGAGGTTAAGGAACAAGATAGTAAGATTAGTGAAAGTCCAATGAAGCGATGATGAGAGAGACTGTACTTGGGAGACTGAGAGTGGGATTAGAAACGCTTATCCTAATTTGTGTGATGGTATGTTTTACCTTTATGTTTGATTTATTGTGTACCTTATCATAATTTCGAGGACAGAATTCTTTAAGGAGGGGAGATTGTAACACCCCATATTTTAGTAACATTATTTAGGATATTTAATTGGCTAAACTAAATTAAATAATGTAGGTTGATTAATGGATTGAGATTTATGACTAATAGGGGCAGCTGTGCCATGTTAATGAGTAAATCAAAACGAGATAACATGAAACAAAATAGACAAAGAAATAGATAAGGGCAAAGTTGGAATAAGAATATTCTTATACCCTTGGAAACTCATTCATATGTTCATTTCACTATCAAAATTTATCAAGTAGAGGCCAGCCATCATTTTAAAGAACAAGAGGAAGAAAGCTAAAGGAAGAAGCTAAATCAAAATCAAACTCACTCAAATCTCAAATCCTTAATCTCAAAAGCTAAGGTGAATAATGACTACATCTCTTATTTCTTAAATTTTTGGTTTTAAGGTTAAATCTGATTTATCTTGCATAGTTTAGCCATGATTTTGAAGTGCAAAATGTTTATATATGCTTGTTGATGATTTATGCTTATTATTATAGATTTTATGATATGTTTTGATGTGAAAACCCTATTTAATGACACCCAACTGTCTTGTGATTTTAGAAATAGATTAGAAATGATACTTTAGAGATGTGTTTCAATTTTCATAATTTTCTGAATAAATGTGGATTTTATAATAATTTTCTTGTGTAGAATATGATTTGTTGGGTTATAAATAATTTACGGCTGAATTATATATAATTTGGGTTTGAAATTTATATATGTTAGAAAACATATTAAAAAGAATTTTCTGGAATTTTTGTAGAATTTTCTTAAGTGTTTTGCTGAATATATAAAATTATTTAAGGTATGGGACTTATATGTTTTATATATTTATAAAAGGAGAAGGGGTATTTTGTAAATAAATTAAAATGTTTAGTTTTTTAATTTTGGCAGTGCTTTTAGAAAAGAAAATTTGCAACCAATAAGATTTAGACAAACAAGGCAGGTTAGTTAAAAAGATTACTTAAAAAGGCTAAAAATCTATTTTACATGTAAAATGTATGTTTTGCCACTTTCGACACCCTGTTTTCGACTTAGATGGCCTTCGACTTAGTTCCTCTGCCACTATCACTATTTAAACCAATGCGCATGGCATCAAAGACTTAGTGCGCAGCGAATTGGAAAGAAGGCGGAAGGTATGAGGTCAAAACCAGGGGTTCCGAAGGGGTTGAAGTGCTGCTTTCTTTTAAATTAAAAATGTGCCTGGTTTGCTTTCGACTATATTGATTTCGACTTGGTTAGCTTTTGAATGGATCAAATGGTTTAAAGAAATGGTTTTAAGAGGTTGCACCTTTGTTTTTAAACAATCGCTTTCGACTAGGTCGAAGCCTTAGCTGCTGCTTTCTACCTTTCGAAGCAATGCCTTCGAAAGGGTTGATTTTGATTTGTAAAAAAACCCTACCGCCTCTCCAATGCTTTCGGAAGGATGGTTTAAACACCATCACTTCTTTACTTATGTTTTGGCTTTTGAAATAGTTGCTTCTGACCCCAGTTGTTGGTTATCCTAAGAGATTTTTAAAGATTAACCCAAAGGTTTCGAAAGAGATGGTTTTGAATGGTTTCGAATGGTGTTTTCACATGTTTTAAAATCGAACCTAACGCTTTCGAAATGTTTTAAGGTTTTAATGCTTTCGAAAGGTTTTAAGAAAGGTTTCGAAGGGATGGTTCCCCAATGGTTTCAAAAGGTTTAAAGGAAATGTTTTTTCCAATGGTTTTGAAAGGCTATGTTTAAAAATTTTAAAGATAGGATGTCTATGCTTTTAACTTTCGAAGGATAAGGTATTTCAATGGTTTCGAAGGGTTTATGTAAGTGGTTTCGAAAGGAAGGTTTTGGCCTTTCGACCTAGATGAAAGGAAGGGTTTATTTGGTTATGAAAGGGATAGTTTCAATGGGATTGAAAGGTGTACTTTAAAAGGTTTAAATGTTTTCATCAACAAAGATGTGATGCCCCACCTCTATAACCATGCTAGCCAAGGACACTAGTGGTAATGACGTCGACTAGCACGGAGAATAAGTTTGTTTTGGAGCGACCATCCATGTAATTGCTTTGTGCGAGTACTGATATGCCAGATAAAAATATAACTTTTCATCTCAAGAGGAAATCCGACATACCGATACAAACTCAAAGCTACTACACAGTGGCTATGTATATATACTTCGGAAACAAATATAGAAATAAACATAACACAAATCAGTCACAGACAATTCATATCACAAAGGCGGAAATAGATATGAATATAACACATGAAAGTGTACATCAGAGTAGTGGTCAAATAAGATCCACAATATCACAAAAGAAAAGATACAAGTGCTAGACAACAGAATATGTATACATCAATGAGTCGATATATCGAATGTATACAACCAAAAACTACAATGCTAAAGTAGTAAGCCAAAAGTCAGATGATAGTCCCAGATAAAAAGTCATGAGGAAGCACCTGTAAAATCTCAATCTGACCCGAGTATTATTTAAGAAGAAAATAATAAACGGATCAGTCTAGCTATAAATATCAGATAAAGTGATATAGAATAAGAGATATGACAAAAACGTATGATAACCATAAAGCCATACTATGATAAGTATCTAATCGAAAATCAATCCAGAGATTAATCAATATCACAAGAATCTTCTCAAAGATTAAAAGAATGTCATATTCTTAATTTAATTCACCAAGCCACAATAAATGACATACATATCAATGCCAACTGAAAAAGGTGGTGAAACATAAATCCCAGAAATCAATAATTAGAAATCCAGAAATCACAAGAAAAGGATGGCCAATCCCAAGCGGGAGCATGAAAACTCACCAACACGTGTATCACAAACAATTCGGAACATTGACGCAGTACAAACGGTACATCCAATGAATCGAAAAGCCGAGACACCGATGTAGTACAAATGGTACATCCAATGAATCGAAACACAAAACAATTCGAAACATCGACGCAGTGCAAACGGTACGTCCAATGAATCGAAAAGCCGAGACATCGATGTAGTACAAACGGTACATCCAATGAATCGAAACACAAAACAATTCGGAACATCGACGCAGTACAAACGGTACGTCCAATGAATCAAAAAGGAGAGACATCGATGTAGTACAAATGGTACATCCAATGAATCGAAACACAAAACAATTCGGAACATCGACGCAGTGCAAATGGTACGTCCAATGAATCGAAAAGCCGAGACATCGATGTAGTACAAACGGTACATCCAATGAATCGAAACACAAAACAATACGGAACATCGACGCAGTACAAACGGTACGTCCAATGAATCAAAAAGGCGAGACATCGATGTAGTACAAACGGTACATCCAATGAATCGAAACACATTAAAAGTACATGGGTCGCTAGCCCACAAAGAAATGAGACGAAGCTCAATAAAATGAGGTACAATCCTCCATATGGACAAAGAGACATCGCACCTTGCTAGTCTAAAACACAAAATGATCATCATCGATCAATAAAAAGTGTGAATTACACTAAGCTAGTAAATATATGAGTTTAGCTTCATGTCCCATAACCACTAGCTTAACTTAAATATTTACGAACAAATTGTAGATTTCCACTCGAAAATTGTCGCAAGAGTTTCAATCGAACAAGTCTAAAAATTAACCGACGAAGTAAACGCAAGCGTTCCATACCACTTGTTTTGCTAAGCCGTTTAATTATATTTTCTCATACGAATGAGGTAAAGTTTGTATATACTAATAGATTAGAAAACGGTTTTATAAAAGAGCTTTGTATTGAAATTAGAGTTGAAATCGTCTTTGTGAAAGAGTTTGAATATTTACTACTAGTATAGAAAACCTTTATATTTTTAAAGTGACAAATCACAAAAACGATTGTAGAAACAATCAATGATAAAAACTCAGATACGAAGATGTGAATCAAATCCAAAGAAATCGATACCAAATCCATCAAAATAGATATTCTCAAAAATCCTGAAAAATAAGTCATTAACGTCAATAATAGTTGGTAACAGCAAATGGGAATCAACATGAATCGATAAAATTTTGATATCAAGCAAAATAGACATAATAGGAAAAATAGGAGCAGGTCGGTCGACCGACTCAATGAGTTCGGTCGACCGAACCCAGACCCGGAAAAATCCACGGGATGCTGGTCGGTCGACCGGACTCAGTATGCCAGTCGACCGGACCAGTGCCAGAGAAGTGCTCTGGTAGCAGGTCGGTCGACCAGACAGGAATTTCGGTCGACCGGAGCCTGTTTCCTGCACTTCCAAGCCTAACTAAATAAAGAGCAAACTCTACCACTTCGCAACCGGACGAGCAATGGCGCTAAGGATTTATGCCTGTCGACTACCCGGCCCTATAGGCTCTCCGATGCACCACAAAATCATGATCAAACACCAAAGCTATGATTTTTAAAGATTTAACTTCGAAACACCAAAAATTGGAATATTCACAAAAAACCAATCCAAATCAAAGCAAATGCACATGAATAAGAGTTAGGAATTCATACCTAACACTCAAAGATAATTATAGACTAAGATGTGAGATAAAAATCTCACCTTTTCACAAAATCAATGAAGAAGAAGCAATAGAGCAATGGCAAGGACAATCACTCTTCAATTCCAATTCAACAAGCTTGAATTTAAGCTTAAAAGAGAAACATTTCCTAAATTAGGTTTAGGGAATTTCTGAAATAGAAAGGAGAATGAGTTGGAGAAGATGAAGAGGATGCTTACCAATAGCTTCTCTTTGAATTTGGAGCTAGAGGAAGGATTTGCAAATGAACTAGGGCTTGGAGTTTTAATTTCCCATCCCAATCTCCATTTTTTATGAAGCTTTAGTGTTAGGAAATGAAAGTGAAGTAATGAAGAGGAGAGGGAGTGGAGCTTGAGTTAATGAAACCAGAATTGGGCAAATGGGCTGAACCAAACCCAAAGTCCAAAGTGAAAAAGTAGCAAAATTCTACTAACTCTAAACACATCGAAGTTTATACTCGAAAAGGTCGCAAACGGCATTTTGAACTCAATGGAAGTGGTCTCGAGTCCTAATTTGACTGTTTGCAAAAGGTAGATTTTCAGACCTTAATCCGATTAACGATTCTATATTTAAATAAAATATTTAAATTTGCAATCGAAAAATATGCGGGTTGTTACAGACTTCCCTCCTTAAAGAAATTGCATCCTCGCAATACTTAAGAAGAAAATAAAGAGTAACAACCATAAAAGCATATCAACACTAAAGAAAATTTGAAATAAGAAGTTCACCATAAAGAGCACGAAAGAGTTAGCCCGAACGTGTTCGCTCGATGAATTCTCTGGATTCCCAAGAGAAATCCTTAGGATTTGAGAACCATCGGACTTTCCCAAAAAGAACATCTTTATTTCGAAGGCACTCAACCCCCGAAGAAATGATGCGAATAGAATGCTGCTCAAAAGTCAAATCCGATGAAACTTCAATTCCTACTATAACACCAGGCTTAAGAATAAAAATCGAAAACCTAAAATCATTTCCATAGTTAAAAGATGTGGAAAACGTTAAGAATAGCAGAAAATTGAGCCGGTGTAACGGCGTAGTACAAAAACGGCACGCTCGAGAAACGAGAAACTCGAATAATTTAGAACAACGACGTAGTACAATAACGGTACGTCGGATGAACCAAAGCTCGAATAATTTCGGAACACCAACGTAGTACAAAAACGGTACGTCCAATGAACCGAACACCATAAAAGAACATCGGACGCTAGTCCATAAAAGAAATGAGATAAAGCTCAATAAAACGAAGTATATCAAAATGTCCGATGAACTTGATAAAAAGATAATTTCATTCAGACATCATCAAAGAATCAACCACTTGTTGCTTTCAACTAAGCGCATTGGCAACACGATTTTCCTTCTGGGAATAAAAATAATATCAAGATCATAAGATGCCAGGAACTTGAGTCAACCTGAAGTTTCTTATGAGAAAATAAATATTCCAAAGATTTATGATCAAGGTGGAGAACAAATTTCTCCCCCAAAAATGATGATGCCAAACTCTAAAAGCGAAAACAATAACCGCGAGCACTAGATCATGAGTGGCATACCTAGTCTTGATCGGCTTTAATGATTTAGAAGCACAATTGATAGCACGTTCTCTTTTGCAAGAGAATGGCATCCAAACCAATACGATTAGCATTTGTACCAAAGATAAAGTCTTGGTTCCCTTTGGGAATCACAAGAATAAGAGTATCGAAAAGAAAGAATTTCTTTTAAATAATCTTCTTTCCTGAAAAGCTAAAACTTTCAAAATTACATTTATCTTTATGTAATAATCTTTCCAGAAAGATTTACATTTTTACAAGTCAATTTACTGTGTTTGATTGTCTCATCAAAGCGTTTAGGAAATTCCTATCAATGACGTTGATCAAGCGCATCGACCAGAATTCTTAAAGCACTCAATGGGCAATACAATCACTAAATCATCTTCTATATGATAAACATATTTCTTAAAAACTTTTAAGAATATTCTTTGCTCGTTTAAGAGCAAAAATCAAATTGTACTTATAAATAAATCTTATGAAAAAGATTTGCAAAATTTTAAATTGCTGTTTTCATCCAAAGTCAATATATACAGGAATGGAGTCATTGAGATTGTAGAATACTCGGTTCACAAAATGGATGAAATAAGCTGGACAACCTGAATGACATAATAAGTCATTCATAAGTTTCATAACGAGTGCGGAATGCGGTAAATGGAATGCTAACTCCCGCAACTCGTAGCAAATGAAAATCGGTGGCAAGGTCGAGCTAAAAAGACCTTAACACCGCTCAAAAGATTGCTTAGGTTATAATCCTAAGACAAACTCAAAAATACCGGAAAATTCTCAAAATACATGAATGAGAGAAATAACACTTTCCTCATCATGTGAGCTTAAAGAATAAAATGATGCCATCAAATTGGAATCAAAATCACAAAGGAAAAACAGAAATCTGCTTAACAGATTGAAAATGTCGAAGATGAATAGCCCACATGGGACAAAGGATATGGCTTCATAATGATTAAGCCAATCCTTTCACAAAAATTAATTCCGAAGCCTAAGTAGTAATCGGCTCGGAAAGAAAAATCACATAAAATAATTTCGACATTAATAAAAAGCAAATTGAGTGTTGCGGATCCACCAATCCGGATTCGCAATCCTCAAAGAAGTCATCAAGCCCAGAAATGTTTAAAGAAAAAGAATCACAAGTTCTTTTGATATATAAATAATGAGATGAAACCCGTATCAAAAAGAACTTGAATAAGATAATCACAAAATAAATGTCATCAAGGATAGAATTGAAGGATACCTTGACCAAGAGAAGAGTTGTTAGGGGCTTGCAGCTTTCCTTCTCCCTTGCTTGGAAGCTTAGGACACGAAGACAAAAGATGACCCGAACTTTTGCAATAACGACAAAAGAGGGGTTTCGGACACTCATTTGCATAGTGGTCCGTAAGACCACAATTGTAGCATCGTCCACGACTAGAGGTAGGAGTCTTTGCTACCGAAGATTCTTGCTTCCCTTTCTTGTTGGGATTAGGATTGGGGCCATTGAACTTAATAGGCCTCTTCATGTTGTTGTTGAAGTTTTGTTTAACACCCACAACTTCAACATCACACTCTTTATCGGCCTCTTCAAGACGAAGAGCGATATCAATAAGCTGATCGAAAGAAACTTCCAATTTCAGAAGTAATGGCTTCTTGAGATTCTTGTTCAAGCCATAAACAAATCTCTGATTTTTCTTCAATGGGGTATTAATGTATTCAACCCCATATTTAGAAAGAGATTCGAAAGATGCGACGTAGTCCGTCACAGAAGATTCACCTTGAACAAGGTCGATAAAACGCCGGGCCAAAGTTACTTTTTCAGCCTCCGGCACAAATTTCAATTCGAATCTTTCCCGGAATTGCTCCCAAGTGAGATCCACTTCAACGATTTCAGAAATAAGAAGCTCATACCAATCCAATGCTCTTTCTTGGAGCATGCTAGAAGCCACTTGGACACGAAGTGAATCAATAAGATTCATGCGGGAAAAGATGCGATCGCATGATCTAAGCCAAGCTTGGATTTCTATAACGGTTTCGGAATCCTTGAATGGCCTTCCACCCAAAGCGGTGTAATCTCTGCACAAGCGTGCAAACCCGGATTTAGGGTGAGTAGGCGCGCTGGAGCGGGTCCGGCAGCTTGGGCATTATTCACAAGATCTAAAAGTTGTTGAGCTGACATAAATACTCCATCCTGGGGAGTAGCACTAGATTGACCGGCGCTGGAACGGCCAGGTCTAACCATTTCTCTTCTCTAAGAAAGAAAGAAAGAAAGAAGAGAAAAAGGTTATTGTCAAAATGAATATCAAACAACCGTGATTTATAAAACAAGGCATCACAAAAGAAAATAGGATAGAACGGTACAAAGACTCGAATCAAATCCTATGGCACGATTCCTAAGAAAGACTTAGGACAATGATCCTTGCTAGATTATTCTACATTGTTCCGAAGTTTGGCTCTGATACCATTCTGTGACGCCCTACCTCTATACCCACGCTAGCCAAGGACACAACGTGGTAATGACGTTGATTAGCACGGAGAATAAGGCTGTTGAGGAGTGACCATCCATGTAATTGCTTTGTGCGAGTACCGATATGCCAGATAAAAATATAACTTTTCATCTCAAGAGGAAATCCGACATACCGATACAAACTCAAAGCTACTACACAGTGGTTATGTATATATACTTCCGGAACAAATATAGAAATAAACATAACACAAATCAGTCACAGACAATTCATATCACAAAGGCGGAAATAGATATGAATATAACACATGAAAGTGTACATCAGAGTAGTGGTCAAATAAGATCCACAATATCACAAAAGAAAAGATACAAATGCTAGACAACAGAATATGTATACATCAATGAGTCGATATATCGAATGTATACAACCAAAAACTACAATGCTAAAGTAGTAAGCCAAAAGTCAGATGATAGTCCCAGATAAGAAGTCATGAGTAAGCACTTGTAAAATCTCAGTCTGACCCGAGTATTATTTAAGAAGAAAATAATAAACGGATCAGTCTAGCTATAAATATCAGATAAAGTGATATAGAATAAGAGATATTACAAAAACATATGATAACCATAAAGCCATACTGTGATAAGTATCTAATCGAAAATCAATCCAGAGATTAATAAAATATCACAAGAATCTTCTCAAAGATTAAAAGAATGTCATATTCTTAATTTAATTCACCAAGCCACAATAAATGACATACATATCAATGCCAACTGAAAAAGGTGGTGAAACATAAATCCTAGAAAACAATAATTAGAAATCCAGAAATCACAAGAAAAGGATGGACAATTCCAAGCGGGAGCATGAAAACTCACCAACACGTGTATCACAAACAATTCGGAACATCGACGCAGTGCAAACGGTACGTCCAATGAATCGAAAAGCCGAGACACCAATGTAGTACAAACGGTACATCCAATGAATCGAAACACAAAACAATTCGGAACATCGACGTAGTGCAAACGGTATGTCCAATGAATCGAAAAGCCGAGACATCTATGTAGTACAAACGGTACATTTAAATGAATCGAAACACAAAACAATTCGGAACATCGACGCAGTACAAACGGTACGTCCAATGAACCTAAAAGGCGAGACATCGATGTAGTACAAACGGTACATCCAATGAATCGAAACACAAACAAATTCGGAACATCGACGCAGTGCAAACGGTACGTCCAATGAATCGAAAAGCCGAGACATCGATGTAGTACAAACGGTACATCCAATGAATCGAAACACAAAACAATTCAGAACATCGACGCAGTACAAACGGTACGTCCAATGAATCAAAAAGGTGAGACATCGATGTAGTACAAACGGTACATCCAATGAATCGAAACACATTAAAAGTACATGGGTCGCTAGCCCACAAAGAAATGAGACGAAGCTCAATAAAATGAGGTACAATCCTCCATATGGACAAAGAGACATCGCACCTTGCTAGTCTAAAACACAAAATGATCATCATCGATCAATAAAAAGTGTGAATTACACTAAGCTAGTAAATATATGAGTTTAGCTTCATGTTCCATAACCACTAGCTTAACTTAAATATTTACGAACAAATTGTAGATTTCCACTCGAAAATTGTCGCAAGAGTTTCAATCGAACAAGTCTAAAAATTAACCGACGAAGTAAACGCAAGCGTTTCATACCTCTTGTTTTGCTAAGCCGTTTAATTATATTTTCTCATACGAATGAGGTAAAGGTTTGAATATACTAATAGATTAGAAAATGGTTTTATAAAAGAACTTTGTATTGAAATTAGAGTTGAAATCGCCTTTGTGAAAGAGTTTGAATATTTACTACTAGTATAGAAAACCTTTATATTTTTAAAGTGACAAATCACAAAAACGATTGTAGAAACAATCAATGATAAAAACTCACATACGAAGACGTGAATCAAATCCAAAGAAATCGATACCAAATCCATCAAAATAGATATTCTCAAAAATCCCGAAAAAGAAGTCATCAACATCAATAATAGATGATAACAACAAATGGGAATCAACATGAATCGATAAAATTTTAATATCAAGCAAAATAGACATAATAGGCAAAATAGGAGCAGGTCGGTCGACTGACTCACTGAGTTCGGTCGACCGAACCCAGACCCGGAAAAATCCGCGGGATGCTGGTCGGTCGACCGGACTCAGTATGCCAGTCGACCGGACTAGTGCCAGAGAAATGCTCTGGTAGCAGGTCGGTCGACCGGACAGAAATTTCGGTTGACCGGAGCCTGTTTCCTGCACTTCCAAGCCTAACTAAATGAAGAGCAAACTCTACCACTTCGCAACCGGATGAGCAATGGCGCTAAGGATTTATGCCTGTCGACTACTCGACCCTATAGGCTCTCCGATGCACCACAAAATCATGATCAAACACCAAAGCTATGATTTTTAAAGATTTAACTTCGAAACACCAAAAAATGGAATATTCACAAAAAACCAATCCAAATCAAAGCAAATGCACATGAATAAGAGTTAGGAATTCATACCTAACACTCAAAGATAATTATAGACTAAGATGTGAGATAAAAATCTCACCTTTTCACAAAATCAATGAAGAAGAAGCAATAGAGCAATGGCAAGGACAATCACTCTTCAATTCCAACTCAACAAGCTTGAATCTAAGCTTAAAAGAGAAACATTTCCTAAATTAGGTTTAGGGAATTTCTAAAATAGAAAGGAGAATGAGTTGGAGAAGATGAAGAGGATGCTTACCAATAGCTTCTCTTTGAATTTGGAGCTAAAGGAAGGATTTGCAAATGAACTAGGGCTTGGAGTTTTAATTTCCCATTCCACTCTCCATTTTTGATGAAGCTTAAGTGTTAGGAAATGAAAGTGAAGTAATGAAGAGGAGAGGGAGTGGATCTTGAGTTAATGAAACCAGAATTGGGCAAATGGGCTGAACCAAACCCAAAGTCCAAAGTGAAAAAGTAGCAAAATTCTACTAACTCCAAACATATCGAAGTTTATACTCAAAAAGGTCGCAAACGGCATTTTGAATTCAATGGAAGTGGTCTCGAGTCCTAATTTGACTGTTTGCAAAAAGTAGCTTTTCAGACCTCAATCCGATTCACGATTCTATATTTAAATAAAATATTTAAATTTGCAATCGAAAAATATGCGGGTTGTTACAAAAGATTTGGGTAAAGTATATATAGCATGGCAAGGTGATTTTGAGTAAAGCATAGAGTATATATTTTCCTTGTTTAAGTTTGGTTTAAAGGTTTTAAATCAATTTGAGACGAAAAGGTTTTCAAGGAAAATTTAAGGGAAGCTTACCCTAAGTAAAATGACTCAGGTATTAGAATACTAGATGGGACTGGTATAGGGTCGTGCCCTATACATTAGCTATTAGCCCCAGCTATTTTAGTCCACAATTCCAGTGTGTAGGACTTTATCACGAGTAAGACTAATATTATGATTACACTCATAAGGGAATATATATTTGTATACCGATAGGTTATTGGTGAGCCCGCAAAACCATTAGGGTCAGGTGACCCTGGGAGATGTTGAGTTAGGGACAGACCTTTCAGAAGAGGAGTGTATAACATGTGTTAGATTATTTTGGTAATTTTGTCTGGTAGGCCCGAGTCAGCCAATGGTTAGTAGATAGCCAAACAAAACTATAGTGTTCAGACAAATAGTTCGATTGTTTCCTGATATGTATGTTTACACAATAATGCTTTACAGTTTTAACCAGTTTTTCTTGCAGGATAAAGGTTTGCAAAAGATATGTTTTAAAAGGATATTAGTGAGTGGAAATCCTTTCTGCTAAGCGGCATGGTCTCAATTAATATCAAACAACTGAGATGTATAGTATTATTCACACCAGGCTTTAAGTCTGACTCGAAGTTTATGTTTTTGTAGGATCGTTTTCACCCTAAAGGGGGGGGGGTTGAATAGGGTGATACTAGTAATAATAAAAATTAATGCAGAAATAAAAACAATAACGGTAAATAATGCAGAAGAGATCACACAGAAATTTACCCAGCTTCGGCAAAACCTTGCCTACGTGCCGCCCTCGAGGTTTCTACTAGAAATTAAGTAGTCAGACGCTTACACATGTAAACTTGCGACACCCGCTAATGACTAACCTAACTCTACACTCAAAACCCTGCCACAACTCAGCCACTAAGTTGCGAATTCTTGAACTACACCACTGTAGTTCGTAACTAGTTACACAACTAGAGTTTCACAAATTTAAAAGGAAATAAAAAACTAAAACAAAAACAAACAAAACCCTAATTATAAAATTAAACCCAAATTAGAATATAATAGAGCCGGTCCATGGAAACAAAAGACATCTTCCTCTTTTCTTTAGTTTTTGTGGCCGCTCCATTTTGTTTCTTCATTCCTCTTTAAAAAGTTAGGGTTTTGATTAATTGAAGCTCCGCTTGGAAAATTGATCGATCAAAATAACTTTCACTTGATTGGCTTTGTCAACCGATTCACTGGCCTTGATAATTCGCGCGGCTTAAATTTTGTCGAGTTCGAGTGATACTGGTATGCGATTTATCCCCTTTCTGATTTTGATTATACTCGACTTTGATTAGAGTTTAATGATTTATTGCTTTGGTATTTTTCTTGAACTTGAATGCCTTGAACTTGCCAATGATGATGTGGGAATAAATAGGGATAAAATCCATAAATATACGTTTGTATATTTCGTTTGAATTCTTCATGTTGTTTTTCTCGGCCATGGATTTTTGCTTGAACGATGTTGATATTTCTGACTTTTTCATCTCTGATACTTTAACTTGTTTGAATTGTTAGTTCCGTTCTTCTCTGGTTCCATTCTTTACTGGCACTATGACTTGTTCATTTTTCTCTTATCCATATGACCTTTGATAAATTCAATTACGTTTACAACTATTCGAATTTTTCACTTGTGGGAACTGAACTGATGCATGTTTACTTGTTTGATTTCCACTATATATATGTATACATGTGTGTACACATATGTAGATATGTTTGTGGTATGGTTGCACTTCATTCAGTCCGGTTCACTGTGCTTGTTGAGTTGATAGGTTGAGTTTGTGGTTACTATGGCTGCTCTGTCCACTTTAGTGCTTGAATTCTAGCATATGTATATATTTTGTCATGTTATATATATATATATATATTGCTGGGTTGATTGGTTGGCCTTCTCTGCACTTTGGTTGTTTATGCCTCTTAACTGATATATGTGTTCATGCATTTGAATCTTCATGTTGCCTTTATGTCTTTGTACATTTGTTTGCATGTTGACACCTCTGTTGCATTGTGTCTGGTTCCATTCTTTGCTAGCACCATGACTTGTTCATTTTTCTCTTATCCATATGACCTCTGATAAATTCAAATACGTTTACAACTATTCGAATTTTTCACTTGTGGGAACTGAACTGATGCATGTTTACTTGTTTGATTTCAACTATATATATGTATACATGTATGTACACATATGTAGATGTGTTTGTGGTCTGGTTGCACTTCATTCAGTCCGGTTCACTGTGCTTGTTGAGTTGATAGGTTGAGTCTATGATTACTATGGCTGCTCTGTCCACTTCAGTGCTTGCATTCTAGCATATGTATATATTTTGTCATGTTATATATATATATATATATATATATATATATTGCTGGGTTGATCTGTTGGCCATCTCTGCACTTCGGTTGTTCATGCCTCTTAACTGATATATGTGTTCATGCATTTGAATCTTCATGTTGCCTTGATGTCTTTGTACATTTGTTTGCATGTTGACACCTCTGTTGCATTGTGTCTGGTTCAAGTGTGTGTGGTGGTGTATTTGATGTCTTCATGTTGACTGAATTGCATTTTCATGTTGCATTACTTTCTTGTTCCACTTGAAGTGATCGAACATGGTTTGTTTAGACTTGTTGTTGTGAGCATCTACACTTGAGCATGTTGTTTTCATTTGAACCAGACCGTGCCTGAACTTGTATTCACTCTAAGTCTTATTGTATACATATGCATTCTCGTACTAACTTAATTCTGTATTCAGATAGTCTAGAACTTGTCTTTGTTTTAAGATTTAATAGCTTGGAATCAACATGCAAGATGAGTTTGAAGTTGACATTATCACATCCATTGTTATGTACTCCAGC
Organism: Allium fistulosum; assembly: GCA_030737815.1. NCBI lineage: Eukaryota > Viridiplantae > Streptophyta > Magnoliopsida > Asparagales > Amaryllidaceae > Allium > Allium fistulosum. The sequence continues at coordinate 680,256,837 of CM060905.1, read as the reverse complement.
TGAAAGTTTAGTCAAAACACTTTGGAGTCGATTCTTCTGATTGCTTTGAGTCAAACTTGCTTTATCCTTGTGCACATTAAGTGTTGAGGCTGTGTTGTTTGTCACCATACTTGTTGTTTGTTGTGTGTACTTGTATTAATTCATGTTTAACTGCTTGCATGTGGTCTTGTCTGGTTCACTTCAAACTTTGAACTATAGTCATTTCTTTTATCGCTCCTTACCATACATGCTAGTGCTAAAATCTTTGTACATGCCTCTGATTTGTTGTTGCCTCTGGTTGTGATGGTCTCTGGTTCACTCGAGTCTATAGCCTTACATTTGAATTGTTTACTTGAGTCTGGACTGACCATGTGTATATTTGAAGTGTTGTATGTTGTTTTGCGTGCACCTGAGTTGAATCCAGCCTCAGCTTGGGTTTGACCTTGTGCTCAACTATCCATGCAGTTCTAACAAGTGTATATCGGTGTCATGGCCTTGTGACATGTACAGTGATACACTATGCATGTTACAAGGTATTCGTGTAAGATGAACTCAAAAGAAAAATGATGACGAATAACTCAAATAATTGAGGCAAATAACATTTTTAAAACACACATTTCATTTTGAACTGCAAATATTTCATTTTCAATTTTACTGCGTTAGTGTTTATTTTGCAGATAATTCAGGTGCTGGATACAAGCTGGAATAGAGTTGAAGATAAAAACACGACGGTTGAGTGAATATGTAGTGAGGTGAAAAAAATTGTAAACTGAAATTTGTGATGTAATCGAAATTGTAATGTAAATGAAAATGTATATATGTGGTGAGAACTCAAATTTGTACTATTTGAATTTGTAATAAAATATTTGTTTGAATATGAATTCTGTGTTATTTATTTTATTCAACAAATATTTATTTAATTATGTGAAAAATAAAATAGTACAATAAAAAATACATTTGAATGAATATATATGTTTATTATCATCAAACAAAAATCATAGGCTATTGTATTCTACAATCTCCTCCTATTGATGATAACAAACATGTATTAAGATTTTGACTCTATTAAATGTATTTGATCTTGATGAATTCTAATAGCTTCCCTACTTGAATGCTCCCCCTTCACATATGCATGAAAATATGAAAATAAAATAAAAAACAATTGCAATGAGCCTATATGAGAATATGCTATGCAAATAGATGAGACTATACAAAATAAAACATTTGAATTTATTTGCCAAAATCTTAACTTCTCTCTCCCCCTTTTGTTATTAGCAAAAGAGTAATAGTGTTAGAAAAATAGTGATAAAATGATAGACATTAATACAACATTAATACCTAATCGAGTATATATATTAAATTTCAACAAAAAAAATCAAACAAAAATCATAAATACTCTGTTAGATGCATATTCCACTTTAGAGTGATAGGGGTGATGATGGTATATAAAACCATATAGTTGTATCTATTTGTGGTATATTTATGAAAAGAATTTGAATACTTACTAACCATGCATAACCGTTAGGACTTTTAAATGAGATTAATAGTATTTCCTTTTTTTTTAAATGAATTTCAAGTATTTTCTAACCATGCATAACCGTAAGGACTTTTAAATGGGATTGGAATCAACTCGTCTATTTAATAATCAATTTTAATATGTGTTCCACACATGCATAACCATGAGGTCTTTTAAATGAGCATGAAAGCACATAATCAAAAATTCCAATTAATTCACCCATGCATAACCGTGAAGACTTTTAAATGAGAGTGAATACTTTGGATAATTTTATTGCTAATTAATTTAAAAAAATGAATAATTTCCCGTTTTAAATACCACATTTTGATATACTATATTTGATTTTCATGAGTGATGGCCGTTAGAAATATGATAGAGATAGAGATGATCGTGAAATTTTTACCAATCAAAGTTATTACAAATTTTGTTTAAATTTTTAAAGAAATTTACTACATATATTGTCTCAAGTTATAATGTATGATTAGTATCAACACTCATCACATTTTTTCAGCCACTATTTTCCTTTTAGATAATATGAAGGGAGTTAGATTAGTTTATATAGGCATTTAAGATCAAATATAAAATCAAATTTCTGAAATGCCTAAAATGAGATGAAGTCAACCAAAAACTATTTTCTAAAAGGGGTTTTGTAAAAATGTCTGCCAATTGAAAATCAGTTGAAATGAATTTTATGCAGATATTTTCTTTGTGAAATGTGATGCAACTAATGAATGTCTCAACATAAAACACATTCCACTAGTACTTTTTCTATCAACTAGGCTACCAGTGTAATCTACATCTGAATTCCCCCTTGACTCAAAGTTATCATTAGATAGATATCATAGACCAAACCGTGAGGTATGCAACAAATACCTAATAATCATTTTACAACTTTTAAAATAAGATTCTGTTGAATTTGATTGAAACCGTGCACACAAGTAAGCAGAGAACAAAATGTCTAGAAGCAGTAGGATGAAGAAGTGATCAATCATACCTCGATATTTCTTTTGATCAACTACCTTACCATTTTCATCCTTGTCAAATTTAATTGTGGTGCTCAAATTTTCTCAGATGATCACTGGCTGATTGAAATCTAATTATGGTGAAGATTTTCAACATATAATACATCGTTTGACCCATTTTGACTCTGCCACCTTTGTACTTCTCTAGGCTAAGGAACTTTGATTTTGTCGCCCGTCGTGTGCCTAGAACAGCCAGAATCCAGGTAGCACTCTTGTTGTTCCTTAGCTTGCCACCATATCTACACGAGAAAAGATTTTTGTGACCTATTTGTTTTTATAGGTCCATGATTGTTAGTGACAAAAGATTTTGAAGAACAAGTTTGTATAGAACCAAGACAGTTTATGTTTGTTCCTTTTGGCACCCAGATTTGTTTGACTTTAAGGGATTTTATTTTTGTGCCTTTAGGAACCCAAATTGGTATGGTTTTCACGTGTTTGGGCCTATACCAACAATTGTTTTGATTATGTCCAATTTTTCTACAAATTGTGCACTCGGATTTGACACGATTAGTTTTACTTCTAACTCTTTCAGATTGAGTGTACCCAAGTCCTTGTCTAACAGTTTTAATAGTTTGTTTCCCTAATAACATATTTAGCGATCTTTCTCCTTTGGACAATTTTCCTAAAGTTGTATTCAATTGTTGGACTTGTGACTTAAGTGATTCATTTTCATTCAATAACACGGTGCACTTTTTAGTAGAATTTTCTCTCCTAGTATTTTCACTTTCTTTCAAAATCAAAATTTCATTTTCAAGAGATTTAATTTTAATTTTTGATTTTTTAATTTCTTCTTGAATTGATGGACATTTATCACACTTAGGGCACTTATTTTGATAGTTTTTAACCAATTGATCAAGCTGCTTATTTAGTTCTATCAAACTATCTCTTTGTGATTCAATTTTAGCGTACTTCTCCCTAAGTCTTTCAAAACAGCCATTTACTTCATGAAAATATACAAGTAACTGAGAGTGAGTAAGTTTTGATACCTCGCTTGGCTCGTCATCATCGTTGTCACTTGTATCTCCTCGAAGACATAGATTTTCTTTTTCATTCTCACTACCAGTGCTTTCATTATTATATGAATCACTTTCTTTCTAAGTTGTTGCAAGACTTCTCCTTTTATGTTACTTTCCTTGGCTGAGTCTATTTTGAGGACAATTTGGCTTGATATGACTGGGTTTATTGCAGTTGTGACAAATGATCTCCTGCTCTTCTGAGTCGTCTAGGAATTTGGCTATTCTGTTCTTCAATTGTTGATTTAGAGCTGGATTTCATACTTGAGATTCCACCTTTTGAATTTCTTTATTATCAACACCAGTTCTGATGCTCCATCATTATCATCATCATCTTCACTTTCCATTGTTCCTTTGAGAGCTATTGATTTCTTTCGAGTATCTCCTCCTTTACGTTCTTCCTTGAATTTGATTTCTAGCTCATAAGTGGTGAGATGTCCAATGAGTTCTTTAATTTTAATTTGTTTCAAATCTTTTGATTCCTAAATGGCAGTCACTTTCACTTCAAAATTTCGTGGTAGAATTTTGAGGATTTTTCGGACTATTTCCATTTCTGTGTATGGTTTTCCGAGAGCTTTTGATTTGTATACGAGATTAGAAACTCGACTATACATTTCTTTGACACTTTCATCCTTTGCCATTGTGAAGTTCTCGTACTCGGTACTAAGCATGGCTAGGCAGGATTCTTTAAGCTGAGAGGTTCCTTCGTGAGTCACTTCAAGCGTATGCCAAATTTCCTACGCAATTAGACAATGTGAGACATGATTAAATTCAATTTGATCTAATGAACAAATAATAGAATTCATAGCTTTAGCATTAGCATTTTGCAATTTATTTTCTAGATTTGTCCATTGATCCATAGGTTTTTCAACTTCTTGATTATCCACCATAATTGTCGGTGTCCTATATCCTTCTTTAACAATATTCCAAGCATCAATGGTTTTCAAAAAAAATTTAATTCTATTTTTCCAATAGGCATATTCACCATTGAACATGAGTGGTCTAACTATGGACTGACCATCAGCAAAAGCATTATTAAAAGAAGCCATTTTAAAAATTCAAATTTTTAAAACAAAAACTGGTTTATGTTCCTAACTCTGATACCAATTGTAGGATCGTTTTCACCCTAGAGGGGGGGTGAATAGGGTGATACTAGTAATAATAAAAATTAATGCGGAAAAAAAAACAATAACGGTAAATAATGCAGAAGAGATCACACACAAATTTACCCAGCTTCGGCAAAACCCTACCTACGTGCTGCCCCCAAGGTTTCTACTAGAAATTAAGTAGTCAGACGCTTACACACGTAAACTTGCAACACACGCCAATGACTAACCTAACTCTACACTCAAAACCCTACCACAACTTAGCCACTGAGTTGCAAATTCTCGAACTACACCACCGTAGTTCGTAACTAGTTACACAACTAGAGTTTCACAAATTTAAAAGGAAATTACAAACTAAAACAAAAACAAAAAAACCCTAATTATAAAATTAAACCCAAATTAGAATATAATAGAGCCGGTCCATGGAAACAAAAGACATCTTCCTCTTTTCTTTAGTTTTTATGGCCGCTCCCTTTTGTTTCTTCGTTCCTCTTCAAAAAGTTAGGGTTTTGATTAATTGAAGCTTCACTTGGAAAATTGATCGATCGAAATAACTTTCACTTGATTGGCTTTATCAACCGATTCACTGGCCTTGATAATTCGCGCGACTTCAATTTTGTCGAGTTCGAGTGATACTGGTATGCAATTTATCCCCTTTTCGATTTTGATTATACTCGACTTTGATTCGAGTTTAATGATTTATTGCTCTGGTATTTTTATTGAACTCAAATCCCTTGAATTTGCAGATGATAATGTGGGAATAAATAGGGATAAAGTCACTAAATATACGTTCGTATATTTCGTTTGAATTCTTTATGTTGTTTTTCTCGTCCATGGATTTTTGCTTGAACGATGTTGATATTTCTGACTTTTTCATCTCTGATACTTTAACTTGTTTGAATTGTTAGTTCCATTCTTCTCTGGTTCCATTCTTTGCTGGCACCATGACTTGTTCATTTTTCTCTTATCCATATGACCTCTGATAAATTCAAATACGTTTACAATTATTCGAATTTTTCACTTGTGGGAACTAAACTGCTGCATGTTTACTTGTTTGATTTCCACTATATATATGTATACATGTGTGTAAATATATGTAGATATGTTTATGGTCTGGTTGCACTTCATTCAGTCCGGTTCACTGTGCTTGTTGAGTTGATAGGTTGAGTCTATGATTACTATGGCTGCTCTGTCCACTTCAGTGCTTGCATTCTAGCATATGTATATATTTTGTCATGTTATACATACATACATACATACATATATGTGTATATATATATATATTGCTGGGTTGATCTATTGGCCTTCTCTGCACTTCGGTTGTTCATGCCTCTTAACGGATATATGTGTTCATGCATTTGAATCTTCATGTTGCCTTGATGTCTTTGTACATTTGTTTGCATGTTGACACCTCTGTTGCATTGTGTCTGGTTCAAGTGTGTGTGGTGGTGTATTTGATGTCTTCATGTTGACTAAATTGCATTTTCATGTTGCATTGCTTTCTTGTTCCACTTGAAGTGATCGAACATGGTTTGTTTAGACTTGTTGTTGTGAGCATCTACACTTGAGCATGTTGTTTTCATTTGAACCAGACCGTGCCTGAACTTGTATTCACTCTAAGTCTTATTGTATACATATGCATTCTCGTACCAACTTAATTCTGTATTCAGATAGTCTAGAACTTGTCTTTGTTTTAAGATTTAATAGCTTGGAATCAACATGCAAGATGAGTTTGAAGTTGACATTATCACATCCATTGTTATGTACTCCAGCTGAAAGTTTCATCAAAAGACTTTGGAGTCGATTCTTCTGATTGCTTTGAGTAAAACTTGCTTTATCCTTGTGCACATTGAGTGTTGAGGCTGTGTTGTTAGTCACCATACTTGCTGTTTGTTGTGTGTACTTGTATCAATTCATGTTGAACTGCTTTCATGTGGTCTTGTCCGGTTCACTTCAAACTTTGAACTGTAGTCATTTCTTTTGTTGCTTTTGACCATACATGTTGGTGCTAAAAACTTTGTACATGTCTCTGATTTGTTGTTGCCTCTGGTTGTGATGGTCTCTGGTTCACTCGAGTCTATAGCCTTGCATTTGAACTGTTTACTTGATTCTGGACTGACCATGTGTATATTTGAAGTGTTGTATGTTATTTTGCATGCACCTGAGTTGAATCCAGCCTCGGCTTGGGTTTGACCTTGTGCTCACCTGTCCATGCAGTTCTAACAAGTGTATATCGGTGTGCACGACCTTGTGACATTTACAGTGATACACTGTGCATGTTACAAGTTGTTCGTGTAAGATGAACTCAAAAGAAAAATGATGACGAACAACCCAAATAACTGAGGCAAATAACATTTTTAAAACACACACATCATTTTGAACTGCAAAATATTTCTTTTTCAATTTTACTGCGTTAGTGTTCATTTTGCAGATAATTCAGATGCTGGATACAAACTGGAATAGGGTTGAAGATAAAAATACGAGTGTTGAGTGAATATGTAGTAAGGTGAAAAAAATTGTAAATTGAAATTTGTGATGTAATCGAAATTGTAATGTAATTGAAAATGTATATATGTAGTGAGAACTCAAATTTCTACTATTTGAATTTGTAATAAAATATTTGTTTGAATATGAATTCTGTGTTATTTATTTTACTCAACGAATATTTATTTAATTATGTGAAAAATATCAAATAAATTTCCAAACATTTCCAAAAGATTTATTTTCAATCACCAAAAATCAATTACTAAATGGATTTCTAAATTTATTTCCTTTTCAAAATAAATTCCTTCTTAAGAAGATAAATTCCTTTAAATTTCCAAACTATTTTCAAATCCAAATTTTTAAATAAATTCTCAACTCATAAATAATATTTTCAAAATCCATTTATTAAACCTTTTGAAATTTAATTCAATACCGTTCAAAAATAAGACTTTTATATTTTAAACTCCTTTTAAATTTATCCAATTATCAAAAATACATTTTTCGATAAATTTTCAACTTAAATTTCGAAAATCCAATTTTTATTCAATTTCGGTATCCAACGATACCAAAAATATATTCGGCTAAATTACAGCCTTCAACAATTCCAATTTCACAATTATAATCACACGGCGATTATAAATAAACAACGCACAACATATGAAATAAATTTAAATGTTTGAGGAATCCAGTTGGATCCCTCCAACCTATTTCCTAGCATCCACAGATGTTACCACAATACCAATTTCACTTCACAGTGAAATTATCGCGGTATATGGGATTTATAAATATTATCCGCTATTATGCGGCGCAATAGGGTCTCATCCACTATATAATGTGGGAAATCAACTCCAATATATACATATTCCAATATATATATATATATTGCTATATACATATATAATACCAATTCCACTTCAATGTGAAATTATCGCGGTATATGTTTTTAATAAATAACCTCCGCTTAATATACGGCGTATAATGTCTATTTATCACAATAAAAGCAATCATCATCCAATTCACACAATTAACACTATCAACAATTTTAAATCCAACTATTTAAAATTTAAATCGAAACAAAACATTCGATTGAGTTCGGAGTTCTCACCTTTGCTTTTAAAATGGTTGCAGCGTTTTATTTCGGATAAAATTAAACAGACGTTTAATTTTACCCAAAATTCTCACTGACTCCAAACGACTCCAAACTAGCTCCATTGCGTAGTGCTCATCAATACGATTCCAATGCAAAAAGTTTCGTCCGAAATGGACCTCATATGAAAAAGTTATACTATTTTAAAGATTACACGAATTTATAAATATAATAATTTACACTTTTATTTTCATTTCTAACCCAAGAAGCAAATCTGGCCATTGATTTCCCCATTTCAGATCTGGGCCGCACCAGTTTTCTTCCCCATCCCCGTTCAACTCACGTAAACAAAGAACCCAAGCCGCCCTTGAAACCCTAAATCTCGCGATCACTTCGTCGACTTCTACAACGATCGGCTATATCCACTTTGAAGCCATCGCCAAGAGCTACCATCGGCCACCATCTAGTCAAACTCGGTCAACCCTAGCTCCCTTGAATTGCGTGCGAACGGCGGTGCTTCAAACCCCATTTGCCGATGATCCACTTCGTTTTAAACAATCATAACCATTGGATAACAAGATCTCAACGTGCTCTTCAACTTTGTAGTTGATGATTTCTTGTAATTGTTGATGTATTGAGAGATTTTGAAGGAGAAAGAAAGATGATTTTCGACCATTGCTTATGGAGGTGGCGGCTGCGTATAACTAGGGTTAGGGTTTCATCTTGTTTGCAAAATAGAAGATAATGGTCCTTATATAGAAAATTGCCAAATTACTATTCACCCGAATTTTTTCGAACTCCAAACGAAGCATGCCTGCTGGCGTTTCTAAGGTTTACCACGCATTACGAACACAATGGAACATGTTTTGGGAGCTAATTCGGTCATCTGTGCGAGTTACGGAATTAAACGATCAATTTTAAATCAAATCGATTTAAACCGATTTCGACGCGTTTTGGCTTGCCCCAGACAAACGGTACATCCAATTGACACGAAATTTGAAACCATACAATAATATCACATTACGGATTCGATGAAACTGGTTTCGTCAAAATCCGAGACTTTTTTAAAAATGACTATTTTAACTCGCCAAATAAATATTAAAACAATTTCGATGCGTTTCGAGCTGCCACGGTCACACGACAACTCCGATTGCTATGAAAATTGAAATCCGATAATAACAAACTATTACGGATCCAATGGAACTAGTTTCGTTCAATTCTGAGACTGTTCGAAAAATGGCTAATTTCACTAGTCGATTAAATATTAAAATATTCAATTTTCACAAATTAATTTAAAATTCAATTTTAAAAATTCTATAACATCACTATAACTTCAATATGATTTAATATAACTTTATAAATCATTTTTAATCACATTTAATCCAGATTTCAATTATCTACCCAAATTTAGGTATTAAATTAATAATTTAATCGCCCAATTAAATCACTATATTGAAATTAAATAAATTCGACTTCCAAATCTTACTTATTAATATTTAAAATTAATTAAATATTCGAATTTCAAATGACAGAAATTCTGGGTCGTTACAAACTTCCCCCCTTAAAAGAATTTCATCCTCGAAATTACAAAGTAAAAAAAATGCCCCAATTTCATTAACTTTTCAAAAATCCACTTAGTGAAAATTTTATATTCACCTTTTCCAAAACCTTTAACTTCAACCAAAACAATGGTTTCCATTTTATAGTTCAATTCCTACATTTTCATTTCAATTTAGAAATTGACTTTTCATTAACAAAATTTTCAAAAATTTTCTAACGCCTTATATTTTCAGAAAAATTCACCAGCGTCTCTTTTGTGCGGTTCGATCGTAGTAGGATCACAATAGACATAAATATGTATACATCGACCCACCCGGTCGGAAAAGCAGAAAAACAGTTCATATTTCCTATTTTTATTGCGTAGGCGTACCTTTTTAGCATTTTTAAGCAAAGCAGTTATTTATTAGCATATTTGCGCAACCAAACCAACCGAACGGTAGCCACCGCACCTGTACTTACTCAATTTAAACATGTAAGTGACATATATATAAGGTTATTAACAATTTACTCTTTTAAACAACTACAACACTTTCATATCAAAGAAATGCATACTAAACAAGGTTTATAAGCAACTTATAAAATCTCAATATTACTTGCAATTGTTTACAACCAATTCGTATACAATGACATTCGTTTATTCATTTTCAATTAGTTTACATTCACTAATTTACATTCAAGTTGATTCACTTCCAATTCAAATCAATTTCTATTTAAAATTTACTTCACTTTCAATTTAAATTCAATTGCTTTCAATTTTCATCAATTCAATTTCATTAATACTTAATGAATTATACCATATATAATCAACCAACAATCATATCAACCAATGCATATCCAATACAATCAAATTAATTAATCTATATTCATTTTGGTTTAACACTTTTAATTCCAATTGGTTCAATATTAAATTGGTTTCCATTCAATTATTCAACTTCCATTCAATTATTCAACTTCTAATTTATTAGCTTTTAATGAATTAATACTTACATCCATTATTCATTTTCAATTATTCACATTAGATTGATTAACATTCAATCCATATGTTAATTCAATTGCTAATTTATTTTACAAATAAAATTGAATTCCATTTATATAACTCAAGTTCACATCTATTTAATAAATTCACTTTATTAATTTACTTTGATATCAAAATCAATTTCGTTTAACATTACTTAAGTTATATTCCATTTCAAACATCATTTGTTCAAATTAACTTAAGTTTCCACTCATAAATCCAATTCAGATTCAAATTTTATTTAACTTTTACCAAAGTCAAATTTATTATCTCATATTATAAGTTCAAACTTAATTACTTATATTCAACAATTACAGCTTGGATTTTATTGATTCACTTATACTTATTTTAATTTAACTCCATCCTTAAGTTAAATTTATTCTATCAAAATTCAATTTGTACAAGTTATCAACTCATTTATCATTCCCATAAATATTTTAAATAGGATTCCAGAGTCTTTTCAACCTTTCAAAAACCATTTTTTTTTAAATCAATTCAATTTATCTTTTGAATTTCCAAAACCAAATCCAAATTTTCCAAACAACTTTCATTTAAAATAATCAGGCAGCAATTCCTCTTTTGGAAACCCGAAATGAACACCAATGATGTCGCGATCATCATCGAAATTATTTTCCAACGACTTGAAAAGAGTTTAGAGCTTTCATCTCTCCAAAACAATTTTCCAAAATATCAAATCCTTTCAAACACTTCCCTGGAATTTTATTTCAGATTATAAATCACATTCAAAAATCTTTTACTTATAAAATAGTACAATAACAAATACATTTAAACTAATATATATATATATATATATGTTTATTATCATCAAACAAAAATCATAGGCTATTGTGTTCTACAGTTTTTTCCTTTAAACTCTCGAGTGCTCAAAACAGATTTGAGTAGGCTGAGGGTTGAGGTTTTATAGGTTTTAGTAGGTTGACGAATAAAGCTTCTGGAGACAAGCAAGTGGCTAACGGATAGCTATATAGGAGTTGCTATTTTGTTTTGTTTTATTCCACTGTGTTGTACTTAAGACAGTTATGTCGATATAGTACTCTGCTCGGCCATGGGGGCATCATCATATGCTGCTCTTGGCGTATTTATGTAATAATTATATTTTTATCTAAACCTAGGAAATGATTATGGGATTATGTAATTTGAATGTGAAACATATGTTTTGAAATGTAATCAGTAAAATGATGTTTTTGATATCTATGATTTTGTTTCATATTCAAATGCTTTTGATATTATGGATACCATTTGTTAGTTCCCGAGATGATGGTTTTGACGACAACAACCTTATGGCTTGTTATAAAATATAAATACTAATATTCTTGTCTAGATATATATGTATATGTAGGATATATATGCAGGTATTGAAGAATGAAGATCGTACAGTATAGAGATTCAAGACTGACGAATTCAAGATTGAAGAAATCAAGACTGAAGACCCATGAGTATCAAGAGTTCAAGATTTCAAGAGTTCAAGGTTTCAAGAGTTCAAGATATTAAGATAAGCAATAGAGTCTAGATTTATGTTAAAACTTCATAATAGTACTAAAATCTTTATTCTGATTTTAATTGTGGAATGTAATCCACCTTCTCGCTTTAACAGTGGGATGGAACCCACGACCTCTTTAGTGGGATAGAGCCCACGACCTTCTCTAGTGGAATGGAATCCATGAAATTTTCAAAATGATTTATTTTTAAGATTTTTTCAGAATCATCCTTTTAAAAGATATCTCCCTTGGTTTAAATATTTTTGCCTTAATTCAAAAACTATTTTTAAATTTGAAAAATCATCTTTTGTTTTTAAACGTATCTCCTGGATTTAATATTTTAGCTTTAAATCTAAAAAATATATCTATACTTAGTTTTTAATATTACTTTTGTATTACAGATTATATATTTTTTAAATTATTTTTTAGATCTCTTTTATAAGTTTATACTATATTCAAAATGGTTTACAAAGTTTAGAAATTGTTTTGACAAGTTTTAGAATAGAAATCATTTTAAAAACAAAATCAATTTTCAAAATACACATAGGCATGTTGACATCCCCTATCCCCCCATGTCGACATGGTAGCTATAGAATTTAAAATTCAAATTTTCAAATAAAGTGTCTATTCATCATAACCTTTCACGAATGGACATGATTGTTTTTCTTCTTTAAATACCAGTTGTTTTGAACGAATTTTAAGTTAGTTTTTCTTCATTTCTTCACTCCTTCTTCTCCACTTAAATATTCTCTTATATTTCAAATGCTTTAACAAAACTCTACCGAAATTCTAAGTGAATCAAACTCGATCAGCTCTAGTTTGATTCTTTGCCACTCTCTCTCAAAGATCTCAGTGTTATTTAGAGTTATAGGATCATTTGTAATCAAAGAAGTGTATCGAGTCTCTCTATCTATCAAAGTGATATTGGAAACGGTGTGATTGTGGCCCACAAATTAATTGGGTGTGATTGTAGCCAGTAAATAAGTTAGGTGATCTTGTAGCCTGGTTAACTCAAGAGAGTTTGCCCTAGACTCGAAGACAGGAGGGTGTATCCCGTGGCCTTGAAACCGAGGTTGTAATATTGACATCATATTTAAAAAGAAATCTGCACAAGAAATTATGTGGGACTGGATGTAGGGTAACTCCGAACCAATATAAAATTCTGGTGTGTTCTTTCCTTTTACTACTTTTATTTACTATTTGCATCTGTGTTTGATTTTGTGATTGTTCCTGTGTTTGTGAATTGCATCTGTTTGTGTTTAATTTAAAAAGATTTCAAAAATTCCAAAAAATCCATTAAACACTATTTACCCCCTCTCTAGTGTTAATCCAGCCTTAAGATCCGTAATCCGCATTTCCAACATTAGGTGTCAGAGCTTTGGTTTTCAAAGTTCTCATAATCTGATTTTTGAAAAGTTTTCAAATGGCTACTAACACTAGTAATGTCAACACTATCACTAGTTCATTTGTAGAGGGTCAGTCTGCTACCAGACCACCACTTTTAAATGGCAGTAACTATGCATATTGGGCATGTAGGATGAAAATCTATTTACAATCAATAGGATTAGACACTTGGAATATCACACAAACTGAGTACATTGAACCCACAACAAATTTTGCACAATGGACCGCTGAGCAAAAGACTGTTGCACAAAACAATTCCAAAGCCATGAATATTCTATTCTATTCACTTGATAGGAATGAGTTTAATAGATTGTCTATCTGTAAGTCTACATATGAGATCTGGAAAACTTTGCAAGTTACTCATGAAGGAACAAGCAAAGTTAAACAGACCAAAATATCCATTTTGACCAGTCAGTTTCAATTATTCAAGATGAATCCAAATGAGTCCATTTCGGACATGTATAGTAGGTTTCAAGACATTGTGCACTCATTAATTGCATTAGGAAAGAACTTTTCTGAAGAAGATAAAGTTAGAAAAATTCTGAATTCACTTACTTCGGAATGGGATCATAAGACCCTAGCAATTGAAGAGGCTAATGATATTAGTACTCTGAAAATTGAAGAATTAATTGGGAATTTGATGTCTTTTGAAGTACGAATGCAAGGGAGAAGAGAAAGCAAGGCCTCAGAAAAGAAGTCAATAGCGTTCAATGCAATAACATATGGTTCAGACTCAAACAGTGACGATGATGAAGAAATAGCCTTAATGACAGGAAATTTTAGAAAGTTTCTGAAATATAGAAAGATGAACAACTACAAGATTAATGATCATAAGAATTCTGGAATTAATAATGAGACTCACAACAACGTCAGATGCTATAATTATGATGAGTCAAGCCACTTAAAAATAGATTTTCCGCATCCTGATAAGCAGAAATTTCCTCCAAGTAATGATTCGTCAAAGAAAAGAAAGAGGGCATATACTGCTACACTAGATGATTCAGACTCATCCTCTAGTGATGAAGACCAAAATACAGAAAATTCAAATATGTGCTTTACAGCTATTCACGAATCTGATGATCTCGGAAATATGGATCTAAAAATAGATGATAAAGGAACAAGAAAGGCACTTCGATGCCATTCGATGGATGATTTCAGCCCTCAACAAAGATGAACTCGAAGCGAATCCAGAAGGAACTCTGAACAAGGATAATAAAGAATGGGATGCTATAAAGGAAGATCCTATCTTCGGTAAAGAAGGATGGGTTCAACTTCCAAGAAATGTTTGATCTAACATTTGTGATTTGACTTACTTTGATTTGGTTTGAATTGTTTGGTTTGATTTGATTTGATTTTGTATGGTTTGGATTGATTTGAATATGGTGTGTAATATATGATTGCATATGGTGTGGTTTGATAAGAACATGGTGTATATATTGATTGATTATGTTTGAAATTTTCATATCTCTCACATTTACCTTAGTATATATTATTCATTTATATTCTACTATACTGTGTTATTATCCTATATAGTGCTATAGTATAAGATTCAGGGTAGTTATGTAGTTTAGGATTATTTTTTGTTGATGACAAAGGGGGAGAATTATAAAATAGGATAGGATAGTTAGGCTGTTAGTTAGGCTTAGATTAAGGGGGAGTTAGTAGATTAATGGGGAGTTGTTGGAATCAGAGTAGAATCAAAGTTAGGTGGAGTATATTTTAAACATAAGTTGTCATCATCAAAAGGGGGGAGATTGTTAGTTCCTGAGATGATAGTTTTGATGACAACAACCTTAGGACTTATTATAAAATATAAAATATTCTTGTCTAGATATATATGAATATGCAGGATATATATGTAGGTACGGAAGAATGAATACTCTACAGTATAGAGATTCAATATTGATGAATTCAAGATCGATGAATTCAAGATTAAAGAAATCAAGACTGAAGACTCGTGAGTATCAAGAGTTCAAGATTTCAAGATACCAAGATAAGTAATAGAGTCTA
This sequence comes from Allium fistulosum, assembly GCA_030737815.1. Lineage (NCBI taxonomy): Eukaryota > Viridiplantae > Streptophyta > Magnoliopsida > Asparagales > Amaryllidaceae > Allium > Allium fistulosum. Next base: position 680,241,142 of record CM060905.1, on the reverse strand, counting down.
GATTTATGTTAAAACTTCATAATAGCACTAAAATCTTTATTCTGATTTTAATTGTGGAATGGAATCCACCTTCTCGTTTTAATAATGGGATGGAACCCATGACCTCTTTAGTGGGATGGAACCCACGACCTTCTCTAGTGGAATGGAATCCATGAAATTTTCAAAATGATTTATTTTTAAGATTTTTTCGAAATCATCCTTTTAAAAGATATCTCTCTTGGTTTAACTATTTTAGCCTTAATTCAAAAACTATTTTAAAATTGGAAAATTCATCTTTTGTTTTTAAATGTATCTCCTGGATTTAATATTTTAGCTTTAAATCTCAAAAATATATCTATACTTAGTTTTTAATATTACTTTTATATTATAGATTATATATTTTTAAGATTATTTTTTAAATCTTTTTTATAAGTTTAAACTATATTCAAAATGGTTTACAAAGTTTAGAAATTGTTTTGACAAGTTTTAGAATAGAAATCATTTTAAAAACAAAATCAATTTTCAAAATACAAATAGGCATGTTGACATCCCCCATCCCCCCATGTCGACATGGTAGCCGCAGAATTTAAAATTCAAATTTTCCAATGAAGTGTCTATTCATCGTAACCTTTCACGAATAGACATCACTGTTGTTCTTCTATAAATACCAGTTGTTTTCAACGAATTTTAAGTTAGTTTTTCTTCATTTCTTCACTCTTTCTTCTCCACTCAAATATTCTCTTATATTTCAAATGCTTTAACAAAACTCTACTGAAATTCTAAGTGAATCAAATTCGATCATCTCTAGTTTGATTCTATGCCACTCTCTCTCAAAGATCTTAGTGCTATTCAGAGTTATAGGATCATTTGTAATCAAAGAAGTATATCGAGTCTCTCTATCTATCAAAATGGTATTGGAAACGTTGTGATTATGGCCCGTAAATCAATTGGGTGTGATTATAGCCCATAAATCAATTAGGTGATCTTGTAGCCTGGTTAAATCAAGAGAGTTTGCCCTGGACTCGAAGACAGGAGGGTGTATCTCGTGGCCTTGAAATGGAGGTTGTAATATCGACATTATATTTGAAAAGAAATCTGCACAAGAAATTGTGTGAGACTGGATGTAGGGTAACTCCGAACCAGTATAAAATTCCAGTGTGTTCTTTCCTTTTACTGCTTTTATTTACTATTTGCATCTGTGTCTGATTATGTGATTGTTTCTGTGTTTGTGAATTGCATATGTTTGTGTTTCATTTCAAAAGATTTCAAAAATTCCATAAAATCCATTAAACACTATTCACCCCCCCCTCTAGTGTTAATCCAGCCTTAAGATCCATAATCCGCATTTCCAACACCATTAACATAACCGTATTTAGTCGCCGAAAGTTAATACTATGGATGACTGCAGCATCTGTAGCGCTTAGCTTTAGGCCTCTAGATAAGGTATGTTACACCTTTCAATCATGTCGAAAGGATGCACACGGAAGGTTGAAGGAAGGCCTTTCGACCATGTCGAAAGGATGCACACGGGAGGTTGAAGGAAGGCTTTTCGACCATGTTGAAAGGATGCACTCGAAATGTTGATGGTAGGCCTTTTGACTGAAGCGAAAGGATAGGCGTGAAAGGGAGCCAACTTGCATCTATAAATACGACCCTATGGGTCTGAGTTTGGGGGCCAAAATTTTGGAATCCTAAATTCTTTCATCCATTTCTTAGCAAATCAAATCTTCATAGCCCTAAATCAATTTGGGGAAAAGCTCTCTTACTTGTAACTCTATTTGGATTAATGCTAATAGTGGAAGCGCATGGATTTAATAAAGATTTTGATCATGAAAGAGATCATTCCGTTCATTAGCTTGACCAATAATCAATTACAAATGATTCTTGCTTATCTTCTTAATTCCTATTTGTCTTATGCGATGCAATGTGATCAATTTGGATAATATGTATACGAATCACATTATCATTGTGTTTAATGATATCAAATACTAAACAAAGATGATGATAGTGTTTCAATATTAATAAATTCATGGAGCTTATATTGTCCAAGATGTTATTCCATTGCATATAAAACATAAAGTTTATATATTGTACATTGAGTCCTCTTTGAAAGAACAAATACCCTTTCGACCTTGATTGAAAAAGACAATTCGAAAGGGATTTGATGTGTAAATACTAAACTATGCTAGTTGGATAAATTCCTTCAAAAGGTGTACACACATTATGATACATACAACCATTTTGAAGGAGCTCTTTCCAAAAGAGCATAAACAATCTCATTGAAAGTAAAAATTCCTTCTTAAGGGAAGGTCAAATGTTTGGTATGAATAACCACTATTGACTCTCTCAAAAAAGAGGTGTCGAAGGTGGTGCTTTCTCCTTTACCTTCATTTCAATAGGGTTGATTGGACCAATTAACTACAGTTAATATTTTCATAAGGCCACCCTTCACAAATAATTCATCCAAAATCAACTCATTCGAAAGGAGTTCCAAAGAGAGTGGTCATTTCTAAAAAATCTTCTTTTAAAGTCTAAACAACACTTCACGTTAACCACTTAACTTTAGGAATGTTGACAAGTTTTCTTGTTAACAAATGCTTTCGAAATGGAGAGTGACGGAGGGTAACTCATGATGTCACAATGATTATAAAGATCTATTCGAAAGCCTTAGCTTTCAAATAAGAAAACCCAATCTCATTTTTAAAGGTAAACTCATGGCAATGTAAAAGAGTTTTGAAATGACATTTAAAATTTGAAATCTTATTGGAAATTTTCCTTGCCAAGGATAGTGGGTTAAAGGTATTAATCATGTTTTAGTAGAAAATGATTACAAGGAATTAAATCATGGATGTTTATATTGTTACATTTTAATTAGTTATCATGTATGTTTCTGTAATCATATTCACCTCATAATTAACCCATAACTGCATTTTGGGGTGTTAAAGGTAGAATAACCGGCTAGGTTGACCAGTAGTTAATATACATTGAATTAATTTCTATGTGAATAGAATTGCATCTAGGAGGTTAGATGGACTGGAATATAGGATGCCCAAAGCTGATCAAAGATCATTGGTTTAGACAAGTTCTTAGTAAGTCCATAAAACCTATGGATGGAAATTGTTATTGGTAGAGGGCCAATAGGTTCTTAGTGATCCCATAAAAACTATGTCCGGAAGAAGTTATTGATAGAGATAATTAGATTCATAGTCAACCCATGAAAACTATTAAACGAGAGGTGTTATTGGGGAATCCAATAGGTTCGTAGTAAGCCCATGAAAACTATGATTGGATAATGTTGTTGGTAAATACTAATAGGTTCTTAGTGATCCCATGAAAATTATGAAACCGAATAGATAGTCCATAAGCTTGAAACATGTTATTAGTTAATCCATGAAAACTAATTGGTTAATAGTGACCATAGAAACTAACTTGAGACAGGTAGTCAGGTAAATGGGGATGGGAAATTCAGAGCACGTTGCATGTTTGCATATCATCTTGATACATTTTAGTATGTTATGTCTTAACCATTATGGATGTAGTTGCACATTACATGGTTATTATAAATATAATTAAGATACTAGTGAAGGTGTGACGACCCGGAATTTTTGAATATTTGAAATTGAATTATTTAATTGATTTTGAATATTTGAAAGTTAATTTTTAGCTTCAATTTCAAATATCACTTTTTATTAGGTAATTTAATTATTAAATTAAATATTTTGAAGTTGGGTAAAATGTTGAATCTGGAGTTTTAGGCCTGTTAAAAATAATTTGAAGGCTTGGAAAATTTACATTGATAATACTAAAGGTGATAGAACTTTTTAAATTGAATTCGGAAGTGTTTTGTTCAGTTTTAAAAATATATCATTCAAATCGATATTTAAAAATAGCCTTTCGAGGCACAGTCTCGGAATTCGACGAAACCAGTTCCATTGGATCCGTAATAGTGTATTATTATCGAATTTCAATTTTCATAGTGATTGGAATTGTCGTATGATCGTACGATATATAAACGCGTTGAAATCTATATCGAAATTTAATATAATAATTGGGTCCAAAAAGCTATCTTCTCCATACGATCGAATTAGGACTCGAAACCTGTTCCAACGTGTTCAGAATAACGATATAATGTTAGGAACGCCGGTCGTTGCATTTAAATTGGAGTTTGGGGTTTAGAATTATGGACCACGAGATATTTTGGTTATTATATTATATTTTTGGATGGGTATGAAATCAACTCTGAATTAAATAGGAAAGACACCACTGATATACCCGTACCTCATTAATAACGATCGCGACATTATACTGATCTGTTCTTTTATAAACCGCGATCATCTTCTTCTTTTGAAAAAATGGATTCCATCTCGTATGAAAATTAATTCAATCTCTAGTTTAAAACGAAGCCGCCTTCCTCCCTTCAAAATCACGTCTCCTTCTCGTTCAAATTCATTCTCCACGAAAATCGAATCGAACTCGTTTATAAAAAAAGAACGAAATTGATTTATTTCGTTCGAACTATAAAATAAAGGAGGGGCGATCGAATCGAATCACGCAGGGATTCGAATCGTGAGAGCGAGTAGGTCTTTAGGGGTCGCAGAGTGTTTCGAGCTAGGGCTTGGTTGTCGATCGTGTGAAGGGGGGGATTTTTTGGTGGGCCAGCATTGGCGACTACGACTTTGGGTTCGGCACATGAGAAGTCACGATCGATTTATAGGCAAAAAGGGAATTTCGAAGCTGTCAGGGTTCGTTCGAATGGAATGAAGGAGGAGTGTGGTTGCGGTTGTCGTCGGTAATGTTGCCGTGTGTCGAGTGGATTATGGCTTCGCGACTGAAGACAGTAGGTATTGGGTAGTTTTATTATAATCAGATTCAATATATATATGTGTGTGTTTATAGGATAGAAAAAAAATAACAGAGAAAAGAAAGAAAAAGTCTAGTCTGGGGAAAATTTAAAGTAAAGCAATTCGAAAGCAGTTTTGTTTTTTTGTAATTTAATTTATCATATATATATTTAGAAAAAATTATATACAGAAAAGATTTTGAAAAAAAAATTAGATATTGAAAGAATTTATATAAGTTGGATTTTTTATGAAATCTATATAGGTATATATATGTAATTTCGAAAGGAAAGTAAATATACATATGTACATTTTTAATTTACTATATTATTTTTAAATAATGTATTTTGGTGATAATTTGTCCGATTAACTTATTTAGCTATTTAGTTACTAAAGATAATTTATTAAAAGGAAAATTTGTTTAAAATCAAATTATTAGTTTAAATTAAATAAATAAATAGTAATGAATTGATCGATCAATTCGAATATTAATAAATCATCTAATGTTTATTCAAGGTCTTAAATCGAGGGAAAACAAGCCGGTTTGGATCAGATCTGCATATTTAAAATCAAAGGTGAGTTAATCTCGCTCATCTGGATTATTATTTAAATAGTTAAATTTAAATATTTGGTTGAATGATTGAATTGATTGGAAGTGATATATTATATAGTAGTATATAGTATATATTGGAGTGATTGATATTCCCGCATTATATAGCGGATGAGACCCTATGCGCCGCAATATAGCGGATGATATTATATAAACCCATATACCGCGATAGTCGATGTAATAACTCGGAGTTTTATAATAATTAATTATCGTCAAATGACGATTAAATTGTTTTGTTAATTGCTGTTTGGAATTTTTAATCCGGTTTAAATTCTTTTACAGATTAGTTAAGGGTTGTGGGCTTTAATGTTATCTTGGCCCATTTGTTTGAGGCCGTGATAATATTCACTACCCATTTCCCCCCTTTTCATTTTCATTCAATCGAAACCCTAAACAAAAAGATACGAACGAAAATGGCTGCTTGTCCTCATCCTCGTTCGTTTCCTCTTCGACTAAGTTAGGGTTTTGCTAATGGAGTGCCGCTTTATCCAATTGATTCCAGAAGCTTCGATTCCTTTCTTCGTTCGAGTATATTGGTCGAGGCTACTTCAGTTCGCATCGAACAAGGTGAGTGATTCCTCACTCACATCTGTAATTCAAACCCTTGATTTTCGTTCGTATATATTTACTTGAATTCGTCTTTGGCCATTTGATGTTGTTTGAATGATTTGGATGATTTCTGACTTTGTCCAATTCATATATTTGGTTGACTCGGTATTGATTTTGATCTGTTTGATTTTCGTGATTGTCATGGCTTCGATATTGAGCTGTTCGATCGCGTTCCTTGCTACCTTGGTCATCACGATGTTGTTTTCTGGTATTTAACCTGAATTTTTGTTGACTTCGGTTTGGCTTTGATTTTGAAGTTCCTGTGACATTTCTTAATCTTCGGCTCTGAACTTATTTAGCAATTTCGTTGAAACTACTGTTGTCTTGATTATTTGAAACTGCTGCTATATGATTTTGGGCACTTGAATCTTCTCTGTGCACATCTGTTTTACTGCCTTTGTTTATGTGATAATTTTCACTTGTCGTAGTTGACTTCATTGTTGTTTGAATAGTTCATGTGCACTTGAATATGCACTGAAATCATGTGTATACATACATCTATGTATGTAAATATGTATTGTCCTTGTAGTCTTTATTCCACCTTGAACCTGTTGTTGCTGTCATGACTTGATGTTTATTACTTGTTGCCTCTTGCAGTTACTATTGTCACATGATGTCATTGTGGCATTGTGCATTTAACTGTGTCATATTGCTTTTATTTCTCTTGTTGACCTTTATGTATGTATATATGCATTTTGCTTTATGCGATTGTAGTTCGATAGCACTTGCTTCCATGTCTTTTGCATCGAGTCTGCATTGTGGACATTGTTTCATAGTCGCAATCTTGGTTTGCATTTTGTTGTGCTTCTGTTCTTTCAGGCATGTTCATTTACACTATAACTGCCTAGTGCCTTCCACACTTGCATGACCTTATTACATGTGCAGTGTTTAATTGGGCATATCTTGAGAAGTTTATGTATACTTGTTCATCACATAGTTCACTATATTGGGTTTTGAACATGGCCATTTCATTGTGAGGCTGTCCAGTCGAGTTTTGTACCTGCATTACATAGTTTCATAATTACATACATGTAGCTCATTGTGAAGCCTGGTTTACTGGAACATCTCTTGACTTGTTGGCATATCTGGTTTGAGTTTTGTTGTCTTCATGTCTGTATCATATTCACTGATTCAAGTTGGACTTCATGTAGTCTGATATATGCATATTGAAGTCGGTTTCCATTGTGAGTTTGAGTCGTTTTGATAAGCTCTTGTTCACTGTTCACTGCATATATATACCAATACATGTATGCTGCGTCAATTTGTTTTCATGTGCATTAGTACTTATCCAAGTACTCTGGTTGTCATGTATATGGAGCAGTGTTGCATTCCTTGTAGCCTTCATTGCACTGTCCACTGAACTTCAAGTCATTTAGTTCATGTGCAGTTTGTAGTTTCTGATTTGTATTCGGTTGCATTAATCTCTGGGTTACATCACTTCTGTGTACATGTGCCTGTGCATCCTACTGTTGCATTGCCTTGATGCACTGATTTCATTTGTAGCTTGATCTATTGTACCTGTATTTGTTGCATTTTTGGTGTTCCTTTGGCACTGATTTCTGTTAGTCTCCATATAGCTTGACTACACGAATATGAAGCAGTGTTACATCCTTGGATTGAACCGTGACTTGATTTTGAGTTGCCGCCAATTACTGTTGCACTGTTTCATTGATACATATATATGTCTTGTTGAAATGTTGTATTTGTATCATGTTGTTTTGAAGTTTCTTTGACAGTCAGAGTTCAAGTGCATGGCATAGTGAACTGATTCATACATGTGTTTCCAGATTTGTTTATTTGCTTGAATTTATCGAGCTTGGTTTTGAACATGGTCCTTGACCATTTCTGGTTGATTTTTGAGGTTGTACCTGAGTTGAATCCAGTCTCAAAGGCTCGGGTTTGATCTTGTACTCGGTTGTGAACTTTCAATGTGCATTTGTGTGCACTTCGTTCATTTTGATTTGAGTTGGTGTCAGTTGTTTTTGGTTCATTTATATTGACCTCTGCAGTTCGATTTGCTATTAGCATTTGGTGTTGTGATGATTTTATAAACTGTAGTGGCGAGGCAGTGCACGCGTGTGTGTACTACAGCCACACAGAAGTGACTTCTTATGTGATATTTCAATTGTTTGAATTGTTTTGTGTTCAATTCAATATTTGAAATGGTATTCTGATTTGGTTTGATTTGATCATTTTGTGATTTTCTAATTATCTATAGATAATTAGATTATGAGTTTCTAATAATTTATTTAATAATTGGATTTTGTTGTTAATTGCTGTTTAGGCAATTCTGGGGTTTTCATATTATCTTCATCGATAATCTTTTTATTTATCCTTGTTGATGATTTGGATTTGCTGATTTGTTGTTTATCACTGTTTAGTGTTATATCTGCCGTTATTCGATTCTCTTATCGAGGAGTTGGATATATGAGATTTCTGCGACTGTCGTCTATTTGATATTTGATTATTATTGCTTCTGTGCATTAATAACTGATTTTGAATTAGACTGACCCATGTATTATTTTCTCTTGAATATAATACTCGGGTCAGACCGAGTTATTTCAGGTTGTTGATATCCTGCTTTGGGTTGCTGCTTGAGCTATGAAGTCTTTTCATATCTTTTGGAGTAGTCGTCGTCATTTTGTAGTAGTCAGTGTATCTGATCTAGGTTGATATGTATTCATGTATATTAGTCGATAATGTACTTGTATATATAACTTCCAGAGTCGACAGTTGTAGTTGTATCATATGTATTGTGTCAAATGTATTGTAACTGACATCAGTTATATATATATATATATATATATATATATGAGACTTTTATTATCTGTGTTCCGCATTTAGCTTATCTGTGTTATTATTATATATATTGTCCTACACTATTATGAACCATCGAAGTTCGTTTTATACTGGAATTGGGTATGTCGATGGGAGTAAATAAATAAGAGATGAAAAATAAAAATATATACCACTCCTATCGAGGTAACCAATACTAGTGTAAGGCCCAACTACGGATGGCCGCTCCTATCCAGCCTTATTCTTCGTAATAACAGACAGTATTTCTGTTAATACTCTTTGTTATTGTGAGCATAGAGGTGGGGCGTCACGGTTGGTATCAGAGCTTGGGGTTTATGGACATAATATAAAACATAACTTAGATGGAACATGTGTTACAACTATTTGTCGATGTTTTTATTTGTGCTTTGAGTCAAAACTAAAGTTTTGAAATTATGATGAAATTTTTAAATACCTTTATTTAAAAATAAAAGTGAAATTGTGTTCTGATAATTTGATTAATTTGTGTTATGTTTATCAGAGTGCGCAGCGGAAGCAGTGACACTGTCTTCACTGAGTACAACTGATAATCTTTTTGATTTAAAAAAATCAAGATATGAAAATGAAATAAATTTCATTGTGTTGTTACATAGCTGGGTTTATTTTGTTTCTTTGAAAATTTCGAATCCGATTTGAGGATTCGAAGCGATTGCAGTTATGTGATTTTTGTTGAGATTTTGCTGTTTTGAATCATCTTCATTGAAGATACATTCGAATGATTTCTTTGTTCATTTTTTAGTATACGTGCAAATTTGAGTTGCACGTTACTGCATTGATTTTACGTTGTACCGATGTTTGGTTTAAACGTATTCTGTTGCCGTTATTCTATAACGGGATTTTTACACCGATGTTAAATTTTGAAGCACGGTGTTTTGTTGACATTTTTAATGAATGAAAATTCACTGCTGTTACATTTTGATGTGAATTATTTTGATGAGATTTTGACGTATAAAAATTACTGTCGCTTTGGCTTCAGTAACCGTCAAATTTTAAAAGTGGATTTTCAAGCGGTTATTCCGCAATGCCGATTTTGAGATTCGTTTTACGATGTTTGGGGAAGTGCAATTTCCTTTTCGAAATTTCTACTTATGTTGCTGTTTTAATCACGGGTTCTGAAAATCGTTTTAATTTTTTTACAGTTTACGCTTTCAAAAGAATGAGGAAGCGATTTAAACGCTTCAGCAAAATTGAGGACTATGAACCCTCACTATTACTATTTCGCTTAATTCCGGACTTGTCCGTTTGAGAACGTAAAATGTTAATTATATAAAATATAAAATTTTACAGTTTGCACTTTCAAGAGAATGATGAAGCGATTTAAACGATTCAGCAAAATCGAGGACTATGAACCCTTACTTTTACTGATTCGCTTAATTCCGGACTTGTCCGTTTGAGAATGTAAAATGTTATTTTTACAAAATACACAATTTTGCACTTTCAAGGAAACAATGAGGAGAATCAAACGATTTAGTAAAACTCGTGGTATGGGACATGTGCGTTTACTATTTCGGTTAATTCTGGACTCGTTAACTGAAATATTTGATGTTTTGATGATTTTGATGATTTTGTGTGTTTTCGAGCCACTATGATGGACCTTCGGGTCATATGTTGGACCTTCGGGTTATATGATGGACCTTCGGGTAAAATACCAGTACTAGACCTTCGGGTCATTCTGCGGACCTTCGGGTCATTTGTCGGGCGCCAAAATTATGATGAGTACTTGGTAGGATTCGGCCATTTGTTGATGCACGTGCAGCGTAGCTAAAAACTCGCCATCTGATGGGATCGATCCACCTTTTATGTTGATTTTCTAGAGTATCTTAATTGATTTCTAGATATTTGTTGTTTCTAATTATCTGCAGGTAATTAGATATTTGCTGTTATGAGATTTAATTATCGTATCGATAATTAGATATTTGCTGTTATGAGATTTAATTATCGTATCGATAATTAGATATTTGCTGATATGAGTTCTTATTGTCTTTGTTGATAATTAGATATTTGTTGTTTCTGATTATCGTTTTTGATAATTAGATATTTGATATTTTCTGATTATCGTTTTTGATAATTAGATATTTGTGTTTTCTGATTATCGTTTTGATAATTAGATATTTGATGTTTTCTGATTATCGTTTTTGATAATTAGATATTTGTTGATTTGAGAGTTCTGATTATCGTTTTTGATAATTAGATATTTGCTGATTTCTGATTCGTTTTTGATAATTAGATATTTGTTGATATGATGTTTTCTGATTATCGTTTGTGATAATTAGATATTTATTGATTTGATGTTTTCTGATTATCGTTTTTGATAATTAGATATTTGATGTTTTCTGATTATCGTTTTTGATAATTAGATATTTGTTGATTTGAAAGTTCTGATTATCGTTTTTGATAATCATATATTTGTTGATTTGAGATTTCTGATTATCTCATGTTTCTGATTATCGTTTGTGATAATTAGATATTTGTTGATTTGATGTTTTCTGATTATCGTTTTTGATAATTAGATATTTGATGTTTTCTGATTATCGTTTTTGATAATTAGATATTTGTTGATTTGAGAGTTCTGATTATCATTTTTGATAATCAGATATTTGTTGATTTGAGATTTCTGATTATCTGATGTTTTCTGATTATCGTTTTTGATAATTAGATATTTGTTGATTTCTGATTATCATTTTTGATAATTAGATATTTGTTGATTTGAGAGTTCTGATTATCGTTTTTGATAATCGGATATTTGTTGATTTGAGATTTTGGATTATCTGATGTTTCTGGTTATCGTTTTTGATAATTAGATATTTGTTGACTTGAAATTTCTGATTATCGTTTTTGATAATTAGATAATTGTTGTTTCTAATCATCGTTTCTAATAATTTGATATTTGTGTTTTTTGATTATCGTTTGTGATAATAGGATATTTGTTGATTTGAGATTTCTGATTATCGTTTTTGATAATTAGATATTTGATGTTTTCTGATTATCGTTTTTGATAATTAGATATTTGATGTTTTCTGATTATCGTTTTTGATAATTAGATATTTGTTGATTTCTGATTATCGTTTTTGATAATTAGATATTTGTTGATTTGATGTTTTCTGATTATCGTTTGTGATAATTAGATATTTGTTGATTTCTGATTATCATTTTTGATAATTGGATATTTGCTAGCTTTGCTGATTATGAGATTTTCTAGTCTCTAATTGATTCTAGATTATGTTGATTATATTGAATTGCCGTTTCCTATCTATCTCTGTTGATAGTTAGGGTTTACTGATTATGAAGTTCGTATTTTCTAGTTATTTGTTGGATAACTAGATATTTGCAGTTTTGCGATTTGTGATTTGTGTTTTCTAATTATCTTTGCTGATAATTAGATTTTGCTGTTTTCTAATTATTGTGTCGATAATTAGATATTGTTGTTTTCTGATTTCTGTATTCTAATCATCTAATTGAAAATTAGATATTACTGATAATTGTATTTATTCAGTTTTGCTGTTTTCTGATTATCTATTGATAATTAGATTTTTGGTAAGAATTTGTGAATTTCTTTTATGAAATTAAAAGATTTCTTTGGTGTTTGTGTTCTCGATCTCTATTTTTCTAGCTTAACCAATTTATGTTAGAAAAATAATTGTTATTGACGACTTTAAATTATGAAAATTGCGGGGACGCAATTTTTATAAGGAGGGGAGTCTGTAACAACCCGGAGTTTTATAACAATTAATTATCGTCAAATGACTATTAAATTGTTTTGTTAATTGCTGTTTGGAATTTTTAATCCGGTTTAAATTCTTTTACAGATTAGTTAAAGGTTGTGGGCTTTAATGTTATCTTGGCCCATTTGTTTGAGGCCGTGATAATATTCACTACCCGTTTCCCCCCTTTTCATTTTCATTCAATCGAAACCCTAAACAAAAAGATACGAACGAAAATGGCTGCTCGTCCTCATCCTCGTTCGTTTCCTCTTTGACTAAGTTAGGGTTTTGCTAATGGAGTGCCGCTTTATCCAATTGATTCCAGAAGCTTCGATTCCTTTCTTCGTTCGAGTATATTGGTCGAGGCTACTTCAATTCGCATCGAACAAGGTGAGTGATTCCTCACTCACATCTGTAATTCAAACCCTTGATTTTAGTTCGTATATATTTACTTGAATTCGTCTTTGGCCATTTGATGTTGTTTGAATGATTTGGATGATTTCTGACTTTGTCCAATTCGTATATTTGGTTGACACGGTATTGATTTTGATCTGTTTGATTTTCGTGATTGTCACGGCTTCGATATTGAGCTGTTCGATCGCGTTCCTTGCTACCTTGGTCATCACGATGTTGTTTTCTGGTATTTAACCTGAATTTTTGTTGACTTCGGTTTGGCTTTGATTTTGAAGTTCCTGTGACATTTCTTAATCTTCGGCTCTGAACTTATTTAGCACTTTCGTTGAAACTACTGTTGTCTTGATTATTTGAAACTGTTGCTATATGATTTTGGGCACTTGAATCTTCTCTGTGCACATCTGTTTTACTGCCTTTGTTTATGTGATAATTTTCACTTGTCGTAGTTGACTTCATTGTTGTTTGAATAGTTCATGTGCACTTGAATATGCACTGAAACCATGTGTATACATACATCTATGTATGTATATATGTATTGTCCTAGTAGTCTTTATTCCACCTTGAACCTGTTGTTGCTGTCATGACTTGATGTTGATTACTTGTTGCCTCTTGCAGTTACTGTTGTCACATGATGTCATTGTGGCATTGTGCATTTAACTATGTCATATTGCTTTCATTTCTCTTGTTGACCTTTATGTATGTATATATGCATTTTGCTTTATGCGATTGTAGTTCGATAGCACTTGCTTCCATGTCTTTTGCATCGAGTCTGCATTATGGACATTGTTTCATAGTCGCAATCTTGGTTTTCATTTTGTTGTGCTTCTGTTCTTTCAGGCATGTTCATTTGCACTATACCTGCCTAGTGCCTTCCACACTTGCATGACCTTTTTACATGTGCAGTGTTTAATTGGGCATATCTTGAGAAGTTTATGCATACTTGTTCATCACATAATTCACTATATTGGGTTTTGAACATGGCCATTTCATTGTGAGGCTGTCCAGTTGAGTTCTGTACCTGCATTACATAGTTTCATAATTACATACATGAAGCTCATTGTGAAGCCTGGTTTACTGGAACATCTCTTGACTTGTTGGCATATCTGGTTCGAGTTTTGTTGTCTTCATGTCTGTATCATATTCACTGATTCATGTTGGACTTCATGTAGTCTGATATGTGCATATTGAAGTCGGTTTCCATTGTGAGTTTGAGTCGTTTTGATAAGCTCTTGTTCACTGTTCACTGCATATATATACCAATACATGTATGCTGCGTCAATTTGTGTTCATGTGCATTAGTACTTATCCAAGTACTCTGGTTGTCATGTATATGGAGCAGTGTTGCATTCCTTGTAGCCTTCATTGCACTGTCCACTGAACTTCAAGTCATGTAGTTCATGTGCAGTTTGTAGTTTCTGACTTGTATTCGGTTGCATTAATCTCTGGGTTACATCACTTCTGTGTACATGTGCATGTGCATCCTACTGTTGCATTGCCTTGATGCACTGATTTCATTTGCAGCTTGATCTGTTGTACTTGTATTTGTTGCATTTTTGGTGTTCCTTTGGCACTGATTTCTGTTAGTCTCCATGTAGCTTGACTACACGAATATGAAGCAGTGTTACATCCTTGGATTGAACCGTGACTTGATTTCGAGTTGCCACCAATTACTGTTGCACTGTTTCATTGATACATATATATGTCTTGTTGAAATGTTGTATTTGTATCATGTTGTTTTGAAGTTTCTTTGACAGTCAGAGTTCAAGTGCATGGCATAGTGAACTGATTCATACATGTGTTTCCATATTTGTTTATTTGCTTGAATTTATCGAGCTTGGTTTTGAACATGGTCCTTGAACATTTCAGGTTGATTTTTGTGGTTGTACCTGAGTTGAATCCAGTCTCAAAGACTCGGGTTTGATCTTGTACTCGGTTGTGAACTTTCAATGTGCATTTGTGTGCACTTCGTTCATTTTGATTTGAGTTGGTGTCAGTTGTTTTTGGTTCATTTATATTGACCTCTGCAGTTCGAATTGCTGTTAGCATTTGGTGCTGTGATGATTTTATAAACTATAGTGGCGAGGCAGTGCACACGTATGTGTACTGCAGCCACACAGAAGTGACTTCTTATGTGATATTTCAATTGTTTGAATTGTTTTGTGTTCAATTCAATATTTGAAATGGTATTCTGATCTGGTTTGATTTGATAATTTTGTGATTTTCTAATTATCTATAGATAATGTAACGACCCGAGAAATTTAATGGTTTTAAAAAGCATATTTAACCGGAAATTTGTAAAATTTTAAACAATAAAATTTGAAAATAAAAATTTATTATTTGAAATACGTCTATTTTAGTATAGCAACTGGAAAATTTTCATCTGATAATATTGAAGTTTATTTTCCTGTGAAATTTCATTTCAAATCAAACCGGTTAATAACAGTGAATTTAAAAGTTTCCGAAACCAAAATATGTCAACAGGAGAAAATTTATTCAGATCATTATGAATCAGACTGCGAAATTCGTTTTTCCAAATTTGGACGTCTACTGCTCCGTTTATCTTAATTCTGACCAAATAGCAGCATTTTCGGTACCGGTTATCGATTTTTGATTCGATGATCGTACCACCAATATCTGTATACCGTTTTGATCGTCTTATCGTGTTGATCTCCACAGTATATTCATTTCTGTATTTTGAGGTCCGGTACGCGACGGAAACAATAAAACTGTGTGTCGTATCGGTACCAAATGGAGACTTTTAACTTACCGTGCCTTTTAAAAATTCAAACGTGATGTCCAATCAATCAGGAAATTAATTGCTTTGAATATTTCAGTTGAATCAATATGAGACTATTCCATTTCCTTTCCTTTTTTTCGGTTACTTTTACTCATTTCTTACGCTGCCTAACATTCGTTCAAAAGCTTACTTCTAGATCTGCATCTCACTTCCTAAAAAAAAAATCTCCTCCCCTCCCATTCGTTCTCTGCCAAAACCCAAGAGCCTTCTTCTCCACGTTTCTCCTTCCTCTCCTCGCCAACACCACTGCCCACCGACTAAGCCTCTCCCCTCTGACTTCACTTCCACGCCTTGCTACTCCAGCGCGCATCCTCCCTCTCTCCAAGCAAACACCCACGTTCTTCCCAAAACCGAGCACCCTGTCCCTTGCCCTCCTCCATTTCGGCCTTCATCACCGCAGCCGACCTTGCTCCTCCAGACATCAACCCGCGACCTCCATCAACTCCACCGTCCGGCATCCCACCAACGAAACCAATCATCAAAACCCTCTCCTTCCCCTACACTGCCGCTTCAACCGATCCTGCCTCTTCTTTTGTTCGGCCGAGCTTCTCTCTATATATATTATGGTATATTTTATATATGTTTGTAGGTAATATATATATATTATTTTTTTATGTTGTTAGTACATATAGATTTAGCTGGACATATGTTAGTTTGTATATGTACAAGTTTACAATAATTTATATGTATAATATAACAAGGTAAGTTTACACTGAATTTTAATATCCCATGCGTATAAGTATATTTGTGTTCATTGTAAAGGTAGTGTCTAGTCTTGTTTTATATATGTAACTTCTTTTGCTTTATAAAGTACTATTATATATATATTATTATACTATAAGTTCTGCCTGATGGCTCTGTTCTTACATATAAAGTTGTTTATTTATATATCAAGTCGGCGTAAAGGTGGTTGTATATTTTGGTCGGTGGTCTAGTTTCATATTTCCTGTTATCAACTTATTAGTTCACATATATAGTTCATGCGTGAAAAAAAAAAGTTACGTATATAATACAGTATGGCGAAGCCATGTATTCAGGTCTGCATATGTTATTTACTTGTTTTATTATGTAAAAAGCTTACATAAGTTGACTAGTCTGTTAACAATAGACTGATATGTTAGTAAAGTTTACACTATCCATATCTCGTTAGTTGTCTTTATAATAGGTTCTTAATATAATACTTTGTATTTATAACTGGTTCTGAATATTCTACTCGTCATTTTTGTGAAGTCTGCATAAGTGTTTTAGAGAAGCTCACACATATTGCTCAATATATATAGACTGGATTTGAATTCGAGTAGTATATATGTGTGTGGTGTGTTATAACAAAGCAAATCTATATTTATTTTGTTATCAATTGGTGATTTAAATTTTTTTTTTATATAAGATTTTCGTTGGATTAATTTTAGGAATCTATAATATTATACATTTTGGTTTCTGTTAGATTTCTAAAATATATATATAAAGTGATTTGGATATGGATTATGATTTGAAATATAACATGTAATTTAGATTGAATATTGGTTTAAGTAAAAAATAATGATGCCATATATTTTGTTTTGATTATTTCTTCGTTGATCCAACTCTGATTTAACTTCGTCGATTCCTATCTATCAGCTTTGACCGACGTGCTTGTTTCGTCGTCGAATCGTTCCATCTAACGTTGCTTTGGAATTCATAGTCCATTTCTTTGTCAGATCTCTCTATCCTCGAAAGGTGAGCAATCACTCACGATTAATGTTCTTATATTTATTAAATTTGATTTCAATTGAAACGACAATTGAAATATGCTACTGTCAGTTATTTATATTGTTATATCTATGCCATCATCTGTATCGGTTCACTTGTGACACCCGACATCACTATCTGTTATTTAAATTGTTATATATGCTATTATCTGCAACTATTCACCTGTGGGATATGACACCATATCCCGTTGTTCTTATTCTATTGTTATTGATGATATATGCCTGTTGTTTTATTTTATATTATCTGTTATCACCCTGCAAGTTCCCTGTTAGTATAGAATTCACTATGGGTTGAAATGATACATACCCGAACGGACTTTAGAATAGGAGAAAATCGTTATGGGTTGAAATGATAAACCCAAGCGATTTTCATCTGAATTGGAATTGGGATTACGGGTCGAAATGATATCTACCCGTATATATTTAAATTTCGGATTGAAATGATAAATATCCGTATCACTTAACCATATGATAAATATATATACAGACACCGTTGGTCCATATATATAAATATTTTGAAATTGAATTCTATGTTTGAAAAGAAATATATGGTTTTAACAAATGTTGATTCTTAAAATTTATATATAAATGGTAATGATATATATAGATTTAATAATGATATTTAGTTTAATGAAGATGGATTTAAATACATATAATATGTTTAAGATAAAATTTATATTTCAAAATAGATTTTTAGTAATAATTTGAATAAGTTAAAGTTGGGAAGATAATTTGAATTTGGTAAAGAATTTTATTTAATTAAACCGATTTAAACTTATTGAGATTAGGATTTAAGATATGATTTATAACTTGAGTTTGATTTAAATAAATTAAATGAATATTTCTTGTTTAAAAAAAAAATTTAGGAAATATTTAGTAAAAATAAGATATATGTATATATAATTTGAATTTGTTATTTAGAGACAGAATTGAATTAAAATGGAAAAATTTAGATTGAATTAAATTGAAATTTGGAAATTTAGTTGATTTGAACCGATTTGTGAAACTTGAGGAATTTATAAATGCTTCACCTTATAAATTATTAAATCTATATATACTATTTTGGAAATAGATATGTTTGAAATGAAAATGATATTTGGATTTTGAAGTATGAATAAAATTGAAATGACCACGGTGTTATAGTGTATATTTCCACCTTGTAGATAGTTCCACAGATCCTTAGAGGATGGTTATCCCAAACATCCTTTAAGTTACTTGTATTTCAGTTGATATTTCACTTGAGTTGGATTTATTAGTATAAGAATGTTAATCCTGACTCGAGTGTTTTGTGTTTTGCTTTACGCTCGGGTCAGACCGAGTGATACAGCATTTGAGACTCATCTTTGGAGTTTGGAGCTTCGTTTGGAGATCCAACTATTGATTCAGCTTCCAGCTTTCCAGTTGATTCGTTCACAGAAGTCATCTGTTTGGATTGGAGACTTCACTGCATTTGAGATATTCTGTTGTATTTTATTTCTAACTCTGATGTTTATATAGTAGCTTCATGAACTACTATTTTATCTATTCCGCTGCGTATTATTGTATTACTCTGTGTCTGTGATTCTGTGATTGATTTATTTACTGCATATGCTGAGTTTTGCCAAATTTAAATTAACAATCTGATATTTTGAATTATTCAAGTCAGACATGTGTGGATTTATTGTCGATTTGAATGGTCCAAAATAGCGGGTCGTTACAGTTGGTATCAGAGCTTTGGCTCTAGGCAAAACTTAGCATATATAGAAAATTTATTTACAGAATCACTTTCGTTCGAGTTTGAATCTCTTCCTTTTGACTCGATTCCTTTGAACTTTGGAACGTTCCCTACGGTTCCAAAATTCATTCTTGTCTCTCTCTATTGGTATTCTTTTGATTCTGGAGTATTCCATAACTCCACTTCGAATGATCTCTATAAGCATAGGCGATCCCGCCAATCTTCGAATGATCTGTAAAGGGGTGGAACTCCTTTACAATAGGCATTGATTCACCGGAGATTTATATATCCCTCAGTTTTGATGTTGCCATCTCTTGTTATGCCGAATTCTATCTCTGGCGATCGAATGTCGATTTGCCTGAGATTTCCGCATCGATAATATTCTTGAAGTCACGGTTGACCCGGTTAAGGTCGTCCGTGATTTATAAAAGTGTATCCATCTACTGTTTTGTAATTAATTATCTCATCTTCGTTCGAGCCTATCTTCGAATCAGAATCCTATTGATTAGAGTCCCTCTAAGTTGAATTTCTATCTTTGTTTTGAAATCCATTCTTGAACCATCCTTTGAAAAATCAGGCTTGTTTATATTTTTGAAATCGTTTTATATATCGAAATTATTATATTCTATATATAAAAGTGAAATGTTTTCGATAAAGATTATAAACCCTTTTAAAATAAGAATTTGAGGTTTCGAAAGGATTTGTAATTTTGAAAAAAAAAACTATATAAGAAATTTGATTTATAACTGAAGGATTTTAAATTTGAAATTCGAGAATTGAACTCCGGTATTTTGGAATTGGTTTTAAGATTTTGAAATATATAATAATAATATGATTTAAAAGTATTTTCCGAATAAGAAATGTTTCAAATGATTTTAATGAGTTTCGAAGAAATTCCAAAAGAAGTTTGAGAAAATAGAAGTCCAGAACTCACTTATGTCGCTGGAAAATAATTTCGGTGATGAGTGCACGCATCATCGACATTGATTTTCGAGTCTCAGAGTGAGGGAAAGGCCACTTTAGTAGCATTGCTACGCGAGTGATTTTGCGAAACAAATTTTTGATTTCAAAATTTTGAAGTATGATTTGATATTCGAAAGATATATATATATATATATATATATATATATATATATATATATTTGAAATGATTTGAAGTAATCCGGTGTTTAGTCTTCGAGTTTCGAATTTGATATAAACTTATCTTTTGAAATTGATTCACTGATTTGTTGTTAATTTCCAACTCTTGAATTTGAAAATGATTTCTTCAACTATTTTGAAGATTCGAGCACTACCAAATCAAGGTTAACTTTTCAAAGCTAAGAAATTTTGAAAAAGTATAAAGTATATAAGTTTGGTATGTAAGTTAAAGTATGTAGTAATATGATTTAAATAAGTTGAAACTATTTTGTTAAGTAAATGAATAAGGAAATTTTAAAATTTTCTAATATGTAATTTAGATTTGAAATGTTTTGAAAAAAATTTGGTCTTCAAAATATTTTGAATAAAGTTTAGTTTAAATGTTTTAACTTAGTAACATCTTTATTAAACTATATATTTAACAAGTTGGAATAAATATATAAGTGGTATGTATGCTGTTTTATTCGCATAATTAATTTGACCCAGGTTTGAGTACACAAGTTCGAGGTGAATTACACCATTTCATGTTAGGATTTTTCATTCGATTCTTGATGGCGAATATTTGATATGGATTTTGGGCTCAATTCCAGAATTCTCTATCATAGTATATGGCTATGCAAGGAGACTGATGGCTTCTAGTCGAGAAACCATATCGAAATCCGCATTAGGGAAGTCGAATGGACAATACTAGTTCGAAAGCGAACTTGTGTGATCGAGCGAGCGATCAAAATGTGATTCTGCGAAATGATGACGTATGTACATCTTATATTCTAATATCATTGATATATTTTGACGCTGAAATTGAAAGCTGTTATGTAGAATATCTTTGCTTACTAAAAGAAAATTTCCAATTTAAATTAGAAAGATATATAACCCATAAAAGCAAAGATATTCAATCCCATATGGCTCTTCATACAGCGAAATTTATTTTGGAAAATTTGATCCTTATATTAGATAGACCTTACGTAAGTATAAGATGATTTTGAAAACATTTGATTTTGGAGATGAATTGGTTGACTTAAATTATATTGATTTGGAAATTTGGATTTATTTTCTAAATCTATTATTTTGGAAACTTTGAAACTAAAGATATTTAATTTGAGCAGAAATAATTTGGTAAAATTGTATATGATTTTGAAATTGAACTGATATTGAAACAAATTGAAATTTGAGAACCTTATGTTACTAAACACTTGATTTGGGAGTTATCGAACTTATATATAAAAAAAATTTGGTTTGTATAAGTATGATGTTGATTCGAAAACTATGGATTTGAAAAGGGTACTCAATTTGAAAGTGAAATCTTATATAATTGAAGTCTATATAAGTATGATTTGATATACTATTGATTTTGGAAAGTATTTGATTTGAGAATTAAATCTTATATATAATGGATTTTATATAAGTACGATATTTGAAAGTGATTTGAAAAGGTACTATATGATACATATTTTCGAAGTAAAGATATGGAAAGTGCCTTCTGCTTGATATCCGATTTGTGGCCACATCTTGGATTCATTCTATCGATATTATTCTCTCTGATTTTGGTTTTCCGGATATGATACTCGAGTGTCCTTCGAATTCCATGGCGTTACCCATGGTCTTATGTTTCTCTCGTGACTGCATAGCGCAACTGCCTGGCTGAGTCTTGCCTAGGGGTACAGATCGTTTCCTGGGGGATCCAGGCGTAACCATTGTGTATCCTGCAATCTGTGTAGGTCGCGAATAGTAGCGCAAATGCTTGGCTGAGTCTTGCCTAGGGGGTACGGATTGTTTCCTGGGGGATCCAGGCGTAACCATTGTGTATCCTGCATTCTACTAGTCATCATGGCGTAACTCGCAGGGCTGAGAAAGCTTACGGATGTGGATTGTTTCCTGGGGGACCCAGGCGTAACCATTGTGTATCTGCGAACCATGGTTGGACAAAGGTTTTGGTTTGTCTGTTTTGATTGGATTGTACTTTCCATATCTGTTTTAAAAAATTTTCCAGTATTTTCACTGGGTGTTGAAATAGGTCTACTAAGTACCTGGAGAATTCTAGCTTTGCGCCTGATCAACGCACTGCCAGAGTCTACAGGAACGAGGATAAACTTGTTGAAACATCGAGTTATAAAAGTTTTTGAAAGAAAATTTGTTTCGTTATAAAGGTGTTTTATTATAAAAGTATTTCCAACAAAGAAATTCTGTATTAATATTCGAAATTGAAATTCTTATGGTTTGAATTAATTATTCATGCCCGATACTATTCTTTTGAATCTACCTTATCTGCTCAGCTTTATCTATTCACCTATATTCTGCTTTTCCAAATCCTCCTTCTTTTCCCTGTTGGCTATATCCTTTAAAATATTGTTTATTTATATACTACATGGTTTAAAAAAAAATTAGTGTTATAAATATTTAGAAGTTATGAATTTAATAAGACATATTTAAAGTAAATGATTATTGATTTATTAATGATATTTGAAAAGTATTTTAGATAGAATTAATAAATTTATGAATTATGGATTTAATGTTTTCAAATAACTTCTTTGTAAATATAAGCAATAATGTAAATAATTGTTTTCAAATGGTTTTCATATATTTATAAAGGTGTCATTTAAACATATAAAAAGTATTTATAAAGGGAAGCAAGAAATTTTACAAATGGATTTTTTTGAATGGTTTTAAAGGATATAAGATAATTGAATTGCAAATGAAGTTTTCAAATTTTTAGTAAAAACTTATATTGTTCAAATAAATTGTTTAATCTTGACTTTCAATCTATCTTTTCTGTCTGGTTGTTTCTATTCTTCTACCTCCTTCCTTTTCGGGGACGAAAAGTTTTGAGTGGGGGAGAGTGTAACGACCCGAAAAATTTAATGGTTTTAAAAAGCATATTTAACCGGAAATTTGTAAAATTTTAAACAATAAAATTTGAAAATAAAAATTTATTATTTGAAATACGTCTATTTTAGTATAGCAACTGGAAAATTTTCATCTGATAATATTGAAGTTTATTTTCCTGTGAAATTTCATTTCAAATCAAACCGGTTAATAACAGTGAATTTAAAAGTTTCCGAAACCAAAATATGTCAACAGGAGAAAATTTATTCAGATCATTATGAATCAGACTGCGAAATTCGTTTTTCCAAATTTGGACGTCTACTGCTCCGTTTATCTTAATTCTGACCAAATAGCAGCATTTTCGGTACCGGTTATCGATTTTTGATTCGATGATCGTACCACCAATATCTGTATACCGTTTTGATCGTCTTATCGTGTTGATCTCCACAGTATATTCATTTCCGTATTTTGAGGTCTGGTACGCGACGGAAACAATAAAACTGTGTGTCGTATCGGTACCAAATGGAGACTTTTAACTTACCGTGCCTTTTAAAAATTCAAACGTGATGTCCAATCAATCAGGAAATTAATTGCTTTGAATATTTCAGTTGAATCAATCTGAGACTATTCCATTTCCTTTCCTTTTTTTCGGTTACTTTTACTTATTTCTTACGCTGCCTAACATTCGTTCAAAAGCTTACTTCTAGATCTGCATCTCACTTCCTAAAAAAAAATCTCCTCCCCTCCCATTCGTTCTCTGCCAAAACCCAAGAGCCTTCTTCTCCACATTTCTCCTTCCTCTCCTCGCCAACACCACTGCCCACCGACTAAGCCTCTCCCCTCTGACTTCACTTCCATGCCTTGCTACTCCAGCGCGCATCCTCCCTCTCTCCAAGCAAACACCCACGTTCTTCCCAAAACCGAGCACCCTGTCCCTTGCCCTCCTCCATTTCGGCCTTCATCACCGCAGCCGACCTTGCTCCTCCATACATCAACCCGCGACCTCCATCAACTCCACCGTCCGGCATCCCACCAACGAAACCAATCATCAAACCCCTCTCCTTCCCCTACACTGCCGCTTCAACCGATCCTGCCTCTTCTTTTGTTCGGCCGAGCTTCTCTCTATATATATTATGGTATATTTTATATATGTTTGTAGGTAATATATATATATATTATTTTTTTATGTTGTTAGTACATATAGATTTAGCTGGACATATGTTAGTTTGTATATGTACAAGTTTACAATAATTTATATGTATAATATAACAAGGTAAGTTTACACTGAATTTTAATATCCCATGCGTATAAGTATATTTGTGTTCATTGTAAAGGTAGTGTCTAGTCTTGTTTTATATATGTAACTTCTTTTGCTTTATAAAGTACTATTATATATATATTATTATACTATAAGTTCTGCCTGATGGCTCTGTTCTTACATATAAAGTTGTTTATTTATATATCAAGTCGGCGTAAAGGTGGTTGTATATTTTGGTCGGTGGTCTAGTTTCATATTTCCTGTTATCAACTTATTAGTTCACATATATAGTTCATGCGTGAAAAAAAAAAGTTACGTATATAATACAGTATGGCGAAGCCATGTATTCAGGTCTGCATATGTTATTTACTTGTTTTATTATGTAAAAAGCTTACATAAGTTGACTAGTCTGTTAACAATAGACTGATATGTTAGTAAAGTTTACACTATCCATATCTCGTTAGTTGTCTTTATAATAGGTTCTTAATATAATACTTTGTATTTATAACTGGTTCTGAATATTCTACTCGTCATTTTGTGAAGTCTGCATAAGTGTTTTAGAGAAGCTCACACATATTGCTCAATATATATAGACTGGATTTGAATTCGAGTAGTATATATGTGTGTGGTGTGTTATAACAAAGCAAATCTATATTTATTTTGTTATCAACTGGTGATTTAATTTTTTTTTTATATAAGGTTTTCGTTGGATTAATTTTAGGAATCTATAATATTATACATTTTGGTTTCTGTTAGATTTCTAAAATATATATATAAAGTGATTTGGATATGGATTATGATTTGAAATATAACATGTAATTTAGATTGAATATTGGTTTAAGTAAAAAATAATGATGCCATATATTTTGTTTTGATTATTTCTTCGTTGATCCAACTCTGATTTAACTTCGTCGATTCCTATCTATCAGCTTTGACCGACGTGCTTGTTTCGTCGTCGAATCGTTCCATCTAACGTTGCTTTGGAATTCATAGTCCATTTCTTTGTCAGATCTCTCTATCCTCGAAAGGTGAGCAATCACTCACGATTAATGTTCTTATATTTATTAAATTTGATTTCAATTGAAACGACAATTGAAATATGCTACTGTCAGTTATTTATATTGTTATATCTATGCCATCATCTGTATCGGTTCACTTGTGACACCCGACATCACTATCTGTTATTTAAATTGTTATATATGCTATTATCTGCAACTATTCACCTGTGGGATATGACACCATATCCCGTTGTTCTTATTCTATTGTTATTGATGATATATGCCTGTTGTTTTATTTTATATTATCTGTTATCACCCTGCAAGTTCCCTGTTAGTATAGAATTCACTATGGGTTGAAATGATACATACCCGAACGGACTTTAGAATAGGAGAAAATCGTTATGGATTGAAATGATAAACCCAAGCGATTTTCATCTGAATTGGAATTGGGATTACGGGTCGAAATGATATCTACCCGTATATATTTAAATTTCGGATTGAAATGATAAATATCTGTATCACTTAACCATATGATAAATATATATACAGACACCGTTGGTCCATATATATAAATATTTTGAAATTGAATTCTATGTTTGAAAAGAAATATATGGTTTTAACAAATGTTGATTCTTAAAATTTATATATAAATGGTAATGATATATATAGATTTAATAATGATATTTAGTTTAATGAAGATGGATTTAAATACATATAATATGTTTAAGATAAAATTTATATTTCAAAATAGATTTTTAGTAATAATTTGAATAAGTTAAAGTTGGGAAGATAATTTGAATTTGGTAAAGAATTTTATTTAATTAAACCGATTTAAACTTATTGAGATTAGGATTTAAGATATGATTTATAACTTGAGTTTGATTTAAATAAATTAAATGAATATTTCTTGTTTAAAAAAAAAATTTAGGAAATATTTAGTAAAAATAAGATATATGTATATATAATTTGAATTTGTTATTTAGAGACAGAATTGAATTAAAATGGAAAAATTTAGATTGAATTAAATTGAAATTTGGAAATTTAGTTGATTTGAACCGATTTGTGAAACTTGAGGAATTTATAAATGCTTCACCTTATAAATTATTAAATCTATATATACTATTTTGGAAATAGATATGTTTGAAATGAAAATGATATTTGGATTTTGAAGTATGAATAAAATTGAAATGACCACGGTGTTATAGTGTATATTTCCACCTTGTAGATAGTTCCACAGATCCTTAGAGGATGGTTATCCCAAACATCCTTTAAGTTACTTGTATTTCAGTTGATATTTCACTTGAGTTGGATTTATTAGTATAAGAATGTTAATCCTGACTCGAGTGTTTTGTGTTTTGCTTTACGCTCGGGTCAGACCGAGTGATACAGCATTTGAGACTCATCTTTGGAGTTTGGAGCTTCGTTTGGAGATCCAACTATTGATTCAGCTTCCAGCTTTCCAGTTGATTCGTTCACAGAAGTCATCTGTTTGGATTGGAGACTTCACTGCATTTGAGATATTCTGTTGTATTTTATTTCTAACTCTGATGTTTATATAGTAGCTTCATGAACTACTATTTTATCTATTCCGCTGCGTATTATTGTATTACTCTGTGTCTGTGATTCTGTGATTGATTTATTTACTGCATATGCTGAGTTTTGCCAAATTTAAATTAACAATTTGATATTTTGAATTATTCAAGTCAGACATGTGTGGATTTATTGTCGATTTGAATGGTCCAAAATAGCAGGTCGTTACAGATAATTAGATTATGAGTTTCTAATTATTTATTTAATAATTGGATTTTGTTGTTAATTGCTGTTTAGGCAATTCTGGGGTTTTCATATTATCTTCATCGATAATCTTTTTATTTATCCTTGTTGATGATTTGGATTTGCTGATTTGTTGTTTATCATTGTTTAGTGTTATATCTGCTGTTATCCAATTCTCTTATCGAGGAGTTGGATATACGAGATTTCTGCGACTGTCGTCTATTTGATATTTGATTATTATTGCTTCTGTGCATTAATAACTGAGTTTGAATTAGACTGACCCGTGTATTATTTTCTTTTGAATATAATACTCGGGTCAGACCGAGTTATTTCAGGTTGTTGATATCCTGCTTTGGGTTGTTGCTTGAGCTATGAAGTCTTTTCATATCTTTTGGAGTAGTCATCGTCATTTTGTAGTAGTCAGTGTATCTGATCTAGGTTAATATGTATTCATGTATATTAGTCGATAATGTACTTGTATATATAACTTCCAGAGTCGATAGTTGTAGTTGTATCATATGTATTGTGTCAAATGTATTGTAACTGACATCAGGTATATATATATATATGAGACTTTTATTATCTGTGTTCCACATTTAGCTTATCTGTGTTATTATTATATATATTTTCCTAAACTATTATGAACCATCGTAGTTCGTTTTATACTGGAATTGGGTATGTCGATGGGAGTAAATAAATAAGAGATGAAAAATAAAAATATATACCCCTCCTATCGAGGTAACCAATACTAGTGTAAGGCCCAACTACGGATGACCGCTCCTATCCAGCCTTATTCTTCGTAATAATAGACAGTATTTCTTTTAATACTCTTTGTTATTGTGAGCATAGAGGTGGGGCGTCACAGTTGGTATCAGAGCTTGGGGTTTATGGACATAATATAAAACATAACTTAAATGGAACATGTGTTACAACTATTTGTCGATGTTTTTATTTGTGCTTTGAGTCAAAACTAAAGTTTTGAAATTATGATGAAATTTTTAAATATCTTTATTTAAAAATAAAAGTGAAATTGTGTTCTGATAATTTGATTAATTTGTGTTATGTTTATCAGAGTGCGCAGCGGAAGCAGTGACACTGTCTTCGCTGAGTACAGCTGATAATCTTTTTGATTTAAAAAAATCAAGATATGAAAATGAAATAAATTTCATTGTGTTGTTACATAGCTGGGTTTATTTTGTTTCTTTGAAAATTTCGAATCTGATTTGAGGATTCGAAGCGATTGTAGTTATGTGATTTTTGTTGAGATTTTGTTGTTTTGAATCATCTTCATTGAGGATACATTCGAATGATTTCTTTGTTCATTTTGTAGTATACGTGCAAATTTGAGTTGCACGTTACTGCATTGATTTTACGTTGAACCGATGTTTGGTTTAAACATATTCTGTTGCCGTTATTCTATAACGGGATTTTTACACCGATGTTAAATTTTGAAGCACAGTGTTTTGTTGACATTTTTAATGAATGAAAATTCACTGGTGTTACATTTTGATGTGAATTATTTTGATGAGATTTTGACGTATAAAAATTACTGTCGCTTTGGCTTCAGTAACCCTCAAATTTTAAAAGTGGATTTTCAAGCGGTTATTCCGCAATGCCGATTTTGAGATTCGTTTTACGATGTTTTGGGAAGTGTAATTTCCTTTTTGAAATTTCTACTGATGTTGCTGTTTTAATCATGGGTTCTGAAAATTGTTTTAAATTTTTTACAGTTTATGCTTTCAAAAGAATGAAGAGGCGATTTAAACGCTTCAGCAAAATTGAGGACTATGAACCCTCACTTTTACTGTTTCTCTTAATTTCGGACTTGTCCGTTTGAGAACGTAAAATGTTAATTATATAAAATACAAAATTTTACAGTTTGCACTTTCAAGAGAACGAGGAAGCGATTTAAACGATTCAGCAAAATCGAGGACTATGAACTCTTACTTTTATTGATTCGCTTAATTCCGGACTTGTCCGTTTGAGAATGTAAAATGTTATTTTTACAAAATACAATTTTGCACTTTCAAGGAAACGATGAAGAGAATCAAACGATTTAGTAAAACTCGTGGTATGGGACATGTGCGTTTACTATTTCGGTTAATTCCAGACTCGTTAATTGAAATATTTGATGTTTTGATGATTTTGTGTGTTTTCGAGCCACTACGATGGACCTTCGGGTCATATGTTGGACCTTCGGGTCATATGACGGACCTTCGGGTCAAATACCAGTACTAGACCTTCGGGTCACTCTGCGGACCTTCGGGACATTTGTTGGGCGCTAAAATTATGATGAGTACTTGGTAGGCTTCGGCCATTTGTTGATGCACGTGTGGCGTAGCTAAAAACTCGCCATTTGATGGGATCGATCCACCTTTTATGTTGATTTTCTAGAGTATCTTAATTGATTTCTAGATATTTGTTGTTTCTAATTATCTGCATGTAATTAGATATTTGCTATTATGAGATTTAATTATCGTATCGATAATTAGATATTTGCTGTTATGAGATTTAATTATCGTATCGATAATTAGATACTTGCTGATATGAGTTCTAATTGTCTTTGTTGCTAATCAGATATTTGTTGTTTCTGATTATCGTTTTTGATAATTAGATATTTGATGTTTTCTGATTATCGTTTTTGATAATTAGATATTTGCATTTTCTTATTATCGTTTTTGATAATTAGATATTTGATGTTTTCTGATTATCATTTTTGATAATTAGATATTTGTTGATTTGAGAGTTCTGATTATTGTTTTTGATAATTAGATATTTGTTGATTTCTGATTATCGTTTTTGATAATTAGATATTTGTTGATTTGATGTTTTCTGATTATCGTTTGTGATAATTAGATATTTGTTGATTTGATGTTTTCTGATTATCGTTTTTGATAATTAGATATTTGATGTTTTCTGATTATCGTTTTTGATAATTAGATATTTGTTGATTTGAGAGTTCTGATTATCGTTTTTGATAATCAGATATTTGTTGATTTGAGATTTCTGATTATCTCATGTTTCTGATTATCGTTTGTGATAATTAGATATTTGTTGATTTGATGTTTTCTGATTATCGTTTTTGATAATTAGATATTTGATGTTTTCTGATTATCATTTTTGATAATTAGATATTTGTTGATTTGAGAGTTCTGATTATCGTTTTTGATAATCAGATATTTGTTGATTTGAGATTTCTGATTATCTGATGTTTTCTGATTATCGTTTTTGATATTTAGATATTTGTTGATTTCTGATTATCGTTTTTGATAATTAGATATTTGTTGATTTGAGAGTTCTGATTATCGTTTTTGATAATCGGATATTTATTGATTTGAGATTTCGGATTATCTGATGTTTCTGGTTATCATTTTTGATAATTAGATATTTGTTGACTTAAAATTTCTGATTATCGTTTTTGATAATTAGATAATTGTTGTTTCTGATTATCGTTTCTAATAATTTGATATTTGTGTTTTCTGATTATCGTTTGTGATAATTGGATATTTATTGATTTGAGATTTCTGATTATCGTTTTTGATAATTAAATATTTGATGTTTTCTGATTATCGTTTTTGATAATTAGATATTTGTTGATTTCTGATTATCGTTTTTGATAAATAGATATTTGTTGATTTGATGTTTTCTGATTATCGTTTGTGATAGTTAGATATTTGTTGATTTCTGATTATCGTTTTTGATGATTGGATATTTGCTAGTTTTGCTGATTATGAGATTTTCTAGTCTCTAATTGATTTTAGATAATGTTGATTATATTGAACTACCGTTTCCTATCTATCTCTGTTGATAGTTAGAGTTTACTGATTATGAAGTTCGTATTTTCTAGTTATTTGTTGGATAACTAGATATTTGCAGTTTTGCGATTTGTGATTTGTGTTTTCTAATTATCTTTGCTGATAATTAGATTTTGCTGTTTTCTAATTATTGTGTCGATAATTAGATATTGCTGTTTTGTGATTTCTATATTCTAATCATCTAATTGAAAATTAGATATTGCTGATAATTGTATTTATTCAGTTTTGCTGTTTTCTGATTATCTATTGATAATTAGATTTTTGGTGAGAATTTGTGAATTTCTTTTATGAAATTAAAAGATTTCTTTGGTGTTTGTGTTCTTGATCTCTATTTTTCTAGCTTAACCAGTTTATGTTAGAAAAATAATTGTTATTGACGACTTTAAATTATGAAAATTGCGGGGATGCAATTTTTATAAGGAGGGGAGTCTGTAACAACCTGGAGTTTTATAACAATTAATTATCATCAAATGATGATTAAA
The DNA here is from genome assembly GCA_030737815.1 of Allium fistulosum. NCBI lineage: Eukaryota > Viridiplantae > Streptophyta > Magnoliopsida > Asparagales > Amaryllidaceae > Allium > Allium fistulosum. The sequence goes on along the minus strand of CM060905.1, from coordinate 680,209,608 downwards.
TTGGATTTTTGAAGTGGATTGGTATTTTATATTATATAAACCCATATACCGCGATATTCCACCTTGAAGTGGAATTGGTATTTTATATTGTGCTAACATCTGTGGATGCAGGGAAACAGGTTGGAGGGATCCAACTGGATTCCTCAAAATTATTTAGATTTTTTAATATTCTGTGTTATAAATATTTGATTTTCTGTGATGGATTATATGGACAATTGAGATTGAATGCTATGGATTGCTTGAATATATTTCGATACTCTGAGTTATCAAAATATATAGAATTGGATTTTTGAAAAGAAAATAAAAGAGTAAATTTTCAAGTAAAATAATTATAGAGAATTTGAACAAATTTAAAAATGAATTGAAAATGAATATAAGTGATTTTAAAATCCTAATAAATAAATTCCGAGTATGGGAAAAGAGGATTTTGAGCAAACAGAGAAATAATGGAAATTTAAACTTAAGTGATATTATTTAAAGTAATAAAGAATTTACTTTAAAATTCAAGGTTTAAGTTTATTTCAAAAGGATAAAGAAGGAATTTGGGAAAAAAAATATGAAATTGGTATTTTCAGATAAAAAGGTTTTAAAATCGGAAGTTATTGGGTTTGAAATAAATTGATTAAGTAAAGGGATTTATTTCAAAATGGAGAAATTTGGAAATCAATTTGAAATTGATTTAAGTGTATAAAAGTGGGATTTTAAAAGAGTTGTAACGACCCTGAAATTTAAATTTATTTAAATTAATAATTAAATGAATTTTTGAATTAAATTGAAGTTGTTAGAAAATAGAAATAGAATTTATAAACGTTGTTTTATAAATTCGAGATCAATTGGATTTGATAAATTAAATATAGAAGGTTGTTAAAGGAGATATATTCGCGATTTTGGATAGCGAATAATTATTGAAATAAAACGTGTAGAAAATAGTGAAATGTAATTAGTGAAGTATATTCACGATTTTGGACAGTGAATATATTGTTAAGTAAAATGGATAGTTTTGGAAAAGTGACATTGAAAATGAAGTTAAACATTTTAAAGATGTTTTTAAAATGTATTATGAATCGAAATCATAGATTTCAACATTCATTGTTGAAATAGACGTTTTCGAGAAATAAGGGAATGGTGGACTATAACATTGTTGTTATAGTAAATGATTTCCGAAAGGAAATGTTTTATATAGTATTGGGATTTATATATCTATCTAAATTTCGAATCCCTATACTAGTAATTTTGAGTTGTCGTAACGATGTTTTACGTAACATTCGTTTTGACTCAAATAGATGTTGTTATAATAAATGATTTCCTTAAAGAATGTATATCTACTTAATATTGATTTAAGTATATCGAATATTTTCCAAGTGTTGAAAATAAATGATTTGTGAATTACTTATTTTTAAATAAGTATGGAAATGCTTTTCCAATATGAAATGAACTGTTTTGAGATTTTATCTTCAAAGATAAAATGAAATGTGGAAATTGATTTGAAATTGTTTTCAAATGGTTAAGTGTGGAAATTATATATCTAGTAAAGATATTTTTGGAAAATGAAAAATTTGGAAAATTATTTGGAATCTGATGATGTTGCGCATCTTTATTGATAGTTAAATAACCGACTATCAATAATTACCTTAAATAGGTATTTGTTGTGAATTGGATGAATTTGAATGCCACGCTTATTTTTGAATAAGCGCTCACTATTCGGGTTAGCCGGGAAAGGACCATGGGGTCGTATAACCCATTCCGAATATGTGATACGTCGTTATGAATTGCATTTGAAGACCGGTGTTGAAGACCGGATATTTTTGAAAACGGAAGGATTACCGTCGAGTTACTCTACATCGGCTGATCTCCGGTTTAGAGGTTTTATCACCCTTAGTGACGGGAAGTCCGGACGTGATTAGAAATTTATCCGGATATGCAAGGGCTTCGTGAGAAGTGCCTTCGGTTCTGTTCGATCCCGGAACAGACTTGTATGGATTGTGTGTCTGACGTTACAATTTGAGATATAAAGCTGATTTCTTTCAAATACATTTCTGTTGGTGGCGGAGAATTTATTCTTTTAGCTTAACACCCTTCTCTGAGACGTACGAGCTCAGAGGTTATGTAGTTGAAATTCATCAGCGATATATCCCAATTTGGTAACGTGGCATACTGAGTGTTGCTGTGAAATGATCAGTGTTTGATCATTTGCGATATGATCATTTATTTGATCTTATATCTTTGTGATCATAGGTTGATCATTTTGTTTGACCCGGAGCATGGCTTTTTGAAAAAGCGTAGCTTTGTGGACGAGACTTCGTCGAGCCTCACAACCCGGTAATGGTCGAAACAGGAATTGTGCGGCAAGGTTTTCAGGGGTAGCTCCCCTAGGGTATGACCATTCCTTCTGGAAAAGGGTAGTATCATGGTATGGAGCCCAGATACTTACTCATGTGGATACACTTTCTTTATGATGTGTGATGTTGGTTATCGAGTGCTCGGATAAAGGTCCCAAAGGACCGGGGGTGGCATATCTGAGGTTTCTTTTATCCCTTGGGAAAAGGGGTTGCCGGCCTTGTTTGGCAGAGAACAGTTGGTTCTCAGAACGTCCCGCCAGAGGCGTTTCTTTCGTGGAATAGGAAGTTCCATAGCCTGACCATTTGTTGGAAATCCAAACAAAACAATACGAGCCCTGTACGGTTTTAGTTGTATTACCTGCCATGGAATGTGGTGGTAACCTGCTATTGAACATGGTAGCTATAGTAGGCATAAGTGCGAAATGTCTATGCTGGCTAAGATTTATATTCTACTTTCGAAATTGTTTTCTGCACTATGCACTAGTAATAATATCAAATGATTTGATTTTGCGTAGTAAGCATCTTTGACTATCATAAGAAGAAATCTCCTCCAATTCCGCGTTTGCATTGTGTGTGTGGCGGGAGGTCTTATGGTAGTCTCATTTTTCAAAAAGCATTGCGAATTGACTTTAAAATTCTTTTGTTGTTCGTTTTTAAAGATAAACTATTTTTGTTGCTCACACCAGTCCCATGACTGATCCGGAGTTTATTGTTTCTTTCCTAAACTCTGGGTGCTCATAATTTTCTACACGAGCAGTCTAGAGTTTGGTTTTTCAAATATTCAGGTTTAGTAGATTATCTGGAGCTAGTTCAGTCTTTGGATCGGACTGCACTTGCTTATCTTTGTGCATCATTATTGGGAGTTCGAGCTATATCTGGATTGGTGCTTTGAAGATGGAGATTATCCGCTGCTGTTGTTATCGTTTTCTTTTCCGCTGCTATTTGTTGTATCATATCTCTGATGTATATTGATATTCATTGTATCATTCTGTTGTATCAGATATTGTATATCAATGTATTATTCATTTCTTCCGCTATGTTATTTACTTAACTGTGTTATAAGCTCCGGCGACTCGGATTTGAACGCTCGAATCTACGACATTCGAGTACGATGTAAAGTATGGATGTCGATTTTCGAACGCGAAAAATCCGGTTCGTTACAAGTGGTATCAGAGCTAAGGTTGAACTTTAGCTCAGGAGTATAACACGTTAAGTAGCTCATTAGAGATAGAGTGAAGTAAACTCTAGAATGAGTAATTCTCAGATATCCGTTTGAACGTCTTAGTAAATTCTCTTACTATCCACTGATAGTAGATATGAGTGCTAGAAGAAGACGAGATAGGGGACAGGGAAATACGACTATAAATGGTCAATACCCTGCAACAGTGGAAACAATCTTTCTCTATCAATTTTCTTTGATTCGTTTCCAAATTCTTTTGATTCCTTCGTATCAGCTACAAGAAGAAGTTTCGATGTGATGATGGCTCTACGAATCGTTGTAGAAATTCTTACCTCGTATCTTAATCGGTTTCTTATCAGCTTTTTGATTTAAACCTTAATGAGTTTGAAATTGAAAATTTTAAATTGAGATAAATTGATTAATAGAATATGAAGGCTAAATTGAATTGTATCAATTAAAACGATTTCGTTTGAAACCGAAATTTTGAAATTCTATTGAAACTTCTTTTGAAAACCAAAGTCCGAAGAGGGACAATTGGTATGTATTATGAGATATTCCGACTTGAATTCGAAATCCGTATCTTGTGTTAGAGGAGTTATAGGAGATCAAATCTATCTATCTATCTCTGCGATTGCTTTCGTGCCTGCGAATTTCGAGGACGAAATTCTTTTAAGGGGGGAAGTTTGTAACGACCCTGAAATTTAAATTTATTTAAATTAATAATTAAATGAATTTTTGAATTAAATTGAAGTTGTTAGAAAATAGAAATAGAATTTATAAACATTGTTTTATAAATTCGAGATCAATTGGATTTGATAAATTAAATATAGAAGGTAGTTAAAGGAGATATATTCGCGATTTTGGATAGCGAATAATTATTGAAATAAAACGTGTAGAAAATAGTGAAATGTAATTAGTGAAGTATATTCACGATTTTGGACAGTGAATATATTGTTAAGTAAAATGGATAGTTTTGGAAAAGTGACATTGAAAAATGAAGTTAAACATTTTAAAGATGTTTTTAAAATGTATTATGAATCGAAATCATAGATTTCAACATTCATTGTTGAAATAGACGTTTTCGAGAAATAAGGGAATGGTGGACTATAACATTGTTGTTATAGTAAATGATTTCCGAAAGGAAATGTTTTATATAGTATTGGGATTTATATATCTATCTAAATTTCGAATCCCTATACTAGTAATTTTGAGTTGTCGTAACGATGTTTTACGTAACATTCGTTTTGACTCAAATAGATGTTGTTATAATAAATGATTTCCTTAAAGAATGTATATATACTTAATATTGATTTAAGTATATCGAATATTTTCCAAGTGTTGAAAATAAATGATTTGTGAATTACTTATTTTTAAATAAGTATGGAAATGCTTTTCCAATATGAAATGAACTGTTTTGAGATTTTATCTTCAAAGATAAAATGAAATGTGGAAATTGATTTGAAATTGTTTTCAAATGGTTAAGTGTGGAAATTATATATCTAGTAAAGATATTTTTGGAAAATGAAAATTTTGGAAAATTATTTGGAATCTGATGATGTTGCGCATCTTTATTGATAGTTAAATAACCGACTATCAATAATTACCTTAAATAGGTATTTGTTGTGAATTGGATGAATTTGAATGCCACACTTATTTTTGAATAAGCGCTCACTATTCGGGTTAGCCGGGAAAGGACCATGGGGTCGTATAACCCATTCCGAATATGTGATACGTCGTTATGAATTGCATTTGAAGACCGGTGTTGAAGACCGGATATTTTTGAAAACGGAAGGATTACCGTCGAGTTACTCTACATCGGCTGATCTCCGGTTTAGAGGTTTTATCACCCTTAGTGATGGGAAGTCCGGACGTGATTAGAAATTTATCCGGATATGCAAGGGCTTCGTGAGAAGTGCCTTCGGTTCTGTTCGATCCCGGAACAGACTTGTATGGATTGTGTGTCTGACGTTACAATTTGAGATACAAAGCTGATTTCTTTCAAATACATTTCTGTTGGTGGCGGAGAATTTATTCTTTTAGCTTAACACCCTTCTCTGAGACGTACGAGCTCAGAGGTTATGTAGTTGAAATTCATCAGCGATATATCCCGATTTGGTAACGTGGCATACTGAGTGTTGCTGTGAAATGATCAGTGTTTGATCATTTGCGATATGATCATTTGTTTGATCTTATATCTTTGTGATCATAGGTTGATCATTTTGTTTGACCCGGAGCATGGCTTTTTGAAAAAGCGTAGCTTTGTGGACGAGACTTCGTCGAGCCTCACAACCCGGTAATGGTCGAAACAGGAATTGTGCGGCAAGGTTTTCAGGGGTAGCTCCCCTAGGGTATGACCATTCCTTCTGGAAAAGGGTAGTATCATGGTATGGAGCCCAGATACTTACTCATGTGGATACACTTTCTTTATGATGTGTGATGTTGGTTATCGAGCGCTCGGATAAAGGTCCCAAAGGACCGGGGGTGGCATATCTGAGTTTCTTTTATCCCTTGGGAAAAGGGGTTGCCGGCCTTGTTTGGCAGAGAACAGTTGGTTCTCGGAACGTCCCGCCAGAGGCGTTTCTTTTGTGGAATAGGAAGTTCCTTAGCCTGACCATTTGTTGGAAATCCAAACAAAACAATACGAGCCCTGTACGGTTTTAGTTGTATTACCTGCCATGGAATGTGGTGGTAACCTGCTATTGAACATGGTAGCTATAGTAGGCATAAGTGCGAAATGTCTATGCTGGCTAAGATTTATATTCTACTTTCGAAATTGTTTTCTGCACTATGCACTAGTAATAATATCAAATGATTTGATTTTGCGTAGTAAGCATCTTTGACTATCATAAGAAGAAATCTCCTCCAATTCTGCGTTTGCATTGTGTGTGTGGCGGGAGGTCTTATGGTAGTCTCATTTTTCAAAAAGCATTGCGAATTGACTTTAAAATTCTTTTGTTGTTCGTTTTTAAAGATAAACTATTTTTGTTGCTCACACCAGTCCCATGACTGATCCGGAGTTTATTGTTTCTTTCCTAAACTCTGGGTGCTCATAATTTTCTACACGAGCAGTCTAGAGTTTGGTTTTTCAAATATTCAGGTTTAGTAGATTATCTGGAGCTAGTTCAGTCTTTGGATCGGACTGCACTTGCTTATCTTTGTGCATCATTATTGGGAGTTCGAGCTATATCTGGATTGGTGCTTTGAAGATGGAGATTATCCGCTGCTGTTGTTATCGTTTTCTTTTCCGCTGCTATTTGTTGTATCATATCTCTGATGTATATTGATATTCATTGTATCATTCTGTTGTATCAGATATTGTATATCAATGTATTATTCATTTCTTCCTCTATGTTATTTACTTAACTGTGTTATAAGCTCCGGCGACTCGGATTTGAACGCTCGAATCTACGACATTCGAGTACGATGTAAAGTATGGATGTCGATTTTCGAACGCGAAAAATCCGGTTCGTTACAAGTGGTATCAGAGCTAAGGTTGAACTTTAGCTCAGGAGTATAACACGTTAAGTAGCTCATTAGAGATAGAGTGAAGTAAACTCTAGAATGAGTAATTCTCAGATATCCGTTTGAACGTCTTAGTAAATTCTCTTACTATCCACTGATAGTAGATATGAGTGCTAGAAGAAGACGAGATAGGGGACAGGGAAATACGACTATAAATGGTCAATACCCTGCAACAGTGGAAACAATCTTTCTCTATCAATTTTCTTTGATTCGTTTCCAAATTCTTTTGATTCCTTCGTATCAGCTACAAGAAGAAGTTTCGATGTGATGATGGCTCTACGAATCGTTGTAGAAATTCTTACCTCGTATCTTAATCGGTTTCTTATCAGCTTTTTGATTTAAACCTTAATGAGTTTGAAATTGAAAATTTTAAATTGAGATAAATTGATTAATAGAATATGAAGGCTAAATTGAATTGTATCAATTAAAACGATTTCGTTTGAAACCGAAATTTTGAAATTCTATTGAAACTTCTTTTGAAAACCAAAGTCCGAAGAGGGACAATTGGTATGTATTATGAGATATTCCGACTTGAATTCGAAATCCGTATCTTGTGTTAGAGGAGTTATAGGAGATCGAATCTATCTATCTATCTCTGCGATTGCTTTCGTGCCTGCGAATTTCGAGGACGAAATTCTTTTAAGGGGGGAAGTTTGTAACGACCCTGAAATTTAAATTTATTTAAATTAATAATTAAATGAATTTTTGAATTAAATTGAAGTTGTTGGAAAATAGAAATAGAATTTATAAACGTTGTTTTATAAATTCGAGATCAATTGGATTTGATAAATTAAATATAGAAGGTTGTTAAAGGAGATATATTCGCGATTTTGGATAGCGAATAATTATTGAAATAAAACGTGTAGAAAATAGTGAAATGTAATTAGTGAAGTATATTCACGATTTTGGACAGTGAATATATTGTTAAGTAAAATGGATAGTTTTGGAAAAGTGACATTGAAAAATGAAGTTAAACATTTTAAAGATGTTTTTAAAATGTATTATGAATCGAAATCATAGATTTCAACATTCATTGTTGAAATAGACGTTTTCGAGAAATAAGGGAATGGTGGACTATAACATTGTTGTTATAGTAAATGATTTCCGAAAGGAAATGTTTTATATAGTATTGGGATTTATATATCTATCTAAATTTCGAATCCCTATACTAGTAATTTTGAGTTGTCGTAATGATGTTTTACGTAACATTCGTTTTGACTCAAATAGATGTTGTTATAATAAATGATTTCCTTAAAGAATGTATATATACTTAATATTGATTTAAGTATATCGAATATTTTCCAAGTGTTGAAAATAAATGATTTGTGAATTACTTATTTTTAAATAAGTATGGAAATGCTTTTCCAATATGAAATGAACTGTTTTGAGATTTTATCTTCAAAGATAAAATGAAATGTGGAAATTGATTTGAAATTGTTTTCAAATGGTTAAGTGTGGAAATTATATATATAGTAAAGATATTTTTGGAAAATGAAAAATTTGGAAAATTATTTGGAATCTGATGATGTTGCGCATCTTTATTGATAGTTAAATAACCGACTATCAATAATTACCTTAAATAGGTATTTGTTGTGAATTGGATGAATTTGAATGCCACACTTATTTTTGAATAAGCGCTCACTATTCGGGTTAGCCGGGAAAGGACCATGGGGTCGTATAACCCATTCCGAATATGTGATACGTCGTTATGAATTGCATTTGAAGACCGGTGTTGAAGATCGGATATTTTTGAAAACGGAAGGATTACCGTCGAGTTACTCTACATCGGCTGATCTCCGGTTTAGAGGTTTTATCACCCTTAGTGACGGGAAGTCCGGACGTGATTAGAAATTTATCCGGATATGCAAGGGCTTCGTGAGAAGTGCCTTCGGTTCTGTTCGATCCCGGAACAGACTTGTATGGATTGTGTGTCTGACGTTACAATTTGAGATATAAAGCTGATTTCTTTCAAATACATTTCTGTTGGTGGCGGAGAATTTATTCTCTTAGCTTAACACCCTTCTCTGAGACGTACGAGCTCAGAGGTTATGTAGTTGAAATTCATCAGCGATATATCCCGATTTGGTAACGTGGCATACTGAGTGTTGCTGTGAAATGATCAGTGTTTGATCATTTGCGATATGATCATTTGTTTGATCTTATATCTTTGTGATCATAGGTTGATCATTTTGTTTGACCCGGAGCATGGCTTTTTGAAAAAGCGTAGCTTTGTGGACGAGACTTCGTCGAGCCTCACAACCCGGTAATGGTCGAAACAGGAATTGTGCGGCAAGGTTTTCAGGGGTAGCTCCCCTAGGGTATGACCATTCCTTCTGGAAAAGGGTAGTATCATGGTATGGAGCCCAGATACTTACTCATGTGGATACACTTTCTTTATGATGTGTGATGTTGGTTATCGAGCGCTCGGATAAAGGTCCCAAAGGACCGGGGGTGGCATATCTGAGGTTTCTTTTATCCCTTGGGAAAAGGGGTTGCCGGCCTTGTTTGGCAGAGAACAGTTGGTTCTCGGAACGTCCCGCCAGAGGCGTTTCTTTCGTGGAATAGGAAGTTCCTTAGCCTGACCATTTGTTGGAAATCCAAACAAAACAATACGAGCCCTGTACGGTTTTAGTTGTATTACCTGCCATGGAATGTGGTGGTAACCTGCTATTGAACATGGTAGCTATAGTAGGCATAAGTGCGAAATGTCTATGCTGGCTAAGATTTATATTCTACTTTCGAAATTGTTTTCTGCACTATGCACTAGTAATAATATCAAATGATTTGATTTTGCGTAGTAAGCATCTTTGACTATCATAAGAAGAAATCTCCTCCAATTCTGCGTTTGCATTGTGTGTGTGGCGGGAGGTCTTATGGTAGTCTCATTTTTCAAAAAGCATTGCGAATTGACTTTAAAATTCTTTTGTTGTTCGTTTTTAAAGATAAACTATTTTTTTTGCTCACACCAGTCCCATGACTGATCCGGAGTTTATTGTTTCTTTCCTAAACTCTGGGTGCTCATAATTTTCTACACGAGCAGTCTAGAGTTTGGTTTTTCAAATATTCAGGTTTAGTAGATTATCTGGAGCTAGTTCAGTCTTTGGATCGGACTGCACTTGCTTATCTTTGTGCATCATTATTGGGAGTTCGAGCTATATCTGGATTGGTGCTTTGAAGATGGAGATTATCCACTGCTGTTGTTATCGTTTTCTTTTCCGCTGCTATTTGTTGTATCATATCTCTGATGTATATTGATATTCATTGTATCATTCTGTTGTATCAGATATTGTATATCAATGTATTATTCATTTCTTCCGCTATGTTATTTACTTAACAGTGTTATAAGCTCCGGCGACTCGGATTTGAACGCTCGAATCTACGACATTCGAGTACGATGTAAAGTATGGATGTCGATTTTCGAACGCGACAAAACCGGTTCGTTACAAGAGTAGTGAGACTTTGGAATTTATAAACTGGGTTTAAAAAAGTGAAGTAATATATCAGTGGATATTTGGAAGAATAAATTCAAGGTGGGAATTTATAAAAAGAATGGGTAAATTTGATTAAAAATAAATAGTGATTTATTTTTAAAGATGTGAGAGAGAAGTATATTTCCCTGGATAGCCAAGTACGTTTTCAAAGCAAATTCTTAAGTATAAGTTAAAGTTTCAAAGTTGTTTTAAAAGTATGTTTTGGAAAATCTATTATTTAAAATGTTTAAATGTTAAAGTTAGTATTTTTCAAATTTATAGTAGTAGTAATTATTTAAAGGTTAATTGGTATTATGTTTGAAAAAGATAAAAATTTACTTTTATATTTTATAAAGTAGCTTTATTTTAAATATTCTTGAAGTGTATATTTTTTTAAATTAAGTATTGAAGTAGTTTTAAATCTAAATGTTTAAAAGTATATTCTATATTTAAGTGTTTTAAATGATTTTAAAGTCTAAGTATTTGTACTTTGTGATTTCAGTGGAAATAGAAAATATTGGAAAATTTATTCCGTGAGAGAAAGATGGTTTGAAACTGTTTTCAAAGGGTTGAAAAGTGGAAATATATCTTGCGAAGATATTTTGAGGTTAATAAATAATTTGGGAGAAATTATTTAAAGGTCTGATGGTTGTTTGTGAATGTTATTTGATAGTTAAATAACCGACTATCAATATTGGCCAATGCGCTGATCGTTTCGAAGAGACCGAGATTGGGATTTATTTTCCGAAAACCACTTCGATCCGGTTTGTACGTTTTCATAGGAAAAACGAGTTTGGAGTAGAAGATGGAGCAGTGAAGTGCAAGGGCTAGTCGCTACTAATCCTGAGGATAATTCCAAAATGGATGTAGTAGGAGTAGTGCCTTCGGTTCCGTTCGAACCCGGTACAGACTTGTATGGATGAATGCTTCCGAAACATCGTCAGGTGGACGATGAGCATTCTAAGTGAAACGGTTCTAAAAAGGTAACGCTTAGCCTCGAGCCTCATCAACCGGGAATGACTGAAAATCAGGGGTTATGCAGCAAGGCTATGTGGGTAGCACCCATTAGGGTGAGGTCATCCCTGTCTAGATGTCCCTTTTATTTCGGCTTAGTGGTGCGGTTGCTGATCCCAACCGTGGGGTGATCTTACTCGGAATTATCCAGTAAGGGGTAGTTCCGGCTTTGTGTTGCAAGGGATCGGGCGTGGTCCTCGGTACGCTGATCTAGACCAGGTACTGTGACAGGTGGTATCCCAGTGCCTTGTCATTAGTTGGAAATCCATTCTCCCTACGCGCCTGTATGGTTTTGATTGTGCCCAACTATTGCTGAAACGTGAGATGCAAGCATTTTAGCTAGATTCTATTTTTACTTTCAATAGACACTATTATAATATCAAACGGATTTGATAAAAAGTGTTTTGGCTATCGTATGGTAAAAAACCGACATGTTTATTTGTGGCGTGGTCTTACGAGATGCTTTTGATTTCAAAGGGTTTGGAAAACTTTAATAATCCAATTGAGTGTGTTTTCTCACGCTGTTTTTCCAGACTGACTCGGGTGTTATTTTATTATAATTCTCGGGTCAGACCGAGTATTATAGAATACAGGATATGATGTTGTGGAACTCAGGAGACGAGCTGGATAGCGAGACGTACTTCCGTACTTGATTAATATTCCGTTGTGTATTCAGTTTTGTGAGGACAGGTGAGATAACTGTCCAGTTTTGTGTTATGAATTGTGTTGTACTCTGATGATATAATGTATAAACAGATATATTTCTTTTGTTTTAAAGATTAATCATTTATCTATTATATATTGTTCCGCTGCGTATGTGAGATTCTGATGTTGTGATGTTGTTTCTATTTTCTTCTTCTACCTTCTTCTTTCTTTAACCCTGATGATTCGATTTTTCGAGCATGAAAAATCGTGGTCGTCACTGTTGGTATCAGAGCTGAAGGCTAGCGGTAACCTTGGCTCTGGTGGGGATTACTCATTGAAATAGAGTCCATAGAACTCTGGAATGAGTTAAGTGTATTAATAGATATGAGCGCGTATTTGTTAGTGAATATAAAATGATTTCATATTGTGTTGATTGGTTTGTTGGGTGGCTTATGGATTCTGGTCAATACGAGTAATTAACGTTATTGATAGGGATCTCTAAACACTTGAATAGAACAATTCGACACAGTATTGTTTTAAAATAGGGTAAATGAAATAATTTTACCCAAATTATTTTTGTATATAAAGGAAATAATTTTTCGTAAACTATTATAGTTATATATATGATTGCTTGATTGTTAGGAATGATAATATTAAATTATTATCATTGTTGTGTAAAATCTTAGTAAGAAATTGAAATCATAACTAAAAGCTAAGAAATAAATTCATATACAAACGGGATTTGTAAATGTAAATTGTAAATGTGATTTATAATTTGAAATAGAATTCCAGAGGAATATTTGAAAATAAATTGAGATGAAAATTCCAGAGTAATGTTTGAATATGAAGTGGATGGTTTTGGAATTTGAAATTTTGGGAAAGTTTAAATTTCTTTGAGTTTGAAAATGTTTCCAAAGGTTTTTGAAAAATAATAGCGGTATTATTTGAGAAATATTCTTGGATTGGACTTGAAATCTGGAGAGATTTGAAATTAAAAATATTTGAAAATTGTTTTAAAGAGATAAAAGCATTGAACTCTTTCGGTCGCTGGAAAATAACTTCGGTGATGACTGCAGCATCATCGATGTTCATTTTCGAGTTTCCAAGAGAGAAATTGCTGCCCGGAGATTTTTAAATTGGAATTGTTTGCAAAAGTTGGGTTTGATTTTAGAGATGCAAAGGATTTTGGATATAATTGATTCCAAAGGTGGTTTTGAAATATTGAAGTTTTGGTTTGGTAAAACCGCTTTGATTATTGAAATATTTAAGTGATTGTTAGAAACTCTGGAGTTGGTGAATTGAATATAATTGGAAATGTTGTCGAATAAAATAGAGTTGGATTGAAATAGTGGTGGTTTGTATTGCAAATAAAATCCAAGTAAGTAGAAATAAATTGGAAATGGCCTTGTTATTAATAAAATAAATTCGGGATGAATTGAGTATGGAAATTAAAATTCATAATGGATTGAGTGAATAAAATAATTATATTGAATAAATAAATGGATGGAATTTGATTAAATAAGAATCAAATGAAAGATGGAAATAGAACTTGTTGCAAAAAGAAATGGAAGTTGGTTGAATGAAATGAATATATGCTATAATGTTAAAAATGGAATAGTTTTAGTCGCAACAAGTTAAGAAGAAATGAAAGGAATTGAAATAACTTAAAGAAAATAAGAGATATGGAATGCTTTCAAGCTTAATAGAATGGTTTCAAATGAAATGAATGCGGATAAGAAAAGAAACGCAAATGAAGGGATTGTGAATAAAATTGAAATGGAATAAAATTTAAACGGAATAGAATTGAATGTAAATTGAGTTGGAATCAATTTAAAATGGTTGTAAGCTTGAGTAATTATTTATTCACATGAATATAGTCGGATTGCATAGAAATAAATTGTCGTTTGTTGAAAATGAGATTAAATAAAATTCTATGAATTGATAGAAGTGGAATAAAATTGATTGTGAAATCAATTGAATTGAATATGAGCTTGTTTGGCTTAAAAATAAATTGAATGTAAGAAATATAATTTGTAAACCATTGAAATTGAATGTAATGACATATGAATTGGTGGGAAGCAATTGAATTAGTTTTGAAATCATATGAATTGCTCGTGGAAAGTGTTTGGTGTATGTTGCTTATGGAATGCATGTGTTTAGCTATTGAAAGTAAGTGAAATGCTAACAAATTTCATATATTTAGTACTTACATGTTTAATTGAGTAAGTATAGGTATAGGGAAGCCGTGTGGCTGGATTTGGTTGCGCAAATTGCTAAAATAAATAAGCCGCTTGCTTAAAAATGCTAAATAAAGGTACGCCTACGCAATAAAAAGATAGGAAATATGAACTGTTGTTTGTTTTATTATTTTCCGACCGTGTGGGTCGATGTATATATATTTATATCTCTTGTCAAATTGCAAAAGCTCCTACGTACAAAGGAGACTCTGCCAAAATTTTCCAAAATTTTGGGAATTAGAAATTTTGTAACATTTTCACTAACGACAAATGATTTAAAATTGGTAAGCAAATAGAATTGAAACTGAATATTGAAATCTGATTTAATATTGTGTATGTAAAGCAAGGTGAATAAAATTCAATATTCAGAGTTTAAAGATGAATTGAATTCAAGCAAAATTGAAAATGAAAATCTAAATGAAAATCGGGAGAAAGTATTTAGATTTGAAAATAATTAATGAATTGAAGCGAATTGAATTCATATGGAATTGGAGATCCAGTTTAAAAATAAGTGATATAAAGACTAAAGTGGTTGAGTAATAATATAAGAGTATATAAAATGCTTATATTAAACTTAAGAAATGAATGGTGAAGTTCTTAAGTAAATTTGGTATTGGAAATATACTAAGTAATTTTGGAATGGAGATTAAGTAAAGTTGTGAAAGGGGATAATTGTGGATAAGTGGATATGAATCAAAATAAATGTGAATAAAAGTGAAATTGATATAGCTAATAATCAATGGATATAAATACGTAAGATGTACGTATATTATTTTATTCGCATAGCAATTTGATCCAAATTCGAGCATAGAATTTCGAGATAGTTATATCGATCCGAGTTGGGATTTTTCACTCGATTTTCGACGGCGAACCCTGGATATGGATTTTGATTGATTCTGGATATTCTCTATCATAGTTTGTGGCTATGCAAGGAGAATGATGGTTTCTGATCAAGAAACCAAATCTGAGTCCGCACTAGGAAGTCGAATGGACGATACTAGTTCGGAAGTGAAATTGTGTGATCGAGTGAGCGATTGGATTTGATATTGCGTATGAATGATATGTGTTTATCATACGGGTTTAAATGAAATAGAATGATTTTGGATTCTGTGATTGGATATTATTGCTTAGTAGGATACAGGTAATTAAAAGAAAAAGGAATTGGGATTTTTTATTTCAGAACATAAATTGAAATTTGCTCGGCAAAGGTATGTGTTTAAATTTCTGTATGAAATTTGATGATTTTTCGATCTAGCCACTTGGCTTTTGTTTTCTTTTGGAAATCTAGGTGTTGAGGCATTTTGTAGTTGTACCGATCTAGCCGCGCAAAGGAGACGCTGGCGAAATTTTTCGAAAATTTAGGGAGTTAGAAAAATTTTGATAATTCAAAATTTGGTTTCAAATTTAAATTTGAATTGATAAGTAATATTGTTTGGAACTAATGGATAAGCTGGAAAGTTAGAAAGAGGGTTAGTGTGTCTTTGATAAAAAGATTTGTTCTGGAAAGTTGTTTGAAACTATTTGGATTTGAGAAAATAGTTAACGAGGATTGAATCATTCTTCCTAACTAGTAATTTCGGGGACGAAATTCTTTTAAGGGGGGAAGAATGTGACGACACGAAATTTTTGAATATTTGAAATTGAATTATTTAATTGATTTTGAATATTTGAAAGTTAATTTTAGCTTGAATTTCAAATATCTTTGTTTATTGGGTAATTTAATTATTAAATTAAATAATTTGAAGTTGGGTAAAATGTTGAATCTGGAGTTTTAGGCCTGTTAAAATATTTTGAAGGCTTGGAAAATTTACATTGATAATACTAAAGGTGATAGAACTTTTTAAATTGAATTCGGAAGTGTTTTGTTCAGTTTTAAAAATATATCATTTAAATCGATATTTAAAAATAGCCTTTCGAGGCACAGTCTCGGAATTCGACGAAACCGGTTCCATTGGATCCGTAATAGTGTATTATTATCGGATTTCAATTTTCGTAGTGATTGGAATTGTCGTATGATCGTACGATATATAAACGCGTTGAAATCTATATCGAAATTTAATATAATAACTAGGTCCAAAAAGCTATCTTCTCCATACGATCGAATTAGGACTCGAAACCTATTCCAGTGTGTTCAGAATAATGATATAATGTTAGGAACGTCGGTCGTTGCATTTAAATTGGAGTTTGGGGTTTAGAATTATGGACCACGAGATATTTTGGTTATTATATTATATTTCTGGATGGGTATGAAATCAACTCAGAATTAAATAGGGAAGACAACACTGATATACCCGTACCTCATTAATAACGACCGCGACATTATACTGATCTGTTCTTTTATAAACCGCGATCATCTTCTTCTTCTGAAAAAATGGATCCCATCTCGTATGAAAATTAACTCAATCTCTAGTTTAAATCGAAACCGCCTTCCTCCCTTCAAAATCACGTCTCCCTTTCGTTCAAATTCATTCTCCAGGAAAATCGAACTCGTTTATAAAAAAAAACGAAATCGATTTATTTCGTTCGAACTATAAAATAAAGGAGGGGCGATCGAATCGAATCACGTTGGGATTCGAATCGTGAGAGCGAGTGGGTCTTTGGGGGTCGCAGAGTGCTTCGAGCTAGGGCTTGGTTGTCGATCGCGTGAAGGGGGGTACTGTTTGGGGGGCCAGCGTTGGCGACTACGACTTTGGGTTCGGCACGTGAGAAGTCACGATCGATTTATAGGCAAAAAGGGAATTTCGAAGCTGTCAGGGTTCGTTCGAATGGAATGAAGGAGCAGTGTGGTCGCGGTCGTCGTCGGTGATGTTGCCGTGTGTCGAGTGGATGGTGGCTTCGCGACTATAGACAATAGGTATTGGGTAGTTTAATTTTAATCAGATTCAATATATATATGTGTTTATAGGATAGAAAAAAAAATAACAAAGAAAAGAAAGAAATAGTCTAGTCTGGGGAAAATTTACAGTAAAGCAATTCGAAAACAGTTTTGTTTTTTTGTTATTTAATTTATCATATATATATTCAGAAAAAATTATAAACAGAAAAGATTTTGAAAAAAAAATTTAGATATTGAAAGAATTTATATAAGTTGGATTTTTTATGAAATCTATATAGGTATATATATATATATATGTAATTTCGAAAGGAAAGTAAATATACATATGTACATTTTTAATTTACTATATTATTTTAAAATAATGTATTTTGGTGATAATTTGTCTGATTAACTTATTTAGCTATTTAGTTACTAAAGATAATTTATTAAAAGGAAAATTTGTTTAAAATCAAATTATTAGTTTAAATTAAATAAATAAATAGTAATGAATTGATCGATCAATTCGAATATTAATAAATCATCTAATGTTTATTCAAGGTCTTAAATCGGGGGAAAACAAGCCGGTTTGGTTCAGATCTGCATATTAAAAATCAAAGATGAGTTAATCTCACTCATCTGGATTATTATTTAAATTTAAATAGTTAAATTTAAATATTTGGTTGAATGATTGAATTGATTGGAAGTGATATATTATATAGTAGTATATAGTATATATTGGAGTGATTGATATTCCCGCATTATATAGCGGATGAGACCCTATGCGCTGCATAATAGCGGATGATATTATATAAACCCATATACCGCGATATTCCACCTTGAAGTGGAATTGGTATTTTATATTGTGCTAACATCTGTGGATGTAGGGAAACAGGTTGGAGGGATCCAACTAGATTCCTCAAAATTATTTAGATTGTTTAATATTCTGTGTAATGAATATTTGATTTTCTGTAATGGATTATATGGACAATTAAGATTGAATGCTATGGATTGCTTGAATATATTTCGATACTCTGAGTTATCAAAATATATAGAATTGGATTTTTGAAAAGAAAATAAAAGAGTAAATTTTCAAGTAAAATAATTATAGAGAATTTGAATAAATTTAAGAATGAATTGGAAAAGAATATAAGTGATTTTAAAATCCTAATAAATAAATTCCGAGTATGGGAAAAGAGGATTTTGAGAAAATAGAGAAATAATGGAAATTTAAACTTAAGTGATATTATTTAAAGTAATATAGAATTTACTTTAAAATTCAAGGTTTAAATTTATTTCAAAAGGATAAAGAAGGAATTTGGGAAAAAAATATGAAATTGGTATTTTCAGATAAAAAAGTTTTAAAATCGAAAGTTAATGGGTTTGAAATAAATTGAGTAAGTAAAGGGATTTATTTCAAAATGGAGAAATTTGGAAATCAATTTGAAATTGATTTAAGTGTATAAAAGTGGGATTTTAAAAGAGAAGTGAGACTTTGGAATTTATAAACTGGGTTTATAAAAGTGAAGTAATATATCAGTGGATATTTGGAAGAATAAATTCAAGGTGGGAATTTATAAAAAGAATGGGTAAATTTGATTAAAAATAAATAGTGATTTATTTTTACAGATGTGAGAGAGAAGTATATTTCCCTGGATAGCCAAGTACGTTTTCAAAGCAAATTCTTAAGTATAAGTTAAAGTTTCAAAGTTGTTTTAAAAGTATGTTTTGGAAAATCTATTATTTTAAAATGTTTAAATGTTAAAGTAAGTATTTTTCAAATTTATAGTAGTAGTAATTATTTAAAGGTTAATTGGTATTATGTTTAAAAAAGATAAAAATTTACTTTTATATTTTATAAAGTAGCTTTATTTTAAATATTATTGAAGTGTATATTTTTTAATTAAGTATTAAAGTAGTTTTAAATCTAAATGTTTAAAAGTATATTCTATAATTAAGTATTTTAAATGATTTTAAAGTCTAAGTATTTGTACTTGGTGATTTAAGTGGAAATAGAAAATATTGGGAAATTTATTCCGTGAGAGAAAGATGGTTTGAAACTGTTTTCAAAGGGTTAAAAAGTGAAAATATATCTTGCGAAGATATTTTGAGGTTAATAAATAATTTGGGAGAAATTATTTAAAGGTCTGATGGTTGTTTGTGAATGTTATTTGATAGTTAAATAACCGACTATCAATATTGGCCAATGCGCTGATCGTTTCGAAGAGACCGGGATCGGGATTTATTTTCCGAAAACCACTTCGATCTGGTTTGTACGTTTTCGTGTGGAAAACGAGTTTGGAGTAGAAGATGGAGCAGTGAAGTGCAAGAGCTAGTCGCTACTAATCCTGAGGATAATTCCAAAATGGATGTAGTAGGAGTAGTGCCTTCGGTTTTGTTCGAACCCGAGACGGACTTGTATGGATGAATGCTTCCAGAACATCGTCAGGTGGACGATGAGCATTCTAAGTGAAACAGTTCTAAAAAGGTAACGCTTAGCCTCGAGCCTCATCAACCGGGAATGATTGAAAATCAGGGGTTATGCAGCAAGGCTATGTGGGTAGCACCCATTATGGTGAGGTCATCCCTGTCTAGATGTCCCTTTTATTTCGGCTTAGTGGTGCGATTGCTGATCCCAACCGTGGGGTGATCTTACTCGGAATAATCTAGTAAGGGGTAGTTCCGGCTTTGTGTTGCAGGGGATCGGGCATGGTCCTCGGTACGCTGATCTAGACCAGGTACTGTGACAGGTGGTACCCCAGTGCCTAGTCATTAGTTGGAAATCCATTCTCCCTACGCGCCTGTATGGTTTTGATTATGCCCAACTATTACTGAAACGTGAGATGCAAGCATTTCAGCTAGATTCTATTTTTACTTTCAATAGACACTATTATAATATCAGACGGAATTGATAAAAAGTGTTTTGGCTATCGTAAGGTAAAAACCCGACATGTTTATTTGTGGCGTGGTCTTACGAGATAGCTTTTGATTTCAAAGGGTTTGGAAAACTTTAATAATCCAATTGAGTGTGTTTTCTCACGCTGGTTTTCCAGACTGACTCGGGTGTTATTTTATTATAATGCTTTGGTCAGACCGAGTATTATGGAATACATTATATGATGCTGTGGAGCTCAAGAGACGAGCTGGATGGCGAGACGTACTTCCGTACTTGATTAATATTCCGCTGTGTATTCAGTTTTGTGAGGACAGGTGATGATAACTGTCCAGTTTTGTGTTATGAATTGTGTTGTACTCTGATGATATAATGTATAAACAGATATAATTCTTTTGTTTTAAAGATTAATCATTTATCTATTATATATTGTTCCACTGCGTATGTGAGATTCTGATGTTGTGATGTTGTTTCTATTTTCTTCTTCTACCTTCTTCTTTCTTTAACCCTGATGATTCGATTTTTCGAGCATGGATAATCGTGGTCGTCACAGAAGGGAAAACCCGTTCCGCTAAGTAGCGTGGTCTCACTAGATATCTATTGGTTCGAGATGGTAGGTTATAATTTATACCAGACTTTTTGTCTAACTCGAAGTTTATGTTTTCCCCTTAAACTCTCGGATGCTCAATTAATTTTGAGTAGTTTAAAAGTTAAGGTTTTCAAATTCTCCTTTAGACGAATAAGCTTTTAAAGACGTGCAGGAGGAAAGCTAGCTAGTAGGAGTTCTTTCAGTTTGATTCCGCTGTGTAATTAGATGTAATGGAAAGTTGTTTAATTGCCTATATTTAGGCTCTAATCTATAAAGAGGGCATCTTCATATGTCGCACTTGGCATATTTTATAATAATTATATTTCTACGAACGTGGTTTACAAATTGGGATTATTTAATTAATTTGAAATGTGATTTAAAGTGGAATAAGAAAATTGTTTTAAAAATTGAGTTTAAAAATTTTCATATCCATGTGTTTCTGGTATATCAATGTAGCTAACATTACCTATTTGGTCCCCGAGAATTAATAACTATGGATGACTACAGCATCTGTAACAGTTAGTTTTGGGCCTCTAAATGGGGGATGTTACAGCAACCATCTTTGGTCAATTTGTTATAAGTGCACATATGGAAAAGGTGGTAGCCGACATTGGTCGAACTTCGATTTAATATGCAATAGTGACTCAGTTTCGATAGGTTGGTTTAAGGAAATGGTCACATTGAATGCACACTAGTGTTCACACAATTAGTAATCGATACCTCGAGTCGAACGGCACGCTCCTTTGATTCTGCAAATAAAACTCCTTGTCGCTTCGAAAAATAGTTCTATTATTGTATATTATACGATAACGAGTAAAATCCGACATACTGTACCATAGAGTTGCGGTGCTCTTTTTCCTACACAAACGGGCTATCTACACAATGTGTTCATGTACACCATGCTATGTACATAGGACACACACTACATAAATTGACATTTTTCACTGCCTTGGTCAATATGCAAAATCCGATTGGTTAACACACATCGACATCCATTGGGTTTTGTTCATCGGCTACAATGGTTCTAATCAAATTAGAACATAAAAAACATACTCGACCACATTTCATCATTAAGTTTTTCAATTCATAAAGACCGATGGAAAATGATCTTCTCATGTTAAAACCAACACCAACCCTTCCTATAACGACCTAGAAATTGACCACTTTAAAACATAGTTTTTAAAATGATTTTAAACATAAAATAGGTAAGGTTATATGATTCAAACAATATTATATAGGATTTGGAAAGAGAAGTATACACAAAAATAGTAACATTTGCCTATATCAACAAAATGATGATTTCAGAAAAGTAAGTTTTGATGGTTAAATGAATTATTTTAATTAATTTATGAGTGTTTTTATTTTTAAATAACATTATAAAAATTTATTTTTAAATTTGGTTTACATAAATAAATAGTTTAACAAAAACGTCAAAATGTGACCGTAAAATATTTTTTCGAAAATCAACGTTTCGTTTGATACAAGTTGTGCTAACGTTTTGCAACTTGAATAGTATCATGTAAACCCATTTACAAAGATGTAAACATCTTTCTTATGTTAATCAAGGATTAATTAACCTATGTATTAATTAAAGTGAAGAAAAGCACAAAATGACAAAGTAAGTTTACTTTTACAAAATCAAATCAAATCTCACACAAATCAAAGCATACATCTCTTCTTCATTAATGCTAATGTACTTAGCCATCAAATCATGCATGGAAAAGGAGCATTTTATTTGTACAAATTTTGTTAATTAAAAGGAAAATGCAAAATCATTACATTTTGGTACAAAATCAAATCCTTCCATCCCTTCACTTCTTTTCCACATTAATGACAAGTTAAATCATGTCTTGAAAAGTGTGTTAAGGGAGACAAAAATTGATTTGATATAAAGGATATTTTGGTCTTTTTGGTTAAGGGTAATAAGGTAGTTTGTGTAGTAAACTTCAACTATAAATATACCACCATCCTTCCACTTTCTTTTACACATTTCTACATCTTCTTCTTCCTTTCTCAAGCTTTCTAAAAGCTTCTTTAATGGCTTCCATGCTTCAGGAAAATAATGGAAAAATATTAGGAAAAAAAAGAAAGTAAAGAAAAATATAGTATTCCACTTCAAAATGAAAGCAAATCACCTCCATTTCTCCCCTTAAACCCACGGCTTCAACCCCCAACCACCTAGGCTGATCCTTCCACTCCTCCTAGCCAAGGCCTTGAGCGACTTTCCCCTTCCAAGATCAAGGTCGAGCACATCAAGAAGAAAGAGCAAGTTCAAGGAGCTTTGGAGATAGAAAAAGAGAAGGAAGTGCTACTGGAATCGATTTGGGAATCTACGTAAAAGATTGGAGGAGTGGAACTAATCGTGAGTACTCAAATCTTTGTTTTATTTTAAGAAAACTTAAG
The DNA here is from genome assembly GCA_030737815.1 of Allium fistulosum. Classification (NCBI taxonomy): domain Eukaryota; kingdom Viridiplantae; phylum Streptophyta; class Magnoliopsida; order Asparagales; family Amaryllidaceae; genus Allium; species Allium fistulosum. Next base: position 680,186,504 of record CM060905.1, on the reverse strand, counting down.
TTGATAATACACATGCTAAGTTAGACATTAATATGTTGAATATTGGTTAATGTTGGATGATAACATGGTTATATGGTTGTAAAATGGTTGATAATTTGGTTTGATAATGATAAGGGAAATGATTATTAATTAACCATAGTTAATTAAATGAGAATTAAATCCATACAAACATGTGTATGGAAATTATTTAGCCTATTAATGATTTTAAATAATCTAAAAAGGTTAAAAATGATATTATAATAATATAATATTATAAAATGAAATGAAATGGAATATGAGTTTGAAATATAAATATATTGTTTAAAATGAGTTTAAAATGATTTATTATAAATGTTTTATAAACATTTAAAAGTGTTTCCAAGAAGTTTGAAAAGAAACTGAAAAACAAGTCAAAACTAGGTGCGTCGCGTAACGGTAGTTCGCGATTTCACGCTATAAAAGTTAAATGAGTGTACAAAGTGAAATATAGCTCGAAATTCTTCTAGATAAGAATTTTCCAGTCTATTATATCCATAGCTTCCCAACGAAGAAAGAAAATCAAGATTTCATTAAGTAGATTTTGAAATATGTCCAAAACAATTTTCTAAAAACATCGCAGTTTTGCAGTTCGGAATCCAAAAAAAGATTTCTTTATAAATGATATTTTTAAATGATTTAAAAATATGAAATAAATTCTAAAAATCTTTTAAAATGTTTTAAAAGTGATTTAAGTTGAAAAGATGGATTTCTAAATGATATAAAAGTCGTTTTGAAGAATATAACTTTTAAAACACTATTTGCAACACTTTTCGCAACGCTTTTCGCAGCAGTTTTAAATAACCTTTGAAGCTTAGTTTTAAACTTAACAATTCTTTTCCAAATTTTTTGTGAATGATTTAAAAGGATAATTAATTATTTTAAAGGTGATTTGGAAGTTTTAATAAGGGTTTGAATAAATGGTTAAGAGAAATTGTCTATAACACTTAAGTAAAAAGTGATGAATATTGAATATAATAACAAACTGAGTATACGGAAACAACTAGTACATTTTTGCCGATCGTGAGAGCTAAATGGTAAAACAAGGTGTGTAACTAAGGTTAGGAATGGAGCAACCAGTGCCCTGAACTTACCTAGCCTTCGCTTTATCTTTTATATGAGGGGTGGAACAGATCGAAAGGAAAGCCCGGATACTCTAAAAGATCATATTTATGTTTTTCCAAGACAAAATAAAAGAAACAAATTCTTTTAATGTTAATTAACCACATAACATCTTTTATTCGATGATGGTACGAAGGAACCGGGATCGGATTTGGGTGATTCCTTTGCGAAAAATCAGGATCGGATTTGGATGATTCCTATCCGAAAACCCCTTCAATCTAATTTTCAAAATAAAACATATTGCAAACAAAGATCGTTGAAAACAAAGATCTTCATGAAGTAGGATTACTTGCCACTGGTCTCTAGAGGTGAAATTTACCATATCTAGGGTGGTAGTAGTGCTTTGTTATGAAAATCTTCGATTTGCAAGAATATGGTTTGAAGTTAAGAAAGAAATCTTTGATTTAGATATAATGAATGATTTGGGAATATTTTCCCTAAGTTAAAAGTTATAACTTGAATATAAGAAATCTTTGATTTAGATTTAATGAATGATTCGAGAATATTTTCCCTAAGTTAAAAGTTATAACTTGAATATAAGAAATCCTTGATTAAGATTTAATGAATAATTTGGAAATGTTTTCCTAAGTAAAAGATGAAATGATTTGGAATTATTCCAAGAGAAAAAGGAAGGTAAATAAACCAAATAATTTGATAAATGAGGCTTAATGATTCCATATACTCATGAAAAGAAAATGAAATAAATTGAAAAGAATATATCTATGAAAGATATTTGATTATATGGAAAGATAAAGTAATTGATTGATGATTGATGATCCCATATCAACTTAACATCTTTTTATCGATGAATGGATTTCAAAGGAATCGAGATCGGATTCGGATGATTCCTATCCGAAAACCACTTCAAACCAATTTACGTTTCGAAGTTAAATATGGGGAAGACATTTATATTAGGATTTTCATAGTGAAGAACTGCTTGTTGAACATTTTGGGATAAACTCATAATATACATATAGTAGCGGTGGTTTCTTCGTTATGAAACATCCAATGCAAGGACTATTCGCTACTGATCCTTGGGGTGATTCCCAAAAAAGGATTGGTAGGAAGGTACCTTCGGTTTCGTTTAGTCCCAGAACAAACTTGTATGGAAGAATGTCTAACCTTGCATTCTAAATCACTTTGAGTGACCTCTATATAATGTATATCATTTGGTGGCGGAGAAGGCTACTTCTCTTAGCTTAACACCCTTTCCGGAGACATTCGAGCTTAGGAAGTTAACATTTGTAGAGACCAGTCATGTGAATATGGAATGGCAATGTGGCATTAAAAGTGGAAGGGAGATGTGCTATGTGAAAAAGGTAATCGTTACTTCAAGCCTCATCAACCGAGAAATGACCGAAACAGGGTTAGATGCGACAAGGCTATGTGGGTCATTCCCATTAGGGTATGATCATCCCCTTCTAGATATATTTCTACCCGCTATGACGTTCGGGTTTAAATTAATGTGGATGTTTGCTAGAGCATGCTCGGTTAAAGGTCGGTAACGACCAGGATATGACATATTCGGTACTATCTAGTTATAGAGGTAGGCTGGTCTTGTGTTGGTAGCGGAGCTTTGTGATGGTTCCTTGGGACATCCATCTAGAGGTGTACCCATCGGAAGGTAGCCCCTTCACCTTGTCATTTGTATGGAAATACATTCTCCAATAAGAAGCCTTTACGAGTTTGATTGTATAATCCACTTTGTGGCTAATTTGCTGGAATTTAATCAATGTAACAATTTCGGCTAAGACTAATAAGTTTATTTGCAAATGTTTTCAAAGAAATGCCTTTAGAAGTAATATCAAAGGTTTTGATATAAATGTATTTTAGTTATCATAAGGTAAAACCCATCCTTGTTTATGTGTGGGCGTGGTCTTATGAGATACTCTTTCTTTTCAAAAGGATTTCAATTCCAAGGCTGATATATGACACTGTAATTTATTATTTGAATTTTTCTCACGCTGGTTTATCAAGCCTGATCCGGGTATTTTTAATACTCGGGTCAGATCCAAGTAGATTCAGGTTTAGTTAAGACGGTTTGAGTTTCAAGAGGAGAGTTGGAGATATTCATCTACGTATGGACGTATTCTATTGTCTGTTGCTTATTCTGCATTTGTTTGATGTTTGTCGGCATTTGTAAGGATAAATGTTTATAACTGTCCAAGCTGAATTTAGGCTAGACTTTGATATATGTATTTTAAAATTTTCCGTTGGAAAGATTATTATTCAATGTTATATGTTATTCCATTCATGTGAGATTCTGTTCTATCTAATTTTATTTTTCTACCCTTAATGATTCGCTTGTTCATGCAATTTGAGTTGGATATGTGTGGTTTATTGTCGATTCAATAGGTACGGAAAAGCGGGTCATTACACTTCCTCTAATCAAGAGGCAGGTCCATCCACTACTTAGGCTTCCACGTTTACTCCCTTAGGTGCAAGATGTTCAATTGCGAGAGCATCAACTTCAATCTTTTCTAGCTGTCCAACCTCATGGCCCTACCCCTCCAAGGGAAGATCGACCCATTCATATGGTCTTGGTAACAACCCACCTTTCGTAATACCCTGGAATTAGCACCTGTTAATAAGAAAACCTGTCAACACCCCAAAGTTGATTTTAAGGAAAAAGGTAAGTCCTTTAGATCTCTTTTGGTTGTGTAAAGGAATAATGGAGGTAAATAGTCCCTTCAATATACCCTTTCGACTAGGTTTCTATTGCGTAAACCTTTCGACCTGGTCGAAACACTTGAGTTCCCTTCTTTTCGGTCTATCCAGCCAACTAGGGTAGTTTGATTACCTCTTTGAATCCTTCCTTTTGAAATACTTGCAGAACACAAAAGGTTAGTTCTACAGAATTAAGGGAAAGGTTTGACTAGGTGGGTTTCGTCCTTGTCGAAAGCTAGTTCAATTTGTGATTCAGGATTGGTTCCGGAATATAAGGTAAAACCAGCTTGAATAAAGGTTTCGACTCATTGGAGGTGAATGTTTGATGAATGGTGATCTTTAGTCTAGGACTTGGATTACTTGAGAAAGCAAGGGTTATATCACCCCGGAGGCGCCTTTCGATGAGGTCAATTCTTGTAAAGTACAATTAAATCCAAATAAAAGCCTTCGAAACAACTATATAAACAAGAATAATGAAATCTTCCCTTTATCAATTTAACGAAGCGTTTGCAGTTCAATTTTCCCCAATTTGATTTACAAATTAGGGTTTAAAACTTTAAAGAATTAAGAAAATACAAGTATTATATGAACAAATTCGGATCCCCCAAAAATAGATGTGTGTTGGCACCTTTCGACCCAGTGCTTTCGACTTAGTCAAGAAGTGGCTTTAGATACCTTCTGAAAAACAGGTTCGAATTTGGGTGATTCCTAGCCGAAAACCCCTTCAATTTAACTTTCGAAATAAAACATATTGCAGACAAAGATCATTGAAAACAAAGATCTTCATGATGTAGGACTACTTGCCACTGGTCCCTGGAGGTGAAATTTACCATATCTAGGGTGGCAGTAGTGCTCTGTTATGAAAATCTTCGATTTGCAAGAATATGATTTGAAGTTAAGAAAGAAATCTTCAATTTAGATTTAATGAATGATTTGGGAATATTTTCCCTAAGTTTAAAGTTATAACTTAAATATAAAAAATCTTTGATTTAGATTTATTGAATGATTCGAGAATATTTTCCCTAAGTTAAAAGTTATAACTAGAATATAAGAAATCTTTGAGTAAGATTTAATGAATGATTTGGAAATGTTTTCCTAAGTAAAAGATGAACTGATTTGGAATTATTCCAAGAGAAAAAGAAAGGTAAATAAAACAAATAATTTGATAAATGAAGCTTAATGATTCCATATACTCATGAAAAGAAAATGAAATAAATTGAAAAGAATATATCTAAAAAAGATATTTGATTAAATGGAAAGATAAAGTAATTAATTGATGATTGATAATCCCATATGAACTTAACATCTTTGTATCGATGATTGCATTTCGAAGGAATCGAGGTCGGATTTGGGTGATTCCTATCCGAAAACCACTTCGAACCAATTTACGTTTCGAGGTTAAAGATGGGGAAGACATTGATATTAGGATTTTCATAGTGAAGAACTGCTTGTTGATCATTTGGGTATAAACTCCCAATATACATACAGTGGCGGTGGTTTCTTCGTTATAAAACATCCAATGCAAGGACTATTCGCTACTGATCCTTGGGGTGATTCCTAAAAAAGGATTGGTAGGAAGGTACCTTCAGTTTCGTTTAGTCCTAGAACAAACTTGTATGGAAGAATGTCTAACCTTGCATTCTAAATCACATTGAGTGATCTCAATATAACGTATATCAGTTGGTGGTGGAGAAGGCAACTTCTCTTAGCTTAACATCCTTTCCTGAGACATTCGAGCTTAGGAAGTTATACATCTGTAGAGACCAGTCATGTGAATATGGAATGGCAATGTGGCATTCAAAGTGGAAGTTATACATCTGTAGAGACCAGTCATGTAAAAGCTCGTCCGTGTTTATATGTGGGCATGGTCTTATGACACTACAATAAAAACACCCTTTCACAACTGTCAAAAACAGTTGTAATAGGTCTATTACAACGGGCCGTCGCCTGTCGTGATATCCCGAGTTGTAATAGAACTATGATTTTTTACAACGGTGTACGACAGTTGTAAAATATTTTTTTACAACTGCCTAAAGCAGTTGTAAAATGTCTTTTATGACTACTTTTGACAGTTGTAAAAGACCTTTTTACAACTGCGATTGGCTATTGTAAAATACTTTTTTACAACTGCGATTGGCAGTTGTAAAAAAGAAATATAAAATAAAAAAAATATTTGCTACACGTTTCACAGGTGCAGTAAGAAACAGATAAGCAATAGGAAAAAACTGATATAAATTCAAAGGCATCATGATCCATTCATAGAGAAGACATCACAACTTAAATACAAACTATAAATCATACACCATCAAGAAAATATATTTTTCCTTTGTAGCAACCAACTATCAGCTATACAAATACATTAAAAAATACTAGTTCAATCTCCCAAAATAATCGTAACTTATCATGTAATAATAGAAGTGCTTCATTAATTAGGAGAAGAAGAATAATTATACATGAAGAGCATCTCCAGTGATTGCACCTGAACATTCTACACGACCTTCCAGCTTGACCTCCCATTGCACGATTCCACTGTGTAAAAAGACACAAACATTGCCAAATAGTGCTAAACTATGAGGAACAGTGAGTATAACAAGGTGTGAATATAGGAACTACAAACCTTATTTATTATTTGCAAAGGGCTAGTATGAAAAGATATAATGGAACTACCAATCGAAGTTACTGTTTATTTGCAAAGGGCTAGTATGAAAAAATAGTGCAGAATCAAAACTGCTAGTATGAAAAGATATAATGGAACTACCAATCAAAGTTTCATGCAATTAAGAAATGAGTTACAAGCAAATATGTAAATCTTACTGTTTTAACTGTGTAGCAAATTGTGCAACTTTCGGCTTGCAATTATTTTGGAGACCATGGGTTTGGTACGGTCATTGGGAGCTGCAAAAAATGACCTCCTCGTTGTATTTTAGCAGAGGATTTTACTTTTCTCACTCTATAACTCCTCCTTTTCTTCTTTTTAATCTGCATTTTTCATGTAATAAAGGATATAGTGGTCCATCTTTAAGCTAGGAGGCATATAGACAGTGGAGATGCATTACTGCTTATTTATTTACTTTTTTTCTAACAAGTATCATCATGAAATATAACTATAAATGTATGCAAGGAAGATTACTAGCTGTTGTTGACAAAGAAGGTTACTTCAGTATTTATGGTAGTTAAATCAATAAGCCTATACAAACTAGAATTTAGTAAACTTGGTCAACTAGGACGCTTATATCTTAATAAATATATAATGTGAATAACATTAGATTACTCTCCTTGAAGTATCTGATCCTGGCCCTGAACATGAAAGCTCTACATACGTGGTAAGAGACCTGTACCATGCAATCAAATTTCCATTAATATCAATACAATCGCCAATAAAAAAATTAATAAATAAAACAGTTCATAATCGATAAATGTTTATGTTTTTTACCCAGAGTAAGGATCTTGGTTAGCATCCCAGCCTGGAGGAACAACAATAGAATCCATCCATGAGTCATAAAATATGACCCTTGATTCAGGAGTCAGTATTCTGCCTAGATATGTATTTGCTTTCCCTATTGCTCTGCATTTCTTAAACACAAATCCAGTAGAATCGCTGATGTTTGATCTTTGATGAGCGGTCACCCACCCAATTGCTGCACCACTTGGTATTGTCGATAACGTGCAGTACTGTTTTTTTGTTTCACATAGTACGGTAACATATTTTAGTGCATTGAAAGGACTCTAATAGCAAGCAACTCTGTAATAATATAGGTCAAATTCATGTGTATACCTCGTAAATGGACTGACCCATGCCCCAAATAAAGTCCACAGCACCTTCAATGTAACAATTAGCAATGTAATGCCTGCCACTCATGTCACATAGTGTATCCTGAACGCCTATAAAGCTGCACTTGTACACAGCTATTTTGTCACCTTTTAGAAGCAACGCCACTACACGACAGACTCCTCGCAAATTCTACAAGGATCTGTTTGCAAAAATTGACATAAACAAACCAATAGGTACAAATGCATGAATGCACTATCAATATGGAAGAAAGTGAGAACCAAAAAAGAAGTTAGTACCTTTATAGTTAGCCCTTTCAAGACTACGTTATCATCTAGAACGGTTAAAGTTCCAGTATCAAACACTGAGTTAACCATGCCATGTAAACCCATGTTGTATTGTGAAACAAAGTCATCCCACTCGATTGACGTCTGTGATGAGCCATCTCCCTCTAGCATCACAAATCCTTTGCCTATAGGTATGGTCACTTTCTCCCTATGTGAATAATCAATTATATACATGTTATGGGTTCGATTGTATATATGTAGTGAATGGATAAACTTACTTGTAAACACCGGCTTTTATTTTTATAAGTGTCCATTCTCGATTTCCAAATGGAATTGCATTGATGGCCTCTTGAATACTTCTGTAATTACCATGGCCATTGATATCAACGTAAATGGATTTAGCGACCTACGATTTAACATTGGAGAGAGACAATAAGAAGGCGAGTGAAGAAAAGTATAATAACAGTGAATTCATTTTTAGCATAGAACAAGTGAATTGCTTACAAATTTGCTGTAATCTTCATGAGTGAGTGATGAGTAGAAGTGATTTGGGAATTAGGGCTTTGAACTGGAGAGGTAGGCACAAAATTTTGGGGCAAATGAAAATTATAATGGCAAACTGTGGCGGGCTTCTTAATTTGATTAAAGTATAAATTTAGGTTTGGAGCCTAGAAATTTGGTTTTGGAGCCAAAGGGAAATTTGGTTTCAAAGCATACAATTGGCAAAAAAAGGTTGTAGTAGGCATCTATTACAACTGAAAAAAAGATAAGTTGTTAAAAATAGGCATGTATTACAAGTGGCAAAAAATGTTGTAATATGTATCTATTACAACTAGCAAAAAGATAGAGTTGTTAAAAATAGGCATTTATTACAACTGGCAAAAAAGAATAGTTGTAATAGGCATCTATTACAAATGACAAAATAAAAGAGTTGTTAAAAGTAAGTTTACTACAACTGTCAGATAAAAAGAGTTGTAAAAAACCTTTATTACAACTGACTATTTGTGATAGTTGTAAAAATACAGTTGTGATAGGGTATTTTTGTTGTAGTGTGAGATACTCTTTCTTTTCAAAAGGATTTTATTTCCAAGGCTGAGATATGACACTGTAATTTATTATTCGAGTTTTTCCCATGCTGGTTTATCAAGCCTGATCCGGGTAATTTTAATACTCGGATCAGATCCGAGTAGTTTCAGGTTTAGTTGAGACGGTTGGAGTTTCCAGAGGAGAGCTAGAGATATTCATCTACATATGGACGTATTCTATTGTCCGCTGCTTATTTTGCATTTGTTTGATGTTTGTCGGTATTTGTAAGGACAGATGTTTATAACTATCCAAGCTGAATTTAGGTTAGACTTTGATATATGTATTTTAAAATTTTCCATTGTAAAGATTATTGTTCAATATTATATGTTATTCCATTCGTGTGAGATTCTATTCAATCTATTTTTCTTTTTCCACCCTTAATGATCCGCTTATTCGTGCAATTTGAGTTGGACATGTGTGGTTTATTGTCGATTCAAAGGGTACAGAAAAGCGGGTCATTACACTTCATCTAATCAAGAGGCAGGTCCATCCACTACTTAGGCTTCCACGTTTACTCCCATAGGTGCAAGATGTTCAATTGCGAGAGCTTCAACTTCAATCTGTTCTAGTTGTCCAGCCTCATGGCCCTACCCCTCCAAGGGAAGATCGACCCATTTGTATGGTCTTGGTAACAACCCACCTTTCGTAATACCCTGGAATTAGCACCTGTTAATAAGAAAACTTATCAACACCCCAAAGTTGATTTTAAGGAAAAAGGTAAGTCCTTTAGATCTCTTTTGGTTGAGTAAAGGAAGAATGGATGTAAATAGTCCCTTTAATATACCCTTTCGACTAGGTTTCTATTGCGTAAACCTTCACGTATTGACCTTTCGACTTGGTCGAAACACTTGAGTTTCCTTCTACTACATAGTAGATAGTTTAACGGATCCTTAAAGGATGGTTATTCCAAACATCCTTTGAGTTACTTGTATTTCAGTTGCTATTTCACTTGAGTTGGATTTATTGATATAAGAATGTTAATCCTGACTCGAGTGTTTTGTGTTTTGCTTTATGCTTGGGTCAGACTGAGTGTACCAGTATTCGAGACTCACCTTTGGAGTTGGAGCTTCGCTTGGAGATCCAGCTATCTATCCATCTTTCAGATATCTAGTTGATTCCAGTGATTGTATTCTGATTCTTGTATTTGACTATTGTATTCGAGACATCTGTTGTACCTTATTTAACTCTGATATGTATATAGTAGCTTCATGAACTACTATCTTTTGTTTCCGCTGCATTATTACTCTGTGTCTGTGATCTGTGATTATTATTTACTGTATATGTTCAGTTTTGCCAAATTTAAATTAACAATTCGGTATTTTGAATTATTCAAGTCCGACATGTGCGGATGCGAATAGTGCAAAATAGCGGGTCGTTACAGTTGGTATCAGAGCTTTGGTAGCTCTAGGCAAAACTTAGCATATAGGGTAAATGTATTTACAGAATAACTTTCATTCGAGTTGAATCTCTTCCTTTTGACTCGATTCCTTTGAATTTTGGAACGTTCCCTGCGGTTCCAAAATCCATTCGTGTCCCTTTCTATTCGTCGTCTAATTCCGGAATATCCCATAACTCCACCTTGAATGATCTTTATAATAAGTTGGTGGTCCCGCCAATCTCAAATTGATTTGTAAAGGGGTGAAACTCTTTTACGATAGAATCGATTCACCGGAGATTTATATATCCTCGGTTTAGATGCTGACATCTTTGGCTATGCCAAATTCTATCTCTTGAGATCAAATGTCGATTTACCTCAGAATTATGCATCAGTCTTATTCATGAAGTCACGGTCAATCCGGTTAAGGTTGCCCGTAAATTAAATAAACTTACCCATCTCCTAATTCTGTTATTGAATCATCTTATCTTTTCTTTCAAATTTATCTTCGAATCAGAATTCTCTTTGGTTGAGTCCACAAAATTTGAATCTCTATCCTTGCTTTGAATCCATTCTTGTATCGTCGAGCGAGGAAGTGTTTTTGTAAATTTATATCAAAAATGTTTTTATATATTGTGTTGTTTGAGTTGTTGATGTGATTTGGGTTTCCGATCGATTCGTTTGGTCAGCGCTATCGATAAGATTTCCAAAACACTTGAACAGAACAAACTGACACAATGTTGTTTTCAAATTTGGTAAACAAAATAATTTTGGATGATTATATTATATATAAATATAAGTTTTCTGAAATTAAATTGTTAATGAATTTGTTGTCAAAAATGATAATATTTTATTTTCATTTATTGTTTTGTAAACCTTGACTTTTGCATAATATAAATAAATGAATCTATAAAACTTGGCTATAATTTGATTTGGAATTTGAAATGTATTTAAATCAAGAATTTGAGAATTAAAATTTCCAGTGATTTCAAACTTTGATTTGAAAGTTTTAAAGTGTGTAGTATTCAAAATATTTTTAGATTATAAGAATCATTCAAAGAATTTTAAAAGTTTAAAATCAGTGCTCTTCACTTCGTCGCTGGAAAATAATTTCGGTAATGACGGCCGCATCATCGACATTCATTTTCGAGTTTCGAAGTGGAGAGACCATTCTGTAGCTCTGCTACAGCTTTACTTTGAAAATTAAATTGATTTGGATTTCTAAAGTATGACTTAATTTATAAAATATATTGATATATGATTTTAAATTTGATTTGATATCTATACTATATATATATTTATCTCTAATTGTTTGAAATTAACCGGAAATTTAAATTCTTAATTTTTCTTAAAGTATGATTTCAATTATTAAGTGAAACCAAAATTCTGAATAAACATTTAAACTTAAGATAATTGAATTGGAGAATTTATTTGTATAATATCCGATTTCATTCTAATACAACTTACCTAAATTATTCAAAAGTTGAATACGTAATTGGATAATATACAATACTAAATGATTTTATAAATAAAATTTGAGTGCTTATAATAAATGTTATACACTTAATTTTAATTATAACATGTTAATAGGGATAATTTGAATAATAAGTTAATAGAATAATAAATGAGATGAATAAAATAAATTCTGTTTTGATGGAATTAATAATTTGAAATTAAATCAACTTAATGAGATATCTTGAATTAATTGAATTTAAATTGAATTTCGTTTTGAAAGAAACCTTTTGTATAACCATTTAATAAATGAGAAATTAAATAAATTTAATGGAAACCTTAAAATTTAATGATCAATTGTTGAATATAAATTTAATTAAATTGAAATTTATATGATTTAAATTAACTGTTTATTTTGTAATTCGAGTCTATTTTCTTTTGGTTGTTTCAATTCTCCTACCTCCTTCCTTTTCGGAGACGAAAAGTTTTGAGTGGGGGAGAGTGTAACGACCCGTAAATTTAACTGGTTTTAATAACGTTATTAATTGAAAATTTGTGGAATTTTAAAAAAATAAAATATTGAAATAAAAATTTAACATTTGAAATGCGTCTAGTTAAACATAGCAACCGGTAAATTTTCATCCAGAAATATGAAAGTTTATTTTGTGTGTAATTTTATTTCAATTTAATCAGTTAGGAATTGATGGAAATAAAATGTTTTCGAAACCTAAATATCTTTACATAGAAATATTCTAAATCATCTTTTGAGCAAGACGTCATTTTTCGTTTTTCCAAATTCAGACTTCTTTAGCTCCGTCGATCTTATTTTTCTGCGTTTTTGCTACATTTTCCGCTGGTAGGAAATTCAAATTTTTATAATTCAATCGAACCACTGATATCTGTATACCATTTTGATCGTTTCGTCGTGCTGATCTCAGTGATATATTCCTTTCTGTATGTTGAGGCCCAGTACGCGACAGAAATGGAAAGACCGTGCGTCCTACCGTATCAAATTTGGGACCTTTTGTTTCTTTTGTCTTTTCATATTTGAATCGTACAGCCTGGACCACTGTACTAACTTGCTTTAATTATTCACCAAATCAAAGCGTTCGATGACAGTTGCTATATCATTATTTTCATACGTCTTGTATTTGACTGTTCACTGTGGTGCAACTTGGAAACAGTTCAATTTGCTTTAATACCCATTCACTCTCGTTCATTTATTGATTCAACTTTTTTGCTCCCTTCCATTTTCTTATTTCTTCTCCTCTGTACCATGTTTGAAAAAAAAACATTCAATTCGTTCGCCTGCGCTTGTTCATCCATTACGGTCTCCACTTCCCTCCTCCAGCCTTCCCCTCTGTTCCGCCCCTCTCTCTTCTCCTACACCTCGAAGCCACCATCCCATCCACCGTCGAGGCCAGCTCCGCCACACGCCATTTTTTTTCCTACCAATCTCGCCTTTCACCTCTCTTCATTGACGCGCGTTCTCGGCCTTTCCCTCTTCGAGCATAGCCAAGCGCCGATCGCCCCGCTCTCTCTCTCTGTCCAGCCAATTTCTTCCACCCATCGGCCATCAGTTCACCGCCCAGGCCAAGCGCCTCCTCTGACCTTGAATCCCCTCACCTCACACCACCACCAACTCGTCGTCGTCCTCCGCATGGCCTCGCTGCAATCATCACCAACCACATCTTCATCTCCTCGTCGAGCATTCTTCTCTTTGCCGAGACCATGTCTGTTGAGTATATTGAGGTATCTGCAAAATTATGTTTAAAAGTATCATGTTGCATATATTAATATTATAAGCTTTGCTGATTAGATTTGTTTATATATTATCATATACCCAAAAGCTATATGTTTATACAGTGATCTGCCGAGTTATGTAATATGGTATTGAAAGTAGTATATTTCATGATTTAAAGGTGTATAGGTTATATGTTTTGACAGCTAATAAATATGCAGATACTAGTTTTGGTTTTTATAAGTTTAAGTATATTAAATTTTGAAAGAACAGTGTATAGATCTTTGTTTCCAAGTTATTTTGAAGACTGACAAGGGTTCGGTTTGAAATGTATGTGTTCAGCATGAATAGTTAGGCAAGTATAGAGGCTATAATTTTTATCAGATTTATATAAACAGTTCGTGTGTTTTGCATACAGTTTTACACATTTATATGTATGGAATGCTGGGTCATATAGGTATATATATTTTTTAAATTTTAATAAGCTGGTTATCTATTGCTCTGTTTATTTTATTAGTTTATAAACAAGTTATAAAGTTTATACGTGTAACGTGCTATTCACGTTTCATCAAAATATATGTATTTTATAGATTGCATTCATGTTATCCCTCGCATAGTCTTCAAAGTCGCATATATATATATACATTTAGCTATCATCATATATTGTTTTGTGCAAACGGTTATATTTACAATAAGTTTTATAGAGAGTTTAAAAATATATAGGTGTTGTATTATTTCATATAAGTACTGTATGGGTATGTCACATATATATTTTGTTCGAAAGCATACAATATAAGTTCTGGTCTTTGTGAAATCTGTACGATATATAAATAAGTTAACTTAAGTTTGTACAATAGGTTGTATTTATACTGTTGTGTTATACGCATATATATTTTATTGAATAGCAGTGGATAGATAATATAGATATAGTCTATATAGATTTTGATATGACATGTATCTGCATTTTGGTCATTATGTGTGAACTGTATATTTACAAAAAAGGGGGTATCATGTATTTATTTCAAACTATATTATGTAAATATGTTGTTTTATGGGTTTATTTAAAACAATGATTTTGAATTTCATATATATTCAATATAAACGTGTTGAATTTAATATATGATTTTTTTTATTTACAATTATAGTTATATGTAAGTTCATCTATACCATTTATCCGCATCAATCCAGTTTCGATTTATTTCGTCAATATCTAGTCCTCAGCTTCGTTTCCATCAATCTATAGCTTATCTTGATTTTCCATTGATTCCAGTTGTAATTCGCTTTGCCTTGCTCGTGTCTTTACCCCTGTGCATGTCTGTGCCACTTTCTCAGTTATCGTTGTCTCCTATAGCCTCGAAAGGTGAGCAATCACTCACGATTAATGTTCTTTTATTTATTAAATTTGATTTCAATTGAAACGACAATTGAAATATGCGGATGTTAGTTATTTACACTGTTATTACCTGTATCAGTTCACCTGTGACATCTGACACCACTATCTGTTATTTATACAATGATAATTCAGTTTGGTTGATAATGATTGATTTGTTTGATGTTGACATTGGACGTTAAATTGTAAATGTTGTAAGTGATAAATAATTTGAAATTGAAATTGTCGTAGGATAGTTAGATTTGATATATGCTAAATTTGATTAGATGACATTTTCATAATATGACCTTATTTAAATGTTAGATTAATTGACACGTAGAAATTTGGTTATGTACACCTTGAACCATTGAATGTATGTTGTAAAATTGGTATAGTATGAAATTGGATAATAGATATCAATTGAAGAACCGTATAAATATTAGTGTAATAATCTTTAATCTACATGAAATGATAGTGTAGATTCTAGAAATAATTATATTAATTTGCACAAACAACAATGTAAATTAATATGATTATTTCGGGATTATTTGAATTGATTATTGGATTGTTATTGATTGTTGTTATTGCTTGTTTATTTACTTTGACACAATCGCAGTTATCACACTGCAAGTTCCCTTTGTTATGCTTTGGTATTTGAAATGAAATGGAATCGGGTTGAAATGATATATACCCAAATAAAACTTTGACTTAGGATAGAAAATTAAATAACCCGATTGGTCAATAATTTGATTTAAAAATGAAATAAAGATTTGATTTGAATAAATAATATGGTTTTGAAACAAAGTCAGAATTTGAATTTTTATGAAAGGAAAATGTTAATATTTAATAATCTGAATCAAATTATTAACATAGTAGATGATGAAAGAACGTTGTTTTAAAATTAATTATTTAATAATTAAATTTGGAATTATTAGTAATGAAGTTTTGAAGTTAGTTAATAATTAAGTTTGAAATTATTTAATAATTAAATAAGATTGAATTATTTAATAATTAAATAAAATTGAATTCTTGGTTAAGTGAAATTGAATTTCTTGAATAAGTGAAGTTAAGTTTCTTTATTAATTGAGATTTGAAATTGTAAGTAAGTAAATAAATAAGTGAAATGGAATTTCTCTAACAAGAAATAAAATGTGTTTTATTGAAATTAATGTAAGACTTGAAATGTAAAGAATTTGATTTGATGAATTTAATTTAATGCAATTTGTAAGTTTTGATACAATGGAGTTGAACTTAAATAATTGATTTCATAAATTGGAAGTTAAATAGAAATTATTTTGAAGGATAAATTTACTTAACGAATATTGAATGAAACGATCAATGAACTTAAATTGATTTGAAGGTAGATTAAATCATTTTAAATGATTTCGGAATGAAACTTATATACGAACTTGAATCAATATTTGAATGGTTTTAAATAAAGATTGAAATTGAATTATAAGATTTTGAAATGGTAATTTGGAAGTTTTGAAACGTAAATTATGGAAATTGTTTTAGAAAGACAAATGAAATGTTGATTTACAAATTCTAATTGAAATTGTAATTGATTTGGTTTTGAAATTTATTAAACGACCAATCGGTGTAATAATTACGAAAGTTAATAAAGAGACCGGAATCGGTTAGGGACATACTCACCGTCTAAACCGAAAACCACTTTAATAACTACACGCGGAGTGTGATCCAGAATGAAGTGGTTGGAATGATGTACGATGACTGAAGAAAGAGAACGATAATGGATAGCCTTGACACTTGTGTCAAATTGGAAATGACTAAAACAGGAGCCGTGCTGGGCCAAATGGGGTTAGCCACCTCGAGCGAACACACTTCTTCGAAACTACTCATTACTTGTTGTCGATTGGTGCACCCTTGATTTGGGAGTGTTATTTTGCGGTGTTGTGATCGCTGCGGCGATGCGTTCTCACCAGTCCGGATCAGGCAAACGGTAGTTTCACTACCTTGGGTATTGCCTCATGTGCCTTGTCATACTTGTATCCCTATACACGACCACTACGATTTGTTTTGTGTTATACCTATGGAGTACTCCCTGATATCCCACTAGTTTACGGTGGAGTTTACAGTGCTGTATAGACTATAACGCTTATATAAAATGTGTTAAGGGGGATAATAGTAATGCCTTAACACTATTTTGATATTTTATATTACTGATAGGCAATATCTACTTATCGTACACTACTACATAGTAGATAGTTTAACGGATCCTTAAAGGATGGTTATTCCAAACATCCTTTGAGTTACTTGTATTTCAGTTGCTATTTCACTTGAGTTGGATTTATTGATATAAGAATGTTAATCCTGACTCGAGTGTTTTGTGTTTTGCTTTACGCTCGGGTCAGACTGAGTGTACCAGTATTCGAGACTCACCTTTGGAGTTGGAGCTTCGCTTGGAGATCCAGCTATCTATCCATCTTTCAGATATCCAGTTGATTCCAGTGATTGTATTCTGATTCTTGTATTTGGCAATTGTATTCGAGACATCTATTGTACCTTATTTAACTCTAATATGTATATAGTAGCTTCATGAACTACTATCTTTTGTTTCCGCTGCATTATTACTCTGTGTCTGTGATCTGTGATTATTATTTACTGTATATGTTCAGTTTTGCCAAATTTAAATTAACAATTCAGTATTTTGAATTATTCAAGTCCGACATGTGCGGATGCGAATAGTGCAAAATAGCGGGTCGTTACAACTGTCTAAACACTTGTGATAGAAATCCATTGACCCAGATTTAGGCATTACTAAATAAAATTAAAAAGTTAGGAAGTTTGGAACCCAGATTAGGGTCTTAGTGAATAATAGCCAGAAATCCATGACAATATTCTTAATAGAAGTCTTGAGCCTAGATTTAGGCACTAACGAGTGAAGTTAAGTGATAGTCTCAAAACCGAGATTCGGGTATTAGTGATGAATAATCGAAAAGCCATGATAATTATTTTTGTAATAGAAATCTCAAGCCAAGCCCTGATTAGGGCATTAATAAGTGAAGTCTAGTAATAGTTTCGAAACCCAGATTCAAGTATGATGAATTGAAAGGTCTGTAACCCAAATTTGGGTATTACTGGGTAAAGTCTTATATATCAATAATGAATGACCCAAAACCCTTATTCGGGCATTAACAGATGAAGTTTAGAAATAAGAAACCCAAAACCCGGATTTGGGTATTAATAAGTGGAGTTCCTTTCTATTCCTTAGATTCTGCCTTCTTTTACATGTGTAAACCCTTTAGACTGTGTATGTAGCTACAGTTTAATCAACTGCTTCTCGAGATTGGACATCTTAGTCCATCATTTGATATGCAACTTCTTAAACTTGGACGTCCGCTTATGGGACTTGGATGTCTTACTCCATTGTTTGTTGAGTCTCTCTTTGGGCTTGGACGTCTTAGTCCATTGTTTGATGAGCCTCTCTTAGGCTTGAACGCCTTAGTCCATTGTTGTCTAGTGCTCTTGGTTAGCTCATTCTCATGCTAGAACCAAGGACTTACCCAACCTCCCTCCAGGAGGCGCCTTGACTTGACCAGAGGCGCGACCAAGGGCTTGTAGATGCTTTAACCTGGCTATAGCGTGGCACGGATAAAGGCTTACACTCCTTCCTCCAGGAGGTGCCCTACCCTGGCCATAGCGTGGCGCGGGCAGGGGCTTGTCGATGCTTTAAAATGGCCATAGCGTGGTGCGGATAAAGGCTTTAGCTCCTCCCTCCAGGAGGTGCTCTGCGTTGACCAGCTCAGCGTGGACAAAGGCTTTGACCGTTAAAGGTAGTGTCCAAATAAAAGGAGAATTTCTCTCCCAACCATGTAGATCTTTCTTAGTAAAGTAATTCTTTATTAAACTTCATTCAGGATCTCTTTACAAATTCATTGATTTCGCCTTGATGGAAAAAGTTGATTATCATCCCTTCGAAGGCTCTGCAGTGGTTAGTTTCATGCCCATTCATCATATGGAAATGGCGGTAGGATCTCCCAAGATTCCTTTCATATTTTGGTTTCTTTTTTTGTGATGGCCAATAATTAAGCTCGTCCTTGGTTAGCAAGTAGACATTCCCTATGGATGTTGTTAGGTTGCATTCTTTAGGAAGTCTTGACTTGAAACTTGTTTCTTTAGGATTGTTTTTCGGTTTCTTATCACTTGGCCTTGTAGTTTCACCTTCATCGATTTCTTTTCTTGTTGACACCCTTTGGAGTTCCCATGTTGGAAGTGTTCCAGTTGTAGTTTGTTGCCATTTATGTGCAAAGGTGTTATAGTATACCATTATCTCTTCTTCAAAGATTGTGCCTTTGGCATGGTGTTGAATCATCGTTTTCATTTGATTAAACAAGTTGTCATTTCCATTTTCCCTTTCTCCTAAGGCAAAAATAGGGGTTGGGCCAATATGAAAGGAATTTAAGCTCCATTGTTTTGGATCATATTATGATTCCACTCTTTTCTTGTTCATAATCCTTAGAGCTTCTATCTTAGCCTTTGCTCTACATATATTTTGGAATCTTTAGTTGTTCTCGGGGAGAATCCTTCTAAGTGTGTTTAGAAGATCCTTACTCAGATCTTTTAATTTTGCTAGCCGTGATGAAGTTAGATCAAAAGTAAATAATCTTTAAATATAATTTGGTTAGAGATAGGTGGTGTTGGATGTTCAACAGAGTCAGAGGTCCAGGCCCTCCTTCTAGCGCCAAAATGTTAACAAGAAAACTTGTCAACACCCCAAAGTTGATTTTAAAGAAAAAGGAAAGTCCTTTAGATCTCTCTAGGTTGAGTAAAGGAAGAATGGATGTAAATAGTCCCTTCAATATACCCCTTCGACTAGGTTTCTATTACGTAAACCTTCATGTATTGACCTTTTCTAGGTGAAACACTTGAGTTCCCTTCTTTTCAGTTTATCAAGCCAACTTGGGTAGTTTGATTACCTCTTCCAATCCTTCCTTTCGAAACAGTTGCAGAACACAAAAGGTTGGTTCTATGGATTTAAGGTAAAGGTTTGACTAGGTGGGTTTCGTCCTTGTCGAAAGCTAGGTTAGTAAGTGAATCAGGATTGGTTCCGGAATCTAATGTAAAACCAGCTTGGATAAAGGTTTCGAGTCATTGGAGGTGAATGTTTGACGAATGGTGATTTGTAGTTTAGGACTTGGATTACTCGAGAAAGCAAGGGTTACGACTCACTCGGAAGGTGCCTTTCGATGAGGTTGATTCCTGTAAAATACAATTAAATCCAAATAAAAGCCTTCGAAACAACTATGTAATCAAGAATAATGAAATCTTCCTTTTACCAATTTAAAGAAGCCTTTACAATTCAATTTTCCCCAATTTGATTTACAAATTAGGGTTTACAACTTTGAAGAATTAAGAAAATACAAGTATGGATCGAACAAATTCGGATCCCCTAAAAACAAACACCTTGGGTCTTATTTATAGATGTGGGTTGGCACCTTTCGACCCAGTGCTTTCGACTTGGTCGAGAAGTGGCTTCAGATACCTTCCGACTCCTTCGACACTTGCGGGTTGGCACCTTTTCTTCTTTATGTTGCTTTTGTTGTCACAAGGAATGAAGGTAGGAGCTTTCGACTCTATCGATGGGCAGTGTCCAAGTGTTCCGAATGTGTTGAAATGCTTATGGTTCTGACACCGTTAGTAGCTTCCAAACTTATGCATGTGAACTGATGCGGAACGTTCCTTGGATGTTAAGGGATTCGACAGGTTCGAAAGGCTTGCTTTTGCTTTCGAAATGGGTTGTTCCATCTAAGGCGTGTTTCTGCGTGGTTTGAGTGAAGGTGAAACCTTTGGTTTCAAAAGGTTTGCATGCATATAAAGAGTTGCCATTCCTTTCTCTTCGAAAGTAGTTGCTTTAACTCAATCGAAAGGTCTTCATGAATGTGGAAGCATCTGCTTCGAAAGGGGATCTCTTGAAGTGGAAGGGTGCTTTCGACCCCTTCGAAAGGTTGTGATACTTCCAGTCTTTGGCTGTGCATCCCTCCGACTCCTTCGAAAGGTTTGTTGGAGCTTTTTCCTCTTGTTCTTCTTTGTCCTCCACTCAATTAGGTTTCGACAAGATCGAAAGGATATTTGGTAGTAATAGCACCAAATGATAACGTATGACTTCCGAATACCACAAAAGACAGACCATCGAAAAAGAAAATTAAAACAAACATTATACTAAGGTTTATCGACAAAACCTCATAACGGAATGATAACATATAATATACTGGATATAGATGAACAGAATAGGATAATCAATATATATGAGAGACCGCACAAGCAAAATAACTTATAAGTGAATATCAATATAGAAAGTCAGAATACATTGAGTCTCAAATATTAACACATTTCTATCATGTAATACTACAATATCAAGTATACATACAAAGTGTCGATACCATGTCCATAGAATGCTCCAACTGTCCTGAAAGCATATCCCCAAAAGTACCTGACTCCCAAACTACTCCATCGAGTCCTCGGGAGTTGTCATGACATAAGCTTACAACGACAAAACGCAGGTTAATCATAAAGTCTGGTGTGAGGGGAACTATCTTAAATTATTGTATATTAAAACTATATAAAAATGAATATTTACTACTAAGGCACAACCGGTCGTCTCCACAATCATGGCTCAGGGGTAATCTGAACTGTCCATAAAAATTTAAAATAAACCTATCCAAGAGATGAAAATCATACCATAACCTGTTCTTCTCTTGTAATCAACGTATCAACCCAAGTAATATAGTGTGACTCAAACATAATGACACATCATAATGAGTTTACCTAATATGAAAATGCAGATATCACGATATAAACATATCCTAGAATACACAAAAATATTATCAAACAACTAATATAACACACAATATAACTATATCGATAAACACAGAATATAAATTGATACTCATCATTGCTCATGAATGGAGTCCGTGGTAGATTTGTGCCCAAGTTAAATAGAGTCGGTACCTCAGTGTACCATAAACCCCGATTTGCATCCAGTGTGGTTGAACTCATGTAGGTCTAACCATACCCCTTAGTAAGTGTAACGACCCGACTTCCCAGACCCGGAAAATCGAACCATTTTTTTTGTTAAGAAGAAGAGGTAGAAGAAGAAAAATAGAAAACAACATCAGAATCTAACCATCGCAGCGAAATAAAATATAATATATATTAACAGATCTTTACACAAATCAAAACTATATCAGTTTATATAATATAGCATCAGAGTATACACCAGAGAACATATAACATACAACTGGACAATAACCGTATCATGTCCTCAATACAACAGAGTACAACAATCAACACAGCGGAATATATATATATAAACAAGTACGGGCAATACGTCTCGCCATCCAGCTCATCCTCTGAACTCCACAGCATCATATCCTGTAACCTATAATACTCGGTCTGACCCGAGCATCATATAAACAATACCCGAGTCAGTCTGGAATACCAGCGTGAGAAAATCACACTCAATTGATTATTAAAGTTTCAAAAATCCTTTTGAAAATAAAAGCATCTCGTAAGACCACGCCACAAATAAACATGTCGGGTTTTTACCTTACGATAGCTAAAACACTTTTTATAAAAATCCTCTGATATTATAATAGTGTCTATTCACAAATACTTATTTAAAATAGCTGAAATTGTTACATGATTAAATTCCAGCATATTAGGTATACAAACAAATACCGTACAAGGCACGTAGGGAGAATGGATTTCCAACGAATGACTAGGCACTGGGGTACCACCTGTCACAGTACGTGGCCTAGATCACAGTACCGAGGAGTACGTCCGCTCCCCTGCAACACAAGGCCGGAATCATCCCTTACTGGATAATTCCAAATAAAATCACCCCACGGTTGGGATCAGCAACCGCACCACTAAGCCGAAATAAAAGGGACATCTAGACAGGGATGACTTTACTCTCAAGTGGGGGCTACCCACGAAGCCTTGCTGCATAACCCCTGATTTTCAGTCATTCCCGGTTGATGAGGCTTGAGGCTAAACGATACCTTTTTCAGAACATATCCCTTAGAATGCCCATCGTCCACCTGACGATGTCACGAAAGCATTCGTCCATACAAGTCCGTCCCAGGTCCGAACGGAACCGAAGGCACTATTCCTACTACATCCATTTTGGAAATATCCTCAGGATTAGTAGCGACTAGCCCTTGCACTTCACAGCTCCATCTTCGACTCCGAACACGTTACACGAAACGTACAAACCGGATCGAAGTGGTATTCGAGTCTCCAGACCTAGAATCCCGGTATACGGAAACTCGATCCCGGTCTCTTCGAAACGATCAGCGCATTTGGCCAATATTGATAGTCGGTTATTTAACTATCAATTAACATCCACAAGCAACCATCACACAAGAAATAATTTCCCACATTATTTATTTGTCCAAATATCTTTCCAAGATATATTTCCAAATTTCCAAAGCTCATTTGAAAACAATTTCAAACAGTTTCCGCTTACGGAAAACATTTCCCAAATAATTATTTCCACTGAATCACCAAGTACAAAATACTTTTAATTTTAAAATAATTTAAAAACACTTTATTTTAAATATATCTTATAACATTGAAATTAAACTACTTTAATACTTTATTAAAAATATATACTTTAAGGATATTTAAAATAAAACCGCTTTATAATTATATACTAAATTTCTCCTTTAAAACATAATACCAAATCACTTTTATATAATTACTACAATAATAGATTTTTGAAAATACTACTTTAGGTTTTAACATTTAGAAATAGTCATTTTTCTAAAATATGCTTTTTAAAACATATTAAAACTTTTAACTTATATTTAAAACTACCTTGAAAAAAACGTACTTGGCTATCCAGAGAAATACACTTCTCATTCCCATTCTTTAAAAATAAATCAACATTTATTTTTAATCCAATCCATATTCTTTTATAAATTCCCACCTTGAATTTATATTTCCAAATATCCACTGATATTTTATTCCACTTTCTAAACCCAGTTTATAAATTCCAAAATCTCACTTTTCTTTTAAAATTCCAATTTTAAACAACTAAATCAATTTCCAATTGATTTTCCAATTTACTTTACTTTACATTGAAATAAATTACCTTGGCTACTTCATTTATTTCAAAATACATTAACTTTTAGATTTATTTCTTTATTGTGAGTTAAACCCTTTTTAATTGAAAATACCAATTTAATCTTCCAAAATTCCTTCTTTATTACTTAATTAAATTCAATCCTTAAATTTAAAAATAAAATTTTTTATTCTTTCAAATAATATTACTTAAGCTTTACCATTTATTATTTCCCTTGTTAATTCAAATCTTCTTATTCCAAATTTGTTAGAATTTTGCAATCACTTTTATTTTATTTCCAATTCATTATTAATTCATTCTAATTCACTAAAATTATTTCACTTAAAAATTTACTCTTTTATTTCCTTTCAAAATTCCATTCTAGAGGTTTTGATAACTCAGTATATCCAAATCAGTCCAACCAAACCATAACATCCAATTATCCATATAATTCATCACAGGATATCAAAAATCATATCACAGAATATTTAAACAAAATTAAATATTTTGAGGAATCCAGTTGGATCCCTCCAACCTGTTTCCCTGCATCCACAGATGTTAGCACAATATCAATTCCACTTCGAGGTGGAATATCGCGGTATATGGGTTTAATATAAAATCATCCGCTATTCAATGTGGGAATATCAACAACTCCAATATACTACTATATATATAGCACATCAATCAATGCAATCATCCAATCAATTATTTAAATTTAACCAATTAAGTTTAAATTATAATTTAACTGAGTGAGATTAACTCACCTTTGCTTCTATTGTTGTAATCCGATCCACACCGTCCTGATTTTCCACGATTTAGACCTTGTATAAACATTCATATGGTTTATTAATATTCTGAAAATATCGGACAATCTATTAACGCTTATTTATAAATTTTATTTAAACCAATTTGTTCGAATTGGAATCCACTTTATTCTCGATTTAATTCCATGATTTCTCAACCTTGTATGACCATTTAAAGTTTATTAATATTCCAAATAAATCAGAAAATAAATTTCCATTTATTTATCTAATTTAAACTAAAATTAAATTTATCTAAAATTAAATTTTAAAACTAACTTTATATAGATATTTCAATGTCTAAACTCCTATATATATTTTTTTCTCTCTGATCTACATAAGTTTAACACAGCAACTTTAAATTATATATATTCATTTCCTATTAAATCTAAAATACAGATTCAATTTAAATTAACAAAATATAGGAAGACCCATACCTGTTTCCCAAAACACTCACGACCGGCACGCCAATCACAACGACAATTGTACGGCGGCACCTTCATCTATCCCAGCCTCCATCACCGAGCTTCACGAGTGCTGCCGTAACCCTACCCTATCGCGACACTGAAGATCGCAACCAAACCCACATCGGAATTGCCCAGAACCCGCACCCTCTGTCGAACGAACGCCGATCCAAATCGCGAACCACAGCTACGAATCGAACGCCCTACAACCGAGCGTGCGGCTCCCCATCGTGCTCGAATCTCCTCGTCGCACTCGCCACTCGAGCCCCCGCCAAGTCGCCTGCCAACTGACTTGCCTCACACGCCTTCGATTTGGAAATTCTTTTCGTTCCGTGCTTTGATTTTAAACTGAAGGGATGAGAACAATCGATTTCGTTCGATTTGGGTTTCGAATCTTAAAAGAGCAGTGGTTTCGCTCATTCTTCTCTAAACGAATCTGAGATTTTGAACCTCAGAAGGGAACGTGATTTCAAATGGTGGAAGAGATGTCTCGCGAGTTTTAATAAGGAAGGAGAAAGAGACGTACGCGATTAAAATTTAAAGAATTTCGCTCCACCCTTTTTTTTTCTCTCGTTTGATAATAACTGAAATCGAATGAATGAACGAGGAAGGAACAGGCAAATTTTAGAAGGAACGAGAAGTTTACGATGGAAGATAAGGGTAGCGTGTTCGAGAAGGCAAACGAACGGGTTGGAAAAATATCTAGCTACAGTGTTTTGCTTAAATTATTTATATTAAATTTTCGATTTGATTTTCAACGCGTTTGTATGACGTACGCTCACACAACAACTCCGATTACTACGAAACTTGAAATCCGGTAATAATACAATATTACGGATCCAATGGAATTGGTTTCGTCGAATTCCGAGACTGTGCCTCGGAAGGCTATTTTTAAATATCGATTCAAACGATATAATTTCAAAACTGAACAAAATACTCTGAAATCAAATTTTGAAAGTTCTATTATCTTCAGTATTACCAATATACATTTTACAAGCCTTTAAATTATTTTTAACTGGCTCAAAACTCTCGATTCAACATTTTATCCAATTTTTAATTGTCTAATTCAATAATCTATCATCCAATAAATACTGTATATTAGAAAATTAATTTAAAATTTACCCTTCGAATATTTAAAATAAATTAAATATTCCCATTTCAAATATACAAAAATTCCGGGTCGTCACATTCCTCCCCCCTTAAAAGAATTTCGTCCTCGAAATTACCAGTTAAGAAGAATGTCCCATATCCCGTTAGCTATTTCCCAAATTCAAACAGTTTTAACAATACCCAAACAATCTTTTGTCAATGATACACTAATCATCTTTTAACTTTCCAAACTTATTCATAAGTTCAACCCATATCACATACTAATCAATTCAAATTTAAATTTGAATTCAAATTTTAAATTATCAAAATTTTCTCAAAATTTTTCTAACTCCCTAAATTTCCAAAAAATTTCGCCAGCGTCTCCTTTGCGCGGCTAGCTCGGTACAACTACAAAATGGCTCTACGGCCTCCCAATCTCAAAAAGAAAACAAAAAGCCAAGTGGCTGGATCAAAAACCCAATCAAATTTCATATAGAAATTCAAATACATACCTCTTTGTCGGGCCATTAAATTTTTATCTTCTAAAATCAAAAATCCCAATTATCCATTGCTTTTATACACCTGTATATCCTACTAAGCAATAATATTCAATCACAATTCCAAAGTCATTTTATACTTTTCTTTACAAATTTTCAATATTTGTTTTACTTAAGCCCGTACGATGCACATATATTATCCGTACGCAATATCACATTCGATCGCTCAATCGATCACACAATTTCACTTCCGAACTAGTATCGTCCACCCGACTTCCTAGTGCGGACTCAGATCTGGTTTTTTGATCAGAAACCGTCATTCTCCTTGCATAGCCACAAACTATGATAGAGAATTACCAGAATCAATCAACAATCCATATCCAGGTTCGCCGTTGATAATCGAGTGAAAAATTCCAACTCGGATCGATATATCTATCTCGAAATTCTGTGTTCGAATCCGGATCAAATAGCTATGCGAATAAAATAATATACGTACATCTTACGTATAAATTCCAATTGATTATCAGTTATATCAATTTTCTTTTATTCACATTCCCTTTTTTATTGTTATCCCCTTATTCACAACTATCCCATTTCACAACTTCAGTTTCACCTTAATTCAATTATTCACTTAGCATACTTTCAGTACCACATTTTCTTAAGAATTCACTATTCATTTCTTAAGTTTAAGATAAACATTTTACATACTGCTTATACATATTTTCACTTCACTATTGAAGTTCCTATCCATTTCTATCCACTTTTGCGTTTACATTTCCACTTGAATTCAATTTATCTTCCACTTTGAATATTGAATTAGTTGCACTTACTAATTAATTTAAATCTCAATTAAAAGTTTGTTTGCAAGCTTTACTTTCGTTAGTTCCTTCGATTTCACTTACTTTACTTTCACATTTTAAATAGATTTCAATACTCAGTTTCAACCTTATTTGTTTAGCAAATTTTAATTCATTTGTTGTTAGTGAAAATTTCCAAAAATTTTCAAAAATTTTCTAACTCCCAAAATTTCCGAAAAATTTTGGCAGAGTCTCCCTTGTACGGAGGGACTTCTGCGATATCGCAGGATACACAAATATATATATACATCGGCCTCAGGCCGGAAATCACAATATATATCAATATATGCAGTTCATATCTCCTATTTTGAATTTTTACGTAAGCGTACCTTATTTTAGCATTTTTAAGCAAAGCGGTTATTTATTTTAGCATGTTGTGCCATCAGATTCAGCCAACCGACTTCCATGAACCTGTACTAACTCAATTACAATATGTAAGTGCCAAATATACCAAGTTTATTTACATTTCACTAAAATTTAAATTGCTAAAACATGGATTCTACAAACAATGCATGTTATATACTTCCATAAGTGAATTTATAAGGTTCCAACACAAATTTAAATGCTTTCAATTCATTCACCCACCATCACTTTCAATACATTCTTATTTCGTTCCATTTAAATGGTTTACACTTCATTGCTTATATTCAATTCACCTTTAACCCAAACAAACCCATATTCATTTTAAATGATTCCAAAAATCAATTTATTTACTTTTATCAATCAATTCCATTTTATTTTACTAATTTAATTCAATTAGTACTCGTTCAATCCATTTCAAACTTATTTCACATTTCTATTTACTTTCGACTGATTATTTCAATAATAAAGCCACTTCAATTTATTTCTACTCACTAGAATTTTATTTGCAATACAAATCATTCTTATTTTAATTCAATTCCATTCAACAGCAGTTCATTTTTAATTCACTTGCTATTTCAAGTTAGGTTTACATTTATAACTCAAGCTTCACTTTAAAATTTTATCACTTATTCACGATTCAAGTTTTAATTAACCAATTCGAGTTTCATTTCCATATTCCATTAATTGATCAAATAATTTACTCTAACTTTACCCAATATTTGATTTTTATCCATTTCCCAAAATACAAAACAATTTTATTTTGGCTTATTTATCCCACTTCTAAATTTATAAGTCACAACTTCTTTATATCCATACTTCCATTTTATTACAATTCAATTTTGTAAGTTTCTATAAGTTCCCCAATTTACTTACCCTCTATTTGTTTACTTCTTTTAATTTACTACAATTAATTAGCTTATATTCTAACTTATTTTCATTCCCTTACTTCAAATTTTGTAAGTGTCCAAAATTTATTCATTATCCCACAAACATTTTAAATAAAGTTCCAGAGCTTTACAAATTTTCAAAATTTCAAAATTCCCTTTGAAATCAACTATATCCCAAAATTCTTTGGCAATTCAACTATTCCTTTGAATTTTCAAAACCAAATCCAGTTCGCAAACAAATCCCATTTCAAACAACTCGGTAACAATTTCTCTCCTAGAAACTCGAAAATGAACATCGATGATGCTGCAGTCATCACCGAAGTTATTTTCCAGCGACCGAAAGAGAGTTAAATGTTTTTATCTCTTTAAAATCCCTCCAAATATTTTTAAATCCCAAATCTCTCCAGCTTTCAAATCCAATTCAAAAATATTTCCGAAATAATGTCACCATTATTTCTCCAAACCCCTTTGAAAACCATTTCCAACTCAAAGGAATTTTAATCTTCACAAAATTCCAAATTTAAAACCCATCCAGTTTTATATCCATCGTTACTCTGGAATTTTATCTCATTCAAATTTTAAATATTTCTCTAGGACTTCATCTTAATTTCCATTATATATGACATTTAGTTTACATTTACATATCTCGTTTGTATATGAAGTTTATTTCAACTTATAAATTACATTTATAATTTATATTCTCAAATTTTATTTTATTATAAAATTTTATTCTTTACTTTGGTTATAAATTTCAATTTCTAGTTAAGTTTCCATATAATAATGATAATAATTCCCTATTATCACTTCTAACATCCAAACAACCATATATATATTAACTAGAAATAGTTTACAAAACCTTTCTTTTTATACAAAAATAATTTGGGTAAAATTATTTCATTTACCCTACTTTAAAACAATACTGTGTTGAATTGTTCTATTCAAGTGTTTAGAGATTCCTATCAATATTGTGGCGTCCCACACATCGACCAGAATCCATAAACTACTCAATAAACCAGCCAACACAATATAAAACCATTTTATATTCACTAACAAATACGCGCTCATATTTATTTATACACTCAAAATTCCCACCAGAGCCAAGGTTATCGCCAACCTTTGCTCTGATACCACTGTAACGACCCGACTTCCCAGACCCGGAAAATCGAACCATTTTTTTTGTTAAGAAGAAGAGGTAGAAGAAGAAAAATAGAAAACAACATCAGAATCTAACCATCGCAACGAAATAAAATATAATATATATTAACAGATCTTTACACAAATCAAAACTATATCAGTTTTATATAATATAGCATCAGAGTATACACCAGAGAACATATAACATACAACTGGACAATAACCGTATCATGTCCTCAATACAACAGAGTACAACAATCAACACAGCGGAATATATATATATAAACAAGTACGGGCAATACGTCTCGCCATCCAGCTCATCCTCTGAACTCCACAGCATCATATCCTGTAACCTATAATACTCGGTCTGACCCGAGCATCATATAAACAATACCCGAGTCAGTCTGGAATACCAGCGTGAGAAAATCACACTCAATTGATTATTAAAGTTTCAAAAATCCTTTTGAAAATAAAAGCATCTCGTAAGACCACGCCACAAATAAACATGTCGGGTTTTTACCTTACGATGGCTAAAACACTTTTTATAAAAATCCTCTGATATTATAATAGTGTCTATTCACAAATACTTATTTAAAATAGCTGAAATTGTTACATGATTAAATTCCAGCATATTAGGTATACAAACAAATACCGTACAAGGCACGTAGGGAGAATGGATTTCCAACGAATGACTAGGCACTGGGGTACTGTGACGCCCCACCTCTATACCCACGCTAGCCAAGAACACTACGGTGTAGTGTTGTCAACTAGCGCGGAGAATAAGGCTGTTGAGGAGCGACCATCTATGTGATTGCCTTGTGCGAGCACCGATATGTCAGATAATAAAACATTGCATTTCATTTTTAGAGGAAAACCCGACATACCGATACAAACTCAAAGCTACCACACAGCGGCTATAATAGTTTAGAACAATAGATATAAAAATAACACAGATAACATAAATGCGGAATAAAGATGGAACGAAAAGTCTCATATATACAATAACTGATATCAGTTACAATACATTTGACACAATACAAATGATACAACTACAACTGTCGACTCAAGAAGTTATATATACAAGTACATTATCGACTAATATACATGAATACATTATCATCTTAAAACAAACACACTGACTACTACAACAAGACGAAGACCACATCAAATGATATAAATAGTCTTCATAGCTCTAGCAGCAACCCAAAGCTAAAAATCTACAACCTGTAAATACTCGGTCTGACCCGAGTATTACATTCAAAAGAAAATAATACCCGGATCAGTCTAATTCAAACCAGTTATTAGCGCATAGAAGCAATAATAATCAATCTCAATATAGATGACAGTCACAGAAATCTCGTATATCCAACTCTCGATACGAGAATTGGATAACGGCAGAAATAACACTAAACAGTGTTAATCCACAAAACAGAAATCCAAAGCAGTTTAAGCAATTGAAACGTCAATTTAAAACTGTTAAATCTGATAGGGCTGCAGTACACGCACGCGTGTACTGCCTCGCCACTATCGCAAGGGATGCACAAAAACTCAGTGGAAGTCACAATGATCACAAGGTCAAACCCCGAAATCGGGTTCAACTCAGGGATAACAAACAGTGCATTGCCCACATCGAAACAACTACAGATTGTTGCGATGCCTAAATCATAAACAAAAACAACTCTACAGTAGAATCAAAATAGACACAGTTAAACAAAGCAAGGCACTGGCCGAAGTCAAATAACATGAATAACACAAGCAAGACCAGAACCAACAAACAAGATCAAGACAGATCAGTAAAGAGCAATAACAAGAGAGGCGAGTGCTGCACTGATAAATGAAGTGCAGCCACAAACGCATATGTTCAAAGACACATGCTCATAAGTCAGAGTAACATAAACAACATGTAGTGGTATATATGTAGGAACCAAGTGAAGAAACTGCAGTGTTAAGTATGCATGAAACTGGATGGAGCAAACTCAATAGGAAATGTATATGAACATGAAGTAGTTCAATACTGCAACACCTAACAGATGTAACATGAAGTGCCATTATAATATTCAAGCAACAGATCAAGGACATAAGGACCAATTATGACTGAAATCAGTAACAAGAGTCGCGCAAGTGAATAACAACACTACCATAGATTCACTGCAGACATGCCAAAAATAAACAACACCCAGGACTAACCAATGCAACGGTATACAAGTGGAACCCAATACAACTATTGAATTCCAGTGACGAACAGAACTCAAGTGATAACAGTTAAATGTACACGGGGATCACTGTCTACAAGAGTTAGTTCAACATGTAAAAGAAACTGGCAACAATTACATGTCTAGATAAACTTAGTAAGTACAACAGTAACCAGAGATGTCCAGGGTCAACAACAAATGAACAAGTTACAGGTAGCTCAACATCATCAATGTACATAAGTGAGGATTGAATAACAACAGCTACACCTAAATCATGCTTAACTAATCAGTGTGAGCAAAAACAAAACTGCAGAGAAGTCAGAAAATCACGAAAACAAAATGCCCAAAGGCCAAAACCGTGACCAGTAAGGGAATTAACCCAAAACAGTGAAGTGCAACAACAAGATTTCAAAACATTAACTGTGGTAATAAAATCGGGCAGCAGTTTTGAACAGACATGCCAAAGCCTAGAAATCCCTTCAATGAACGAAGTCCAAAAATGTCAGAAATTAAAACCACTGTTGGCCAAAGAAATCAATATTTGGAAACGTTTCAACCCCATGGTAGCAAATAAACTCAAGGAAAACACATACGAATTGAAACAAGACAGCAACCATCTCGAAGACAGTAGCCATCTCGAACATTCAAACAAAAAAATCAATTCCGTGAGTAGCAGGCAATAGTTTATACAAACTGCTAAAATCAAAGAACTCATCTCAGTATTCAATCGAATTAGAATGGCCAAGGTAATCAAGACGAACTCAAACGTTCGTATACAAACGAAAACCCAAGGATTCAAAGCAGTGAAAATCACAACTCATAGATATATGTGCTTGAATTAGATGTGAGTAATATAAATTACTCACCTATTTCCTACGAACTCGACTAAGATAGAAGCGGTCGAAAGCACCTCCGAGGCGAGCTTCTCAAAAGCAAGGAGATCGAGTTGTTGGATATGGCGCCTTCGATTACACGAAACTCTAGTTTGAGGGATGCGGGAGAAGGATGAAGCGACCACCATTTGTAAAGCCCTAGTTGAAGACGAACTAGAAGACAGAGCCACCATTTATTTTCGTTCGTTTTCTTGTTTGATTTAGGGTTTTTAATTCAACTGAGAGAGGGGATCGGGTCAGAATAATAAAAGAAAGTGGGTCGGGCTGGAATGAATAAAAGGAAGGGGGATGGCCAATGTTAAAAGGGCCAGCCATAAAAAAAAAAGGAAATATATTTATTTAAAGCCCAAATCAATTTCTCAACCATTTTTATAAAATAAAATTTCAAATTGATTTTAAATTTCAATAGCAATTATAATCATCTAATTTCGATAATCGCAAAGTGCAAAATACTGGGTTGTTACAGGTACCACCTGTCACAGTACGTGGCCTAGATCACAGTACCGAGGAGTACGCCCGCTCCCCTGCAACACAAGGCCGGAATCATCCCTTACTGGATAATTCCAAATAAAATCACCCCACGGTTGGGATCAGCAACCGCACCACTAAGCCAAAATAAAAGGGACATCTAGACAGGGATGACTTTACTCTCAAGTGGGGGCTACCCACGAAGCCTTGCTGCATAACCCCTGATTTTCAGTCATTCCCGGTTGATGAGGCTTGAGGCTAAACGATACCTTTTTCAGAACATATCCCTTAGAATGCCCATCGTCCACCTGACGATGTCACGAAAGCATTCGTCCATACAAGGCCGTCCCAGGTCCGAACGGAACCGAAGGCACTATTCCTACTACATCCATTTTGGAAATATCCTCAGGATTAGTAGCGACTAGCCCTTGCACTTCACAGCTCCATCTTCGACTCCGAACACGTTACACGAAACGTACAAACCGGATCGAAGTGGTATTCGAGTCTCCAGACCTAGAATCCCGGTATACGGAAACTCGATCCCGGTCTCTTCGAAACGATCAGCGCATTTGGCCAATATTGATAGTCGGTTATTTAACTATCAATTAACATCCACAAGCAACCATCACACAAGAAATAATTTCCCACATTATTTATTTGTCCAAATATCTTTCCAAGATATATTTCCAAATTTCCAAAGCTCATTTGAAAACAATTTCAAACAGTTTCCGCTTACGGAAAACATTTCCCAAATAATTATTTCCACTGAATCACCAAGTACAAAATACTTTTAATTTTAAAATAATTTAAAAACACTTTATTTTAAATATATCTTATAACATTGAAATTAAACTACTTTAATACTTTATTAAAAATATATACTTTAAGGATATTTAAAATAAAACCGCTTTATAATTATATACTAAATTTCTCCTTTAAAACATAATACCAAATCACTTTTATATAATTACTACAATAATAGATTTTTGAAAATACTACTTTAGGTTTTAACATTTAGAAATAGTCATTTTTCTAAAATATGCTTTTTAAAACATATTAAAACTTTTAACTTATATTTAAAACTACCTTGAAAAAAACGTACTTGGCTATCCAGAGAAATACACTTCTCATTCCCATTCTTTAAAAATAAATCAACATTTATTTTTAATCCAATCCATATTCTTTTATAAATTCCCACCTTGAATTTATATTTCCAAATATCCACTGATATTTTATTCCACTTTCTAAACCCAGTTTATAAATTCCAAAATCTCACTTTTCTTTTAAAATTCCAATTTTAAACAACTAAATCAATTTCCAATTGATTTTCCAATTTACTATACTTTACATTGAAATAAATTACCTTGGCTACTTCATTTATTTCAAAATACATTAACTTTTAGATTTATTTCTTTATTGTGAGTTAAACCCTTTTTAATTGAAAATACCAATTTAATCTTCCAAAATTCCTTCTTTATTACTTAATTAAATTCAATCCTTAAATTTAAAAATAAAATTCTTTATTCTTTCAAATAATATTACTTAAGCTTTACCATTTATTATTTCCCTTGTTAATTCAAATCTTCTTATTCCAAATTTGTTAGAATTTTGCAATCACTTTTATTTTATTTCCAATTCATTATTAATTCATTCTAATTCACTAAAATTATTTCACTTAAAAATTTACTCTTTTATTTCCTTTCAAAATTCCATTCTAGAGGTTTTGATAACTCAGTATATCCAAATCAGTCCAACCAAACCATAACATCCAATTATCCATATAATTCATCACAGGATATCAAAAATCATATCACAGAATATTTAAACAAAATTAAATATTTTGAGGAATCCAGTTGGATCCCTCCAACCTGTTTCCCTGCATCCACAGATGTTAGCACAATATCAATTCCACTTCGAGGTGGAATATCGCGGTATATGGGTTTAATATAAAATCATCCGCTATTCAATGTGGGAATATCAACAACTCCAATATACTACTATATATATATAGCACATCAATCAATGCAATCATCCAATCAATTATTTAAATTTAACCAATTAAGTTTAAATTATAATTTAACTGAGTGAGATTAACTCACCTTTGCTTCTATTGTTGTAATCCGATCCACACCGTCCTGATTTTCCACGATTTAGACCTTGTATAAACATTCATATGGTTTATTAATATTCTGAAAATATCGGACAATCTATTAAAGCTTATTTATAAATTTTATTTAAACCAATTTGTTCGAATTGGAATCCACTTTATTCTCGATTTAATTCCATGATTTCTCAACCTTGTATGACCATTTAAAGTTTATTAATATTCCAAATAAATCAGAAAATAAATTTCCATTTATTTATCTAATTTAAACTAAAATTAAATTTATCTAAAATTAAATTTTAAAACTAACTTTATATAGATATTTCAATGTCTAAACTCCTATATATATTTTTTTCTCTCTGATCTACATAAGTTTAACACAGCAACTTTAAATTATATATATTCATTTCCTATTAAATCTAAAATACAGATTCAATTTAAATTAACAAAATATAGGAAGACCCATACCTGTTTCCCAAAACACTCACGACCGGCACGCCAATCACAACGACAATTGTACGGCGGCACCTTCATCTATCCCAGCCTCCATCACCGAGCTTCACGAGTGCTGCCGTAACCCTACCCTATCGCGACACTGAAGATCGCAACCAAACCCACACCGGAATTGCCCAGAACCCGCACCCTCTGTCGAACGAACGCCGATCCAAATCGCGAACCACAGCTACGAATCGAACGCCCTACAACCGAGCGTGCGGCTCCCCATCGTGCTCGAATCTCCTCGTCGCACTCGCCACTCGAGCCCCCGCCAAGTCGCCTGCCAACTGACTTGCCTCACACGCCTTCGATTTGGAAATTCTTTTCGTTCCGTGCTTTGATTTTAAACTGAAGGGATGAGAACAATCGATTTCGTTCGATTTGGGTTTCGAATCTTAAAAGAGCAGTGGTTTCGCTCATTCTTCTCTAAACGAATCTGAGATTTTGAACCTCAGAAGGGAACGTGATTTCAAATGGTGGAAGAGATGTCTCGCGAGTTTTAATAAGGAAGGAGAAAGAGACGTACGCGATTAAAATTTAAAGAATTTCGCTCCACCCTTTTTTTTCTCTCGTTTGATAATAACTGAAATCGAATGAATGAACGAGGAAGGAACAGGCAAATTTTAGAAGGAACGAGAAGTGTACGATGGAAGATAAGGGTAGCGTGTTCGAGAAGGCAAACGAACGGGTTGGAAAAATATCTAGCTACAGTGTTTTGCTTAAATTATTTATATTAAATTTTCGATTTGATTTTCAACGCGTTTGTATGACGTACGCTCACACAACAACTCCGATTACTACGAAACTTGAAATCCGGTAATAATACAATATTACGGATCCAATGGAATTGGTTTCGTCGAATTCCGAGACTGTGCCTCGGAAGGCTATTTTTAAATATCGATTCAAACGATATAATTTCAAAACTGAACAAAATACTCTGAAATCAAATTTTGAAAGTTCTATTATCTTCAGTATTACCAATATACATTTTACAAGCCTTTAAATTATTTTTAACTGGCTCAAAACTCTCGATTCAACATTTTATCCAATTTTTAATTGTCTAATTCAATAATCTATCATCCAATAAATACTGTATATTAGAAAATTAATTTAAAATTTACCCTTCGAATATTTAAAATAAATTAAATATTCCCATTTCAAATATACAAAAATTCCGGGTCGTCACAGTAAGCATAGGTAATATATGACCTGCTCTATATACCTAAATCTTCAGTCTGCGTTAGAAATTGATTGCGATCCTATGATTCCCGTTGAGGTCCAAAGTAAATAAAGTCAGTATTTAGTGTACCATAGACCCCGAGTCACCTCACCCCTTAGTGAACATAAGTGATATATGATCTACTCTATTTACATAAAACCTATGTTGATCCCACCGTACCCCTCCATGAGCATAAGTTATATATGATCCACTTGTAGATGATCGTCATCATCTCCTCCTCGACCAACAAGCATTTCTTAATAAATTCGCATAACGTCTCTACAAAAGAGAATGATGGGTGTATCCCGTATAATATGCCATCGGGACCACAAAGGAACACCGATGCCATACATACATACACACATACATACATATATCGAATATAATGTCACATAATCAAATACATCTATCATAAATGAAGACCGATATCTCGTCGTCGTTTATCAATATGGATGGCCTATACTATACGACCAATAATAGGCATGGCCATTAATATAAAGCCCACATGATGTATGATCACTAATATAAGATCTATACTATGTATGGTCACTAATATAAGAATGATATAATTTATCAAACTATATGTATCCTGAGTCAAAGCCTGAAGCTATGGATTTACTTTGTTCGATACACGTTCATCGGACGCGATCGTCTAACCACTCATCGTACTGATCCCGTGCCCGATCACTGTTAATCCTATAGGAATCACTTAACATTCACGTCTGGATCTCATACTTCTCCTTGCATTTCACTTCCCCGAGCAGCCCATGGTCTTCCCTGAAATTGCTCCAAAGATCCGCACGAATCCACACCTGAAACAGGGGAAGAAACCCCGCTTAAATGGCGCTTGACTCGAGCTTATTTCACATGTCTTTGCTTCCCCAATAAATTGGTGATCCACCACAATCAACTGAAGGCAGTCGACTAGTGGCACCCACCAGTCGACTGAGACTGAAAATTCCTGGATAATAAGCCCATGCCAGTGAACTAAGGTGTCACCGATCATCGAATCGATCCCCGCCACTTCCGGTGCTTCATCCGATGAGTCGTTTAGCACCCGCTTCATGCCTTTACCCCATCATACCTCTTCCAAAATTAATTTTTTGACATTTTGGAAGTGGATTCTTAAGTATTTGAAAACTGTTTTCGATACCAAAATCCACTCCTTGCACATGTAGAGTTCTACGAGCAAATATAATGACCCAACCTTCTCTAACATGCCAAAACGAACTCAGTTGACCCCCACAACCTTTTGTGATGTCTACACGTGTGCCGATGCACCCATTTATGCATATTTGTATGCACACATGCACATAACCACACATTTACTTCACAAGTCGTATTTCAACCTTCAACGAGGCAATCTTTTGATCCGGTATTCTTTCCTGCAACTTAGTGCACCCAATAATTGCTATAGCTACGTGTCGCAGCTTGATGATATACCCATATGGATATTTCCAAACACGTGTACATATATTAAAATAAGCAATTCGATTGTTAAATAATCAAATCTTACTTTCACTTACAAAATCATTTCAACAAATGTCAAATTGTTATTTTATAAAATCATTTCATTATTTAATACAATATAAAACTAGCTTATAAATCATTTGTAAGCCCTTTAAACTATTTTAAAAGTCGTACTCTTATTTTCGGTTAGTAATAAATTTATAACAATATTTTTATCACTAATATAATGATGAATTAAAGTTTAATTAATTTATAATCATGCCATAGATTAATATCATTGCTATTTAACTTTATTCAATACAAATAGAACACAATATAAATATATGGGATTTGTAACGACCCAGAATTTCAGTCATTCGAAATTCATATATTTAATTGATTTTAAATATTCAAAAGTTAATTTTATAAGCTGGATAAATTATATTTCGAATATCTGGATTTAATTGGATAATTAAATCGTTAATTTAATATTTGAAATTGGGTAAATAATTGAAATTTGAATTTAATGTGAATAAAAATGATTTATAAAGTTGAATTAAATTCTATTTGAATTAGAATGATGTTAGTGAACTTTTAAAATTTAATTAAAAGTTAAATTACAGAAATTGAATATTTTAATATTTAATTGTCGAGTGAAAATGGTCATTTTTCATACAGTCACGGATTTTGACGAAACTAGTTTCATTGGATCTGTAATGTTATATTATTGTAAGATTTCAAATTTCGTGTCAATCGGATTTACGGTTTGTCCGGGGCAAGCTAAAACGCGTAGAAATCCGTTTAAGTGAATTTTAAATTTAAATATTCGATTCGAAAACCTATCTTCCAAATACGATCGAATAGGCTCTCGATAAATATTCCATTATGTTCGGAATAGGGGTGAAAACATTATAAACGCGAGGCGGCACGCTTCGTTTCGAGTTTGAAAAAAATCTCGGATGAATAGTGCACGAATATTTTCTATAAAAGGACTTGATTTTCTTCATTTTGCATAAACCCTAAAATAGCTAGGGTTAGCCGCCACCTTCATTTCCAATGGCCAGAAAACACCGAACTTCCACCTTGATTATCTCCCAATCCATCATCTTTCACAAGAAACTTCCAGCTGCAAAAACGTCGAGCACATCGAGATCGACAAATCCAACGGTCGAGATTGGGTTTCGAGCTACGGATCGACGTCAATCCTCGCTCAAAGTCGCTGAAGTCGCACGCGTTTTTCGAGGCGGAATCACAACCGAGCATGGTCGGACTTTCGGCGATGGTAGGGGGGAGCTAGGCGCACGTCGTGGAGGTTGTTGATCAACGTGAAGATGATCGGAGAAGTCGTGAAAATTTGATGAATATTGGCGGCCGATGGGTTGTTGCACGCGCGTGATAACCTGAGGAAGAAGGAAGAAAGAATGGCGGCCCAGATTTTCTATAGCAAAAAGGAACAGCTGAGATTGCCTAGGTTAAAAAATAAAATAAAAATTTGTGATTGATTTATATATTTTAAATTGTACAAACTTTAAATATGTATAACTTTGTCATACGAGGTCCGTTTTTGACGAAATGAATTGCGTTGGGTCCGTATTGACGAGCACTACATTTTAGAGCTAGTTTGGAGTTGATTGGAGCTACTGTGAATTTTGGGTAAAATTAAATGCTTGTTTAATTTTACTCGGAAAAAAACACTGCAACAATAGACGCAATGTGAGTACAACTCACTCTTTCTGACTCACTGATATTTTTATATAAGTGAGAAATAATTTATTTTATTATGATTGATGATTTTTTGGATGATATATGATATATTGATTGGTATTTGGATATATACCTGCCTATTGGAGCAGATAACCCTATACGTTCTAGTGTATGAGCGGATGACCCTTTGTACGTGCGTCTGCCTCGAAGTGGACATTGTACATATATTTCTAATATGTATATTTATTGCAGGTGACAGGTTGGAGGGATCCGACTGGATTCCTCACCACTGTTGATTTATTTACAAATATTGATATATATGCTGTTATCATATGATTTATGATGTTTAGGTTGCCATGATTGATGTATTTAGTGCTGCTACAACATTGGGCATGTTTTGGAATAATAAAAATGTTAAAGTGATGATTTCAAATTAAAAAGGATTTTCTAGTGATTTGAAAATATATAATTTTGAATTGTTAAGGAATGGATTTATTTTGAATAAATAAAAGTTATAATTTTTATGCTATAAAAATTATGATATTTTGAGTGAAATAATTAGAATGTGATTTTTGAAATGTGGAGTTAACTATTTTGTGAAATAGTATAAATTGAGATTTTTGAAATTATTATTATAAATGGGTTATGCATAAGATTTACAAAATCGAATTTTTTAAAATCAAAAGAGATGAAATTATAAACGAGTTTATTAAGTGTTAAAATGAAGTATAATTGAATCTTATAAGTCGATAAGATTTATGAATTTGTAAAGTTATAAAAGGAACGAATTTTGGAAATAAATGATTTATAAGCAATTTAACTTATAATTTGGATTTTGGCATATAAATGTTATAAATAGAATTGGTTAAAGAAGGGATTTTTATAAGTTGAAGTTTTTATAAAATGTAAGTGGAATTTATAAACATTGATTATAAAGGTGAAATCAATTGAATTTGATAAGTTAAGTATAGAAGTTTATTAAAGGAATTATATTCACGATTTTTAACAGTGAATTACCTTTTAATAAATGGCAGAAGTATTAAATTTGGATAAATGATTTATATCCACGATTTTGGACAGTGGATAACCCTTGAGAATTATATTCACGATTTTGGACAGTGGATAATTCTTTAATAAATGTGTAGAAATATTGGATTTGGTAAATGATTTATATTCACGATTTTGGACAGTGAATAATATATTTAATAAAATGGATATTTTTAGGGAGTGATATTATTTTAAATGAAGTAAAATGTTTTGAAGATGTTTTAAAATGTGCCGAGTATCGAATACATAGATTTCAACATTCATTGTTGAAATAGACGTTTTCGAGAAATAAGGAATTGATGGACTATAACACTGTTTTTATAGTAAATGATTTCGAAAGGAAATGTTTTTGTATAGTATTGGGATTTTTATATCTATCTTATTTTCGAATCCCTATACTATTGATTTTGGGTTGTCGTAACGATGTTTTACGCAACATTCATTTTAACCCAAATAAATGTGTTTAAAGAGAATATTTTCCTTAATGAA
This sequence comes from Allium fistulosum, assembly GCA_030737815.1. Lineage (NCBI taxonomy): Eukaryota > Viridiplantae > Streptophyta > Magnoliopsida > Asparagales > Amaryllidaceae > Allium > Allium fistulosum. The sequence goes on along the minus strand of CM060905.1, from coordinate 680,144,385 downwards.
TGAAATATATACTTAATACCAATTTAAGTATATGCAATATTTTCCAAATGTTGAAAATTAATTGATTTGTGAATTACTTATTATTAAATAAGTATATGGAAATGTTTTTTGATATAGAAAAGTTGAAATGGTTTTGAGATTTATATCTTTTTAAAGATAATTTGGAGTGAATATTTGGAAAGTGATTTAATTTATAAAAGATTAATAAAAGGGGATAGTGATTGTATATGGTGCTAAATATTTGTTTGTTTGCTTTGATAGTTAAATAACCACTATCAAATTTGGCCATTTTAGTTCCTCGACTTGATGTGGGAACTATTTAGTCATACACTTAGTACGTAGCCTTCCGTGTAGGCTTGATTATCGTTTGTGTTAAGGATGTTGATTCATATAGTGCAGAGTATTACTCCAATCTATCGAGCATCCTTCTTGGCCCGAAGGATAGCAAGTTGAAAGTTGGAGACGTGATAAGTCTATGAGACTTAGTTGCTATGTGAGGTTGAGAAACACTTTTGCGTTGTTGGTGCGAAGAGACCGGGATCAGATTTATCTGAAAACCACTTCGGACCAACGTATAAGCGACGATTGTGCAGGTTGCTTGTGATGATATTGATATTCCGGATTTATATAGTGGGGTACTGCTTGTTGATCGTTTGGGGTTAAAATTCCAATATACATAAGTAGCAGTGGTCTCTTTATTATGAAATATCCAATGCAAAGACTATTCGCTGCTAATCCTAAGGATTTCCCGACAGGATGTGGTAGGAAAGTACCTTCGGTTTGTCCTATTCCTGGACAACTTGTATGGATGTTTGTCTGACAGTGCATTTCTACAGATTACGTACATTGGTTTTTACAAACGTACATCAGTGGTGGCGGAGAAGGCAACTTCTCTTAGCTTAACACCCTCCTTGAGACGTATGAGCTTTAAGGGTTGTATTTTTGTGGAAGGCAATTAGTAGTCAACAGAAATGGCTGTGTGGCATTCAAGGTGATGTGATTGTGATTGTGAAATGTAATCGTTACCTCTAGCCTCATTAATCGAAAATGACCAAAACAGGGTAAGATGCAGCAAGGCTAAGTGGGTCGCTCCCAAGTAGGATATGATCATCCTCTTCTAGATATATCTTTACACGCTATAACGTTGTGTATCTGATTATTGTTGTTTGTATGCTAGAGGGCCCTCGGTAAAGGTTGGTAACGATCGGAGGATGATATATTCGGTACCATCTAGTTATAGAGGTGGGTCGGTCTTGTGTTGGTAGAGGTTCCTTTGTGATGTTCCTCGGTACATCCCTCTAGAGGTGTATCCTTCGGAAGGTAGTCCCTTCACCTGGTCATTTGTATGGAAATCCAAACCCCACTACGAGCTGCGATATTGTTTGTAAAGGCGTAATGAATAGCCTTGAAATGCTATATGGGTAACCATTTCGACTATGATTAAAATTATTTGTATATACTAGACACTAGTATAATATAAGTGGATTTGATATGAAAGAAATGTTTTAGTTATCGTAAGCAAGGTTTCAAATCTCGGATTTTGGCCAATATCTCGGGCAAATATCTCGGCTGTCTCGGGCGATATTTAAAAGACTTATAACTAACCAAGCTGCCAAATCTCGGATTTTGGCTAATATCTCGGATTTTCATCTCGGCTGATCTCGGGGAGATTTAAAACCTTGATCGTAAGGTAAAAACATGTCCGTGTTTATGTGTGGACTTGTCTTACGAGATACTTTTGTTTTGATAAAGGAAAAGTTTTGGTAATCTAATAAATTTAGTTGAGTGAGTTTCTCACACTGGTTTACCAAACTGATCCGGGCATTCTTCCCTTTCAATGCTCGGGTCAGACTGAGTATATTTACAGGTTCGGATTTGGTGCTTTTGGAGCTTCAGCAGGAGAGCTGGAGATCTTCATTTTCGTATACACGTACATGTGTTGTTTGATTATCCGCTTTGCTTAGTTGTTTATATTATTGGCAATTGTGAGGACATGTTATTATAACTGTCCAGGCTGATGATGTTTTCCGCTGCGATGTGAGATTCTGTATTGTTCTGTTTTGTTCTATCTTCTTTCTTTCTTCTTTCTTCTCTCTTCTTTTCTTTCTCCTGACTTTCCGTCAGTCTGTGCTTTTTGGGTCGGACATGTGTGGTTTATTGTCGATTCAAAGGACAGGGATTTGCGGGTCGTCACATTTGGTATCAGAGCTTAGACTTTGTATATTCCTAAGCTTTGATGTGTACTCAGTATAGATAGGGACAGTAGCACCCTAGATTGAGTTTGAGTGTATTATATATATGCGCGCGTATTTTTTAGTAATTATAAAATGTTTTATATTGTGTTTGCTTATCTGTTGAGCTGTTTGTGAATTCTGGTCGGTATGTGGGACGCCATATTATCGATAGGGATTTCTAAACACTTAAACGAGGCAAGTCGACATAGTATCATTTTAAATTGGGTAAATGAAATAATTTTACCTCGACTATATTTTATATATAAAGGATCAATTTTTCAGGAAATATTAAAGTGTATATAAATGAATTGTTTGGTTGTTTGAAAATGTAAAATATATATAAGTTAATAAAGGATGTTTGAATAATCTAAATAAAAATAACAATCGTAAAAGAATAAATTATTTAAGCAAATGAATTATAAGTATGGAATTGTAATTAATATGATTTACAATTGTGAAATAATATTATATAAGTGAAGTAAAATAGTGGAATTGTATAAGTAAAGATTTATAAATGTGATTTATAAATGTAAAAAAGGATTTTTAAAAGAATATAAAGCACCGAATTCACTACTGTTGCTGGGAAATAATAAGGGCGATGACTGCAGCATCATCAGTATCATTTTCGAGTTTCTATGTGATAGATTTTCTACCAATAATAAATTGAAAGTTAAGTTTTGTTGTGATAAACAAATTTGAATTTAAAATCCAAGTTGAAACTGATAAATATAAGTAAAATGAGTTTTGGACTTATAATATGAAATAAAAATTTAATTTTAGGGAAGTTAAATAAATTTGAGTTAGCATAATAAGATATGTGATTTGAAATTTAACTAAAGGAAAGTTAAATAAATAGAATTGGATTTGAACTAGATTTGATAAATTAGTGAAATGGAAATTAAACTTAAATGGTAAAGTGATTATATAATATGAATTTGGAAGTTTATATAAATAAGTTGTATAACTTATAAAATGAGAAAATGTAAGTAAAACAAAATATTAAAATGGTTAAACAATTTTGTTAAGCAAAACAAAATCTGAATTTGAATAAGTGATATGAAATTTGACTTAAGTAAAAAGGTTAAATAAAATAGAATCTGAAATAAATTAGAAGTGAACTTAAGTTGTATAGTGAAAGTAAATGTAAATGAGGAATCAAGTTGATTTTGGTATCGAAGTAAATTAATAAAGTGAGTTAAATGAATACGAATTTGAGTTATATAAAGAAATTCAACTTTAGTTGTTAAATGAATTAGCAATCGAATTAGTGAATAAAATATGAATTGAATGTTAATCAATCGAATGTAAACAAATTGATAAGGAATAATGAATGTAAGTGTTAATTCATTAAAAGCTAATGAAATTGAAAATTGAATAATTGAATGAAGTCAATTAGATATTAAACCAAATTGAATGTAAACGAAGTAAAAACGAATGTTGAGTGTAAAGTAAATTAAATAAATTTGGTAATGTTGGTTATACATTGGTTGTTAGATGGTTGTTAGTTAATTGAATAGAAATTCATATGAAGTTAAGTTAATGAAATTGAAAGTTGAATAACTGAATTCAAAATTATTAGTAAGTGAATTTAAATAGAATTAAATTTGATTTGGATTGGAAGTGGACTAACTTGAATATGAATTAGTGAATGTAAACTAATTGAATATGAATGAATGTTAGTAAAATCCAATGTAAATAAATCGAATGTGAATAAATTGAAAACCAATTCAATGAATATTAATGAGAAGTGAATTTATATTGATTTAGTTATGGATTGATTGGATAGTTGTTGGATGTTAGTTGGATGATAGTTGTATGATGATTGGATTTGTTGTTTTGATTGCATTGCTATATTGGCATATATAGTTATTGTATTGGTATATGTTGTATATTGATATTGCTTTCATATATACATGTTTCTCATTGTTGATTGAGTGTATAGTAGGTCCGGATGGCGCTTGCTTCGCATTTGGAGCTCGCTTTCGCGATATATTAGTCGTATATGCTTGCTAATAATATATAAGGTACATATCTCGGATTACATATCGTACTTTTATATTTTTTTTCCCTACGGGATGCCTCATCCTCGAAGAGGAGATGTATATTTCTGATATATATATGTTGTGATCCTACTACGATCGAACCGCGCAAAGGAGACGCTGGCGAATTTTTTTGAAAATTTGAGGCGTTGGAAATTTTTGGAAAAATTGGAAAAAGAATTTTTGATTTTGAGTAATAAAAGTTAAACGATATAGTTGGTTTTGAAAAGATAACTAAGAATATGTGCTACTTATTTCTTATGTGCTACTTATTTCTTTTACTGTAATTGATTTACAATTCAGAGTTTCGAACCAAACATCTTGAACTAAAAGAAACAACTCTTATAGAAAACAATTTTCTATAATAAAAATGCATTTGGAATGGAAATAATATTTTTTATCCCTTGTTAAACATCTACAAATATTAAAAGCAACTTCGTTTATGATGTTTCATCATGAAGTAAGGGTGACCATTTACTCTCTTTATTCTAACGGTGTCAACAATATTATCATTCTCAAAATTTTGCTTCCTCTTTCAAAAGGTTGAACCATTTAAAAAATAAAATCTTTACTTCAAGATTACACTAGATTTCTTTACAAAAATGCATTTGGTCATCCTTAACACTCTAAGGATATTGAATAAGTCACATATAAGTAAATAGATCAAAACTGTCATTTAAGTGATCAATATCCTTAGCCTATCTTGTAGTACTTGGTCTAATGTTGTTTCTAGCACAACAAGATCTTTATTGTATTCAATCACATTAAAAACACATGATCTTGCACTAAGGTTTACCTACTCATTTTGATTGAAAGTTTTTCATCAAGATTTCGTATAATATAAGCAACACTGTTCACCATACAACTTTTGTATGTAAACAAATATGGAGAAATTACGATACTCATGAATTGCTTAAGGGTGTAAAACTTAAACAAGGTGATGTATAGTCTCACCAAATTAATGCTTATGTGAACAAGGCATGAATATTTTTGACTATAGTATAACTTGGCTCTTTCATAGGTCTTGAAGCGGCAACATACCAAAAGATCTACTAGTAAGTGTATTCTACATTTCTTCATCAATCTTTGACTCATTTTCTTTTGTATATTTCAATCTATAAACAAATTTATCGATTATATTAACTATGCATGTTTATTAAAGTACATTATTTTAATATCACATATGTTCTTGTACTTATTGGATTGGTTTATTATATTTATCTAAGAAGGCTCCCACTAAATTCAACATCTCCAAAACATCCTAAAAGAGATATTGAATTCATAAATTTCTTCAATGAGTTTTAGGATTCGTCTATCATGATACTACAACCTTGAGGGTGCTTAACAAAGCGCAATCACCATAAACGACAATTGACTCTTTACTAGTTATATCTTCCTTATAACTCATAGCATAATTTTACTATGCTCCTAATCATCTTTATGGACTTGAGGATGCTTAACAAATCATAAAGTACCTTACATACATAAACTCATCATTTCACGATATCCTAAGAGGAATTATGTCACCTTGAGGGCGCTCAACAAATTTACGTAATATCTTACTTATATAAGTATAATATAAACATCACATTAAGTATTGTATGGCATGAGGTCGCTCAAAAACAATAGGTACATAAAGTACTCTATTTATATTCTAAATGATGGGGAGCATTTTATTTTAAATTCATAACCAAAATAATTTTTATAGAGTATTATCAAATATATAAGGAAGATGAGTTTACACTTATAACAACATATATTTATATACATCCAATATATACTCCCTTAAGTATATACAGTTTTTAAAATTTAAAAACCATATATATTTAATTTAAGCTATATACATGTATATTCATATGCATTATCTAATTAATTAAAAATTTAAGTTAATTATAAATATAAAATTCATATTTACATAAATTTAAACATTTATAAACTTATTTATTTATAAATTTCATGATTTCAATTTTAAAACAATTTTAATTACATACATAACCCTTATAAATTTTAATTTTAATTTAAAACAATTTTAACTAAATTAATTATAGCCTTTATAACATAAATTTGAATTGAACCAAATTTTAAATTCATATTTTATAATTCTTTATGAAATTTTATATATTCAAATTTGTTTATTTGAATCAGCCAAAGGCTTAAAATACTTTTGAGCCTTTCACAGTAGCATACCCTTGCATCAGGCCACTTGTTGAGCCAAGTAAAGTCCAAAGGTCGTTTGGTTTTCCGTTCATAAGAACATTCCTTAATTAGAGTAACCATTCCTTTAGTATAGACACCTTTCCTTAGATACCAATCTGATTAGTTTTTCCAAGAGACGACTTACATGTTTTCTGGTTAATCCTTCACATAAACACAATGCAGGCTCTGATACCATTATTGGATTATGTGACAACATGGTAAAAATGGTGAATAGCATAATAAAAATACCTTTTAGTATTTTGCACATGATTTTATTTTGTCTTAATTTAAATAATAATTTTATACTAAATCATATTTAGTATTTATTTAGAAAAAGGTTTATGGTTTAGTTTTAATTTAATCAATTTGTATATTGAATATTTTATTTGCTTGTTATTATTTAATAGTAATATTTTATTATAAATTCAATTTTAATTAAATTTTGTGTTTTTTATATTTTAATATGTTTGTATTCATAATACGAACATTATAACTTTATTATGGTGATCTAATCTAGGAGTAATATGAGAATATATGTCATAATTTATCATTGTGGCTAATGGTTAATACATAGGTTAATTTCATAAGTCAAGGATGATGCCATATATGTTTACACAAACAAATATCCACATTTATATATATCCACATTAATATGAAATATATATATATATATGTATACTATAACACCCCAGAAACTTTAATAATAAACTAAAACACTAATAAGAGTATAAATGTAATTTTACATAAAAGTAAAAAATTGTAAATTTTGACAAATTTGGAATTTGGCCTCAGTTTTTATTCCATTGCATCTGGAATTTTATTTACAGTTAGAAAACATAAATAACTTGTTAAAATTGATAAAACAGTTCAAAATTAGTGGAAATTTAACTTACTAGCATGTCCATAAATATTAATTCCAGAATTTAATCTTAAAAACTCAATGACTTGTACTTCTTGACATGATATAAGTTCGTATGCAATTTTGGGCTTTAGATCGGTGTGTTTGAAGATGCGGGTTGTAACATGTGGTGTCGAAGCTTTGGCTTAGGATTCCTTAGGAATAAGGCACGTATTGAGAAAACATACTTGTATATTCTAAGAACTATTATACATATATAAGTATAACGCGAATGCCCTCATATTCTAGTAGCGCTTAACATTATTTAAGGAAAGTTGCTAATAATTTATATTTACAAATAAATGGGAATGAGCAATCAAACAAAAAATAGTTTTGGTGAGGCAACTAAGGTTCCGAGCATGAACATTCATATATGGTTCCATGGGTATCTTCAAGCAAGAGGCTAGACTGAACCCATCCATGATAGAGGACCTGTAGTGTAGGCACAAGGTGAAGCCCCAGCCTCATACCCTACAAGGTTGCTTGTTGTCCTTCCACACTGGTCTGTCGAAGTACTATAAGGGACAATGCAATGCATGGAATACCCACTTATGTCATAAGTCTGTATCCATATATATATATATATATATATATATATATATATATTTGTATCCATATTCGTATCAATATCATATATATATATATATGTATCCTTATCCATATCCATAACCTAGGCCGCCTCCTTGTGCCATAGGCTCATTCACGTTCATGTCCATTATCTCACACTTTACAACTATATATATATATGTCCATATCACATAACGATTAATGATTACACATATTCACTCGAATTCATAATGCCATCATTTGCCTCATCAATAGCTTTGAAATGCCATTATAAAACAAGAGGAACAACTCGAATCGGTAAATTTTAATTTTTTTGGCTTGAAAGAGTCCAGGTTTCAACTTGACCCGAAATATTAGCCACCTGTGTATCAGTTGCATCAGCCGATGGACCGGTGTTCGTGTATTTTGTGAATTCCTGAGCCATAGACTCTAATGTTTCACCATGTAATTTTTCCACCAACCACCTTCGTCTGTCTTCGGCCTCCAATGAACATCCCTAGTACTTATCCCTATGTTTTTAAGTTTGTTTAATATTTTATTTCATTAATTTAAATCTATACTCATCAAATTACTAGAATTATGTATAAACCTAGTTTCTTCTTACCGTATTTACCAAATTCCCTACCAAATTCTAGTTAAATCTAAATTTAGCAGTTTATAAATATTTATCTACACTAATTTACCCCACATATCACATTTATAAAAACCAAGACTACATTATACACAGAGGGAAGCATAAATCACTCACATATACTGCTCCTCACTACCTAGATCTCCGTTGTCCAACCTACTCTGCCTCCTCGCTTATTGATTTAAAAAATTTAGAAATGATGATAATTTGAATTTAAATAATATTAATGAATATAAAAATAATTAGTATCAAATTTAGAAATAAATAATTGAGATATAAGTAATATAAAAATACATAAGATAAATTATAGAAAATTGAAATAGAAAATATACATAAGATAAATTATATAGTATAAAGTAAATTAGAATAAATCTTAACATCATGTTAACAAGTTGATACAAAGTAATACAAACAAAATATATATACTCAAAATATGAACACAACAAAAATATAAATATATATATATATAGATATTTGACACAAGTATAAAAGTAAGTAAAACAAATAATTTAAATTAGAATTTAATGGTTTATATTAGAAATAAAAAAATAAAAATAGAAATAAATAAAAGTTATATTACAAAGTATAAAGCAAAGATAATTATGTATACTTAGAAAACAAATAGGAAAGTATCACTTAGAAAAAAAGAGAAAAAAAATGATGATATCTATGAACAAATATAAAACTAAGTAGGTAAACAAAACAAAGCATATCATATCAGCCGAATTAGAGAAAAGGTAGACAAAGAAATAAACAAAGTAATATGTACATAAGGTAATTAATGCAACATACCTCATGCATTTAATGCATGCATCTTCAGCATGCCTGTTGTACAAATAATAACATCAACCTGCACATTGTTTTTTTATATATGCATCAATCCTCATTTCAGTTCGTTTATCATAACCGAGTAAAATGGAAGCAAACATCATCTTGAAAACTCAAACAAAATTTAATTTAAACAACACTACAATCAACACAAACAAGAAGAAATCAAAGGGAGCTTCAGCAAACAAATTTCAAAGCCTGGGTTGACATAAAAAGGCTCGGTTCTTTCTTCTGAAACCCATGTGAGTAAACCCGTGATTTTTCCCTATAAATTGTTGACTTTATGGATGCCGAATGATGCTAAAACCTTTTTTTTGTGGATGGACTGTTATGCTTGAGTTCTTTTTTTTCCTTTTCCCAGAAATGCTGTGATCAGGATTTGTTCCTGTTCTTCTGTTCTCTCCTTAGTCTCTGGTTTACAAAAAAAAAATGAAACATGCTAGACTCAAACAACTTCCTCCCTATTCTCCTCTAGAATTAAGGTCTAAATAAGTTGGATTTTTTGTCTTACACTTGCACTACATTTTCTAGAAATTTATCAAAGCAGGTTTGAAACTTTCTTTTTACTGGGAACCAAATAAACACAGTAATCTTTTGTTTTACAGGATGAACCATATCCAAAGCAAATCTAAATCTTTCTTCTCTCTTTGATTTTGACAAAGATGGTAAACAAGTTAAAAATATTATTTTAAACCTGTATTACATTTTAGTAATGAAATAAAACAGGTTTTATATTGTTCTTCTTCTGGAAATTTTAATAACATCTACCATTCAAACTTTTTCAAGAAATTCGAACTTTACGAATTTCAACCTCAATAACACTACCTTAATCTCCTCTAAAAATGATGATTTTAGAAACAAAAATTCAAAAATTTTGTTAAGTCTTTATTGAGATTTTTGAGATGATCAGAAAATTACATTTTGCCAAATCTCGGCGATCGGAGTGATTGTAGGCTTCGGGTTCGTCGTCGCAGCTAGGTGGAGGGTTCGTCATCACCAGAAAAATACTAGCAGAATTTTTAAAAATCTAGATTTTTAATTCAAGATCAATTTAGGGTTAAAGAACCCATTTTCGTTCGTGTCAGAAATGACGGTGCTGCGCCATAAGTAGGCGATCGGACTTCGAACATCCGGTGGGAATAGGAGCATCTGGTCAAGGCGAAGCTTCAGTCGAGTTTTCGGGGTCTCTGATGGCCAGAGGAGGCGGCGCGGGGTTGTTTTCTGATGGTGGCTGTTAGGTTCGTTTAATCGAGATGTCTCGATTTCGTTCTCGGGGTTAATTCGAGATTCTGGGTATTCGTATTGTTTTGGGGGATGGGCGTCGATGTGATGATGGTCGCAGCAACGTCCAACGACGGTGAAGGCAGCTGTACACGTGTACGTGCTTGGTTGTGTGTCAGTTGTGGAATATGGAAGAGGAGCGTGATGTCGTCAGGTGGGCAAAGTTTGAGCACCTCCAGTGGCTTATGCGGCGATCGCGTGATGTTTTTTAGTGGATGGTCGAGTTACAGTTTTTCGAGCAAAAGGGTTATTTTTCGATTCGAATTTTCTTGAGGTGATTCGAGTTTGATTTTCATGTCTACACGTAATTTGGGACTTGTTCGACGACGTGGGGTCGGCTGGAATCGATCGCTGGCGAAGTGCATGTGCACGGTGCACTTATGTGCCTGGGTGGTTGTGATGTTGGGGAAGAAGGGAGCTTCTCGGGTTGGAGCTCGGGATGAACGCGTGAGCGACTCGAAGTTTTCATTTATTGTCTCGGGGAAAATGAATGATGGGTTGCTCAAAGTTGCTGGCTTGTTGACTTGAAGCAAGAATAGGGTGACTCGGGTTTAGATGTAGAAACAGGTTTTAAACAGAAACCTGTTGTTCTGTTTTAAATTTTAAAATGAATTCAAAAGTTAAGTTTTTAAATAAACTTTTTGAATCTTAAGCTTTTAAAATGAATTGACATTATAACTCAAGAGTATAAAATCCAGGTTTCAAAAGCAAGTTTAAAACAAAGTTTTAAATCAAAGTTTCATAGCTAAATTAAATCAAGTGTTTTGATATGAATTAAAATAAATATTTGAATTAGATTTTGATTTAAGTTCTTTTATGAAAAGAATTTCCAATGAAAAGTTAAATAATTGGTGTTCACTTGAATTGGCGAGTTAAAATGAAATGTATGTTAAAACTTAAATTTCAAATAAAAATTTAAGTAAATTAGTTGGGACTTTTCTTATATGGGTTTATAAATTGATATTTAAATTTGGTTAATGTTAAATATCAAATCTTAAATTTAAAATGGAAATTGAATCTAAATTTGAAATGTAATGTTTAAATCCACTTTAATGAAGTCATTAATAAAGGAATAGATTACCTTAGAGATAATTAAGGAAATTAAGTGATTTAACTAATAAGATAATCAAGAATAAATTATTTAATTTATAAATTAATGATTTAGATAAATTTATAATTAGAGATTAATTAAAAGTAATTCGGGATTAATTACTTATTCTAATTTATTTTGGATATTTTGATTAATTAAAGTTAATTAATTAAGGACAATTAAATTAAGATAATTTATTGGTTAAATTAATTAAGGATAAGTAATTACTTAATTAATTAGCGGTAATTACTAAATGAAAGTAATTGAAAGTAAATTAATTAAGGGAAGTAATAAAAATTCATCACTTAAGAAAATTAATTAAAGGATTAATTGATAATCCAAGTTTAATTAATAAAAATGGTTTATAATTAATTAATGATTAATTAACCAAGATTGGTAGTTTATTCATAAGTAATTAATCTGGTATAAATTAATTATAATCAGATATTAATTGATCTTACTTATGAATATTTGGATTCTATTGGATGATTTGATTGTTTGATATCCCTGATATATGATGTTTTGTGATACATCCTGATTTATGTTGTGATCTGTAATTTACTTATCTGTGATATATATCTGTGATCTGTGAATAAAAGATAAGCAATATAGTTTATATCGTTTATCAACTATATTTCTGTATTCTGATCTGTGATGATTGTATGATGTTGCACTACTGTGTAAAACCCCTGGACTACACTTTTACACACACAAATATGGATTTCACGTGGAAATCGGTTAAGTCACAGATAATTTAAATTTGATGTTTTTGAAATTGAAATTTTAATTTCAATTGATTTTGAAATTGGAAATTTGGGTTTAAAGCGAAAAGCTTTTGAAATGGAATTTCAAAGATAAAAGTTATTTTGAATAACTTAATCGAGTTTTGAAAATTTAAATAATTTGATTTAAATTTGAATTCAAGTTTGAAATTGAATCCTATGATTTGAAACTAGGGATTAAAGATGATATAAATGTGTTTGTATGAATTTAAACCATTTTAAAAGTAAAATTTTGAGAATTTGGATTTAACCCAAGAACCTTAACTCGTATAAATGAATCAGATTTCCAAAATGAAAACTGTTTGTTTTAAAGGAATAAAAGCTTTCAGATAAGAAATGAAATTCCAGTTTAATTAAAGGAATTTCCAGTTTTAATTGAAAAATGGTTTTTCCAAGTTATGAATGAATTCTTTTTGAAAACTATGAATTAAATCTGTTTATTATTAACAGATTTAAAATGATGTTTTGTTTAACCCATTCGAAATGAAATTGTTTTGAAAGCTATAAGTTAAATCTTTGATTTAAAGATTTAACGAGTTAAATAGAAATGGAAATTGATTTGGAAAATCTGTGAATGAATCTTTTGTTTAAAAGATAAAAATCTGGAAATTGTTTAAACCATTGAAGGTTGTTAAAATAAATCTTTTGTTTAAAGATTTGAAAATGGTAATTTGTTAAACCATTTGAAAAGAGAAGTTTGGGTAGTAAGTTGTGACTTAATTGAAATCCCAATATCCATATATTTTTAAATATTGCGCTCACTATTCGGGTTAGTCGGGAAAAGACCTTTGTGTCATATAACCCATTCTGAATAGTGATACATCGTATATGGATGGCATTTGAAGACCGGTGTTGAAGACCGGATATTTTTGAAAATGAAAGGACAACCTGTCGAATGTCTCTGCACCGAGTTGCTCCGGTATAGAGATTTATATCACTCTTTTTGTGATGGGAAGTCCGGACGTGATTAGAAAATTATCCGGATTTGCAAGGGCTTCTTTGGAAGTGCCTTCGGTTTTGTTCGATCCCGGAACAGACTTGTATGGTTACATGTCTAACATTACACTTTGAGATATAAAGTCGATTTCTTTCAAATACATTTCTGTTTGGTGGCGGAGAATTTATTATCTTAGCTTAACACCCTTCTCTGAGACGTACGAGCTCAGAGGTTATGTAATTGAAATTTATCAGCGATATACTCCCAATTTGGTAATGTGACATGCTGAGTGTTTCTGTGTGATGATCATTGTTTGATCATTTGTGATATGATCATTTGTTTGATCATTTATCTTTGTGATCATTACTTTGATCATCTGTTGACCCAAAGCATGGCTTTGTGACAAAGTGTAGCTTTGTGGACGAGACTTCGTCGAGCCTCACAACCCGGAAATGGTCGAAACAGGAAAGATGCAGCAAGGTTACAGGGGTAGCTTCCCTAGGGTATGACCATTCCTTCTGGAAAAGGGTAGTATCATGGTATGGAGCCCAGATACTTACTCATGTGGACACACTTTATTTATTATGTGTGATGTTGGATATCGAGCGCTCGGATAAAGGTCCCAAAGGACCGGGGGTGGCATATCTCAGGTTTTGTATATTCCCTGGGAAAGGGGGTAGCCGGCCTTGTTTGGCAGAGAGCGGTTTGTCTCTCGGAGCGTCCTGCCAGAGGCGTTTCTTTCGTGGAATAGGAAGTTCCTTAGCATGACCATTTGTTGGAAATCCAAACAAAACAATACGAGACTTGTACGGTTTTAGTTGTAGAACCTGCCATTTAATATGGTAGCTATAGTAGGCATACTATAATGGTACCTATGCTAGCTAAGATTTATATTCTACTTTCGAAATGTTTTCTACACTATGCACTAATAATAATATCAAAATGTTTTGTTTACATAGTAAGCATCTTTGACTATCATAAGAAGAAATCTCCTCCAATTCTGCGTTTGCATTGTGTGTGTGGCGGGAGGTCTTATGGTAGTTTCATTTTCTAAAAGCATTGTGAATTGACTTTAAAATTCTCTGATATTTACTTTTAAAGATAAACTGTTTTTGTTGCTCACACCAGTCCCATGACTGATCCGGAGTTTATTGTTTCTTTCCTAAACTCTGGATGCTCAAAATTTTTCTACACGAGCAGTCTAGAGTTTGGTTTTTCAGATAGTCGGTTTAGTAGATTATCTGGAGCTAGTTCAGTCTTTGGATATGGACTGCACTTGCTTATCTTGGTGCATCGTTATTGGGAGTTCGAGCTATTTCTGGATTAGCGCTTTGAAGATGGAGATTATCCGCTGCTGATGTTATCGTTTTCTTTTCCGCTGCTATTTCTTGTATCATATCTCTGATGTATATTGATATTCATTGTATCACTCTGTTGTATCAGATATTGTATCAGATATTGTATATCAATGTATTATTCTTTTTCTTCCGCTGTGTTGTTTACTTTATTGTGTTATAAGCTCCGGCAACTCGGATTTGAACGGTCGAATCTATGGCATTCGAGTACGATGTAAAGTATGGATGTCGATTTTCGAGCGGGCAAAATCCGCTTCGTTACACGTACGATCACAAGACAACTCCAAACACTACAAAATTTGAAATCCGATAATAATACACTATTACAGATCTAATGGAATAGGTTTGGTCGAATTTCGAGACTGTGCCTTGGAGGGCTATTTTTAAATGTCAATTTAAACGATATATTTTTAAAACTGAACAAAACACTTCTAAATTCGATTTTAAAAGTTCTATTATCTTCAGCGTTACCAATATAAATTTTATGAGCCCTCACATTATTTTTAACCAGCTTAGAATTCCCGATTCAGCAATTTACCCCATTCCCAATTATTAAATTCAATAATTTAATTATCCCATAATTAATGATATTTGAAATTCAAGTTAAAAACTAACTTTTAAATATTTAAAATCAATCAAATATTCCAATTTCAAATATCCAAAATTCCGGGTCGTCACATTCCTCTCCCCTTAAAAGAATTTCATCCCCGAAATGGTTAGTTAAGAAAAGTGGTCCAATACCCGTTTACTATTTTCCCAAAGCCAGCGGTTTTTAACTAGTTCCCAAAACAACCTTTTTATTAAAGACACACTATCGCCCTTACTAACTTTCCAAACCCGTCCATAGGTTCCCAAATAATATTATCCCCTCAATACTTAAAATTATAGTTTAAAACCAAATTTAAAACTATCAAAATTTTCTTGAAAATTTTTCTAACTCTCTAAATTTTCGAAAAAATTTCGCCAGTATCTCCTTTGCGCGGCTAGATCGAAACAACTACAAAATGTCTCTACGGGCCCCAAATTTCAAAAGGAAACAAAGGCCAAGTGGCTAGATCAGAAAATCATCAAATTTCATATGGTAATTTAAATACATACCTTTTTGTCGGGCAATTAAATTTTATCTTCTGAAATCAAAATCATCAATTTATCCTTTTTTCTTTTAAAACCACTGTATATCCTACTCAGCAATAATATCCAATCACAGAATTCAAACTCATTTCATTCAATTCTTTTACAAAGTTTCAATTTTTGCTTTACTTAAGCCGTACGATGTACATATATCATCCGTACGCAATATCAAATCTGAACGCTCACTCGATCACACAATTTCACTTCCGAACTAATATCGTCCACCCGACTCCCTAGTGCGGACTCGGATCTGGTTTCTTGATCAGAAACCATAATTCTCCTTGCATAGCCATATACTATGATAGAGAATTTCCAGAATCAATCAAAAATCCATATCCAGGGTTCGCCGTCGAAAATCGAGTGAAAAATCCCAACTCGGATCGATATATCTATCTCGAAATCATGTGCTCGAATCTGGATCAAATTGCTAAGCAAATAAAATAACATACGTACATCCTACGTATTTATCTCAATTGATCATTAATTATATCAATTCTCTTTTATTCACATTTATTTTGGTTTCCATTCACTTATTCACAATTATCCCATTTCACAACCTTCAGTTTAATCTCCATTCAAATAATTACTTAGTATATTTCCATTACCAAATTTTACTTAAGAATTTCATCCTTTACTTTTCTTAAGTTTATTATAAATATTCTATACACTTTAATATTTACTTTCACTTCACCACTTAGGCTCATATCTATTTTCATCTAACTTAAATTTTCAATTCCATTTTGAATTCAATTTACCTTCCAATTTTTAAATATTGAATTTTATCAACTATCTCCCAATCATATCTGATCCACCTCATTGTTTTAAATTAGTTTCATTTACTAATTTATTTCCAATCAACTCAAATATTGAAATATATTTTTTTGACCATCTCTCAAACCATATTTAATTCACTACCCACACCTTGTTTTCCACTTTGATCTTTATTTAGTCCAACTCAACTAAATTTTCTATTTCACTTTATTTAGCACACATAAATATCATATCAATATTGAATTTTCATTTTTCATTTACTTACAAATCAACTTATTTTGTTCATCCACAAATTTATTTCCAACTATTAAATTTTATTTCAATAACTTTTTTTTCATTCATTTAGCCTACTTAAGCCAAATTCCTCAAATTTACTTTACTTACTTAATACAAGTTGATTTTTACTTCAATTCAAATCTTATAAGTCTTCAACTTATTTACATTCCATTCACTAATCTCTCCCAATTCACTTCATTTAATTGGTTTGCTTATCACTTTAATTTATGGTCACTCTTACTTTTATTTATTCTTTACAAGTTAATTCCATTCCAGTCAAATTTCCAAACTTTATAAGTTTCTAAACTTATTTATATTCCATCACATTTTTAATTCACTCCTAGAGTTTTAAACAATTTCTTAAGTATTTCAAAATCATTTTTGAAATCAATTGTATCCCAAAACCCTTTAGTATATCCAATATTCCTTTGTATTATAAAATCAAAACTGTTTTACCAAACCAAATTTCAACATCCACAACATTCAAGTAGCAATCCCTCTCCTGGAAACTCAAAAATGAACATCGATGATGCTGCAGTCATCACCGAAATTATTTTCCAGCGACCGAGAAGAGTTTAGTGCTTTTATTCCTTTAAAACATTTCAAATATTTTTAAATTCTAAATTTCACCAGATTTCATATCCACTTCAAAAGTATTTCCGAGTAATATCACTATTATTACTCCAAAGCCTTTGAAAATCATTTTCAAACCCAAAGGAAATTAATTTTTCTCAAATTTTCAAATTCCAAATCTTTTCGATCTATATTTAAATATTACCCTGAAATTTTACCCCATTTCAAATTATAAATCCCATTTATAATTCACATTTACAAATTTCATTTTGTTATATGAATTTATTTCTTAACTTTTTGGTTATAACATTAATTTCTTATTTTAATTTCTACACAACAATGATAAATTTAATATTATCATTTCCTATCAACCAAGCAAACCATATACTATAATAATTTACGAAAAATTATTTCTTTTATATATGAAAATATTTTGGGCAAAATTATTTCATTTACCCCATTTTAAAACAATACTATGTCGAATTGTTCTATTCAAGTGTTTAGAGATCCCTATCAATAACGTTAATTACTCATATTGATCAGAATCCATAAGCCACTAAACAAACCAATCAACACAATATAAAACAAATTTATATTCACTAACAAATACGCGCTCATATCTTTAAATACACTCAAACTCATTCTAGGGTACTACTGACCCTATCTCTAATGAGTAATCCCCACCAGAGCCAAGGTTCTCGCTTAACCTTATGCTCTGATAACAAAATGTCACGACCCGATTTTTCGACTTCCGAAAATCGACATCAATACGCTCACTGTATTACATGCCGAACAATCGAATGCTGGAAATACCAGATCGTTAGGTTAAAGAAGAAAGAGGTAGAAGAAGAAAATAGAAAACAACACCATAATCTCACAATCGCAGCGGAACAATATACAATAGATAACAATTGACCTTAATAAAAAAAGAACTATAAATGTTTATACATTACATCATCAGAGTACAACACAGAATAATAGCACAGTGCTGGATAGTTATAATAACTTGTCCTCACAAAGCTGACTATACAGCTTATGATACACAGTGGAATATACATCAAGTACGTGTGATACATCTCGCCATCCAGCTCGTCTCCTGAGCTCCACATCATCCTATCTTGTATCTGTAATACTCGGTCTGACCAGAGCATTATAATAAAATAACACCCGAGTCAATCTGGAATACCAACGTGAGAAAACACACTCAATTGAATTATTAAGGTTCCAAAATCCTTTGAAATCAAAGATATCTCGTAAGACCACGCTACAAATAAACATGTCGCGTTTTTACCTTACGATAACCAAAACATTTCTTATCAAAATCCTCTGATATTATAATAGTGTCTAAGTAAAAATACTTATTCAAATAACTGAAATTGTTACATTAATTAAATTCCAGCACACTAGGCTCTATAACCAAAACCGTAAAGGCACGTAGGGAAAATGGATTTCCAACTAATGACTAGGCACTGGGGTACCACCTGTCCCGGTACCTGGTCTAGATCAGTATACCGAGGACCACACCCGATCCCCTGCAACACAAGACCGGACTACCCCTTACTGGATAGCCCGAATAAGATCACCCCGCAGTTGGGATCCGCAACCGCCACACAGCCGAAATAAAGGGACTCTAGATAGGGGAAATCTTACCCTAATTGGAAGCTACCCACTTAGCCTTGCCGCATAACCCCAGATTTTCAGTCATTCCCGGTTGATGAGGCTCGAGGCTAAGCTTTACCATTTTTAGGAATATTCACTTAGAATGCTCGTTGTCTTCCAATGACAATGTACTGATTGCATTCATCCATACAAGTCCATTCCCGATCCGAACGGAACCGAAGGCACTACTCCTACTACATCCATTTTGGAATCATCCTCAGGATTAGTAGCGATTAGCCCTTGCACTTCACTGCTCCATCTTCGACTCCAAAGCTCTTGTCTTCCTCTCGAAAACGTACTCATTCGATCGAAGTGGTTTTCGGATCACAAATCTGATCCCGGTCTCTTCGAAACAACGTTTGCTATTTCCGGTAAACTCACCCCGAGTTCTCTAGGAAATAAACATATGAGAATAAGATCGGAGATCACCTCCTAACCGTTAGTGGACGAATTTCCTTATAAACGTCCTAGAAGAACGAACGAGTTTATACGTACAGTATAGCACCACGAACGGTAACTGTACCATATAATTCTCGAATTTTCTCTATATATTTCCAAAGTTATATTTGGGTCCAGATTTGATAGTTGATTATTTAACTATCAAATAAACAATCAATTCAACCAAATATTTTATTTCCACTGAAAGCACCAAGCCTTCTTAAATTTAGTTTTTAAATAAATTAAACACTTTATCCAAAACTATACACTTGGAATATTTAAAATAAAGCTACTTAAATCCTTTATTCAAAATAATGTTTATGAAATTCTATAATAATTCTCCAAGTAAAAACTTTAGTCAAAAACTACTATTTAAAATAAAACTATTATATAAAGTATAAATATTTAGTAATTATCTTTTAAATCATAATACTAATTTAACCTTTAAAATAATTACTACTAAAATTAAATTAATCAGTATTTACTTTCACAATTTTAAAACAACTAAATAATAAATTTTTCTAAGACATTCTTTTTAAAACTTCTAATTTATACTTAAAAATCTCCTTTGAAATTATACTTGGCTTTTCAGAAAAATACACTTTTCATTCCAATATAGCCCATCTAATAATTTAAAAATCCTTCTCGATTTATTTCCAATTTAATTTACGTCCCAATCCCGTAAATTTTCTTTTCCCCACTTTTAAAAATAAAACCACCGTTTTATTTTTAAAACAATTTATCCATCCCCTTACAAATTTCCACCATGAAATTTATAACTCCAAATTATCCACAGTTAATTATCTCTCTTTATTTCTAACCCAGTTTATAAATCCACAGACCCATTCTCCTTTTAATCACTATATCAAAAACACTTAATCGATTCTCTGAATTAAATTCCCTTTAAAATTTATTTCTCGACTTATCCAGATTTATTCGAAAATCAATTAATTCAGATTTACTCCTTTATTATGATTTAATACCTTATTTAAATCTGAAATATCAATTTCACACTTTTTTTCAAAATTCCCCTTTTTATTTCTCCCAATCCATTTTAAATCCTGAATTTAAAATAACTCCTTTAATTCTTAAATAATATCGTTTAAGTCCTTAAAACTCTTTATTTTCCCATTTATTCCAAATCTCTATTTCCCATTCCCCTGAATTTATTAAATAGGATTTCAAAATCAACCATTTACCTTTTCCCAAAATTCACCCTTTTATTTACTCAACTTCACTATAATTATTTTACTTAAAACTTTCTTTTTTTTACATTAAAAATCCAATCTTTAGATTTTTGATATCTTAAAATACCAAACTATATTCAACCAAACCATAGCATTCAATAATTTCAATTTACACTATAATCTATCACAGATTAATCAATATTTCATATATCACTGAAATGAAATAAATTTAACATTTTTAAGGAATCTAGTTGGATCCCTCCAACTTGTTTCCCTACATCCACAGATGTTAGCACAATATAAAAATACCAATCTCACTTCAAGGGGGATATCGCGGTATATAGGGTCATCCGCTATTATGCGGGTGTATAAGGTCTCATTCGGTATATAATGCAGGAATATCAATCATTCCAAATATATATATTACTATATATAATATCACATCTAGACTGATAATAATTAACAATTTCAATCAATCATCCAATAATTTAATTTTAACTATTTAAATTAACCAGAAATCCAATTTGAGTGAGATTAACTCACTGTTGACTTTTAACTTGCAATTCGATTCCAAACCGGCTTGTCTCTTCCCGATTTTAGACCTTGTACAAACTTTATACGATTTATTAATATTTTAAATAATTGAGCCGTCAATTTCCATTTATTAATTTAATTAACTAATAATTTAATTAAACAAATTTCCTTCAAAAATCTTTTAGTAACTAAAGTAATTAAATAAGTTGACTAAACAAATTTATCACCTAAATACATTATTCTAAAATAACCAGCAAGTGAAAATATGTATGTATATTATTTTTTCAAAATCTTATCTACATATTTTCTACTTACTGTTATACTACTTACAAATCAGAACTAAATTTAAAATTTATTCAAATTAACAGTTTATAACTAAATTAATCATCATGCTCTGCTTTCACCTTATATTTTTTTCAATTTGTATATATATTTTTTTAGTAAATTTAAATTAAAAAAACAGCCTATACCTTACAGCCTACCACGCACAGCCCTCCTGACTCTCTCGAATCCCCCATCACTATCTCCGAACACCCTAGCTCGAACGAAAATGCACTCGACTTGACTATACGCCATCTGCCACAGCCCTCCTCCTCACCGCACTTTGCGCCTGACCCACACGAAATCGCCGAGCCCCTCTTACGCGCGTGACTCCAGTCGCGACGTCGATAACCCTAACCGCGACGACTCCCATCGCTGTCCTACTCCACGCCGAACGCCTCAACCCTAGGTGCGAACACGAACTTGTCTCCGAGCCTTCATTTCGATCGCGAAGAATAAGACGAACGAGTCTTATTCGATTTCGTTTATGGTTACGTGGAAAGGAAATCGAAGTGGGGTTCTGCGATTTTGATTTGAGGAGGGATGGTATACGCGACCATTTTTTTTTTGAAGTTCGGCATTATAAGAATTTTGTTGAGGATTGATTTCGATCTGGTTCTCGAACGAATAAAATGAAAGGGTACTCGATCTTTATAACGAAAGCATCGAATTTTTTTTTTTCAAATCTCATTTTCGGCTGATATGAGATTGAAAGGAGGGAAACGTGTTCGACCAAATTTGCTACAGTGATTTGAAAAACTGATGGATAGGAAACGATGATGTGAAGAATCTCGACCAGTCAAACATATATATATATATATATATATATATATATATTTAACTAAATTCAAATTGTCTCGATAAATGCAACTTACAATCTTGGCCCCTTATCGAGGCGTGCCGCTAGGCATTTATAATGTTATATCCCTATTCCGAACGCGCTGGAAAAGGTTTCTAGTCCTAATTCGATCGTATGGAGAAGATAGTTTTTTGGACCCAGTTATTATATTGAATTTCGATATAGATTTCAGCGCGTTTATAACCCGTACGGTCACTAGACAACTCCAAACACTACAAAATTTGAAATCCGATAATAATAAACTATTATGGATCCAATGGAACTAGTTTCATCGAATTCCGAGACTGTGCATCGGAGGGCTATTTTTTAATGTCAATTTAAACGATATATTTTTAAAACTGAACAAAACACTTTTAAATTCGATTTTAAGTTCTATTATCTTCAGTGTTACCAATATAAATTTTATGAGCCCTCATATTATTTTTAACCAGCTTAGAATTCCCGATTCAGCAATTTACCCCATTCCCAATTATTAAATTCAATAATTTAATTATCCCATTATTAATGATATTTGAAATTCAAGTTTAAAACTAACTTTTAAATATTTAAAATCAATTAAATATTCCAATTTCAAATATCCAAAATTCTAGGTCGTCACAGCAAACGTTGGTATTTTTGAAGTTTCACGGAACAAGTTAACCTGTGTAGTTTATTATTGTTTTGGAATCGTGTCACGTTGTTATGCACGATCATATTTTTATTTCTGTCGTTCGCGCTTCTTACATGGACGAAATTCTGTGCAGCGACGTACCGGAAATCACAAAATAAACTAAAACCTGCACTTTGATTATACTCCACCTTTTCATTTTTCCTTCTTTCCGTTTTCTTTTTCCCTCCTTTTTATTTATAGTAATGCAAAATCAAACTTCCATCTTTAAAAAATCAAAATTCAGTGATTTACTTAATGAAAAAAATACAAAACCAGATCCGTTTAGTTCATATCTACAAGAGCTTCGAATCTATGTAGGGATGGGGTTGCGACTTTTGTTGGGAGGATCGAGGTGAACATGCATCAGCTATGGTTTAGGATCGTGTGCGATTATGTGAAGTGAAAGAGCTTAGCGGCTCCATAGCGGTAGAGGTGCAAAAAGTTATAACGGTGGTAAAGCTGGGATATAGCCAAAAATAGTGGAAGTGCAAAAAGCTTAAAAAATATATTTAAAGTTAATTTATTCTCATTCTTACATCATTTGTGTAGGTAAAAGAAACATTGTTTTGTCTTATATAACAAAACCGAAGAATACCATGTTGATGCAATCTAGATTTGATGACTACAATAGATTTCTAACTTATATTGAGCATTTATGCCTTAAAATTAGGTCTTTAGCCCAAAATTTGTTAACTTGATTCAAAAGAGAACTAGTCAAACTAAACTTTCTATAGTAATATTACTAAAGCGGTTGCTAATAAGCCTTGATTTAGCAGATGTAGTGGGAAATAGCGGGGCTTAAAGCAGATCTACTGTTTAATAGTACTATGTTGAAAAAGCATAGCGGTCGAAGAGCGCTATGCGTTATAATGAAGAATTTGTGGGGCATTAACAGGAATTTAACTACATAGGTGTGATTTAGGCGATGTTAGGCAATGGCATCGATGGCATGGGGTTTCTCGTGCGAAAGGGCTTCGACGGTGACATTTTGGTGGAGGGCGGTTGTGTTTGGGGAGGTGTGATAGTTTTTGGGGCTGATATAATGTAGCCAGGTCATGTTTTTGTCTAGGGGTTCGAGCTTGAAGATTTTGGAATGATGGTAGAGAGCACACGATGGGGATTCATAGTAACTTTCGAGAGTCAATTTCATGGAGTGGAGAGGGAATTATGGATGGAGGAAGGTTCAGACATGGTGGGTTTGGTGTGCATATCACTATGCACATGTACTGAGTACATGGAGGGATTTAAATTAGCGAAAAAGGGTAACTAAAGTTAATAAAGTGATTAATGTAATTAATTAAATTATTTAATTCAAAAACATTATAAAATCAATAACTTCTTCATACGAGGTTTAATCGAGATGCAGTCTTTTGGATTGCACTCGTAGGAGCATTATCTATGCATTAGAATTAATTTCGTCAAGTTTGGAGCAAGTGAAATTTTGACCTAAGATCAAACTGGAACGCTTAAGCATCCGTTGGAACTTTGGTGAGTTAACTCACCTCTAGATGAATACTATATGTGTTAATATAAATTATTGTTTTTTGTTTGAATGATTTATTGGTTTGGTTTGGCCGAATTTCCACTTTGAAAAGCAGGATGACACATAAAATGAAATATAGAGGATTTAGTAAAAGAATTCGGATTCCTCACCGTTAGGATTTTAATTTTAGTTATATACCTGTTGTATAAATTATTGAATGTCAAAATCTGGTAGTATGGCCATATTGGATGTGACATTAATATATGTTGAAAGTTTAATCTTTTTTACTGAAAACTGTAGTGATAGCATTGGTTAAGTGCTATGTTAGCTATTGGCCTCATTATAGTAATTTGAAATACTATTAATTGCTGTTTTGGTTTGAAAATGGTTTATATTTGGAGAATGGCCTATTAAATATTATTTTTGGAATTTTCTATGGCATTTAATTTAGAAATGG